>JAPQWV010000015.1:11250000-12500000 GCA_027422505.1 Craterostigma plantagineum
TTCTACAGTCGTTGACAAAAGGTCAACCATCAACGGCGGGAACTTCCTCATCTGAGGGCAACTCTGGTGAACTGGACCTCGATCTACTTTTCGAGTACTTCTATCCAGTTCCCAAGACTCCCGCCGCCACCACTGAACCTACCGGTGCACCCACTCCACCTACACCACCAGCTATCGGCAATGACGTCGTCCCTCCAAACTTGGATGCACTCAATCTCAATGAAGACGACACTTTACCCAACCCTGGGAACATTGCTGATCCTGATGCTGAACCCTCTCAATCCACTACGGTTGAGATCTCTTCTTCGGACACCGGACCCCAATCTAATGAGTCTCAAATCGATACAAATGCGGCCAGCTCCTCACAAACAAATGTACCACTTTGGGCTCGCTCTCACCCTACCGATCAGATTATTGGGGATCCCACATCCGGTGTTTCGACGCGTTCAGCCACGATGAATGAAAGTATGTTTGCTTGCTATCTCAGTCAAGTTGAACCATCACGAGTAGCTGAAGCTCTCAACGATCCTGATTGGCTGATTGCAATGCAGGAGGAAATAAATCAGTTTGAACGACTACAAGTTTGGGAACTCGTACCACGACCTCACAACAGATCCATTATCGGCACGAAGTGGATCTTCAAGAACAAAAAGGACGAAGACGGTGTTGTCATCCGCAATAAAGCAAGACTTGTGGCTAAAGGGTACAACCAACAAGAAGGCATTGACTACGACGAAACTTTTGCCCCCGTTGCCAGGATCGAAGCTATACGAATTTTCTTGCCTTTGCTGCTCACAAGAACTTTAAAGTCTACCAAATGGATGTGAAGACTGCATTTCTGAATGGATTTCTCAAAGAAGAAGTGTACGTTGACCAACCTGAAGGGTTCTTGAGCGAAGAGTTTCCTCATCACGTATATCGACTCTACAAGGCTCTCTACGGACTAAAACAGGCTCCCCGAGCTTGGTATGACGTCCTTTCAGTTTTCCTCGTTCAGTCTGGATTCAAGAAAGGATCTCTGGATACAACCCTCTTCACCAAGCGGAGTGACCCTGACATCATGATTGTACAGATTTATGTCGATGACATCATTTTTGGATCGACTGAACCACAACTGTGTGAAGAGTTCGCAGAATTGATGAAAGAAAAATTCGAAATGAGTATGATGGGCGAGCTGAATTTCTTTCTTGGTCTTCAAGTAAAACAACTCCCCGACGGAATCTTCATCAACCAGTCCAAATACATCCATGACATCCTCGAGAAATATGGAATGAAGGATGCTAAGACTGCTGCAACACCTATGTCTCCCTCTGGCCGACCCGACGCGGACCCATCTGGTGCTCCCGTCGACCAAACTGTCTATCGTGGAATAATAGGCTCTCTTCTATACCTCACTGCTAGTCGACCGGATATCGTTCTCTCGACAGGAATCTGCGCTCGTTTTCAGGCTACACCGAAGGAATCCCATCTCACTGCTGTCAAAAGGATTCTCCGCTATCTCAAAGGAACACCCAATCTGGGTCTGTGGTATCCCACTCGATCGGACTTCAAGCTGGTTGGATTCTCTGACTCAGATTACGCAGGATGCAAGATGGATAGAAAAAGCACCTCTGGAGCTGCACAGTTCTTGGGCGGTAAACTCGTGAGTTGGTCGTCTCGAAAACAAAACTATGTCTCAACTTTGTCGACGGAGGCAGAATATGTCGCCGCCGCTAGTTGTTGTTCACAGCTTTTGTGGATGAGAACCCAACTACGAGATTTTAATTTTCATGTTGATAAAATTCCCATTTATTGTGACTCGAAGAGTGCGATAGCGATGACGAGTAATCCGGTACATCACTCGAGAACGAAACACATAGACATTCGTCACCACTTCATCAAAGAACATGTCGAACAAGGGACGATTGAATTGCACTACGTCACAACCGAAGATCAACTGGCCGACATCTTTACAAAACCGTTGGATGTCAAACGATTCCAACACCTTGTGACTATGTTGGGCATGTTGAATCTTCCGTTGTGATCAATCGACCCTACATAAATTTTTGATCAAGTGTGCATATTTCTTTTTCCATTTCACTCCATTTTCTATGTGTCTTCTGAATTATATGTTTTGAGGGGGAGTTTTTGATTAAGGGGGAGCTTCTGATATTTCCATTATTTAAAAAAAAAGCGGGGGGGGGGGGGGGGGGGGGGAGTTTTTCGATTAAGGGGGAGTTTCTGATTTTGGGTTGAAAATTTAAAGTTTGGTCAAACTGAGTCAAAATTGGACCGATTAAAATGTTTAGAGTTGAAGTTTTAATTTTCTGGTCAAAAAGGGTCAAAATTGGACCAATTGAACATCAAATGGACCCAATTTTGACCAAGCGCGCGAAATTCAGCTCAGATGAAGTTTTGACCAAGCCCACGAAATTTCGGCCCGTCAACTCAAAATTCGCATGAACAGTCACCAAAACCCTAAAACTCCAAAACCCTTAACGTTTTCTTCACAATCCTAAAATCCCAAGAAAATTCAAAAATTTCGCAACCCTTATTTCCAAAATTTCGCAACTCCTCAAATCATCGTCGTCGTCCAATCTGCATTCAAAACCCATCTATCTGCATTCTCCGTCTTCAAAATCAAGCTTTTCGGTATGAATACACCAAGTTCCATTCATTTTATCCTGTTTTGCCCGTTTTGATTAAATCTGTTAAAGTTAAAATTAATTTTTCTCGGCTCTGAATCGAACGCACGTTAGATTTTTGATGTTTAATACCCTCAAATATGCATTGCCCATCAAATTTCGCGTCGTTTGAGTCCAGATTATTGCATTTTGGATGAGATTTGAGTAAGTCTAAGGCTAAAATCATTGCGTCGTTTCGCACGATGTCACACTGTGTTCTTCACCGCGAAAAAAAAATTCTCAGAAAAATTGCTTTAAACGTTAAACTTCACTGCTACAGTGAGCAAGCTTCCGCGAAAATTTGTCCGAGAAATTTCTTACACTGAAATTTTCGCTACTACAGTGACCTAAGAAACTGCGAAACTTTCACCCGAGAATTTACATGTGTTAAAATTTTTTTTCGCTACTACAGCATGTTAAGTCCTGCGAAAGTTTATCTGAGAAAATTTTTTTTTCTTTCCCTCACGACACAACTTTCTCTGCTACAGTGAGTTTAGCCCCGCGAAATTCTAATACACTTCACTTCATATTACATATTTTTCGCAACTACAGTGAACAAAAATTTTCTCAGTCCACAAAGCTTTTTCCCTCCGCGAAACTTTCATAGAACTTGCGAAACTTTTTCCTTATATGCGAAAATTCATGGTTAAACTACATGTGAATGTTCTTTGATACATGCGAAAAATTTGAACAACTTGTAAGATTTTCTAACTTGCGAAATTTTCTCGGCATGCCTACATATCATAATCTGCGAAAATTTTCCACTACTTACATGCGAATATTGTCTTCAATTCAAAATCACTAAGTGCTAAATCCTTTTTGCTTGCGAAAATTTTTTTGAAACAACAAGCGAGACTTCCTAACTTGCGATAATTTTCCATGTCGATTTGTTAAGCAAATTCTCTCATCTCACATTAATTCCTACTAATCATATTACAATTACTGTCAAGCGCAGATATGACTGAAAAAGATCAAAGCACAATTGAAGCGCTTGAGGCGGCTGCAATCCAAAGGGACATTGCTCGCATCGAACTAAACACGCGTCTCTATGTCCCACCACCCGAGCAGATCTTCCCACTAAGTCAATGGGCGGCCCTGATTCCCAACAACTACAAGGTGGACCTGCACAGCTTTCGGTGCGATGCCCCCGTAATTGTCGAAATCCTCAAAGGGCACCCACTTCGCCATGCCCTCACATATGGCGAGCCAGAAGCACAGGTGTATCTTCAACAATTCTGGCATACACTGCAAATAGCTGGACCACTCCATCTTGCCAAAACCTTATCCGCCCAAATTGATCAAGAAACCGTGGTCCTCACTCGCAAACTACTACAAGAAGTGCTTCAACTCCCAATCTACTCACCATACGACCCGCTACCAACCCATGAACAACTCATCGAGGACATAGACCGGCTGGGCTATCAACCAGAAACCAAGAAGAAGAAGGGCCCACTTGTCCTCAGTGAAGTCACCACCCGCAACCTACCTCAACCCTGGCGCACACTGTACTTGCTGGTGAACAAATGCATGTCAGGGAAGCATGCTGGTCAGGACCGGGGAAACTCTCAAATCCTCACCATCCTCACCGGCATCGCTCACAACCGCAAGTACAACTACGCCGACATCATCTGGATGGATCTTGTCTCAATGATCCAACGTCGCGACCGGGAAGTTGCCAAGGGAGTCACAAACCGCTTCGTCCTTACATGCGGTGGCTCCCAGCTCTCATCAGACATTTCCGGTTGCACTCCACCAACATTCGCATCCGACCGGCAGCGGAACACTTCCTCATCCCCACGGTCGAGAAGTTCGCGAAGAAAAACACCCCGGCGAAGGATCGACACGCCATGATAATTCCGGACGAAGTTCTCGCCTACACAGACCAGACAAATCCACACGTCTAGGAATATCGCGCCTCAACCGCCTCATTCCGAGAAAGCCCCAGACCCCTATCTACTGTCCCTACGGCGCAGATCAACCCCACTGCTCCCAACCCCGGGACTAGCCAAACCCCCACCACCACCTCCAAAAAGTCATCGAGTCGCGCTGCATCCTCTTCCACCCGCGCTCCGAAAAAACGGTCGCGAGAGGATGACGTAAGCCGCCCCACGGAGCGTCGATCGAAACAAAAGCACGATCGCCCTCCTCAGCCACAGATAAGCCGAGCCGAACCAATAGGTACAGGAGGTGATGTGTTCACCTCCCGAGTAGAAGTCGTGGCATCTGGCTCAACCACGCAAACGACCCCACCAACCCACTTATCTTCCTCTCTACAGGAAGATATTTCATTTCACGAGGAGCCACGTATACCATCGACATCCCACTTGGAGATAGTCGATGTTGAAACAAGCAGTCCCTCGCCTCAGACTGCATCCTCTTCATGCACATCGAGTATAGTGCCCTCACTCCCCATAGTTTCATCCATTTCTAGGACACATACACCTTTTACTGCACCACAGAGTCTTCGTGACTCTGTCAGAACGCTCGGTGATGTCTCTGTGACTGAGAGCGGAAGACCTAGCACGGCCAACATCACAACAACCGTGAGCCTAGGCCATCATTCGATTGAGTCCGTCTCACCGATGATGCCAACGGGAAGTCTAAGTGACCCCGTCTCTTCCAGTCCTGTGCAAACGGGCGGCCGATCGGCAATCTTCTCCGATTCGGTGTCGGTTGGCATTCTCCGTGAATCCAACTTGTTAACCTTACCCACTTTCGTCACCGAGACCGCGTTAGAGACCCGTCTTCAAGAGTTTGCAAAGACTCTTGAGGCGTCGATTCTCGATAAAGTTTACGCGCGTCTCGATGCGTCCACCGTCGACAAAGGGAAAGGTGTGGCCCCGGAGACGCCACCACCGACTCAGAATGTGGATGCTGAAGCCATTCTCTCTGCCATTTCCGCGAAGGAGCTATTCTACCTCCTACGAGCAAGATTCGAGTCGATGACGGAACTCGACGAGGAGGAACAGCAGATGAAGAGAATGATGACTCAACCCATGACTTGCCGCGCTCAAGGCGAGTCCAGCGGGATCAGGCGCGACGATCAAGACGATGATCAAAGATCGCCGCGAGGGGGAGAATAGGCAGCTAGGCCAACAATCCCAAGGACTCATCCACTCGATGCCGTCCTCCTCCTCCGGGCCTGAAACAACGCCTGGAGCAGAAACCTCACACCCCACTAGCCAAAAAACCCACCTTATTTACCCTGAGTCACTAACCAAATCACCCTCACCACCACCCACTATCGTCTCCAAAACTCTAATCGTCGCATCGACGTTAGAGACCACCCCCACACCGTCTCCACCCACAGTCTCCGAACCTCTAACTATCACATCGATGTTAGAGGCCACCACCACACCTACACCACCCGACACCCAAATCATCCTTGCCAAAACCATCACCACAACTGAACCACCTGAATCTCCACCACAACCATCCCCACAATCCACAAACTCTTCTGACGCAACACCCTCGCCACCACACAGCGACACCCCTCTCAACGCCGATTCCAACATAGCTCCCGAGGACGTCTACTGCGCACAGAACGAGATCGAAGCCTACATCTTCAATGATGAATGGCTGTACACACCCGCCGATGCAGTAGCAGCCAAGAAGCTGGTGGAAAACGCTCGACGTCTGCTAATGGAAGCCTCACTAACGCTGATCAACACTGCAGACAACGAGGACGGAGAGGAGTACGACGCTGAACCTGCCGAGCTCGAGAACATCCTACAATTCCAAACGCAGCAAACTGAGGCCCCTGCTGCTCAAACGGATGTACCCACGGTGGATATACCGGAAGCACCGTGGGAAAACAAAAAGATCACCGCGCCGTTTCAAGAAGAGATCAGGAAGAGGATCTGGCGACGCAAGGAGCAGATCATCACAACCTTCGACGAATATGAGCTGATGAACATCCAAAATTGGAGCGAGAGAAAGAAGCAGCTCTATCGATGGAGCCTTCTCTGCCACACATGCACAAAAAGGACGCTATCCGATGAGAAAAACATCGCTCAGGAAATGAATCGGGCCCCCATCTGCAAAGTCACTGACCTCCGCCAAGAGTCAAAAGGACCTGTCCATTACCCAGTATTCACAGTAATGAGGCAGGATGAGAGCTACTGTGAAGTCAGTGAGGCGGACTTCAAGTTTCTGCGCCTGGGCGACCTGTACAGCATGCTGGAATCCATGAAGCAGTTCAGACTCGTCCTCAGAAGCTCTGGACATCTCGTACGTGCTGAACCGGTCACCATGGGATATGTGGCTCTCAAACGCCATATGCTCCGACAGGTCAGATTCTTCGCCGCCCACGATCTGCAGATGGCGGTAGAGCACAACCTGAAGAAGGTGAATCTGACTCGCCCATCTTTCAAGAACGCGGACGACTACCGAGAAGGCGATGTGATCGACGGAGACGATCCGACGGTCGCCTACTCGAACTATAAGGGAAAGATGAGGATGCTGCGCTGCTCCGAAGTGGCAAAGTTCTCGGATGGAACGCTCACCATCATCCAAGACAAACTCATGAAGATTTGCCGCATACTTTCAGAAGAAGATCCTCTCTGCCGATCCAAGTTCGCGAAGCTCATTGACGCTATAGCTAATCGAATGGTACTTCGAAGGAATCTCCGCGCCTTCGAGTTCAAGCTAGGGCTTCGCGAAACACTCACACGCTAATCCACCACCGCTACGCTCAAGACCCAAGACTCCCAACAATTGACACAAAGGGGGAGATTGTTAGGATATTTAATAGATTGTGTCAATAGTTTAAGTCTTAGGATTTATTTTGTAATTATCCTTTAGCTTAGGCTTAGGACTATAATGTAATTATCTTATATTTAGTGATTGGGCCTTAATATACCTAGGGTTAATGTGGTATATAAGGTTTTACCAACTCACTTTTGAAGGCAATCAAAGATAAAAGGCTTATCCAAATTTTTCACACAATACACACACTCAAAGGTGAGATTACTCCCTTTTCATTCCATTAAAGCCTCTTTGATTCCTTGTTTGGTGCAATCGGGACCAACACAACTTACCCGGAACAAATCGCAAAACTCCCCAACGCTAGACATCTCGAGCATGATAGAAGACAGGAATCCAACTCCTTTACCCACTTTGTATTTATCAAACGGGAGAGTAAACCATCTCACATAAAAGCACATAAAACATGCATATCATTTCAAAAACCAACACGCACGTAGGTAGTAAATTAACCCTAGGAAAATAAACTATAAGACAGCACAAGCGGGGTATTTCTAGTCTATCCCTATTACATGCGTCTTCAAAAGACTTTGGGTCGTCGCACGGGTCTTGAAGTCATTAAACGTCCTTCGTCATTCGAACGGCCTCAAAGTCATCGTACGTCCATCACCTTGTCACCGTCGGGGGTTCGTCGTCCATCAAATGGGTCATCGTGTTCGTATTTAAGTCTAATATAATAAAACGGTAAATTACAATACGGGGGGATCATAAGTCCCGAACAACCCGTAGAAAAACAAATACAACCGGGGGGTACATAACCCTTAACAAATGACACGGAAACCAAATCCCTAAACCCGCAAGTGCGCCATAAATCACATTATAACGAGCACGTTGCCAATTACATGATTTTAATAAGAAACAAAAATTGGGCCTCAAACGGGCCAAGCTGTAGCACCCGGGTTCCCCGTAAGTAATTAGGGCCAATAAATTAGCAAAATGTGACCTTGTGAATTATGTGCATTAAGGTGAATTATGTGCATAAACGTGATTCACGTGCTCAATATGACTTAAGTGCAGCTTCGTGTTTTATGAAATGGGGTGCGTTTAAGTGGCGCTAAGTGACCCTTAATTTGTTTAACAATTTTCGAAAAATAGGCTACAATTTTTAGTGGGCTAGATTTAAAAACTAGGCCCAATTGTGACTTAGACCAAACTTGGTAAGCAAAGTTCCCTAAATGGAGGGATATTTTCGTCTAACACATGTCCCATCATCACACCTTTGTTGACTTAATAATTGCCCAAAACTTTCGAATGCTAAGCTCCCATTAGAAAAGAAATCACCATCCCTTGACAAAGAAAGGAGAAGGAGAAGGAGCCGAACTAAACTAACGAAAAGCTTGGAAGTATTGTAAGTTTCTCACCCTGACTTTTGTATACTTTGAGAATTTTAAACACGAGAATGTTAATTTCTAGGGATTATGAGGTTTTAACCCCCAAGAAGCGTCCTAACTTTGATTTAGTAATCTTAGTTGTGTAATAACACGTCTATGGATTATTAGGCACGAAAGGTTAAGTTTAGACTAGCATTTCTGTTAAGCCTGGACATTAGGGTTTAAGGAGTTCATACCACCTTCAAACGAGTTCTTGAAAAGTCACCTTTTTGATCTTCATAACTAGCCTATCGCGGATTAGATGGTGTTTGTTTAGGATTGAGTTTGCGAAGTACAAACTCTGCGAACTCAGATTCGCGAACTCACTTCGCGAATCGAACACCTTGCAAACTCAAGGACAAACCGCGGGCCACTTTGCGGGCTCCACTTTGCGAATGGAAAGCACTTAGCGAACTCCAAGCCACTTTGCGAATCCATGGAGGTTTGCGGGCTAAGGAGGTTTGCGAACCCGTGGTGGCATGAAGATTGCGAACCCTACTTGGCGAATTGAAGACTTTGCGGGTCCAAAGCACTTCGCGGGTCCGGAGTTTTCGCATCCAAGTCATTTTGCGGGCTCATTATACTTTGCGAACTCCATGCTTTGCGAGCCCCACAAGGATTGCGAATGGAGGACTTTGCGAACCCTTAGAAGTTTGCGAGCCCACATAGGTCGCGAACTAACATTGCGAACTCACCAACTTTGCGGGCCGACCGAGGTTTGCGAACTCGGCATTTTGCGAATCCTCTGCACCTTGCGAACCCATTTTTGCGAATCCTCATGCATTTTGCGGGTCCTAGTTGGCGAAGCGAGTTTACGAATCCAAAGGATTTGCGAACTCAAACACTTCGCAAATCAACTCCACGAATTGAACCCCTTGGATTAAAACGATTTAAGTTATAAAAAATACTCCGATTCCAATGAGCATAGGCTCTTTCAACGCCCGATCATAATTTGCCTATCGGTGTCCTTAGGGCCAATTTTCGGTATAGGTAGACGTCGCATTCGATAGAATTTTGGAACGAAAATTATATAGTTGATTTAAAATAATTTATGGACTGACTTTATAGCCTGGGCAGGGTTAAAGGATGAGATTTTAGAAATTTCACTAGACCGGCTAGCGAATAGTTTAAAGTCGAAAATTAGTTCGAAGCATTAAAAATTAGCGAATCACCTAGCCAAGTAATTGGACGGAGTACTGATACCATTGTTTATTGCCTAAGGTTTGGACTTAGGAAATTCGCCGGGGCAGGTGGCAGTTAGTCTACGGACGCCAGGTAAGTAGAAATCCAACTACGACACACAACTTGTTTTACGTGCCTAAATTGCGAGATTGCGTGCCTACGTGGTTTTATGAATTCGTGAATTGATTGAAGTATTTAAATGTGGTAAGTCTATGTTGCATTTACCTGCACCTGCATATGCATACTCACGTGCACACACGAACTCGTGAGGGAGGGTCGTGGGATTGAGTGTGCGTAATGATGTGTCGCTTGTACGCGACGAGGACTTGCCGATGTGGGCAAGTGTGTCGACTCGTAGTTGAGTCAGGGGCTGTCTACTATGCTACCAGGGCGGCGTTTTAGCGTCGTCGTACTATTATTGTAGATATATATATATTGATATCCTAGGGATAGGATTTGGGCATGGCCCGTGGCGGTAAGGTGCGACCTGGAGGGTGCGACCTGAGGGTATAAGCGACACAGGGTGGAACCCTGGTGTGGGCGACCTCAGCGTGGGCTACCAGCGTGAGCGACCGCCGGACAGTCGGGGACGACCGGGTTCATATGGCGACCTAGGGGAACGATGTGCATCCTAGGGTTCGGCCATCCGGCGTGGACCGCTGTCGTATTGTCCTTGAGGGACGTGAGCTCTTGTGGTGCATAGTGAGATTAGCCGAGGGCCCTGAGTGACATTAGCCTGAGTACGTTGGTACGATTGTTATATGCATCGGCGAGGATTGCCTTTGCGAGTGTTATATGCATCGGCGAGGATTGCCTTTGCGAGTGTTGTATGCATCGGCGTGGATTGCCTTTGCGAGTGTTAAGTGCATCGGCGCGGATTGCCGTTGCGGGGGAGTGACACGTGCACACATGCATGATTTCTGCCTACTGAGCCTCGGTGGCTCACTCCTTACGTTGTGTGTTGTAGGCACTGGCGATCACGATATGTGAGCGCGTTTTGAAGGCAAGGCCAACCTTTTGAAGCTTCGTGCTGCTTTTGGGGGTGGACGTGTGTGTGTGGATGACGACCTGTGAGGCCGGGCGCATAGGAGCTTTTGCTGTGCCGATACACCTTCGCCGTTGTAGTTAGACCATGTCAGGAATTTGATGTCCGACATGCATTCTTTTGTCTTGTATAGAACAATGTTCCGTTCCATAAATGAAAAATGAAAAATTTGTACGCGTTTTCGGTGCACTCCTTTACTTACAAAATCGCTAGGCACATAGAAATGCACTAGGTTAGGCGGTTAGGAAGTCGGGTCGCGACACAAGCCCATTAGAAGGCCCGTTAAGTCTTTGAGCGCGAAGCCCTAACTCAGCTGCCGCGACTCAAATTGCTCAGCCGTCAAAACACGCCGGAGATCCACGGCGAACAAGGCCGCCGACGCGGAGCCCTGGGCGGAGCCGAAACAGCCGTACCGCCGACAACGAAACGCTGCGCACAACGCGCGCCTGTTCAACGCTGCGGCTGATTCGTCGTGCCACTGACTATGGCGTCTCTGCCCTTCCACGCCGGGGTCGCCACCTCACTGGGGAAGACTGCCGTCGCAGCGTAATGGCCGAGCCAGAGTTGCTGCGGCAGAAAACACAGAGAGCGCGCCGCGCACGCTAGCGCAGTCCGCGGCCGAGGCCGCGGACAATCTTCCTATGCCGCCGCTCATGGAGACGGTGCTCCCCTGGGTCGGTTCCGCAGCCACCATGGCCGGGTCGGGCCCATGTGTCTATGCGGATCGGGCCTGCTCGAAGCAGCACGATCCCACGGCTGCAGCGCTGCCGCAGCGTTCGCAGCCCGCGCGCAACGCGCCGCTGCCTGGTCCTGCCTCCGTGCGGGTCCCGGTCCGGTCCGTGATCCTCGTCGGTCTGTACCGCATGAGTTGGTTGGCAAATGACGCATCGCGCAGCCTAACAACAGTCGGACCGCGTCAGCGTTTCGTTCGTCTCCACGCGCTTCATTTCAATTCAAACAAGTTATGATTCCGATCACGAGCGCCCACTCTGATACCACTGTTGGGTTACCCGGTGTCTCCCAGAGACGCTACGTTCCAGGGTACGGTGTGGAACAAAAACTTTCCGAGTTCCTCGGTTGCCCTCGAAGCTCGGATCAGAATAGTAACACTTAGACACGTAATAGGGCGGGTCAAACCCGTAGAGAATTACAAATTGAAGCGAGTGGCAGCTCCTCGTCCTTTTCTTCAAGACTTCTTCGATGGTGGTGGATGGCACTAAATTGTCACGCCGACCTCGCAGTGTTCCACGAAATCAGTTCTCTAAAGATGGGTAGAGAGAACTGAGCCGTCGCGTGGGAGAAAACTGTGTGCGTTCGGTGTGTGTTTTTGTGCCTTAGTAATTTCGAAAATTAGCTCTTTTCTCTCCAGCACGAAATTCTAACCTATTTTAAGGCTTGGATTTCTATTTTTAAGTCTCTAAAGTGTGAGAGATTTTGCCACATTTATCTCTCCCTTTTGAATTCCAAATTCGAATTAAGGAAACTTACTAAAATAGAACTAACTTAAATATTTCAAAGAAAATATCTTTAAATATTGAATGAACTTTCGAATTTTATACAATAAAAATTGGAAATTTATTATCCAATTAAAATTCCAAATATTTTTATTCCATATTTATTTATATGAAATATGCAAATTCCAAAAACACCCTCAAAGGCATATTCCAAATTAGCTTAAGGTGAAATCCTATTTTACCCTCAAGCCTATTAAGCTTAGCCAAACCCAAGTCTTAAAATTAGTTTCTTACGACTTCAGCCCAATACAAGGCCCAAGGCCCATTAAGGCGCGGCCCCGGCCTAAGGCCCGTTAAGGCCCAACACTTTTTCTCCTTATAAGTACACGTTGATGATCCTTTCAATTCTCTAGGTTCGACTCAATCGGCAAGGAAGGAATCCAAGAGTCCGGTAGTTACCTAGCCAATTCCGCCCGGACCGTAACCCAATTCGAGTGTGAATTTTGACCCAGTCTTTATTCCAAAACCTCACTATAGATTATAGTACTACGTATAACCATTCAGCTGTGTCCTAATCGAGTGAGAGCCATGGTCTATCTCAAACTCATTGAACTCGATTCTATGATAAATGGAGATGAGGCAAATTACGCAACTACCATCCATGTCTAATATGAGTTAGTTCAATCTTGCCCAAGGATTTCGTAATTTCTGTCGCCGTCCACATAGGACACTTGTCTCGATTACTTACGAGACTGTGAATCCGTACTCGGCAGTCTGAGCCCGGCAATCACAAATCGTTATCCAGACCACGCCTGGCCCGTTGACCCATGCAACAGCAAATCGGGACGAGGGGAACCAGTGACAGTCGAGACTTTGAAGTCAACTCCGTCAAAGCCCCTTACGATCTAAGGTTCACGCAGACTACTATAGTGTTGTCGTCGGTCATTGACACTCCTTGAGTAATAAGCCATGTTCGACCGTACAACATGCAAGTCAGTGTCCATGAAACGATTCAATCCCTTGATCGATTCGTATCACAAGTCATGACCTCCGCTTCCAAGCAGGATATCGGCACGCGATAGGTCATCGACAAATAAGCCGTGATCGGTTATCCAGCACCCAACTAGAGCCTCCGGCTTACGGACTTTTAATGTTCGAGGTTAAGAGTCCACCGGTGAGGAAACTTCATTTCAAGCTTCAAAGAATCGAGTTTTGTGAGTTCTGTTTGATTTTTTAGCTTTCGTTACAAAGCCAAAATTCGTGGTTTCAAGCTACTCTCGAGCATTTTTATGGTTTGTTAAGGCTGCTAAGTGTAACTATCAGTTCTGAGAATATTACCAAATCTGTTTCTTTCGAGTTTGAGTCAAATTGGTTGGAATATTTCTCTAAAAATAGAAGAACGGCTCTGTTCTTCGTTCTGTTCTTGAGCTCACGAATGGAAATTGGCTAGAGTTAAAGTTCACTAATTCACAGTTCGCAACTAGCTTCAAGAATCCAGTTCACTTGCCAGCGAGTTTCACGAATTCAGACTAAGGGCAGAACGCGAATTGAAACTGTCGAGCCAATTCGCAAATTAGTGTCTCCAACATTCTTCGCGAACTCAACCATTTCATGAATCAGGCTCACGTCTCCAACTTCGCGAATTGAGTTCTTCACCATCAGTTTGGCGAATTCAAGTTCACGAAATATCTTCGCGAATCAGTTTCACGCTGCAGCACACTTCGCGACATCATTTTGTTTTGTTGAAAGTCTATGAATTGCCCTTCGCGAATTAGCTATAGAAGCGAGTTTCACAAATCAAGTCTACTTCACGAACCCGAGTACTCAGACTAGTTTGCGAACTCTCAGACCAATTCGCGATTCAGCCACTTCGTGAATCCTGTCAACTTTCACGAACTACTCATCTTTGTCACTTCGCGACTTCGATACTTCACGAATCAAATAACTTCGCGAATCATTCATTTCGCTAACTCAGTTTAGTTTCACGCATTCAGCTTACTTCATGTATCCTATCACCTCATGAACCTAGACTTAGACCAACTCGCAAAACAACACTTCCTCAATTAAACTCGCGAACCAAGTAAAATTTCCAATTCGCGAATCTACATACTTGTCCAAATTCGTGAACCAAACCCTAAAGTCAAATCTCAAACACCAATTTTGACCCAACTTTCGATTCAAATAATCTTTCCTCACATTACATGTCAACGATCACATCCAAAACACAAGAGATGGACTCCTTAAGCATGGGAATGACGTTAGCCGCTCATCATCAGACATGGAGAGTATGCAGTCTGGAAGAGAAGGTTCATCAACTTCCTCGAGAGGAAGGACAATTCAGATAACTTGCTGAAATCTATTTACAATGGACCTAAGCAGTACTGGACCATAATCCCAACCACTGCCACAACCACTCCTGTAAGAGAAGAACAGAGGATCTTGAAGACTGTCGACCAATGCAATGACGAAGAAAAACTGCGACTTAAGGCCGATAAAGTCGTAAAATCATACATGGCAAGGATGGCAAATATCCTCATCTCTTACGATCGCTTTCAGGCAAACAAAGAAGAAACTCTTCAAGAAACATTCCATCGATTCCTTGTCCTCTTAAATGAGCTGAAAATGAACGGAGTTACGAGAAATGTAATGGAGATTAACATCAAGTTCCTCGGATCACTTCATCCAGAATGGGAAGCAAAAGCAATCATGATGAGACAAATGAACGACCTGACCAAGGTTAGCATCCACACACTATTTGATTATCTCAAACAACACTCCAATTACGTGGAGAAAATGAGGGAGGAACCTAGGTCAGTAGGAAGCGACACACTCGCACTAATGTCTGAACGATCATCAAGAATGCAATCAAAAGACAAGGAGATCATCCAATCATCTCAAGCTCAGGAGGGAGGAGATTCAGACTCTGATGGAGAACTCAAGGACCTCACAAAACATGGAGAACTCAAGGAGATCACACTCAAGGAGATCACACTCAAGGAACTTGCAAAACAACTCGCATTGGTCTCAAACTTTGTACAAAAATCCTCATCCAACCGTCAATGAACTTCCTCTAATTCAAAGAAAAAGGCTCAAGATAAAGAAAATAACTCTGAAACTGCCCCTCAAGCTGGAAAATGCTTCAACTGCAGGAAAACTGGACATTTTGCCAGAGAATGCAGAATGCCCAAGAAGAATGATGTCAATTACTATCGATAAAAAATTCAATTGGCGAGTAGAAGGAGAATGGAATGGTCTGATGGCGGAACAGGATCATTGGCTTGAGGACACCTCAGACGGCGAGGAAGAAAACATAGCGCTAATGGCAGACTGGATGACGAAGAAGATGGAGCTGAAGCTGAAGGAAGAGACTCAGAAAGGGAAACCTTCAACAACTCAGATATGGTTGAGGTAAGCAAGCAGACTATGACTCATTGCTTAAAATGAAAAATGAATTTTTAACCCTGTATAAATAAAAAAAGGGCAAAAAGAAAATCAGAGAATTAGAAACAATGTGTGAAAAACCGTGTTCTAGTAGCTAATGAGAAAGTCACAAAGCTAGAATCCCAGAAACTACAATTCGAGGCTAAAGCCAAGGATTTAGCAAAAGAAATGAGGTCTCATCGAGATCAGGCGATGGATGCTTTAGCAAAATATGACTTACTCTGTAAGGAACGGGAAAGACTGTACTCCAAGATTAGAAATTGGAGGACCTCCTAACCCGACGAGAACAGACAGAACATACATTTTTCTTGAACAAACCTGTTGACATCGACTTCTACAATCCCCATAAGGGAATAGGTTTTGAAAACTCATGTTTGTTAAAGCAAGTTATTACCAATGCACCCTATTTATATGACGGCAAATACATGCAGTTAGGTTGTGTGACAGATCTCATGCCTTTCGTCTGTGAATCCGAAACCTTACAAAGAAAGGATGAGACACGCAAGAAAGCTGAGATATCATTTGATTATACAAAATTGAATGATAGTTATAAAAAAAGAAAATGTCCAGCAATAATTGAATTTGAGTCTAAAATCCGCCCAAGTGAAGGAAATACTCAGCAGGGTATATGCCTGAATGCATAAAGAAAATCAGTGATCTTCACTCTACTCTCGAAAGAGAACGAAAGTCCTTTGATATTGAAAGGCAGAATCTTCTCGAGGAAATATCCACACTTAAAGAACAATTAAAACTACATTCACTTACTTATACCTTTATTTCGCATGATAAAATATATTGTACAATACTTTGAAATTTTCAGGACCCACGAAAGGAACATTGAATGAACAACTCCGAGTTAGAAAGGAAGATCTTTTGAAGAAAACTCAAGATTTAATGAACCTTTTGTTATTGATTTGTTTTCCATCAAAAACTTTTGTACCATCTTTATTTTCTCATGTATCACAAAACTCATCCTTTCATTCAAAAAGTCATTTTCCCACGCATAATCGTTTCTACAAACAAGCTCAGAAAACGAGTTCAAAAGACACGTCTTTAAAGAAAAGGAAACGATAAAAAACAAAAACTGCTAAGGAACCCACAAAACAAGAAAAGACTACAAACCGTTGCTAAGTCTTCCGACGCATAGAAAAATGGGTTCCAAAGCTTAAGATTGCGGAAACCCAAAACCAAGCCCTAGCATTTAATGATTCTGTGCATGATAGTAAGCCTTCCGCTAACAATGATAAATCTAGTTAGGTAGAGAGTCTATACGGACTAACAAGTACAACAGATGTGGACCCATTTTCAAGTGGGTACCTAAAACCCTCTAGTTTGACTTTGCAGGCCCCGCATGTGTGGTATCTAGGTTCAGGTTGCTCCACACACATGACCGGGAAGAAGGGACCGTTGAGCAGCTACGTTGATAGGCCTGGTGGACTAGCACGCTTTGGAAACAGCAATGGAGCCAGAATCCTTGGTTATGGAGATCTTATATGCAATCGACTCACAATCAAGGAAGTTTCTTATGTTGAAGGGCTGACACATAACCTTTTATCAATAGGACAGTTCAGTGACATCTGACTCCAAGTTGTGTTTCAAAAAAAGACGTGCAAAATTATCAATGCCAGTGATGAAGAACTTCTCACTGGAACTCGCAAAACTTATCTGTATACCATCGACATTAGGACCGTCAGACCAAAGACAAATATCTGCCTGATCTACAAAGCAACATCAATTCAGAATAACTTATGGCACCAGCATCTTAACTTTAAGACTCTCAACAAGCTGTCGACCAACAAACTGGCTATTCGACTTCCGTCACTGAAGTACCAAAAGGAACATCTATGCCCGGCTTGTGGAAAAGGAAAAATGAAAAAGGCATCTCATCCTACAAAACACACAGCATCCACTAGAGTTACTACATATTGATGTGTGCGGCCCAATGTGAACAGACAGCATCTGTGGAAAGCGATATATGGTGGTTATTGTAGATGACTATTCGTGATATACTTGGGTACGATTCTCGGACAAAATCGGAGACAGTTGAACAAATTCCAAATCTTATTAGGACAACACAGAACTTGCTACAGCACAGTATTAAAGTAATCCGGTCTGATAATGGAACAGAATTCAAGAATCGACAGCTCCATGAATTCAACGAATCCCTAGGAATTACCTAACAATTCTCCTTTGTCCACACGCCTCAACAGAATGGGTCGTAGAAAGACGAAACCGGACACTTGTAGAAGCTGCCCGAACAATGCTAATACAGTCATCGCTACCTCATTTTCTTTGGGCAGAAGCCATGAACACTACATGCTACACTCAGAATCGGACTAACATTCATCTGAGATTTGGAAAGACGCCTTACGAACTAATGCATGACAGCTTACCCAACATTGCCCATTTGGGGATTTTTGGATGCAAGTGCTTCGTAGCCAATGACCGCGAAGACAAATCTAAGCTAGACCCAAAAGCTACCGAAGGAATTTTCGTAGGCTACTCTGCAGTCTGCACATATAAAGCGTACAGAAAATATCTTCGTGAAAGACGAATGGTCATTGAAAGAATAATTGTTACTTTCAATGAGGGTCCAGAAATCAGTTATGGACAAAGCAACTCAAGACTCGAGCCAATACCACCAGGTTCTACTTAATCACGTATGGAATTAGGAGAGAGTCCTCAAATAGCACTTCTGAACACAATCAGAACCACAGATAGATAAAGGAAAGTTGGGGTACAACCAACAACACGCAGCTGAAGACACAAGAAACTGCAGGCCAACAAGTTTTAGCCAACAAGCTCAAGAGGAAATGGATCTGGATCAACTTTTTGAACATATGTACTCCTCTTTTGACATAAACAAGACAACCACTGATTCCTGTCCTGATAGAGAACCCAGTCCTAGTCCACCACCTTCAGAATTCGAACCCATTCCTGAACAAACGGTCCAACCCTCAGGCGCAGATAACTCGGTCCCTACAGCTCAGATAGAAAACTCACCGGCTTCCGCTAGCAACGCTTTTGTCCATGAGATCGAGTACTCGCTCAACGAAGAATCAAAAATAGATGAATCCACACTGCCTCACGAAAAGAAATGGATTAGAAGCCATCCTAAGGATCAGATAATAAAAGACCCCACTACAGGAGTAAAGACTAGAGGTTCGGCATCGAACGAGTGTAATTTTACTTGTTTCTTGAGCCAAACCAAACCTACCAAAGTAATTTACGCACTACGCAATCCGGACTGGATAGTAGCTATGCAAGAAGAAATCAATCAGTTCGAGCGTCTCAAGGTTTTGAACTTAGTTCCGTCCTAAAGGCAAGACGGTTGTAATACCCGTAAAATCTAATTACGGGATTTACGATTTAAGTAGCGATGGAAATATTTAAATAAGAACTTTTGGATTAATTAGTATTTTCGACGATACGATGCCTTCATATTTTCATACCTTTAAGTGACTTATGTGCCTATATGATTTCATGTTGTGTGATTTATAATTCTTATGTGTGTTACGAGTTAGAACTGAGGTGACTGCATGGAACATATTGTATGATTTTACGCGTCAACATATTAAGTGTTAATACCACATTTTAAGGAACACGAATTAGTAAGAATATATTTCAAAAAGACTAGATAGAGAGTTTATTAAGGGAAATTTAAATTGTGAGATTAGAATATAATTTTTAAGAATTTCAAACTTAAATTCGAAAGTCATCAAAACCCAAAGGAAATTTGTAATACTGGATTGAAATAAATTGGGCAATGAGTAAATTTTAAACATTAAGCCCAAGTTATTAAGGATAGACCATGACGTTACTTAAACTATAAGGAAAATGATGTCATCAAGTTGTCCCATCAAGTGTGCTCTCAACGAGTAACACTTATCTTTTCTAAATTATGTACACCAACGAGCAATGGTGAAAGAAACCCTTATATTAACTTCATACTGAAAGTGGAAAACAAGGAAATCAACAACTTAGGAGAATTTGCCAACACAAGGATCTGAAAACTCAAGGTACGGTATATGGTTTAAATTGATCATAGTTAAACTATTTTAGTAGTGATATACATTAAGAATTATAAGAAATTTTCATAGGTTATTATGTTTAGAAAAGCCATGGACCCTTAAGACGCGATTTATGTTCCTAAGTGTTAAATGATTTTGAAGTATATAGTATTCTTGGAAATTATTGTTCTTTGGGCGTAAACCAGACTAACATAGATGCTTGGAATTATGTATATTCTGTGTAGAAAAGAAATTAGTAAGGTAGATATTAGATTTTTATTTGAAGAAGAAGGCAGCTTGAAGGTGTTGATCGAAAATCTCGAGCGATAATAGGATTTTCCCAGATTATAATCTCGAAGAAACATATCAAAATCTATCTTTATATAATATATAGACATCTTAATGGTAATCTCGACAAACGTCCCGACATTTTATTCATAATGTCGACATATATAAGTCTCGAGATCTTTGTATATAATGTGACATACATCTCGATATCCTTAGCTGTATTAGGTCGAAATGTTGTATATTATTAAAACAGAGCTAGAAATTCTGTAGTCCATATCGAGATTTATGTTTAGCATAAGAACTCGAGATTTTATGATTCATATCACATCGAGATCCTTATATGTTATCTTGGTGTAGAAATGGTAATGTTGAATCCGTGTAATAATTAGCCTAAATCTCGAAGTCCTTGTCAGTGTCGAAATCTAATTCAAAACCAAACCCGAGATTTATCTCATACATGTCGAGATGTACTTCGAGATGGTGTATTGTTTAAATCTCGAAACCAAACCCAAGATTCATATCGAAATCCCATAACTAGCTCGAGATCCATTTTCAATTTATGTCGAGATTTATGTTCAATGAAATATCATAATCAAATTCGAGTTAAAGCTCGAGATTTATCTCGTAATTCATGTCGAGAATCATACTTAATTAAATTTTGAAATTGGTGGGAAATAGGTCTCGAAATTCTTATGAATTTCGAAATAATATTTTTCAATTTATGACAAAGTTCGAAACTTTAGGGTTTCGAAATTCATAAAAGTCGAACTAGGGTTTTCAAATTAAGCCACTTTAGCAAAACTGTAAATCGACTAACAAACCCTAATTTTATATGTGTCTATACTTAGGGTTTGAAGATTAGCGATTTACCGTACGATATAACTAAGGATACCAGGTAAGTGGAAATCGCAACTACAACACATAATTGTATGTGCATAAAATTATGTGTTACGTGCTTTTATGGTATTATGTGGCTTCCATGAATTATGTGATCTCTTACGAAATTAATTTACATTATATGATGACATGACATGCATATTCATGGCATGAGCATATGCACGCACGACTAGTATGAGAGTCAGGGAAATAGCGTGCATGAGTATAAGATCGCTTGAGAGCGATATGTATATTTGCCGATATGGGCATTTGTGTCGACTCAATGATGAGTCACGGCTCTTCTATGCTACGACGGCAATTCACGAGGCCGAATTACCTGATTCACGAGAGGTAGGGGAATACGGCGATTCACGAGGCCGACTGCCTGATTCACGAGAGGCAGGTAAATTCCCCGTAGCGGGAGATGCAACCAGGAGGATGCGACTCGAGGGAATGAGCGGCACCGAGGGAACCTCGAGTGTTAGCGATCTCGTAGTAGGCTACCAGTGAGAAGCGCCCGCGTGTCAGACTGCATTGGGCTGGAAAGGTGCCTTAGGGTTAAACGAAATTTGTGTGCCTGGGTTAGCCTCTCAATGGGAACACATTGGGATTGAAAGGCACTATTAGCCTCTCAGTGTGGACCACATTGGGATTGAAAGGCACCATAGGGTTAAGCACAGATGGAGTACTCGGGTTATCCTCCCAGTGTGTGTACTGCCACTTATTACACCCTTAGGGGTTTGAGCTCTATATGGTGCATAGTAAGATTTAAAGCCTAAGGGGCCCAAATATGTTACGAAAAGTCAAGAAGGATGTGAGTAGTAAATAGCATTGCCGCGAGAGCCTTCGCTATTTAGGTCACGTGCATTGCATGCATGGTTTTCACTTACTGAGCTTTATAAGCTCATTCCATTTATGTGTTGTAGGACCCCGCGATCACGGTACGTGATCATTTTCACGGCGAGGCGAACTTTTGAAGCTTCCGAGGGCTTTGAGATGGGAGTGTGTGCATGGATGCGACCTCGTGGAGGCCCAGTAGATAAATTTATTTTGACCCGCATGTGCGCTTTCCTATGTAAATAGGACCCACGATGATTTTGTAGACAACTTTACGATTCGTTTTTATAAAAGGAAAAAAAATTTATACGAAATTTCGCACGCTCTATTTCGTCATTAGGACATTAGTCGCGTAGAAAAGGTCTTGTGCGCTAGCTACCTATTAAGGGGAAGCGCAGGTCATTGGTAGGATACAATACTAACTCTCGAAGATCCCTTGACAATGACCTGGGAGCATTTTAAAGAACTTTTCCGAAATAAGTATTTCACTGCTCCCGTCCGTGTCCAGAGGATGAACGAGTTCATCAATCTCCGCCAAGGAGCAATGGCGGTGGCGGAGTATATCCGAAAATTTGAATAGCTTTCTCGATTCGCACCCACATGGTAAGCACCGACTCGCTGAAAATCGAACGATTTATGGAGGGCTTGAAACCAGAACTTTATCGTGATGTTGGCATGGCTGGATTCCAAGGAGTTACTTATGCCCAAATGGCGGAACGAGCCCCGATGGCTGAGCAAGCCGAAATCCGAATTGTACGAGCACATGTGTTAGGTCCTACGATTAACAACTCTACAATCCTAGGCTAGAATTCATAGTAATTCGATGATAATGATTGACATTAAGATTCGATCGAAAAACTCAAATGAAGAACAAGAGAGAGAATTTGAGTAGAGTGAGAAAGTTACTGTTGTTTCTCTCTCTAGAAATCAAATTGTTCGGATCAATTCTCAAAACTTTCTCTATTAAGCTCAATTGATTTACATGTATTTATACCAAACAAACTTGGTCTAAATATCAAACTAGTCCTAATCTAAGGACTACTATACAAAACGCCCCTAATTACAAGGACAACTAATGAAATCAAGCACAATTACAAATAGCTACAATCTCCCCCTTGGTGCTTGATTACGTCTCCGCGCCGTTTTTCTTCGTCGGGCGTAATATGATCTGCGCAAGCCCAGCGCATGCTCGTAGTTCCTCAGAGTGATCCTAAGCTCCAGTCGCTCCTCGATATCTTCAAGCAATTCCATTAGGAGCGGCTGTTCTCTCACGAACCTGTGGATCCTCAGCATAGTGTGTCTGTTGATTTTTTCCAACCTCTGCTCGATGTTTTTCCTGATGACCTTGAGCGTCGCATCGCAAAACTTATGAATCTCAGTCTTCAGCATCAACCTGTTCTTCTTTGCTATTGGATTGTGGTAGGTGATGCCTAGGACTGAGCTGATGTGCACGTGATTGTTGGGAAGCCCTTCGATCTCAGGTCCTTTGTTGAGTGGAGCGGTCATGTTGACCTTCTTCATATTGTTCTCCAGAGCCATCTGAAGGTCGTGTGCGGCATAGTACTTGACTTGGCGCATCATGAACCGGTAGAGCCCTTCGAGGCCTTCTTTCTTGATGAAGCCCTGAGGACCTTTGTACTTCTCCACATATAGCTGATAAAGACGGTACACTTCATCGGCGGGGAGGTACGGCAGGTCGCTCTCGCTCAGTTCCTCTCGGGTCCTGTCCACTCGATCGATGATGTAGTGAGGTGTTGGAAGTCCTCCTTTGTCACAGTAGACGCTGAGTAGTTGGCTTATTGGGGAGAGACTCTTATAATGGCTCTTGTCTTGTGTCTTAGTCATCCCCAGCCTAACATCAGGTCCTAGTTTGGTCAGCATCCAGAGGTAGGTCATCCTCTTCTGCTGATCCCAATGAGAGATCCCTCTCAGCTCGAACTCGTTCGGCTTCTTCACTCTGTCCGGAGACCTCCAAATATTCTCACGAACTTCTTCGAGGAAGGGAATTTCAATTTGAATGTTTTCCCATTGCGTGTCGATCCGGACGGTCCCTGGCGTTAGCCTTGGAGAGGGAACCGCCTGTTGAAATATTAACTCTGGTAGCCTTGGGATAACTCGCTCGTAGTCTTCACCTTCCTGAAGCTCGTCGTCTTCTATGATTACGAGATCTATGGACGCTTGTTGTAGAAAGCGCCGAACGTCGTGAAGCCGTTGTCTTTGATGCTCCTCGGGCATGGAGTGGGTCATCCACTGTCCTTCGAAGATGTACTTGTCTAGGGCTTCGTGTGGATTGACACCATGTCCAGAGGGTCCCGGTTGGTCTGGAGCGGCTGAGGGAGTAGCTTGGGTAGCTGCTAGAGCTACAAGCATTGCAGCACTTGCTTCTTCTTCCAGAAGCAAGGGGCTTGAGTAGATCGGTGGTGTAGACGGAGGCGTCCTGAGGTGAAAGGTTGGTGGTTCGATGTGGGCGATGCGGTGCGTGGTGTAGGTAGTTTGGGTGGTTTGTGTTTGGTGGGTGGTTTGTGTTTGGGTTTCACCAGCTCCAGCGCTTGTCTGCGTGGCGCCCGAGCCTCGTCCTTGGACACTTGTTGATGTCCTTGAAGGCTTATCAGACGGGCGAGGAGAATGTCATGGAGCTCGGTGATGGGGATTGTGTATGGTTTGATGAAGATGGAGGAAGTGGCTAGAGGGTCGGTGGGTGTGGGTTGTGGAGGTGTGGGGTTGGTTCGTGACGAAGGGCCTTCAGAGGCAGGTGCTTTCTCGGTATCTCTTCGGGATGCCTCGAGTGCTTGGAGTACTCTCTCTGTGATCTTTTCTTCCATTGACTGTACAACGGCAAAGAGAGCGGCCTGGAACTGTTCTGTAGTCATGAAGGGTGCGGACGCATCCTTAGATGGACCAGGACGACTGACGTCGCCTGTTATCAACGCTTGAGTAGACACTAACTCTGTGGGTTGGCTCACAGTCACTTGAGGTTGTGACTGTATGAGACTTCCACCCAATCCTCGAGTCGTATCCTGAGGATTCGTCTCTATGGGTGTTGTTGCAGGCTCGGGTTGCGCCTGCGAACCAGATACCACTTGAGTTGGTTGCGGCTCAAGATTGAGCGAAGAAATGCCGTCAACCATTGTCGTTGTGGTCAGTGGAGTATCTGGGGCGTTGATGACGGCCGGGAAGAGGGACTCCATTTGTATACTAAGTCGTCTGGGAGTCCGTCTTATCAGGCTAATCTCCTCATCTGACTCCGTGTCGGATGTGTAGCTGTGTGAGGAGTGGGATCACGTTCAACATCCCCTAGAGCCTGATCCGGCACCAGTGGAAGCGAGCTTTGCCCAATTTCTGTCTCGGGCTATGCTTCTTGTAGAAGAACCTCCTCAATGGTTTCTTCGAGCACGCCTACATGTACGGGCTCTTCCACTTGCAATTCGAGGTCAGGAGCCCCGAGTTCCATTTCCATAGCCACGACGTCTATCAGCGTATCATCGACGTCGGGCATTGGCTCTTCGACCAATGGTGGCTCCTGAGCTAGCTCCTGAGCGACATCAATCATCGCGTCCTCAGGGCTTAGTTGTTGTTCTTGTTGGTGAGGGCTAGCTCCAAGCACTGTCGGGGGCCCTCGAATCATTTCCTCGGTGAGATTTCTGTCCCGACAGTATAGCTTGTAGACGTCTTCATTGGGGTCCGCGAGACGAAGGAGCTCGAATGAGATCGGCATCGACGTTGGTCCGGGTCCGTGAGCCGTGGGTTGTGGAAGAACTTGAGCCTTGGTGGTTGGTAATTTCCGCCAGGAGGCAGAGTAGGGATGGTCTGGTGCAGCGCCATGATCTCCCTGATGATGATGCTGAACCACCGAACATAAGGCACGTTCTTCGATCGCCGGTTCTACTTTTGCCGAATCTGGTCCGCGAGGTCGTTCCAGATCAGCTGAGTGTAGTCGTAATTTCTTGCGAAGGCGATGCCGTGGACGATCCTCAAAATGTTGCTGTTGCCCTTATCAAATCCTGCGTGCTTGGGCGACAGACACTTATTCACTATTCCGAATAGTGTCTTCCACGGGTGTGGGATTCCGCTGCTCTGGACCTGAGCTAATCTTGTGAGCAGCGGTTGGTATCCCATGTGCAAAAAGTCTTGAATCATCTCGGCATCGGATGGGAGCGGGTCGTAGTTATTGCTGTGGGGCAAGTCCAGTAACATGCCGAACTGGTTCTTGTCCATGCTGATATGCCGCGTCCCGATCCTTGTTGAGAACCTGAAAGCTCCATTGTCCACTTCTCCTTGTATGCAGCCCCAGAACTACTGGAGATATACCATCGGCACTGATGCGGTGGCCGTTAACGCATGCCAGATGGGGTGACCTCTCAGGATAGAGACAATAATCTCGTCCGGGCATCGAAAGGTGCTCAGATCGAGCTGAAAATTTGTATTCTGGACCTTCAGATACAGGTTGTGGTCGTATATGTTATTATATCTTGGATAACGATCCATCTGAAAAATAAGATATATAAAAGTTTATTAGTTCAATTTTATTTTCAGTCGAAGTATGAATAAATTTCATCAAACTATAGTAATATCGCAAGTAATAGCATGTTCGATGAATTTTGAATTGAAATCATATCAAATGCATAGTATATGCTCAATTTTGAAAAATCGTAATGGCATGAATGTAATTTCGAATGAAGTATAAATCGCGTGAAAAATAGTTCGAAATTTTTCTAAGAGTTGAATCGTGAAAAAGGACACTGTTCATGCCGAGAAAATTTTCGCTCGATAAAATTGATTTTGAAAATGATTTCCTATGCATTGATTTCAATTGTAATGACTCAGTTCGATTTTTCGATCGAGAAAATTTTATACGCAAAGGTCCGCTACAGAGTAAAAGACTTAGTAAAATTTTCTAAGTATTGAAGTTGAAATCGAGACTGTAGTCGACCTATTTTACGATCGAGAAAAATTCCGTGTACATTTACGATCGAGAAATTATTTCTCAGGTAAATTTACTATCGAGAAATTTTCCTCGATTGAATAAAATTTTCGATTTGAAATTTGTCGAGCGGAATGTGATTTTCGATTGTAAGTAAAATAATTTTCGCTGCGATATAATTTTATCGAGAAATTAGTCAACGAAAGACTAAGTCAATCGTCGAGAAATTTTCAATCAATTAGATCTCAAGCGGCGAATTTTGCGATCGAAAAATTAAGTGTTGAAAAATTAATTTCTCGCTGCTAAATTTTTGCGATCAAATTGAAATTGAATCGAAAATTTCTATTTTGCGATAGTAAGTTTTACGCTCGATAAAATTTGCATCTAAATTGTCTAATCAGTGCGTAAGTCTTTCTCTCATAAAAATCCTAATTAGATTTCTCGATGGTAAGTAATTTTTTCGGTCAAAATCTTCTATCGTGGCGACTAAATCAGAATTTTACCGATCGAAAAACTAATTCGACACAAACAGTATCTCAATTAAATCGGAATTTAATTAAGACTGTTTGCGATCGACAAAGTTCTTCGATGGCTTTAAAAATTCAAATACCCAGTTTCATCAAAACTCAGATTACAGTCGAAGATGCAGATTTTCCGATGATCCATTCTACCAGATTCATAGAGAATATCGAAACTATCTTAAGTGCAGGCATTAAACTCAGATAAAGTTCAAAATCAAGCCTAAAACACTATGAAATAGTATACGATTTTCTCAGTTTTGAAGAGAAGTCGAGAAACTAACATAAATCATGCGAAAAACAACAAAATGCAGATGCTAACGAAGTTAAATCACACGCAAATGGCAACAGATTCTCATTTCTACCTTAAATAGACAATTTCGTGTTGAAAATCGAAAGATTTTTGAGCAATTTTGAACTGTCTGTGAAAGTTTTCGCGAGATAAATTTTTGCGATTTAGGGTTGCGTGAGAAAAAGTTTTACGACTGACATAAAAGTGAACTTTTATTTACTCGCTGTAAGGCGATGATGGGTTTACGATTTGACATTTTGCGATTCAATGGAACAGGCCCATTACTATTTGCGCTCGATAAATTTTCGAATCGAAAATTGCTCTTTAGTTCAATTTTCTCGATCGCAAATTATCGCGGCTAACCAAAATCGTTCCCAACACTGTTTACTTCCAGATTGACCCCTGTTTCAAAATAAAACCCTTTGTAAGACTCCCCCTTAGTATTTAAAATAAATGCAATTAACTCCCTGTATTTTCCGTGTAGTAACGTCTAGCTCCCCTGGCAGAAATTTAAAAATCTGTACCACTTAGAGATAAGCGTTAGAAATAATGGAGTTAATCAACAATTATTTTTGGCAGTTTTATTTTTGAAATATTTGGTCTTGTGTCTAGCTCCTCTCTTTGTAGTGTCGACGTCTCGCTCTTTAATTTTGAAAGATCTGAAATACTCAGAGAAACGTCAAAAATATTTGGAGCTAATCTACAAGTCTTATACTTGCTCCCCCTCAAATGATGCACAGGAATTGACTAATTATGCAAGCATATGAAATCAAATCAAGTCACGAGCACACAAATTTACCAAGTAAGCATGTATACATGGTCCCCGAAAACATGTACTTTAAAGTTTTGTGTGAGGGTAGAAGCAATGAGAAATGTATCGCATTTAAACAATTCAGTACCAATGCAATGTATAATTGCATTTAGAATGTGCGATACACTAAAGAAATTCGCATTTATTCAATTCAACGCATATGAAACAAAATATTTCATGTCAAAATGTGCGAATTTTATTATTTATTATTTATTATTATTATTATATATGTATATATATATATATTTTTTCAAATATTTTTTTCATTTATGGGGTCAGATTATTTTGCTTCGATCAATCGTCACGCCTAAAATTTTACGAGACATTTGAAAGAAGAAAATTCCGTCAAGTCATGTCATCAAACTAAAGTCCTAAGTCCGTAGACTGGTCCATTTCGACAACTCTCACCAGGTTCGCTCTTGCTCTCAATTAGCTATCTTGGGATTTTTATATTTTTATTACTCAAGTCAACACAACAATTTTAAGTCAATTTACCTGTGATCGAGGCATTTTTAATCATTTCACCTAAGCGAGAGACCGTCTATGTGGAATCAAAGGGTTGTAAGGGTTATAATTTGGCTAGGACTTAGAACGGAAGGAATTTAAAGGAAAATGAGCTTATCTCTTCACCGTTTTCCAATCCTACGTCCGTCTCCCCGTTTTTTTTGGTGTCTTTCTTCTTTTCAATCTTTTCTCCCTCTTTTTCTTTTAAGAACTATCCCTTTTTATGTTATGCTCAAGCTGAAGCTCCGCTTCTCCATGAGGTCTAGGAGATTATCGTAGGCGAAGTTCTTCTTGTTGGTTCTCGGGCCAATACTGAGCTCCTCTTCTCTTAATCCCTATTGAGGTTTCAGAGATTATCAATTTGGAGAAGTTCTCGGTTATGGAATTCGTACCCGAGGCTGCACTCCTCTTCTCGTTTCCCGATATAAGACCGGATTATCGTTGGAGAAGTTCACTTCGTGGTGCTCCTCTTCCAGCCGTTCTGACGAGCATACGAGATTATCGTTGGAGAAGTTCACAGCAGGATCCATGCCACTTTCTACAGGGTAGTCGGAAGGCCGGTTCCTTTAGTCTGATTTTTGCTCGTTGAGCAATGCCTTGTTTTGTCATCATCTTACTTTTTCTTTTGTTATCTCCCCCTCCTTTTCTCGTTTGAACAACCATTCGAAGAGTATAAAGTTCGGTTGAAGGCTGGGAATGGGTTTTAAATGAAGAAAAGGACGTCGGAGAAAGCTCAAAGTGGATGACTAAGGGCTAACGTGGGGAAATTTATATAAGACCAAATGAGGAATATCCTAAACTCCCTTATCATTTTCCTAACGATCTAACGCAAGATGAGTATGAAGCCAAGTATCACTAGTTAAGACAAGCAATTGATGTGTGACTCACTCGAGAAATAGATCCAAAGAAAGAAAAAAATAACAAGGCTTGAATCCTCACATTTATAGTGGCTTTGTGTCTAGTGGAGCAACCTAATGACCTTTAGACACAAGAATGCGACTTAGACTGACAAAATTAAGCAATTAAATCGATCGCATGTCGGGGTAAAATTCTAAGTGACTTTAGATCAAAGCATCCTAAAGGATTTCGTCATACCCCTTTATATTATATATAGAAATATATATGTTATTATTATTATTTTTTATATTTATTTTTATCACGCAAGATAAGAACCAATAAGCATAGAAAACACATAGAATAGAGTATGTGATAGCACAGAAGATCAGGTAATGCACACATTACGGAAGATTCAACATGCCTAATTTTCCGACAAGTAATTGAAATCGTTTCTCATCCAATGCCTTGGTGAAAATGTCGGCTAGTTGAAACTCCGTGTTCACAAAGTACATCTCTATCGTGCCTTTTTCTACGTGATCTTTGATAAAATAATATCTAATGTCTATGTGTTTTGTGCGTGAATGATGAACAGGATTGCAAGTAATGGCGATTGCACTCTGACTATCACTATATATGGGTATATTATTCAGATTGTACCCATAGTCGCGAAGCTGTGTTCGCATCCACAGCATGTGAGCAACAGCTGGCAGCAGCTACGTATTCTGCTTCGGCCGTCGAAGTTGACACACAGTTCTGCTTTTTGGATGACCAGCAAACCAGCTTTTCGCCTTAAAATTGAGCGCCACCGGACGTGCTTTTCCTGTCCGTTCGACAACCTGCATAGTCAGCGTCAGTGTAGCCGATAAGTTTAAAATTCGTACCCTTTGGATACCATAGGCCAAGGGTAGAGGTTCCCTTAAGGTAGCGTAAAATTCTTTTGACCGCGAGCATATGGGATTCTTTGGGATCGGCTTGAAAACGGGCACACAAGCACGTGGCAAACATGATGTTCGGCCGGCTCGAAGTAAGGTAGAGAAGAGATCCAATGATACTGCGATACAGTGTGATGTCGACCGAATTGCCAGAGGGATCGGCATCCAACTTGCAGCTTGGTGACAGAGGAGTGCTGAGAGTCTTGCTCTGGTCTTGATGAAATTTCTTCAGAATATCCTTGATGTATTTTGTCTGACTGATGAAAATTCCATCATTGAGCTGCCTGACTTGGAGTCCTAAGAAAAATTGCATCTCTCCCATGTGACTCATCTCGAATTTGCTCTTCATGAGATCTCCAAACTTCTTGCAGAGCCGAGGATTTGTTGATCCGAAGATGATGTCGTCGACGTATACTTGGACGACCATCAGATCTTTGTCATGCCATTTAATGAAGAGGGTTGTGTCTATCGTTCCTCGTATGAATCCAGACTTCACAAGGAAATCACTCAGGACATCGTACCAAGCACGTGGGGCTTGTTTTAGTCCATAGAGAGCTTTGTCCAAGCGATAGACATGATCGGGATGTTCTTGATCAACGAAACCTTCCGGCTGAGCGACGTAGACTTCTTCTTTTAACACGCCGTTGAGAAAGGCGGTTTTAACATCCATCTGATAGACTTTGAAGTCTTTGTGAGCCGCATAAGCCAGCAGGAGGCGGATAGCTTCGATACGGGCAACAGGAGCATAAGTCTCGTCGTAGTCGATGCCTTCCTGTTGATTGTATCCCTTAGCAACTAGCCTTGCTTTGTTCCGGATCACTTCACCATCTTCATTTTTCTTATTCTTGAAAACCCATTTAGTTCCGACCACTGTTTTCCCATGTGGACGGGGTACCAAGGTCCACACTTGAAGACGTTTGAATTGATTGATTTCCTCTTGCATTGCAATTGTCCAATCCGGGTCTCGAAGTGCGTCTGCTACTTTGGTAGGCTCGTTTCGGTTCAGGAAGCAACTGAAAAGACTGTGTTGACGACGTGTCCTCACACCAACCGCAGGATCGCCAATTATCCGATCAATCGAGTGGCCTCTCGTCCACTTGCGCTCATGAGGCAAGGCTGAAGTCGATGCGTCAGCCATCTGTGGATCTAGATTGCCTATAGTTTCGGATTGATCATTTGTCTGAGGAAGTTCCAATACTGCACTTGGATTGATCGTCTCAGATGATACTTCCTCGATGACCACTGTAGGTTCTTCGGTGTTCTGTGGCAATTCTGAATCGGGTGGGGTAGAGGTGTGAGATGAACTTGGTACGTCGGTCTCGTTCGGTAGATAATCCATTGTTGGTGTAGGCGTGTATGACTTATATACCGGTTCGAAGAGAGAATCCAAGTCGTCTATTGCAAGTCTCGTTGCTTCGTCTGACACTGATCCTGAAGTTGTTGCCATCTTCTGTTGGTTTTGTGCCAACATACCAGTGATTACGGGTTCTGAAATGTTGTCTTCAGAAGCCAACGGGTTAGGCACGGGTCCTGGACTGAATTGACCAGAAGCCATCTCTGCCACTTCGTGGAAAGTGACATTATAGCTTTCCTCAATAGTTCGGTTGGACTTGATGTATACTCGGTACGCTTTTGATGTTGAAGAATACCCGACAAATGTAGCTCCGAATGCTTTAAGGTCGAACTTTGCACGTTGCTCTCGGTCGTTCGCCACAAAGCACTTGCACCCGAAGACTTTAAGGAAAGAGATGTTGGGCACTCTATTATTCACAATCTCATACGGAGTCTTGAGTTTGAACCGTTTGTGAACCACCGTCCTGTTTTGAGTAAAACAAGCGGTATTGACTGCTTCAGCCCATAGAAAATGTGGAAGTTCCGATTGGATCAGCATTGTACGAGCGGCTTCCACTAGTGTTCGATTTTTCCTTTCAACGACCCCATTTTGTTGAGGTGTTTTGGCGGCTGAAAATTGTTGACTTATTCCAAGTTTCTGATAAAACTCACTGAGGTGATTGTTATTGAACTCAGTGCCGTTGTCTGTCCGAACAACTTGAATAGTCTGTCGCAGCAGATTTTGAGTTGTGTTCACAAAATTGATGATCAAGTCACCAGTCTCATCTTTCGTTCGGAGGAACTTAGTCCACGTGTAGCGAGAATAGTCATCCACAATCACTAGGACATACTTTCTTCCATTGATACTCTGAGTCTGCATCGGACCACAGAGATCCATGTGAATTAGTTCCAATGGTCGAGAAGTAGATGCAATTTGCTTGACGTGATGAGATGCTCGCTTCATTTTTCCTAATTGACATGCCGAACAGTGATGCTCCCTTTGTAGTTGTATAGTTGGAAGACCGTGAACCAACTTTTTCGTAGAAAGACGTTGGAGAGCTTTCATATTCAGATGAGATAGTCGTTAATGCCATAAGTTGTTCCTCTGTAAATCAGTCCGAGGAGGCATACAGCTGTCGAGGGCCGCACAGACGTCAGGTTGATCGTGTAAAGATTGGATCTCCGAAGTCCTTGAAGGAGTTCTGTGTCCTGACTATCCACAATTCTGCACTGGTCAGCATGGAAGACCACATGGAAGCCTTTGTCACAGAATTGGCCTATGCTGAACAAGTTATGGCGGAGGCCTTCGACGTACGAGACATCTTTGATGGTCAGATTCTTCAGAGTGATATCCCCAAGTCCTAGAATCGGGGCTGAATCGTTGTTCCCAAATCTGACTTTGCCGTTTGGTCGGTCTTTGTAGTTGCTCAGCAGCTCTTGACTACCAGTCATGTGTGTGGAGCAACCAGAGTCGAGGTACCACACATGATGGATCTGCAAAAACAATTTAGAGAGCTTTAGGTACCCACTTAAACATGGGTCCTCTCGGATTAGCAGATTTAGTTTTGGGTTCAGATTGACTCCTAAATCTATTTTTGGAAGAATCTTAATAACGCATTGCACTTTTGAAAAAGTGGGTTTGGGTTTTGCCTCTATAGGAGACTTGGCCCTTTTGGGTTTTGTCGTCCTAGGCGGAGATTTAGGAACCCATTTGGGTTGAACCTTACAGGGAAGGTTAATTTCAGCACGTACAAATGCTTTGGAGGGTTTGACTGAGGAAAAGATCTTTTCTTGTGATAGTCTCCTAAGGTGCTTGGGGGATTTAATGATTACGGGATACCTTAGGTGAGTACATTAATGTATGGTGCCAGAAGCTTTCTTTATGGCTGGATCTTGTTTCCTACGTGTCTTTCTTGTGGCATTTGTTTCAGAATGATTAATTTTAGACGTAGAGCCTATTTCGAAGTTGGTGCTTCTAAAGGTGATCGGCTGAAGTGAATAAGTAGAAGCAATTATCTTAAAAGTGGAAATAGCTCTTTTATTTCTACGAGTGTCTTTTATTGTAACAGAAGGAGTAGCATGCACAGAAACATTTAAGTCTAATGGCTCATTCTTTATCTTAGTGCTAGACACTCTCGCCTTTGTTTTTAGTGCTGACGCTACGCTCCCTGTAGACGTAGGTAAAGTGAAATTAGTCATAGCACTCTTACCAGAATTATTTTTACAATATTTATCTTTCAGAGGCGATTTTTCATTTTTCACGCTTTTGTAATAGCGTGAGAGGTAGTTTGGGGGGACGAGGAAGCCTTGAGATTTTCCATCTCCTTAAAGAATTTTTTCTTTTCAGCTTCGAAATTCTCTCGTTCTTTTTCTAACTTTGCCTGTGACTCCTCTATCTGTTTTATGATAGGGGGTTTGTAGAGAGAATTTTTATAATTAATGGTCTTAACTTTCTCGTGGTATGTTCGAGAATCAGGAGGCAGAATTTGAACTAAATTGCAGACAGGTGTTAGAGTTTCTTTCCTATTTTTGTCCCTTTCATTTAGTTCTTTGTAGTCAAAGGGGATTTCTGGACCATGTGGACCTTGTCTAATGGATGAATCGAAAGTATTTTCATAAGACGATTCAGTAAAATCTCTAAGAGAGATTATTCCTAAGCGCATGTGTTTAGCATCATATATTTCTTTCTTTTGTAAAACACACGGGTTAGTGAAACCTATGCCTTCTATAGGATTATAGAACTCTATATCCTTGGGCTTGTTCAAAAATATCGTCTGTTCGGACTGTCCCCTACGCGAAACTATATCGTCTAATTTCTTTACTTTGGCATATAGTTTCTTGCGTTCCTCACCTAGGAGAGCGTAATTATTTTCAACGGTTAGTTTTGCGGCTTGACAGGCATCGAAATCCTTACTGAGCTCACTAATCTTAGCATTCGATGTTTCTAATTGAGCTTCTAAGTTAGTGATCTTAGAGGTAGCCTCGGTTATCCTACAATTTAAAATGGCTTTCTCGTTGAGATTTCTAATCAAGCAATTGTAGTTATTTGCTAGCCTATCTTCTAATTCCTTAATCTTTTCGCTCTGTTGTCCTAGTTGAGGTTGACTAGTCTCTCTAGAATGGAGGCTCCTGGTAAGTTCATCTATTTTTGCATTAGAGCTCCTAAGTTCTTGTTCGAGACTATCTATCTTCTCCTGAGCTCTCTCAAGTTCCTTCTCTACTTCCTTTATACTTTTCTGCTCACGTTTCATGTCAACATATTGCTTTTGATATGATTCTAACATGGTCAATAATGTGGAAGGAGTGACTACCTCATTTGAAGACGTGGATGCATTGTCGTCGTCCGTACGAGTGGATGTTTCGGCGTCCAATTCGTTGTCGAGACGGGCCATGAGGGCTAAGTTCTCTTCTTCGGAGCTCGACGTGTCCTCGAGCCATTGGTCCTGTTCGGCCATGAGAGCTACTCCAGCTTCTTTTTGTTTTGTCAATTGAAGCTTCCTGGAGTAGTACTTTGCATCTCTTTTCTTCGGGAGAGTGCACTCTCTGGCGAAGTGACCTGCTTTGCCACAATTAAAACATTTGTTAGTCTTTTTGGGATTCTTGACCTCGGAACTCTCCGGAGCACGTTCTTTGTTCTTGGAGCTTGTAGTTCGAAGTCTATTGGCTGAGGTTGAAGACTTCTTCTTGAAGTACTTCTTGCTCATCATTTGTCCAATGAGAGCTAACTGTTTTCCAAGGGCTTTCATGTTCGGCTCGATGTCGGAGTCCGATTTCTCTTCCGACTCTGATGATGAAGGTGGCCTAACGATCTTATCATTTCTTGATCTTGTGCTCCTCTTCTCCAAGACTAAGGCAACCGTGTCATCGGTTTGTTTGCCTTTCTGCTCTTTGGTGATCTCACGGATATCCTCCTCATGCTGAGCGAGATTGTCGAACACGGCATGGACATCCAACTCCTCTAGATCTTTGTTTTGTCGTATTTGAGTGGATATTTTCTTCCATTCCGTGGGCAGAGAAGATAGAAATCTTATGTTTGTCTCCATGTTTGTCTTCGTTATTTCTATCTTCCTCATTTCATTGAGAAGAGTGAGGTATCGTTGGTAGATCTCGTTTAGACTCTCCTCCGGCTTTGCTTTGAATGAGTCATAAGCAGTGAGAATGTTCGCCTTCTTGGCCTTTATGCCAACTTCCGTCCTTTGCATCATCCTATGCAGCTCATCCCACATCCCTTTGGCCGATGTAAGGCTGTCGATTTGTCTGTATATATCGTTGGGGATGCCCTGCATAAGGGTATTCATGGCTACTAGATCAGCCTTAGATCGAGCTCTTTCCTCCAGAGAGTATTCTCTAGGCTCCTTTAGTCGCCTAGAAGCTGGAATTGCTGGAGTAGCTGTTTCGTCCCCGGGTACATGAACCCAGAACTGTGCCGGTCCCTCTTCAAGGGACTTCAGTAGATTTTCGGCTTGATCCTTTAGAGCAATGAAATTCAGAAAGCGGCTTCTCCACACTGTGTATTCGCCTCTTTGCAAGATCGGTGGACGGTTGTCATTTCCGAGTGAGTATGCATCAATGTTTGTATTGTAGTCGAGTTGTTGAAGGATCTTCGTTAATTGTTTTGAAGGTTGAAGATGATGTAATATGCTTCACAAGTGACAAACTTCGTTAGTAGCGTTTGATTCGAAAATTAGATCGATAATTATTTTCGATTCAATCGTTAGTAAGTTTCTCGACAAGTCAAAATAAATCTGTTGACTAGAAAATTTTCTCGCGCATAAATGATTTTTGCCTGGTCAAACGTTAAAAAGTTTGACTGAAAAATTTTTTCGAGTGAAAGTTTTTACGCATGCAAAGTCAAAATAAGTCTCTCTCGAAAAAGTTTTTCGCCGTATAATGCTCGAGAAATATTTCTAACTAAAATCGTTTCTACTGATGACGATTCTAGCGCTGACTTCGTATTCTGACCGAGAAAAATTATCGCGCTAGGTTTATCGATCGAGAAACTAATCCGATCGCAAAACTTAGCGAGAAAAATTTGAGCAATCGAGAAAAATTCACAGAATACGATTAACACTAATTCGAGCAAAAACAAAGAATCAGATAGTGAAATTTGAGGCAATTGCTCACAATTAAGTACTAATCACGTACGAACAAGCAGTTAAACACGTTATAAAGCAAAATATATCGACTTTGATCAAAATCAGAACGTGTTCTTCATGTTCTTCGCAAACAGTAACACGCAAAAGCAATTCAATCCTAGAAGTCGAAGTTTAAACTGCTACAGAACTGATCGGAATGATGATCTATCACTTAAACAAGCACAGAAACACCAAATTCAAGTCAATTAAGCACAGAATTAAGCTATTGGATCGAAAAAGGTTTTCGCGCCAAACTGTTCTTCGATGAACAGTATCCAGAAAATGATTTTCGATCCAATTCTAACAATTTTCGATTCAAAACAGAACGAATCTGCTCTGATACCAATTTTTAGGTCCTACGATTAACAACTTTACAATCCTAGGCTAGAATTCATAGTAATTCGATGATAATGATTGACATTAAGATTCGATCGAAAAACTCAAATGAAGAACAAGAGAGAGAATTTGAGTAGAGTGAGAAAGTTACTGTTGTTTCTCTCTAGAAATCAAATTGCAAGCCCTTCGGATCAATTCTCAAAACTTTCTCTATTAAGCTCAATTGATTTACATGTATTTATACCAAACAAACTTGGTATAAATATCAAACTAGTCCTAATCTAAGGACTACTATACAAAACGCCCCTAATTACAAGGACAACTAATGAAATCAAGCACAATTACAAATAGTATTCTGCAACATGAGATTAAAAGGAAGTTCGAACAAGGAACAAAAGGGGACGAAAATAAACCGAAGAAACTGTTTGTTCAAAAGAATGTGAAACCCAATTTCCAAAACCGCCCTGGACCACCTCAATAAACTAATCTGAATCAGGGGAGACCCCAAACCGAATGCACCCATATGACCAAAATGTGCACGACGTCACCTGGGCGTCTGCTTTTCACAAAACGCCACCTGCTTTAGATGTGGCAAGATAGGCCACTACTCCGTAGCCTGCCCAGAAAATGCATCTGGAGGTAAGGGAACAAACCGGGCCAAGCCACCGACAACACCCGCTCGGGTATATATGCTTACAGCGGAAGAAGCTGAAAACAACCCATCCGAGACGGAAGGTACCCTCCTAACCGATTAAACTTCAACATGCATTCTAGTGGACTCATGAGCCACATTTTCTCTCGTATCCACCGCTTATGTGGTAAGATTCGGAATTCTTTTAGCCAACTTGGTTGTACCAGTCCGATTGTCGACCTGAATCATAATCGTAGCAGATAGGTGCTCAAAATAGGAAGTCGTATCTGAATTACCTGGGATCAAATCCCAATTTCACATAATACCTGGGGTATAACCCTATACCCCAATTTTTCTGATCAATTCGAGAAACATCCCTTTTCAGTATCAGAACGACGCAGCAAAAGCGTGGTGGACGCTTATAACCTTTGATCTCTGCCTAAGTTAGAATTATAGGAATTCTTCTTAGCTCTTCGAGGTAATACGGGTTCCACTAACTAGACCAATCTTCATGTTTATTCCACCAGAATCCTACTTCTTTCGGTTCTCGAAAATTATTTGAGATTCCTCGATAACTTCCTAGGGTGAATTTCTATCACCTAACCAAGCCAGTTCAACTCCCTACCAATCGTTACCCTGAATTTTTCCAACCGACGGAATTTCGGGGGCGAAATTATATTAACGGGGGAGGATGTAATACCCGTAAAATCTAATTAGGGGATTTACGATTTAAGTAGCGATGGAAATATTTAATTAAGATCTTTTGGATTAATTAGTATTTTCGACGATACGATGCCTTCATATTTTCATACTTTAAGTGACTTATGTGCCTATATGATTTCATGTTGTGTGATTTATAATTCCTATGTGTGTTACGAATTAGAACTGAGGTGACTGCATGGAACATATTTTATGATTTTACGCGTCAACATATTAAGTGTTAATACCACATTTAAGGAACACGAATTAGTAAGAATATATTTCAAAAAGACTAGATAGAGAGTTTATTAAGGGAAATTTAAATTGTGAGATTGGAATATAATTTTTAAGAATTTCAAACTTAAATTCGAAAGTCATCAAAACCCAAAGGAAATTTGTAATACTGGATTGAAATAAATTGGGCAATGAGTAAATTTTAAACATTAAGCCAAGTTATTAAGGATAGACAATGACGTTACTTAAACTATATGGAAAATGATGTCATCAAGTTGTCCCATCAAGTGTGCTCTCAACGAGTAACACTTATCTTTTCTAAATTATGTACACAACGAGCAATGGTGAAAGAAACCCTTATATTAACTTCAAACTGAAAGTGGAAAACAAGGAAATCAACAACTTAGGAGAATTTGCCAACACAAGGATCTGAAAACTCAAGGTACGGTATATGGTTCAAATTGAGCACAGTTAAATTATTTTAGTAATGATATACATTAAGAATTATAAGAAATTTTCATAGGTTATTATGTTTAGAAAAGCCATGGACCCTTAAGACGCGATTTATGTTCCTAAGTGTTAAATGATTTTGAAGTATATAGTATTCTTGGAAATTATTGTTCTTTGGGCGTAAACCACACTAACATAGATGCTTGGAATTATGCATATTCTGTGTAGAAAAGAAATTAGTAAGGTAGATATTAGATTTCTATTTGAAGAAGAAGGCAGCTTGAAGGTGTTGATCGAAAATCTCGAGCGATAATAGGATTTTTCCAGATTATAATCTCGAAGAAACATATCAAAATCTATCTTTATATAATATATCGACCTCTTAATGGTAATCTCGACAAACATCCCGACATTTTATTTATAATGTCGACATATATAAGTCTCGAGATCTTTGTATATAATGTGACATACATCTCGATATCCTTAGGTGTATTAGGTCGAAATGTTGTATATTATTAAAACAGAGCTCGAAATTCTATAGTCCATATCGAGATTTATGTTTAGCATAAGAACTCGAGATTTTATGATTCATATCACATCGAGATCCTTATATGTTATCTTGGTGTAGAAATGGTAATGTTGAAATCCGTGTATTAATTAGCCTAAATCTCGAAGTCCTTGTCAATGTCGAAATCTAATTCAAAACCAAACCCGAGATTTATCTCATACATGTCGAGATGTACTTCGAGATGGTGTATTGTTTAAATCTCGAAACCAAACCCAAGATTCATATCGAAATCCCATAACTAGCTCGAGATCCATTTTCAATTTATGTCGAGATTTATGTTCAATGAAATATCATAATCAAATTCGAGTTAAAGCTCGAGATTTATCTCGTAATTCATGTCGAGAATCATACTTAATTAAATTTTGAAATAGGTGGGAAATAGGTCTCGAAATTCTTATGAATTTCGAAATAATATTTTTCAATTTAAGACAAAGTTCGAAACTTTAGGGTTTCGAAATTCATAAAAGTCGAACTAGGGTTTTCAAATTAAGCCACTTTAGCAAAACTGTAAATCGACTAACAAACCCTAATTTTATATGTGTCTATACTTAGGGTTTGAAGATTAGCGATTTACCGTACGATATAGCTAAGGATACCAGGTAAGTGGAAATCGCAACTACAACACATAATTGTATGTGCATAAAATTATGTGTTACGTGCTTTTATGGTATTATGTGGCTTCCATGAATTATGTGATCTCTTACGAAATTAATTTACATTATATGATGACATGACATGCATATTCATGGCATGAGCATATGCACGCACGACTAGTATGAGAGTCAGGGAAATAGCGTGCATGAGTATAAGATCGCTTGAGAGCGATATGTATATTTGCCGATATGGGCATTTGTGTCGACTCAATGATGAGTCACGGCTCTTCTATGCTACCACGGCGATTCACGAGGCCGAATTACCTAATTCACGAGAGGTAGGGGAAATATATTACGGCGATTCACGAGGCCGACTGCCTGATTCACAAGAGGCAGGTAAATACCCCGTAGCGGGAGATGCAACCAGGAGGATGCGACTCGAGGGTATGAGCGGCACCGAGGGAACCTCGAGTGTTAGCGACCTCGTAGTAGGCTACCAGTGAGAAGCGCCCGCGTGTCAGACTGCATTGGGCTGGAAATGTGCCTTAGGGTTAAACGAAATTTGTGTGCCCCGGTTAGCCTCTCAATGGGAACACATTGGGATTGAAAGGCACTATTAGCCTCTCAGTGTGGACCACATTGGGATTGAAAGGCACCATAGGGTTAAGCACAGATGGAGTACTCGGGTTAGCCTCCCAGTGTGTGTACTGCCACTTATTATACCCTTAGGGGTTTGAGCTCTATATGGTGCATAGTAAGATTGAAAGCCTAAGGGGCCCAAATATGTTACGAAAAGTCAAGAAGGATGTGAGTAGTAAATAGCATTGCCGCGAAAGCCTTCGCTATTTAGGTCACGTGCATTGCATGCATGGTTTTCACTTACTGAGCCTTATAAGCTCATTCCATTTATGTGTTGTAGGACCCCGCGATCACGGTACGTGATCATTTTCACGGCGAGGCGAACTTTTGAAGCTTCCGAGGGCTTTGAGATGGGAGTGTGTGCATGGATGCGACCTCGTGGAGGCCCAGTAGACAAATTATTTTGACCCGCATGCGCGCTATCCTATGTAAATAGGATCCACGATGATTTTATAGACAACTTTACAATTCGTTTTTATAAAAGGAAAAAAATTTTATACGAAATTTCGCACGATCTATTTCGTCATTAGGACATTAGTCGCGTAGACTAGTTAAGAAAGTAGTGGTAGAAGGCGGGGCGCCACAACGGTCATCGGAACAAAATGGGTATTCAAGAATAAGAAAGACGAAGATGGTGTGGTAATCCAAGGCTAGGCTCGTAGCTAAGGGGTACAATCAGCAAGTAGGAATCCACTATGACGAGACATTTGCCCCTGTTGTAAGAATCGAAGCAATCAGACTATTTCTAGTATACGTAGCTCATAAAGACTTTATAGTCTATCAAATGGACGTAAAGACACCCTTCTTGAACGGGATTTTGAAGAAAGAAGTGTATGTCTCTCAGCCAGACAGATTTCTCAATACAGACCATCCGGACTTCGTATGTAAACTCGACAAAGCACTATACGGGTTTAAACTGTGGCGACCCTACTTTTCTAACTAAGATTAGTGGCGGATTTCCGCAACGTAAGCCGCGGAAGGCCCGTCTAATTAAAACTTTTTCCTAAAATAATATACCATATTATTAACATCCGTCTACATCGTAATTTCTGTACACGGGCCGAAGCCCCAAAAATAACAAAAGAAACAAAAGTCCTAAAGCCGCTCCACAGGTCTTCATCCATGTACCGCACCGCCCTCAAAAGTCCGTGGAGCACCGCCACCGGCCGCCTCAGTCTCGACGCGCATCAGCGTCGGACTCAGTACCTACAATACGTAAACACTGAGCACTTTGCCCAGTAGGTGAATAAACATGCGTGTATACAAGTGTGCACTCAACCCGATCCCAATTCCTCACGACATGATATAATGCACACTCTTTCTTTTCTCACATTCCTATTTCACACAATACAGGGTCCTAGGTTAGGCTCGACACCTCCGCGCGCAATAGACTACTGGGAGGCCACCCCCAAGTCTCGCGGCGAGCTACGCCGGTAGTGCACTGATCGATCACGTCAATGTCCTCCTACCAGGTCGTATATCTCCCGCACCAATCAACAAGAAAATCCCATCCGGCGGTATGCACCTCGAATCGATCACGTCCGAGTAGACAGATCGATCACGTCTGTCTCCGCCAGGTGCCCAGTGAGCCCAACCTCGACTCCTCTAGGAGTCACCAATCACAAACATCTCATTCTACCCCGTACGTCACTATCTCATATCACTATCGTCACACTACGGTACAACCATCTCTCACCCTAACGTGATATGCACGTGCCATTCATACAAAAATATCATGAAACATGATTTATATAAAACGTACGTAAAGCATATAAGTCACATAAGTCACGTAATTCACATAATCACATGAAACACATAATTGTGTTTACGTATTGTAGATGGATAATCCACCTACCTGTCCTCCTGCTATCACCACATAAGAAATCTGTCGACGTCCCTAACTGTCGATCCTCTGAATATAATAATATTATTAGTAGTATATGTTCTAGTTATCGAAAACCCTAAAATATCGAAAACTCCAGAATACCGAAAACCTTAAATAACTACTGAAAACTTCGATTATTAAATTCCAAGTTTGCCCAAAACCTAGCATTCCGAGAAATTCATCCTGTTGAATTTATCCTATCTCAAGAACTAATCATACACTTAGTAATCGATCAAGACTCAAAAATCATTCTACGTTTCTCATCTTTACACGTCTCATAATGGTTCTAATATCGAGAAACAAATCATATAACATAGCCATTTCAAGTCAAAAATCCAACCTCAATATAACCATCACGAGAACTTCATAGTTACCAATAAAATCACGAAACCTTCATAGCACCAATTAACAATCACGAAAAACTTCTCATAATCCACCGTAACCTTATATGAATCTCACATCAGTCATATAAGCCCCAAAAACAATTTAGTAGACATACCGAAAACTATATATATATATATACATATACTAATCACCTATGGAAACATCAAAACCATTCTGTAATTAGCAAGGTAATTCGAACTTCGGGAACCGTATTGGATTACAACTCTTTAAATATTTTAACAACGATTCTACCACCAAAATTAATCACATAAGCACCACGAGTACTTATCGAGGCAATTCCAAAATCTGAAATTTAATCCCAACATGTACAGATACGACTTCACAGGTTTTCTACTAACCATTCATTAAAGTTACCTAATTCATGTAGTGTCATGTAAAACATATACTAATGGAAGATATATAAAACATAATTAGTTCACGTGTTATAGATAGAATCGTATACCTTACTTCGAATTTTGATAAAGTTCTAGGCTTGCTAACTCTCCTTTGCACTTGGTGTGGTTTTCATACCCCATTCGTTTCTTCTTCCTATTTTCGTACTAAACTCCCCTAATTTCCTCTCAAAGAGTAATAGAATTTGGATACACATGGTTTCTTTCTTTCTTAGGAATTCGTGAGGGGCATGACAAGGTGGTGACTTTATATTTCCCTCAACCCTAAGCAACCTATTACTATGATCTTTTCCTTCCAAAATTTGGGCTCTAATGCCAATCTAACGAGATCAAGTATGGCCCATATTAGTTTGTTTTATGCTTATTATATTTCTATAGTTTGGGTTTAAATTCGAAATATAACCCAACTAATTATTGCCCAAATTAAATTTATTCTAGCATTATAAATTTTCTTTAATTCTTTGGTCAACTTTTGAATTAATTCAAAGCTAGGAAAAATTTATTTCTTTGCTTCAAGACTTTAATTTCCATACCAATATTCCTAATTCACAAATTACAAAATTGATGATATCAGAGTCCCGTATTAAAATTTTACGGGTATTACATTCTCCCCCACTTAAAAGAATTTCGTCCCCGAAATTCAGTGGTAGGGACTCGAGTTCGGCTCTACGACTAGACTCGCCTATCTATTTTCTAGGTCTTCTAGGCTTACCTATTCTTACTTCCATCACGCTTCCGCTGCGCACTCTAGTCGTACTTAAATAAAATGTAGTATTATATATAAATAATTATTTTCCTTAAAATATTCCAGCTCCCCCAACGTTCACTAAAGGTCATTCCTTAGAATTCACTAAAAATATTTCCCTAAATTTACTAAAAATAATTCTCGCAAAATTCCTAACACTGTTCAAGAATAATCTATGAATCCCAAAATATTACCATGTCGAAAAGTTTAGAATTTAAAACCTTATAAAGCCGAAAACATTTAAAGGATATAGTTGACACCGTAAACTTTGTCTACTACTAAGCACCGAAACTTGCATGCAACACTTAGAACTTTTAGAATTCACTCTAAAGTGCCGAAAATTTTGTAACTCCCAAACTTAATGCTGCGAAAACTTTTAGATAACTAAACTCCTAAAATAATATAAAGCCTCTATCATCGAAAACTCTCGAGGGTTTTCAACTATGTAGCAATATAAACTATTTCAAGTTTCGAAATATATTTATACCTAAATCATTCAAAGTCAATCTCTGTTCATCTCACGAAGACCCTCAGAATAACATCCAAAGTCTAAACATGCTCAACTACCAAAGACATATAGACACGTAATTAATCCGAAAAATCCGAATTTTTATCATCCAACACATAATTCACGAACAACGTCACATAAGCTGTTCCAAACAATCGCATATTAAAATAGATGAATCATTTAATACCACAAAACTCACAGGCCTCATGCATTTCATCCAACATTTTGAAATCATATAAAGCATAAATGTAGATGAAAATTTCACCTACATGCTCTCTCCTATGTCTCTCATTATTTCTTAACATTATCTACGGTTATTCATGAAAAGCGCATGTATCAAATAACACATAATCACGTAATCAAGTAATGAACTTACAAGCAAGGCTGGTTCTCCAGGCTTTTGAGCGGCAGTACATGGACAGTCTTCAGAATCTAAATCCGAACCTCTGATACCACCTGTGGCGACCCTACTTTTCTAACTAAGATTAGTGGCGGATTTCCGCAACGTAAGCCGCGGAAGACCCGTCTAATTATAACTTTTTCCTAAAATAATATACCATATTATTAACATCCGTCTACATCGTAATTTCTGTACACGGGCCGAAGCCCCAAAAATAACAAAAGAAACAAAAGTCCTAAAGCCGCTCCACAGGTCTTCATCCATGTACTGCACCGCCCTCAAAAGTCCGTGGAGCACCGCCACCAGCCGCCTCAGTCTCGACGCGCATCAGCGTCGGACTCAGTACCTACAATACGTAAACACTGAGCACTTTGCCCAGTAGGTGAATAAACATGCGTGTATACAAGTGTGCACTCAACCCGATCCCAATTCCTCACGACATGATATAATGCACACTCTTTCTTTTCTCACATTCCTATTTCACACAATACAGGGCCCTAGGTTAGGCTCGACACCTCCGCGCGCAATAGACTACTGGGAGGCCACCCCCAAGTCTCGCGGCGAGCTACGCCGGTAGTGCACTGATCGATCACGTCAATGTCCTCCTACCAGGTCGTATATCTCCCGCACCAATCAACAAGAAAATCCCATCTGGCGGTATGCACCTCGAATCGATCACGTCCGAGTAGACAGATCGATCACGTCTGTCTCCGCCAGGTGCCCAGTGAGCCCAACCTCGACTCCTCTAGGAGTCACCAATCACAAACATCTCATTCTACCCCGTACGTCACTATCTCATATCACTATCGTCACACTACGGTACAACCATCTCTCGCCCTAACGTGATATGCACGTGCCATTCATACAAAAATATCATGAAACATGATTTATATAAAACGTACGTAAAGCATATAAGTCACATAAGTCACGTAATTCACATAATCACATGAAACACATAATTGTGTTTACGTATTGTAGATGGATAATCCACCTACCTGTCCTCCTGCTATCACCACATAAGAAATCCGTCGACGTCCCTAACTGTCGATCCTCTGAATATAATAATATTATTAGTAGTATATGTTCTAGTTATCGAAAACCCTAAAATATCGAAAACTCCAGAATACCGAAAACCTTAAATAACTACTGAAAACTTCGATTATTAAATTCCAAGTTTGCCCAAAACCTAGCATTCCGAGAAATTCATCCTGTTGAATTTATCCTATCTCAAGAACTAATCATATACTTAGTAATCGATCAAGACTCAAAAATCATTCTACGTTTCTCATCTTTACACGTCTCATAATGGTTCTATTATCGAGAAACAAATCATATAACATAGCCATTTCAAGTCAAAAATCCAACCTCAATATAACCATCACGAGAATTTCATAATTACCAATAAAATCACGAAAACTTCATAGCACCAATTAACAATCACGAAAAACTTCTCATAATCCACCGTAACCTTATATGAATCTCACATCAGTCATATAAGCCCCAAAAACAATTTAGTAGACATACCGAAAACTATATATATATATATATATAATATATATATATATATATATTATACTAATCACCTATGGAAACATCAAAACCATTCTGTAATTAGCAAGGTAATTCGAACTTCGGGAACCGTATTGGATTACAACTCTTTAAATATTTTAACAACGATTCTACCACCAAAATTAATCACATAAGCACCACGAGTACTTATCGAGGCAATTCCAAAATCTGAAATTTAATCCCAACATGTACAGATACGACTTCACAGGTTTTCTACTAACCATTCATTAAAGTTACCTAATTCATGTGGTGTCATGTAAAACATATACTAATGGAAGATATATAAAACATAATTAGTTCACGTGTTATAGATAGCATCGTATACCTTACTTCGAATTTTGATAAAGTTCTAGGCTTGCTAACTCTCCTTTGCACTTGGTGTGGTTTTCATACCCCATTCGTTTCTTCTTCCTATTTTCGTACTAAACTCCCCTAATTTCCTTTCAAAGAGTAATAGAATTTGGATATACATGGTTTCTTTCTTTCTTAGGAATTCGTGAGGGGCATGACAAGGTGGTGACTTTATATTTCCCTCAACCCTAAGCAACCTATTACTATGATCTTTTCCTTCCAAAATTTGGGCTCTAATGCCAATCTAACGAGATCAAGTATGGCCCATATTAGTTTGTTTTATGCTTATTATATTCTATAGTTTGGGCTTAAATTCGAAATATAACCCAACTAATTATAGCCCAAATTAAATTTATTCTAGCATTATAAATTTTCTTTAATTCTTTGGTCAACTTTTGAATTAATTCAAAGCTAGCAAAAATTTATTTCTTTGCTTCAAGACTTTAATTTCCATACCAATATTCCTAATTCACAAATTACATAATTGATGATATCAGAGTCCCGTATTAAAATTTTACGAGTATTACATAAACAAGCTCCAAGGGCCTAGTACGAGGTTTTATCCGACTTCTTTATCAACTCACGCTTCACCAAAATTGATACCACACTGTTTTTGAAGAAACATGGCTCCGATATCATGTTTATGCGGATCTATGTGGATGACATCATCTTCGGCTCTACCAACCCGAAACTCTATGTCGAATTCAGCACTTTGATGAAGTCACAGTTTGAATGAGCATGATGGGAGAAATGTCTTTCTTCCTTGGACTTCAAATAGAGCAACTTCAAGATGGAATTTTTATCAATAAGTCCAAGTACATCCACGACATTCTCAGAAATTATGGGATCGACAAGGGCAAATCTTCAAATACTCCAATGTCGACCTCGTGAACACTCGATGTAGATCATTTGGGTGAACCTTTAGATGTTACCCACTACAGAGGAATTATGGGGTCTCTGCTCTATCTCACTGCCGGCCGACCAGATATTCTTTTCTCCACATGCCTTTGTGCATGGTTTCAAGCTAATCCCAAGGAGTCGCATCTCCATGCTGTCAAGTGAATTTTTAAGTATCCAAAAGGCACACCAAACCTCGGACTTTGGTATCCTAAAACATCAGGTATGAAACTAATTGGTTTCCGATGCAGATTTCGCCGGCTGCAGATTGGACAGGAAAAGCACATCAGGTAACATCCAATTCCGTGGAGACAAACTCGTATGTTGGGCTTCTAAGAAACCAATTTGTGTGTCAACTTCCACGGCAGAAGCTGAATATCTTGCTGCTGCAAGTTGTTGCTCAGAAATTTTGTGGACCAGAACTCAACTACGAGATTATGGGTTTGATTTCAATTGAATTCCTATTTATTGTGATTCCAAAAGTCCCATAGCAATTACGTGTAATCCTGTTCACCATTCACGCACTAAGCACATAGATCTAAGGTATCACTTCATAGAGGACCAGGTAGAAAGAGGCATAATAGAAATGTACTTTGTCAATACGGAGATTCAACTAGCTGATTTGTTTACAAAAGCATTGGATGAGAAACGATTCCAATTCTTAGTTGCAAAGCTGGGGATGTTAAATCTCAATCTCTAATTTCGATCATGCCTCCCTACAGTTCGTTACGTCTCTATATGCTCTGCATTTGTAACTTCTTTATTCTGTGCGTGTTTCTTAGTTAGTTAGATTTTAGTTTTTTTCAAATAAATTTTTCTTCGCTAATGTCGATGTAGCGACAATGCTGATGGCCCTGCATCGAGTGGGAGAAATGTTATATCCATGCATCGAGGGAGAATAAAATTTAAATTTTATAGATTCTCGATAGGCATTTTTTTAGGGGGACTTTTAATTACAAAACCACAAATATTGAGGGGGAGTAGTTGTTTTTCGCGAACTGTTTTATCAACGATTACATGAAATCTCAAAATAAAACTCTAAAAATACGGAAAACACTATCAAAATACTCAAAACACTCACAAAAGCTCAAAAGCTAGTACGCCCTGTGAGGACCCAAGACAGAATAGGAAGTAAAGCTACAAATAAGCACACAAGTAGCGAGAACTCGAGATCCAGCCTTTCTATATTGCGGTGGAAATTACGCCTTAACACCGCATTTTCCTCAGTCTCATACTCTTGCTGCTGCAACCAATTCATCTGTGTGAGCGAAAGAAAATGAGACGAGTAATTTTTGAATTGAGGGATTATGGTGTGGTTCAAGTCATGTCTATTTATAGGTATAAATCGAACAACAACGTCATTTATTGTCCCGACATAGAGACAAATTGTGACGCCCGGAGCCGATGAGGGCGGGGAGTGATCGCCGGTGCCAGAGAGGTGCACGGACAATGAGCGGCTCATGGCAGGCTTCTAGGCGAAGGGGTACATGAACGAACCGATCCAACACCAGAATGAGAGGGGATCCTGAGACTGACAATGTATGGACGTGTCAGGCTAAGAATCGTATAAAAGGATTGATAGTACTACTCATATCACCAAGGTCGACCTACCTTTTCGGGAGTCCATCTATAGAAACTCCGAAGTTAAGCGTGCTTGACTTGGGGCAATCTAGGGATGGGTGACCCCCTGGGAAGTTTCTCAGGGTGCGTGTGAGCGAGTGCACGAAGCACGCTAAAAGGTTAAATGGTGGTACAGTGGGGCCAGACTATCAGTCGGAGTGTGGTGGGCCCAACCCCACTAGTCCCGGTAGGGACCGAAGCTATAGTGACACCCGGTATGGGACGTGTTGTTACAGGTGGTATCAGAGCATAGGATATAGATTCTGTAGACTGTCCATGTACGGCCGCTCAAAAGCCTGGAGGATCAGCCTTGCTTGTAAGTTTAAATTTTGTGATTGAATATTTATGATAATGTGTCTCCTTACATGACTAATGATAGATAAAAAGATGACGAGAGGACGTAGAGATGAGGGAGAGACCAGTCGTGGGGCTGCGCCTGAGTTCCCCACGAATGAACGGGACTTCACCATTTTGAGATTGACCGAACTGATCCAACGTTAGTCCGAACAGATCAACGAACTCCTTAATAACCGAAGTTCGTCTGAGCTTCGTCAGTCTCCACAACCCGAACGTGTGGAAATTATCGAAGATAGGTTCCGTAAACTTAATCCCCCGACATTCGAGGATGCAACCGATCCTATGATGGCAGAAGATTGGCTGCGAACTTTGGAAAACATGTTCTTATACAGCCGCGTACCCGAACAGGAGAAAGTTCTATGCGCGGTATTCATGCTGAGAGGGAATGCGGGATTTTGGTGGGACACCATCAAAATTCTCGAAGATCCATCTACTATGACCTGGGAAAGGTTTAAAGAACTTTTTCGGGAAAAATACTTCACGACCCCCGAGCAAATGCTGCGAATGAATGAATTCATAAACCTGAAGCAAGCGGGAATGACGATTGCGGAATATATACGCAAGTTCGAGCAGCTGTCGAGATTTGCACCACACATGGTTGCAACGGACAAGTTAAAAGTGGAGCGCTTCATAGAAGGCCTCAACCCCGAAGTGTATCGTGATGTTAGCATGGCCGGGACACTTGAGACGTCTTATGCTCGTATCGCGGAGAGAGCCATTCTGGCTGAACAGGCGGAGGCCAAGATTATGAAGGCTCAAGAAGAAAAGAGAAAGATAGAAGGCCAGCTCGAAAGGGAAAATAATAGAAAGCGTCAAGTTCTTGACAAAGGTCCCAACAATAACCAGAACAATCGCCAGGGACAGCAAAACTGGCGACCAAGGCCAAACCCGAGGGTGATTGATTTCCCAATACAACCTCCAAACCCGATCCCTCACTGTCAACAATGCGGGCGTCATCATAGGGGCATCTGTTATGGCCCAGGGCCCAAACCCAATCCTCAATGCTTCCGATGTGGGCAGATGGGACATTTTGCCCGAGCGTGTCGGACAAACCTGCCACAAAATCCAGCACCAGCTGTTGTACGACCACCACTGGCCCCAGCCCGAGTATTCGCTTTAACTAATGTGGAGGAGGAATCAAACGCAGTAATAATGACAGGTACGTTAGTAATTTGTGATGTACCCATAACCGTATTTAATGATCTTAGAAAGAAATTGGGCCACACATTTAAATGTGTCGCCTAAATTGCGTGATATAAAGGTGAGAATAAAATATACTTTGATAGAGTACAGATAGATCAAGGAATAAAAGAAATTGTTACCCGAGTTATTCCGGTCGGCGAAATTCTTTTAAGGGGGAGAGGATGTAATACCCGCAAATTTTAAAGCGGGATTACGAAAAGAAATTTTAGATAATTAGTGAATAAAATATTAAAAATAACTAATTTATAAGGAACTCCGGGTAAGAGCCGAATAATATTTGGAGTCCAATTAAATATTTAATGTATTTAATCTTATGACTAAGGCCCAAATGAATAATTATTGTACTAAATTATATTTAAAGCCCAAGAAAAATATTAGTGAGGCTAAACGGTTATCAGAACCCAAAGTAGTAAAGGACCGAATACACATTCACATAAGGCCCCAAAATACAAATAGACATATATTGAAATTTGGTTACTTAACCTCACGTAGTAGGTCACCAACTAATTTGTTGCCTACTAATCATTCACAAACTAGGTTATAAGATAATACCAAGAACAAAAATAAACAAAACAAAAGAATTCAGCCAAAGGAGAAAAGAAACGAACTAACCACCTTAGTCATGTAGTTTATGTACATCAAACCCTACCTATTTCGTTCATGATAAGATCCCACTCTAAACCATAACTTCATTCTTCATTTTACACATCTTCATCACGTCAAAGAACAAGAACCTAAAGTGGCATATATTACACTTGGGCTCTTAAGGCTACGGTGTAGAAAACATATAATTGTAGCTACGATGTACAACCTCGGTATAGAAAGGTCATACGCGAAAGGTCCAAATTACTAAGAAAGTTACAAGGTTGCTTGACAGCTAATTTAAGTACGTGAGGTAGGTGGAATATTCATCTACAACACGTAAATTTTTCGTGGTTTAATGTCTTGGTTATTTTATGTGAACTTACTATGAATTATATGTGATTACGTGAATATTGCGAGGTGAATTTTATGTGTTTAAGTTAAGTTCTTGGTTTATGAAATTAATTACATACATGTTAGGAAATTTGAATGGGTTAGGAAAAAGTGTTAGGTACATGATCGTGATGAAATTATTTAAGAACTTTCGAGATTTGCATGTCTTGAGGTTAAAATTAATCTTGAGTGTGTAAGGAAATTACAAGCCTTGGAGATTTTCGATCTTATTAGAGTTTTCTATATGTCAAGAAATGTTAAGCACAAGTTTCATGGAATTAGGGTTTATCAATGTTTGAATTGTTTAATAATTTTTAGTTGTATTATTTCGGTACTTTATAAAAGTATTAGATAAGCTCACAAAAGATTTTGGCTTCTATTTAATAGATTTTGGTATGTATAGTGAATTAAATGAAGTTTTCGTGATTATGGTGTTGGGGTTAGCAATATGCTACTGCTTTAGTTTTCAAGGATTGACTTACTTGTTAAGTATATATGATTAGTTTTGAAATATATTATATGTTTAGTTTGTGAAGTTCTCGATAAAATAGGATTTTCCATCTCAAAAGAATTCTTTTCGGTATATAGGTGCTTAATGATTGAAAGTCTTCTGGATATAGGACTTAGTACCATAAAGTTTTTGTGGACTTAAAGTAAGTAAGAGAACTAAGTTTTCGTGAAGATAGCTAGGGATTTATAGTTTATTAATATTTTTGATACTTGATTTATGTAGAGTTTATGATAGACTTATAGACTTTAGTAATTTAGGAATTTTCTATACCTTACGTTTCGAGCAAGTTTTTGGGGTGTAGATAGAAAGTCGCCTATAAACCGTAAATGATGGATATGAGTGTTGGTATGAGTGCTATATTATGCTTGTACAGAGTGGTGAATGTAAAATAATTACATGTATGAATTAAGGGTAAGTTTCGTGATTTATGTAGGTGTTGAAGAATAGGTGTTAGAATTATGAACATGAATGTATTTATTATCTGTGTCCGAAGTCTGGGGAGAACTAGGATTTTTGAGAAATTATTCTAATTAATTTGGGAAAATATTTTAGAGAATTATTCCGGAAATATTTTAGTGAATTTGGGTGGAATTGAAATGCGTTTGAGGAAGATTTATTTTAAATATGATACTGTATTTTCTATGCACGACATGCACGCATTTCATGCTAGCGTGGGCGATGGTAATTGCATTGGCACAGAATACTGTATAGTGTAGATGAGTGGGGTAGAATGTAACTAAGATATATGGAGTTTTCGATGTAGGGTTTTTGGGCGTTCATTATTTTTGGGTTGTAGTCTTATATTTCGAGCAGTGTTGGAATGTTCGGGGGGGATTAATTTTAGTGAATTTTGAGTAATTAATTTTAGAGAATTTTTGGGAAATTTTTTAGGTGAATTGTAGGGTAGAACTGGAATATTTTCGAGAGAATTAGAATTTATTTGTTCATTTATAATATTGTTGTTATTTACACTGCATTTGCATACCATACTGCACTAGACTTGAGCACCGTATAAAATAGTGACGTCTTGCATTAACGGTGAAAGGGGTAGGTGATGACTAAATATGTGATTGTCAAGTCGAGGTAGAGTTTGGGTTAGTATTAGGACGTTAGACGGGAGATGAGCATGAGTGACTCGTCTACTCAGATGCGTGGGAGGTGCATGCTGAGGTGTGAACCGTTGATGGGAGATGGGCGTGAGCAACTCATCTACTCAAATGCATGGGAGTGCAGTCGGTGGTGTAGATTGGTAGACGGGAGATGGGAGTGAGCGACTCGTCTACTCAGATGTATGATACTATACTCTGAGGTGTAATCCGTCGGTTATTTGCGGGAGACGGGGGTGAGCCACTCGTCTACTCAGATGTATGGTAGTACAGTCTGAGATGCAAACCGTGGGAATAGAGTACGGATGTGATATTCTGGTGTACATTAGTTTGAGTGAAGTTTAGGTATGAGAAAAGAAAGAGTGTACATAGGAGTGCGAGGTGTTCGGGATATGGAATTGAGTGTCCACTTGCATTCATGCATTTTTATTCACCTACTGGGCAATCGCTCAGAGTTTTCGTGTTGTAGGTACTCAGTCTGATGTCGAGGCACATCATGACTATGCGGGCTGATGGCGGTGCTCCACGGACTTTTGAGGGCGAGGCTGTACATGGATGACGACCTGTGGAGAGGTTTAGTGTGTTTTAAATATTTTAGGGGTGAGGTTAGAGTCTTTGTAAGATAAGACATGTGCATAACATATTTGCATGTAAAATATGATGTTTGTATTGTGTGCGTTTGTAATATATTTGAATTCAATAAAAAGTTTTTGTAAAACGGGTTTTCTGCGGCTTTCGTTGCGAAAATCCGCCATTAAAATATTTATTAGAAAGTGAGGGTTGTTACAGGTGATATCAGAGCACAACCTCTCGCAGTACGGTGCTGGTTCGGGTACGAACCAGGCGGAAGCTGGTGGGCATGTGACGCCCGGGGCCGATGAGGGCGGGGAGTGATCGTCGGTGCCAGAGAGGTGCACGGACAATGAGCGGCTCCTGGCAGGCTTCTAGGCGAAGGGGTACATGAACGAACCGATCCAACACCAGAATGAGAGGGGATCCTGAGACTGACAATGTATGGACGTGTCAGGCTAAGAATCGTATAAAAGGATTGATAGTACTACTCATATCACCAAGGTCGACCTACCTTTTCGGGAGTCCATCTATAGAAACTCCGAAGTTAAGCGTGCTTGACTTGGGGCAATCTAGGGATGGGTGACCCCCTGGGAAGTTTCTCAGGGTGCGTGTGAGCGAGTGCACGAAGCACGCTAAAAGGTTAAATGGTGGTACAGTGGGGCCAGACTATCAGTCGGAGTGTGGTGGGCCCAACCCCACTAGTCCCGGTAGGGACCGAAGCTATAGTGACACCCGGTATGGGACGGGTTGTTACACGAATTTTTGAGTTGAGGGTTCAGCGTCGCGAAAGAAAGTGATGCTTTCTTCGTCGATTATCAGATTTTGCTTCACGCTAAATCGATCTTGAAACTCGTGGATTTGGTATTTATTAGGCTGTTTGATCGAGTCAAATTAATGTTATAGGGCTGATTATTTAATTCTGTATATTAGATCAGTTGAAGTTTTCACATTTATCAGTTTAAGGGAGATTTGCGAACCTGAATTTGTTTTTTTATTCAACATTTTATTCGCGGACCTGCTCCAATTATTTCAATTCTTCAGGTCGCGAACTCAAATTCCCGAGCCCTTTGGATTTCCATGTCGTGAATTTTTTCATGGGCCAGTCATTCAAATCACATACACAGGCTCGCTAAGGTCACTTTACTTTTTCATCTCCAATTCGCGAACTATAACTTCGCGAATTCCAGCACTTCTGTTAAAATCTCTGATTCGCGAACTAGACTTCACAAAGTCACTTTTGTTCCAATTCTCAAATCCTCTCAAATGTTGACTAGTCAAACCTTAAATACATTGTTCGCGAACTACACTTCACATTTCTGTTTTCATTCGACTCGCGAATCCTCTGTGAGCCTTCTATTTTTGCGGCCAAATTCAACCTTTCAACCTTTCAGCTCGCGAAACTTACTTAACATATTCGCTAACTTCCCAATTCCAATTTCACGAACTCTCAACTCTTCAAGCTCTCTCTATCATAGAACAGATCGAACTCATCAAACCTCGTCAGATTCTTCGTCAACTCTAAAACTCACTGACACACTCACTAATCTCGTAGTGGTAAGAAACAAAGTCCCTAACCCTTTATCGGCGCTTTTACTTTGATTTTTGCAGAGTTCGATTTTTCAGGGGAACAGGGCCCTTCGCGTTTGTCTTTCGAGAAATTAGTCAGGGCGTTCGAGTTTAAAGTCATTCTTGAAAATTTGTCGTCGTCTCTAGATTTCGATTCTTAAGTTTGTGTGTTTTAATGGCGTTTCGCTGGAAAAGAAATAAGGGTTTGAGATATTTTAAAATACTTTTTTGATATTTCAAGTTCTACTTTGCGAGTTCAAAACGTGTTTCGCGAGTCCAACCTATCACTGACTTAGTCAATTCGCGAAATTTTCATTGTAAACAATTTCAGTGAGTTTGCGAATTCCTTTCGCTCTGTTTTTCACGCATTTGACTTCTTTGACTTCTCAGCTTTGCGAATTCTAAGTTCTCCAAACTCAGCGTTTGCAAGTTGAAATTCGCGAACTGATGATTCGCAATTTTTTTTGACTTAAGTCAATCCGCGAACTTCGCGAGTTGAAATTCGCGAACTTATAATGCGTCACAGTTTCATCTCTGATTTAGACTAATTCGCGATCCACACTTAGCAAAATTTTGAAAGTTCTTAGTCAACCAGCGAACTCTCTTTTCTCTCAGACCCGTGAATCTTCGTGTTCGCGATATGAAATTCTCGAAGTCCTTTAAAACCAAATTCGCAAACTAGGAAAATTCACGATTTCAAAATTGACCAAGTCAATTCGCGAACTGAGTAAACACAATTTTCGTACTGATTCGCAAATCTTACATAGCAAATTTTAAACTTCTTTTTACACAGATTCGCGAACCATACTTAGCAAATTTTCGAAAAAAATTTCTACAAACTCATTTGGGCTAAACAGTTTGGGCTGAGAATTTTTATTTTCAAACCATTTTTCAGAATAAGCCCACACACTTCATACTTGCACTACCTATCAATTTATCTCTAATCTTGTTTTATCTTTCATGTTGCAGTGTAGGCAGGAATTCTCGGTGTCGAATAAAAAAATGACGACACCTGCGGATCTCATTTACCCAACCTCGAAATGGATCGTGATAAGAGACAACAACTTTCAACTCGACCCGAACACTTTCAAGTGCAAGGACGAGATCATCCCATCCATTCTGAGACACCAGCACCTTGGGTATGCCTTCTCGGCGTCGGTCCAAGTCCCTACAGTCTACGTTCAACAATTCTGGGGGACAATGAAGACTAAAGTTGCACAGGACAACATCTACAACGAGGCCCAAATTGGGAACGAGACTGTCAGCATCACTAGGGAATTCATTCGAAGCATCCTCCGGCTGCCGAGTCAACCAGAATACGAACCTGTGGCATCCGAGGATGAGCTCATCGCCGACATGATGAGGATGGGATACTACACTCAACTTGAGTTTGCATCTCGTTTTAAACATTCAATGATCCCACATCCCTGGCGGACTCTCTTTGCACTTGTCAATAAGTGCTTCTCACCAAAGCACTCAGTCACGATCGATGCAACATAACGATCCTCTGCATCTTCCATGGCATCGTGTTCAGGAAAAATTATGATTACGCCAAGCTAATCATATTGGACCTGGACGATCAAATTATGCAGCGGACGAAGTCAAAGAAGCCACAGAACCTGCCCTATCCCCGGTGGTTCTCACTGATGATTCACTATTTCATGACTACAACACCGGGGATACCACCACGACCAGTTGAAGAAAACCACACCCCACCTAAACTACGATTTCTTCAAAAAGGGAAGACAGATGAGAAGTACTCGCGCCCAGCCATGCCTATTCTGCGCGACTTTTTATCCCTTGCCAACCTAATGAAGTCGATTCCTACTGCCACAAAGACAATGTCGTCAACCCCATGACTCAGGAAACCCACCTGAGTCTAACCGAGGGGTTAGTGAGATTGAGAGAGCGAAAGAGAGTGAGGACCAGAGAGAACCCTCTGAACCACAAATAACACCTCAACAACCGCACCAAGCATCCCCTCAACAAACCATTCCCGAACAACCACAAATAACCATCCCCGAGGCAACAACAACCGAAGCCTCTCAGTCATAAATAGCCGGGTCACCCCCTAGGATAGAGGCCGCCGAACCTGACCCAACGGCGCACGTACAACCCGAACACGACCATTCACTTGTCTCCCAATAGGCAAGTGTCTCAAAATCCTCAGAACCCCCCCAAATCACAGGCACCTCGGCTCCTATGTCAACTCCACCAGAAAATAACTCTATTCCCACAGCCCGAGTCTCAGCCTGTCGAACAGGCCTCAACGCCCATAGACAGCTCCCCATCCGAGAACCACCCTACAGAACCTAGTTCTGGACGTGTGCTAACGGGAAGTGGCCCCGGTGAAAGCTCCACACAACCCCGTCTCCGTGACGAGGCCGTAACGACCCGAGCACCATATTCACATGATGTGTCGCAAGGACAGGTCGGAAGATCCAAGGATACTGAAGTTCAACAGACTTCGATTGATGAGGGCCACCGTACAGAACCTAGTGGTGCCGGAGCAACTTCTACAACTCCTCAGGTGTAACGACGGCCTACCTGGAAAATTGCTTGTTTGAGTTCTTTGAAACTATCACCCGTCCTACCACGGGTTCAAGGACTCATCAAGGCTGCAATCCAAACCGCTTCAACGGACAAAGAGAAGGCCCCCTTGATGGGACAACGTCGATGCAACCTCGTGTCCTCTCTTTACCACCACGAGCATCCAGTCAACCCGGTCCATATGACATGCCGTTACTCCAACTCTTCGACATCGGACTCTCTCGACTCCTTGAACTCGACAATCGGCGAACCTCAGAAGAAGAAGAAGAATTGTACTGAAAACTGATTGCTGGTGGAGAAGAGGCCAAGAAGGCCCCCTCAGGACGATCCTGGTCACCCAACCACCTGCCGTCAAGAAGGCCCCAGTCAAAAGCGTCGTCATGACGATCCTGACGACCAGGATCGTCCTAAGGGGGAGAAGAGGCAAAGAACCACGACAGCAGGTTGCCGCGTTCAAGTACGAGGACGCGGAGTTCAGATTGCTGGTTTTCGATCATCCAATCCACCACCATTGCCAAGGTCCTCCGGAATTAGACAAGCCTCGCCAGGGCCGAACCAGACAACTTCCCTCGGCGAAGTCGAGTCTGGCTCTTCGAGGACCTCCATCCAACCATTCCAAACAACCACAACCTCTCGTCCCAATGATCCTCAAGTATACATCGACAAATATATCCTTGAAGAGGAATGGCTGAGGAAAATAGAGACAGAAGAAGAGTCCTGCTTGAGGATTGAAACCGTCAGAAATTTCTTGAAAGCCGCAGCGTCCGACTTCTATTTCATCGAGTGAGGAGAAGAGGAGCAAGGGGAACACCCTAGAGCGGATCTTTAAGAACTTCCAGATCATCTTCAACATCAAGTGCCCGAGAGACTGACGTCGGGTTGTGAATTTTTAGAGACTCTTGGAGAAACAAGAATACCAAAGGGCCCTTTCTTGAATACTGTTATCCAAGAATCTGGCGGAAGGAGGAAGAAATAAAGGGAACCAACATGCTAAATCTTCGAGGTCTTGAGCATTTAAGAGGAACGTCCAAGGATCTTCGCCACCAGATCATGCTCTGGGGAAGTTCAGGAAGAGGTGGAATGACTTCAGAACAATACAAGAAGCATCTCAGAGCTCAAAAGGCCATCTGTGACATCCGAAATATAGAGTGCGGGATGGGAAGATATATAGGACCTGTTTATGTGATCGAGAGGTACGACATGTCTATCGATAGGTTTACAGAAGCCGATCTTCCTTTCTTTCCATTGGACAAACTGAACAAGCTTTACAACTTGTATCGCAAAAAATTCATCCTCAACACTCGCAAAAGACGGAAGGATACAGAGCTATCAAAGAATGCATGCTGAGGCAGATCAAGTACTACGCTTCACATGACTTTCAAATGGCCTTGGAAAGTAACATGAGCAAAGTCAACTTGACCCGGCCTGATAATAGGTACAAGGATCTTGATAAATTTGGCGAGGGTTACGTCTTCCTTGAACCACAACCTGCAGTCACATACCTACAACGAACGAAAAATCAGATGCAGGCATTCTTATTATCAGAAGCCGCAAGTTCTCTGATGGAACGATGAAGATTATCCTAAACCAACTCAGGCTAAGACAAGAGACGGCTCCTGATGATACAATACTTGAAGGCACAGAACTCGCAGAACAATCTGTTCTGGATAAACCCATCAGAGCAATCCTGGACCGAATTACTCTCAGAAACGACATCAGGAAGTTCGAGACGGATCTAGGATTCAGGAAGTCGTACTTAGCTCACAGGGAACCTCCACCCCCTCCTCGCTCGAAGAAGAATAAGAAGAAGAAGAAGAAGAAGAAGAAGAAGAAGAAGAAGAAGAAGAAATGAAGACTTAGATGATAGGCTTCATTGTATTTGGGCACTTAGGGGGAGAATGTTAGGAATATTTTAAAAGTGTCAAAAATATTTATTCTAAGTCTTTTTATTTCTTTATGATGTATTTAATATGTCTTATTTTATTTTGATGAGTTGTAGTTGTAATGGGCCTGTTAGGGGCCCAATGGGCTTAATACCTTTCCAAGGTATTTAACCCTACACCCTAACAATGTTTTAATCTAAGTCTCCATTTTCTCAAACTTCACGTATTCAAGACACTAAGTCTCCAAACGTACTATTCACATCAACCGAAGCTTTAATTTATTGAAGTGTTCTTGGATAATCTGGACTTACAGCTTCGATCGTAATTTGTCCTACTACAAAGGATCGAATTAAAGAAGTCCAGTTCAAAGATGAAAACTAGTCAAGATTGCCGAAAGAGTGAAACAAGGACTAGGGAAGTCTTTTACCCGGGATGAAAATGGTAGTTTGACGATTAATAGCCGAATATGTACTGAAAATGCTTAACATGTCAGCAAAGTTAGGCCAAACATCAAGCACCCGTGAGTAAATTACATCCCCATATCAGTTTGAAAATATGAACATACAATGATGGATTTTCGTTAAGGACTACCTCCAACGGCCAGGAAAAAAATGACGTCGTTTGGGTTATTATTGATAGACTTACGAAGTCATCTCGTTTGCTACAATTTAGATAGGGTTCCACACTAGAATATTTGGTGAAAAAAATACATTAATAAAATAGTTCGACTACATAGTACTGCATTTATTCACAAACCGATGGACGATCAGAAAAGAACGATACAGAAATTTGAGGACATGCTTTGAGAGTGTATAATTGAATTCAAAGGATCATGGGATGATTATATAGCTAATGAAATTAGTCTATAATGAATCAGTAACATACTAGTATTGACATTGCACCATATGAAACTTTATATGGTCGAAAATGTCGAAGCCAATATGTTGGGATATAGAAGGTGAACGGATATTAGAAGGATCATATTTGATTCAGGATACAATGGAAAGGAAAAAAAATGAAAATAGATAAGAATCGACTACTTAAAGCAGCCAAGAATAATAAGGGAGTTATATTGATCAACTTCGACGGGTAATGGAAACAAAGTTGGGGAGAAAGAAAATGAAATTAATATCACGATACACTGGATTATCTCAGATACTTGAAAGAATTGGGCCATTGGTATACCGACTAACGTTATTACCTGAGATATCACAGATATACAATGTTTTCTGTTAATATGTTACGGTGATATAGACCAGATCTTTCTCATGCTTCACGTGATAAACGAGTGGAATGTTTAAAGACCTCAGTTATGTAGTATAATCAGCAGAAATCTTTGAATATAAACAATTGCGGAATAAAATAATTCCGATGGTAAAAGTATGATAGGAAAGTCACGTGACGCGTAAAGCTACTAGGAAAAGATGGAAAGTATGAAGGCGCAGTACCATGATTATTTAAGGATACGGTACGAAAATTCAAGGTCAAAATTTTTAAGGAGGGGGAGAATTGTCAGGAAACGAAAAACCAAACCATGATTTCATGCATTATACGAATCATGCATTTGTTCGACTGATATATATATATATATTGTATATATTGCAGATAGGAATATTTGGTTAAGGTATTGTAAGAATTAGATTTACGAAGGGAAAGGCATATTTCGGAAATGGAATTACGAAAGAATGTGTTACGAAAATTAGGAGATGAATTGAAATGATTTTCGAGAAGGGTGAGTTACGAAAATGAGAAGTATAGATTTTCGAAAGTATGAATTACGAGAATGGAATTGAGAAAGATAGGTTACGAAAAATAGATTCTTGATGTATGATGTTACGGGAATTAGACTATAAAAGAGAGAGGATTTGAATTAGTAATTTTCGAACGACAGTGACTTAAGTTACGACAGGTGAGCTTGAAATTGATAATTTCGAAACTAAGGATTTTCGAAAGAGAATGATTAAGAAACTAGAAATTTTAAATTCAGAGGATATTCGGAGGACTAGAAAGGAGATTTTTTTGCAACTTAAGAAAGTTTTCGAGGCCATATAAAAGTTTTTGGCATTGTACGATAAAAGTTTTCGTGACACTGTATAGTTTTCGGCATATATAAACGTTTCGGCACTTAACGGTTTAATGGTAAGAATGTTTTCGGTATTCACTTGCCAAACGTTTTCGGCATACATGTGAATATATATATATATATATATGTAATTTTTAATAAGGTCAAAAGATATTAAGTAGTACAAAGTTTTCGCAACTCATGAGGTTTTTCCTATGTCAAATAACGAAAACTTAACATTAAGGGAAAACGAAAATAATAACAATAATAATAATAATAATAATAATAATGTGTGTTTAGAGGGGGGTGAATAAACGCTTGACTCTTTTTCGGTTTATCTGTGCAGTGACTGATATTCAATAAATGACCGGTCAGTATAAGTGCGGAAAATGATACTGAACGATTGTGACCGATATGAATTGTCGTGTGTGTGTGTGAGACCGAATTGTTTCTGGAAGTTCGGAGTTAAAATATCCTACGTCTCCCCTTCTTCCTCGCAAAGAAGGTTCACTAGATCTTCAGTTATACAATCTTTAGTACAACCTACCCAGCTGGTAACAGCTCCAATCTAATGAATCACTTAGGCAGTTGTTACAACAATCCACCTACTTCAACAGCTTTTTACAGTCCGTTGGAGAACAAAGAACATAAACTAAGAGCAGTTATGTCTTTAGACTTCACTCTTTTCTTATCGCTCTTTCTGTGCTTGATCGATGATCGCTTAAAGGATTTTTGGATTTGAAAGTTGTAGAATCGTGAAGTAGCTGTCTTCAGCATGTACTCCTTCTTTTATACTTGAGGTTTGAAATTCAAACCGTTGTGAGATAAACTCTTCACTCTGAATAGTGCATTAATTGACTTTCCCAAAATGGGTCTGTCCGGTTTGTGCTGCAGTTTGTCCTGTCACTTTGCTTTATTCTTTATTTGCGCTAGTTGACCTCTGTTTCACTCTATACTTGCAGCTTTGCATTGAATGTCTGTAATTTCCTTTCTGTCTTCAATGAACTCTTTTGAATATCCCATTTGCACCACGTCCGGCCCATCATATATTCTTATTTAAGTGATTTATCTGAGACCGGTATTCTTAGTCGGTATGCGGTAGAGTTCTTCGTTTAAGTACAGCGTTTGTTCCTTAGTATGAGCTCTCCGGTTTCTTGTCTTCAATTGGTTTTGTCAATACCAAAACTATTAATCTGAATGTTCTGATTCGTATTACTAGCAATTCCCCCTTTTTGGTGATTGACAAAACTTAGCAGCAGAAAGGATCAGTTTCCATTCATATCAAAAAAATTTGATACAAGTTTCACCTACTCATAGCTCTTGCTCTTGAAGATCCGTTCTACTTCTTTTAGCTTGGCGTCGTCCTTGTAAGCATGTTCCTTTAAGTCATGCATTCTTTCAAGATCAGCCAGTTGATCCTTCGTAAGCGTGCAGGCCAAGTGCCTCAGACTGTTGCTGTCATACTGCACTTCAACTGGACCAACTACGCTAACTGGTATAGCAGAAGCATGTTCTTGTAAAACGTTGTCCGGTATGAGCGCAGCCTCAATCGCAGCTCTTTTTGGATCATCGAATTTGAGAGACAGCTGCGAAATGAACTTCTGAGGCTCGGAGCTTGAGCTACAGTCTTTTCTGCTGAGTCCTCCTTCCCCCTTTTTGTCAAGAACCGGGGTGATCAGTCCGGTCAAGGCAGTCAGTTGAGACTTGATGATTTTGAGATCGGCACAGACATCAGAGCGAAGACCGGCAAGATCATTTGTAAGAGCACTGAATCTGTCGTTGGTGTCCTACCGGTCACTGTTGATTGCCTTGCTGAGAACAGACATTGTTCGATATGTCTGTTTGACCAAAGAGATTTCCTTTGGAGAGGCCATGATCTCAACCGGTATGGAGGCGGTTTGAAGAGATTCACCCGGTTGCTGAGACGACTGGGGAACTGACTGTGGAGGAGCGGACTGTGGAGGAGTTGGTGTCTGAACTTGCACCGGTTGTTTATCAGTGAATACAATAACCGACGCAGTAGTGATGGCGCTTACTGAGGTGCCTTGGTCAGCTGCTGCATCAGTAGTATGCGAGGGAGCAGACTCATTATCAGTTCCGGTTGCCTGTGCAAATTGAACCTCCACCGGTTGGGGTTCTGCAATAGTGACTGAAATGTCGCGGACATCTTCAGTATTGGATTGAGAGGGGAGTGAAGCAGAATCTGCCATTGTCGATGCATCATCAAGGGTGAGAAGCAGAGAGGATTCATTCAAGGCCGGGAGCTGAATAGGTGCCTGAGGCGATGTGAACAAGGCCGGAATCTGAATCGGTACCTGCAAGGGGACTGAGGATTGTACTGAGAAGCTTGGAATTGGGTGTCGGAAGAGCAATTGTTCGCCAGGGAGAGAGGAAGAAGCAGGTATGGAAGGACCCTGGTCAGATGTTGAAAGAAGCACTGGTTGAGATACCAGTTGTAGAGCAGTATTATCGGCTGGAGCTGAGGACGAAGGCATCGGCGCGATGACCAAAGCTGTGGTCATTGTGGAGGCAGACGACGGCTTGGCAGATGGAGCAGAGGCAGCAGAAGACGAGGAAACATCTGGCTGAAACTTGGCCAAAACCGTGGCATAGTAAGCTTGTATGCTTTGCATTTCCGTCTCCAGCCTAGTAAGGATCTGAAGTTCATGAACTACATCAGGTCCGTCCGGTTGAAAGTTTTGCCTGCGCTGTTCAAGATAGTGCTCCAGTTGATCCATTGTGAGCCGAAGGCGGTACAGTTCCTGAGCATTCATCAAGCTCTTTATAGACTCAAGTCCCAATGACTTGATGATTTTGCCCTCAGCCTTTCTGGCCTGCTTGAGACGGTCAGAGAAATCTTGGATCTCCAGATCTTTTGATTTAACGTAGTGTACCGTAAATCAAGCCAGTCTTCATAGGCCTGAAGATCTGCCGCAATCTGTTCATCAATCTCATCACTGATAAGACGCCAGGCTGTTTCATCAACAGACTCAGGTTCTTCCGAGACAAGGATGGCCTTACCCTTCCCTTTGTCAGTTGGGACTGTTCGGACTGATTCGCGTATCACCACACCACCTTGTGGTGGAACAGTCCTGATCACCGAACCAGTTGTCTCTGTAGTTGAGGAGACAGTGATGGTTGGAGCAACTATAGAAACCGGCTGTTGAGGTTGTGCAGATTGAGTCGGTTCCTGAGAGGGTATGAATCCAGTCTTTTTCTTCTTTTTGACCGCAAGACTGCACGGTTTTGTAAAGACTTTCTGAAGCGGCTGAGTGTCTTCAGAGGAAGAGGAATGCGTCAAGATCAATTTCTTCTGGCCGGTTGTGATGAAGGTGGTTTGGAGGTGGTAACTTTCTTCTTGGTGGGTTTAGGTGAAGCCGGTCTTGGATAAGTCTGTGGTCTGCTAGTCGATTTCTTATTTGTTGACACACCAGCAGCTGGTTGTGCTGAGCGATCAACAGATGGTTTCTTGGTCGGTTTAGAGACATCAATATCACCAGAAGCCTTCCTTTTGGTTGGTTTCGCTGTGGGTGAGGCCACCGCTAACATTTGCCGTATAATATTGGCAGAGAAGAAGTTGACAAACCCGATCAGTTCCTTTGTCCCAACATCAGCAACCTTGCGCTTGAGAAGAAAGGACAGTTGTGGGGCGAAGTTCTTGAACTGCCTTTCACGAACTGGTAGTATTGTTTTGAGCACTGAGAATATTACTGAGGACCAGTTAATCTCTATTCCGAGCAAGATGGCCACCATAGCTTGAACCTTATCACTCGTCAGCATATCAAATGAGCCTGCCTTGCCCAAAACTGATTTGGCCACGACATCATGGAGCAGTCTGTACTCTGGTTTCAGCACCACACGCTTCTCAGAGTCTTTAAGCGAGGTCCCTGTCAGAGACATCGTCGGTTTCAGTGGTTCCTTTACATCATCTGGAACATAGATGACGCTTGCCCCTGAGGTGGGCAGATTGAAGAGGTCAGCGAAGTATTCATCGGTGATGTCGAACTGGTGACCGTTGATTAGGCACTGAAGATGATCCCCCACTACAAGAACGGTGTTGAGGAACTGGTGCAGAGTGTCTGGGTAGTACTCAACAGAGCAGTTAAGAAATGTATGGAGGCTTCGAGAATCAGGTCAAAGCCTTCGTGTTCACCTCTACAGTTATCAAAGTGAATCTGGAGCGCAGTCCTTGTAAGTTCTTTGTGTGCTGGGGCCATTATTCGGAGAATATGTTACGGTTTTGGGGAAGATTGGAGAATTTTGAGAGAGAGAGGGACGATTCTGTTTGCAAGGTGAGGATAATGATGAAGGCTTCTCCACTTGAGTACGAAACTAAGTTTCTTTGAGCGGGAGAAAGCGTGTCTTTGCATTTAATGCATAAGACGTCTTGTCGCTTAGCCTTCTTCATAGTGACTGCTGAGTAGCACAGGGCTAATTGTAAGTTTTTCCTGAAAAGGTACTACGACGGGATGTGTGCAACTGATGACGTGTATTAAATAAGAACGATTTCGGTCAGTCATTGGTCAAGAAATGGGAAGTATATCGGTACAGATACCGTTCTTACGAAAGGGAGTAACCTGTATCTTGAAATAAGAGAATGACCGGTTTGGAAGAAAATGGCCGGTTTTATATATAAAAAAAATTACCGATATATGTAGACATAAAATAGTTGACCCTTCGAGGCTTATCTGAGAGTCAGTTTTGGACGAAACTGACACGAGTTATGTAGGATTGACCAATATGAAGAGAATGACTGTTTAAAGAGGAAGGTGTATTACGATCATCAATTTGCACGGATTGTTTAAAGAGGAAGGTGTAGGATTGTTGTAGTGTCTAAGCAACCAGTTATATCAATCAATTTGATATAACACTATTCCCCCTGACTCTATGCTTAGGTTATTCTTAAGATAAATCAAGTAAACCTAAAGCATTTCGAAAGAAAAGGAACTTAGCTTCGGATAGCGGCTTGGTCAGTATATCAGCGACTTGCAGATCGGTTGAAATGTGTTCCAAGCGCACATTCTTCTTCAGCACATGATCGCATATGAAGTGATGTCTTATCTCAATGTGCTTCGTTCTTGAATGAAATACCGAATTCTGTGTGATGGCAATTGCACTCGTATTGTCGCAGAATATTGTGGTATTGGTTTCCTTGATCCCATAGTCTTCAAGTTGATGCTGTATCCATAGAATCTGTGAGCAACAGCTTCCAGCCGCTAAGTACTCTGCTTCATCTGTGGATGTGGCTATCGAGGTTTGTTTCTTGCTGAACCAAGAAATTAGCCGGTCACCAAGAAACTGACATGTTCCACTGGTGCTTCGTCTATCGATTTTGCAACCGGCATAGTCAGCAACGGTATATCCATGTAGTGACAGACTTGAATCTTTGGGAAACCATAAGCCAACATTGATGGTTCCGTTGAGATACTTCAAGATACGCTTCGCAACAGAGAAATGGCTTTCTTTCGGATTAGGCTGAAATCGGGCGCACAAACAGACGCTGTACATGATGTCCGGTCTGCTGGCAGTTAGATAGAGTAGTGATCCTATTAATCCCCTGTACTTGGTAACCTCAACTGGAGTCCCTTTCTCATCCTTGTCTAGTTTTATTGAAGAACTCGTTGGCGTGGTCGCTTGAGAACAATTTTCCATACCAAATCTTTTGAGTAGCTCTTTCGTGTACTTGGCTTGATTTATGAATATGCCTTGCTCCAACTGCTTTACTTGGAGTCCTAAAAAGAAGGTAAGCTCACCCATCATGCTCATTTCAAACTGATCTTGCATCATTTTAGAAAACCGCTTGCATAGCTTGGCATCAGTTGACCCAAAGATGATGTCGTCAACATAAATCTGAACGATCAGTAGGTGATCTCCCTTGGTGAATCGAAACAGTGTCTTGTCAACACTTCCAATGATGAAGTTGTGATCTGTCAAGAATTTTGATAGAGTTTCGTACCAAGCTCTTGGTGCTTGCTTCAAACCATAGAGAGCCTTCTTCAAGCGGTAGACATGATCAAGATGCCCATGGCTTTCGAAACCGGGTGGTTGGGCGACATACACTTCCTCAGAAATTTTGCCGTTCAGAAATGCACTCTTGACATCCATTTGAAACACGTTGAAATCCTTGTGAGCTGCATATGCCAAGAAGATTCGTATAGCCTCGAGTCTTGCCACTGGTGCGAAGGTCTCATCATAGTCGATTCCTTCTTCTTGCATATAACCTTGAGCCACCAGCCTTGCCTTATTCCTAGTAACAAGTCCATCCTTATTTAACTTGTTCTTGAACACCCATTTCGTACCTATTACGGTTTGGGTTGGCCGAGGAACAAGAACCCAAACTTGATTTCTCTCAAGCTGGTTCAGTTCTTCTTGCATTGCTTCTATCCAGTTGTCATCCTTGAGAGCTTCATCGACTTTTGATGGTTTAATCTGAGATATGAACGCATGGCTGAATAGGTTTGGATTCGTCTGCCGCCTTGTCTTCATGGAGGCTGTAGGGTCTCCTATGATCAGTTGTTGTGGATGATTCAATTTTGTACGATTCCATTTGATGCGTTCCCCCTCAATTGATTCCTCCGGTATGCCTTGTGTGTCACTATTTGTTCCGACTTCCGGTATACTTTCATGACCATCATTGCATGGATTTGCTGTTTCAACTGGTATTTCAACATTATTAGCCTGAATTCCGGTTTCCTCTATGATAGGTATTTCAGTAAGCTCCAAAACTGGTTGATCAGGTTCTTCATCACTTTCGCTTTCTAGATGGGATTTCTCCAGTTGACTGCTTAAACGATTAATGTTACTGGGGGTTTGATCATCTGTCTCTGACTCTTCAAAGACTACGTGTGCTGATTCATCAATAGATAGGGTTTTAGTGTTGAAGACCCGGCATGCTTTGCTGACTGAAGAGTAGCCGAGAAATATCCCTTTGTCTGCCCTTGTATCGAAGGCTGAGAGATGGTTTTTCCCGTTATTGTGAATGAAACATTTGCTCCCGAAAGTTTTGAAGTATCCGATTGAAGGAACATTTCCGGTCCATACTTCGTAAGGTGTTTTGCCCTGTTTCTTGCATATCATGGACCGGTTCTAGGTATAGCAAGCAGTATTAATGGCTTCTGCGCAGAACTTATGGGAAATGTCCCCATCTGCTAGCATTGTGGCTGCTTCCTTGAGTGTTCTATTTCTTCCTTCAGCGACTCCATTCTGTTGCGGTGTCCTGGCCGCAGATAACTCATGGCATGTACCATGTTTCTCAAGATATTCGGTTAGTGTAATATTCACAATGTCAGTACCTCGGTCACTACGAATTCGGCTTATGTTACCATTTTGTTCATTTTCTATTCTTTTGAACAGTTTTATCAAACTGACTGATGTTTGATCTTTGGATTTTAAGAAAATGACCCAAGTAAACCTAGAAAAATCATCTACAACTACGAGAGTATATCTGGCACCACCAAGACTGACCACCGGTATTGGTCCAAAAAGATCCATGTGAAGTAAATCTAAACACCTGTATGACTCTAAATTCCCTTTACTTTTAAAAGTTGACCTAATTTGTTTACCTAGCTGACACACAGTACAATGTTTATCTTTTGTAGACTTTAGATTTGGTAGACCTCTAACAAGATTGTTTTCTCTAAGTATTGAAATGGTCTTAAAGTTTAAGTGACTGAGGCGTTTGTGCTACAACCAACTTTTGGGGTTATGAGCTATAAGACACGTTTGGGTGGATACCAGCTGATCTCCCCACTGGACTCTATAGGTACCACCAACCCTATGACCGGTTATCAGTATACGTTCCGTTTTGTCTTTGACAAAGCATTTATCCTTTTCAAAAGATATTAGAAAGTTGTTTTTACATAATTGACTCACACTAATTAAGTTATAATGGAGGTTTTGTACTAGATGTACATCTTTTAGGGTAAGGTTCCTGTGAGTAATCACTCCCTTCCCTACTGTTTTACCTTTACCGTTATCTCCAAAGGTGATTGTTGGTCCGGAGTGTGGTCAAAGCTTCTTCAGCAATCCTTCATCTCCTGTCATATGTTGACAGCACCCACTATCCAAATACCATACTGACCGGTTTAGCTCCTCGATGTACTCCTGAAATAATATATATATATATATACATATATTGGTACCCAGTTTCACTTGGGTCCGAAATAGATTAGATCCTTAGGTACCCAGATCTGAAAGACCTTGACAGTCCAACCAGTACGTGGGTCTATAAGATATTTTATATTTCTAGACCTATTCATTCCTAATCTAGGTCCCCGGTATTGTCTATCCCAGTTTTTACGCTCATAGTTATACCCTTGATTCCCCCTATGTTTATGCCTATTAGACATTGGTCGGGTTTGTGAGGGAGCAGTTTTTGGTAGTCTCATATCAGGTTGATATTCTCTCCCTAACCTGACTGGGGAATTCGACATGTTCCCGGTATTAGTAGTTTGTGAAGAGCTTGCTGAGACAAACTTGATCCATCTGGTATTCCTTGCATGGTTTGAGGGTTCACCTAGTTCGGTGTTCTTAAAACCTAGCCCGGTACTATCGCTACTATCTTTAAGATTGCTCTGAATGCTTTCTACTGTCTTCTTGGACTGATCCCAGGTCTTCACAATAGTGTTTAGCCTAGAGTTTTCAGCTTTTAGCTGCACTATCTCGTCCCTCAGTTCCCTAACCTCCTCAGTCAAAGCTCCCGTTTGACTGAGGTCACTATTGGTTTGTTCAACCGGTGTGATTTTGCCCTTTTGTTTAATTCTAGCAGATAGCTTCTGATATTCATCAGCCATTTCTTGAAGAGCTTGAAGCAGTTCTTCCTTTGTAAAATCATTTGAGGCAGAGTCGCATACCTCGTCATCGACCATATTGGCCATAAGACACTCATGAGCTTCCTCGTCGCTACCGGTATCTAACTCATCGCTATCTGATTCTTCAGAGTCTGAGTCATCCCAAGTCCTTCCGGTTTTGGCTACGAGTGCCTTTTGATACTTTTTGGACTTCGAACTGGTTTCTCCTTTTCTTTCTTGGAGACTCGACAATCAATAGCAAAATGCCCTTTCCTACCACATTTGAAACAAGAAACATCAGTCTTATTAGTTTTATTCTTCGAAAAGCTCTTACCTTCCGAAGTACTGCTTCGGTTTTTCTTCCTGAACTTTCCGAATCTTTTTACAAAGAGCGCCATGACTTCATCAGTTAGTTCCTCAGATGTTTTTGAAGTTTCTGGGGCTACAAGTGCTTTGATCGGTTGTTCGATAACTGTTTCTTCCATCCTTGTTTGCAGCTCGAACTCATAAGCCTTGAGATCAGCAAATAGATCGTGAACTTGTATCTTGCTGAGATCCTTTGATTCTCTCATGGCCATGGTCTTTACGTCCCATTCTCGAGGAAGTGCCTTCATTACTTTGATGGCTCGCGTTCTTCCAGGAGCAGAGAGATCGTTGATGATGTTCATGAACTGGCTCTCGAAATCGGTCATAGATTCCCCGGGTTTCATCTTTGCCCCATCGTATTTATGAATGGCAACTATTAGCTTATTTTCCCTTGTAGATTCATTCCCTTCACAGATTTGGCATAGTTTCGTCCATACCTCCTTTGCGTTTTTACACAGCATGACCTGTCTGAAAGTTCCGGTATCCAGTGTTTGAACAGAATGTCTTTGGCTACGTTGTCCAGGTTCATCCGTTTCTTTTCTGCCTGTCCATTCACTTTTTACCTTTGCAATCATTTGTGGCTGTGTCCCATCTTGCGTGTGTAGTGGGTTGATCTTTGTTAGTTCTGGAGGTCCGTCCGTGATAATTTCCCACATATCCTCATTCTGGGCGGCTAGATGAGTCATCATTCGAACTTTCCATTCCATTAAGTTTTCTCGTGAGAACATAGGCCTTGACGTATTCATTTTATCGGTTGATGATTGAAGAAACCCGCTCTGATACCACTTGTTAGGATCGGTTTACGCGTTTAGAGGGGGGTGAATAAACGCTTGACTCTTTTTCAGTTTATCTGTGCAGTGACTGATATTCAATCAATGACCGGTCAGTATAAGTGCGGAAAATGATACTGAACGATTGTGACCAATATGAATTATCGTGTGTGTGTGTGTGAGACCGAATTGTTTCTGGAAGTTCGGAGTTAAAATCTCCTACGTCTCCCCTTCTCCTCGCAAGGAAGGTTCACTAGATCTTCAGTTATACAATCTTTAGTACAACCTACCCAGCTGGTAACAGCTCTAATCTAATGAATCACTTAGGCAGTTGTTACAACAATCCACCTACTTCAACAGTTTTTTGCAGTCCGTTGGAGAACAAAGAACATAAACTAAGAGCAGTTATGTCTTTAGACTTCACTCTTTTCTTATCGCTCTTTCTGTGCTTGATCGATGATCGCTTAAAGGATTTTTGGATTTGAAAGTTGTAGAATAGTGAAGTATCTGTCTTCAGCATGTACTTCTTCTTTTATACTTGAGGTTTGAAATTCAAACCGTTGTGAGATAAACTCTTCACTCTGAATAGTGCATTAATTGACTTTCCCAAAATGGGTCTGTCCGGTTTGTGCTGCAGTTTGTCCTGTCACTTTGCTTTATTCCTTATTTGCGCTAGTTGACCTCTGCTTCACTCTATACTTGCAGCTTTGCATTGAATGTCTGTAATTTCCTTTCTGTCTTCAATGAACTCTTTTGAATATCCCATTTGCACCACGTTCGGTCCATCATATATTCCTATTTAAGTGATTTATCTGAGACCAGTATTCTTAGTCGGTATGCGGTAGAGTTCTTCGTTTAAGTACAGCGTTTGTTCCTTAGTATGAGCTCTCCGGTTTCTTGTCTTCAATTGGTTTTGTCAATACCAAAACTATTAATCCGAATGTTATGATTCGTATTCTAGCAATTTCCCTCTTTTTGGTTATTGACAAAACTTAGCAGCAGAAAGGACCAGTTTTGTTAGGTCCTACGATTAACACCTCTACGATCGTAGGCTAGAATTCATAGTAATTCGATCGTTTAGATAAAAAATTGAATTCGATCGAAAAACTCAAATGAAGAACAAGAGAGAGAATTTGAGTAGAGTGAGAAAGTTACTGTTGTTTCTCTCTCTAGAAATCGAATTGCAAGCCCTTCGGATCAATTCTAAAAACTTTCTCTATTAAGCTCAATTGATTTACATGTATTTGTACCAAACAAACTTTGTATAAATATCAAACTTTCTACAATCTCCCCCTTTGTGCTTGATTGCATCTCCGCGCCGTTTGTCCTCGTTGGGCGTAATATGATCTGCGCAAGCCCAGCGCATGCTCGTAGTTCCTCAGCGTGATCCTTAGCTTCAGTCGCTCCTCGATATCTTCAAGCAATTCCATTAGGAGCGGCTGTTCTCTCACGAACCTGTGGATCCTCAGCATAGTGTCTCTGTTGATTTCTTCCAACCTCTGCTCGATGTTTTTCCTGACGACCTTGAGCGTCCCATCGCAAAACTTATGAATCTCAGTCTTCAGCATCAACCTATTCTTCTTTTCTATTGGATTGTGGTAGGTGATGCCTAGGACTGAGATGATGTGCACGTGATTGTTGGGAAGCCCTTCGATCTCAGGTCCTTTGTTGAGCGGAGCGGTCATGTTGACCTTCTTCATATTGCTCTCCAGAGCCATCTGAAGGTCGTGTGCGGCATAGTACTTGACCTGGCGCATCATGAACCAGTAGAGCCCTTCGAGGCCTTCTTTCTTAATGAAGCCCTGAGGACCTTTGTACTTCTCCACGTATAGCTGATAAAGATGGTACACTTCATCGGCGGGGAGGTACGGCAGGTCGCTCTCGCTCAGTTCCTCTCGGGTCCTATCCACTCGATCGATGATGTAGTGAGGTGTTGGAAGTCCTCCTTTGTCACAGTAGACGCTGAGTAGTTGGCTTATTGGGGAGAGACTCTTATAATGGCTCTTGGCTTGTGTCTTAGTCATCCCCAGCCTAACATCAGGTCCTAGTTTGGTCAGCATCCAGAGGTAGGTCATCCTCTTCTGCTGATCCCAATGAGAGATCCCTCTAAGCTCGAACTCGTTCGGCTTCTTCACTCTGTTCGGAGACCTCCAAATATTCTCACGAACTTCTTCTAGGAAGGGAATTTCTATTTGGATGTTTTCCCATTGCGTGTCGATCCGGACGGTCCCTGGCGTTAGCCTTGGAGAGGGAACCGCCTGTTGAGCGATTAACTCTGGTAGGCTTGGGATAACTCGCTCGTAGTCTCACCTTCCTGAAGCTCGTCGTCTTCTATGATTACAAGGTCGATAGACGCTTGTTGTAGAAAGCGCCGAACGTCGTGAAGCCGTCGCCTTTGATGCTCCTCGGGCATGGAATGGGTCATCCACTGTCCTTCGAAGATGTACTTGTCTAGGGCCTCGTGTGGATTGATGCCATGTCTAGAGGGTCCCGGTTGGTCTGGAGCGACTGAGGGAGTGGCTTGGGTAGCTGCTAGAGCTACAAGCATCGCATCACTTGCTTCTTCTTCCGGAAGCAAGGGGCTTGAGTAGATCGGTGGTGTGGACGGAGGCGTCCTGAGGTGAAAGGTTGGTGGGTCGATGTGGGCGGTGCGGTGCGTGGTATAGGTAGTTTGGGTGGTTTGTGTTTGGTGGGTGGTTTGTGTTTGGGTTTGGTGGGTTTGTGTTTGGGTTTCACCAGCTCCAGCGCTTGTCTGCGTGGCGCCCGAGCCTTGTCCTTGGCCACTTGTTGATGTCCTTGGCCTCTTATCCCCCTCATGAGGGTCCTGATCGTCAGGATCGTCATGTCTGCGTCGTGAGTGGGAGCTTTGGCCTCGGCAGGTGTCAGTCGGTGGCTCGGGATGGTCCACCAATCGCCTATAGAGGGATTCTTCTTGCGGTGATCGGATGGAAAGGCCTATCAGACGGGCGAGGAGAATGTCGTGGAGCTCTATGATGGGGATTGTGTATGGATTGGTGAGGATGGAAGAAGTGGCTAGAGGGTCGGTGGGTGTGGGTTGTGGAGGTGTGGAGTTGATTCGTGACGAAGGGCCTTCAGAGGCAGGTGCTTTCCCGGTATCTCTTCGGGATGCCTCGAGTACTTGGAGTACTCTCTCCGTGATTTTGTCTTCCATAGACTGTACAGCGGCAGAGAGAGCGGCCTGGAACTGCTCGTTCGTCACGAAGGGTGCGGACGCCTCCTGAGATGGACCAGGACGACTGATGTCGCCTGTTGTCAACCCTTGAGTAGACACCAACTCTGTGGGTTGGCTCACAGTCACTTGAGCTTGTGACTGTATGAGACTTCCACCCAATCCTCGAGTCGAATCCTGAGGATTCGTCTCTATGGGTGTTAAGACAGGCTCAGGTTGCGCCTGCGAACCAGACACCACATTGGTTGGTTGCGGCTCAAGATTGAGCGAAGAAGTGCCGGCAACACTTGTCGTTGTGGTCAGCGTAGTATCTGGTGCGTTGGTGACGGCTGGGAAGAGGGACTCCAGTTGAATGTTAAGTCTCCTGGGAGTCCGCCTTATCAGACTTATTTCCTCGTCAGACTCCATGTCAGACGAGGTGGCCGTCTGAGGAGTGAGGTCTCCATGGACGTCCTCCAGTGCCTGACCCGTCACCGGTGGAAGTGAAGTTTGCCCCATTTCGACTTCGGGCTGTGCTTCTTGTTGAAGAACTTCCTCAAAAGTTTCTTCGAGCACGCCAACATGTACGGGCTCTTCCACTTGTAATTCGAGTGCAGGAGCCTCGAGCTCCATCTCTGTAGCCACGACGTCTATCAGGGTATCATCTACGTCGGGCATTGGCTCTTCGACCAATGTTGGCTCCTGAGCTAGCTCCTGAGCGACATCATCAATCATCGCGTCCTCAGGGCTTAGCTGTTGTTGTTGTTGGTGAGGGCTAGCTCCAAGCACTGTCGGGGGCCCTCGAATCATTTCCTCGGTGATATTCCTGTCCCGACAGTATGCTTGTAGACGTCTTCGTTGGGGTCCGCGAGACGAAGGAGCTCGAATGAGATCAGCATCGACGGTTGGTCCAGGTCCGTGAGCCGTGGGTTGTGGAAGAACTTAAGCCTTGGTGGTTGGTAATTTCCGCCAGGAGGCAAAGTAGGGATGGTCTGGTGCAGCGCCATGATCTCCCCGATGATGATGCTGAACCACCGAGCATAAGGCACGTTCTTCGATCGCCGGTTCTCCTTTTGCCGAATCTGGTCCGCGAGGTCGTTCCAGATCAGCTGAGTGTAGCCGTAATTTCTTGAAAAGGCGATGCCGTGGAAGATCCTCAAAATGTTGCTGTTGCCCTTATCAAATCCTGCGTGCTTGGGCGACAGACACTTATTCACTATTCTGAATAGTGTCTTCCACGGGTGTGGGATTCCGCTGCTCTGTACCTGAGCTAATCTTGTGAGCGGCGGTTGGTATCCCATGTGCAAGAAGTCTTGAATCATCTCAGCATCGGATGGGAGCGGGTCGTAATTATTGCTGTGGGGCAAGTCCAGTACCATGCCAAACTGGTTCTTGTCCATGTTGATATGCCGCGTCCCGATCCTTGTTGAGAATCTGAAGGCTCCATTGTCCACTTCTCCTTGTATGCAGCCCCAGAACTGCTGGAGATATACCATCGGCACTGATGCAGTGGCCGTTAACGCATGTCAGATAGGGTGACCTCTCAGGATAGAGACAATAATCTCGTCCGGGCATCGAAAGGTGCTCAGATCGAGCTGAAAATTTGTATCCTGGACCTTCAGATACAGGTTGTGGTCGTATATGTGATTATATCTTAGATAGCGATCCATCTGAAAAATAAGATATATAGAAGTTTATTAGTTCAATTTTATTTTCAGTCGAAATATGAATAAATTTCATCAAGCTATAGTAATATCGCAAGTACTAGCATGTTCGATGAATTTTGAATCGAAACCATATCAAATGCATAGTGTAAGTTCAATTTCAAAAATCGCGATGGCATGAATGTAATTTCGAATGAAGTATAAATCGCGTGAAAAATAGTTCGAAATTTCGCTATGTATTAAATCAGTAAGTCACTATTCATGCCGAGAAAATTTTCGGTCGAGAAAATTGAATTGCAATTTGATTTTCTATATATTGATTTCAATTGAATGAATTCTGTCTAAATTTTGCGATCGAAGAATTTTATCCGCTATTGTTAGCTACAGTGTAAAAGACTTGGAAAAATTTCCTAAGTGTTGAAGTTGAAAGCGTGACTGTAGTCGATCAATTTTACGATCGAGAAAAATTCCGTGTAAATTTACGATCGAGAAATTACGTCTCGGGTAAATTTACTATCGAGAAATTTTCTTCGATTGAATAAAATTCTCGATTTGAAATTTGTCGAGCGGTATTTGATTTTCGATTGAAAGTAGATTTTTTTTTTCGCTGCGATATAATTTATCGAGAAATTAGTCAATGAAAGACTAAGTCAAGCGTCGAGAAATTTTCCGATCAATTAGGTCCTAAGCGGCGAATTTTACGATCGAAAAATTAAGTGTTGAAAAATTAATTTTTCGCTGCTAAATTTTTTGCGACCAAATTGAAAGTAAATCGAAAATTCTAATTTGTGTTAATAAGTTACGCTCGATAAAATTTGCATCTAAATTGTCTAATCAGTGCGTAAGTTTTTCGCTCACAAAAATCCTAATTAGATTTCTCGATGGTAAGTAATTTTTTCGGTCAAAATCTTCTATCTTAACGACTAAATCAGAATTTTACCGATCGAAAAACTAATTCGACACAAACAGTATCTCAATTAAATCAGAATTCAATTAAGACTGTTTGCGATCGACAAAGTTCTTCGATGGCTTTAAACATTCAAATACCCAGTTTCATCAAAACTCAAATTACAGTCGAAGATGCAGATTTTCCGATGATTCATTCTACCAGATTCATAGAGAATATCGAAACTATCTTAAGTGCAGGCATTAAACTCAGATAAAGTTCAAAATCAAGCCTAAATCACTATAAAACAGTATACGATTTCTCAGTTTTGAAGAACAGTCGAAAATCTAAGTCTAAACATGCGAAAAACTTCAAAATGCAGATGCTAATGAAGGTAAATCATACGCAAATGTCAAAAGAATCTCATTTCTACCTTAAACAGACAGTTTGGTGTTGAAAATCAAAAGATTTTGAGAATTTAAAGCTGTCTGTGAAAGTTTGTCGCTAGAGAGATTTTTTGCGATTAGGGTTGCGTGAGAAAAAGTTTTTCGACTGACAAAAGTTGAACTTTTATTAACTAGCATTAAGTTAATGATGGGTTTGCGATTGGACGTTTTGCGATTAAATGGTCAGGCCCATTACTATTTGCGCTCGAGAAATTTTTGATTTGAACATTTCCTCTCAATTCAAATATTTCGATCGCAAATTATCGCAGCCAATCAAAATTGTTTCCAACACTGTTTACGATCGAGAAACTTATGATCATGAATTAAGTTTTCTATCAAGTTTCTCGATAGTAAGTACTTCTAAAATTTTCAGATTGACCCCAAAACAAAACCCCTTTGTAAGGCTCCCCCATAGTAATTAAAATAAATGCAATTAACTCCCTGTATTTTCTGCGTAGTAACGTCTAGCTCCCCTGGCAGAAATTTAAAAATCTGTACCACTTAGAGATAAGCGTTAGTCATAATGGAGTTAATCAACACTTATTTTTTGGCAATTTTATCTTTGAAATATTTGGTCTTGTGTCTAGCTCCTCACTTTGTAGTGTCGACGTCTCGCTCCTTAATTTTGAAGGATCTGAAATACTCAAAGAACAAAAACGTCAGAAATATTTGGAGCTAATCTACAAGTCTTATACTTGCTCCCCCTCAAATGATGCACAAAAATTGACTAATTATGCAAGCATATGAAATCAATTCAAGTCACGAGCATACAAATTTACCAAGTAAGCATGTATACATGGTCCCCGACAACATGTAGTTTAAAATATTGTGTGAGGGTAGAAGCAATGAAAAATTTATCACATTTAAACAATTCAGTACCAATGCAATCTAACATTGCATTTAGAATGTGTGAAACACTAAAGAAATTCGCATTTATTCAATTCAACGCATATGAAACATAACATTTCATGTCAAAATGTGTGAATTTTATTATTTATTTATTATTATATATGTATATATATATATATTTTCATTTATGGGGTCACATTATTTTGCTTCGATCAATCGTCACGCCTAAAATTTTACGAGACATTTGAAAGAAGAAAATGCCGTCAAGTCAAGTCGTCAAACTAAAGTCCTAAGTCCATAGACTGGTCCATTTCGAAAACTCTCACTAGGTTCGCCCTTGCTCTCAATTAGCTATTTTGGGATTTTTATATTTTTATCACTCAAGTCAACACAAGCAATTTTTAGTCAATTTACCTGTGATCGAGGCATTTTTAATCATTTCACCTAAGCAAGAGACCGTCTATGTGGAATCAAAGGGTTGTAAGGGTTATAATTTGGCTAGGACTTAGAACGGAAGGAATTTAAAGGAAAGTGAGCTTATTTCTTCATCGTCTTCCAATTCTACGTCCGTCTCCTTTTTTTTCGGCGTCTTTCTTCTTTTCAAACATTTCTCCCTCCTTTTCTTTTAAGAACTATCCCTTTTTATATTATGCTCAAGCTGAAGCTCCGCTTCTCCATGAGGCTCTAGGAGATTATCATAGGCGAAGTTCTTTTTGTTGGTTCTCGGGCCGATACCGAGCTCCTCTTCTCTTAATCCCTATAGGGGTTTCAGAGATTATCAAATTGGAGAAGTTCTTGGTTATGGAATTTGTACCCGAGGCTGCACTCCTCTTCTCGTTTCCCGATATTAGACCGGATTATCGTTGGACAAGTTCACTTCGTGGTGCTCCTCTTCCAGCCGTTCTGACGAGCGTACGAGATTATCGAAATTCACAGCAGGAACCATGCCACTTTCTACAAGGTAGTCGGAAGGCCGGTTCCTTTGGTCTGATTTTTGCGCGTTGAGCAATGCCTTCTTTTGTCATCATCTTACTTTTACTTTTGTTATCTCCCCCTCCTTTTCTCGTTTGAACAACCATTCGAAGAGTATAGAGTTCGGTTGAAGGCTGGGAATGGGTTTCAAATGAAGAAAATGACATCGGAGGAGGCTCAAAGTGGATGACTAAGGGCTAACGTGGGGGAATTTATATAAGGCCTTATGAGGAATATCCTAAACTCCCTTATCATTTTCCTGACGATCTAACGCAAGATGAGTATAACACCAAGAATCACTAGGTAAGACAAGTAATTTATGTGCGACTCACTCGAGAAGTAGATCCAAAGAAAGGAAAAAGGAACAAGGCTTGAATCCTCACGCATGTAGAGTGAGTTTGTGTCTAGTGGAACAATCAAATGACCTTTTAGGCACAAGAATGCGACTTAGACTGACAAATTTGAAGCAATTAAATCGATCGCATGTCGGGGTAAAATTCTAAGTGACTTTAGATCAAAGCATCCAAAAGAATTTCGTCATACCCCTCTATATTATATATAGAAATATATTATTATTATTTTTTTTTATTTTTATTTTTTATATTATTTTTATCACGCAAGACAAGGACAAATAAGCATTGATAACACATAGAATAGAGCATGTGATAGCACAGAAGATCAGGTAATGCACATATTACGGAAGATTCAACATGCCTAATTTTCCGACAAGGAATTGAAATCGTTTCTCATCCAAGGCCTTGGTGAAAATGTCGGCTAGTTGAAATTCTGTGTTCACAAAGTACATCTCTATCGTGCCTTTTTCTACGTGATCTTTGATAAAATGATATCTAATGTCTATGTGTTTTGTGCATGAATGATGAACAGGATTGCAAGTTATGGCAATTGCACTCTGACTATCACTATATATGGGTATATTATTTAGATTGTACCCATAGTCGCGAAGCTGTGTCCGCATCCACAGCATCTGTGAGCTACAGCTGGCGGCAGCTACGTATTCTGCTTCGGCCGTCAAAGTGGACACACAGTTCTGCTTTTTGGATGACCAGCAAACCAGCTTTTCGCCTAAAAATTGAGCGCCACCGGACGTGCTTTTCCTGTCCATTCGGCAACCTGCATAGTCAGCGTCAGTGTAGCCGATAAGTTTAAAATTCGTACCCTTTGGATACCATAGGCCAAGGGTAGAGGTGCCCTTAAGGTAGCGTAAAATTCTTTTGACCGCGAGCATATGGGATTCTTTGAAATCGGCTTGAAAATGGGCACACAAGCAGGTGGCAAACATGATATCCGGCCGACTCGAAGTGAGGTAGATAAGAGATCCAATAATACTGCGATACAGTGTGATGTCGACAGATTTACTAGAGGGATCGGCATCCAACTTGCAGCTTGGTGACATGGGAGTGCCGAGGGGCTTGCTCTGGTCTTGATGAAACTTCTTCAGAATATCCTTGATGTATTTTGTCTGACTGATGAAAATTCTATCATTGAGCTGCCTGACTTGAAGGCCTAAGAAAAATTGCATCTCTCCCATGTGACTCATCTCGAATTTGCTCTTCATGAGATCTCCAAACTTCTTGCAGAGCCGAGGATTTGTTGATCCGAAGATGAGGTCGTCGACGTATACTTGGACGACTATCAGATCTTTGTCATGCCATTTAATGAAGGGGTTGTGTCTATCGTTCCTCGTATGAATCCAGACTTCACGAGGAAATCACTCAGGACATCGTACCAAGCACGTGGGGCTTGTTTTAGTCCATAGAGAGCTTTGTCCAAGCGATAGACATGATCGGGATGTTCTTGATCAACGAAACCTTCCGGCTGAGCGACGTAGACTTCTTCTTTTAACACACCGTTGAGAAAGGCGGTTTTAACATCCATCTAATAGACTTTGAAGTCTTTGTGAGCCGCATAAGCCAGCAGGAGGCGGATAGCTTCGATACGGGCAACAGGAGCATAATTCTCGTCATAGTCGATGCCTTCCTGTTGATTGTATCCCTTAGCAACTAGCCTTGCTTTGTTCCGCATCACTTCACCATCTTCATTTTTCTTATTCTTGAAAACCCATTTAGTTCCGACCACTGTTTTTCCATGTGGACGGGGTACCAAGGTCCACACTTGAAGACGTTCGAATTGATTGATTTCTTCTTGTATTGCAATTGTCCAATCCGGGTCTCGAAGTGCGTCTGCTACTTTGGTAGGCTCGTTTGGCTCAGGAAGCAACTGAAAAGACTGTGTTGACGATGTGTCCTCACACCAACCGCAGGATCGCCAATTATCTGATCAATCGAGTGGCCTCTCGTCCACTTGCGCTCATGAGGCAAGGCTGAAGTCGATGCGTCAGCCATCTGTGGATCTAGATTGCCTAAAGTCTCCGATTGATCATTTGTCTGAGGAAGTTCCAATACTGCACTTGGATTGATCGTCTCTGATGATACTTCCTCGATGACCACTGTAGGTTCTTCGGTGTTCTGTGGCAATTCTGAATCGGATGGGGTAGAGGTGTGAGATGAACTTGGTACGTCGGTCTCGTTTGATAGAGAATCCATTGTTGGTGTAGTCGTGTATGACCGATATACCGGTTCGAAGAGAGTTTCGTTGCTTCATCTGACACTGATCCTGAAGATGTTACCATCTTCTGTTGGTTTTGTGCCAACACACCAGTGAGTACGGGTTCTGAATTGTTGTCTTCAGAAGCCAACGGGTTGAGAACGGGTCCTGAACTGAGTTGAGCAGGAACCAACGGGTTAGGCACGGGTCCTGGACTGAATTGACCAGACGCCATTTCTGCCACTTCGTGGAAAGTGACATTATAGCTTTCCTTAACAGTTCAGTGGGACTTGATGTATACTCGGTACGCTTTTGATGTTGAAGTGTACCCGACAAATGTAGCTTCGAATGCTTTAGGGTCGAACTTTGCACGTTGCTCTCGGTCGTTCGCCACAAAGCACTTGCACCCGAAGACTTTGAGGAAAGAGATGTTGGGCACTCTATTTATTATTCAAAATCTCGTACAGAGTCTTGTTGAACCGTTTGTGAACCACCGTCCTGTTTTGAGTAAAACAAGCGGTATTGACTGCTTCAGCCCATAGAAAGTGTGGAAGTCCCGATTGGATCAACATTGTATGAGTGGCTTCCACTAGTGTTCGATTTTTCCTTTCAACGACCCCATTTTGTTGAGGTGTTTTGGCGGCTGAAAATTGTTGACTTATTCCAAGTTTCTGATAAAACTCACTGAGATGATTGTTCTTGAACTCAGTGCTGTTGTCTGTTCGAACAACTTGAATAGTCAGTTGCAGCAGATTTTGAGTTGCGTTCACAAAATTGATAATCAAGTCACCAGTCTCATCTTTCGTTCGGAGGAACTTTGTCCACGTGTAGCGAGAATAGTCATCTACAATCACTAGGACATACTTTCTTCCATTGATACTCTGAGTCTGCATCGGACCACAGAGATCCATGTGAATTAGTTCCAACGGTTGAGAAGTAGACGCAATTTGCTTGACGTGATGAGATGCTCGCTTCAATTTTCCTAGGTGACATGCCGAACAGTGATGCTCCTTTTGTAGTAGTATAGTTGGAAGACCGTGAACCAACTTTTTCGTAGAAAGGCGTTGGAGAGCTTTCATATTCAGATGAGACAGTCGTTGATGCCATAGGCTGTTCCTCTGTAAATCAGTCTGAGAAATGAGGCATACAGCTGTCGAGGGCCGCACAGACGTCAGGTTGATCGTGTAAAGATTGGATCTCCGAAGTCCTTGAAGGAGTTCTGTGTCCTGACTATCCAAAATTCTGCACCGGTCAGCATGGAAGACCACCTGGAAGCCTTTGTCACAGAATTGGCCTATGCTGAACAAGTTATGGCGGAGACCTTCGACGTATGAGACATTTTTTATGGTCAGATTCTTCAGAATGATATCCCCAAGTCCTAGAATCGGGGCTGAATCGTTGTTCCCAAATCTGACTTTGCCGTTAGGTCGGTCTTTGTAGTTGCTCAGCAGCTCTTGATTACCAGTCATGTGTGTGGAGCAACCAGAGTCGAGGTACCACACATGATGGATCTGCAAAAACAATTTAGAGAGCTTTAGGTACCCACTTAAACATGGGTCCTCTCGGATTAGCAGATTTAGTTTTGGGTTCAGATATGACTCCTAAATCTATTTTTGGAAGAGTCTTAATAACCCATTGCACTTTTGAAAAAGTGGGTTTGAGTTTTGCCTCTATAGGAGACTTGGCCCTTTTGGCTTTTGTCGTCCTAGGCGGAAATTTAGGAACCCATTTGGGTTGAACCTTACAGGGAAGGTTAATTTCAGCACGTACAAATGCTTTGGAGGGTTTGACTGAGGAAAAGATCTTTTCTTGTGATAGTCTCCTAAGGTGCTTGGGGGATTTAATTTCTACGGGATACCTTAGGTGAGTACATTCATGTACGGCGCCATAAGCTTTATTTATGGCTGGATCTTGTTTCCTACGTGTCTTCCTAGTGGCATTTGTTTCAGAATGATTAATCTTTGACGTAGAGCCTATTTCGAAGTTGGTGCTTCTAAAGGTGATCGGCTGAAGTGAATAAGTAGAAGCAACTATCTTAAAAGTGGAAATAGCTCTTTTATTTCTACGAGTGTCTTTTATTGTAACAGAAGGAGTAGCATGCTCAGAAACATTTAAATCTAACGGCTCCTTCTTTATCTTAGTGCTAGACACTCTCGCCTTTGTTTTTAGTGCTGACGCTACGCTCCCTGTAGACGTAGGTAAAGTGAAATTAGTCATAGCACTTTTAACAGAATTATTTTTACAATATATATCTTTCAAAGGCGATTTTTCATTTTCACGCTTTTTGTAATAGCGTGAGATGTAGTTTGGGAGGACGAGGAAGCCTTGAGATTTTCCATCTTCTTAAAGAATTTTTTCTTTTCAGCTTTGAAATTCTCTCGTTCTTTTTCTAACTTTGCTTGTGACTCCTCTATCTGTTTTATGATAGGGGGTTTGTAGAGAGAATTTTTATAATTAATGATTTTAACTTCCTCGTGGTGTGTTCGAGAGTCAGGAGGTAGAATTTGAACTAAATTGCAGACAGGTGTTAGAGTGTCTTTCCTATTTTTGTCCCTTTCATTTAGTTCTTTGTAGTCAAAGGGGATTTCTGGACCATGTGGACCTTGTCTAATGGATGAATCGAAAGTATTTTCATAAGACGATTCAGTAAAATTTCTAAGAGAGGTTATTCCTAAGCCCATGTGTTTAACATCGTATATTTCTTTCTTTTGTAAAACACACGGGTTAGTGAAACCTATGCCTTCTATAGGATTATAGAACTCTATATCCTTGAGCTGGTTCAAAAATATCGTCTGTTCGGATTGTCCCCTACGCGTAACTATATCGTCTAATTTCTTTACTTTGGCATATAGTTTCTTGCGTTCCTCACCTAGGAGAGCATAATTATTTTCCACGGTTAGTTTAGCGGCTTGACAGGCATCGAAATCCTTACTAAGCTCACTAATCTTAGCATTCGATGTTTCTAATTGAGCTTCTAAGTTAGTGATCTTAGAGGTAGCTTCGGTTATCCTACAATTTAAAATGTCTTTCTCGTTGAGATTTCTAACCAAGCAATTGTAGTTATTTGCTAGCCTTCTAATTCCTTAATCTTTTCGCTCTGTTATCCTAGTTGAGGCTGACTAGTCTCTCTAGACTGTAGGCTCTTAGTAAGTTCATCTATTTTTGCACTAGAGCTCATAAGTTCTTGTTCGAGACTATCTATCTTCTCCTGAGCTCTCCCAAGTTCGTTCTCTACTTCCTTTATACTTTTCTGCTCACGTTTCATGTTAGTATATTGCTTTTGATATGATTCTAACATGGTCAATAATGTGGAAGGAGTGACTACCTCATTTGAAGACGTGGATGCGTTGTCGTCGCCCGTACGAGTGGATGTTTCGGCGTCCAAATCGTTGTCGAGACGGGCCATGAGGGCTAAGTTCTCTTCTTCGGAGCTCGACGTGTCCTCGAGCCATTGGTCCTTTTCGGCCATGAGAGCTACTCCAGCTTCTTTCGGTTTCGTCAATTGAAGCTTCCTGGAGTAGTAGTTTGCATCTCTTTTCTTCGGGAGAGTGCACTCTCTGGCGAAGTGACCTGCTTTGCCACAGTTAAAGCATTTCTTAGTCTCTTTGCGATTCTTGACCTCGGAACTCTCCGGAGCACGTTCTTTGTTCTTGGAGCTTGTAGTCCGAAGTCTATTGGATGAGGTTGAAGACTTCTTCTCGAAGTATTTCTTGCTCATCATTTGTCCAATGAGAGCTAACTGTTTTCCAAGGGCTTTCATGTTCGGCTCGATGTCGGAGTCCGATTCATCTTCCGACTCTGATGATGAAGGTGGCCTAACGATCTTTTCCTTTCTTGATCTTGTGCTCCTCTTCTCCGAGACTAAGGCAACCGTGTCATCGGTTTGTTTGCCTTTCTGCTCTTTGGTAATCTCGCGGATATCCTCCTCATGCTGAGCGAGATTATCGAACACGGCATGGACATCCAACTCCTCTAGATCTTTATTTTGTCGTATTTGAGTGGATATTTTCTTCCATTCTGTGGGCAGAGAAGATAGAAATCTTATGTTTGTCTCCATATTTGTCTTCGTTATTTCTATCTTCCTCATTTCATTGAGAAGAGTGAGGTATCGTTGGTAGATCTCGTTTAGACTCTCCTCCGGCTTCGCTTTGAATGAGTCGTAAGCAGTGAGAATGTTCGCCTTTTTGGCCTTTATGCCAACTTCTCCTTTGCATCATCCTATGCAGCTCATCCCACATCCCTTTGGCCGATGTAAGGCTGTCGATTTGTCTGTATATATCGTTGTGGATGCCCTGCATGAGGGTATTCATGGCTACTAGATCAGCCTTAGCTCGAGCTCTTTCCTCCAGAGAGTATTCTCTAGGCTCCTTTAGTCGCCTAGAAGCTGGAATTGCTGGAGTAGCTGTTTCGTCCCCGGGTACATGAACCCAGAACTGTGCCGGTCCCTCTTCAAGGGACTTCAGTAGATTTTCGGCTTGATCCTTTAGAGCGATGAAATTCAGAAAGCGGCTTCTCCACACTGTGTATTCGCCTCTTTGCAAGATCGGTGGACGGTTGTCATTTTCGAGTGAGTATGCATTCATGTTTGTATTGTAGTCGAGTTGTTGAAGGATCTTCGTTAATTGTTTTGAAGGTTGAAGATGATGTAATATGCTTCACAAGTGACAAACTTCGTTAGTAGCGTTTGATTCGAAAATTAGATCGACAATTATTTTCGATTCAATCTTTAAAGTTTGATCGAAATTAATTTCGTCGAGATAGAATGTACTGAGTACTGTTCTCGTGCGAGAAATTTTGTCAGCGTGATATTTTACGAGCGAGATAAATTGCTCAAAATCATTCGGTCGAGAAAAATTTCTTGATCGTGAATTTATTTCGATCGTAAAGAAACAGTACGTTAGTAAGTTTCTCGACAAGTCAAAATAAATCTGTTGACTAGAAAAATTTTCTCGCGTGTAAATGATTTTTGCCTGGTCAGACGTTAAAAGGTTTGACTGAAAAAGTTTTTCGAGTGAAAGTTTTTACGCATGCAAAGTCAAAATAAGTCTCTCTCGAAAAAGTTTTTCGCCGTATAATGCTCGAGAAATATTTCTAACTAAAATCGTTTCTACTGATGACGATTCTAGTGCTGACTTCGTATTCTGACCGAGAAAAATTCTCGCGCTAGGTTTATCGATCGAGAAACTAATCCGATCGCAAAACTTAGCGAGAAAAAATTGAGCAATCGACAAAAATTCACAGAATACGATTAACACTAATTCGAGCAAAAACAAAGAATCAGATAGTGAAATTTGAGGTAATTGCTCGCAATCAAGTACTAATCACGCACGAACAAGCAATTAAACAAGTTATGAAGCAAAATATATCGAATTTGATCAAAATCAGAACGTGTTCTTCATGTTCTTCGCAAACAGTAACACGCAGAAGCAATTCAATCCTAAAAATCGAAGTTCAAACTTCTACATAACTGATCGCAGTGATGATCTAACACTTAAACAAGCACAGAAACACCAAATTCAGGTCAATTAAGCACAGAATTAAGCTATTGGATCGAAAAAGGTTTTCGCGCCAAACCTCTTCTTCGATGAACAGTATCTAGAAAATGATTTTCGATCTAATTCTAACAATTTTCGATTCAAAACAGAACGAATCTGCTCTGATACCAATTGTTAGGTCCTACGATTAACAACTCTACGATCCTAGGCTAGAATTCATAGTAATTCGATCGTTTAGATAAACAATTGAATTCGATCGAAAAAATGAAGAACAAGAGAGAGAATTTGAGTAGAGTGAGAAAGTTACTGTTGTTTCTCTCTCTAGAAATCGAATTGCAAGCCCTTCGGATCAATTCTAAAAACTTTCTCTATTAAGCTCAATTGATTTACATGTATTTGTACCAAACAAACTTGGTATAAATATTAAACTAGTCCTAATGTAAGGACTACTATACAAAACGCCCCAAATTACAAGGAAAACTAATGAAATCAAGCACAATTACAAATGGTATTCTACAAGTTTCCATTCATATCAAAAAATTTGATACAAGTTACACCTACTCATAGCTCTTGCTCTTGAAGATCCGTTCTACTTCTTTTAGCTTGGCGTCGTCCTTGTATGCATGTTCTTTTAAGTCATGCATTCTTTCAAAATCAGCCAGTTGATCCTTCGTAAGCGTGCAGGCCAAGTGCCTCAGACTGTTGTTGTCATACTGCACTTCAACTGGACCAACTACGCTAACTGGTTTAGCAGAAGCATGTTCTTGTAAAACGTCGTCCGGTATGAGCGCAGCCTCAATCGCAGCTCTTTTCGGATCATCGACTTTGAGAGACAACTGCGAAATGAACTTCTGAGGCTCGGAGCTTGAGCTAGAGTATTTTCTGCTGAGTCCTCCTTCCCCCCTTTTGTCAAGAACCGAGGTGATCAGTCCGGTCAAGGCAATCAGTTGAGACTTCATGATTTCGAGATCGGCACAGACATCAGAGCGAAGACCGGCAAGATCATTTGTAAGAGCACTGAATCTGTCGTTGGTGTTCTGCCGGTCACTGTTGATTGCCTTGCTGAGAACACACATTGTTCGATATGTCTGTTTGACCAAAGAGATTTCCTTTGGAGAGGCCATGATCTCAACCGGTATGGAGGCGGTTTGAAGAGATTCACCCGGTTGCTAAGACGACTGGGGAGCTGACTGTGGAGGAGCGGACTGTGGAGGAGTTGGTGTCTGAACTTGCACCGGTTGTGGATCAGTTAATACAATAACCGACGCAGTAGTGATGGCGGTTACTGAGGTGCCTTGGTCAGCTGCTGCATCAGTAGTATGCGATGGAGCAGACTCATTATCAATTCCGGTTGCCTGTGCAAATTGAACCTCCACCGGTTGGGGTTCTGCAACAGTGACTAAAATGTCGCGGACATCTTCAGTATTGGATTGAGAGGAGAGTGAAGCAGAATCTGCCATCACAGATGCATCATCAAGGGTGAGAAGCAGAGAGGATTCATTCAAGGCCGGGAGCTGAATAGGTGCCTGAGGCGATGCGAACAGGGCCGGAATCTGAATCGGTACCTGCAAGGGGACTGAGGATTGTATTGAGAAGCTTGGAACTGGGTGTCGAAAGAGCAATGGTTCGCCAAGGAGAGAGGAAGAAGCCGGTATGGAAGGACCCTGGGCAGATGTTGAATGAACCGCTGGTTGAGATACCAGTTGTAGAGCAGTATTTTTGGCTGGAGCTGAGGACGAAGGCATCGGCGCGATGACCAAACTTGTGGTCATTGTGGAGGCAGACGGCGGCTTGGCAGATGGAGTAGAGGCAGCAGAAGACGAAGAAACATCTGGCTGAAACTTGGCCAAAACCGTGGCATAGTAAGCCTGTATACTTTGCATTTCCGTCTCCAGCCTAGTTAGGATCTGAAGTTCACTACATCAGGTCCGTCCGGTTGAAAGTTTTGCCTGCGCTGTTCAAGATAGTGCTCCAGTTGATCCATTGTGAGCCGAAGGCGGTACAGTTCCTGAGCATTCATCAAGCTCTTTATAGACTCAAGTCCCAATGACTTGATGATTTTGCCCTCAGTCTTTCTGGCCTGCTTGAGACGGTCAGAGAAATCCTTGGATCTCCAGATCTTTTGATTTAACGGAGTGTACCGTAAATCAAGCCAGTCTTCATAGGCCTGAAGATCGGCCGCAATCTGTTCATCAATCTCATCACTGATAAGACGCCAGGCTGTTTCATCAACAGACTCAGGTTCTTCTAAGACAAGGATGGCCTTACCCTTTCCTTTGTCAGTTGGGACTGTTCGAACTGATTCTCGTATCACCACACGTCATGAGGTTTTTCCTATGTCAAATAACGAAAACTTAACATTAAGGGAAAACGAATATAATAATAATAATAATAATAATAATAATAATAATAATAATAATGTGTGTTAGGATCGGTTTACGCGTTTAGAGGGGGTGAATAAATGCTTGACACTTTTTCGGTTTGTCTGTGCAGTGACTGATATTCAATCAATGACCGGTCAGTATAAGTGCGGAAAATAATACTGAACGATTGTGACCGATATGAATTGTCGTGTGTGTGTGAGAGACCGAATTGTTTTTGGAAGTTCGGAGTTAAAATCTCCTACGTCTCCCCTTCTTCCTCGCAAGGAAGGTTCACTAGATCTTCAGTTATACAATCTTTAGTACAACCTACCCAGCTGGTAACAGCTCTAATCTAATGAATCACTTAGGCAGTTGTTACAACAATCCACCTACTTCAACAGCTTTTTACAGTCCGTTGGAGAACAAAGAACATAAACTAAGAGCAGTTATGTCTTTAGACTTCACTCTTTTCTTACCGCTCTTTCTGTGCTTGATCGATGATCGCTTAAAGGATTTTTGGATTTGAAAGTTGTAGAATCGTGAAGTATCTGTCTTCAGCATGTACTCCTTCTTTTATACTTGAGGTTTGAAATTCAAACTGTTGTGAGATAAACTCTTCACTGTGAATAGTGCATTAATTGGCTTTCCTAAAATGGGTCTGTCCGGTTTGTGCTGCAGTTTGTCCTGTCACTTTGCTTTATTCCTTATTTACGCTAGTTGACCTCTGCTTCACTCTATACTTGCAGCTTTGCATTGAATGTCTGTAATTTCCTTTCTGTCTTCAATGAACTCTTTTGAATATCCCATTTGCACCACGTCCGGTCCACCATATATTCTTATTTAAGTGATTTATCTGAGACCGGTATTCTTAGTCGGTATGCGGTAGAGTCTTCGTTTAAGTACAGCGTTTGTTCCTTAGTATGAGCTCTCCGGTTTCTTGTCTTCAATTGGTTTTGTCAATACCAAAACTATTAATCTGAATGTTCTGATTCGTATTACTGGCAATGTGAATGATTCCTAGGGATAGGACAAAGTAGATGTCGATGTCATTTAACTATTATCACATGCAAATATGGGATAAGAACCAAGAAGAAGAAAGAAAATATCTCATTTGGTCAATCAACGAAAACGTGGAATAGAGAGAAGGGAGAGAAGTCAAACTAAACTTTGGAAGGGTATGAAATTTAATGATGGTCTTTATGTTTTTAGTTTATGATTTAGTATGTTTTAATGTTTAGGAAGTACGAAAGTTTCATATGATCATGTTTAATGTTCGAAACTATTAAGGTGTTTAAAGTTTCTATGAAGTTCTTCAAGTTCTTAGGAATTATGATTTTGATCGGGTTTTAAGGTTTTTAAATGATATAAGTGTTTTGAAAGTTTTCGGTATATGCACATTCTTGATAATTCGATGCTTAGGTGTTTTTCAGGGTTTTCGGCATGACTTGAATCAGAGAAAGTTTTCGTTGTCGTTAAGGTTTCGGCAAAGTATTTTTATCAAGATTTCGACAAACACAAGAAAGTTTTTGAAGTACTACAAAGTTTTCGGCATTTTCGGCATGAATATAGAACTTTTCGTAATCCCTAAAGCATTCGATATTAAATATTATAGCAAAGTTTTCATAATCCACAAGAAAGTTTTTGTTACAAAGTACTGCAAAGTTTTCATAATCCCTAAAGCTTTCGATATTAAATATTATAGGAAAGTTTTCGGTACAACATTAGAAAGGTTTTCGTTACTCACTCATTAAAGTTTCGGTACTAAGGACTTTTCGGCATGTATAAAGATTTCGGTGTCACTAAGTTTTCGGCATGTTTGAATGGAAGTTTTCGATATTTACCAAGCTTTCCAAAGTTTTCGGCATTAAGTTTTTACCATTAAGTTTTCGGTATTCATGTAAGACCATAAAGTTATCGAAGCCAAAAAGTTTTCGAAACTACATGAAAGTTTCGGCATTTTAACTTTGTATCGAAGTTTTCGGTACATGCATGGAAAGTTTTCGGCATGCATGAACTGTTCGACGCACTTGAGATTTTCGGTATATATGAAAGTTTTCGACATTAAGTCTTTACAGCAGAGTTTTCGGTATTATAGTCCAAAGAGTTTTCGACATATCTAACATTGAAAATTTTCGTTAGAGATCCAAAGATTTTCGATATTATCTAAGGTTTTCGATAATATATAAGTTTCTGTCTTTAATAGGTTTTCGGTATTTTTAGGGTTTATAATGACGAGTCTTCAGTAAAGTTTTAGGTATTGATTAATATAATTTTTTTTAGGTAGAGAGTTTAATATAATGTGATAATTAAAATAAATAAAATGAAAAGAGAATACTATGAACGAAAATATAATCATGCATGCATATCACGCATGCATATCATTATAGGGATTTCATATTTATCAGAAATAATATTTCTATAGGTCAGGATCCGGAAAAGGCAAGGATAAAGTTGAATAACGAACGAGGCTTTAAGCCATACTATGAGTATGATATGCAACATGTGTTTTATGTGCTTATGTGCTTGCTGTATATGAATTCATTGATTGATGATTTCATGATATTACGTGCTATATCAACTGATCTGATTTATATGGCGCAACGTCCTTTTATTGGATAACTGTGACCTGATAGATTAACGATATATGAGTTATGTAAAAGTATATGTATAGCACTGCATACATATAAAATGAAAGGAGAAACCGTTATGACTGCTACGACTACGGATGATACGCTACGGATGCTACGGCATACATCGCTACAAATCGTGGGATTACAGAGTCCTGTACAGGTACACATACATCCCTACTGTAATACCCGTAAAATCTAATTACGGGATTTACGATATAATTAGAAATGGAAGATATTTAATTAGAAATATATGATTTTGATGACAATATTAAGACTTAGAACATTTTGGCAAACACTTATACGTAGCATGGACTAGTGCCGGCCAATACATATGCATGCATTTTGTATGACTTATGTGACTGCATGACACATGTTTTGCGACATATATGCGTCTAAATGACTACATGCTATATGTTATAGGTATTCTATGTGAAATATGACTTGAAAGGTAGTGTTGAGACTTAGGAAAATAGTTAACAATCATATTGGTAAGGATCAAATTTAAACAAGAGGGTAATTAAACTAGAATCGAATGATGCAATTTTAATAGTAAGCACTAGTAAGAATAAATTTGAATTACTATTATTATATATGGGCTGAATCAAATCCCTACTTAAGCCCAAACCATTGGGATAAACATTAATGATGGAATTACTTAGGACAAAGGGGAACTTACGTCATTATATGTCCCGTCAAAGAAACTATTGATAACTTCTATAGTTATCTAAAGCCTCGATATGTGGACTTAAGTAAGGAAGAAAACCTTTCGATTGTATAGTTCATACAGCTAGAAACACTAAGAAAAAGATAGAGGTCGAACAAGAAGAATCCAAGAAAATAAGGTGTAAATCAAAGACGAGAATTTCTACCAAAGAAAGGTATAGCTTTACTTATGGTCGTAAACCAATTTAAGTATTTTATTATGCAATGCTGCCCAGTACCTGACGTAACTAAAATGTAGAAGAAAAGATTATGGCGTACGGTTTTCCTAGATTAGCATAGTTTTGAAGAGAGGTTCAATTTTTATAATAAGTGATGATTTAGGGTTTTTGGTACAAACTATACTAACATGACAGCTTAGATATTACGCGGTACATCTAGAAAATTAGCAAGGTATAAATCAGGCTATGAATAAAGAGGCAGCTTTAAAATAGAGAAGAATGACAAGTTTCGATCGAAAGAAAATGGGGATTATATGAGCATTCGAGCGATTGGTAAATTCTAAAAAAACTAGAATCGGGCGATTCGTTTCTTAAGCAAACCATTAGCGCAACTAGTTTTAGATGATGAATTAATTGATTTGAAGTTTTGAGGCATGGAATCGAGCGATTCAAGGAATAAAATGAGAAATGAATTAAGAGTTTAGGGTTTCGTTAGGCTTACCCTATTCGAGACCAACTAGTAATTTAAATTTTAGCAAATGTAAGTTATAATATATGAAGAAATTGACTGAAACCTAGGTTAGATAAGTAACCAATCGAGCGATTTGAGAACTAACCAATCAAATAGCGTGATAATGGAAAAGCTCGACGAAACTAAAATCGGGCGAATGCTTTAAGAATAGGAAATGAATCGGACGATTGGTTGAGCAATAAAAACCTCGGCGAAATGTGATATATTAGTGCATGGAATCGGGTGAGGAAATGGTGACGTCAACACTCGGTGGTTTTGGGTCTAAATACCTCTCAAGTCGGGCGAATGTGATCTCAATCAAGACCAATCGGGCGAAGCCACTTAGTCCCATGCAATCGGGCGATTGGAAGGTACAAATGCAAGCTTCAGTCGGGCAACGTGAAGAAAGAAACAAGCGGTGAAGGTGGGGTCTCATGCATGGAATTGGACGAATGGACAACTCGGCGATTCTAATTGTAAATGCCTTAAATCGGACGATTAGGTGATCAACGAAACCCTTGCTATGCATAAAACAAATCGGATGAATTCAAAGCCAACAATCGGGCGAACTTAATGTCAAGTCATGATGATTGGATGATTTCAAGGCATGATAAAATATGCAACTTCAAGGATGGGAGAATCGGACGAAACTAGGGTTTTCAGCATAGCGAATCAAGTAAAATCAAATAGTCCAGACCCTAACTTAATTTAAATTAGAATCGAACGACTAAGGGCCTTAGTAAAATAGTGTAGCCAAATTAGGTCATTTCAGTTTAATGATCTAATTTAGGTAGGTATGATACTGATATTGTAATGTTATGTCTAAGGGTCACGAAGTGAAGACGTCTCAAGGCAGTAAATAGTTAGGTTCGGACGACAGGTAAGTGGAAATCGCAACTACAACACATAATTTTATGTGTATGACCTATGTGACTATGTGCTTCAATGACTATGTGTGACTCTCTATATGGCATAAGTTATTTTATGCTATTACATGACATGCATATTTACATGATTCATGACATGAGCATATGCACGCACGACTAGTACAAGAGTCACGAAAAAAGAGCATGCGTAGAATAAGATCGCCCGAGGGCGATGAATATTTGCCGATATAGGCATTTGTTGTCGACTTAATGTCGAGTCACGGCTCTTCTATGATACCATGGCAATTCATGATGCCGAATTTACCTGATTCACGGAAGGTAGGAAAATACACCATGGCGATTCATGATGCCGAATTACCTGATTCACGATAGGTAGGTGAATACCCCAGTAGCGGGAGATGCAACCTGGAGGATGCGACTCGAGGGAATAAGCGGCATCGAGGGAACCTCGGGTGTTGGCAACCTCGTAGTAGGCGCTACCAGTGAGAAGCGCCCGCGTGTCAGGCCGCATTGGGATGGGAAGGCGCCTTAGGGTTAACCGCAATTTGTGTGCTCGGGTTAGCCTCTCAATGGGACCGCATTGGGATGGCACTATTAGCCTCTCAATGTGGACCACATTGGGATGAAAAGGCACCATAGGGTTAAGCACAAATTGCGTACTAGGGTTAGCCTCTCAGTCTGTGTACAATCACTTATTTGTACTCTTATAAGACTGAGCTCTATGAATAGTGCATAGTAAGATGGAAAGCCGAGGGACCAATATGAAATGAGAATGAGAAAGATGTGAGAAGTAGATAGCATTGGCGCGGATGCCTTTGCTATTTAGGTCACGTGCATTGCATGCATGATTTTTACTTACTGAGCTTTATAGTTCATTCCACGTTATTATGTGTTGTAGGACAGCGCGATCACGGTACGTGATCATTTTCACGGCGAGGCCAACTTTTGAAGCTTCCGGGGGCTTGAGACCAAAGTGTGTGCATGGATGCGACCTCGTGGAGGCCCGATAGATAAATCTATTTTGACACGCATGCGTGCTTTCTTGTGTAATTAGGACCCACGATCGTTTAGTATGAAACTTTACTATTCCTTTATATAAAAGGAAAAATTTTATACGGAATTTCACAATTTATTCCTTTACTACCACATTAGTCACGTAGCTAGTTAATAAAGTAGTGGTGGAAGGTGGGCGCCACAGGTTGGTATCAGAGCTTCGGTTATAGGTTCTCCAGACTGTCCATGTGCACACACTCAAAAGCACGGAAGCTGCCTCGCTCGTAAGTCTTATGTTTCTCTAAATTTCTTGTATTGCATGATTGATTGGCTTGAGGAACTATCAGGGTAGAAAGAAAAGATGGTAAGAACTAGGGGTGAATCCAGTGGGGGTGCTGAACAGGACAGGGAAAATGCAGCCCCTACTGATAGTTGAGATGCAACTATCCTTCAACTCGCGGAACTAGTCCGCCAGCAATCAACCCAAATCCAACAACTGATCCAGCAACAAAAATACTGGAGGGTAATCAAGTAACGGATCCCCTCAGGCCGAAAGAATCGAAATGATCGGGGAAAGGTTTCGTAAACTTAACCCCCAACCTTTGAAGATGCTCTTAACCCCCAACCACGAGAATGCTCGTCACGGTCGTGAAGCCCCTCTGCAAAGTAGCAGCAGCTTCAAAAATTCATATCTCCCAATCTAGACCTAGGATTGAGAATCCCTTCGATCAGAATCAAGATTGGCGAGTCTTTTATCTGTGGTTAAAATTTCAGGGCAATTGGACATCGTTTACCCCTCGATCTTAGAGAAACGAAACTGTCAAGCTGTCAAAAGCGTCACGGCCATGAATGTCTTGCACGTGGCCGTGATGACCGGCTGTGGGCGAGCCATAGGCTGCCCGACAGTGTCACGTCCGTGACACTTCTTGCCGAGGCCATGAAGGCCTCCAAAAAATGGTCACGGCCATGACTCAGGCCGTGACAAGCGGCCGAAACTGGCCTGTTACTTGTCACGGCCATGAAAGGCCTTGCAAGAGGCAGTGAGCCGACAGTTTTTGGTAAAATTTCATCCAAATCAAATCCAATTTCGATCCTTGTTCTTTGTAGACTTGTGGGACAATGTCTAGTCATTAGATGATATAATACAAATGATACAAACAAGGTATGAGCCATGTATGAGATGATTTAGATTAATTATGATTAAAGTCAATTTCAAAGGTTGGAAGTTGATTTAATCTATATTACATTGAGTAATTTTGTCCATTACTTAGTTCTAATCTTTCTCACACTAAGCTTTGAGTTTACAGAGAGAAGAAAGAGTATTTGGCGTTGTTCTTGGGAAAACCCTAAGTGTGAGTGAGTTTATAGCAAATCACACACATACACATCTCTATACAAACATTCTTCACTTCCTCTAGCCATCCTTGGGGAGGTGAAGTCTGCGGCACGTCATGGGGTCGACGTGACTCTCTTCGGCACAGTTCGTGAGCTACGGAAGCTAAGGATCTTCGCGACGAGGGTAAGATCCTTATACTTTATACGTGTCTACATGCATTTTTCTTTATTTAACCGAGTATCCTGGGGAATCCATATGGGGAACCTGGGAAAAATTTTTAAATTTCGCTGCGTCCGGGGCCAGGTCTCGGGTCACCCGGGGTTTCCCAATAATCATCACACACATCATATCATGATTAAGTTTTCACTAGCCCATAAGGCATTTTTAGCCGCAGTATCTTCCATTTTCGAACCTCGTTCCTTTGACGAAGCTGTTCGAGATAGTCAATGGCGAGAGGCAATGCAACAATAGATTGATGCTCTAGGAAATAATTGCCCATAGGATGTCTCTTTTCTTCCACCTGGCAAGAAGGAAAATGTGTGCAAGTGGATTTTCAAAATCAAGCATCACTTCTATAGTTCGCATGAGCGCTACAAAGCTCGCCTTGTAGTGCTGGGTAACAATCAAGTTGAAGGGAGTGGTTACAAGGAGACATTGCACCTGTTGCAAAGTAGGTCATGGTGTGTAGCGACCCTCATTTTCTAATTATGATTAGTGGCGGATTTTCGCAACGTAAGTCGCGTAAGACCCGTCTAACAAAAACTTTTTCTAAAATAACATATATTACGATAACCATCGTGTACATCGTCATGACTGTACAACGGCCGTAGCCCCACAACAACAAAATATCAAAACCCTAACGTCGCTCCACAGGTCTTCATCCATGTACCGCTCATCCCTCAGAAGTTCGTGGCGCACCGCCACCAGCCGCTTCAGTCACGACGTATATCAACGTCGGACTCAGTACCTACAACACGTAAATACTGAGCGATTTGCTCAGTAGGTGAATAAAATGCGTGTATGCAAGTGTGCACTCATTCTCAATCCCAATATGTCACATATCAATGCACACTCTTTCTTTCCCACGTCTCTATCTTATTTCACACGTTAGGGCCCTAGGCTAGACTCGACACATTGCGCGTCCATAATATAATGGTAGCCTACACTGACAGCGTCTAGACGATCACGCTATTGCCCTACTAGGTCGCTCCTTCCGTCAGCGGTAGCCTACGCTGATAGCGTTTAGACGTTCATGCTACTGCCCTATCAGGTCGCTCCCTCCGCTAAAAATACAACAATGATGGTTTTGCATCCCGGACGTTCACGCCCGAGTAGACAGATCGATCACGCCTATCTGCCCTCAGGTGTCATACGAGTACTAATCTCTACTCCTCAACGAGTCATAAGTCAAAACAATCTCGCTCTACCCCACTCGTTGGTACGTCAAATTGTTATCATCTCAGTACGGTATAAGTATCTCTCCATCTGCTATGATATGCAGGTGCCATGCATATAACGTGACAATATATGAAATGAACGTAAAACGTGTAAATCATCAAATCACATAACCACATAAATATCAGGTAAGCATTTACGTGTTGTAGATGAATAATTCACCTACCTGTCGTAAATTAGCAGTCTAGCAACCTCGATAAATCTCTAGGGTTTTGGACCTCTAAATATAGAAATATCGAAAAATAAGTGTATTTGCTAAAATAAATATAAAGTATTTCGACAACAAGTACCGAAAATAGTATTCAAAATTAACTTATTGCGATAATTTTCGAATGAAATATTTGGTTTCGAAATCAAACCTACATTTGAAAATCGCAAGTTCTGGAATAATTTTTGCCCTAATTGTACGAAATTCGCAAAAAGCACGCGAACTTCCTTCCTCTCTCTCACACTTGACCCCGCGAAGAGTTTTTGGCCCGCGAGGACCATTTTCGTTCCGAAATTCATTTCTTATTCGAAAATTTACTTTGGCCCGCGAAAACTGGTTTCCTCTCACATGCTGAAAACCTCCGAGACCGCGAAAACTTATTTTCGGCCCCGCATCTGTGAAAACTAACTCAATACCGAAAACATAGTTTGACACAAAAAATTACTCAATGCCCGAAAATCGTCTGAATCCCGAAAACTTTTAAAATCGCCGAAAACTTTTTCTTTGACCCGATAATTGACGAAGCCCGAAAACTTTTGAATTCTCGGAAACTCTCTCACCCTCGAAATTTACAATTATGCTGAAAACATTATAACACCCGAAAAACTTCTTCTACCCGAATTTTATACTAAGTCCCAAAAATTATAGCATGCCCGAAAACTTTCACATACTTGGAATTCCTTACTAAATTCCTAGGAACAGTAACCTATCCGAAAATATTCAAAGACCCGAAAACTTTATATCCACCCGAATTTAGACTAAATCCCAAAATATTGCAACGGCCGAAAACATCTAATTCTCGAAAGCAGTTCACCCTACTATAAAATCCTTAAAAACATCAGTTATCTTCGAAGATCATCAAACTCTTACATCAACATAAGGGAAAATTATAATCCTAAACATGATCATCAAGGTTTTCTTAACTCTCATAACTTTTGAAATTCGCATATAAGCATATCATAAGCCACGTTAGGTACTTAATATATATTAAGCACAAACAAATTCGCATGTTGTAATTTCCATACCTCACATTGGAATTTAGTTTTCGCTATTGAGCGATCGATATTTCTTTCGTTTCTCAGGGTTTCTTCCTTGTTAATGTCTTGCCTTCATTGTTTTGTTACTTATGGTATGGATATATACTAAAGTTTTCGAACTTTGTGATGGAAATGACAAGGTGGTGGTGACGAATTCTTTCCCTCAAGCTTAAGCAAGCTTAATCCTATACTATACTTTCGAAAGGGTTTTATTAAAATTAAACAACCCAAATTTTATTTATTCTCATGCCATTATTTTCGAATTTTTCTTAGCTAAGTTTCGAAATAATTTCGAACTAGTAATCTTTTGTTCCAAAGTTAAATTTCGCTAATTCCTATTTCACAAAATTTACATCACCAATTACAACAACTCTCGTATAATCTCACGGGTATTACATGGTGCGATCATTTTTTGCTGTTGCCGCAGTTGAGAATCGGGAGCTCCATCAGATGGATGTTCATAATGCTTTCTTGCATGGTTATCTTGATGAAAAAATTAATATGAAATTTCCTCCTGGTTCCCATTCTTCTCCAACTGGACAGGTTTTACCATTGCAAAGATCGCTCTATGGCTTGGGACAGACTCCTCGCTGTTGGTTTGCCAAGATGGCCACAGTATGGTATCACTCAGTGTTACTTCTGATTATTCTCTGTTCACACTTCACCATGCCGATGTGCATCTTAATGTGCTAGTGTATGTCAATGACTTGTATTTGGCAATGATTCATCAGCTATTTCTGTATGAAGGACCTTAGGGTTTTGAAGTATTTTCCTGGGAAGTCACTCGTAGTGCCTAGGGACTTTTGTAGTGTCACCGCAATTACGCAACGGATCTTGTCTCGAAGTGGGCACGATCTAAGCCTGTTGAATCTCCTATTGAACGGAACCATGGTCTTCCTCTAGTTAAAGATCGATCATTTTCTAATCTGGAGCCATATCGTCGCTCGATTGGTCGATTAATCTATATGGCTGTCAATCGTCCAGATTCGGCAATAGTGTGCACATGTTGGCCTAGTTTATGAAAAACCCTATGGAGGCTCAATGGGAGGCAACTACGTGTGGTTCGTTATTTGAAGGGTACAGTAGGCCAAGAGATTTTATTGCAAGCTGACAGTAATTACAATCGTATGAATGGTGTGGTTCTGACCGGGCCAGTTGTCCTATCAATTAGAGTAAATAGAGCTCAATCAAAGAGATAACTACTCATTTGTATACTATAAGTATGAGTTTCGTAAATCAATACGAAATACATATATTTTTTTCATAATCTTGATAGTGACTATGCGTCAAACGTTTGGGCCCCCACCAACAATTGTACCCTGTTGTGTCACAATAACATCATGTTCCATTTCGATATTGATCTCTCTAGTTTCATTCATTCGTAGCACTCCTAGTTATGGAGGTCATCGTTGTTGTTCGAAAGGAAAATTGTTCAGATGGCCTTGATTCATATTCTTGTTGCGGTTTCCTAAAGAGTTATTCTGGGACTGATTTCGTTGATGGCCATAGAACGCTACATGATATGAAAGTTGAGATAGTGAAATATCCTACTGTTAGAGAACCAATTGGGACGTTGATCAATATTTTGACCACTTCTCAGTATGAAGGTCTTGGGGTTTCGACATTGTGGTGGTGAAGATTTCGAAATGAAGTCCAAGACTTGTGAGGATCAGATACCTTTTCTTTATCCGGATCAAGTTCCCTGATAGCTTCTGTCACATAGACCTTTAAAGATGCGGATGTGGTCTCAATGGTTATGTTATCTTCTTTCTCAATTGTTGATGCAATGTGAATTCTTGTTGTCAGGAACCGAAACCTCATATCATAATTTCACGCATTTATATAAATTCATGCATTCATTTAAGTAATTTTAACAAAGAGGTATAGATAGAATAAGGTATTTAAAGTATTATAGTTCTAGGTTCTCAAAGAGATAAGTAGTGAAGTGAATGTTAGGGAATTAGAATATTTCTAAGTATGAGCTTTCTAGGGTTTTCTCAAGTTTTGAGAAACTTTATATATTAATTGAAGTGAGTAAATAAATCAGGAAGTTTGGTAATATTCTTGAGATTCCTTAAAGTGGAAGAAATATTTAAATGATATTAAAGCATGACTAAAGAAGAATTTCGAAACCTTCCAAATATAGTGTCGAAACTTGTTGGACAAAAATCTTAAAATTTATTCTATGAAGATCTCGGAATTCTTCAACTTAGGACCTCTAGATTTCTTAAGTAACAATTTAAACAATTTATAGAGCTAGACATTGAAGACTTGGATCTCGAGATAAGAAGTAATTACCTAAAGAGATTTCGAGATTTATTCAATAGGAAATTCGAAATTCTTCAACTAGGAACTTGAGATCCTTTAATTAAAGAACTCGATATTCCTTAACATTGGAATCACGAGAACTTGAGTTCTCGAATAAAACTTGTGGCAATTTAAATAATTTCTAAAGCTAGATAACGAAGCTTAGTCGTAAAGGGATAACTTTAATAATAAAATAATACATATTAGATGAAGTTATGATAAGTATTGGAAAGATATCGATGTTATTGGGTTAATATTATACGCTAACTTAGGATAAGAATAAAAAGGTATCCCTTAGCTGATCATTTACGAAACATTTAGAACAAGGAAGAAACAGAGACTTCAAACAACGATCGAAACCTTGAACAGAAACTTAGGCATATTCCTGAAGGTCAGGAGTCCGATAAGGGCAAGGACAAGGTTGCTTAAGCGAGCGGAGAAAATAGCGAAACTTGTGAGTATGATTTGCAACATGTACCTTATGTGCCTTATGTGGTTACATGCTTTATATGGATTAATTGACTAATATGTGCTGTATATGTTATTTACGGATCGATGTGAATTACGTGACCGTGAAGTGCTTTTATATGATTAATGTGTCATATAAGGTGTTTATATAGCATTGCATACATATAAATTAAGGGAGAAACCGTTATGACTGCTACGACTACAGATGGTATGATACGGACTCTACGGCATATATCTCTACAAATCGGGGGATCTTATAGAGTCTTGTACAGGCAATACGTATCCCTACAAATCGGGGGATTACGACATGGTTATAGATTCCCATGCATGGGCGCCGACTGGGCGTACAGTACAGTCTAGCTAGTCTATAACGGGAGTATCAAAATAAATGGACATATAGAATGACATGTGATCTACGGATCGTATAAATGACCGTTATATGAACGATGATGATGTGATTTGAAATGGCATGGTTACGATATTGATGGAAAGAAATGGACTATTGTTATTTTGTTGTTACTTGTACTAATTAACATGTTGCGATCATACTCTGAATCGGTGTCTTCATAGTTGTTGTAGATAATTAGCAGGCTGCGTAGAAAGCATATCATAAAGCATGGATTCAAGGTTGGCCAACTACGCTCTCCTCCTGCTCCCCTCTGGTTCATCGTTAGCATGTAGAATAGAAACGGATTTAGACTATTGCATTTTGTGACTCACATAGGTACATATATGTACATTATTGTGAAAGGAATTAGACCGGATGTACGCACCCGTTTTTGTTAAAGGAAATGGTTATGGGAATCGCGAAAAATTTATACGAATATTTTATAGCTACGTAAAAAGGTAATAGGAAACGGGGCGCGACATGTAGTGGTATCAGAGCCTAGGCTTTAGGTTCTGCAGACATTTGCATAGTAGGTATATGTTGTGAATTGCCCTTAAACTTTTCTTGTATATATAGGCAAAGGGCAATAGGTGATCCGATACCTATAGAACGTGATGAACCTACTATAGAGGGCGGAGGAAGAACGGCCGTACCGAATCCCATTCATCGCATAATCTTAGACAGCATGAATCCGAACACCCCCTGACAACTCCCCGAGAACGACGATATGATAAGTTAAGAAAGATGGGTGCTGTGGATTTCATGGGTACGACAGATCCTGCTGAGGCAGAAACATGGTTGAAAAGGTCGGAAAGAGTATTGATGCAATGTACCCCAGAAGAGAGATTCGACTATGCTGTCTCACTCTTATAGGGACATGCATTGGTGGGAAACAGTCCCAGATAGTATGGTACAGCCCCCAGTGCTGACCTGGGAAGATTTTATGAGAGAATTTAATGATACATATATGCCCGAGGTCTACAGAGATCAGAAAGAGAAGGAATTTTTAGAACTTAAACAGGGAAACAAGTCAGTGGGAGAATATGAAGTGATGTTTAATCAGCTATCTCGATACGTTCCACACATGGTTGTGATTGAAAGAAATAAGTGCCGAAGGTTTGAAGCTGGACTTCGTTACACGATTAGAAATTGTATCACACCATCAGTCATGGAGTCCTATGGAAAGTTGAGGGCGGCAGTGATCCGGCCTGAAAGATTAGAGACTGAATCCAGAAACTTCCAAAGTAATAAAAGAAGGCCGGGGGAGGATTCGTCGAGTGGATAGACGAAAAAGACGTATAATACACCTAGACCAATGAGTACGCAAAGTAGTTCCGCAAGGGGCAGTACGTGCGGAATGAGACCGGTCAGACGAGGAATTTCACAGACCATACCAGCATGTGAACATTGCGGGAAGAACCATCTGGGCGTCTATAGATGGCTCACAGGCGAATGTTTTCAATGTGGACAACGGGGACACTTAGCAAGGAATTGCCTAACATTACAAACAAAACCCACAATTGAACAATCAAGGGTTAGTGGAACTTATACGAATCGCGGAAGAGGAAGGGGCCGAGGTCTGTTTAATACAAGTTCTGGAAGATGAGGCTCAGGAGGCCAAGCTTATAGGTCGCCAGCACAAACCAGGATTTTCACCATGACTCGTGAGGAGGCCAAAGAGGGATCACACGTGATTACGGGTAAATTATCTATAAGTGATATTGATGCATATGTTTTATTCGATCCAGGTGCCACACATTCATTCATATCACGAACATTTGCATCTTTATTACCTGATAAACCCGAACCCCTAGCAGAGGAATTGTATGTTCGACTTCCAACGGGCGAAACAGTTACAGTGAATACAGTATACTTAGAATGCAGAATGGTCAGTAAAGGGATAGAGATGCGAGCAACCCTATTAGTTATTCCTTTAATGGATTTCGACGTAATATTAGGCATGGACTGGCTGTCAAGATACCGGGCAAAGCTTGATTGTTTCAAAAAGGAAATTGAATTGAACCCTATAGATCAGACCCATATAATACTTAAGGGAGAAAAGAGCGTACGGACGACACATCGGATATCAAGCTTAGAAGCTTCTAAGATGATTAGTAAAGGATGCGAAGGGTATATAGCCTATGTTATAGATGCGCAGTTAAGTGGATTGAAAATAGAAGATATTACAGTAGTCAGTGAATATCCTGGTGTCTTTCCCGAAGAGTTACTGGGGTTACCACCCGATCGAGATACGGAGTTCACTATTGAACTTCAACCAGGCACGGCGCCAATATCTATTCCACCATATCGAATGGCTCCGATCGAATTGAATGAGTTGAAGGAATTACTCGATAAGGGTTATATACGGCCAAGTGTATCGCCTTGGGGAGCACCCGTTCTTTTCGTTAAAAAGAAAGATGGGACACTCAGATTATGCATAGACTATCGGCAATTGAATACAGTAACAGTGAAAAATAAATACCCGTTACCTCGGCTCGATGATTTATTCGACCAATTGCAAGGTTCTAGGGTCTTTTCGAAAATCGATCTGAGATCAGGATATCATCAATTGAAGATTGCGGATGGTGATATTCCAAAGACGGCCTTTAGAACAAGATATGGACACTATGAATTTCTAGTTATGCCCTTTGGATTGACGAATGCCCCTGCAGTGTTTATGGCATTGATGAATGATGTCTTCCGACCCTACTTAGACCAGTTCGTGATCGTCTTTATTGACGATATATTGATATATTCCAAGTCAAAGCAGGAGCACGAGCAACATTTGAAGATTGTACTCCAAACCCTACGGGAAAATAAATTGTATGCGAAACTTTCAAAATGCGAGTTCTGGTTAGAGTAGTATTTCTGGGGCACGTACTCTCTGGTAAAGGTATTCAAGTCGATCCCAGTAAAATCGAAGCGGTAATCAAGTGGGAAAGTTCTAAAAACGTAGCAGAGGTTCGTAGTTTTCTGGGATTGGCTGGATATTATCGACGGTTCGTCGAAAATTTCTCACTGATAGCAGCCCCAATGACGAAGTTACTACGTAAAGGAGTTACATTTAAGTGGACTGAGGAATGTCAAAGGAGTTTTGAAGAATTAAAGGAACGACTAACGACAGCCCCTGTACTAACTATTCCATCAGGAACAGATGGTTTTGTAATTTATAGTGATGCGTCCTATCAAGAAGTGGGGTGCGTCCTAATGCAACATGGAAAAGTAGTAGCGTATGCATCTCGGCAGCTAAAGCCCTACGAAACATCTTACCCAACTCACGACTTAGAGTTAGCGGCCGTGGTGTTCGCACTAAAGATATGGCGACACTACTTATACGGTACGACATTTCAGATATTTACTGACCATAAAAGTCTGAAATATCTGTTAAGCCAGAAGGAATTGAATATGAGACAGAGGCGGTGGATCGAACTGTTAAAGGATTATGACTGTACTATAGAGTATCATCCTGGAAAGGCTAACGTCGTTGCTGACGCCCTAAGTCGGAAATCGTATGGTTCCGTCTCTTATTTATCGATTTGCTCTTTCTCAAGTTGATTGATCTCAGAAAGATGAATACGGAGATGAAAGTAGATGATACTGGTGCTATCTGCGCCTCGATAGTAGTTCGACCTATTATGATAGATCGAATTAGACAAGTACAGTTTAAAGACGAAAAACTAGCTAAGATCGCTGATAAAGTGAAACAAGGGTTAGGGAAGTCTTTTGTAATAGGCGATAATGGAACTTTGACGATAAATGGCCGCATATGTGTTCCTGATTTTGGTAATCTTCGACAAGAAATAATGGAAGAGGCACACACTACTCCTTATGCTATGCATCCAGGCAGTACGAAGATGTATCGGACCCTTAAATCTCACTATTGGTGGCCAAGGATGAAGAAGGATGTAGCTGAGTATGTTCTGAAATGTTTAACATGTCAGCAAATCAAAGCTGAACACCAAGCACCAGTGGGTAAATTACATCCCTTACCCATACCGGTTTGGAAATGGGAACGTATAACGATGGATTTTCTTTATGGACTTCCTTCAACAGCTAAGAAAAATGACGCCGTTTGGGTAATTGTCGATAGACTTACGAAATCAGCTCATTTTCTACCATTTATATGGGGTTCTACGTTAGAATACTTGGCAAAAAGATATGTCAATGAAATAGTTCGACTACATGGAGTACCTACGTCCATAGTATCTGATCGTGATCCTCAATTTACTTCCAGATTTTGGGGAAGTTTATAGGAAGCGCTCGGAACTAAATTACACTTTAGTACGGCGTTTCATCCACAAACAGACGGTCAGTCAAAAAGAACGATACAGACACTAGAAGATATGCTTCGAACATGTGTAATTGAATTCAAAGGATCATGGGATGATTATATAGCGCTAATGGAATTTGCCTATAATAATCAGTTCCATTCCAGTATTGGAATGGCCCCGTACGAAGCCTTATACGGTCGGAAATGTCGTAATCCAACCTGTTGGGATATGGAAAGAGAACTAATATTGGAAGGGCCAGACTTAATTCAGGATACGATGGAAAAGATTAAAGTAGTCAAAAGTCGACTTAAAGCGGCCCAAGACAGACAGAAAAGTTATATCGATCAACACCGACGAGAAATGGAATATGAAGTTGGAGAGAAAGTATTTTTGCGAGTATCTCCACGGAAAGGAGTTTTAGGATTTGGAAAGAAAGGAAAGTTGAGCCCACGTTATATTGGGCCATATGAAGTACTAGAAAGGATCGGACCATTAGCGTACCGATTGGCATTACCTCCTGAATTATCACAAATACACAACGTTTTCCATGTTAGTATGTTACGGCCATACAGATCAGATCCTACTCATGTTCTACGTGACGAACCAATAAATATTTCTGAGGATCTTAGTTACGTAGAAGAACCGGCAGAAGTCCTGGAATATGCTAACAAGCAGTTACGAAATAAAACGATTCCAATGGTAAAAGTACGGTGGAAAAATCATTCGACTCGTGAAGCTACGTGGGAAACCATAGAACATATGAAGACCCAGTACCCATGGTTATTGACTGAGACAGGTACGAAATTTCGAGGTCGAAATTTTTAAAAGGGGGGAGAATTGTCAGGAACCGAAACCTCATATCATAATTTCACGCATTTATATAAATTCATGCATTCATTTAAGTAATTTTAACAAAGAGGTATAGATAGAGTAAGGTATTTAAAGTATTATAGTTCTAGGTTCTCAAAGAGATAAGTAGTGAAGAAGTGAATGTTAGGGAATTAGAATATTTCTAAGTATGAGCTTTCTAGGGTTTTCTCAAGTTTTGAGAAACTTCATATATTAATTGAAGTGAGTAAATAAATCAGGAAGTTTGGTAATATTCTTGAGATTCCTTAAAGTGGAAGAAATATTTAAATGATATTAAAGCATGACTAAAGAAGAATTTCGAAACCTTCCAAATATAGTGTCGAAACTTGTTGGACAAAAATCTTAAAATTTATTCTATGAAGATCTCGAAATTCTTCAACTTAGGACCTCGAGATTCCTTAAGTAACAATTTAAACAATTTATAGAGCTAGACATTGAAGACTTGGATCTCGAGATAAGAAGTAATTACCTAAAGAGATTTCAAGATTTATTCCATAGGAAATTCGAAATTCTTCAACTAGGAACTCGAGATCCTTTAATTAAAGAACTCGATATTCCTTAACATTGGAATCACGAGAACTTGAGTTCTCGAATAAAACTTGTGGCAATTTAAATAATTTCTAAAGCTAGATAACGAAAGCTTAGTCATAAAGGGATAACTTTAATAATAAAATAATACATATTAGATGAAGTTATGATAAGTATTGGTAAGATATCGATGTCATTGGGTTAATATTATACGCTAACTTAGGATAAGAATAAAAAGGTATCCCTTAGCTGATCATTTACGAAACATTTAGAACAAGGAAGAAACAGAGACTTCAAACAACGATCGAAACCTTGAACAGAAACTTAGGCAAATTCCTGAAGGTCAGGAGTCCGATAAGGGCAAGGACAAGGTTGCTTAAGCGAGCGGAGAAAATAGCGAAACTTGTGAGTATGATTTGCAACATGTACCTTATATGCCTTATGTGTTTACATGCTTTATATGGATTAATTGACTAATATGTGCTTTATATGTTATTTACGGATCGATGTGAATTACGTGACCGTGAAGTGCTTTTATATGATTAATGTGTCATATAAGGTGTTTATATAGCATTGCATACATATAAAATAAGTTAGAAACCGTTATGACTGCTACGACTACAGATGGTATGATACGGATGCTACGGAATATATCCCTACAAATCGGGGGATCTTATAGAGTCCTATACAGGCAATACGTATCCCTACAAATCGGGGGATTACGACATGGTTATAGAGTCCCATGCATGGGTGCCGACTGGGCGTACAGTACTGTCTAGGTAGTCTATAACGGGAGTATCAAAATAAATGGACATATAGAATGACATGTGATCTACGGATCGTATAAATGACCGTTATATGAACGATGATGATGTGATTTGAAATGGCATGTTTACGATATATTGATGGAAAGAAATGGACTACTGTTATTTTGTTGTTACTTGTACTAATTAACATGTTGCGATCATACTCTGAATCGGTGTCTTCACAGTTGTTGTAGATAATTAGCAGGCTGCGTAGAAAGCATATCATAAAGCATGGATTCAAGGTTGGCCAACTACGCTCTCCTCCTGCTCCCCTCTGGTTCATCGTTAGCATGTAAAATAGAAACGGATTTAGACTATTGCATTTTGTGACTCATATGATAGGTACATATATGTACATTATTGTGAAAGGAATTAGACCAGATGTACGCACCCGTTTTTATTAAAGAAAATGGTTATGGGAATCGCGAAAAATTTTATACGAATATTTTATAGCTACGTAAAAAGGTAATAGGAAACGGGGCGCTACACTTGTTCTGTACGTCAACCGCATGTGCCGTCTCTATGCCAATGATAAAGCTTAGGGCCTCCTCAAAGATGTGTCGTTGATCCATCCTTGGTGTAGACAATCGGCTTTTCTCCAAGCAATATATTTTTTTGGTAGAATGAGATTTTCATTTACCACGAAATCAATTAGTGTTTGCAACAACCAAAGCTCTATAGACATGTATACGAACAGACATGCCAAAAAAATTAGATTTGGTAACTCTCTGTTGGTTAAAAAATGCCTCCAAATTCTACTTCATCTCACGCACGATCCGCAGAGATAATTGTTCCACAGAATTCCAACCCAACTCTGAATGCATTCGGTGATTCCTTTCTCGCCAGATGTAGTACAGGGTAGCAGCTATGCATGCCATACGGACTCCTTGGTGAATGCTGCGTTTGCCTCCCTCTGTTTTTATCCATGTTCTCAGCTCCTCAAAACCATTGACAACCTTAGGTAACTGCAACCAGCCCGAGAGCTTTAGTAATAAATCTTGACAGAAAGGGCATTCAAGGAACAAATGTTCCATAGTCTCATCAGATAGCCCACATAATCGGCACTTCGCATTAAAAATATTTAGTCCCCATCTACTCCATAGCTAGTACAAATAAAAGGGGGGATATGGGATCACCCTGCCTCAAACCCCTAGCTCCCTGAAAGCAGCCAGCTTGAGTCCCATTTATGGAAATGGTGTATGAAGCACTAGAGACACATTCCATGACCCAATTGACAAACTTCAGAGGAAATCGAAGAAGGCATCGCCAGTTCCTTAGGAAGTCCCAATCTAATGTATCATAAGCCTTACGTATATCAACTTTCAATAGGGCTCTGGCAGAGGCAGCTTTCTTGTTATACATCCCAATAAGATCCTGGCAAAGTAGGATGTTGTGCACAATCGATCTCCCATCCACAAAGGCACTTTGATTGTCGTGAATGATGCTAGGTAGTAGAGGTTTAAGTCTGGAGCATAGCATCTTAGAGATGCATTTATAGATGGTATTACAGCACGATATAGGCCTATAATCTTGGGCAGAGGTGGGACTAGCAGTTTTGGGAATGAGGCACAGAATGGTCTTGTTCAACATTGGTAGCATCTTCCCTGTTTCAAAAAACTCCAACACAGCTGAGGTGATCTGGTTTCCCACTATAGGCCATGACTGTTTGAAGAAATTACTTCCATATCCATCCGGTCCAGTAGCCACATCATCGTGAATGGATTTCAGTGCTTCCCAAACTTCTGCCCTGGGAAATGGTTGAACCAATTTCAATTGATCACCTACAGAAAGGGTGTATCCCTCAGTAGCAACCCTGCCTTCAGGACCCTGAAGTCTCTGCTTGATGCCCAACATTCCCTGGAAATACTCAATAAAGTGTTGATGAACCTCCTCTCTATCAGATAATAGCTTCCCATCCGAGTCATAAATGGACAAAATTCTGTTCTTGTACGTTCTTTGTTTGATCACTGCATGGAAGTATGCTGAATTCCTATCCCCCTTTTCTAGCCATCTGGCTTTAGCCTTTTGCCTCATCTATCATTAGCAATACTCACGAATCTGTAGTCCTTTCTGAGTTTCTCTTCTTTCTGCAACAGATCAGGACACAAGGGATTTTCATTTAGAGCCAATTGACATTCCTCAAGCTTTGCTCGCATCAAAGCTGTCCGGGTTACAATATCTGAAAACATCTCTCTGTTGAGCTGTTTCATGGGTCTCTGTAGCTGGGTCAGATTTCTGCAAACTTGCTTCATTGTGTACCCAGTGTTTCCATTCCAATGGGAGCCTACAATATTCTGAAAGGAAGGGTTCAGGCCTTGTGGTAGTACTCCTTAGGAGAATTGGGGAATGATCTGAGACTCCTTCACCGAGAAAAATTGTGGAATGATCACAGTATTTAGAGATCCAGTAGATGTTTCCAAATGCCCAATCAATTTTGTCAATAGTGTGTTCAGCATAAGGGAAATTTTATTTTGTGTACTAAACTTTGTTGGAGGTGGAATTGGTAAGATTCCTAGCAATTATTAGATTTCAGATAGGCCTAGGGCGTGTTATCTTCATAGTGTGTAATTTGATTGATTGAGTTTAAGCGTAATGAAACTCCCGACATTTAGTGATAATGTGGTCATGGTGAAGGTGCACGAACGCAATTGGCTTTGATACCAAGAGAAGAAAAATAGGAACAAAAGTTCTTCATATTATAAAGTGATGTATTGCATGTGTTTAGATTAAGTCTCTTCAATGATTTCCCATGAAATCAGCTAAAGTTCCATAATTTAGATGATTGCCCATAAAATTCGTACACGGCTTTGTCAATCGAGAACTCGTCATTGGCCAATTACAATCTTGAGCGAAGGTTATTGCACTTTGAGATCCTTCATCAGCCAAAATATCTCCACTGATTGAGCTGTTAGTGTGAGTAGATTTATCCTTATCACTCCATGATTTACGATATTACTTATCACTCCAATTACTTACACAGATATTATGGTACAACTTCTATTTCCGTTAATAAGGCGCATTGAAAATGGCTTTTTTAATAAAATAAATAAAAAAATATAAACCATTAACAAAATAATTATGAAATCAAAACCATTAATAAAATAGAGATTTTCTTAATCTGTTTTTACGAGTTAGTAACTCGTATAAAATTTATACGAGTTACTCGTCCATGCTGGCCCGCTGACCTGACATGGCACTTCAAAGTAACTCGTATAAATAGATTACGAGATATTTCTAGTAACTCGTATAATATTCATACGAGTTACGTTAGTGCCCGACCAACCTGCATGCGCATGCAATGTCAGTCAATAATTCGAGTAACTCGTAAATAATAGTTACAAGTTACGTTCGTATTGCAATTTCATGCAATAATTCGAGTAACTCGTAACTAATTATAACGAGTTAGGTGACTCGTAATTATTCGTTACGAGTTAGGTTTCTATAAATACTCCCTTGTCGATTTTTAACACAACACAAAGAAATGGCGTCGAGTAGTGTACAAGTCATAGTATATTTCGGCGGTGAATAATCAATCATCTGACTCTATCGTCAAAAATAGTATCGTCCTATATGCGAATTCGTCGCAACACCAATTTTTCCGAGTTTATATCGTTGTTGTTCGAAATTACGGGTGCAGTCGTTGTTCGTTGATTGTCCATGCGAAAAATGAATATTTTCAACATACCTGCCTCTTTCATCAACTACTCCAAATCTCCAACGACAACGATGTACAATTTTTCATACACCCCAATTCGAAGAACAATTGTTTTGAGGTGTTTGTTGAAATGACTGAAAATTCAAATTTTGCTTTGAACGAAGAGCCTCATCGGAATTTTGAGGAGCTGGGCGAGTTTCCTGCGTTTGAAGTTGGTTCTTCGAGTTATACATGTCCTGGTTTTCCCGATATTGTCTCGGTTACAGCAGGGTTCACCAATGTTTCTCTGGAGATGCTGACGCTTGGTGTTCTATTCAATATGCCGGAATCCGTGTCAGAACTCGTGCCAGATTTTGTGCCTGAATCCGAGGAAGACGTTGATGTTAGTGATTCGGCAGCAGACGATGAGGATCCACTGTCCCAGTTACCCGATCCCAACGGGCCCGATGAGAATAATGACGACGATGCGCCAGATGATACAACTCCACTGGACTCTGCTGCTCCAACGCTGTTTCAGTCCGTCCCATATTGCCAAACGTACCAAACGTCACCTCCTGATGATGACGATTACGGTGGTTACAGGGAGTTGTATGACAGAGATAACCCTATGTTTTGTCGAGGTACGATTTTTCCATCTAAGAAACATTTACAACGTGCCGTCGATGATTTTCGATCAGGGTTGCTAGACGCGAGTATTACGTTATAGAAAGTAGCAGTACACGTTGGAGGGTTCCCACATAACATTGTCTAAGGATCTAATCATAATAGTTCTATCTATCGCATCCTCATCTAGCAACATATCCCTACTACGGTGATTGTATGCATCGTCAACACCGAATTTTCAACAGGTCCGTAAGAAGAATCCAAAGTCATTCTACAGTAAATAAAACGACTAAATAAATCAATCATGATTACTATTGTAACAATATCGACGATAAAACCAAATACTTCGTAAAATAAAAAATAGCATATAACGAGGCACGGATCGCTCACCGGAGGTAATCGCGCGTAGATAGTCACGAGGGTCGAGGCGTCGGGTCGCGGCAGGCGGCAGCGGGCAGCAGGACGTCGGCGGGTCGCGGGGCGGCGTGTCGCGGGGCGGCTGGCCTGTTCGTCATCATCTTCTTGTCTTCTTTCGTCTTCATCTGTTCGTCTTCGTTGCTCCGATCTAGGGTTTAAAAACCAGATGTAACTCATAAGAACTGTATATGAGTTACGATTTATAACTCGTATTAACTTTATACGAGTTACGCCATATGTACGCACTCGCCAGAGAGGATAAGTAATTTGTATACTGTTTTTACGGGTTACGTACACTAGTACAGAAAATGGAATAGGATACGGCACTATGGGCGTCTGTTGTAAAGATAGACGCCTATAATGAACGATTTTGATTTTGGGCGACTGTTGTTCGAGTAACAGTCGCCAATTCGTTCCTCGTTTTTTTGACATTCGGCGACTGTTGTTAGCCCAACAGTCGCCAATTCATTCCTCATTTTTATTCTTTTTTATTATTTCAGCATTTGGCGACTGTTGGTGCGTCAAAAGTCGACCATGATGTTATTTTCATTTTTATTTTTTTTTAATTTCGACATTTGCCATAATGTTTCGTTATTATTTTTTTAATATATACGACATTCGGCGACTGTTGCTCTTTGTAACAGTCGCCCATGGTCATTTTAAATTTTTTTTTATTATTTGAGCATCATTGGCGACTGTTACATTGCACAACAGTCGCCGATGCTTCTAAATTACTGATCGAACACACTCACACATGCACACAGACGCTCGCACCGATCAAACGCAGCACACACACATTGGACACGCGTTCAAGCCGCCGTGCCTCGCCGTCCTTCCACCGCCCCGCCCGTCGCAGCCGCGCCCCACCACTTGCACAGTCGCCACGCCTCGCAGCCCAACGTTCTCAGCTTGTCCCGCGCCACCCCTCGCAGCCCAACTGCCACCACGTTCGTCGTGCCCTCACCGTCACCGCCCACCTGCCTCGCTGTCACCGCCGCCCCCTCACCAGCCGCCACGCAGCCACGCCGCGCCGCGCCCCACCACTTGCTGTCGCCGCCCCAACCCTCGCAACCGCAACCGACAGCCCTTGCCGCCCCAACCCTCGCAACCGCAACCGACAGCCCTCGTCGCCCCGCCCCTCTCAGCCGCAGCCGCCGGCCCAAATTAAAAGGTAGGATATTTTTTTGTAACCCTAATTTATTTAATTTGGGGAATTTAGGTTTGCTTTCGATTTCGGTTTCATATTGTGATTTAAGGTTCAATTAACGTCCTATACCATGTTAGAAATCATAATTGTTAAAAAAAAAAGAAATTGAGACCCGACCCGATGGGTTCGATTGCCGAGTACCCGAGATTTTTGTGCTTGGATAGGTATTTTTGTGCTTCATATTTGTTTGAAATTGCCTATGATTTGCGAATTTATTGTTTCGTCAAGCTTAGATATGTTCAAGGTTTGCTCATTTGGAGGAAACCTTGAATGGTCCACTGGGACCGTTCTTAAACGTTCACTATCGCCTTACGATGTAAATTTATTTGTTATCTAACTTAGGTGGTTGGGATGAATCGGGTTTGGATGTCTAGTAAGCGAACAACGGCCGAATATTTGAATGGTGTAGAAGAGTTTATGAATTGTGCGGAGCAAAATCGTAGAAAAAGATGCAATCCAAGATTCCATGTCCTTGTCGTAATTGTATTAACACAAAGTGGTGGAATAGTGAGATTGTTAGGGATCATCTGATAGTCTCGGGTTTTAAACCTGGTTATACAAATTGGATATGGCACCGGCTTGCTTTACGCTGACCAAGGCTGAGAAATTAAGTTTTTGCGAATGTCTTAAAGGTATTAAAGTTCCCACTGGATATGCTAGCAACATACGGAGATATGTCTCATTGAAGGATTTGAAGTTAGTCGGATACAAGTCTCATGACTGTCATGCACTGATGCAACATTTGTTGCCGATTGCAATTCGTGGTATCATGCCTAAGCATGTTCGTCAATGCATATCGAAATTGTGCTTCTTTTTCAATGCTATATGCAACAAAGTTCTTGATCCTGAGGTGCTAGATGGGTTGCAGGCTGATGTGGTAGTGACATTGTGTCGGTTCGAGATGTTCTTTCCTCCTTCATTTTTCGATGTTATGGTGCATCTCGTCGTTCATTTAGTTCGAGAAATCAAGATATGTGGACCGGTCTACATGAGATACATGTATCCTTTTGAACGATATATGAAGATTCTCAAAGGATATGTTTGAAATCGATATCGACCTGAAGGTAGCATAGTTGAAGGGTACACAAGAGAGGAGTGCATTGAGTTTTGCACTTCCTACTTGGCAAATGCTCAATCGATAGGGTTGCCAAATTCTCGCCACGATGGACGAGTAGGAGGAAAGCTATTGTCGAAACCACAATTCATTACAGTATCAAGAGATTTATGGGAGTCAGCACAGTTTTTCGTCTTATGGCATATTCCTGACGTGCATCCTTTCATGGAGGAACACATGGCTTCATTACGACGATAATATCCTAATAGAAGCGAAATCTGGTACATAAAGGAGCATAACCGATATTTTCTAGGTTGGTTCAGAACGAGGACGAGAAAATGGTTCAGATTGCAGTCAAATGATTAAGTGGCTTGCTTGGGGACCCGAATGGAATGTCGCAACATACGAAGGGTACGACATTAATGGGTATACTTTCTACACGAAGAAGCGAGACGATAAAAGCGCGTCGCAGAACAGTGGGGTCACATTAGTTGCATTGTCAAGAGAAGTTTCTCGTGGGAAAGATGCCCAAGTGTCGAGTAACGCAAGTACGTACTATGGGTTTATCGAAGAAATCTGGGAACTCGTCTATAAAAACAATGCGAAATTTGTTTTACTTCGATGTAAATTGGTTGATAATAGACGAGGCATTCGAATAGATCCCGAATTGGAATTTACGATGGTTGATTTGCAAAAATTGGGCTACGCGGACGATCCTTTCATTCTGGCAACGCAGGCTAAACAAGTATTCTACGTACAAGATCCGGCTAATATTGGATGGCATATTGTCCTTCAAGGGAATAAGAGTATTGTTGGTATTGTTGATGCGGACGATGAAAGGGAATATGACGAGTGCGATGAATCATTTCCGTTTCCTATCGGTGTGGAACATGTCGCTATCGTTGATGATGACGCAACTTTTCATAGATATATCGTTCCGGACCACAACGAAGGAATGTATTGTTGAAAAACGTATGTGAAATCTTTTAAATTGTGTCCCCTTTTCTAAGACGACTGAATTTTGTTGAAATTAACCAAATTATTTTTTTTGTGATTGTTGTTTTTTTTCAGGGTACATATTGCTCACGACGAGATGCCTTCAGAGCATCTTATGTCTTCCTCGACTGGTAACGAGTCGAGCGAGTCGGTTAAGCGTACGAGTGGTCCATATAACAGCAAGGGATTGAGAAGACGATTAAATCCGGAGTCTGAGGAGTGTATTCTCTAGCTCGATGAGAAGGGTATGAGGGAAAAGAAAAAGGGTCCGAGTGTAGATAGCGAATACGAACACATCTCCCAAGAAAGATTGGCCGCATGGAGGAACATGAGGGAGACCTCTGAATTTCAGGTAATAATATTGATTTTATTCCGTTTTACTAAGAGCGATCTAAATTTGTGCTTATGCATATTGCAGGAAATTAGTGAGAAGGTTAGACAAAGTCAATCTCATAATATGTATCCTCACCATCTCAGCACGTGGGGGTATAGAGGCCACATGGCCAATTGGGAAAAAGAGGACCCGATTGCGAACCTCGCTAATTTTCCCACGAACTTGATAGTGCCGTTGAAAGAGGGAAGTGGACGAGGCGCAAACTTCATTCGCAGTCGAACCGTAAGAACGGAAGATGGGTCGTTCATATTTCCGTGTGACGCGAGCCGAGAACTAACCGAGAAACTAGTAAGTTTTACACTCTAATTCTATTTCTGCAAAGATTTGACAAAATTAATCATGTTTAACTAATAAACGATACAAATTGACAGGCACGGGTGAACGAAGAAGAGAGTCGAGGAGAATTTGTCCTCACGAGGCAACACGACGTGTTGACGAAGGCTTTGGGAAAGCCTGATCACAGCGGGCATCCTAGGGGTTTCCCTTCCCACTACTCAATTTGAGATTTGTTCGGCAACCCTACTAACGGCCAGAGGGGTTCGTGTAGCTTTCCGTCGATGGATCAGTTGAGGGCCGAGATTGAGATTAAATTGAGAGAGGAGGTGAAGGCCGAGGTGGAGGCCAGATTGAGAGAGGAGGTGAGGGCCGAGGTAAAGGCCGAGGTGAGGGCCGGATGAGTGCGATATTCTCTCAAATGGAGATCGCTATGCGAACACGAACCAGGAACACAATTCCAATACCGGCTCCGGCACCCTAGCTCATACTGTTCGAAGTTCTTTTGGATCGGCCTCACTCGATCCATTTCCCTCGTCGAATCCCATTTCGGTAAAACTTATATGTTTTAACGTTTATTGTTTAACGTATCGGATTTATTTTATATTAATATTTTATTTATTTGAAATCATATAGTATCCCAAGGTCCGACTAGCGATTCGTAAAATCCGCGGGGCCTTAGAAGTCGTCGCTCTTGGGACAGTCGTGGAGGGATGTGATAGTGTTCATCATGTCCCAGTGTCCAAATCGAACGTCAAAGTCACGGTCGATCTCATAGCTCACGGAAGGGAGGGGGAATATCTTCCCGTACAAACCTCGGAGCTTATGACGTTAGGAGATGCACTGGGCAGCTTCATACAGTGGCCCCACGATTTGACATTGTCGTCAAATGCGGTATGTAAATAAGTATGTAAAATTGATCAATAAAATAAATTAATTTGTATTTTCCTATGTAGGCATTTCCTATGCCGACATTAGGGAATTCTTCATTGGAGTCGAGAACTGTTCGGCGCAACGACTGCGATATCGCAGGTCTAGGCAAGTATTGTCGGTATGTATTCAATGGCATCTCCTCTCGGATTGATCGTTCTTTTGTATTCTCTATGAGAGATGTTTACTTCAATCCGGGAGGAGAGTCGCTAGATGATGGCATCAACATCACCGATATTGAGCACTTATTTACGGGCGAGAGTTTGGATGCCAGCGTCATTCAATTTTTCTTGAGGTAAGTTCATTTGTTTTATGTTTAAATTTAACGTTAAATTTTATTGACTATCGTCCAGTGTAGGTATCTTCGTTTGGATTGGCACCGGAAATTGCGTGCTTCAACCATAATCGGTTAAGCTTGATGAAAAATGACCCATCAGAAGTTGAATATATGACTACAGTTTTTAAAAATTCGTAAAACTTATCGACGTACTTCTTCGCGCCTTACTGTGAAGGGTAAGTATAAGATTTGCTTTATTTTTTTATATATAATGTTTTTATTTTACATAGTATTTTTTGTTGTATTTATAGTGATCATTGGATACTGTTGGTCATCCATTATGCTGCGAACACTATATGTTTTCGATTCGTTAGCACCTAAGGGGGGATCAGAAATATTGGAATTCGTGATCACGTGAACAAGTAAGTGCAACATAAAAAGCAGCATGGTATACTTTTATTTTATATGACATACTTCTAATATATACTTTTGAATTTCAGTGCATTGAAGATCTCGACAATGTTTGGAGCGACTCAAGTTAAGAGAAAGTCTTCCTCTACTACTTGGAAAGCTTGCAAGGTTCGCATTTCTTATGAGCGATTTCTATAGAAACTATAACGATATTAGCTTAATATATAATATGATCTTTGTTTAAACTTAGTGCCCACGACAACCGGGTGATAGTCAACTATGTGGAAACTTCGTCATGCGCTACATGTACGACATTGCGAGAAATGTCGGCTATCAAACGCAAAATCCGACAAAGGTACGATAAACTTAAAGCATTGATATCAAATATATTTAGTTGCTTTTATGAATCGTGTTCATATTTTAGGAATTGGAACACGCTGTCTACGTCAAAGATATGCATGAAGAAATTTGAGAGTTGTGGGCAAAACACTTCATTGAAGTATGTCTGCAAGAGAGCACATAGTTTTAGGTGAAGACTTGTTTAAATTGTTATGTAATGATCACTTGAGACTTTAGGTTGTTTTGTGATTATGTTATTGACAGTTTATGGTTATATTGACTTGAACTTTCTTATGTGTGACGTGTATCATTGAGCGTTGTTTATTTTGAGATTCGGGCTGCTTATTATATATACAGGTTTTTGGGTAGTAAAAAATAATTAATATATTAATAAAAATATAGCTTTCGGCGACTGTTGTTAAACAACAGTCGCCAATACTACACAACTATGGGCGACTGTTACTACACAACAGTCGCATATACGTACCACTATGGGCGACTGTTATGCCAAGGAACGGTCGCCCATTCTTGTTTTATTTTAGTTTTTCTTCGTTTTTGAACCTATGGGCGACTGTTCTTACCAGCAACAGTCGCCCATAGTTGAAACGACCCTCACTTTCTAATACTAATTATGGCGGATTTTTGCAACGTAAGTCGCGGAAGACTCGTCTAATAAAAACTTTTTAAAGAAAAAACATAATATATTACATCAACACACACATCTCGCAAAGTTATATTTTACAATATATACACCACTCGCACACATCTTATCGTACAAAAGTCGTAGCCCATTATTTATATTTTCAAAGACCACGACATGACACACAACATAACTCTAAAGTCGCTCCACAGGTCGCATTCATGTACAGCCTCTCCCTCAAAAGTCCGTGGAGCACCGCCGTCAGCCCGCCTAGTCGCGACGCACATCAGCGTCGGGCTCGGTACCTACAACACGTAAACTGAGCTCCTTGCCCAGTAGGTGAAGCATGCATGTATGCAACGTGCGCTCGATCCCAACCCATACATCTCACGACATGCACACTCGACCTTCATCTGAACCCATCACATCTCACGACATGCACGCTCGACCCTCGTCTCAACCCATCACATCTCACGACATGCACACTCGACCCTCATCTCAACCCATCACATCTCACGACTCCCCGCAACTGAACACCATACACCCTCGGGTATCCCATTCAGGTCACTTTAGAATGGGAAGGCTTCTCAGGTGTCTTTAGAGTCGCCCATTTCCCCGAGTTGAGGTTCACGTCCGGTCTGCCCACTCAGGTCTCTTTAGAGTGGTACGTACTGGAACCTTTCCCTCTATAGCTATCGCTCGCTCAGCCCACTCAGGTCTCTTTAGGGTGGTACGTACTAGAGCACGGGCAGCCCACTCAGGTCTCTTTAGAGCGGCATACACCCAACCACTAAAGTCCCAACACTCGGGCGGCCAACTCAAGTCACTTTAGAGTGCACGCACCCAAGCACCATCCTATCGCTCGGTCAGCCCACTCAGGTCACTTTAGAGTGGTACCTACTGGAGCACGGGCAGCCTACTCAGGTCGCTTTAGAGCGGCATCACCCACCCTCTATTCGACACACGGACCAACACCACTCATCGACTTCCCAAATGTTCCCGTTCCGCACGGTACTCTATTCCCTCGCACTGACATGAAATGCAAGTGCAGTGCATATAACATAACACATGACATGCAACATGTGTACATATGACGTGTGATAATATCGAAAATGTAAAGCATGGACGTGCAATAAATATGACACACATAATGCATATAATTCACCAAGGCATATACTTCACATAATTTACACAATCACATAGTCATATAATCTCACATAATATTTCATATAGTTTTTACGTGCTATATAAAATTCACACAAAATCATGTAAGCACATAAATACCACATAATAATACACATAACCGTTTACGTGCCGTAGGTGTATTTCACCTACCTTCCTTCCGTAGCTTTCGAGCTTATATTCTACACCTGAGGTTGCTACATCTGTCGGAAAATTTAAGAACATGTTCTTCATTCACCAAAAAAATACATCAATTCAGTTTTGCGACATAAACTTCTAAATTACGTTAAAAATTCTAGAAACATCGGATTGAGATGATTCCAGCGGCTATAGGAAGCTAAGAGGATTAGATTTCAATAGAGACAAACTTCAATATCATCGGATTAGTTTAAAGAGGTGAAAACAGAGAAGTACTGGTACAGCTGAATCGAAAATTCTGTCCAATAGTAGAAACTTTAAAAATTCGTAACAAATCACACAGACATCCGATCGATCTTATTCAAGTTGCTGTCGAAACCAGATGATCTTAGCTTCCAAAAGAAATAGGTTTCGAAGGAATCAAAACACAATAACTAGGTCAAATGTTCTGAAAACAAACGCTGCGCACAGATCCGGGTTTTAGAAATCCTGAACTTGCATCAGAAAGTCAAAGCTTCGTAATCGATCCTCGAAATATCGGATCAACCTGATTCAAGTGGCTATGGAAAGGTTAAGAACTTGGCTTTCAAACGAAACAAGATTCGAATGAATCGGATCACAATAACTTGGTCAACTTCGTTTAAAACTACAGCTGCGCACGGATCTAAAACTGCAATTACAGACAGAATTTCTGTTTTCGTGCAGTCACTTTATAAATTCATAGAAAATCATAGGATGATCCGATTGAAATGATTCAAACTGATCCAGAAACCCCAAGATGTTAAATTTCAAAAGAACTAGGTTTCAACAGGATCCGAATTCAATAACTAAGTCAAAATCACAGAAAATAGAAGCTGCACACGGCTCGAAAACAGCAACTTCAGATGAAATTCTGTTCTGCGCTGTCCACTTTATAAATTCACAGAAAATCGAAGAATGGTCCGATTGGACCGATTCCAAAGGCTGTGAATAGATTGGAAAGTTATCTTTCAAAAGAATTAAGTTTGATAAGGATCCGAGAACTTTAGCTAAGTCAAAATCGTTTAGAACAGAGACTTCGCGAACTGCTTTTCCAAAACCAATAAGTCTCAGATTTCCGTTTGCGATACCATCTTCAAAAATACATATAAAATCGTAGAGACATCGGATCAAAGCGATTCAAGAGACCATTTTCGATAGAATTGGAAAACAGTAGCTAGGTCAAAAACGCAAATTACAGGGCTGCACGCGAATCTGAAAACAGAGTTTAGCAGAAATTTCCAGTTTCGTTCGGTCCACTTTAAAAATTCATAGAAAATCGAAAATTGATCCGATTGAATCGATTTAAACTGCGATGGAAAGCCCAGAAAGTTATCTTTCAAAAGAACTAAATTTTTGACAGAATCGGAGTAGAATTGATAGGACAACAAAGCTGAACACAAAGGTTGCGCGCAGAACTCTGAAGAATCCGATCTTAAAAACAAATTAGAACAAAATAGAAAGATTGATTACCTTCTTCACTTGCAAGATCAGATCTTCGAGGCTCTCGTGAGTTTCTTGGTTAGATGTTATGTTTCACTTTTCTCTCACGTTGGATCTCATTTTACATTTCATACTTTGGTATTGATCTTATATTCAATGATTGCATTTGGAATGTTGACAAATAGGAATAAAACAAACGTGGTTTTAACTATTGCAATTAGGTAACTTTCACTTTCTTATCATTTCTTTTCGTAATAATGCTCATAATGATTAATAGCATTGATCTTATCCCTTACCCCTTATATTTCGTTTTGGGCCTTAACATTATTGAGGTTTATTTTATTTGGGCTTCCATAATTAAATTCACACCTGAATATTTAATTGGACTTATTTGGAATAATATCATTTATTTAAGAAAAGAATTCTAACATTTTTTTTTTACTACTTAATAAATTTTACAGTAATCCCGTTTTAAATTTCACGGTTATTACAATAGTGCAGGAATGGGCGACTGTTGACAGTCGCCCATAGTTGACGTATCAACGACTCTTAACAACAGTCGCCAATAACCCGAAGTATGTGCGTCGGTGCTGTTGGCGTCCCCGCGTAACAGCTGCCCATACTTCGTAAGAACAGTCGCCAAAAGTCCTTACTGTACTAGTGGTAACTCTTATAAAGTTTATCTGAAAATCTCTATATGGTTTTGATTTCATAATTATTTTGTTAATGATTTATATTTTTTAATTATTTTATTAAAAAAGCCCACTGAAAATGGTCATGCCTCGGAAGTCGCACACGTTTGGTGTAGTCTTTGCTTTATCGTATTCGGCATAATGGATGTGTTTGTCCATGCGAAAGCGACCCCAGTGAATCCCATGTTGATTAATTCATTGTTCATGAGATCGCAAAACATCCATTTGCCCTAATGGTCGAGCTCAAACCCTGAAATCTTTTCGGGACTCCCGAATATTTCATTAAAGTCGCCCATAGGCCGTTACCTGCTATATACATATACTTCAAATTCATCTTTACTTTATTTATATATATAAAGAGATTTGCTACGGTGCCCACCTACCGTGAGCAACCACCGTGAGCACCATAAGCAAATCTCTCAATATTTTGCGTTTTTTCGATTCCCAACACCTCCGTAGACCCTCTCATATCCACTGCTAACCTAAATTGCCCTCTCCAACTCGTTAATTTTTAAGAAAATCATCACATTGGTACGTCGTCCACATGTGAACAATAAATAATGAATTTTCTTAAAAATTATCGTGTTGGAGATGGCGATTTAGGTTAGCAATGGATATGAGAGGGTCTAGGGAGGTGTTGACGACGTTGGGAATCGAAAAACGCAAAATATTGAGAAATTTGCTTATGGTGCTCACGGTGGTTACTCACGGTAGGTGGGCACATATATATTTAATTTCGTGAACTGCTTTTATTTTATTTACTTTTAATTGTTTTTAACCATTATGATACGGACATAAATTAGGCACGCTAAAAATAACTAAATTAAAGAAATAATTAGCTATTAAGAGAACTTAGTAAAAAATATGAGTTTCCTTGAAAAATACAAAGTTAGATTATGAAGGGTTAGGGACCTCAGACGGGTTTTAGGGACCTCCAACACACTTTAGGGACCTAACACCCACTAGGGAACTATTTTAGGACCAATTGTGCTAAGCAGGTCCTGTCGTTCCGAGGAAGCGTCGTGGGGAAGCTTCACCAAACGTTCAGAAGTCTGAAAGGACGTCTGAGTTGACAGTACATGAAAAGCTGGCAGGCGTCTGCTGTCCCTGACAGCGCAGATCATGTCCCATCTTCAGCCGCCTGATGTCCCTGACAGCACAGAAAAGCTGCTGCCAGCTCTCTGCTCCTGACAGACAGCCCTGCACCTCACATTATCCCAGAAGGTCTTGTCATCAGGGATCCTAGGGCCGATGGGAGCTCCTATATAAGGAGGACTTCATCATTTAGCGAAATAACCATTCAACACACGAAAAACACTTGGAACTCTCCCCTTTTCACTGTAGTATTTATTTTCCACTTGATCTTTAGCATATATGAGCGAAAGTGAGTGATCTAGGTGTGTAACTTCTAATAGTGATAAAGAAAGTGTTGAATGCGCCCCGTGGACGTAGGATTCTGAAGAATCCGAACCACGTAATCTCCTGTGTCTCTTTTTTACGTCTTTATTATGCTCCACGAAGCACAAGTAGGTCCGCACCGTCCGCGGACCAATACAGACCTCAAAATATCCATGACGTCCCCAACACATCCCCGAGGTCCCATCACGTCCCCCAACGTACCAAACCCATCCCAGACACGTCCCAGGTCCCAATCAGGTCCCCACACGTCCCAATACCTTCCAGACACGTCCCTTTCACATCCCTTACACACAAGCACCTTACGCACGCCCTCCAACTTTGTGATAATTCATTCTTCGACTATATAAATCTTCTAAACCCCACATATAAATTCTTTGATTGGGATAGCCCCATATCAAATGGCGCCGTCTGTGGGAAAATTCAGAGTTGAAGGCGTGAGTGATTTTGCCTATATTGTGCGAAGCAGTGCTTAACGTTTTTTTATTCCTTTTCCCTTTTCTTCATTTCTGTTGGGACGAGAAAGCCGCGGAAAAAGTCGTTGGAAGAAGGTCATCCGGTGCAAAAATAAAACCTAGACCCACAGTTCGTTGAGGCTACTGGAGATGAGTACAAGAGCTGATGGGAGTAGATCCCTTTCTGGCGAAGAATCTGGACCTACACTCCGCAAGAGCTGCCAAAGCACAACTGAAGCTCCCGAGACGTAATGCCACGAGCATCACCTTGGCAGAGAGAAGGAAAAGATGAAGACCCGAATTTCCATATCCGGGACCTAAAAGTCCAGCTCCGCGCTGGCATAAAGACCCGTACCATATTCGGGATTTTAAAGCCCAGCTCCGCACTGGCACAAAGATCTGAATCTCTACATTTGGGACCTAAAATCCCAGTTCCACGCTGCCACGAAGACCCGAAGCTCCGCATTCGGGATCTGAAAGTCTAGATTCACGCTGGTACGAAGACTCGAAGCTCCGCATTCGGTACCTAAAAGCCCAGCTCCACGCTAGCAAGAAGACCCGAAGCTCTAAATTTGAGACCTTCTAGCTCCTCGCTAGCACGCGAAGCTCCGCGGAACTTAGAAGGAATCTCCATGCTGACATCCGAATATCCGGGGGAGATACAAGCCAAGCTCCTCGCCAGCACACGAAGGTCCGTGGACCTAGAAGTCAGCTCCGTGCCGACGCTTGAAGATCAATAGGAGATGACAGCCCAGTTCCCTGAGGGCACATGAAAATCCGCGAAAGGCATCCCGCGTTGATAAGGCTCTTCGTCGGGACACCAGGGCCCTCTAACTCACATTCCCATTTATATTATCAATAACTTAATAAGTGCATACATCATGCTAACAACTGCTATCATTTGAAGGGTGAAATCGAATGACCCATCATGGCAGAGCATCTGAAGAAGTCCTTTGCCCGTGACCTCAGCCAAGTTCAGGAGGTGGCCAAGAAGGAGCCTGGGGGATCTGTGGCGATTAGAGGCAGACAACCCCACCTCCTCTGGGCCAGCTCCATTTAAGGCTCAGCCTCAAGCCGAGCTCTGCGCTGGCAAGGATCCGCAGGACCTCCAATCCGAGTTCCACGTTGGTAAGGTCCGTAGAAAATCAAGTCGAGCTCCGTGCTGGCACAAAGACCCGAAGCTCCTCATTCGGGATCTCCCAGCTTCGCTCTGGCAAGAAGCCCCGAAGCTCCGCATTCAGAACCTCCCAGCTTCGCGCTGGCAGGAAGATCCGGAGCTCCGACTGCGGGACCTATAAAAGTCCAGCTCCACGCTGGCAGAAGACATAAAGGGCCAGCTCCATGCTGGAATAAAGGCAAAAAAGCCCGGCTCCGCGCTGGCACATGAAGCTCCGCGGGAGGTCAAAGCTCAGCTCAGTACTGGCGTACGAGGACCTCCATGCACGCATTAGCATGGAGCTGTCGAGATCCCTCCTTAGGGTCCTACGGAACTTCCACCGTGACGCAACAACATGGTGGAAATCCTGACATTAGCCAGGAGACATCCCACGATAAGAAGGCTCTTAGCCGAAACTCCGAGACCCTCTAAACCTCATTTTCGTTTATCATTACCATACTAAATATATGCATCCTACTAACAACTACGATCATTTGAAGGATGAATCGAAGGGCCCACCCTAATGGGATGTCCGAGGACGTTCATTGGCCATAGCCTCGACTAAGGTCTGAAGGCAGTCGAGAGGGAGACCGGGGGATCTATGCCAACTGAATGCAGATAACCCCAGCCTCCTCTAGACATGTGCCACTCCATTTAAGGCTCGCATCCCTATCATAGTAGGAGCTCCAGGCCAGGAGAATTCCAACTTCCAATAGAGCCCGAGATGGTACACTTATTCAGTCGAAGGTCCGGACCTCCGGAGATCTGGAGCCAGGGACCTCCGCATTACCGAGGAGAAAGGAGCTCCATTACTTCAAATTCCCAGGCCTCCAACAAAGAGACCGAAAAGCGAGCTAGCGCTATAACCACGTACTAAGCGAGCTGGCGCTATATCCACGCATTTAAGCGAGCGGGCGCTATAACCACGCAATTTAAGCGAGCGGGCGCTATAACCACGCATGTAAGCGAGCGGGCTCTATAACCACGCATTTAAGCGAAGCTAGCGCTATAACCAGGGTAAACTAATGATGTCCCTAAGGAAATACCGCCCTGTCGGAATAAAATATTTTATTATACAATAAACGATGCACCGTATAATATAATATGCCAAAGGTCGACGGACCTGCGGTGTACAGGACGCCAAAGATAATATATCTGCGGTGTGATTTGATGCCAAAGGTCGACGGACCTGCGGTGTACAGGACGTCAAAGATAATCTATCTGCGATGTGAATGATGCCCGTAAGGGTGTACAAGATGCCGCCGCTGACGGGCTGCGGTGTACAGGACATCAAAGGCTCTCAGTAAGCCTGCGACGTGAATGGTACCAAAGCAAAGCTGGCGCTATAACCAGGGTAAATCAATGAGGGGATCCCCATATTTTAGAGACCTAAGTGTCTACACAAATACTGAAATCGCTAAAGACATAGAGAGCCTAGCGCAAATGACACCTGAGGACAATGACGACGGTCATTGCAACCCACGCGTGAATTCGTACTTGGCTTACGAATTACTAAGCGAGCTGGCGCTATAACCATGCATCTAAGCGAGCTGGCGCTATAACCATGCCACGATAATGATGTTCCCAGGAACATCCATCAGGTCCCGAAAGGATGCAAAAACATAAAATATAGGAGAAAGGGAACTCCGGGGAAACATGCGAACATGGGGAGTTAAACTCCCCATACCATTATGTCCCGAAAGGAAAAAATAACATAGTATTTTTTACAGGCTATGACCATGATGAAAAAGGAGAGGTCTATACAAGTGAAGGTCCTAGGAGCTAGGAGGAACGTGCAGTAGGACTTGGGGATCTCCTTCAAAATGCAAGGCTTGAAGAGGAGCTCCGCCATCAGGTCCCTGCAAGGTCCCTTCCAGATCCCAAAGACGGCAGATACAACATACGAAGCGTACATAGCACAGAGAAAAAGCCCCCGATAAAGACAAGTGAACGTGGGGGAGTTAAGCCCCCGTAAAACATTGCAGGTCCTATGATGCCCGAAAACAAGAAACACAGAAGTAAAAAGAGGTTCGTTGCGTCCCAAAAAGACAACAACCGAATGGCAGGCCTTCATGAGGAACTAGAGGTGGCTTTGCGGAGATCATAAATGTCAGCATGAGCCAAGACCCCTGCGTGTTTGTCCGCAGCAGGAATCCAGAAGTTATGAGTCTCGGGAGCTCAAGGATCTCCTTCGAAGAAATCACGGAAGTGCAAGGTTTGACATCAGCTCCCTCAATGCCGGGCACGTCCCGTGTCCCACACCAACTTTGTATTGCCACTACTTCGGATTCCGATCTACGTGACCTCCGGGTGGCATAAAGTCAACTTCTTCCGTAGAAGTAGGTAATAACCTAACATTTAGAGTGTCCAGGTCTGTGTCAAGTCCTTTTCAGGTCCGCTCCAGGTCCCTTCCAAGTCCGTGCCAGGTCCGTGCCATGCACGTCCCAATGTGTCAAACTGCCTCGACTCAACTGGTCCACAGAGGACGGGGACATGTCCGTTGAGGTCCCTATAGGGCCCAAGTAGCTCCGACTTCACCGCCGCCGGCAAGTCAAGCTTCGGTCAATTGAATGATCTCCGATGAGGAACCTCACTCACACAAAACAAGCATCGGGAGAAATCCAAGGAGCTATCGACGATGCGATGGAAGGAATGGAGAAGCTGCTGTCGCGCGCCGGCTATCCCTGACAGCGGAGAGCTCGGTCCCTCCAGACTGCCTGATGTCCCTGACATGACGAAATACATCCCATCTCCGGGAATTCTGGGATGTAAGCCAAGCCAGCTGCTAGGAGTTCCTATATAAAGGGGACTTCGCCACTTCAACATTCCGGAGCCCCTCCTCGCGCTGTTTCACAAGCGCGACACTTTCATCTTTCTTTCTTCAGGGAGCTCCGCATTTTTCCTTCGTGCTGCTCCACTAACTCTGTTTGGTTAGTTATCTTCAGGTCATGACTTGAAGATTCTGCAGACAGATCGGAAGCTACGTTCCACCACCTAAGAAGAAACCTCAGAGGGATGGCCCTCTGATCATCTAGGAGCACCCAACAACTTAGCAGGCTCATCTGTTCACGTCTGTTCAGATGGTCCGCAGAAGCAGGGAGCTCACCCACTGAAGTCCCTATAGGTCCCATAAGAGGCTCAACACCTACGCTCGGGGGACATGGGCAGTAATAGAAACTTCTTGAGCTCCCTAACAGAGAGGAACCGCCGGGGACATCCACCGTCCCTTCAGAAGGAGGAATCTCCTCGCAAACGTCCCTAGCCACCAGGACATAAAGGAGCAAGGGAGCTACAGAGGGTGTGCTAATGAACTTGGGAACTATTCCCGCTCATAAAACGCATCTTCCCAGAAACAGAGTAAGGATTTTGGGTGAGTCCTGGTAAGACCTACTTTGCAATTATTCACTTTAATTACAGCCTGCCTTACAATTTTTACTCTAATTCCTCTTTTGTTCCCAAGACAAATTAGAGTAGGGGAATGGTTGATACGGACATAAATTAGGCACGCTAAAAATAACTAAATTAAGGAAATAATGAGCTATTAAGAGAACTTAGTAAAAAATATGAGTTTCCTTGAAAAATACAAAGTTAGATTATGAAGGGAGACTATTAGGGACCTCAGACGGGTTTTAGGGACCTCCAACACACTTTAGGGACCTAACACCCACTAGGGAACTATTTTAGGACCAATTGTGCTAAGCAGGTCCTGTCGTTCCGAGGAAGCGTCGTGGGGAAGCTTCACCAAACGTTCAGAAGTTTGAAAGGACGTCTGAGTTGACAGTACATGAAAAGCTGGCAGGCGTCTGCTGTCCCTGACAGCGCAGATCATGTCCCATCTTCAGCCGCCTGATGTCCCTGACAGCACAGAAAAGCTGCTGCCAGCTCTCTGCTCCTGACAGACAGCCCTGCACCTCACATTATCCCAGAAGGTCTTGTCATCAGGGATCCTAGGGCCGATGGGAGCTCCTATATAAGGAGGACTTCATCATTTTAGCGAAATAACCATTCAACACACGAAAAACACTTGGAACTCTCCCCTTTTCACTGTAGTATTTATTTTCCACTTGATCTTTAGCATATATGAGCGAAAGTGAGTGATCTGGGTGTGTAACTTCTAATAGTGATAAAGAAAGTGTTGAATGCGCCCCGTGGACGTAGGATTCTAAAGAATCCGAACCACGTAATCTCCTGTGTCTCTTTTTTACGTCTTTATTATGCTCCACGAAGCACAAGTAGGTCCGCACCGTCCGCGGACCAATACAGACCTCAAAATATCCATGACGTCCCCAACACATCCCCTAGGTCCCATCACGTCCCCCAACGTACCAAACCCATCCCAGACACGTCCCAGGTCCCAATCAGGTCCCCACACGTCCCAATACCTTCCAGACACGTCCCTTTCACATCCCTTACACACAAGCACCTTACGCACGCCCTCCAACTTTGTGATAATTCATTCTCCGGCTATATAAATCTTCTAAACCCCACATATAAATTCTTTGATTGGGATAGCCCCATATCACTTTAAAATATATTATGCATGAATCCTTCAATTAGGTGAAGTTAAACATGCGTGGGTCCGATCAATACTCAACGCCCAAATACCTCGGCGTTGGAAGAAAGAAGATCAGTGATGCCCAATTCACTAGAATCAGTGTACTCATGAAAACAAAACATTGTGGTAAAATGTCACATTACACATTTAAATGATACCTACTATTATGATATAATTACACATTTTCTTTAAAATCAGCATCACATGATTCACGTCAGTGCGTGTCATGATTAATATGATCATCTGTCAACTTTCGGCTTGTAACTGATTTGCTTGGCACTGTTATTTGACTTGGACAATTTATTTTGGACCGGGGAGTATGGCCCGGAAATTATTATATGTATTACCACAGTTATTCGGGTATCATATCACATTAAAAATGTGATTGTCATTTCTTGGATTAAATAATGCTATCGTGATGGTAAAATGGTTTAAGTGGGAGAAGCACTGATTTAGATCGTGGATCTTCACACTAATGTTGTTTGACTTTTGGATGCCTACGATCGAAAGTTTTGTGAGTGGACGTGTATTATAGGGGACTGAGACATTTGTTTAACGATCAATCAAACAATTTAAAGTAGCTAGATATGTAGATCACACGTCCTTCATATTTCATTTCTTTTCACCAAGAATGTGGTGTATATACAATGCATAACATCGCTGTGTAAATGAACACATGCAGGAAGATGTATTAAAATTATGTTTCATATATATGTCACTTATGTACTTGTTTTCTTCTTTTTACCCACCAAAATGAAATCTAGAAACTACATCTCCTAGTTAGACTCGTGATTTTGGATCAGATTGTATCTATGAAAGTGGCTAATCGAGAATCTAATTCTCTTACCCGAGGTTAAGCGACGCTTTGATAGGTAGTCAATTTTTTTGTTCCACTATAAAATAATATATGAATATATCTATGACTAATATATTGTGTAATTTTTTTTTTTTTTTTTTTTTTTTTTTTTTTTTTTTTTTTTTTTTGGAGACCCGGGGAACCCTGGCGGGCCAGGTAAACCCCGAGGGCCGACCCACTACCTGCTAAACAGGCCGACCGGTTCAAACGCACATGTGTGGGCCCATGTGGGACAGGCTTGAGGAAATGTTGATGGGAGGGTTCGAACCCACGACCTCTCCCTCATTACCCCCAAGCACCTCAGTGTTGGCTGCCGTACCACCAGACCAACACCTCATTGGCAATATATTGTGTAATTGGTATGTCCGTTCAAGCTTTAGCTACAGTAAGGGTCACTTTATTAGATATCTCACCGAGACGCTGATATGATGCATGGGATAATTTTTAATATCTGTGCATTATATGTTATATACTACCTTTCCGTAGATTATAGATAAGATCATACAGTAAATAGTCACAATCTGACGTATATATTAAGTCGAGTTCTTGTAATAGAAGCAAGGATCAGATTTTGTGGAATTTTGGTAAAGCTTCTTCGTTTACAGGTATCTACCTACATATAATAACGTAAAAAAGCCACTTTATTGACATAACATTTTATTCGATGGAACTACGCTACATACCTCGAAGACAGTCAGTCTTAAACTAGATATGATACCTACCATTTCGGTCACATATATATATATATATATATAGATATATATATATTTATATAATATATATATATATTTATATAATATATATATATAATATATACACTAGTATTTTGGCAAACCCGTTGTGTGTGCGCTTGACTATATAAATTTATAATATTACTTTATATTTTAAATTTTAATAGGTGAAATTATATTGTTGGAATTAATTTTATATTATTTTTAAGAATTAAAAAATGATTTTAAGGATGTAATGATGATAAATTTTAAATTAGGTGGTAAAATGGTAATTTGTGGCTGCCACACCAAATCAATTTGGGAGCACTTAAAATAACCATTCTCCCTTAATAAAATAGAAAGATATATATATATATAGGAATGATATGATGCTCACCTTATATGAGCACCTTATATGGGCACCTGCTGATTTGGCACCGATTCGTGCCAAATCAGCATGCCACTTCAACATCAAATGTGATGTGACATTAATCAACACATCTTAGACGTCATAGATCGACACATATGATGATGATGTGACATGTTCACGTCTTATGTGGCACTTGTTGTGTGGCCTTGATATACTCCACGTGAATATGCCGCACCATCATCATATGTGTCGATCTATGACGTCTAAGATGTGTTGATTAATGTCAGGTCACATTTGATGTTGAAGTGGACCTGCTGATTTGGCACAAATCGTTGCCAAATCAGCAGGTGCCCATATAAGGTGCTCATATAAGGTGAGCACCATATCATTCCTCTACATATATATATATATATATGAGGAATTTTATGGTGCTCACCTTATGTGAGCACCTTACGTGGGCACCTGTCGATGTGGCACTGATTCGTGCCATGTCGACATGCCACATCAACACTAATTAACACATTCTATGGGTTATTGGTCGACATATCCATATCCGACGATGATGTGGCATGTTTACGCTTTATGTGGCACCTGTTACGTGGTATTGATCTGTGGGCATAAACACGTCACATCATCGTCTGATATGTCGACCAATGACCCATAGAATGTGTTAATTAGTGTTATGTATCATCAAATGTTGATGTAGCATGTCGACATGGCACGAATCAGTGCCACATCGACAGGTGCCCACGTAAGGTGCTCACATAAGGTGAGCACCATAAAATTCCTCAATATATATATATATATATATATATATAGATTTGCTATGGTGCCCACCTACCGTGAGCAACCACCGTGAGCACCATAAGCAAATCTCTCATTTTCTTGCGTTTTTTCGATTCTCAACGCCGCCAACACCTGCGTAGACAATCTCATATCCATTGCTAACCTAAATCACCCTCTCCAACACGTTAATTTTTAAGAAAATCCATTATTTATTCTTCACATGTGGACGACATACCGATGTGATGATTTCTTAAAAATTAACGTGTTGAAGAGGGTGATTTAGGTTAGCAATGGATATGAGATTGTCTACGTAGGTGTTGGCGGCGTTGAGAATCGAAAAAACGCAAGGAAATGAGAGATTTGCTTATGGTGCTCACGGTGGTTGCTCACGGTAGGTGGGCACCATAGCAAATCTCATATATATATATATATATATATTATATTTGAAACCGTCCACTGAATAAAATCAATGCGAATATCATAATTAGAGGAAAAATTACTTCATCTAATCACGTTATTAAATAATTATTTTTTGGAATTTCAAAGACAAAATTTCAAATTTGTAGTGTCATATAATAAAATATTCACAATACCACACATGCACAATTTTGTAACCTTCATGTTTGATTTCTTACTATTGATAAATGAATTTGAAGTCAACCTTAGATAGTGGCCCTCTAATTTTGATGGATTCCATTCTCTACGCGGAAGTGACATTACTACGTTCACATGGTTGTTTTCAATCATTATCAAAAGATTCGAACACTCAAAGCACTCAAATCTTGTCCTATATAGGAACGAACACTCGGAAGAGCAAACCTAAGACAACAAACAACTAACAGAGAGAATATTCGGAAACAAAGAAAGAAAAAAAAAATGGAGCAAATAAAGAAAAATGAAGTAATTGAGGACAAATGGGTTCGCGACTCTTCCCTTGATCATAAGAAAAGAATCCCCCTACGAGCTTCGACTGGTGCATGGAAAGCTTCCCTTTTCATTATAGGTAATCTATTAAGTCATCACATCACTATGGGAATGGAATTTTCTTGATCAATAATGAAATTATTGAATGAAAATCGTATTCATGGTTTAAAACTACGCAGCAATCGAATTCGGCGAGAGGCTGACGTATTTCGCAATCGTGGCGAGTTTGATAATATACCTCACCAAAGTGATAAACCAAGACCTCAAAACGGCCGCAAAAAACGTCAACTACTGGACAGGCGTGACGACGATGATGCCTCTGGTCGGTGGCTTTTTGGCCGATTCTTATCTCGGTCGTTTCTCCACGGTCTTAGCAAGCTCCATCATATACCTCGTGGTAAACACAATAATATCAATAATTCTTTCTAAATTGTTATCGTCAAGCAAAAAAAATATATATTGCTTCGAATATTTAGATGTCCCACTTTTTTACACGATAGGCGTTAATTATGCTCACAATGTCGCGAGTGGTCCCACTCTTACAACCGTGCCACGCGGGAGAAAGCTGCCAAGAAACTCGGAAGATCCACGAAGTGTTCTTCTTCCTCGCGCTTTACTTGATTGCGATAGGCACGGGAGGGTATAGGCCTTGCCTGGAGAGCTTCGGAGCCGATCAGTTCGGCGACGATCATCCAAAAGAAAGGATTCAAAAGATGTCGTTTTTCAACTGGTGGAATTTTGGGCTTTGTTGTGGCATGTTGGTCGGCGTTACGGTAATAGTTTACGTTCAAGACCACGTTGGATGGGCCGCGGCCTACATCGTTCTCACGGTGGTGATGGCGTTGGCGATGGCCATGTTTTTCCTCGGAAGACCTTTCTATAGGTTTAGGAAGCCTAGTGGGAGTCCGTTTACGCCCATGCTACAAGTTATTTTCGCCGCGGTTTCGAAGAGGAATCTTTCGTACATACCGAACGCAGATGAGTTGTACGAGGTCTCTGATAAGACCCCCGGGAGATCTCTCATTCACACAGATAAGCTCAAGTAAGATATTATCTATTGGAAATCGAGGTGCCATCCTAAAACCAATTGTCGATTGGAGAAGATGGCCTCTTAAAATTATAAGTGGTTAGAAGAGCTTGAGTTATTCGACGTGGGACGAAAACCAATTTTTAATCAGATTATTATCTGATAAGTGAATGATGGGTTGGTCTAGTGGTACAAAATCATCAATTCTCCCAAGACAAGGCCTCGAGTTCGATTCTTATCTCTACCATGAAATAAGAATTGATCAACATTTGTCTGTCACTCAGGGCCTGCCTAGGGTAGCGTACCTCCAACTGTGTTGTTTGCAGGCTATTACTGGGAATCTAAGAGATAGATCATCATCCAAGGTTGCAATAATACGACGAATGATTCCTTTTTTTTTTTCTCTTTTCAGATTCCTCGACAAAGCTGCAATAGTTAGAGACCCTTCCGAGAAGCAAAATCCGTGGAAACTCGCGACAGTGACGAGGGTCGAGGAGACGAAGCTAATCATCAACATGATACCGATATGGCTAACGTCGATACCGTTTGGCATGTGCGCAACGCAACCGTACACATTCTTCACGAAACAAAGCACGGCGCTAAACCGTAAACTATCCCACGACTTCACAATCCCGCCGGCCTCCATTTCAGCTATATCCGCTATAGCACTGATATTGTCCATCTCCATCTACGACAAAATTCTAGTGCCCCTATTTAGAAAAATAACGGGAAACGAACGCGGAATGAACATCCTCAACAGAATCGGGATAGGGATGAGCTTCTCCATACTAACCATGGTCATAGCCGCATTGGTCGAGAAGAAACGACTAACCATGGTTAAGGAAAATCCTCTAGAAGGATCGGCCTCCATGAGCGTATTTTGGTTGGCGCCTCAATTGGTGATAATATCAATAGCCGACACGTTTACGCTCGTGGGCTTGCAGGAGTACTTCTACGATCAAGTTCCCGATTCTATGAGGAGTTTAGGGATAGCGTTTTATCTGAGTGTGATTGGGGTTTCGAACTTTGCAAGCAGTGCGTTGATCACTATGGTGGACCATGCGACGCGGAGGTTCGGTAAGAGTTGGTTTGGTAAGGATTTGAACGGTAGTAGATTGGATTATTTCTATTGGCTGTTGGCAGCGGTTACTGCGATGAATCTATGCATCTACGTTTCCGTAGCGAGGAGATATTCTTACAAGAATGTGAGGAGAGCTGCTGTTGCTGATTGTTATGAAGCTGGTAATGGGTTAGAAGCAGTTGCTTGAAGATGATGTACTTTAGAGATTTCATCATATAATTAGTAGGTTTAGTGGTGATGATTATATTTAAGTGTGTGGTAGAAATATCTGTATGTGTGCAGTCCAAGAAACATTTCTGTACCAATTTGGATCGTGTTTACTTATATTTGATGGGATTATGTAAGCATGCATTAGCAGTTGTGGTGCTATGCTCACTCGAATATTGGATTTTAATTTATCGAAAATTTGGTGTAAATAATCCATCCTATTAATTTTCTTCTAAAAATAAACACAATTTTAAGTTATTTATGAATAAACTCAACTATAATAGGTATCTTCTCATATTAGACCCATATTACCTTTAACCTATTCAACATGTTAAATTTTTTCTTTTTAATTTTTTTTTCTTCTTTTTCTTTTATATTTGAATAGAACTTTTCACACTTTAAAATAAATCAAAAATTTGAAAATAAATATTTCGACGAACATCCAAGAAATTATTAATAAAATAATCTAAAACATAAATAAATCAAAGTTTAAAAAAATAAAAAATATGTATTAAAAAAGTCATGTTACTTTAATTAAATTAATAAAACCTTAAAAATAACTCCAACATGAAAAGAATTTTAAAAATCGTAACAAAAATTTTTAGCGTAAATCCTACGAAATTCGTAGTACATTAATTAAATTTTTTAGAAATTTCATAAAAAGGTTCAAATATTTAGACCGAAAATTCTGAAATTATGAATAAGTAAATTATCAATTAAAATTAAAATATTCAAGCAGACGAAGTTCTTAATAAATATTTTCGTCAAGATATTTTTTATTTCATTTTTTATTTTCTAAAATTTTGATTATGTTTTATTTATATTATGTTCGAGTAGATTTTTTTTTTTTGCAGTTTTTGAAGGATTTTTTGTGGAATTTTTTGTTTCGATTTTTGTATTTTATTCATGTTGAACATACCCTTCGGTATTGTTCAAAACTTAGAATTAAAAAATATAAATAAATATATCTCCAACATGAATAAAATACAAAAAATCGAAACAAAATATTTCCACAAAAATCCCTCAAAACCTGCAAAAAAAATCTACTCGACCTTCATATTAATAAACAAAATCAAAATTTTAGAAAATAAAAAAAAAATTAAAAATATCTCTATGAAAATATTTATGAAGAATTCGTCTGCATCAATATTTTAATTTTAATTGCAAATTAACTTCTTTATAATTTCAGGAATTTCGTGGGATTTACGCTGAACAATTTTTTGTTTTGATTTTTTAAATTCTTTTCATGTTGGAGTTATTTTTAAAGGTTTAATTAATATAATTAAAGTAACATGACTTTTTAATACATTATTTATTATTTTTTCAACTTCAATTTATTTATATTTTTAATTTATTCATTAGAATTTATTGGATGTTCGTCGAAATATTATTTTCAAATTTTTCGAATTATTTAAAAGTTTGAAGAATATTTTTTCAAATATAAAAGAAAAATAAGAGAAAAAATAAAAAGAAAAAATTTAACCTATTGAATATGTTAAAACTAATATGGGTCTAATATAAGAAGATACACATTGTAGTTAGATTTATTCATATATAACTTAAAGTTGAGTTTATATTTAGAAGAAAATCAATAGGATGGATTATTTACACCAAATTTTCCTTAATTTATATTGATGCATGGAACAAAATCGTAGACAAATGCATGTAAATACTGTTGGAAAAGAAGAAATAACTGTAACCGTTGCTTTTGAAGGACTTTTATAAACTGAATTGCTATTCACCGCCCCTTTTTTCCTAGTCACCGCCCCCTAAAGGGCTGAAAAAAGACGATTTTGCCCTTTTGAATTTAAATTTCTATTTAAAGTCCTTTTCCAGACAACAATTTTCATATAGCAATTAAACATTCAAATCAGACTCAAACAAAACAAAAAAAACGTTCAAATCGTAATGAATCGTCTATTTGGGAAATGGAAAAGTCAAAAGAAAGCGTCTATTGGCACGGATGGTAATCAAATTCTCGTAAATTTTGTTTTTATAGACGTGAATTCTCGAAAAACGGTCTGATTCGAGCGAAAATTTCGGCCCGACCGAAACATAATTTCGGTCAACACAAGGGGTGACCGAACAACAATTTCGGTCAACCCTTGTGATGACCGAAAATCAATTTCGGTCGCCCAAGAGGGTGACGAAATTCTAGTTCGGCCGCGACTGTCGTAGCCGAAATTTGGATTCGGCTACGACTGTCGCGGCCGAGATCCGGCTTCGGCTACGACAGAGGTGGCCGAAATCTCGTTTCGGTTGCCTCTTAGGGGGACCGAAATTTGATTTCGGTTGTTAATTTTTTTTTTTTTTTTGGTCAGACTTGGAGAGTGTCCCGGAGGATTCCACGGGCGACGGGATAAACTACAGTCGGCATTTTCGCGAAGGAGGACGATTTCCAACCGACGTGGAAGCCATTAACTGGGCGAAAGGCGTCGCTATTGGTCTTGGTTTCGAGGTGATAATTTCGTCGCACAAGAAATTAGGAACAAAAAAATTGATTAGATGTTCTCGCGGAGAACGTTATAGAGGCAAGGAGGATGAATTGGAGAGGCTGTCGAAGTCTAACAAGTGCAGGTGTCCGTTTGTAGTCATAGCCCAGCAAGATCCAGCTACTAAGGAATGGTTCATTCGTACGGGCCCACCTGAAAAATCCACGCACAATCACCCTCTGATACATTATCCCGAGGGACACCGCCAGACGAGTGGGTTAACCAGCCAGGCAAAGAAGGTCGTAGAGGAAATGAGTGCTGCGCAAGCGAAACCATCACATATCCTCTCAGCGATGAGGGCTCGACACAGCGTAGATAACGCGACGATCCGACATATATATAATTACAGAGATCGTTTGAAGAAGCAATATTCTGAGGGTCGAGACGTGGTGAGCCAGTTGATGCACCAGGCGACAGAGTCCGGATATTTTGTTGAATATAGAAGAGACGAGGAGACTAATATGCTGACACATGTCTTTCTCGCACACCCGGAGTCACTCGCACTGCTGAGGACGTATCCTTATTTTATTGGGATTGACTCGACGTACAAGACCAATAGATATAAGATGCCTCTTGTTGAGATTATAGGGATGACTCCCTGTAATCACAACTTTCTGTGTGGGTTTGCCGTCATGGAGGATGAGACGGAGAGCAGTTACCGGTGGATGTTGCAGTCTATCAGGGATATTCTAGGGCCAGATGTCCACCCGTCGGCGATTGTCACTGATCGTGAGTTGGGCCTTGTTCGACCGGTACATATGGTATTTTCCCATTCTCACCATCTGCTGTGCACGTGGCATATTTATAAAGATGTGGAGAACAAAGTTTATAGGTTGGGGGGAATAGCAAAAAGACCGCAGCTCACTTCACGCATAAGTCCTGGAAAGCAGTCGTGGAAGCTCCGACGGTTGACGAATATGAAATGCAGTGAATGACATGCGTCTGCGCTGGCTACAAGACTCAGAAATCGTTACTTATGTTGAGCGGACGTGGTTGGTGCATAAGGAGAAGTTCGCCAGAGCTTGGACGAATCATGTGCTTCATTTCGGGAACACCACTACATGTCGTGTGGAGAGTGCTCATAGCGAACTGAAAGGATGGCTGAACTCGGCCACTGGGTCGCTTGACACCGTATGGGTGAAGGTGCACGAGCAGATTCAGAACCAGTTGATTCGCATCAGAAAGGTAAATTAATTATTATTACGTGTCTCTTATCCTTATCTAATAATATTTTAATGTTGACATGCAGACACTTGAGGAGTCCCGGTCGAAACGACCTATTCCGATGTCAGGATTTCCATTCCTAACATTATTATACAGAGTTTCACACCATGCAATATTAATTATGGGAAATGAGCTGCGGCGGGCCAAAGAGTTGTCGGATGACCATGCATATACGGAATGAGAATCAAGAGCTCGCTGCCGCCTCTCCTCCTCCCGTTGCCTACGAACGGATGCATCAACGCCGCGCGCCCTCGTATGACGCTCTCCAGATCCCTCCGACGGGGCCGATCTGCTGCTCCCTCCAAATAGGGACTTTCCACCCCTGGCCTGCAATTACATATTTATTAATTAAAAAAAAACGACCGAAAAATAATTTCGACCAAACAATGGCATGACCGAAATCAAATTTCGGTCGGCGAGGAACCGACCGAAACGAGATTTCGGTCGAGCCAGATTCGACCGAAACATGATTTCGGTCGGAACCCCGGCGACCGACGAACGATTTCGGTCGTTCAAGACACGACCGAAATCATATTTCGGTCGAGCCTGTTGCCACCGAAATCTGGTTTCGGTCGTGTCTTGACCGACCGAAATCACGTTTTGGTCGCGACTGGGCCAACCGAAATTTCGGTTTGGTCGTGCCGTTTTCGCCCTATTTCGCGTCCGATCGCCCGTTTTCAGCCTAATTCGATCCGTTTTCGACAATCTATCTACATACGAATGAACTTACGACAGTTTTCTTACCAATCGTGACAGGACCCCCTTTCCCTTTCCCTTTCCTTGTCCTCGCTCCATTACGATTTGCAAAGTTCTCTGTTTTTTTGTTTAATTTGGTTGTGTGATTTGAAAAGTGTTGCGTCGTGTAGGATTTTAAAGAAAATTCTTACTTTTTATTATATTTTACCTTTTTAAATTAATTTAAATAACATAAGGGCATAAACGTCTTTTTTCAGCCCTTTAGGGGGCGGTAAATAGGAAAAAGGGGGCGGTAAATAGTAATTCCCTTTTATAAATGAATACTTATATGAGCAAGAGATAAAGTAGGTCCAAAAGGCTATAATAATCTTCTTCAAATCATATGGTCCACATTTAATCATAGCCATTACATTTTTATCTAGTCCCCATTTTTTCTTTTATTTATAATTATTTTAATTTCATATTCCCCAAATCATAATTAATGTTATTTCAGGTGATTTATATGATAAATATATAAATGTCACTAATTTATTCTTTTTTTATGATGATCAATATACCTTATATTTTTTAGATAATTAAGGGACCATTTTTTTTAAAAAAAAAATTATGTATTATGGGCTCTAGAAAGAGAGACCAAAAGTGGGACCCATTATTTCAAGCTATAATAGACTGTCATGACTAAAAATCAAATACAAAGCTCAACAGAAAATTCCAGCACTAAATATAATTTTTAATACTCATTATTCATTTACGTAATTCTTTTCTTTCATCTTAGTTTACTAAACAAATAAAGAATATTATTTTACTCAGAACAATCTTGACTTGCAATATTCCTCTCCACTAATATAATCGATGATCAAACAAATATAGATACATATATATATATATATATATATATGTTAGAGTAGCCGCACATGACAAAATTCTAGCCCATGATAAAAATACTATGGCCGTATAAAATAAAGCAACATCAGTTGTACTTGTATTTGTTGAAACAAAATCATTTACAGTATGACTGTAATTGTTATGACAAAAGATGGCATATGTACATATCAAAAATGGTTGAGCAGTTTTCAAAAGCAGCTATGACTACTTTATGTACAAAAGTAGCACCTGATCTCAACCTGGTAAGGGGTGATCGTTGTAACCTATCCTTGTTTTGCTTGTTTGGATGTAGTATCGACGTCGGATGATGATGGCTTGAACTTCCTTTTCTTACTGGAGGAGGGAAGGATTTCATTTTCTGATTTAGCTGAGATTTCTGTCGTTTCGACTCCGGGAAGTTGTGCAGTGAACGGTGTAGATGCGTCAGGAAGCCATGCAATAACTACGTAGCGAACCGTTCTTTGTCCTGCTTCGTTAAAGCTGTATGATTGAAGGTGGAAAAGAGAATGCACATTCTTGAATTTCTCACTTACGGACGCAAGTTGGAATATCTGTCCCTATAAAAAGTGAAAATAAGTGAATTATGGGAAGTTGATATTTAAATAGATTTTGATAGGAAAAAAGCATACATTTTCTTCGGCTTCAATTATTTTTTTTGCGGTTGTTCCATGTAAATATTCAGCTTCTCTTTGCTTCATAGTCGCATTCATAATTCCGCTTCCACCAGACAGCTGAACCTCAAAACGTAGCCTACACATACAAAAGTTTAGCGAATAATAATCCGAAGATTTAATTTTTATCGCATGTTTGACTATTTCTAAGACTAAAAAAATAAACAAAAGGATTCGTTAATAAAAGCGCTAATGCTACAACCAATCCATAAATTGTTAAAGCAAAGGGTTGGTAAGGAGCTAGCAAGCTCAGTGGCGGATCTACATGGTGGCCGGGGGGGGGGGGGCATGGCCCCCGCGAAAATTTCGGAAAACCTTTGTACTATGTATATAGCGTAGATTTTTAGTTAGATATAAGAAGTTTGGATAATAAGTTATCAGAAAAGCCATTTGGTACACTGGTTGGGAACGCTCAAATATTCCCGAAGGTTTTGGGTTCGAATTTATAGGTTGTCTACTTTTTCTACTTTTTTTTACCTTTTCTTTCTATCCGTTACATTCAACAATTTTAATTCTTTTTATTTCTATTCGTTTTCAGTCTAATTCATTCATTTTAATTCTTTCAACTAATACTTTTTTTCTACTTTTCTATTCTTTTTTAGTCTATATTAATTTGAATTCTTTTAAACAATACTTAATGACTTAACTATCTAAAGTATATTAAAACCATTCAGTATTTTAAGCTTTTACCAATATATAATAAATTAGTATGACTTTTCATAGAAATACATTGTTTATTAAGTATTTTCTTAATATCTAATTTGACTTTTTAAAATAGTTTTCATTGTCTATCTAGAATTTTTTTCTTTACATTTTCTCTATATCAAGTCGAATCATATCACGCTTAGAAAATATTTTGAGGCGTTGTCGTTGTTCGAGTTCTATCAAGGATTTTTATTTGTTTTTTATTGATATTTTTGTGTTGATTGTACATTTATGATATATATTTCATATGTTTTAATGAAAAAAATTATTTCATAAATTTTCCATCCACAAAAAACTCAAATGAATTTATATTTCTATGTTAATCTCTTTACGAAAACCAGTTTTATATTACGGCCCCCCCGATAAAAAATTTCTGGATATTCCCCTGAGCAAGCTCAACATCTGGCTGCATAAAGACATTGACCAGCTAAACAACGAAAAGAAGGTGGTGAAAATATTCTAACAAACATGTTTTTTCATTTCCATAAACTTAAATGGAAGTTCGTAGTAAAAAAAGACTTACATGGCTTTTGGGCTTCGGAAAGTGTGATTGCAGTGAAGACATATGGAAATTCACTTTTGTATATTGCGATGCAAGTTCTTTTACAACCAAGGCATGCCATGGAATACAAGTTCTGGTTTGACTTATAACTTTTACTTGTGCTTTAATATAGAACAACTTAGCCTGAAAATGAAAAAAAATAGTAAAATAAGTGTAGTATGATGTCATATGAAAGGGGGCAAACATAGAAAAGAATCAGACGTATTACCGGTTCATGCAAACTGGTTATTTGACTTATTTTTCTAATCTGTGAGTCAAATGGTCGTGTAACGATCAGATTTTCTTTTTATAGAGTTTGTTGGACACAACATCCTCCAGGTATGCATCCTCTTCTTGCAACCTGAACTTCATATGTAAATACGTATGGCAAACTTAAAATAGTGAAATTATCAGTAAAGGTTAAACACTTGGCCAGCTTGATTGTTTGACGTGTCGCTACAAGAATGGGTAACTGGTTTTTCATTGGTTACTAAAATAATACTATATTTATGGCATGATTGTCACTTAACGGGGGGTCACGATTAACCCAAAGTTTAAAAATAAACATATGAGCCTTTGTTTAATGATGATAGTTTAAGTAAAAAGAGGATGTACCATGTTCGTAAACGTTCAGTATCTGACATGGGGGGTTCAAAGAGGATGACAGTACTATCAGTAGTTGCGAGGGATAATCCTATAGTGATAGAATATCTGAGTTAACGGTAAGTATTATAGATATCATATAGCTTATAAAGTATGAAGCAATCTTTATTTATAATTGGAACATCAACTAAAATGAAGCATCATGTTAAATGTCAATCAGGATAAATCATACCGTAAAACGTTTTGACAGACAGTCGCATGCATAATATTATTGCCTTTGTATGGACACATTCGGTCAGTGACTCAACTTGAAGAAAGTCTTCCCATAAAGTGAGGATAGTTGGCCTGCGCATGTATAGAGAGAATACGTAATGTATTAGAATTTGGCGTCATTTAAACAAGTTAAAATTTGAAACGGGAAATCACTCTTCGTTGATGACGACAAACCCTTGCAGCGTCTTTCCAGTCTTCGTTGTTGAAAATGAGAATACATTAAGATTACTTACTAATACGATTGTTGGCATCGTCTGTAAATTCGGAGAATCTTGCAAATGGAGTTAATTCATACAAGTCTTCTAGTGGCAGTTCATTCTCCTTTGCAGTGGCATTGATAAATGAGTTCTTTGACAATGTCATCTGGTATTTTGTATCGACCAAACCTCCAAAACTTTGGCTTGTTCTCTAATTTTGCCACCTCTGACATAATACGTTGAACGTAGCTAAAGTACTTTACCGAGCTGGTCAACATCTTGCTTGTAAACGGTACATTGTATCATTGTGTTCTGGCGATAAATAAAAAAATTCGTTAGCAGAATTTCTGGAAAAAATGAAATATATAAGATAGCTTCTTCTTACCTCTTTGTCAACGAAAACAAACTTTTGATGTCTACTTCCCCATTTTGACTGTATTGGTGTTTTCTCAATCACCAAGACTTTAACAAACCAAGAACGCGACTCTTGGAGACAATTTTCCAAGAACTGTACACCTATTTTAACAATCGAAAGCTTTGAGTAACTGGAATGTCATGGAAAATTAATATGTAAGAAGTGTACCTATCTAGGTTAATGTTTGTGTACCACAGGAAAAAATTAGTTAATGTTAGCGGCTTCTAAAACTTCTTTATAGACTACATTCTTGGTAAGATTATGTTTTTGTTTTAGAGGTGATATTGGTCGGATGAGCACCTTCAATTGATTGATTGTTTTTGCTGTTGACAAAGCGACATAAAGTTGACCGTGAGAGAAAACTGGTTCTTCTAAGTAAACACCAGCAAAATCTAAAGTTTGTCCTTATACTTTATTAATTGTCATTGCAAAACGTAAATGGACAGGAAATTGTTTTCTTTTGAAAGGGATAGATGAAAAGTTGTTTTGTGGAGACTCTAATGTTATACGTGGAATGCGGGTTTTCCGATAAAAGTACCAATAGAAATTTCTGCGTAAATAAATTACTGTTAAAATATTTGCAGAGAAGGCGTGTGCCATTGCAGAGTCCTTCAGTTGGATTGAGATTCTTAGTAATATTATGGGTGCATGTTTTTTTAATATTAATTTGTGTGGCGGAAGGCCGGGGTCAATGAGTGAAATAGTTCTTATTGGTCTGGAATTGTACGCGTATTAATACTTGCATCATAGTTCAAATACACGACTTCATGACCAGGAAATCTATCAATCAAAATGTCATTAATCTCATCAACAAATTCGTTTCTTGTAGTTAGTATGGCTCTATCGACAAAGGAGAAAGTGTTAAATACAGTAGTAATATTCGGAAATACTACGTCTATTAGTTTATTCAATGACGCCTTGTCGTTTTCAAATACAATGTTTGCTTTCGATGGTATTTGGATCTCACCATCAATGTCTGTTTCCTCAATCCCGTTTCCAACTTTTAATAGGTAAGATGAGAAATCCGGGTCAGGTATAGCACGCATATTTTGTTGAAGTTTTAACTTTTCATATGATTTCCATAAAGGTGATATAACTATGGAAGCATATCATCTTTCGTACCTTCTACGACAAATGGTAATGTTTGACGGAAGTCACCACCGAATACAACAATTTTATCTCCAACCATAAGCTTAGAATTCATTATATCTCTTAATATTTCGTCAAACTTTTCACTTGTGCTTCGTTTTGCCATTGTTGCTTAGACGATTATTTTTGCTGCTTTCAACAAGTAAGCTAGTGTACTTTGTTTACTTATATTACAAGCTTTTGTATCCTTTTCATCCACTGGAATTTTAAATCTTGAATGTGAAGTGCGTCCGCCAGGAAGCAAACATGCAGCAACTCCAGAAGTAGCTGTTGCTAGAGCGATTTCGTTGTTCGATCTTATTGTAGCAAGAATAGCTTTATATAAAAAAGTTTTTTCCAGTACCTCCAGGTCCATCGATGAAAAATATTGTAGGCAAATTATTATTTACATGGTGCAATATCCTATTATAGGCATATCTTTGTTCTTTATTCAATCAATCACCTGATAAAATATCATCATTGCTTATCACTATACCTCAATCAGCTTAGGGAAAACCTTTCACCTTCCGTTGGATGGCAAGTTACTATACGCCCAATTACATTTCGTTGTTTACGTCTTTCCCATACTTTTAGTTCTTATGCCAAGTAAAAAACTATAAGCAGTTTTTTTTCCTAGCTAAGTCATCCTATTTATTCATATAACACCCAATTAAGTTTTGACAGCCCACTAAAATATATCTTAAGCCCAAAAGAAATGCCCACTCCTCTTTTTATATGATAATACTACCCTTAGAAAAACCTAGATGTTAAGTGACGTTAGAAGAGAGAAAAGAGAGCAGGGGAGAAATTCCACAGTTCTAGTTCAGCTTATCTCTTATTCAAGTAAGATTGGTGCTTAAATTTGCATAAAGACTCGTTTTTAATTGTTTTCATCTGTTCAAGAATTTCTGTTGTGCGTAGTTGCAGTTATTTGCGAATTTGATCTTGTTATTGTGCTCCGATCGTTTTAAATCTGATTTCCGTTGAAAGCTAAGATCTTTATCTTTTCTCAGCAGTAGAAATCAGCTCAATTTGTTATGAACTTTTGAACATTCAGCTACTACCAGGAAAATTTCTGTCGTACAGTCTCTGTATTCTTTGATTTTGAAATGGTTATATGGATTATATTATCATGAAATCAGTTGATGTGGAAAGCTAACGTCTTGGGTATTCCGTAGCCGCTGGAATCATATCAATCCGATATTTTTACAATTAGTTATGAATTTCAAACTTTCACCTGTAAATTCTGGATTTTCACTATACCTTGAGTTATATTTTGGTTTGTCGTTTTGTTCCCGCTGCAAATAATCCTCTTCGAAACATATGTTATGATGCTATTTAAATATTCTTTTGCGCTGTTTTAATACCCGAAGATCGAGAATTGAATTAATGTTGCTTAGTGTTATGTTTAAGCCATGATTTTCTTAGTTAGGCGGAGGAACAACGTCAAGATCTACGAGGGCAACCGGTGACGCTTCGAAAAATTAGTATTCACCGGTGAGTTGATAATACGGGGACATCTTCCCTTCGTGGGGAGTGTGGACTCGCGGTGTCTCGTCTTTTATTATGCCACATGATATGTTAGTTGATGATGTGATAGTAAGCCTTGTTGGCTATAAGTTATGTGAGAGAAGGCCTTGTCAGCTATAGAACTCCATGAGATATTTACTTGCGTGATGTGACTTTGGTTGATAAACGTGATTACTTTGGGGATTGATATGGTTACTCGTGACTTTGTTTACGACATTACATGTCTCATTGGTATCATTGAGCTATTTGTTGCTTGTGAGCCGTGATATTGGTTATTCATTTGATGTTGCATACTCTGTACCGAGATATTAGTAGCCCTAACCCGCCACATGGGTAGTGAGAGTGGCACGTTGATATTAGTAGCCCAAACCCGCCACGATTCGGGTGAGTGAGAGTGGCATTAGTAGCCTGTGGTTTGGTAAACCCGGGTGAGTTGCACCTATCCATTTGCCATTGTTATTGGAAGGGGATCATCGGGATTTGATTTGGCCAACGTCACCGGTGTGTGGGACATGCATGATATACATTGTTTATAGGAATATTCATGGCATTTGGTCTAGAGTATGGTGACGGATTCGTCTGACTCTCGACGGGGAGTTCAGTTCGAGATAGATTATGGCTACCCACTCGTCGTTTATGTGATAAGGACGTGGATCGTCGCTACGTGCTCATTTTTGTGTGGTGACTTAATTATTGAATAGATTTATTTCGATATAAGTGATTGTTTTCCTCGGTGGTTGATTATTGTGTTAGTGTTAATCGTTGAGGACATGCCTTTCGTGTGGGTAAGGTGTGTCTGTATTATCTTCTCACTGAGCTAGTGGTTTGCTCACCCCGTATAAACCTCTTTGTCCTTTAGGTTATCATTTTGACTGGAGGTTTTCCATCGTTTGATCACCCTTTCCGCTGTTGTTCTTATCCTAGTTGGTACCCTATTTTGCTTTGTTGAATGATCCATTGGCGGTTATATTGGAAGGAGGTTTTGGATTGTATATTTTATTCCTTCGCTGATCGATTTTGAATGTTGTATAAACATTGTAAACCTCCTTTGATATGTAAATATACCTCTTGTTGAGCTTCAAATCTATGTCCTCGTTATTATTTGAGTTAATGTCGTCAGCCTTGCGTTTCTCGAAAAGAAGCGCGGCGGTTGTCATGCCTCCTGTTTGGGTCGGGGCATGACAGTTCTTGTGGTATCAGAGCCCTTGTTGTATTCTTGTGCTTTCCTTGCATTGTTGAGCCTTGTCGCTTGCTTTCTTTCTTTCGTTTTTGTTAGGCCAATGGATCCATTTCTTATTTTTCGTGCCTTCGATATTTTATGGTTCTTCTAACCTCGATTTTGTTTTTATTGATAGTCATTATGGTACCTCCAACTAAGTGAGGACGAGCTCGGGGGCGCACTTTCGTAACCCTCCGAGCCCTATTTCTTCTCCTATTCCTCGTAGACCTCGCGGACATACTTCTCAGATTCATATTCTGTCTAGTGAGCAACCACAACCTCACGTGCGAATTGACCAAATGATAACACCGGAGCAATATCAAGCATACTATGAATATGTTCATATGCATGGAGTTCCACCATCTACGACGGGACCTTCGGTTTCTATTCAACCTCAAGGTCTCGGTACGTCGTCTGTTCCTCGACCCAAAGTTCAGGGTGTCCCTTCTCGCAGAACCGATCCTACCTTCTTTTAGTGTACCAATTCCCACCCCAAATATCACATCTGGAGGTTGTCATCCACGAGGCATACATTATATTCCTGATTTGGTGAAGACCGTTACTGATATGGGAACTCCAATTTTCGAAGGAGTGCGAGATGCCACGGAAGCCGGTGCTTGGCTTAAGGAAGTGATCGAGACGTTTAATAACTCGATCGACGAGTCTTATCGCGTGGTGATTGCGACAAAACTTCTGGGCAAAGAGGCGCGTCAATGGTGGCAACATCTTAAGGAGACTTATGGCAATATTACTTCTTGGCCCGTGTTCGTCGAAAAGTTCAAAGAGCGCTACTTCTCTCAATTTAGTAGAGATCAAAAGAGGAAGGAGTTCTTTATCATCTTCCAGGGAAGTATGACGATCATCGAATACGAGAGTCGATTCCTTGATTTGCGAGAAATTCGTTCCTCAATCTTATACGATAAAGGACTTGTGCAAGAGGTTTGAAGATGGCCTCAATATCAACATTCCCGATCGCCTAAAGTCCGGGAACAAATAAACAAGCTTGGATGAACTCGTGGAAGAAGCACTGAGAGTGGAAGGCTTAATTCAGACACGACATAAGTTAGCCGAACGCTCTCAGAAGAAGAGGGAACGCGGAGCACTACCGGGTAACGCATCAAAAGTGAGTCGGATTTCAGGCTATTCACATAATATTCATGTACCAAAAACGTCTGGTTCGTCTCGTGTTCGAGAGCAGCAGAAGGGAAGCGAAAGTGTAGCGTCAGGATCCATTAGTTCGGGTAGAAAATGTAGTAATTGCTTGAATTACCATAGCGTCAGATCATTGATGCCTAATTCACGAAGAAGCTGAGACAACCATAACACTCCACTGGTTATTGATGCTAATGCCCGATTCACGGCTTCAGTAGAGGATCGAGACACGGTGTTTTGACATTTGGCCTTCCAAGTGATGAAAGGAATTACCTAAAAAAAGGTACAAAACCCTGTTGTTGATTTGTGAGTATCAACGCATGAGCCCCAATTCGAGTCGGAAAATCCTTTGAGATGGAGATCATATCTCGCAGAAAAGCAAAGTCATTGTCCAGAAGTGCCTTTAATATATTGTAGTAAATGATGAAACGCGGCTAAGTGTGGTTGTCGTGGAGTAGCAACTAATTGGCTAAGCTTGTGAACGGCATAGGCTATATCAGGTCTTGTATACGTGAGATAAACGCCCAAGAAGCTTACGATAATGAGAGGGAGTCGTCAAAGTCTCACCATCTAACACTGTGAGCTTGATTGAAGGACTGAGCGGTGTGGTGGCTAGTTTAGATCCAAGATAATTAACCAACATCATTAAGCAACTTAAGGATATATTGCCGCTGAGATAAGTAAATACTAGAGGCGTTGCATGCGATTTCAAGGCCTAGAAAATACTGTAGAACACCCAGCCCTTGAGCTTAAAATGCTCAGTTAGCAGAGTCTTAGTAGAAGTTTAATTCCTCTATGGGAGATGCAATAATAATGTCATCAACATAAACAATTAAAGCAACAAAAGATGTCCCTCTCCCTTTAACGAAAAGAGAATGATCAGACTCAGTTTACGAGAATCCATGAGAGACCAATACTTGAGAAAATTTAGTGTTCCACAGCCGGGAGGCTTGTTCAAGCCATAAGTTGATTTATTCAGCTTTAAAACGAGTCTACCCCTCCCTGAAACGTAGATCGAAATCCCTGTGGTAAATCCATGTAAACTTCCTCGACCAAATCGCTTAAAAATGCATTACTGATATCAAATTGTGAAAGATCCTAATTCTTTACTGCAGCTAATGAACGAAGTACTTTACCGTATTAGGCTTCACAACTGGTGCAAAAGTATCAATGTGATCAACACCCTCTTGTTGATTGTATCCATTGGCAACCAACCAAGCTTTATACCGTTCAACAAGGCCATCAGAATTATATTTGATTTTGTAAACCCAACGATTACCGATTATATTCTTATCTTTCGGCAGATGAACCACAGTCCGTGTTATTACCAATCAAGGCTTTAAGCTCGTCATCCTTTGGTGCCTGTCATTGAGGTTGACTGGCTGCCACCTGATAGAACTTTGGTTCCTTGATTGATGTAATAGAAAATATTTAATTTCTGTAGGAGCAAGACAACCTGTAATAAGAGGTGTAATCTGATATTGGGTAAAGACACCACGTGATGTAAATGATGAACAAATCCTTTAAATATGAAGGTTGTTTAGAAGGCTTGGTTCCCATTGGTTGTTGATCGAACACAGCCGTATTATCACTGCCTATCTTAGGCAAGACAATATCATTGAACATATCAATTGCTGAATCATCTGAGCTTATTTGATGAAAAGGGAATATATCTTCAAAAAGTCGATCATCTCTAGATATGAAAACCCTCGAGTCTCAAGATCCAGTACCTTATATATCCCTTTACTCCCATAGGGCATACGAGAAAAATGCACGACTTAGCTCTCATGTCAAACTCCGTTCAATGAGCTATTAAATTTGAGGCATAACATTGGCAAAACAAAACGCGTAATTACTACAACCTTATATATCATTGAACATATCAATTGCTGAATCATCTGAGCTTACATAACGTTTATGAAATAATAATTCATTAAGGTGTCTTGTTATCTAAAGCAGATGAAGGAGTTCGATTAATAAGAAATGCTGATGTCAAGATACATTAATTCCAATACCTCAGTGGAACTTTCAACTGAAAAAGTAACACACGAGCAACATTCAAAAGGTGTTGTTGCTTTCCTTCAACAACGACATTTTGTTGAGGCTTGTAAACACAATACTGCTGATGTATGATTCACCTTTTATGTAATATGTCCTGAAGGTTAAACTCTCTTGCATTATCAGACCTCAAGATTTTTACTTGACATTTAAGTTGCGTCTCAATCACGTTAAAAAAGAACTCTATCACACTCCGCTGATCAGATTTGTGTTTCAGCATAAAACCCCCGTAAATGTGGAAAAATCATCCACGAGTGTTAAGAAAAACCCGTCTCCCGTGTGTGAGACAACCTTAAAGGGCCCCTAAATGTCAGCATGCAATAGATCAAACATTCTAGAAGCAATATTATTACTTGAAGAAAAGGGCAAACGTTTTTGTTTAGCAAGTGGACAAATATGTCAAGGCTCATCAACATGAGGTTTATTGCAACGTAAAAGATGCCTTAATGTGTGCACAACGTTTTTTGAGGGATGACCTAGCGTATTATGCCATATAACTGGAGCAACTTTACTAGATAATGAAGCAACAGAACTTAAAGAACTTAGAGGTTGCAGTTCTTGAGGATCCAATAAATATAGTCCTTCAACAATTTCACCCTCGCCAATCTCCGATTGTAGACGAGTATCCTGTATCGAGAAACCATCAGACCGAAATAAAATATTTGAAGATCTGGATCTGTAGTAGCCGTGCTGACAGAGATTGAATTAAAGCTGAAATGCGGCATGTATAAAACATCATTAAGAATGAGATCATCGTGCAACTTTACGGTGCCTGTAACATTTACTGAAATCATATCTTCATTAGGCAGAATAAGAAAAAGTTCTGTGCGTCTTTCTCAGATCATATATCATGCTCTTATCACAACATATGTGTCCAGTGGCTCCAGAATATAATATCCATACCATTCTTGAAGGAAATCGAGGAAGTTTTGTTATGACATGTACCTTGATGTATCAGCTGCCCGGTTTTATGGAATGGCTGGATTAGGTTGATATATGTTGAAAAATGAAGTCAATCTTCAACGATGAAGATTAAACTAACAAGAAAGAAGAAAATCTCGAACACAGCTAATTTACGTGGTTCGGATTCTGTTGATAAATCCCACGTCCACGGCCAACGATTAACCTCCTTTATTGATGATCATAAATTTTACAGAGTAAACAAGCAAAAACGAAGAATATACAAAATATCAAGAGAGAGGGGTTGAGAGATCTTTTGGGGTGAAACCCTGTGCAATTTCTTTTTGCCGATCACTGTACTCTGCCCTTTAATGACCATTGATCTTCTTATTATTCTGATTTTGCAACTTGATACTTCAATTTTCTCCCGCTTACCGATAGGTCCTTCGAAGGTTCCAGATAATGGGCTTTTAATCTTAATCCTTCTAGCCCAGAATGTTTGCCAAGCCCGAAGAATGTGATGGGCTTTAGTTTCTGATCCCTCGGGTCTACCGAAAAATCCGTGAGGACTCAAAGGTTGGCTACGCTAATGTAGACGACCAACAACTTCATCTCTTTGATCTACGCAGATGTAGACCAACAGCTTTATCTCTTTAGATCAACGCAGATGTAGACGACACGTTTCTCTTCCCAAACATTGATAAATATGTTCAAGAGCCACAATGAAGAGTTAGCTCAAGTTCAAGACATAGTAACCACATAATAAGGCTGTGTTGCAGTAACAGGGTTTTGAAACGATGTATTTGTTTGGACGTAATACGAATAATCGTTAGATAAAAGTAACGGCATATAAAAGATAAAACCCAAGTGCACGGTAAATTTGTACACTAGGATTGTCAAAAATCAGTGCTTGATTAAAAGCAAAGGTAACATCATATCTTCATATAGAAGCTTCAAATCAATAAATAGATCTTCACAAGCTTACGCAACAAGCTTAAGACTATGATAGCTTTGTAGACTAAGGATATAAGTAGCGCCACAAGCAAAATCAAATAGCTTTGCAGACACGATCAATGTAATAGTGCTCAACACAAGAACAAATCAGAATATTTCAATGTTAATGAGCACAAAACCCCAATTTATGCGGTAACTTTGCCTAAGGGTGAATAAACCTCTGATCAATTCAAAGGTAACAAAAATAAAAACCCCAACAATGCGGTAGCCGGTAAATTTGCAAAGTAAGGGGCAAAAGCAGAAACCCTAATGCAATAACTTGCACAGCTAGGATCACAAAACATCATATAAATTCAAATGTTAAAAACAGAAACGTAATGCAATAATTTGCACATCCAGAGTCATAAACCTCATAACGGTTCAAAAGTTAAAGAAACAGAAACCCAAACAATGCAGTATACAGGGTTAAGAAACCTCTGATCGGTTCATTATTTTTCGTCAAAACCACTCGAATTTTGAGGTGGAGGATTTGATTCAGACATTAAAAAGTCATGTCACATATGGTACACTGCAGATACACATAGAACAAAGAACATAAGCAGCAGATGCATATACAACATAAGGAGATATTAGAAGGAAATTGAAGACCGAGTTTAGAGTCAGAAAGATGTCACCAAATATGTCCTTGGCCTTAATGCCTACGATTTTCACAGCTGTTGGCTACGAGCCAGTAGACAACACCAGATTATTTTCTTATGATAAAAATAGGTGAGGTGGATTAGACACCAAAAGTCAAAGATCACTCGTCACACTACTATCAATCTGCACAAACAAATCAAAGTATAAGATGAAATTATTCAAGGCTTAACATGACGCCTCAAACTGCCGACAACTGTTTTTTATCAATAAAAAAAGCAATATAACATTGTCACGCTCTCAGTTTATCGACAAAAAAATATCTATTACAGATCTGAGTTGAAAGGGTATAAGGAACATATTAAAACAAAGTCACAAAAAACGATAGCAGAGTGATAATAGGTTATATATATATATATCACATATTAAAGAAAATCACAGTGTGTGTATAACGGCGAAATCAAGCGCTAAACCAAAGGAATATGGTATCATTTCACAATGACCAAATCATTTACACAAAATGCGTATAGCAAATACATTAAGTAAAATGGTTCATGTAAAAAACAATTGAGCAAATTATATGTGAGCATGAAGAGATTGAAATAAACTGTGAGCCGATGAAAGCAAATGTGGAATGATAAAGCAAACTAGAAAACGACTTCCACATATTCAAGGTAAGACCAATCATATCAGCAGAAAAAACCATCAACATCTTTACAAACAAGGAATTTAAACAAGAAACAACATATAAGCAATGCATGAAAGTCAATGAGACATAGCATGCATGCATCACAAAGAACCAAGAAACATGTGCAATAGAGGTAGGATGGAAAAACATGAGTCCAAATGTTAGACTGCAATACAAGGCTCAACCAAGCGCCTAGATAGCCAAAGAAAGTGTTAAGAGAAAGAGCTAACATAAAGCAAATGGCATAGAAACCACTATACAGTAAGATCTATCAGCGATGTCTCGAAGAACAAAGCAAAGCGGGATATGAGCAAAAAAACTACAGGAACAAAACACACTATATAGGAAAAAAGAACCGATTTCACAGCATGAAGTTCTCAATAGCAGGCATCTAGCAGCTGAGGTAGAATCTCATAGCAAGAAACACAATTCAGTGCCTTCTCCCAGTTCCTACCGAAAACAAATGAGCGGAAGCTTTTAAAACGTAATCAGAGGTGTAGACTACCATACAAAAATAATCAAGGAATCTTTGCTAAGCAAACAGATTTCTCGAAAACCAAGAAGAGATCTTGAAAAGTTTCTCAGATACAAATAAAGAGCGATAGCAAATATAGATAATTTTCAACGAAAAAACACCAGATTCCAGTTAAAAACTCAATCATAGAAACTTTGTTTGTATGAACAGAGATGTATAGTATATAGGAAAACAACTTTCAAGAAGATTTTAAGGAGCGAGTTCACCAGGAAATAGAAGCTCTGCTATCGTCTCCCAGTCAATGAAGTCTTGTCTCGCAGCAGCTCCAATGAGGCGAAGATCGAAAAGCAGGAAGGCAATTAAAAAAAGCTTCAGAATCAAATAGAGTAAAACGAAAGCAGATCCCATAACCTCGCTTTGATACCATGTTGAAAAATGAAGTCAATCTTCAACGATGAACATTAAACTAACAAGAAAGAAAAAAATCTCGAACACAGCTTATTTACGTGGTTCGGATTCTTTTGATGAATCCTACGTCAACGGCAAACGATTAAACTCCTTTATTGATGACCATAAATTTTACAGAGTAAGAAAGCAAAAAACGAAGAATATACAAAATATCAAGAGAGAGAGGTTGAGAGATATTTTGTGGTGAAACCCTATGCAACTTCTTTTTACCGTTCATTGTATTATGTTCTTTAATGACCATTGATCTTCTTATTATTCCGATTTCACGACTTCATCCTTCAATTTTCTCTCGCTTACGGATAGGTCCTTTGAAGGTTCCAGATAAAGGGCTTTTAGTCTTAATCCTTCTAAGCCCAGAATGTTTGCCAAGCCCAAAGAATGTGATGGGCTTTAGCCCTCTTTTAACAACATAAGAGTAACTTCAACTGTAGGATCTATTGTGAGTTTAATTGTCTGATGAAAAAGATACTCCCACCGAATCACGGACATCTGTTAGGTCCTCGATTATCAACTTCTAGATCCTAGACTTGAAATCTAAGGCGATCGACTAGAATTGTTAAGAATTAGATTTCGATCGAAAACCTTCTTAGAGAGCTTCGAGAGAGATTTCGCTTAGTGAGAGAAAGTTTTCTGAATTTCTCTCTCTAGAATATGATTTGCAAGCCTTTCGGATCCATTGACTAATTTTCTCTAAAAGCATAATGTTTACATTAGTAATTATTCCAAACAGGCTTGGTATAAATACAAGTTGGGTCCTAATCTAAAGACAAATACAAGTAAAACCCCTAATTACAAGGACAGCTATATCAAAGCCCAATTACAAATGATACTCTACATTCTCCCCATTTTTGTGCTTGATTTCCCTTCTGCGCTATCTATCCTCGTCGGGCAAAGTACGATCTGCGCAAGCCCAGCTGTAATACCTGGGTTCCGTGAGTAAGTTGGCCAATAAATTTGCATGCATATTATGTGTCTATGTGATTTTATATTTAGTATTTATTTAATTTTGTGCCTACATGATAACTAACATTATTTGGAAATTAGGTATGGAGTTTGAGGAATTTTGAAAAGAGAATTTCGAAATATTATAATTTCGGAAACTTAGGGCTTCGTTTTGGATAAAATTCGAACTTTATGATGTGGTAGTGAGTTTCGAAATTTAAATAGGGTTTTTATGAGAATCTTGAAAGATTTTGGTGTGAATTAGGAGAATTTCGAAATTGGAGTATGGTTAGTATTTAAGAATGTCGAGATGATGATGAAATAGAATGTCGAAATTATTAGAAAGAATGACATAAGGATCTCGAAGTTGGTTTCGACATTTTATCTCGAAATTTTTAAGTAACTCAGAATAAAGACTTCGAAGTTGGTTTGGGGAATTTATATCGAAATGTTGAGGGAACTCAAATATAGATTTCGAAATTTTTATTAAGATGTCGAGATGTTGATGTGAGGTGATTTCGATATTTATAAGGATTTTGACATGAGATATCGAGATGAGTTATTAAGAATGTCGAAGTGTTTAAATGAAGTTGATGTCGAGATTTCTAGGATAGATCTCGAGATTTTATTATTAAGAATAACTAATATATAAAGAATAAAATATTAACATTTGGTAAATGTCTTTATCACTAAATTTATTACACGATTAAGAATGAGATAAGTCCAAACAATGGAAACTAAAGTGAAAGTAGAAAGCAACTTAAAGTTAAGGTGATAATAATAATTAAAAGCTTGAAGACAACAATATAGAAAGAAAGAATTTGTTAGATGATTTTTCGTAGAACAAGTTTTGAAGGAGGCAAAGAACTCAAATCGTATCTATAACGCAACTTGGAAATTGGTAAGGGTTCTTGCTATAATCTTATATTTCTAATTAGGTTTTGGTTTATCTAAAGGTTATTAAGCATATAAATCACGTAAGCTTATGTTCTTTAGGGTTTTGATTTTTTAAAAGGATGAACACCATTTAGAGTTTGATGATATTTATTTGTTCATGATAAATCATGTTTTGATCGAAAGATTTTGAGAGTTAAGGAAGAAATAGTGTTTATGATTTCGAAATATTAGGGTTTGTTTAATGTCGAAATTTAAATAGTACTTCTATAAGAATCTCGAAAGCTTTTTGGTAACAATTAGGAAAATGTCGAAATGAGGATTGAAATGAAATCTCGAGGTGAAGTTGTAAAGTTGTTTGATTGTTTCAAAATTTTATAAATGTCGAAGAGGATACTGAAGAAGGGTTCGAAATTTTTATGTGGATGTCGAGATGGTTGTGATGTGTTTTGAAATTTATAAGATCTCGACATGAGTCTTGTGTAGTTGAGGATCTCGAATAAATTTCGAAAAGATTATATGTGGTGTCGAGTTTTATGAATTGTGAAAGAGATCTCGAGATAGGTCATGGATCTCGATAAGGTTATAAAGTGGGGAACTTCGAATGGAAAATATGAAATAAGGGTTAAGAATCTCGAGGTGTATATCGAAATGCTTAGGTGAAGTTTTCTCGACATTGTTATAAATTTTGAAGATGAATCTCGAAGAAGATTTCGAGATGCTATAAGGATGTCGAAATGTTAGTGTGAGGAGGATGTCGAAGTGAATAGGTGAAGTAGTTTCGAAATTTTTATGAATGTTGAAAAGAAGATCTCGAAGATAATGTCGAGATCTATGTTGAATTTTATTTCGAGATTTCATTTCATTCAAATTCCGAAGTTTTGTAATATACTATGTCGAGTTTAAATTATTATACAACTCAAGATTTTTGTAAATTTCAAAGTGGTACTTTTAATTTAAGTCAAATTTGGAATTTCAGGGTTTCGAAATGATAAGTCGAAAATAGGGTTTTCAAATTTAACCAATTTCATGAAATTGTAACTAAATTAACAAACTATAATTTTATATGTTTCTATAATTAGGATTCGAAGGTTAGCGATTAACCGTGCGATAAGCTAAGGATACCAGGTAAGTGGGAATTTCACCTACAACACATAAATTGATTTATATGTGTATTGTTACGTGACTAATTCTTTCGATGAATTATGGTATGTGAATTATCTGTTATATGCAATTGCTTGGAATATTTATTGTCACATTATTTATGCAGCATGATCATGTGCACGCACGAATCATATTGAGTATTTTGAGGAATGAGCGTGCATTGTATTACTCGAGTGGAAAGCGAGTTATATGTATGTAGATAGATGAGGATATAGCTACTTCTACAAAGGCACCATGACGGGGGTAAGCCGTCGAATATATTTACCTAAATTATTTAGGTAATGGGAAGGCACATAGTATGAACTATAGTGCCAGGAAAGTGATGTGATAGAAGGGCGACCTGGTGAACGATAAGATTGGAGATAAACCCTAATTTTATCCTAGCCAGAGTGGGCCACTATCGTATTTTTATCCGTATAGGATTTGAGCTCATAATATGATGGTGCGGTTAGTAAGTAGCTATGGGCCCTGATGAAAATGAGAAAAGAATGAGTATGATGTGTGGATAGTATTAGAAAGCATTGGCGCGGATGCCTTTGCTATTTTGGAACGTGCATACATGCATATTTCTACTTACTGAGCTTTGTAGCTCATCCCATATTTTTATTTGTTGTAGACGCAGCGAACACGGTATGTGAACGCTTAGGTAGTGAGGCTGGTCCTTCTGGAACTTCCGGTGACTTTGAGGGTGGTGTGTGCATGGATGCGACCTGTGCGGCGGCGTTATGTTTAATTATGTTGTGTTTTTGTAAAATAAGTTTGTATTGTATATAAAGTTTGAAGAATGTTTGTATTGTAAAATAGTTGGGTGTGGTGTGCTTTGTAAAATTGAAAAATTCTATCGATGTTTCATATGTAATATATTTTATATTCTATTTAGTCACGTAAGTTAGCGTAATAAAATAGTAGTAGATGTTGGGGCGTCACACCAGCGCATGCTCACAGTTTCTTATGTTGTTCCTCAACTCCAGTCGCTCCTCGATGACTTCAAGTAGTTCCATCAGAAGTGGCTGTTCTCTCACGAACCTATGAAGCTTCAACATGGTCTCTCTGTTAATTTCTTCCAATCTCTTCTCTATTCTTCCTGATGACCTTGAGCGTCCCATCTCAGAATTTATGTACTTCAGTCCTCAGCGTCAACCTATTTTTCTTAGCACTAGGATTGTGGTAGGTGATTCCTAAGACTGAGCTTATGTGCACGTGATTGTCGGGAAGCCCTTCGACCTCAGGTCCTTTGTTGAACGGAGCGGTCATGTTGACCTTCTTCATGTTGCTCTCTAGAGCCATCTGAACTTCGTGTGCGGCACAGTATTTGACTTGGCGCACCATGAACCGGTAGAGTCCCTCGAGTCCTTCTTTCTTTATAAAGCCTTGAGGACCCTTGTACTTCTCCACGTAGAACTGGTAAAGATGTACACCTCCTCGGCAGGGAGGTATGGTAGGTCGCTCTTGCTTATCTCTTCTCAAGTTCTGTCTATCCGTTCTATGACATAGAATGGAGTTGGAAGGTTGCCTTTTGTGCCGAGGATTGGGGATAGACTCTTAAAATGACTATTCAATTGTCCTTTTGGATCCCAGCCTCACATCTGGTCCAAGATGGGTTAGCATCCAAAGATAAGTCATCTTTTTCTGCTGATCCCAGTGAGAGATGCCTCTGAGCTCGAACTCGTTCAACTGCTTGACTTTGTCCGGTGACCTTCATATGTGTTCACGAACTTCCTCAAGGAATAGAATCTCAATCCGAATATTCTCACACGGCGTGTCGATTCGAACGGACCCTGGCATTAATCTCGTAGGGGAATCCGCTCGTTGAGCAATCAACTCTGGAAGCCTTTGGGGAATTTGCTCATGATCTTCATCTTCCTGAAGTTCTTCGTCTTCTATCAGGACTAGGTCAACCGAAGCTTGTTGTAGAAAATGTCGAACGTCTTTGAGTCTCTTTCTTTGAACGTGATCGGCAATAGTGTGGGTCATCCACTGTCATTTGAAGATGTATTTATCGAGGAACTCGTGTGTGGAGCTGTCGTGTGTGGGTCATCCACTTCCTGATGGTCTCGACTGGTCTGGAGCGGTCGAGCTGGGAGTTGCTGCCAATGCTATCAGCATTGCGGCACCTACTTGTGAAAGTCGGTGGTGTGGGCGGAGGCGTCCTAGGAAAAAGGTTGGTGGTTCGATTTGGGTTAGAGTTTGGGAGGTGCGGTGCGTGGTGGTGGTTGTTTGGGTAGTGGGTTGTGAGGTTTCAGCGGCTCCTGTGCTTGTCCGTGCCGCGCCCGAGCTTTGTCCTTGACCGCTCGTAGAAATCCTTAGCCTCTTCTCCTCATGATGACCATGATCATCAGTATCGTCATGTCAGGATGGTCCACGAGGCGTCGGAAGAGATCTTCCTCTGCAGGCGTCCGGGTGGTCAGCTCAAGTAATCCGGGGACGAGGATGGAGTGGAGGTCGCTGATGGGTACGGTGGTAGGGTTTATAAGGTTGTGTGTGAGAATGGGAGTGGCGACTGAGATGGGTTGTGTGGGTTGAGTGGGTGTGAGGATAAGTTGTGAGGTTTGTCCGGACGGTTAGGCCTCACAGATCGGTGCTTTCTCGGTATCTCATTGGAATATCTCTATAGCAGCGTGAACTCTCTCTATAAAGCGTTCCTTGAATTGCGGTAGAGCGGAGGAGAGAGCTGCCTGTCAGCGAGCTTCCGTCACGAACTAGGTGGAAGGAGCCTTCGTAGATGGACAAGGTCGACTGATGTTGCCTGTTATCAATCCCTGAGTGAACACCGTCTCATCGGGTTGGCTCGTAGTCACTTGAGGTTGTGACGGGTCGAAACTTCCATCCAATCCTCGATTCGAATCTTGTAGATTCTCATCTATGGATGTTGGGGCAGGTTGATAAACGTAGTTTAATACGTTTATTGCAATATTTATTTGGTCATAATAGAGTTTTTGTAGGTATCTTATGCATTTATGCATTTATTGCTCTATTAGGACGAGGCAAAACGGCGCAAAAACAACGAAAACAGGCAAACGTCACGACCGTGACTCTTTGTGCACAGTCGGCAACGGGCAGAGGCCAGAACAAGAGCTAGTCATGGCCGTGAAGCATCATGCTTTTGGCCGTGACAATGGGCAGTGATCAACGAAATCTAACCATAAGAGAGTCACGGCCATGAAGCCTCATGCAATAGGCCGTGACAGTCGGCAGTGAGCTAAAGAATACCCGAACGTTGTCGTCACGGCCGTGAAGACCGGCAGAGAGGATTGAAATCTTATTCAAAGGTTGTCACGGCCGTGAAGGCCCATGTCCCAGGCCGTGACACTAGCGAATTTCAGTATAAAGGCCCGATTTCGATTCCAACATAGGGGACACCTACCAGATATTAACCCTAATCCATCAAGAGACGAAAAAGAGCTTGGAAGAACAAGGAATTGCATCCCGGAGCGCAAGAGACAGATCAACGAAGAATCCATACCGAATTGAACGAGAAACGAAGATTCATCCGCAATTCCATCCCTGATCCATCAGTACTCAAGATCATGAGTCTTCCATCCCTATTTTATATTTCCTTCGTTGTTTTCCCGTTAGTTATGAATAGCTAAATCCCCTCTGTGTTTGGGATTAGATGAACGCTAGGTTATTTCGTAGTTAAGACATATATTATCGTGACTCGTCTGTTTCGACTATTTATCTATTTATGAAAGTGTTTCTTTTGCTTTAATATGTCTATGTGTTAAAGTGAATGTGTGGAAAATCGTTTAGGGCGACAACGAAACAACGATTAGGCCGTTCGTAAATGATAGGATTCGAGTATAGGGCGAAAGCAAATACTCGATCCTCGCCGTTAGTAATTATTGAATTTTAGATCCCCGCGAGAGTTTGGAGCGACAGCAAATTCGTGAGTTGGTAGGAAATTACTGCGATTTAGTCTTAATCACGTAGGAGCAATTTTATTGTCTTAGCCGATAGTACCTAGCGGGATTCGAATCTAGAGCACATCTTTATTATCTGAAGCTTTCTTACCAGTTTTAGCCGTGTTCTTTGAATTTCTTGTTGCTTTAGGATTGGTCTGTTAAGTTAGTTAGTAATATAAATTACTTGCGTATTTTATTTAGGCGAAATATCGAGTCGATAGGTTATTACTAGTAATTAGTTTCCTCGTGTTTGATACTCGTTTACTCAGTTTACTGCACTACAAACGATTGGTCCATTGCCTATCGCTCATTGGTGGTAGTAATTAAGTAATCGTTTTATTTTATCACTTGTCGCACTTTCAATTTATATTAGTACACCACGTGCCGATCAAGTTTTTGACGCCGTTGCCGGGGAATAGATTGATATTAGGAACACCGTAGTTCGGTACTTTAGCCACTTTATTTGACGTTTTTCTTAGTAGTTCTTTACTTGTGTTATTTGTGTTTTTTATAACATTACTACTTTCGTTATTTCTTCGATGTGTTTATCTGTTCTTCGCTGATTTTTGTTTACGTTTATTAGAGGTACGATTCAGCAGTGAATGACCCGAAGCCATCCATCGGGTCCCATTGTTGAAGCAGAACCAGATTTTGAGCGAAAGTTACGAAGGCAACTCAAGTACGATACCGAAGGAGCGACCACCAGTTCTCAAGAACCGTTAGTCAACTACTCAGAGGAAGCTCTCAGGAATCGACCCAAAATTCTCGCGTAGAGGCATCCGTAAATAGCCCAGAGACAGAAGTGAGGATGGCGGACCAAAGAGTACCTGTCCACAACATTCCAGAGGAGGAGCAATTGCTACAAGATTTGCTCAAGAACGCCGCACCAGGCGGTACGGAGTCGGCAATCATTGTTTCGCCGATCGAAAACAACAACTTTGAGCTGAAGCATTCTTGGCTTCAGATGATCTTCCGGACGGCCAAGTTTGAAGGGAATCTAGACGACGACCCCTACTCACACCTGAAGGCCTTTCTGACGGAGACTGACACCATCAATATCAATGGTGTCACGGGCGATGCAATTAAGCTGATATTATTCCCATTCTCGCTGAAGTTCAGAGCGAAGGATTGGCTGGAAATGTTGCCATCCCGATTGATCACTACCTGGAAGGAGATGTGAGCTGCATTCATTGGCCACTACTTCCCATTATCAAAGGTGCTGAGGTTGAAGACGAAGATCTCCCTTTTCCACCAGCAGGATTCAGAAAACCTCTACGAGCTTGGGAGTGATACAAGGCGCTACTGAAGAAGTGCCCGCAACACGAAATGTCAAAGGCAGCCCAGATCAATCGATTCCACGAGGGGCTCAATGATCAGACTGTTCACATGTTAGACAGAGCCGCAGGAGGAGGACTCGTGAAGCTCAGTGCGACAGACGCTTGGAATCTAATTGAGGGCTACTCGAGGAACAACTTCATGAGGGGCAATACGAGGATGAAGACACCAGGCGTATTCGGAATGACAGAGGAGAAGGCCACCAATGCCAAATTCGAGGCGCTCCAGCAACAAATCGTAGCGACGAACTCCCAATTGCAGATGGTGATTGGTGCACTCCTTCCAAAATTCGGGCAGGCACAGCCCGTGAACGCCGTGACGACCACCGCACTGACGCAGCATACGCCATACATACCGTTGTGTGGAATTTGTGGCGTAGCCCACGAGACCTCAGAATGCCAACTTGGGCAGCCGCTGGAGCACGTAAATTACATGGGCAATTACCAAAATGGCCAGCGGAGTTACCAGCCCCGAGCGCATCCCAACTTGGCGTACGGATTCAGAACCACCGGGGGCAAGGACCGCCAGGATTTCAGCCTAGACTATCCGGTTTCCAAAACGGGGCGCCACGGCAGTATCAGAACTCACTCGCAGGAGGATCTGACGATATGAGGGAGATGAAGGACATGCTGAAGACGCACCTCACGAAGTTCAACAGCACCACTGCGGCCCACGAGAGTCGAATGACGAAGATGGAGGAGTATATGGAAGTGAACTACGTACGTGCCCAGAACACAGACGCCTCGCTCAAGAAGCTGGAGCAACAGGTGGGCTAGATGGCGAAACAACGGTGACCTTGAGGAACGGACGAGAATGTAGGAGGTACCCGCCAAAAAGAAGGCGAAGGAGAACCCTAACTTTGAGGGCCCTGACGAGCCCAAAGTGAAGGAAAATCGGTGCGACGATGTCAAGAAGGCCGAAGCTGAGAAGAAGAAGGTCGAGCACGAAAAAGGAAAAGGCGAAGGAGATCCAGCAGCCACCAGTAAGCCATACCAGCCGAAGGTTCCTTAACCGGCTCGATTGAAGAAAAACAAGGACGAGGCGCAGTTTGGTAAATTTATGAGTATGTGTAAGGAGTTGCACATTAACTTACAGTTTGTTGAAGCTATTATGCAGATGCCCAGCTTCGCCAAGTTTCTGAGGGACCTGCTGACGAACAGAAGGAAGCTCGAACACGTTTCCACAGTATGCCTGCGAGGAAAGTGTTCGGCGATACTCCAAAGCAAGATCCCAAAGAAGCTTAAGGAGCCAGGGAGTTTTACTATTCCATGTCTTCTAGGAGATTTAGTGGTTGAGCGTGCTTTACCTAGGTGCTAGATTTAATTTAATGCCATATTCCATGTTTAAGCGCTTAGGATTAGGTGAACCACGACCCAGTAGGATGAGCCTGTAGTTAGCTGATAGATCCTTAAAGTACCCTCGAGGTGTAATCGAGGATGTTTTAGTTAAAGTGGATAAGTTCGTGATTTCTGCTGATTTCGTTATTCTAGACATGGAGGAAGATGATAATGACCCGTTGATTCTAGGTAGACCGTTCTTAGCTACAGGGGAGACCATAATAGACGTTAGGAATGGAACGTTAACTTTGACAGTAGATGGAGAAAAAGTTACGTTTAGTAAGGCTGATTCGATGAAAAAGAGTAATGAGCATGATGATAAGTGTTATTACTTAGATGGCTTTGGGCATGATTTTCTTTTTTCTGTGCAAGGTCTATCGCAAGTTTTGAGCGAGGAGGACACCGGAACGATTATTGCGATCGACGAGTGTGGGAGGAGGTCGACGAGCCCATAATAGTCGTCGACAAAAGCAGCGAAGAGGACAAGGAAAAGAGCTCGGTCGAGGAGCCACTAGTCCTGGAATTGAAGCCGCTGCCCGACCACCTTGAGTATGCATTTCTCAGCAGCAACGGAGGGATACCAGTCATCATCTCATCAAGCCTCGACGACGGACAGAAAGGCCAACTCTTGGATGTGCTGAGAGCGCACAAGAAAGCCTTGGTGTGGAAGATATCCGACATAAGGGGTATCAACCCGAGCTACTGTACGCACAAGATCCTCATGGAGGACGATTTCAAGCCGGTCGCTCAACGTCAAAGGCGAATCAATACCAACATGAAGGACGTCGTTAAGAAGGAGGTGTTTAAGCTACTAGATGCAGGGATGATCTATCCCATTTCAGATAGCACGTGGGTCAGTTCGGTCCTAGTGGTCCCGAAGAAGGGATGCACGACGGTCGTCGCCAACGAGAAGAACAAGTTAATTTCGACGAGTACCGTGACTGGGTGGCACATCTGTATCAACTATGGAAAGTTGAACGACGCCACGAGAAAGGATCACTTTCCTTTACCATTTATTGATCAGATGTTAGAAAAATTATCCGGTCACTCATTTTATTGCTTTCTTGATGGCTTGTCAGGATACCTGCACATTCCTATAGCGCTAGGGACCAGGAGAAGACCACCTTCACATGCCCGTTCGGAACGTTCGCGTACCGATATGCCATTCGGTCTTTGCAATGCTCCAGCCACATTCCAGCGATGCATGATGGCCATATTCGACGAACAGGTAGGTGAGGTAAAGAAGGTTTTTATGGATGATTTTTCCGTGTTCGGTTCGTCGTTTGATGTATGCTTATCTAATTTGAAGCTCGTACTCGCACGATGCGAGGAAACGAACTTGGCACTTACTTGGGAAAAATACCACTTCATGGTTCGAGAGGGCATAGTTCTGGGCCATAAGATCTCCTCTAAAGGAATCGAAGTGGAACGGGCTAAGTTAGAGACTATAGAAAAATTACCAGTCCCCTCGAACGTGAGATCGATTAGGAGTTTTCTAAGACATGCTGGGTTCTATCGTAGGTTTATTAAAGATTTTTCTAAAATTGCTCGACCCATGTCAAGATTACTGGAGAAAGATGCCCCGTTTGAGGTTAACGATGAATGCTTGTATGCTTTTAACTTGCTTAAGGAGCAACTAATCGCAGCACCTACTATGGTTGCCCCCGACTCGGGGCTGCCCTTTGAACTAATGTGCGATGCTAGTGATTATGCAGTTGGGGCCGTGTTAGGGCAGCACAAGGACAACCATTTCAGGCCGATCTACTACGCGAGTAAGACATTAGACGTAGCCCAGGCCAATTACACGACCACTGAAAAGGAGCTGTTGGCGTCGTGTTTACCTTTGATAAATTCAGGTCATACCTTATCCTATCAAAAGTTATTGTTTTCATTGACCACTCTGCCCTTAAGTATTTGTTAGCTAAGCCGGATGCCAAGCCCCGGCTGATCAGATGGATCCTGTTCTTTTGTGAATTCGATATAGCGATCCGGGACAAGAATGGTGCAGGGAAACTAGCGGCGGATCACCTCTCTCGACTAGAGGAGTCCGAGATATACCACAAGAACGGAAGGCCGATACAAGATAGATTCCCAGACGAGCACCTGTACTCGATACAAGTGGTAAGTGATGATACCCCATGGTTTGCAGATTTCGCTAACTATCTTGTTGCGAGGGTCCTACCAAAGGGGTACACTAGTCAGCAAAAGAAGAAATTCTTTTCTGACCTGAGGTACTAAATTTTGGAAGATCCGTGTCTTTTCAGGTGATATGTGGACCAGGTGATACGTCGATGCGTCTCCTTCCCAAAGACGACACAGATCCTTAGGCACTGCCACAACGGACCGACTGGAGGGCATTACACAGCCAACAGAACCACCCAGAAGGTACTAGAAAGCGGATTTTATTGGCCTACGATTTTCAAGGATGCCGAAAAGGTATGTTGATACTTGCGGTCAGTGTCATCGCGCAGGTAATATCTCGAAACGCGACGAAATGCCCTAGAATTTCATTTTGGTTTGTGAAATTTTTGACCTAGGGATATAGATTTCATGGGTCCATTTCGTAGCTCATATAATAATAAGTACATTATAGTCGTTCTGGATTATGTGTCCAAGTGGGCCGAGGCGCAAGCTTTGCTCACGAACGATGCTAGAGTCGTCGTTAGATTTTTACGAGCCTTATTTTCACGTTTTGGAGCACACAGATGCATCATGAGCGATAGAGGCGCTCATTTCTGTAACACCCAGTTTGCACGCACGTTAGCACGTTACGGTGTTAGACATAGCCTATCCACCCCTTACCACCCCCAAGCTAGCGGTCAGGTCGAAGTAGTGAACCGTGAGTTGAAACACATTTTAGAAAAAACTATAGAAGGGAATCGTAGGGAGTGGGCAAATAAGTTAAATGATGCACTTTGGACATATAGGACTACATATAAGATACCCATAGACACTACACCGTATAGATTAGTTTACGGGAAGGCATGCCACCTCCCCGTAGAAATCGAGCACAAGGCTTATTGGTCGATCAAGTCCTTGAATCTCGATTTAGGATACGCCAGCGGAAAGTGGCAACTCAAAATCAACGAGTGGCGTTTATCGGCCTACGATAACGCTCGAATGTATAAGGAACACTCCAAAGCCTATCATGATAAAAAGATTACGCAAAGACGAGAGTTTCAGGAAGGGGACCGAGTCCTTTTTTTTAATTCTCGACTTAGGCTCTCTCCCGATAAACTTAGATCACGTTTGTCGGGACAGTTCACCGTTAATCCTGTTTTCCCTTATGGTACTGTCGAGATTTCAGGAATGGAATAGGGAATTTGTAAGGTGAACGTTCATAGGTTGAAGCACTATCAAGGAGGCGAGGGAGACGTGAGCGAAAAAGAGGTGCTATACCTGGACTTCCAGCCATCATGAGTGAAAAAGGGACGTCCAGCTAAAGACGGTAAAGGGGAAGCGCTTCTTGGGAGGAAACCCATGTATTTTTGTTAATGTTAAAAAGAAGGGTGCTTCACGGCCTTGCCCTTAAGGGCTCACAGCCGTGACGTTCCTACTTTCGCACACTATCCCGTCTCACGGCCTACAGCTTAAGCCATCACGATCGTGACGGTAAACGAGGTTTTTCTGAGTTCTCTGCCTCTAGTCACGGCCCAGGGTGTACACCTTCATGGCCGTGATACCTACGGGCAGTAAAAAATATAAAGTACCTCGCTGTGCTTTGTCACGGCCAGAAGCTTAAGCTTCACGGCCGTGACTCCGTCCAGAGGCACTTACTGCCTTTGTCACGGCCAGAAGCTTACGCTTCACGGCGGTGACTTATACGAATTTTAGTTAAAAAAAATTCTCCCCTCTCTCTCTTTTCTTCTCTCTTCTCTACTTTCTCTTTTCTATCTCTCGTTTCCCCTCTTTTCGTCTCCCTCACGCCATCACGGCACACACACACAACTCACTTCAATTACCACCTATCAACGCCACCAACACCGCGCCGATCGACCCGTCTATGACGAAACCATCACTTAACCTCGAATTAAACTAGGTACTATGGGTCGAAGCCGCTCCACCGCTCAGCGTGACCACGCCTCGCGCTCGCCGATTCATCGACGACGATGTCCGACGACGCGGACACTGCTAGCCGCCATGGGGCAATTTACGGACAATACTGACGACACGTTATACCAGGCTGAAGGCCATGGAGTTCATCGCCATGGATCAAATCGACCACGATACGCTGGCGAAGCACCACATCGACCAGCAAGTCGCCCAGTACCTGTCACGCAGCGGATGGGCCACATTCTTCCAAATAGACGAACCAGCGTACAAGGAGCTAACGCTAGAATTCCTTTCCACCTTCTCCTTCGAAGAGTACTGTAACGACCCGTCCCATACCGGGTGTCACTATAGCATTGGTCCCTATCGGGACCAGTGGGGTTGGGCCCACCACACTCCGACTGATAGTCTGGCCCCACTGTACCACCATTTAACCTTTTAGCGTACTTCGTGCACTCGCTCACACGCACCTTGAGAAACTTCCCAGGGGGTCACCCATCCTTAGATTGCCCCAAGTCAAGCACGCTTAACTTCGGAGTTCCTATAGATGGACTCCCGAAAGGTAGGTCGACCATGGTGATATGAGTAGTACTATCAATTCCCTTAAACGATTCTTAACCTGACACGCCCATACATTGTCAGTCTCAGGATCCCCTCTCATTCGGGTGTCGGATCGGTTCGTTCATGTACCCCTTCGCCTAGAAGCCTGCCAGGAGCCGCTCCTTGTCCGTGCACCTCTCTGGCACCGGCGATCACTCCCCGCCTTCATCGGCCCCGGGCGTCACATGCCCACCAGCTTCCGCCTAGTTCGTCCCGAACCGGCACCGTACTGCGAGAGGTTATGCTCTGATACCACCTGTAACGACCCGTCCCATACCGGGTGTCACTATAGCATCGGTCCCTATCGGGACCAGTGGGGTTGGGCCCACCACACTCCGACTGATAGTCTGGCCCCACTGTACCACCATTTAACCTTTTAGCGTGCTTCGTGCACTCGCTCATACGCACCTTGAGAAACTTCCCAGGGGGTCACCCATCCTTAGATTGCCCCAAGTCAAGCACGCTTAACTTCGGAGTTTCTATAGATGGACTCCCGAAAAGGTAGGTCGACCTTGGTGATATGAGTAGTACTATCAATTCCCTTAAACGATTCTTAGCCTGACACGCTCATACATTGTCAGTCTCAGGATCCCCTCTCATTCGGGTGTCGGATCGGTTCGTTCACGTACCCCTTCGCCTAGAAGCCTGCCAGGAGCCGCTCCTTGTCTGTGCACCTCTCTGGCACCGGCGATCACTCCTCGCCCTCATCGGCCCCGGGCGTCACATGCCCACCAGCTTCCGTCTGGTTCGTCCTGAACCGGCACCGTACTGCGAGAGGTTGTGCTCTGATACCACCTGTAACGACCCGTCCCATACCGGGTGTCACTATAGCATCGGTCCCTATCGGGACCAGTGGGGTTGGGCCCACCACACTCCGACTGATAGTCTGGCCCCACTGTACCACCATTTAACCTTTTAGCGTGCTTCGTGCACTCGCTCACACGCACCTTGAGAAACTTCCCAGGGGGTCACCCATCCTTAGATTGCCCCAAGTCAAGCACGCTTAACTTCGGAGTTTCTATAGATGGACTCCCGAAAAGGTAGGTCGACCTTGGTGATATGAGTAGTACTATCAATTCCCTTAAACGATTCTTAGCCTGACACGCCCATACATTGTCAGTCTGAGGATCCCCTCTCATTTGGGTGTCGGATCGGTTCGTTCACGTACCCCTTCGCCTAGAAGCCTGCCAGGAGCCGCTCCTTGTCCGTGCACCTCTCTGGTACCGGCGATCACTCCCCGCCCTCATCGGCCCCGGGCGTCACAAGTACGGCATCAAAACAGTAAATTTTCCGGCATTTAATGAGGAGCATATGGTGGACGTCGACGACTTTTGCCGGGCACTTGGAGTGCCGACGCCATATTTCGGTAGCGAAGGACCATTCCCAAACAATCACTACAAGGATTATCTGCAGAATCCGATGGTCCGACAGGCCTGTTGGGCAGAAATTGCACGACGCGGCGAGCCCGAGTTCAGCGTCAAGACTTCGAAGGCGTCCTCCCTCAGAAGCCCAGGACTGCGCTACATCCACCGCCTACTGACGACTTCACTCAGGCGACTCGCATGGAGCGATCGCCCTCCGTGACCTCTGCTACCTAGCCAAGATACAGCGAGGCGAACGGGTCCACTTGGGGATGGCACTGGCCCACGCATTTAGCGCTCAGGCAGAATCTCGGACCCGTGGGAAGATCGTCGTGGGGGCGTTCATCACCAAAGTTGTACAAGGACTTGGGCTTTGGCCAAGATAGCGGTTGTTGGCGGGTGTGACGCCCGGGGCCGAAGAGGGTGGGGAGTGATCGCCGGTGCCAGGGTGCACGGACAATGAGCGGCTCCTGGCAGGCTTCTAGGCGAAGGGGTACATGAACGAACCGATCCAACACCAGAATGAGAGGGGATCCTGAGACTGACAATGTATGTGCGTGTCAGGCTAAGAATCGTATAAAAGAATTGATAGTACTACTCATATCACCAAGGTCGACCTACCTTTTCGGGAGTCCATCTATAGAAACTCCGAAGTTAAGCGTGCTTGACTTGGGGCAATCTAGGGATGGGTGACCCCCTGGGAAGTTTCTCAGGGTGCGTGTGAGCGAGTGCACGAAGCACGCTAAAAAGGTTAAATGGTGGTACAGTGGGGCCAGACTATCAGTCGGAGTGTGGTGGGCCCAACCCCACTGGTCCCGGTAGGGACCGATGCTATAGTGACACCCGGTATGGGACGGGTCGTTACAGGTGGTATCAGAGCACAACCTCTCGCAGTACGGTGCTGGTTCGGGGACGAACCAGGCGGAAGCTGGTGGGCATGTGACGCCCGGGGCCGAAGAGGGTGGGGAGTGATCGCCGGTGCCAGGGTGCACGGACAATGAGCGGCTCCTGCCAGGCTTCTAGGCGAAGGGGTACATGAACGAACCGATCCAACACCAGAATGAGAGGGGATCCTGAGACTGACAATGTATGGGCGTGTCAGGCTAAGAATCGTATAAAAGAATTGATAGTACTACTCATATCACCAAGGTCGACCTACCTTTTCGGGAGTCCATCTATAGAAACTCCGAAGTTAAGCGTGCTTGACTTGGGGCAATCTAGGGATGGGTGACCCCCTGGGAAGTTTCTCAGGGTGCGTGTGAGCGAGTGCACGAAGCACGCTAAAAAGGTTAAATGGTGGTACAGTGGGGCCAGACTATCAGTCGGAGTGTGGTGGGCCCAACCCCACTGGTCCCGGTAGGGACCGATGCTATAGTGACACCCGGTATGGGACGGGTCGTTACAGGTGGTATCAGAGCACAACCTCTCACAGTACGGTGCTGGTTCGGGGACGAACCAGGCGGAAGCTGGTGGGCATGTGACGCCCGGGGCCGAAGAGGGTGGGGAGTGATCGCCGGTGCCAGGGTGCACGGACAATGAGCGGCTCCTGGCAGGCTTCTAGGCGAAGGGGTACATGAACGAACCGATCCAACACCAGAATGAGAGGGGATCCTGAGACTGACAATGTATGGGCGTGTCAGGCTAAGAATCGTATAAAAGAATTGATAGTACTACTCATATCACCAAGGTCGACCTACCTTTTCGGGAGTCCATCTATAGAAACTCCGAAGTTAAGCGTGCTTGACTTGGGGCAATCTAGGGATGGGTGACCCCCTGGGAAGTTTCTCAGGGTGCGTGTGAGCGAGTGCACGAAGCACGCTAAAATGGTTAAATGGTGGTACAGTGGGGCCAGACTATCAGTCGGAGTGTGGTGGGCCCAACCCCACTGGTCCCGGTAGGGACCGATGCTATAGTGACACCCGGTATGGGACGGGTCGTTACAGCGGGCGAAACCCTCTGAACGAGGAAATGTTTGTGAAAATGAAGATGCTGGTGAAGGCACCCACCTGGACTCGATCAAATAAGGTGTACGTCTGGCATGAGATGTATCGTGTTCAGATGGACCATGTCGACGTCCTCGTCGACCATCTCTACATCGAGGGCCCTTACCCGGTGGAGACAGACACGACCGTCGATCCTTCATACTCTTCCGAATACCACCAGGGCGAGCCGGTGTCGCCCCATACGCGTCGACAGCGGACCTCGAAGTACTGCGCCAGGAGATGATACGCATGAATGCCGACGCGATGCCGACAGGAAGAATATGAGCGCCGAAACGAGGAAGCCCACCGCCGCTACCATGAGGAGCAGGAGCACTATGACCTGGCCCTTCAAGCAATGGACGCGGCGATTAAGCTTACGCAACAGTCACTGCCCTACCTTCGCCCGAGGCCACCGTCCCCGCCGCCACCCCCTTAGGCTTCCTTTTCTTTTCTTTTCTTTAGACATTTCGTTTGCTTGAGTAGTCGTGTGTGTCTATTTTTATTTTGTTTATGCCTATGATGTTTATAACTATGTTTATAAGGTTAATCTATGACTACTCTCTTTTTACGTCTATTTCTCTCTTTAGTTAGGCCAGGATACGCATAACGAGTTACGACACAACGACCGTCGCGCGCTGAGACACGACCGCATCAATTTTTTTCTGGGAAGTTTCGTTCTCTTAAGCCTCCGTTTCCCTTCCGTTTATTCAATTTTTACGTTGAGGACAACGTACGTCTTAAGTGTGGGGATGGGAAAGTAGGTTTAGAATTTACGTGAAATTTTTTTTATGACGTGTCCATGAGCTATCAATTGCATCATAAAGGCATGAATTATTAAAATCAGGCATGATTGTTTGCGTCTATCTCAAGTTGGCCTGCATTTTTATGAAATCTTGTGAGCGATTAGAATATGCATGATTGATTGAATCGTGTCTGCTTAAATAGATATAGAGCTGCTTTGAGAGATTCGTACACATAACCCATTTACGTTGTGAGAGTTTGAGCCTGACGAACATATGCTCATTTTTTCTTGGTTGTGTGACGTGCCTAGTCTATGTCTCTCTAGAACTTGATCTGATACGTGTTGAAACTATTTCTGGTGCGTTAGTATGAAAATGATGAGGGCATTAGGGAATAAGTCCATGGTCAAATTTCCTTACCATGACTAATCCCCATAGTTAGCCACATGAGCCTGAGCCTATTCGTTTCTTACCTCGTATGTTATAAAATGCCGCTAACCCGAATAAGCCTCCAGAGATCATCTGAACCTGAGTAAATTAGAATAGACCAGAACTCAAACTTGAGGGTTACTGTTTCAATATCAGATTTATGTTATTCTCTGTTATTCAGTGAAATGATTCGATCCTACTTGACCGTTTTCTGAAAGGACCCGATCCCTTGCATAAGCCTGCCCAATAAACCTTTTGCAAGATATAGGTTTTGGTAATAAGTATCTCTAGGTACACGACATTCGCTGTGACGATGTATTCTTTACGACAAAAACCAAACCTTGTGTTTAGGGAATAAGGGCAGTGCACAAAATTAGAGCGTAACTAATGTGAATGGGTAGAAAAGGAAAGGGATCTGAGTTGAGAAGGTATGGCAGAAAAGTCTAGAATTTCAGAGCGAGAATGTTGAGTCTTATGTTGGGACATGTGACTGTCAGTTTGATCATGCTATATTCTTTGATTTTTTGCTTATGTATATTAGCCTTAAGATTACGTGCGTCAGTATCTATGCTTGTCACTTCATTATTATTTGACCCGTTTCGACCCGAAAAGACCCTCAGATCTATGCTTTCCACTTTAAGTAGTAAATATGCGATTAACTTGCAAGCCTATGATAGGGGTTGGATTAGCGCACGATTAGAATTCACTATATGCTAGCCTATACACTGAGTGATTTTGAGCGAATCCTTGTGAAGTATGATTCTTGATTAGCAGTGCTGAGGAAGATCAGGTTGATAGGTGCCGATCACTAGTAGTTCATGATTGTTTGTTTGATTCCATTTTGTGCTTTCTAGCTATGATGATAAGTTGCGAATGATTATGCAGTTATCTTGATTTGATGCCTTCTCTGACTTCTAATTTACTTGAGGACAAGCAAATGCTTAAGTGTGGGGAGGTTTGATAAACGTAATTTAATACGTTTATTGCAATATTTATTTGAGTTATAATAGAGTTTTCGTAGTCATCTTATGCATTTATTCGCTCTATTTACACTATTTTAATATTGAAGGAGCTAGGACGACCTTCAGGAAAAAGTAGCAAAAACGAGGCAAAACAGCGCAAAGACAACAAAAACAAGCAAACGTCACGGCCATGACTCTTCGTGCACGAGGCCATGACAACGGACAGAGGCCAGAACAAGAGCTAGTTGTAACAACACGTCCCATACCGGGTGTCACTATAGCTTCGGTCCCTACCGAGACTAGTGGGGTTGGGCCCACCACACTCCGACTGATAGTCTGACCCCACTGTACCACCATTTAACCTTTTAGCGTGCTTCGTGCACTCGCTCACACGCACCCTGAGAAACTTCCCAGGGTGTCACCCATCCCTAGATTGCCCCAAGTCAAGCACGCTTAACTTCAGAGTTTCTATAGATGGACTCCCGAAAAGGTAGGTCGACCTTGGTGATATGAGTAGTACTATCAATTCTTTTATACGATTCTTAGCCTGACACGCCCATACATTGTCAGTCTTAGGATCCCCTCTCATTCTGGTGTTGGATCGGTTCGTTCATGTACCCCTTCGCCTAGAAGCCTGCCAGGAGCCGCTCATTGTCCGTGCACCCTGGCACCGGCGATCACTCTCCGCCCTCTTCGGCCGCAGACGTCACACTAGTCACGGCCGTGAAGCATCATGCTTTTGGCCGTGACAATGGGCAGTGATCAATGAAATCCAACCATAAGAGAGTCAAGGCCGTGAAGCCTCATGCAATAGGCCGTGACAGTCAGCAGTGAGCTAAAGAATGACCGAACGTTGGCGTCACGGCCGTGAACGACACATCACTAGGCCATGAAGACCGGCAGAGAGGATTGAAATCTTATTCGAAGGTTGTCACGGCCGTGAAGGCCCATGTCCCAGGCCGTGACACTAGCGAATTTCAGTATAAAGGCCCGATTTCGATTCCAACATAGGGGACACCTACCAGATATTAACCCTAATCCATCAAGAGACGAAAAAGAGCTTGGAAGAACAAGGAATTGCATCCCGGAGCGCAAGAGACAGATCAACGAAGAATCCATACCGAATTGAACGAGAAACGAAGATTCATCCGCAATTCCATCCCTGATCCATCAGTACTCAAGATCATGAGTCTTTCTTCCCTATTTTATATTTCCTTCATTGTTTTCAGGTTAGTTATGAATAGCTAAATCCCCTCTGTGTTTGGGATTAGATGAACGCTAGGTTATTTCGTAGTTAAGACATATATTATCGTGGCTCGTGTGTTTCGACTATTTATCTATTTATGAAAGCGTTTCTTCGCTTTAATATGTCTATTTGTTAAAGTGAATGTGTGGAAAATCGTTTAGGGCGACAGCTAAACAACGATTAGGCCGTTCGTAGATGATAGGATTCGAGTATAGGGCGAAAGCAAATACTCGATCCTCACCGTTAGTAATTGAATTTTAGATCCCCGTGAGAGTTTGGAGCGACAGCAAATTCGTGAGTCGGTAGGAAATTACTGCGATTTAGTCTTAATCACGTAGGAGCGATTTTATTGTCTTAGCCGATAGTACCAGCGGGATTCGAATCCAGAGCACATGTTTATTATCTGAAGCTTTCTTACCAGTTTTAGCCGTGTTCTTTGAATCTCTTGTTGCTTTAGGATTGGTCTGTTAAGTTAGTTCGTAATATAAATTACTTGCGTATTTTATTGAGGCTAAATATCAAGTCGATAGGTTATTACTAGTAATTAGTTTATTCCTCGTGTTCGATACTCGTCTACTCGCTTTATTGCACTACAAACGATAGGTCCACTACCTATCATACGTTGGTGGTAGTAATTAAGTATTCATTTTATTTTATCACTTGTCGCACTTGCAATTTATATTAGCACACCACGTGTCGATCACATGTTCTGATTGAACCTATGTATCTGACCTTTGTAGGTCATGGCCGATAGTAGGCTGTGGCTGTACCTCGACCACGACTGACGCGGAAGGGTCGGGTTGCGGCTCAAGATTGAGCGATGAAGGATCCTCAGCCCTTGGAGATGTAACCAGCGTCGGGTCTGATGTAGTGACAGTATGGGAGACAGACTCGGTGGATATAAGTTGACGTGTGAGAGGCCGTCTTATCAATTGAATCTCCTCCTCTGACTCAGTGTCCGATGGGGTGGCCGTGTGAGGTGATATCTCACGATCAACATCCTCACGGGCCGGTTCTGTCACTAGAGGCTCGTTAGGTTGAATCGTTGAGGTTAGAGCCTCGGTCGCAGGCGTTGTAGCCTGTGGTAATGGGCTGTGCACCGTTTCTGCTTTGGGCTGTGCTTCCTGTTGAAGGATCTCCTCAATAGACCCTTGGAACACGCCAACATTAATTGGCACTTCAGCTCTGAGAGCTTGATTTGGAGCTTCGAGTTCCAACTCACACGCCACTTCGTCAATCAACATGACGTCTGGATCTGGTATTGGATCATCTTGAGTTGGAGGCTCCAGTTGTAGTTCCTAGGCCACTTGATTGATCAATTCGGCCTCAGGGCTAGGTTGATATTGTTGTTGTTGGGGAGGGCTCACATTAAAGTCTGTCGGGGGACCTCGAATCATTTGCTCCCTGAGATGGTTTTCTCGACAGTAGAGCTTGTATACATCTCCCGTGGGGTCGGCGAGACGTAGCAACTCGAATGGATCGACATCGAAGGCTGATCTAGATCTAACAGCCGGGGTAGTGAAAGAATTTGAGCCGGGGAGGTTGGTAGTTCCCTCCTGGAGGTAGACGAGGGATGTTCTCGTGAATCTCCATGAGTTGTTTGATGATGACCTAGAACCACCTCGCATACGGCGCATTCTTCGAGTGTTTGTTCTCTTTTTGTCTGATCTGTTCTGCTAGATCGTTCAAGATCAGTTGAGCGAAATCGTAATCTGCGGAACGCTATGCCGTGAAAATTTCTGAGAATGTCGTCGTTGCCTTTGTCAAAGCCGGCGTGTTTTGGCAATAGACACTTATTGATTATCCCGAAACGTTTCTTCCAAGGATGTGGGATCCCATTGCTCTGTACTTGTGCTAGCTTGGTGAGCGCCGGGCGGTATCCCATGTGCATGAAGTCTCGCACCATTTCCGCATCAGTTGGCAGAGGGTCGTAGTTATGGCTAAAGGGAGGTCGAGATGCCTCGTCCGATCACCATAGTGAAAGTATAAGCTCCTTCAACTATGAGACTCTTGATGCGTCCCCAAAGTTGTTGTAGGTAGACCATTGGCACTGATGCCGTCACCGTGAGCGCGTGCCAGAGAGGACGGCCTTGTAGTATGGACACTATGATCTCGTTTGGACACCAAAAGGTGGTCAGATCGAGTTGGAAATTTGTGTCCTGAACCTTGAGATAAAGGTTCTTGTCATAGACGTGGTTGTAAGCAGGGGAGTGGATCAGCATTGTAAGCGCGGCTTCCACTAGAGTTCGGTTCTTCCTTTCGACGACCCCGTTATGTTGAGGCGTCTTTCAGGTGAGAATTGCTGACTAATCCCAAGTTTCTGATAGAATTCACTGAGATACTTGTTCTTGAACTCAGTTCTATTGTCTGTTTCGGATGATTTGAATAGTCTACTGTACTAAATTCTGAGTAGAGTTCACGAAATTTACGATCAAGTCCCCTGTCTCATCTTTAGTTCGGAGGAACTTCGTCCATGTGTAGCGAGAAAAGTCGTCGACAATAACTAGCACGTACTTGCGTCCATTGATACTCCGTGTGCATCGGTCCATAGAGATCCATGTGTAGTAGTTCCGGAGGACGCGAAATAGAAGCAACTAGTTTAACATGATGAGACGCTTGCTTCATTTTTCCTAGTTGGCACGCCGAACTTTGTTGCTCTTTTTGCAGCGTAATAGTTGGTAGACCATGAACCAACTTCTTCATTGAAAGCCGTTGAATAGCCTTAAGATTGATATGAGACATACGTTGATGCCATAAGTTGTTCCTCTGAATTGTAATTTGGCAGATGGGGCCAACAGCTGTCGAAGTCCGGACGGACGTCAGGTTTATCGTGTAGAGATTCGATTTCCGAAGTCCTTGGAGGAGTTCTTTGCCCTGACTGGCCACTATTCTGCACCGGTCAGCATGAAAGACCACCTGGAATCTTTTATCGCAGAGCTGGCCTATGCTGAACAAGTTATGGCGGAGACCTTCGACGTACGAGACATCCTCGTCAGATTTTTCAGAATTATGTCTCCGAAGCCGAGAATCGGAGCCGACTCGTTGTTTCCGAATTTGACCTTTTCGTTGAATCGGTCTTGGTAGTTGCTCAGCAGCTCTTGGTTTCCCTTCATGTGTGTGGAGCAACCAGAGTCGAGGTACCACACAGATTTAGCAGATTTAGAAGTTGGTTCAGATATGGTTCATAAATTATTGCTAGTAGAAGCTTTAGCGACTCAAGTTGCTTTAAAAGAAGTAGCTTTGGGCTGGGCCTTTGTAGGAGACTTGGCCTTTTTGGCTTTCGTCTTTCTAGGCGGAAATTTAGGAACCCATATGGGTTGAACCTGACAGGGAAGAGTAATTGCAGCACGGACAAATGCTTTGGTAGGCCTGATAGAGGAAAATGTCTTTTCAATGGATAGTTTCCTAAGGTGATTGGGTGATTCGATCTTTACGGGATACCTTAGGTGAGAACAAGCATGAATAGCGCTATAAGCCTTCTTAATGGCTGGATCTTGGTTCCTACGAGTCTTCCTATCGGCGTTTTTTTAAAATGATTATTTTTAACTTCTGACGTAGAACCTATTTCGAATTGGTGCTTCTAAAAGTTGTAGGCTGAAGAGAGCACGTAGAAGCAATAATTTTGATATGAGAAATGACTCTTTTTGATTTCTACGAGTGCCTTTAACTTTTACATAAGGAGAAATAGCATTTGAGACATTTATATCTAAGGACTCCTTCTCAGTTTTTATTCTAGACACTCTTGCCTTGGACTCCTTAGCTCTGTCACTACGGTCCCTGTAGACTTAGTAGAGATAAGATTAGAAATAATATTTTTGGAAATATTATTCTTGGGTTTTGGATTAGGAGAATGCAACTTTTCTTTCTTCACGCTTTTCAGAATGATGTTTATCTTTTGAGGGAGATGCGTGAGAAATGGTTAGAGGATTTCTAGGTACCCAAGCCATCTTTGAAAAAGTCGTTTTGGGTTTTGCCTCTTTAGGAGACTTGGCCTTTTTGGCTTTTGTCTTCTTTGGCGGAGATTTAGGAACCCATGAGGGTTGGACCTAGTAGGGAAGTTGAGTTTCGGCGTGGACAAATGCTTCGGTAGGCTTGATCGAAGAAAAGATCTTCAATCTCCTAAGGTGTTTGGGGGATTGGATCTTTACGGGATACCTAAGATGAGAACATGCATGAATAGCACTATAAGCCTTCTTAATGACTCGATCTTGTTTCCTATGAGTCTTCCTATCGGCATTTGTCTTAGAATGAATCTTTGTTATTGAAGATGAAGAGCCTTCAAAGTTAGTGCTTCGAAAGGTGGTAGGCTTTAAGGAGCAAGTAGAAGCAATTATTTTAGATAAGAAACAACTCTTTTATTTCTACGAGAGCAGTGCTCTTTTTGGCGTGACAGGTATCTAGATTCTTTCCTAATTCACTAATCTTAGAATTGGATTTTTCTAATTCAGCTTCTAGACTAGTTACCTTTTTGCTCACAACTTCTAGTCTAACTTTAAAATGACTTTCTCAGCTAAGTTTCTAAGTAGACACTTGTGGTTGTTGTCTAGCCTGTCTTCCAGTTCCTTTACTACCGAACTATGTTTTTCTAATGGAATATGCCTAGTCTCATATGATTGGAGTCTCTTAGTAAATTTTTCTATTTTGAGATTAGAGCTCCTAAGGCCTTCTTCAAAACTAGCTATGGTTCCTTAGACTTAAGAAGCTTTTTTTCTGTCTTTATACCTCGTTTATGCTCAAGTACCATGTTAGCATATCTTGATGTTAATTTAGCTAACATGTCAAAATGTGTACAGATAGAGGATTCTACCTCATGTGATGAAGTGGATGCGTTGTCGTCGTCCGTCCTAGTGGGAGTTTCACCTTCCTCATCATCGTCGAGGTGCGCCATTAGAGCGAGATTATCGGCGTCAGAATCTGAGCTGTCCTCTAGCCAGTGGTCCTGTTCCGCCGTTAGAGCTGTTAGGCTCAATTATCAACTCTATCAATCCTAGGCTTCAATCCTAAGCAATTTGACTAGAATGGTTATCATTAAGATTCGATCGAAAAACTCCGTTGAAGAACACTAGAGAGAATTTCGATTAGTGAGAGAAAATACTTGCTGTTTCTCTCTCTGAAAATTGGATTGGCAGCCTTTCGGATCAATTGACTAATTTTTTCTATTAAGCACAATGTGTGTACAAGTATTTGTAACAAACATACTTAGTAAAAATACAATTTAAGTCCTAATCTAAGGACAACTAAAAATGAAGCCCTTAATTACAGGACATCTAATAAAATTTAAGCACAACTACAAATGGTATTCTATATTTTCTCCTTTTGTGCTTGATTGCCCTTCCGCGCTGTCTGTCCTTGTCGGGCATAGTACGACCTGCGCAAGCCCAGCGCATGCTCGTAGTTCCGTATCCTGTTCCTCAGCTCCAGTCGCTCCTCGATGTCCTCAAGTAGCTCCATTAGAAGCGGTTGTTCTCTCACGAACATGTGAAGCTTCAGTATGGTCTCTCTATTGATCTCTTCCAACTCTTCTCGATATTCATCCTGATGACCTTGAGCGTCCCATCACATAATTTATGAATCTCAGTCTTCAGCATCATCCTAGTCTTCTTGGCAATCGGATTGTGGTAGGTGATTCCTAAGACTGAGCTGATATGCACGTGATTGTTGGGAAGCCCTTCGACCTCAAGTCCTTTGTTGAGCGGAGCGGTCATGTTAACCTTCTTCATATTGCTCTCCAGAGCCATTTGAAGGTCGTGTGCGGCAAAATATTTGACTTGGCGCACCATGAACCTGTAGAGTCCCTTGAGTCCTTCTTTCTTGATGAAACCTTGAGGACCCTTGTACTTCTCTACGTATAGCTGGTAGAGATGGTACACGTCCTCGGCAGGAAGGTAAGGTAGGTCGCTCTCGCTTAGCTCTTCTCGAGTTCTGTCTACTCGCTCTATGACGTAGAAAGGTGTTGGAAGACCTCCTTAGCACAGTAGACGCTTAACAGCTGACATATAGGAGATAGACTCTTGTAATGACTCTTCGGTTGTCCTTTTGAAATCCCCAGCCTCACATCTGGTCCAAGATGGGTTAGCATGCAGAGATAGGTCATTCTCTTTTGCTGATCCCAGTGAGAGATCCCTCTCAGCTCGAACTCGTTCAACTTGACTTTATTCGGTGACCTCCATATGTGTTCACGAACTTCTTCAAGAAAAGGAATTCCAATCATGATGTTTTCCCACGATGCGTTGATCTGGACCCAGGCATTAGTCTCGTAGGAGAATCCAGTCGTTGAGCAATCTGCTCTGGAAGCCTTTGGGGATCTTGCTCATCACCTTCTTGAAGTTCTTCGTCTTCTATTAACACTAGGTCGACCGAAGCTTGTTGTAGGAAGTTGTCGAACGTCCTTGAATCGTTGTCTTTGAAAGTCATCTGGCATGGTATGTGTAATTCCCGAGTTCCCTAGATAGGTCGGCCAATAAATTCTACATGCATATTATGTGAATTATATGACCTACGTGACTGAGTAGTAGGTATTTGCAGTATTAAACGTGTTGATGTATCCCATGATTATGTTTTACGAAGACTTAAAAAATTTAGACAGTAATTACACGTGGCATGCGGACAATAAATTGCCGAGTTCAAATTGAGCAAGTTAGAATCGGCCGATTCCCATGCTAACAAATCATCGAAATCGCCGAACTATTTAAAGATAGGAAAGCGGGCGATTTGTGCACAAGCTACGGTAGAATCGACGATTTCAATGAGGGGCATAAAGCGGCCGATTATGATGCCCATAAGCATAGGACACAATTAAGTGGGAATTGACTGATTTCCATATGTGTACATAATAGTCAATCGAATGAGTGGAATCGGGTGATTCCATGCACACACACAAAAATCGGGCAATCCTTTCGGGCGAATGGAAGCTAGGAATTTAAGTCAACAATCGATTGACTAATAATTATAAAGAGATTTCTTAATATGTAGGGAAACGATGAGTCACCTACTATCCCATCAACCCCATTCCCCTAAACTTAGGTTTAATAATTACCAAGAAAAGCAAGAAAACGATGGATATTAACTCATATAAGAAACGAAAAGAAAGCAAACCCTCATAAACATTCACCTCAATCAAAAGAAAAATAAGAAAGAAGAGGCCGAAAGGAGCTTCAATCAAGAACACACCAAGCAAGTAGGGATTTCGAGTTTCGTAAGTAAAACATCTCCTATCAGCTTTGTAATTTGCGTAACCTAGGAATCCTACAAGTACTCAAACCCTAGAAGTTAAGAACATCTTGGACTCCTACAAGTACTCAAACCCTAAAACTCATATAAGAACGAAAAGAAAGCAAACCCTCATAAACATTCACCTCAATCAAAAGAAAAATAAGAAAGAAGAGGCCGAAAGGAGCTTCAATCAAGAACACACCAAGCAAGTAGGGATTTCGAGTTTGGTAAGTAAAACATCTCCTATCAGCTTTGTAATTTGCATAACCTAGGAATCCTACAAGTACTCAAACCCTAAAAGTTAAGAACATCTTGGAATTTAGGTGTAAGAAAGACCCGAAAACCCTAGTTTGGGGGCGAGCATGTATGATTAAGTGTTTACTTGGAGTTAATTAGATTTCGAGTGAAGAAGGCATGTTTTAAAGTGCCTAGCTTAATTATGGAACGATTTCTGAATAGAACTAGCGATTTGGGTGTAGAAATATTTACTTAAGGGTTCTGGGTAGAGAATGAAGAAGTTAAGTTTGAAGCTTTCGGCCGAATGAAAGAATTTGCATGAAGTCTCGGGCGATTAGAGATTTATGTAGATATTAGTTTGGGATACCTCAAACCGGCCGATTAGAATAAATGGAAAAATAACAAGGCGAAACTAGGTAATTGACTTAGTAAATTGAGCGAATGAAAACCCTAGAAATCGGGCGATTTGTGGTAATGTATTAGACAAATCGGGCGATTAAAGCATCCAAGAATCGGGTGATGACAGTATGATGTAAGCAAGCCGCGATTTCGGTTTATGAGTGCCCCAAATCGCGGCTTGCTTAGAACGATTGAATGGTCGGCGAAACCAAGTGACAAACTCGACAAATCGGACGATTGCATGGGATAATGAAACCCAAATCGGGAAAATTGAGACCTCAATGATCGGGCGATTTCATTACTTGAGAACACGGCGATTCTTAAATCGGGCTTTTGGGACGGTGAAGATTGATCGGAAATAAGCCATGCATGATACAAATTGGGTGAAACCAAGCCATGAAGAATCGGACGATTTACGAGCTTCCATGAATGATGAATCGGGCGATTTGGAGATCACGAAATCGGGCGAATTGACCCAACACTTAGGTGTTTTCGCCGAACTACATAGATGCACATATATTCGATACTACATAACTTAGCAGAAATCGAACGACTTAGAAAATTAACAAATTAGTATAGTCTAACCAATTTAGTACGACATAAGTCACCCAATCAAATATGATAGTGATGCTATATTGTTTTTATTTAAGGGTCAGAAATTAGGAACGCCACGAAGAAATAAGCAAGTTTAACGTGGACGACAGGTAATTGGACACTCCACTTCAACTACAATACATGACATGTTATACGTGCCTAATTTATGCAATTTATGTGCCTCTGTGCTTACCTGAATTATGTGAAGTAATATATATGCCTATGCACGGTAAGTATTCTTGGCTATAGGGGATGTCCTGCATCAATGTATTCTTGGCTATCAGATCTGCCTTCGCTCTTCATTTTTCAGCCTCAGTGTACTCGCTAAGAGTCTTCAGTCGCCTAGTGGGTTCGACTGGGGGATTATTCCAGCTATCACCTTCTTGATTGACCGAAAATTCTCCCGGTCCCTTGTAGAGTGATTTGAGTAAATCTTCATCCTGATCATTAAGTTCAATGAAGTTCAAGAACCAACTTCTCCACACTGTGTATTCACCTCGTTTGAGAATTGGAGGACGATTGTTGTTTCCAAGAGAATAAGCATCTATTTTTGGAATTGATGAAGGATCTTCGTTGGTTGTTTTGATGGTTTGAAATGATGCACTATGCTTCACAAGTAGCAAATTAGTTAATAGTGTTTGATTCCAAAGCAGTCGAGAAATATTATTGATTCAATCTTTAAGGTTTGATCAAAAATAATTTCGTCGAAGTAGAATGTAATAGTCACTGTTCTCGTGCGTAACCGGTCAGCGAGAAATATTTCGAGCAAAATAAATTGCTCAAAATCTTTCGGTCGAGAAAGATTTCTGGATCGTTCGATCACAAAGTAACAGTACTTTTAGTAAGTTTCTCGCTGAGTCAAAATAAGTCCTTTGACTGGAAAGGTTTCTCGAGGGCAAATGATTTTTGCTAGGTCAAACTTAAACGTCTGACTAAAAATGTTTATCGAGAGATAATTTCGCATGCACAAAGTCATAATAAGTCTCGTTGAAAAAGATTTTCGCTGTGTAAAGTTCAAGAAATTTCTCCAACTAAAATCGCTACTGCTGTCAGCGACTTTGGCGCTGACTTAGTGTTCTGACCGAGAAAGGTTCTCGCGCGAAGTTTTTCGATCGAGAAATTAATTCGATTGAAGACTTCAGCGAGATTGAAATCGCGCAAACAATCTTAGAACCCTAATTAACACTAATTCGAGCAAAAACAACGAATTACGAAGCAAAATTGCATGTATTTGTTCGCTACAGCTACTGAGTACGCAAGAACATGCAATTAAACATGTCATGAAACAAAATATGTAGAATTTAGTCAAAATCAGTACATGTTCGAACTTGTTCTTCGCGCGAACAATATGTAATCAGATTCACCAATTCTGCTAAATCAATGTTCTAATCTCTAGCGATTTAATGGCAATCCTAGTACCTAAGCGAGCACAAAAACATCAAATTCAAGTCAAATAAGCATTGAATTAAAGCTATCAGATCCAAATTATTTTCGCGCCAAAACTGTTCTTCGCACGAAACAGTTCCAGGATAGAATATCGATCCGATTCTACTAATTTTCGATTCAAAACAGAACGAATCTGCTCTGATACCAATTGTTAAGTCCTCCATAATCAACTCCTACGATCCTAGACCTCAATCCTAAGTAATTTGATTAGAATGATTAAGATTTGAATCTCTATCGAAAAACTCAATTGAAACCTCAAGAGAGAATTCGGTTAGTGAGATACTGATTTTTGAGTTTCTCTCTCTAGAAATGGATTGTGAAGCCTTTCGGATCAATTCAATGATTTTCTGTATTAAGCTCAAATATGTACAAGGTATTTATACCAAACAAACTTGGTATAAATAACAAGCTAGTCCTAACTAAGGACAAATACAAATAAAGCCCCAAATTACAAAGACAACTAATGAAATCAAAGCACAACTCTAATTGATATTCTACACACGTCAAACTGAAAGTTGGAAAATAAGTCTAATTATCCACTCATATATGTCCATTTGTATAAACCCATATCATGGACCATTGTTCTTACCTAGGCAGCCTGAATTTTGACAAACGCTTCACGCGTATTTATCTTTTGTCAAAGCGCGAGTCAAACCCCACTTTTACAAGGCCACTAAATATAAACGTATATGGGACTCAATTCAGCTTTTCTATGTGTCTCGCAACGAAAACATATAAAACTAAATCGCAGGTAAGAACCCTTTCTTGTAATTGACCTCGTCTTCCAAGCAAAGGGCCTGAGATATACCTATCATTATGTACTAAACCCTATTTCCAAATAGGTTGTTCCCTGAATGTAGGTCCCTTATCCCAAGTCGTTTATGGAGATTGGTCAAAAGCCCCGCTTTTACCATTCGAAGTATTTCGATATTGTTTCCTTTCTCAAGGACAATATCTCTCGTACAATATGAAGATTATATCTAACTCCCACTGCTTTTATTGCGATACATAATGCTATCTTTCTACTTATGTATCCATAGTTCTCAACTATTTCATCAAACCAAAGACACCAACGCCTGGAGGCTTAACTAAGTCTGTGCGACTCTTTCAATAACTTTGCACACTATTAGCATCTGTTTGCGATGTGAAACGTAGGGTTTTTCATTTTACGTCTCCCAGAGAAATACTATTTTCACATCCGTATGACAGATCTCATAAAAGCGTGCATCTGTGTGAGTATGATTTAGTGAACTTCATTGCAACAGTCGAAAAGGTTTCCTCAGAGTCAAAGCATATCTTTAATGACTCAACCTTTTTTACACAAGCCTTGATTTGTATGTTTCAACCAGTCTTTTATATTTAATCATGACATGGTTGTTGCGCATAGAGTTCATCTACTTCCGCAAAATCAAGCCGTCTCAGCGAGTTTATAACCATTATTGCTGGTCAAGGGTAGTGGGATTGTTTTTAACATATCCCTTCAGCAACAACCCCGTGCTTGATGTGTACTATACAGCTCGCAGCAACCCTTGTGCTCGACTTGTATTATATAATATCTCTCAGGCTGGCGAGACACTCTACCGGACCCACACAATTCTGGGTGTATCAAGGACTTTTCTTTAAGTGCAGTCTAGCACTAAAATATCTCTATCTCTAAGGTGTTCCGGTCAACACTCCTAGTGTTACCACTCCCACTCATTGTTCTCGAACAAACCATTTTTCAAGAATCGTGAGCCTCTAAAGGCTTCATCTTCCAAAACTATCGTGGAATGAGAATTTCCTGAGTACAAAGACAACAACGACCTTAATATTCTCGTTTATCATACATACGTCTGTCATAAGCTTTATCACTCAAATGGGGCGACCCCACTATATGATTTAAGGTCGGTTTCTTACTAAATCCAAATTTCGTAAGGTACTGAGTTAATTGACCTCAAAGGAATTCTGTATAGAACGTTAATTATTTTTCATACGCAAACTCACACCATATGGGAACCATGTAGTTCAGCATAAATCAAATTTTATCCAATATTATTTGATTATTAACAACTGTTGAAGCGCATGTGTGATGACTATCAACAGATGGTCGCGTGCATGAAGCCTAACTTTTCGCCTCTAGATAATGTTGTTAAGGCAACCATAACAACGTTCTTAGTTAGAACTGTAAAAAGTTGACGTTCTCTCTAAAGGACTCATTTCAGACTTGAGTGTAATTAACCAATTTGATCAAATCAAAATGCTTCTATTATCTCGCAGTTTATTTAACTTCCTCGATCTTATGAAGGATTTAAAATTTGTAACTTAGCACATAAACTAATCTCCAAGAAAGTGGTTTTGTGAAGTTTACAATTAATAGAAATTACTTTGGTCAAATACAATATTCTGTCAAAAAACGTTACTGCGGGTCAAACCCTGAAGATTTATGATTCCTTTATTAATTCCCTGTGAAGGGTGACTTGTCACATTTGCTGATTTTACGAGATTCCCACGACTTAACAATGTCATGTTTATCCAACACTTGAATCTCGAACTTCGGGCATGGCCAAATCAATAAATTCTTCTTTATCAACTCAAGGTCGCGTTTGTTGGTAATTGATTTCACAGTTTTAAATTTGGACAATAATACAATATTATAATCTAACAGTTATTTATTGCCCGCGAATTTATTTCAAAAATAAAATCGTATACATTTATTCAATATAATGTATACAAGAACCCTTCAGTATCTTCAAGGCAATTTATTTAACTGAAATGTACCCATTTAAACAGAGAAATATTTATCCAATGTAATTATTTGGACACTTTGTCCGCAATTAACATTGATCATAATCTCTCAATGCTGAACACTCCCACCAGAATCTATTACGTTCTAAACTAATAAGTGAGTACCTCTCAATGGAGTACATTGTTTAAAAATAATTAGTTTCAAAAACATATTATTCAAAATAGAAGACCCTCAAACTCAAAGTTTAGGTAAGTTCTATTTCCAATGCCCGCCCTTAGAAATACTTATTCAACCCAATTGGACCCTTCGTGTACGTTCTGTTATTCTTTATGCGTATTGGACTCATAGGCTTATCGAATATCAAATATAGAGCCATCCAAGATTGCTCCTTTTTACAGCCCATTTATAGAGTAGTACTTTATGCCAACTTGTGTCACAATGGCTAGTTGCAAATTATTACCAAACGATCCATTTTACGAGAATATCCATTTCGAAAAATCCATATTAGGACCATCCTTAGATTGGATCAAATCCAAATTCAGTCCCACCGAATAATAAAGCAGTATAAATATATAATGGGTTTGTCAATCCTAACAGAGAGAAATATAATGCAGAAGGCATAACAATTATCGGGTTGAACGTATTATTCATCAGGCTCTGATAAGGACTCTTTGACTTGGCCTGACTCCCACTATTTTTCTCACAATCTCATTCTCCCGATATAGATTTTGGAGAACTCATTGATAGTTTCATAGTGGGGTTGAGTTCCCCGCTCTGCAGAAATAAACCTCAACCTAACAGTTTGTTGGCCCATTAATCGGAGGTGCCGTGTCCCACACGAACCCCTAAACAATCCCATGTCCCACACGAGCTCATCTCATGAGTGTTTCAACAACTTCGTCTCCGGTCAGGAACCCTCACCCTAACAGCAATAATAGGGAAATAACCGGTCTAAGTGCTACCTATCAACGTCTGCCTCAATCCTAACATATAGAAATTTCTGCCCGTAGTATAACACTTTATAAGGCGTGAATATGTTTCGGAGAGCGGCGTTTCAACTGTCACCAGAAATATCTATGACAAAAGCGAAATGTTTGGCGCCGATAACTCGGAACAAACTGCATAAACACCCAGGTCATTTCAATAACGAGCTTGACTTTGTTGTCTTAACGCACGCGAGCTACATACAGCAAGAGCGAAATGATTCTCGCCGATAACTCGGAACAAACCGCACACACACTCAGGACGCAACAGTTTCAAGCTTGATAGAAGACAGGAACCAAGTCCCTTTACTCACTTAATATTTTGTCTAACAGGAGAGTACGTCTCACATGCAAGCACATAATAATGCACGTAACGTCATGCATGAAATCGCGGTAAACCTAGTTTGCCTACAAGACGATCAGCGTGGACTATTTCTACTCCACTACATTTATTTTACAATAATAACATCTTTTTCATATTCGGGGTAACGTCATGTCATCGAACGACCTCCAAATCCTCGAACGACTTTCCATATTTTAGTCTCGTACTCGTACGACCACCATACTTAAACTAATTTTTCTAAAAACTAAAGTACAAAACGGGGGGATCCCGGACAACCCGTATAATATCAAATAAAATACAACTCGGGTGGGCCTTGTCACCATTAACATATCACCCGAAAATAGAACCTAAGTCTCCGCTGACGTCATTAACGTATCATACATACATAACATAACACGTATGCGACAACAAACGCTCAAAGAAGCCGAAACGAAATTTGGGATTGTCTTGGGCCCATTAGGCCCATTCGGGTTACATATTGGGATTAAACTATTTGAAGGCCCATTAGAACTATTAACATGGCCCAATCATTTAAAGTCTTATAATGAATGGAATTGGGCCAAAACCTTGTCGGCCGATCGGATTTTCAAAACAGCCCGGAACACAAAAACAATGCCACTGGCCCTTATCGCTACTCCACCGAAGTCGGACTTTCCCATCGCCGGAGTTCAGACCCGGATCCGTTGAACATCACAGTCCCAGTAAAAGTAATGCGTAATTTAACGCACGACAAGGGGCAACCGCTTGTTTTTGAGCTTTCGACGAGTCCCTCAAACTCGAGTCGAAAGTCGTTGGAGTCAAGGCTTCGCCCCAAGCCAACGAGCCTCACTATTCTTGTCTTAGGTATCGCTGAAAATTTCCATTGAAACCACGTCTAACATGTTTTACGCAGATCTACTCTAGACCACTAGATCTAAGCAATCTTTGTAAAGTACACTCTTAAACTCATCTCCAAGAGTAAACTTATAATCCGCAGGGAGATAACCGCTACGATTTCTCACCACGGTGCTGCAACTCATGCTATGATGCTCGAATGACTCAGTGATTTGCACAACCGAGATCATTTCGGGTTCGTTTATGTTGTTTTTAAAACCAGGCATGGCCCTGATACAACTGTTGGGGAACCCTAGGTGTCCCGAGATCTAATCCCGGACGCAGCTGAAGTTTAAAATTTTTCTGGGGATCCCCGTAAGGTTAGCCCCGAATCGCTTGGTTATATAAGAGAAAACATGCATGACACGTAATAGGGTTTTAGACGCTTACCCTCGTAGCGAAGATCCTAGGTCTCGCATTGCCGTCCCGGTTGTCGTAGTTCGCTCCGAGCAACGGCATGACCTCTTCGAGCCCCAACGCCTTGGCAAGATCGTCACGCCGACCTCGGGACGTATCCAAATTCCACCTCCTCCCAAGGATGGCTAGAGAGGAGGGGAAGATGTTTAGAAGAGATGTGCATATGTGTGTCATTTACTAAAACTCACTCACAAACTTAGGTTTTTCAAATAACAACCTAAGTTTTCTCTCAACTCTCTCTAGAACACTAAGTTTAGAGTGAGAAAGGACTAAGACCTCACACGGACGAAATTCACTCCAAGCCAATTCATCAAAATTATTTTTCAACCTTTGAAAATGACTTCAAATTAAATCATGTCCTACATGACTCATTTCTTGTTCGGTTCCTTTGTTTTAAATCATCTAATGACTAGACAATGTCCCACAAGTCTAATAAAGAAACAGGGCACGAAATTGGATGAGATTTGGATCAAAATTGACCAAGAAAACGACGTTCACGGCCACTCGCAAAGTGCTTCCCGGTCGTGAACAAATCCCTTACAGCCACGAACCCAACATTCACTACCGTGAGCCCCCCGACAGAAGCCTTGGCCGGCCGCAGTCGTCCTTCACGGCTTGAGACAAGGCCATTCACGGCCGTGACTGCAGCCTTCATGGCAAGGGTCAAATCCTTCATGGCAGTGACACTGTCGGGGCACGAAATGAGCTCACTACTATGCTTCAGGCCTACGACAGTACCCTTCATGGCCTATGACAGTACCTTCATGGCCGTGACACTTTCGGCAGGTTAGCGGTAGTTTCGTGTTTCACGCAGATCAAGGGATAAACAATGTTCGATTGACCTAAAATTTTAACCATAGTTCGAAGACTCACCAATCTTGATTTTGACCAATGTGATTCTCAAACCGAGGTCTATATTGGGAGATATGAATTTTTTAATCTGCTGCTACTTTTCAGGCGAGCTTCATAGCCTTGACGAGCCTTGCTCGTGGCTGTGAACCTTATTTTCGGTCCATACTTCATCGTCTCATTTCAGGAATCTAAGTCCATGTAAATATAGTTTCTAAAACTTTATTTGACATTTTATTAACGACTCCAAGCTCGTTAAATAATAACACATCTCAAATTATCAGATACTGTCTCAGTGATCCTTCTTAAGCCCCACTCTCTTGGTTCGTCTCAACCCGGCAAGGGAGGTATCCAAGAATTCGGTAAGCGCCTAGCCAATCCCACGGTACCGAATAGATCCCGTGTCGAGTACGATCTTCGTATTTTACGAACCGACTATAGATCGCCGTACTACGTATTAGGGATCTCATATTTACCGAACATAATAATTTTATAGGTCAGGATCCCGATAAGGACAAGGAAGAGGTCGAATAAACGAACGGAAATATAAGCGTAAATGTGAGTATGATATGCAACATGTGTTCTGTTTCTAATTGATTTATATGCCTATATATGCTTATATGTTTTATACGAATTTATTGATTGATTTGAAGTTTATGGCTATATGTACTGATTGATAACTAATGTGTCTTATGTGCCTACGTGCCCTATATGGATTAACTGATTGATGATTTTATAATATACGTGTTAACTGTAAATTGACGTGAATTATGTGACCGTAACGTGTTCTCATATGAAATATGTATCATAATGCACGACATTGCATACATGTAATAAATGAAAGGAGAAACCGTTATGGCTGCTACGACTACCGATGGTATGATACGGATGCTACGGCATATATCCCTACAAATAGGGGGATTTTACAGAGTCCTGTACAGGCAATACGTAACCCTACAAATTGGGGAATTAGGGAATAGTTACAGACTCCCATGCATGGGCGCCGACTGGGCGTACAGTACAGTCTAGCTAGTCTATAACGGGAGTATGAAAATAAATGGCATATAGAAATGCATCGATTTAAGGATCATTTGAATGATGGTTAGATGATTTAAAGTATTTACAGTACAAATTGCTTTTGATCTATGGAACTTATATGATCAATGGTATAAAATGGAAGTATTGAATGACATCTACGGATCTTATGAACAATGGTTTTATGAACAAAGGAATTACGGAATGGGTATATAAAAGAAATTTTATGATATTTATGAGAAATGGATTTATTTCTTATTACAGTTTTATTTACTATACGTCTACGGAATAACATGTTGCGATCATACTCTGAATAATTGTTACAGTGTTGTAGATATCTAATAGGCTACTTAGAACGCATCCACGATACGAAAGCATGGATTTAAGGTTGGCCGGCTACACTCTCATCCTACTCCCCGCAGTTCACAGTTTGCATATAGTTTAAGGAACATTAGTAAGATTTCTATACGATGTTAAAATAATTATGGTGTACATATATGTGCGTATGAGTGAAAGGGAATAGATAGATGTACGCCTCCGTTAATGTTCAAAGGGAATGGTTATGAAGGAAATAAAAGGCAAAAAATTTTATGGGAAAAATGTAATAGCTGCGCAAATAAGGTTAAAGGAATCGCGACGCTACAATACTATCTTATAAGTCATGTATCACATAGCACATAATTAACTAAACACGTAATATGCAGTCACAAATGTATGCATGTTTATTGGTCGGCTTACTTATGGGACTCGGGTATTACACTGTTGCATACACAGTCATTGGCATCTCACTCATTGATTCTTTTGAGGTATCTCCTTCACTTGGGCGGAGAATATCTGACTCAAATTCAGTTATTGCTGGACATTTTCTATCTTTATATCATTCAATTCGTTGTAATCAAAAGATATCTCAGCTTTCTTGCGTATTTGTGTCTCATCTTCCCTTGTAATGTTTTGGATTCACCGACGAAAGCATGAGATCTGTCATAAAACCTAATTGCATGTATTTGACATCATATAGATAGGGTGCATTGGTTATTGTTGGCCCTTTTATTTCCAAACAAGGCTCAAAAGAAAGGATTTAATGTGTAAATCGTGAAGAACACCTTGAGTGCGTGTTAGTGTGTGTATTTCTGTGGAAAAGTACAAGGTGGCTTACCTTTTGATTTCTTTTGATAAACCCTAATTAGGGTAAGTTGGGGCTTTATATACCACAAGTATTTGGTATATTAAAGCCGAGTCCCAAACTCTTACTAAATATTCCAAGTCACCCCAAACTACAACAACCCATTACATAAACACATATTAACCCAAGATTACATAAATTAAAGGATGCTACAATATATTCCTAACAATCGCTTTGGTGTCCTTGGTGTCCTCTTCTTCTTGGGTTTCTCCATAGCATAGACCGATTTCATGAGTCCAAGTCTGAACCCTCATGATCGTATCGTTCTTCGTAATGATATTCGATCTGAGATGATGTTGAGATTCTCGTACTTCTCCTGGTCTTCTGCTTCTTCTAACCTTAGCTGCTCCTTCTAACCTTAGCTGCTCCAGAATCCTTCCGAGTTTTCTTCGAATGATCAGCAGCGTTCCATCGCTGAATTTGGCAATCTCGGATGTTTTCATCAGCCTCTTTTCTCCCATGTAGTTGATGTAGAACACTGATGGATCGTTGTCTTCATTGATTATGTGGCCTTCACCAGTACTTGGGTCGGAGACTTCGAAGGATGGCTTCGTGAGATTCACCCTCTTCATGTTGCTTTCTACTGCCATTTGAATGTTGTGAGTCGCATTGAATTTGATTTGGCGCATCATGAATCGCTTAAGAGTGACGTATCCCACCTTTAAGTCTGGATTCTGAAGTGTTCCAAGAAATCTTAAGCTTCCCAGTATCTGATCAACGTCTTCACCTCTGATGTAGGAGAGATCGCCTTCAGTCAGTTCCTCGACCGTTCCATCTTCTCGCTGCACTTTTTAGATAGGATATTCATAGAAGTCAAGACGACCTCGCCGTACTCCCAAGACTTTGCTGATTCTGGCTTTTTCCTTCTCTTCTCTTCTAAGAGTATCAACATTAGTATCTTTTCCTCTCCACACAAGCCCTCTACGAAGAGAGAGCAGGTATCGTACAGCGGTTGGTCTCGGGAGATGAGTTAGGCCTCTCAGGTCAAGCTCGTCTAACTTTTCTATCCTATCTTCCTTCCTCCAGATTCTTCTCCGTATCTCATCTTGATATGGAGCGATCACTTTGACATTTTCCCACGGTGGCTTCTGTTCTTCTCCTATCTTCGACTCTGAAGGGGGGCACTCCTCATCGACGACGACGTGTTTGAGAAGCTCAAGAAGTTCTGGAATGTCGGCTTCGTAGTCTTCACCTTTCTCGAGTTCATCATCGTCGATAAGGGCTAGGCTAACGTTTGCCTTCATCAGGAAGTATCTGGCATTATCCAGTAAGCCCTTGGCCAAGGCTGGATGCTTCGGCAATGTTAACCAGTCATCGTTGAAGACGTATTTTTCTATCATTTTGTGTGGGTTGTAAAGTGTTTCGAGAGATATGATTGGTTCATTTGACTGAAGGGATAGGATGGGAGAGGATGGAGATATCGAAGGGCTGCTTTGGCTTATGGGAGGAGGAAGAGATAAGCTCATAGCTGGTGAGGAGGGCTGTTGGGTTGTTTTAGTAGTAGTTCGGGTAGATTTTTATTTGTTTGTGTGGGTGCAGGTGATTTTGTTCTGGTTGCTGTTTTGGTGGATGATGATGATAGCTGCTGTCGAAGCTGAGCCGCTGGTGTGGGTTGCTTCTCCCCCTCGGGACGACCCCCACTGTCCAAGTCGTCACGTCGTTGACTTGATGGTTGGGCCTCGCCTCGGCAGGCGAACGGAAGCTCAAGACGTCTAAGAACCTCCGCTTCATACTCCGTGAGCTTTGATGCAGTGCGAAGTCTGGCGATGAGGACGTCAATGAGTTCCGTGATGGGAACGTTCCATGGGCCTCCGTCAGTGTCATCGGAGGGGTCCTGACTGATAGCTCTCTTCCATTGTTGTCTGTGACACTACATTTGCTGGTCTCGAAGTTCACCATGTAGCGTTTGTCACAGAAACGTCCAATGCTGAATAAATTGTAGCTCAGTCCTTCGACGTAGGAGACCCCTTTGATGGTCAGCCTGTCATGGATGAGACCACCCGTTCCAAACATGGGTGCAGATTGACCATTTCCGAAGTAGACCTTTCGAGAAATCCCTCAGAGAAGTTGCTCAACAGCTCTTTGTTTCCAGTCATGTGTGAGGAGCAACATGAATCTAAGTACCACACATGACGGACCTGCAAAAAGAATCAAGTAAGCTTAGGTACCCATTTATAGACGGGCCCTTCTTTGATAACAGATGTAGAAGCTAACATATTTGTTGCTATATTGAATTCTTTGCTGGATTGTTGGATAGCTGGTTTAAGAACCCACGCATGACAATTTCCTATGAGATGCAGTTGGGATTTTGGGATCCAAATTTGTTTTTGCCTTAATTTCTTGTTCTGCTTGGTCTTGGAGGTGGTATGTTTCTTTATCTTAGATTTGATAGTATGATTGGTGAGCGTGGAAGATATGTCCTTAGAATGGGCGCTATGCGACGTGGAAGCGTTTTTGCTGAAATTATTATCATGAGGATGGGAAAATACATCATTGTTTACATGACAATATTTTGATTTTTGGGCATAAAATAACGAAACACGATCTGCGACATTACAAGAAGTCACTTTTGGAAATGCATAAGATTTGGGAACTTGAGAAGAAAGGTTTGAGACTGGTCTCCTCTTCTTATCAGGGACTGATGTCTTTTTTGCTGAGCCAGATCGAACCTTCTTTGCTTCCTCTCAAGTTTCTACAGATATTGCTAATTTGTTTTTCCTTGCTTTCTATAAGATCCTCTAAAGTCTTCACTTTAGTTTCAGACAAGGTTAAGAATTCTCGGAGAATAGCTATCTCTTCCTGGTTTGTTTAATAAGGCATAATTTTTGTCAAAATTGCTTTGGAGTTCTGAGTAATCCTTACTGTGCATGGAGAGTTCGGCTGTCCTACGTTCAAGTTTAACAAAATCATTTAGAGATGGAGTGTATACCTCCAGGTCCGATGAAGAGAAATCTGTCCTGTCTGACCCTATAGCTGGCTCGTCCTCGTCGGAATCATCATCATTGCTTTTCACCATGAAGGCCATTTCATCTTCCTCCTCCTCAGACGTGTCCTCCAGCCATTCCTCTTCCTCGGCAACCAAGACAATTCCTGTCTCCTTGCGTTGTGAGAGCTGAAATTTTTCTTGTAGTATTCAGTGTTTTCTTCTTAGGTTTGAAGCATTCAGATGCAAAGTGTCCCGGTTTGCCACAGTTGAAGAACTTCTTTAATACTTCAGATTTCTTAGTTTTAGCCTCTTCAGGGGCAACGAACTTCGTTGTTTGTTGAAGGAAGATGATGATTTCTTGGCGCTCATCTTATTGACCGTCTCTGAGATCATAGCCAGTTTCTTTCTGATTGATTCGAGTTCATCCTCAGATTCTTGGTCAGATTCAGCATTGTCAAAAGTGTCGGATTGTACAGCCTGCTTTCCTTTGGAAGTTCTCAAGCTCCTGTTGCTTGACTTAGAGGTCACGAGTGCAATTGGTTCCATGTCGACGTTTCTTTTTCCTTCGTTCTTGATTTCTTTGGCATACTGGGAGTATTGTGGGAGGTTATCGTGTAAGGAGTGAATGTCTATAGCATCAAGATCATTGTTCTGATCTTTCTCATCTCGTTGATGATGGTCAGGAAACGAATGTAAACATCTCGAAGTTCTTCCCCCTCCTTAGCTTTGAAGGAGTCATAGACAGTGAGGATGCTGGACTTCTTAGACAGATTGCTAACTTCTGTCCCAACCATCATTTTGCATGCCACATCCCAGATTTCCTTTGTAGTGACCATTGCGTCGACTTGCTTGTAGACATCATTTGATAGGGCCTGAAGTACGCAGTGTCGAGCAAGCTTGTCCGCTCTGGCTCGTGCTCTCTCAGCATCATTGTATCGACTATGGTCCTTAGGAGTTCTTCTCTCTGGAATGGCAGGAACCGCATCGGGTTGAGCAGTGATGATGGTCCAAAATAGAGCAGGTCCCTCAAAAATGGAGGAAAGCATGTCATTTTTGCGAGGTCTATATCCTTGATTTCGACGAAGTTGATGAATCGTTGCTCTCATATGCCGTACTCTCCCCATCTTACTAGTGGTGCACGATTGTCAGATCCAATAGCAAGACCGTCCATGTTTTTGTTTGGTAATGATCGTTAACGCGAAATAGATCTGCGAAATGAATTGATTTAGTTTCGAATGAAAAATAGTCAAGAACAATTTCTGAGTGTTGAGTCAGTGTAAGTAAATTCACTTAATGAATTCTGTCGTATTTTAAATTTGGATGATTTTGTGTAAGACTTGAGGATCGGACGATTGGAGTTCCATGAAATTGAGATTTGGTCAAGTCAAACTTTTTGTGATTGATCGATTCTATCCCTATAGAAGTAAGCTCGGCGATTTTGATATAAGTGTTGATAATCGGGCGATTGAGATTCCAAGATAATAAAATCGGGCGATGGAAATTCAATTTGGATTTCTAGAATCGAGCTAAGGAGTTTGAATTAGGCTAGTTTCAACCGATTTTCATTTGGAGCGATTTTAATTTGAAATTTTTTGTATCGGCCGATAGAAGTGTTCGAGTTTCGGGCAATTTTTGTCCAATTAGATTGAGGTTCGATCGAATGAAATTGAAAGTGGCTAATCGGGCGATTGAGTATCGGGCGATGCACTAAAATGAGCAGTAATCGCCGAGATATTAGGCGATCGAAACAAGGAAATTGGTACTACAGCCTTTCGGGCGAGACACGTGTCGGCCGATTGAGCGAAAATGATTGAAAATCGCCGAAATTTCAATCGGGCGAAACTCCTCACAGTGATGTGGTTTCCATCGAAACCTTCAATTCGATGGTACTGTTCTATAGCCTACACGAAAGTGATGAACGGTTCAGCAAAAATCAGATTTTCAGACCGTTTTTGCTTAAATCTTACTCAAACTTGACGGAAATCGACGTGAAAGACCATAAATGTACCCATTATCAGTTTTCTAATGTCTTAGGCGAAAGAAATCACTGAAAACGATTTGAAAACACCCAAAAATAGTGAAAAATTCGAAAATGAGTTTTCAAGCACAAAACTTCTTCAAATCACGTCGGAATCGAGCTAAACTGGATTCAAATCCAAGATATTGATCCGCGTTAGGCTCTGATACCACTTGTTGGCCCTTTTATTACCAAACAAGGATCAAAAGAAAGGATTTAATGTGTATACCGTGACGAACACCTTGAGTGCGTGTTAGTGTGTGTATTTCTATGGAAAAGTACAAGGTGGCTTACCTTTTAATTTCTTTAGATAAACCCTAATTAGGGCAAGTTGGGGCTTTATATACCACAAGTATTTGGTATATTAAAGCCCAGTCCTCATCCTGAGATTTGAGAGGTTTGAGTTCGCGAATTTTAAGGTTTTAAGGTTCCATCCTCCTCATCCTCATCCAGTTTTAAGGTTTGGTAAGCGAATCGGATTAAGATTTGAGTTCGCGAATTTGGACTTGGCATGCTTAACGACTTGTCTTCACCAATTGGTTAAGTGTTGCTTCACGAATTGATATGAGGTAGGATTCGCGAAGTAGGCAGGTTCTCTGGGTTCGCGAAGTGATCAGGTAAGTGAAGTAAGCTGGATTCGCAAAATGAAACCTGGGAACCCTGATTCGTGAAGTGTCTGAATCGCAAAGTGATCGGATCATGAATTGGTAGCTCGTGATTCGTGATTCGTGAAGTAACCTTATTCTTTAAACTCGCGAAGTTGTAGGGTTCGTGAAGTAATCTGGATTCGCGGAATGATGAAGATCGCGACGTGGCTAGGAAGAGCTGATTCGCGAAAGATGACCGGATTCGTGAAGTTCTATTTCTTTTCACTACTTCGCAATCGCTTCTCCTTAACTCTGATTCGAGAAGTTCAATTCGCAGAGTTGATTCGTAAAGTATGATGTCGAATCCGAGGGGTTGATCTTTGAAAATCTGACGGCCCGTGAACTTCCAAATCTCAAACCTAATTTTCGCGAGGTGGAAGATCTGAACTTTATTCGCCAAGCTGAGAGTGAACACTTGAATTCGCGAAGTTGTCTTGGGAAGGTGACAACCCGCGAAGTAGACAGAAGCCCCTGAATTCGCGAAGTTAAACCCTAATAATGCGCCGTTCGCGAATTCAATAACAAAATAAAGAACATAGCAGTTTTCTCTTTGCAGACCGAAGAATTCCAGAAAACAACCTTAAACTCGACAGAAGCTAGTTGGGTAATTCCCAGAACTGATAGATATGCAAAGTAACAGCTTGAGGAACTCAGAAAACAATCGAAAAAAGCTTCGAAGTGTGATTTTGAGCTGCTTAACGAAATCTGAAAAATCTTCAAAATGGCTCAAAACTCGATTTTTGTTACTTGTAATGAAGTTTCCTCACCTACACGCTTGCTCTGATACCACTTGTAAGTCCAGATTATCCAATTACACTTCAACAAACCTTCGATTGATGTGAATAGTGCATTTAGAGGTTTAGTGTGTTGAGTACGTGAAGTTGATAATGGAAAACTTGATTGGCAAAGGTTAGAGTTTGGGGCTTAAACACCTTGAATAGGTATTAAGTCCATTGGGCCCTCAAAAACCCATAACAACCTATCAACCCACTAAATACAATATTACACATTAAATACAACATAAAGAAATAATGGACTTAGACCAGATATCTTGGATACTTCTAAAATATTCCTAACATGTCATCAACGTATACATGTATAACTACAATGGTGTGGTTATTGTCTTGATGAACATGAATGAATTAGCTGAACTTTTTAGAAAAATTATATTTTAGGAGTGCCTGACTTTGGAGTGCCATGCACTCGGAGATTGTTTAAGACCATATATAGATTGTTTAGGTTTACATACAAGGTTTTTGTGATGGTCTTCGCGTTGATGACCTGGTGGGAGTCTCATGGATATCTCCTCATCCAGATCCCCTCGTAGAAAGGCATTTTTACGTCCAGTTGTGAAAGAATCCATCTGGAGTAAGAGCAATGGATAGAAGCTTTCTAACAGTGTTCATTTTTGCTACTGGTGCAAGTGTTTATTTATAATCTATGCTGTAAGTTTATGTAAAGCCCTTTGCTACAAGACAACTTTAATCGTTCAGTTGTCTCATCACTGTTGTGTTGATTTTATACACCCACTTACAACCCACTGCATTTTTATTTATTGGCAGTGTGATACTCCAAGTTTGCGTCAAGGGCTTCACGTTCTTCCTTCATGGTTCTACGCAATTCATATTTTTTATTTGCTTCTTCGAAGTTATTGAGTTCAGCGAATTGGTCGATGTTGATTAAATAAAAAAGCTTGATATGAGGGTGAAATTTTATTATAAGTTATATAATCTTTCAAAAAGCTTGATATGAGGGTGAAATTTTATTATAAGTTATATAATCTGGAATTGGGTAGTGACTTGATTTGTTACAAAGTCTTTTAATCTTTCCGGTGGTATAGTTTGTCTCATAGATCTCCTTAGATTTTGAGGTTCTAGTGCTTCTCCCGCAGACTAGACTTCTTCGACTACGTTAGTTTCATTGTTTGTTATCAATCAGTTGTTTAATATATTCCCTCGAGATTCGTTAATTCATGTAATGATATATCAGTTGGACAATTTGGATTTTCGTAGTTTTCTATAGTAGGTTCATTTCCTTGAAATATTACATCTCTAGAAATATATAACTTGTGGCGCCCCGCCATCAACTACTATATTTTTATGCTAGTTTACGTGACTAATGAAAATATAAAATATATTACATGCAAAATTGCTAACGAAAATTTTTCCTTTTTACATAAAACAAAGCACACTAATATTTTACAATACGATACTTAATAAGCCTTAAATACATGACAAACTTATTTTACAAAAGCACAACATAATTAAACATAACACCCGCCACATAGGTCACATCCATGTACACACCACCCTCAAAAGTCGCTGGAAGTTTCACATGGATCAGCCTCAGCAATGAAACGATCACATAATGTGTTCATTCAGATCTACAAAACATGGGATGACCTATAAAGCTCAGTTTGTGGAAATATGCATGAAATGCACGTGCCAAACTCGCAAAGGCATCCACGCCATTGCTTATTAATAATACTCGTATTCTCACATCGTTCCTATTTCACTCAGGGCCCTCAGCTAACTTGCTACACACACCATCATGAGCTCAAATCCAATATGGATTAAAATACAATAGTTGGCCTACTCCGGCTAGGATTGAACTAGGGTTTTCCCCTAGATCGCCATTGACCAGGTCGCCCCTCTATTTAGCGGTTGCCTTCCCTGGCACACTGGCTAGGCCCACACTAGGGTTTCCCCTTAGGTCGCCATCCACCAGATGTTTCATCCAGGTCGCCTCTTCCCGCTACATAAATCATTTACATTCATATATTCGACAGCTTACATCCCTTCGTGGTGCCTTTGTAGAAGTAGCTATGACTCATCTGTGAGTCGACATCAAATGCCCATATCGGCAAATATTATTTGCTCTCAGGCAATCATTGTGCATACTCATAACTAAAAATCCTCACGAAATTCGTGTATGCACATGTCCATGCCACGTGAATGATGCGATAAATACTTACCATGCAATCGCATATAGCAAATAACTCACGTCAAATATTCTCATCGAAGCAAATAGTCACGAAAGATAAACACACATAAATAACTTTATGTGTTGTAGGTGAAATTCCCACTATCCTTAGCTGCTTATTGTACTGTAAGTCTCCCAACCCTCGAACCTTAAATATAGAAACGTTATAAGGTTAGTGCAAGTTAATTTAAGTATATACCTAAGACTTTCGAAATAGGTATTATAAAACCCTGTTTTGAAATAGTCTGTTGAAGGTAATTCGGTTTCGAAAGCTGCTTCGACATCATTATAATTCGAAAACCCTAGTTAAGGTTATGGTTTGAAAATAGCATGACCTAGAATTTGAACATGTTTTGAAAATAACATAGTTTGGAAACCCTAGTTTCCAAATTCTATTCCTAAGGTCAAATAACATTTTTGAAATATCTTATAACATGGTAAGATTTTGAAACTATTCCAATTTTCGAAACCTAGCACATCCTGGTTCGAAAAGCACCTCATTTCGAAAGTGACGTAAGTTTCAAATATAATATGTTTCGAAAAGTAGTTTGAAAATTATTTCAGTTCAAAAATCATAAGCCTGTTGAGTTTCGAAATTATCATCGAAAAGAATTTCGAAACCTTGTTCGAAATGGGTCTCGAAAACTTGTTCGAAAAATTTTTTGTAGTTGAGTTCGATAGTTTGAAAATTGTTTCGAAGTTTTGTTCGAAATTTTTATGAACTTTGATTCGAAATTTCTATGCTACAAACTTTAATGGTTTCGAAAATTTCATTCACAATTCAGTTCGAAAATTTCATCTCATGTAAGTCACTTATCTTTCGAAAATTTACATGTTGCAAAATTCCTTGATTTCGAAAATTATTAATCATACCTTACAAAAATCCTATCATGCGGAAAACACTATTTCCTTCGAAAATCTCTAAAACTTTGGATCAAAAATATTATTTTTCCATAACGTGATGAACTTCATCAAAACTTCAAACATGTTCAAACCTTCATAAATCAAGATCGACATAAAGCTTATGCAATTTTTATGCTTGCTAAACCTTAAAGCATACTCAATCATAGTTAAAAACGTAAAGATCAAAGTAGAAATTTATACCTTCTTCCCAAGCTAAACCATGAGCATCGTTCGCGTTCTTTCTCTCCGCTCTTTCTACTTCATTCTAATCTATATTTCGTATGATTTGTAACGTGACATTTTCATGTACTTATCTAGCTGAATTATTGTTATTATTTTAGCTTTAGGTTGCTTTCTATCTTGACTTTAAGTTTAGAAAGTTTGGACTCATCTCATTCCTAAGTTTCGACATTTCATCTCATAATTTTCGAAACTCTTCACCTAATTTCGAAAGGTGTCCCCTTTACTAAGTTTTTAATTCTTCTACTCATATTTCGAAATTCCCAACCATTTATATAACTAATTTTCGAAAGTATCAACAAGAAACCCTAGTTTCGATATTGTAGGGTTTCGAATTTCTCTTTCATTTACAACCACTTTTTCGAACCTACCTATTTCGAAACTATCTCCCTCATTTCGAACTTCTCTAATTTCAAAAGTCTACACTTTCTATTTTCTTAGGTCCTTTCGAAATTCTCATCTCCGCAGCTTTATACTATCGAGTTTCTCCTAAGTCCTAATATTTTCTAATAAATCAACTTATCACTTAAGCACACAATAAATAAATATCAAATATGAAAATCACATAGGCATAGAATATGCATGCAAATTTATGGCCGGCTTACTGTCGGGACTCGGGTATTACATAACTTTTTATTTTTTGGATCATAACATTTAAACATTTTCTCCGAGAGGAATATCCCAAGAAGATAGTTTTTACAAAATTAATGTATAATTTATCATGTCTTTTTACGTGTACAAATGATTACATCCAATACACGTAAATGACATGAATTAGGTGGTCTTTTGATTAAAATTTGTGGAGGGCCATTTAGTTCAACGCTCCGTAATCTATTTATCATATATGTAGCCGTAAGTACAGCATCTGACCAATAGATGTTTGGAACATTATTTTGAAATAGAACAGATCTAGTAACTTCTGACATATGGTGATTTTTTCTTTTTGATACTCCTTTTTTCTGGAGTACTAATGCATATTATTTAATGTATTCTTTCTTTTGACAATTGCGAAAAATATTGTAAATATATTTGATACCATTGTCTGATCTGAATATTTTTAATTCGGATTATACTGGTTTTTTATTAGATTTAAAAATTCTTTTTTGGTGTAATGTCTAGCGTATATATATAACAAAAAGGAATGTACAATGTCAGTGGGAGCAAAACTCCACGCAACCAACCAGTAACAGGTTACTGGAAACAAATCTCACCATGCACAGTACTACAAACTACCATGCACCACGCCATAATCTACGAATATCTGCTTGCTGAAGGTCATACTTAGTGGACGTACCACTAAGCCTCATCGTCACCAATGCAAGCACGCATCCAACCAGTCTATCAGGTGTCGTGAAGATCCCGTTGCGCTACCGTCTGTTCCTTGCCTGCCAAATATGGTAAACAAAGGATGACAACACATGACATGAAGCTGCTTGAAGAAGGTGCCTTCCCCTCCAACGCGCCGACGCCCATCGAATACCCTCACGCCAGTCCCTATACGGCCAGGTCCATCGAATTCGCCTCCTCAACAGCCGAAGAGACTGTCGTGAGAACGCACAATCGAAAAAGAGTTGTTGGGTGGTCTCATAATGTAGCTCGTCGCAGAGGACACAAGCCGACGTGCTCGCCCTCTGAGCCACCCACGGCTTGTCTCTCGTTGACAATCGATCATGCCCCCCAAGCCATAATATAAACTCATACCGTGGAATCCTCAATGGGCCGCCAAAAAGGGCAGCCCAGGGCACAAGGGGTCGTCTATATCGAATCGCCTCTCTAGCCAACAAGGCTGTCATGGTCCCATCCACCGCCCCTGTCCAATGTATCCCATCACATCCACCATGTACTAACACCGGTTAGGCGACTGATCTTGATATATTCGACCGAGCCTTGGCCCGGCCTGTTCCATCCCCTACCATCAATAACAACACTCAATCGAGCATCAGAAGGCAGCCCCATCATAATAGGGCCTCGTGGGAATCGCTCCAACAATGGTATAGTCATCAGCCAGGGGTCCTTCCCCAGCCAAATTGTGGACCAAGCTCCCACCCTAAAAGTGATCAAGGGCTGGATAAGAGGCCCCAACTGCATCAGTTTCCTCCAGCTCCAAGTGTCACTTGCCAAAATCGCGAGATCCCAGATCGATCGAGAGTGCCGTCTCGTCCCATATAGCCATGCTACCCAAATCGAGTCTGAAGCCCTGGTGAGCACACTCCATAGCTGTCTCAACCTCTATAGATCGTAGTCCCATCCCCCTTTCAGACACGGGTAAGCAAAGGGCATCCCAAGCTACCTTCACGGATAAACCACCTCAAAGAAACTTCCTAAAGCGCGTCTCCAAAGCCCGAACAACGCTCTTAGGTAGCAGCAAACCCCCGACCAGTAAGCATGTAAGGCCTGAAGAACTGACTTAATCAGCAGAAGTCGTCCTGCATACGACAATGACCGATTAAGCCATGACCCAAGTCGTTGATCCACCCTCTGTGAAGTGTAAAATATGCCTAAGAGGGGGGGATTAGGCTATAAAAATTTTGGCTTGTTCTTCTTTGGAAAATACTTTTCTTTAAGAAGATATTTCCAGAGTGTGTTATTTCCTGGAAAGTACTAAGAGTATCAACGTTATATCCCTAACCGTGTTTCACAAAATATCACGTTATTTTCAGAAAGCATTTCAACGATATTACCTAGTTACTTGCGGGCATTCCGGGTTTGTCTCACAGAAAAGTAAATAGCAGAAAGTAAAGTGAGACGGGATTTTTATACAGGTTATATCCCCAAATGGGGTTTAATCCTGTCCTTGGGGTGTGATCTCCCAAAGAGTTCCAATCAATCACTTAGTATTATCGGTTAGGGTTACAAAATGATCGATCCTTACACAACCGAAGCACTTTGGAAACTAGACTTCCACCTAGGCTACCGCACGCCAAGTTTCGATCTACGTCCTTTACCCAGGAAACCTAGTCCCCGACTGGAAGCAGCTTGCTACCGAAGGGCCACCGAATCCACCAAATTCGTCCCTCCACGTGCGGAAGAATCCAATCGTGCTCCTTTGCGCGTTCAACACGTCCGAAGACACAACATGCCCGAAGGCAAGGGTTTAGGGTAGGGTGTTGCTAAAGATTCGCTCACGGGTACAGATTTGCAAATGAAGGCTCAACACATACTACAAATTTTTCGCAAATTAACGCTCAAAACAGTCTAAGGAATTCGGTGGCTTGTGTGTTCGTTTTCGTACCCTTCAACGTGAAGTGTTTATCTTCTATATAGACCCACGAATAGCTTCTACACTTCACAAGGAAAGTTAAGCACAGAATATGCAAGAGACAGCTCAATTATCACGTGCATTAACTCAAAGAATCATGCCAAGAATAAACCAATTTAGCTCAACGGTCAAACATGATCATTTACCAAAAATACTACAGATTAACTTTCATTCCATTGTAATCTCATCCATTCGTCAGCATATTCCATATATAATTCCACTCAGCACATTATCAATGGTAAGCTCAATCAACTGATTTCTTTCCCAAAATATGACAGCCAATTCGCACAGAGAAAGATTTGATTTACGAGTATAATGCAAAGCATACTTTCCATGTATGGTGATCTCATCCGATTTCAGCACATTCCAAAAATAGACTCAATCAGCATATTCCCACATATAAGCTCAATCAGTTAATCACTTTCCAAAATATAAATCCCAAGTCGCATAAGGAAAGATAGATCATGATTCACTGATTTAAGAGTCAAATAAGATAGCACTCAAACGGATATATCATTGATATTCTTTCCTAAAATAAATCAATCACATGTAAGTACTTAATCCGAATATCTTTTCCATATATATAGCATAGTCATTCATATCCGGGTGATCACCAGCGATATTCTTTCCTAAAATAACTCAATCTCGCAGACAGTTCACCTATCACTCAACATAGTATATTTTCCATATATAGTACACAGTGAGATTCCATTCGTACGAAAACGTTCATAATGAGGTGATCACAACATATTCCAGTTAAGCATAAGATCACATATTTTCGATTTTCTTAACGATTTAAATCATATTGAAACACTTAATCGAATATTTTCACATACTTAACCATCATAAACCATGCATATCGAGTTTTCTAAATTGTACCCCCCATAATACAAAATTACTTGGAATAATCAAAACTCTCGTAATCATTTGGACCAAAAAGGTCTACAATCTCCCCCTTTTTAATGATGACAAGTAATTAATGCCTATCTTAAGCATATGAGTATACTCGATATGAAACCATTTAAGCACATATCATGTTTAAGTATCAAAGCATGTGACATATGATCAGAGCAAATAATTTTATCAGATTTCAAAGCATGCTCCCCCTGTCTAATTGCAATATTCCTATGTAAAGCACATCAGCAAAAACATATAGCAATTACCAGGTCATATCATAGAAAATGTCACAAGTCACCATGGAATGTCGCAGATTATCAGATCATATGGAATGTCACAAGTTACCATGGAATGTCGCAAATTATCATATCATATCAGTTTGCTCCCCTGCCTATGCGCGGAATTCCTTAATCCTTAACAAATCACAAACTCAAGCACAGAGGGATTAAGACATAAGCATATAAAAGCAAGCCGATAGTATTAATCGCATTCCAAGATAACTAAGGGCCAAAAAAATGAACGACCCGACACCAAACCAAAACACCTAAAACACGACATTAATTGCCCAAAATTCTCCCCCTTCAGCATCAAAAAGGAGGAATCCAAAACACCACCAACTTACCAAAAACCTGCAACCTACCACAACCTACTAACCAAAAACCAGCAAAATAAAATAACTTAGAACTAAGCGCAGACGGGGACTAGGCATACTAGCTAGGAGATCACTAAGGATTGAAGTTCTAAGGGCTGGATTCGCTATCAGATGAGGCAGATGAGGATTCAGCGATATTCATAGTCGTGGAGTTCTCATTTATATACTTTTTGGCCCTATTAGAGTGCGTGAGATCTCATCAAACTTCTTCCTGTTATCATCCTTGATGCCCTTGATACTCCATTCCAAATCAGTTATGGTTCCCTGCTCGTCGTCACTATCTTGATCCTTTTTCTTCCTGATTTCGAACGAATGGCTTTCGAAGAGATTGGGGATTTGATCAGAGCAGTCTTTCGCTTCTTGTCGGAGGCAGATCCGGTGCCTTTGATTTTCGTCACGATTGAGATAGAAGGATTGAAGAGCGAAATAATGAAGTGAAAGACTTAGGGTTGAATGGATTGAAGAAAGAAGAGATTGGATGGTTCAGGCCGAAATGTCTTGGATAAGAATGGAAAGGATTTTGGAGAGATGTAATATCGATTAGACGTGGAGCAGATAAGAAAAAGATTTCAAAGTTTGAATTTTCAAAGATCGTTTGTGGAAAATGAAATTGCCCTCTAGATGGAATTTGTTGAAGGTAAGAGGATATCTCGCGGAAATTAATGAAGGTGGACTTAAGATCAAAGTGCAAAAATTAAAAAGGAATTGGCTGAAAATAGTTTTTCACATAAATCTCGAAGAGAATCTATTTACAGAAAAAATATTCTCCCCATGAATGGAAAGAAATAAGATAGATAAGGAAGGAAGAATCAAGAAAAAATATTAATAGAATCAAGGGCTAAAATCGAGGAGATCCTAAAGGATAAGATCAAAGAAATACTTAGGGCTAACTATCTAGTCATCTTTCCTATTTGAGCTCAATAATTCCTAATCGGTCACGAATATCACAAAATCTGCTCTCAGTAAGGGGTTTCATGAAGATATCAGCCAGCTGATCATTAGTTCCTACGAAGATTACGCTGATATTCCCTTTCTGTCTCGAATAAAATGATGTTTCACCTCTATATCCTCAGTTCGAGAGTCGTGTACGGGATTCTTAGTGATACTAATGGCACTAGTACTATCATAGAAAATAGGGATTTTGTCGTACCTTAAACCGTAATCACTCAAGGTCTGTTTCATCCAAAGGATTTGCTGAGAATAACTTTCTAAGGCCATATATTCTGCTTCGGTTGTAGACAGGGCGACGGCATTTTGTTTCTAACTGGACCAAGTTACAAGACAATTCCCTAGTAATTGGCAAGTACAACTAGTACTTTTCCTATCTTCTCTAGAACCGGTATAATCAGCGTCCGAGTATCCCATTATTGGGAATTCCTTGGAATTTGGATACCACATTCCAAAATTGATTGTTCCTTTCAAATATCTAAATCTTCGCTTGACTGTTGTCAAGTGAGATTCCCTAGGACTCGACTGATATCTAGAACATAGAGCAGTAGCAAACATAATATCGGGTGTTGCCGTAAGGTAGAGCAAACTTCCGATCATACCTTTATACTTAGTTTGGTCATAGGGCGTACCTTGCTCATCACTGTCAATTTTGGCGGCCTGATGCATAGGAGTGGGAAGTACCTTGGAATCAGCGATTCTGAATTTTTCAAGTAGGTTCTTCGTGTATTTCGTTTGAGATATGAATGTTCCCATGTCCAATTGCTTGATTTGTAATCCAAGGAAGTAAATGAGTTTCCAATTAAGCTCATCTCAAATTCTTGTTGCATAGACTTAGAAAAATTCTCGCAAAGAGTGATGTCAGTGCTGCCAAATATGAGATCATCAACGTATATCTGCACAAGTAATATGTGATTCCCTATTTTATAAACAGAGTGTTATCTATTGTTGCTATTGTAAAGCTCATGTATAGTAAAAACCTGCTCAATCTTTCATACCATGCCCTAGGGGCCTGTTTTAAACCATATAAAGCTTTGTTTAATTTGAAGACGTGATTTGAAAATTTTTCCTTTTCAAAACCGGGATGTTGCTCGACATAAACTTCCACATTTATAAAACCATTTAAAATTGCACTTTTCACGTCCATTTGAAAAAGCTTAAATCTTTTAAAAGATGCATATGCAAGTAAAATGCGTATAGACTCGAGCCTAGCTACGGGTGCAAATGTTTCTTGAAAATCTATACCTTCTTCTTGGGAATAACCTTTGGCAACTAACCTGGCCTTGTTAGGGGTTTTATCGTTCCAAATTTCATAGGGAGTACTCTTAATAATCGGTCTAAGGAAAATCCTCTTTGAGATATAACATGCCGTACTAACAGCTTCCGCCCAAAAATATTTTGGAGTATTATATTGGCTCAGCATAGTCCTAGCCATTTCTTGTAATATTTCCTCTCGACCACTTCGTTCTATTGAGGCGTAATAGGGGCTAAAAAATTATGACTATAACCATTTTCATCACAAAAAGATGTAAAAGATTTACTATCAAATTCTAGACCATTATCACTCCTAATCTTACGGACTTTCATCTCTTTCTCATTTTCTAGCTTCTTAATCAGTGGCACAAGGTTGTCTAAAGCCTCACTTTTGTGCGCAAGAAATAAGACCCATGTGTACCTAGTATAGTCGTCTACGGTAACAAAGGCATATCGTTTACCTTTCAATGACATAACCTGTACCGGACCAAAAAGGTCAAGATGCAGCAGTTCCAGTGGTCTGGACGTAGAGATCACACTCTTAGGTTTAAAGGACGTCTTGGTCTGTTTCCCCATTTGGCACGCTTTACGGATTCTGTCCTTGGTGGCTTTCATATCTGGAATACCTCTCACTAATTCATTGCATGAAATGTGAGACATCAGTTCCATGTTAGCATGTCCCAGACGCTATGCCATAACCATGTGATATCCTGCGTAACTGCTAGACACTTGACATTTTGGTTAGTAATATCATCAAGAGTGATGCAGTAAATGTTACCATGCCTAGATGCACTAAACACAATCTCATCATCCTTTTTGACAAAGCACTTATCTTTGGCGAAAGCTACGGTATGCCCATCATCACATAATTGGCTAATGCTAATTAAATTATGCTCTTAGTTCCTAACAAACCATACGTTATTTATGGTGATATTTAAATTGTTACCAACAATACCAACTCCCACGATTTTGGCTTTTGCGTCGTTAGCGTACGAAACGTATCCTCCATCAACCGCTTTTAACTACACAAAATTGCCTATATCACCTGTCATGTGGCGGGAGCACCCGCTGTCGAGATACCACCTGCTTTTCTTGTTAGAATTCCTCCTTCGTACCTGTAGAAAGAAGTACTCTTCTGAGGTACCCAATTTCTGTTGGGTCCTAACATGTTAGCGAGGAAATAACTTCTGTTAACATACAAGATATCATTCTGCACAGACGGTGATCTCCTGTTAAAATCAGATACAACAGTGGCATTTACAGGTGACTTCTTATGTCTCCAGACATACTTAGTTTTATCAACTTTCTTTAAACGACAGTTGTATGCATAATGGCCATTTCTACCACAACAGCAACACTTAAACTTTGGCACAGAATTTTTAACATGCTTTTCTTCAGTGGACTAGCCTATTCCTGACCTATTAATGTTCCTAGGAGTGCTTAACAGCATATCTAGGTTCTGCTTACCCTCAAGGAGTCTATCAATTTTCTGTTTTTCTCTATCTGAGGAATTCCTGAGTTCTACGATATCTCTGGATAAGTCACTGTGTTTTCTTTTCTATTTTTTCACAGTCACATGGAATTCCCTCTTTCTTAGCAGTAACTAACTCTCCATTCAAACGTGAGATCTCTAGATCAGCCTCATGTTTTTCCTTAGCAAGGTGATCTCGCTGTTTTATCAGTTCCTTATACAAGGAATTTAGTGACTTAATCTTTATCTCTGCTTTTTGAAGTAAACCACACAATTCTTCCTTAGTTTCTTCTATATCAGACACAGATGAGTCACTTTCATAATCATTATTATATAAACTGTTTAGGATATGAATTTTCTCAATGGAGGAACAACGAGATACCTGATCCTCGTCAGCCATATAAGCGTGGTCCTCATCCTCGCTTTGTTCCATTTCAGAGTTGTTAGATTATATCACCATGGCCTTCTGCTTCCTCGGTTTCTCATCGTTGATTGTTGGGCATTCATGTGCATAGTGGCCTTGTTTGTTGCATCGGAAGCATTTCTGAACTTTCTTTCCGGACGTGGAGATTCCCTTGTTTTTGCTCTGGAATTTACTGGAGTTCTCTTTGAATCTCCTTTTCTGTTTGAATCTTTTGAATCTCTTTGTAAGCATGGCTAGGTCGTTCATCAGGCCTTCTTTTTCGTCGTCAGAATCAGATTCTTCTTGGTTGGATCTGAACGCAATAGACTTCTGATTTTTGTGCTGTGACTTCTCGTTCATTGATGTTTGAATCATTTCGTAAGAGATGAGAAAGCCAATCAATTCAGAGATGCTCAGTGCTTCCAGATCCTTTGCTTCGTAGATGGCAATAACTTTGGAATTCCATTCTCGTGGCAGTGATCTCAGTATCTTTCTGACTTGTTCACTGTCGGGAACCTTCTTTCCGAGAGAGAACATTTGGTTGATGATTCCCATGAATCTGGCGTACATCTAGCTTATATTTTCGTCAGATTTCATCGAGAACAGTTCGTATTGATGAGTGAGAAAAGCCAATCTTTCTTGCACAACTCGTTGAGTTCATTCATGAGTAACTTGGAGCATATCCCACATAGCATTTGCCGATGAGCAGGAACTAACCCAAATGTATTCTTCCCGTGTGAGTGCGCATGCGAGCATGTTGTTTGCCTTTGTGTTTTGCGTGATTCCCTTTTTGTCATCAGCATTGTACTCTTTAGCGTCCTTTGGGGTTCCATCGATTTGTTAGCTGTATATGGTCCATTGATGATTGTCTCCCAAAGATCATAGTCAACAGTGATCAGAAACTCGATTATACGATTCTTCCACACTGCGTAGTTTGTTCCATCAAAGAGAGGCGGCCTAGAGTGGGATTGACCCTCTGCAAATACATCAACACTCGAAAAAGCCATTAGATCTTAACTCAGGCGTGTTAGGCCTTTCGTTGAGTAACCCACTCTGATACCAAATGAAGTGTAAAATATGCCTAAGAGGGGGGTGAATTAGGCTACAAAAATTTTGGCTTGTTCTTCTTTGAAAAAATACTTTTCTTTAAGAAGATATTTGCAGAGTGTGTTATTTCCTGGAAAGCACTAAGAGTATCAACGTTATCTCCCTAACCTTGTTTCACAAAATATCACGTTATTTTCAGAAAGCGTTTCAACGATATTACCTAGTTACTTGCAGGCGTTCTGGGTTTGTCTCACAGAAAAGTAAATAGCAGAATGTAAAGTGAGACGGGATTTTTATACAGGTTATATCCCCAACTGGGGTTTAATCCTATCCTTGGGGTGTGATCTCCCCAAGAGTTCCAATCAATCACTGAGTATTACCGGTTATGGTTACAAAATGATCGACCCTTACACAACCGAAGCACTTTGGAAACTAGACCTCCACCTAGGCTGCCGCACGCGAAGTTTCGATCCACGTCGTTTACCCAGGAAACCTATTCCCCGACTGGATGCAGCTTGTACAGAAGGCCACCGATCCACCAAATTCGTCCCTCCAAGCACGGAAGACACCAACCGTGCTTCTCTGTGCGTTCAACACGTCCGGAGACAAGGGTTTAGGGTAGGGTGTTGCTAAAGATTCGCGCACGGGTACAGATTCGCAAATGAAGGCTCAACACAAACTACGAATTTTTCGCAAATTAACGCTCAAAATAGTCTAAGGAATTCGATGGCTTGTGTGTTCGTTTTCGTACCCTTCAACGTGCAGTGTTTATCTTCTATATAGACCCACGAATAGCTTCTACACTTCACAAGAAAAGTTAAGCACAGAATATGCAAGAGACAACTCAATTATCACGCGCAACAACTCAAAGAATCATGCCAAGAATAAACCAATTTAGCTCAACGATCAAACATGATCATTTACCATAAATACCACAGATTAACTTTCATTCCACTCAGCATATTATCAATGGTAAGCTCAATCAACTGATTTATTTCCCAAAATATGATAGTCAATTCACACAGAGAAAGATTCGATTTACGAGTATAATGCAAAGCATACTTTCCATGTATGGTGATCTCATCCGATTTAAGCACATTCCATAAATAGACTCAATCAGCATATTCCCACATATAAGCTCAATCAATTAATCACTTTGCAAAATATAAATCCCAAGTCGCATAAGGAAACAAAGATCATGATTCACTGATTTAAGAGTCAAATAAGATAGCACTCAAACGGATATATCATTGATATTCTTTCCTAAAATAAATCAATCACATGTAAGCACTCTTTTCCATATATATAGCATAGTCATTCATATCCGGGTGATCACCAGCGATATTCTTTCCTAAAATAACTCAATCTCGCATACAGTTCACATATCACTCAACATAGTATATTTTCCATATATAGCACAGAGTGAGATTCCATTCGTACGAAAACGTTCATAACGAGGTGATCACAACAATATTCCAGTTAAGCATAAGATCACATATATTCGATTTTCTTAACGATTTAAATCATATTGAAACACTTAATCGAATATTTTCACATACTTAAACATCATATACCATGCATATCGAGTTTTCTAAATTGTACCCCGCATAATACAAAATTACTTGGAATAATCAAAAGTCTCATAATCATTTGGACCAAAAAGGTCTACACTCTGTAATAACGGTGCACAATCAGCGATCGATAGATGAAAAGCGATGAGAGGCACTCTTAAGTATCGAACGGGTAGGTGGCCCACCCGGTAGCCCATGACTGATTGGATCTGCGATGTCATTCTTTCGGCCCGATGAGACAAATACATCTCGCTCTTGCCAGGATTAGGGTATAATCCTGACAATGTCGCAAACTGGTCCAGCGCGTCTTTCAGTACCCCATAGACTCACACCTCCAGTGGTATCTGAAGCAAGGCTCCTCTGATATACACAACGAAATCAGCCCTTGAAGTACCTTCATAATCATCGTAAAGAGGTGATATGGGGTCTCCCTATCGAATACCCCTCTTCCCCCCGAAGAACCCCACCACCTGTCCATTTAGGTTGATCGAGAAAGCCGTCGTCATGATACATGACCTAATCCACCCAACGTAAGTTGGATGGATTCACTCCACCTTATGATAAGCCTTGGCAAGGTCCACTTCAAACATTGCCCACGGTAGTTTACCTTTAGATTTGTAGCCTAGACAAAGCTCCTACGCCAATAACACATTATCGCTGATACGCCGTCCAGGGATAAACGCCGTCTGTGTCCCATGAACCAACCCTGGTAGAAATCCCTTCAGCCTATTCGCCAAGATCTTTGAGGCCACCTTGTATAGCACATTGCAGCATGATATGGGCCTAAATCTGTCATACATCGAGGTGACTCTCTACTGGTCGATGTAAATCCATGTAATACGAGAATAACAGTTTAGTTCACTAGTAATTTGGGGAAGCTGAGGCACTTAGGGTCATGTTGGGAGAGGTCCTGGGTTCGAATCCCTGTGACATTTCCCTAGGCCTGCCCACATGGGACCAGACATGTGCTATTGACCTGGTCGGCCTGCTTAGCAGGTAGTGGGTCGGCCCGGGGTTTAACCATCGGCTTTCCCCGGTTACCAAAAAAAAAAGAGGTGGTCCCCAAATATCTGAGTGTACTAACTTAATGAAATTTTCTGTTTTGTTGAAGGAAGAATAAAAAAACAATCTGGTTCGCTTTGAAAACTTGCAAATATCGTAGTTACTAGAATCATGATAAATATTTGGAAATAGTGTTTTTAGGGTTTTGTCAGAAGGATGTCCTCTGATGCAAAGTATAATTCAAGTTCAAAGAGCGTTGTACGGTGCACAGGGATATATTAGGTATTTCGAAAGATATAACCCGTTTTCTTGTTTTCGTTCACCAATTATATTCCCTGTGTCCCTATCTTGAAAAATTACGTTGTTTGGTGAGAATCTAACATAACAGTTTAGTTCACTAGTAATTTTTTCTACAGATAATAACTTTGAAGTAAAATTCGGTGATAGAGCACATTAGAGATATCTTAGAGAATATTTTTGAGATTCCAATTTTCTTGATAGGTATTTTATTATTGTTTGCTACGGTAACATATTGGGGAAATTTGACTTGAAATTAAATTTATTATTCTCGTTGTAAGTCATATGATCTGTTACACCTGAGTCTACTATCCAAAACTTATGAAGTCTAGTCTAGTACTCATGCCAATATAATTTAAATTGACCTAATAAATCCGATAGTTGATTTACGAGATGGCTCAAGTGATATTGTTCAGGTCCATCCCAATTCATACTTGGCCAGTAAGTTCCTGACTAGCTCCAGGCTGGCCCAATATTATGTGATTGAGCTTTCCTTTATTACTTTCGGCCCATTTGACCTTTTGTCGCTTTTTCTCGGCGAAATTTCAATTTTCGTCATCATATTTTACTACCCGTGCAATTTTCGTCCCTACTTATTGAGGTTACAATTTTCGTCCTCATCTTTACTGCTCGTGCAATTTTCATCCCTAAATTATGAGGTTAAAATTTTCGTCCTCGTATTTTACTGTCCATGCAATTTCTAAACTAATGTTTCTCTATACGATGCCCTTTTGAAGTCTATCGAACTTAGGATAGCAGTTTTTAACTCTATCGCGCTCCTTATTTGGCCCTACATACTCATTCCTGTTCTTGCATTTATTTAAACAAAAAAAAAGAGAAAGAAAGAGATATGAAGCAATAACAACAAACTATAACATTACAAAGTTCGGAAGACTCGGTGAGTCGTTTCTCAACAAAAAAACTTGTTTGCCACAAAAACAAAGTAATACCGACTATAATTTTAATATATGTCAATATTATTAAGAACCTTCATTTACGGGGCTTCAATCTTTTCATAGTACCTTCATTTCACGTCATCAATAATGCTGATGGAGGTAGTAAGCTACATATAGCTCAAAATCCTTTTTCTTATCATTTTGAGCCAAAGCCGAACAACTTGGCAAAGAAGTTTCTGTTCTTCCCACGCGAGGCCTTAACCGGTTTCTGCTGTGCCGCTGTAGGAGATATTTCAATAGGTTTACCTGCAAGAGAAAAAAAAAAGAAAACTTATTCTATGGAGCTAAGCACTCTTTGCAGAAGACATATTAGCTTAACAACCTTTACATAGCATAGAAGACAGTACCTGCGACTGGTGATAACTTCTTTGTCCTAATATCACTCGAGCCGTTTGATCGACCCAAGTCTTTGGCAGAACTGTTCCCTGCACTCGTCATATATAATGTTGGAATTAATTCTCATTTCACATGCATTGGTGAAACGTATGAGTACATATGAATTGTAACATACTTCTTTATTCTTCATCTTGCTTTAATAAATGCAGTGCATGAAACTAATAGAGGAAGTTATGAGTTAGACATTAAATAGTAATTAATATTATGAGATGTCTTTTGAGGTACATGACCCATACGTTAACCATTGCTACTCTATAAATTCTCCTCCTCTCCTGCTCCAATCGAAGAACATACATATACTTACGATTGAAGATCTAGTTGTACCCTGAGAAGCTACTTGATTAATCTCTTGAAATAGCTTTTTAGGGCAATGCTTCATGCATGCCTCTAGATTATTTTGTGTTCTCAAGTTTATTTGCTTTCTTCATTTGTGTTGTTCTTACAATCTAAAAAGCTATTTTCCAATGGAGGATGCTCAAGGGAATTTTCAATATGAAGGTTTCATCAACGACCATGAAGGTGACAACGCCCAAGAAGAAAATGGAGTTCCAAGTGATACGCCTATCAACGAAACAATGAGTCAAAAAAGAGATGGGTTGAATCCGGGTAATCCATTCAATAATCCTCCTTTTCAACCATTGAATCCTACCATGATGAAGTATCCCGACACCTCTCGTGTTGAGGAATTCTCGGGAACTAATTTCAAACGGTGGAAGGAGAGAGTTTATACTTTACTTGACATGCATGGGATGTCATGGGTTCTAGATAATCCTCTTAATGAAGGGATGAATATTGTTGGGTGGGAACAAGCAAACAAAGTATGTCGAGGGACTATCCTTTCGACTTCGTCAAATACTCTATTTGATGTGTATGTGGGGTACTCAAATGCTAAGGAGATTGGGACTCCATGAGTCAAAAACAGCTGAGGATTCTGTTAAACACAAATTTGCTTGCTCCGGCTTCAATCGATGGGAAGTGGTCGAGGGTACAAGTCTGCATGATCAAATAAATAATTATTTGCACTTATTGGAAGGTCTCAAGGGTGAAAAAATTAATCTTCCAATGGAGTATGTTGCAGACACACTTATTTACAAGTTACCTCCGTCTTGGAGTGACTATAAGCAACAACTCCAACACAAGAATAAAAAATGGATTTGGATGAGGTGATGAAGCATATCATCATCGAAGAGCAAAATAGAAAACAAATCTCATTGGTGGCCAAGGATTTCAAATCTAAGGCAAATCTTGTGATGGGAATGGGAAAAGGAGTGGATGCGGCGAAAAATGGACCCTATAATTACAAAGGTGACAAGTACTTGAAACATAAGCCGTCTTTTATTAATAAAATGAAAGGATCTTGTTTTGTGTGTGGAAACTGGGACATCATCAGCCCAATGCCGAAGGAGAATTGTCAACAATGATGACAAAAGAAATTTAAGAAACAAGCAAATGTTGTTCAAGGAGGGGATGACAACGTGGTGGCCGTAACCACCGAAATTAACATGGTCTCAACCATGAAGAAAGATGTTTGGTTGGTTGACTCTGGTGCAACCAAACGAGGGGATTTTGTCCAATATGTCGAGACAAATGAAGGTGAAGTCTTCCTTGGAGACTCTCATGCAACGGCCGTCAAAGGGAAGGGAGATGTGGAGTTAAAATTAACTTCAGGAAAGACTCTTACCTTGAAGATGTCCTTCATGTCCCAATAAGAGCAAACCTGGTTTCGGCTTCCTTGTTGGATGATGCAGGCGTCACAATCACTATTGAGAGTGGAAACTTATTCTCACAAAGAATAATATATTTGTAGGCAAAGGCTATAAGACCAATGGTCTATTTGTACTTAATGTGGACTCTATCATGAATGGAATAAATTCTTCAGCTTACCTTGTGAGTTCTTTCGGTTTATGGCATGAAAGACTGGGTCATGTAAACAAAAATTACATGAAAAAAATGATGGCTGAGGGAATAATTCCTAAAATGGATTCAAATAATGCAAAGAAATGTGAAATATGTGTTGAATCTAAACTCTTAAAAAAGACGTGTTATAGTGTGAAAAGATCAACACAACTACTTGATCTGATCCATAGTGATCTTGGATATATGAAAAAATTGTGAATCTAGAGGAGGGAACAAATATTATATCACATTTATTGATGATTGTTCTAGATTTGCAAGATTATATCTTTTAAATCAGAAGAGCGAAGCCTTTTCTAATTTTGTTATTTACAAACAAGAGGTTGAAAATCAACTCGGGAGGAAAATAAAAAGATTAAAATCCGACGAGGAGGAGAGTATCTTTTGGTTGACAATTTTTGCGAAGGTCATGGAATTATTCATGAAACTACTCCACCGTATCACCTGAATCTAATGGAGTAGCTGAAGGAAAAAATAGAACTCTCAAACAAATGATGAATTCTATGCTTATAAATTCAGGAGCACCAGGTAACGGTGGGGGGAAGCGATTTTAACATCTTGCTTGTTACAAATTCAAGTACCACATAAAAGAACAGGTAAAACCCCGTATGAGATTTGGAAAGGTTATGCTCCAAATCTAAAATATCTTAGAGTATGGGGTTGTCTTGCAAAAGTATTATTAACTGAACCAAAGAAACGAAAAATTGGTTCAAGGACATCTATTGTTTATTTGTGGGATATGCTGAAAAATCGGCGGCATATGGATTTCTTGTGTTAAAATTAGAAGAAATTGAAGAAGGTTCAATTACTGAATCTAAAAATGCTGAAATTTTTTTAGTCAAATTTTCCATTAAAACAATTAGCTGAGGCTGAAGAAATCCACCTAAGGAGCTTGAATCTCAAGACCTCACCGAGAATCAAGTAATCGGAAAAAGGAGAAGAACTCAAAATATTATGGGAGGAGACTACTATTTTTATTTAGTAGAGCAAGGTCCTAAAATCTATCACGATGCGATCTCGTATAAGGAAGCGGAAAATAGGAAAGAAAGTATAAAATCTGAGCTATCTTCCATTTTAAAGCATAATACTTGGGAATTGGTTGACCTACCTCGAGGGTCTAAGACAATTACAAGTAAGTTGGTGTTTAATAAAAAACTCTTACTTGATGGGAATGTGGAAAAATATAAATCTAGATTGGTTGCAAGAGGCTTCACTCAACAAGAGAATCTAGATTATTTCGACACCTTTGCACCAGTAACAAGGATATCTTCTATTCGAATGCTAATAAGCTTGGCGGCCATTCACAATTTGGTTATACATCAAATGGATGTTAAAACAGCATTCTTGAATAGAGATCATGAAGAAGAAATTTACATGTTGCAACCAGAGGTTATAGAGTGCAAGGTCAAGAGAAGAAAGTATGAAAACTTAAAAATCCTTGTATGGAGTAAAACCAGCCCCAAAACAATGGCATGAGAAAATTGACAGCACTTTAGAAAACCAAGGTTTTATACAGTCTTCAGCTGATCGATGTGTTTACATCAAAAAAGATCTCGAGCAAATGGTTATAATTGCTTTATATGTAGATGACTCGTTAATATTTGGAACAAATATTAATATTGTTGAAGAAACAAAAGCTGTAGTTTCCAACACCTTTGACATGAAGGATTTAGGGGAAGCAAATGTGATGCTCGGAGTTGAAATATTGAGGACAAGTGGAGGTATCATGTTACTACAAGACCACTACATAGAAAAGGTCCTCAAAAGATTTGGTTACTGTGACGTCAAACCCGTTAGTACACTATTTAATGAAAATGAGGCATTATTTAAAAATAAAGGAGAACCCCCAAGATCAAACAACATATGCTCAAATATTGGGATGCTTACTTGACTTATCAAACTATTCGAGGCCCGACATATCTTACGCGATTGGAAGATTAAGTCGGTATACGAAAAATCCCAATGGTTCCCATTGGATGGCCCTTGTTAGAGTATTAAAATACCTCAAAGGGATAATGAGTTGTGGTACTTTTTATAGTGGACATCCTCAAATTATTGAGGGTTATATAGATGCGAATTGGATATCGGATTCTAGTGACACAAGGTCTACTAGTGGCTATGTGTTCTTAATGGGAGGAGGGGTTGTGTCATGGAAGTCAACAAAGCAAACGTTGATAGCACGCTTTACAATGGATTCCGAATTCATTGCTTTAGAATTAGCTTGTGTGGAAGCTGAATAGTTAAGGAATTTTTTGTTAGACATTGCGATTGATAAGAGTTTGATCACCTCAATATCAATCCATTGTGACAACAAGGCTGCAATTTGTGTTGCAGAAATAAAACTTATAATGGAAAACATCGCCACATTCGTTTGAGACATAATGTGGTAAAACAAATGATAAAAGAAGGAATAATCTCAATAGATTATGTAAAGTCTGAGGGGAACACGGCCGATCCCTTGACAAAACCTTTAGGGAGGTTTTTAGTTGAGAAGACCACGAGAGAAATGGGAATTATGGCCCTTGATGTCTAGGACTTGTGGAAACCCTACCCATTGCTCAACTAACATGAGCAATTGGTTCATGAGGGTAAAAACAAAACAAGAACTAAGACCTGAAGCAATTTCCCTAATTATTCTTATTTCTATGGTTCGAGATTGCTTAAAGATAATCAGAGGATGGAATATTTATTTCCTTAATAAACTAGATAAGTGTATGACGGAACGCTAGTCAAAAGTTTACGTATGTGAGAGTTGGGTGTGGCCGCCCATATGATAGATTTGGCTAATCTTTCTAAAGCACTCAAAGATTTAATTTACAGGGAAGCACATGGCCGAAGAGAGGTAGTCAACCGCGTTGAGAAGAGGAGAAAAGAAAATGTTGTGGAAATAAGATCACTATTCTACAAAAGAAATATAAGTTCGTAAGATTCGTTCAACTTATTTTTCTGTGGACTTAAATCTTGTTGCCTAAGTCGTGGTTCATAGTTTCATAGTGGAAACACCCCAATCTATGCGGCATTTTCCAAATTATATAACATCAAATAAAAACTTGGGAACAAGTTTTCATTTAGTGGGGGATTGTTAACATACTTCTTTATTCTTCATCTTGCTTTAATAAATGCAATGCATGAAACTAAAGAGGAAGTTGTGAGTTAGACATTAAATAGTAATTAATATTATGAGATGTCTTTTGAGCTACATGACTCATAGGTTAACCATCGCTAATCTATAAATTCTCCTCCTCTCCTGCTTCAATCGAAGAACACACATATACTTACGATTGAAGATCTAGTTGTATCCTGGGAAGCTATTTGATTAATCTCTTGAAATAGCTTTTTAGGGCAATGCTTCATGCATGCCTCTAGCTTATTTTGTGTGCTCAAGTTTATTTGCTTTCTTCATTTGTGTTGTTCTTACATATAATTCAACAGATCGTCATTTAGTTTAATTTAACCAATTACTTTCGTCTTAAGAACAACTCCAATGGAGCTGCAAATCCCAAAAATGGAGTAAAATTACTCCAATCGAACTCCAAAATCAGACACAAAATGCGATCTAAACTTTCTCTCTCCTAATTAAAACTCAAAGATGCCTTTGAAACTGAAAGGATGCGTTTGAACTTTATATTTACGTATAGGACCTTTATTTCTTTTGGTTTAGTATTTTGGGTTTCAGTTGGTTTGGGATTTCATGTAGATTTTAGGTCGAAATCGATTTTCATCGTGGAGAAGATGATGAACAATAGTCACGAGAGAGAGAGAAAGGACAACAATTGATGTGACTAATAATAATAATTTTTTATTTAAAGGTTATTAATAAATCTACTAAAATTAACATTTAATAGTTAACTTACAATTTGAAAATGATTCGAAGTGGGTGTAATGATTTTATGGTAATTTTATTTCAAAATAAAAGAACTTCCTAATATTTTAGATAATTTAATTTTTATAAATTTTGTTTTTTGAAAATTGAATACAAGATCGACTTTGATAGTTTTTGAACTATAAAATGAATTCATTTGTAATATACGTAATTTAATTATTATAAATAGAAAATATTAGAATATAAATTTATAGAAAATTTAGTATATAATGAAAATATTGAGAAATGTTTTATAGGGAGGAAATTGTTGGAGTTTCTTGCTACTGTTCAAACTTTATATATGAATAAATTGTACTGTACCAACGCTATGTATAGAGAAATTGTTTGATTCTTCTAGATTTCATTTAATTGTTGTCCGTCTAAATATATTTTTTTGCTCACGTAGTTTAAATTCCGAGATCTAAACCCAACGAGCACGCAATATTAAAAGTGAAACTGGCATTATAGGAATTTTTGCAATGAAACAAGAATCATTCAGGAAAGACGTTGAACGTGCGTTTGGAGTTCTTCAATCACGCTTTGGAATTTTAGGTGGGCCAATACGTTATTGGAAAAAAGAAGTCCTACATGATATAATAACTACACGTATAATTTTGCATAACATGATTATAGAGGATGAACGTGATTTAAGTGCACCAATTGAAATTGAGATGGAAACGCCACCGCCGGAGGTCGACTTGGTGAGAGATGAAAATTCTCGATCTCGAGAATTCATATCCCGGTACCAAAACATTAGAAATAAAGATGATCACATTGCACTTCGTAATCTGTTAATTGATCATTTGTGGGAGGAACGCACAAATAATGATGCATGAAAGTTATGTAGCTTTTTTATTGTACAGATATTTTTTATATGCATCCAGTGGCGGAGCTACATGAGGTCCAGTGGGGTCACTGGACCCCACTGGAAAAAAAAATTATTAATAATTTACTGTAAATTATATACTATCGGATGAAACTTAAAGAAATTTATACTATGAGGACCCCAGTGAAATTTTTCTAAAAATAGTGGGTAATGGGGCCAATTGAAATTTTCTAAAAATAGTGGGTAATTACCCCACTGAACTGACTTTCTGCCTCCGCCACTGTATGCATCTCGAATTAGTTTTTGTTTCCCGTGTTATGTAGTTGTTGTGTTTTTAATAAATATTTTCGATGCTTTTTTATATGATAAATATATTATAGTTGTCGTTTAATAAACATTAATCGATGCTTTTTATATGTGTAAATATATTTTTTATTATTAACATTATTCAATTTTTCGATTAAATCTAAAATAATATTTGTAGTCTAATTTGTAAAGTTGTATAATATGTGGGTAATAGAAAACTTGTAAAAATTAGTGTGGAAGTGAATACTACAAAATAGTCTATTGAGTTTGAGAATGAGTTGATCGGTTGGAGAAGAATTAGTGCATTTTTAGTTTGAGAATACGTTTGAATTTGAGAAAGCGTTTATCGGTTGGAGATGATCTAAGTCATAATACATTATAATCTAAAACTTGATCTCACCAGGTGCTTCACCATAAGTTCGACGCATGGCTTCGATGAAGTCTTCGCCTCTCTGATCTTGCATCACTGCATCAGAAATATATAATTAAACTATTGTCCGAACGTTATTATTTTTCAGAGGTTAATTAAATGATCGATGCGTGGAGATAGAGTCATATAAGGGAGTGTACATTGATCGAAAATCGTATTCGTATACTTTGGCGCAAAAGAAACTGAGAGAAGCTGAACTGCCTCGGCATCTCTCGTCATGGATTTCTTCGTTGAGTTGCTCAAATTTGCTGTGTCCAGTAGAATACCCGCCAGCTGATTTGCAGAAACAAAGTTGAAAATTTCCATGAGTTGGTTGGTAGAGTAAATTTGATCGAATATATACTCCACTTTCTTTTGATATATTTTCGAGTACCAGAAGCTTCTTCACGACTGGTGTCTGAAGGAGCTCATATGAGACCTCGCAGTAGTTGTCCGTAAGAACAGTACAGCTTGAGAGAACCTATATGAAAAGAGATTAGTTGGAGGAATAAGGTTAAGTTTCAACGATGATGCATTTTGTATGATATGACAACCCTCGAAGTACAAGTTTTTCGAACCTCTCCGTTGGTTTTAAGGATGTCTTCACCCACCACCAGTAAGCTCAGTTGCTTAGACATCATTAAAGTCTCTAAATCAACCTTAGATTTTAGAGTAATAACAGTTAAAATCTCAGTAACTACCGATGGGATTATTATGATATATCGCTGACAATTCATAAAACGCAAACACTATAAAATACCTCATTTGAGAAGAGCAAAGAAATAGCGTCTAAACCAACATGGTCGAAGAGCCAAGCCACTTGTTTTTGTCTCCACATCTTCGCTCTTCTTATGTTCATAACGGACACAACAAACTCCATATAATTGTTTTTCTTGCCACGTTCAAGCTCGCCTTTCTTCTTACCAGCCCTTCTTTGATTTTCCAGTAACCATGCGTAGCATATTGCCGCTACCATTGAACTAGTACCTAACTCATTGTTGAAACGCTAAATTTTATTCTAAGAAAGAACAAGAAACTTGAATGTACATGGCCTTGTATCAGTATAAAGAATTTGTAGGTAGGTAATCACTAGTTTGATATGCATGAAGTGGTCGAAAGGAACAGTAATAGAAAGCCGGAAAAAAAAGAACCCTTACTATTCGATGGTCCCGATAGCACAATATTGGCTTTGCCGTTAATCTCTCCACTTAGAAGCTTCTCAATCTTCAACCTTTGCTCTCTCAAGAAATAATTCAAATCTTCAGTACCATTCACACCACAGCTCTCGCTAACCATGACCTCATCATTTATGCTTTTCTCTTCCCTCACAAATCTATCTTTACTACATATGTTAGAAGAAATGGACTTTCTTTGAGCAGACTCGATCAAATTCCTCGGTGGAGACAAAGGCACATTGCCCTTAACCGAGCACGTGCCTGACGAAATCGACCTCCTATGAGCCGACTCAATCAGATTCTTAGGAGGAGACACTGGCACTTCACCTTCCAAGATCGTGCTATTGTAGTTAGGACTCGATAGATTTTCAAATAAATTATTTTCACTAGTTAATATGGCAGTTATATTATCACTAATCATGGTCAGGTTAGGGTTAGGGCCAGTTTGGAAACGGGTTCTACGATGAATTGACTGGCGAGGAGGAAAACGTGTGGACCCCACCGGGCTGTTGGGGCTCGGTGGCCTGTTGTGGCGTTCAGGAGAAACGGGCGGGTCGAAGTTACCCTTTTCGGATATTTTATTAAGGTTGTCCATAACCGACGACTGGTTGGGCTTCGAAGGATCGCTAATAAATGGATCAGAGCTTTTGATTGTCTGATGATGGATAGCTGTTCTTGAGAGGATCTCACTACCGATTCCCTCAGGTCCTCCCCTTAGCCTGTTATTTTTTTGAAATAATCACAATAATAATCATGAATACATTAAAACCCTGTAATTTCTTTTTTCTATATTTTACCTTCGGGCAGATCTTGAGAGTGGGTCCCGCCTATCGAGAGACGAGACTGAGAGCCTCCCTTGGGAAGAAAACCTCGGCGAACCGATTAGTCTAATGGGCGAACCAATATTCGTCCCTCTCGAAGGAGAAGAAGAAGAGTTATTAGCCACCAAACGTTTAGCATCTTCTAACCACTCTTGAGTCATTCTACTGCTAACACTTCTCGTGCTCGAATCGAAGTCATACTCGTTGCGCTCACCACCATTGATCCCATAACACACATTGGTTAATTCCGAGGCTTGATGATGAGTTGTGCTATTACGAGTAGGAAATCGTCGGTTTTCACCGCCTGTATCATGATGTGTAGTACTAAACGATCTCCTACCTTCTGTAGCTACGTTGTTGTGGTTGAACCTTGTTTGAGTACCGTCGCTTCTCATGGTTAGATATAGAAAGGATTTTAACGTAGAATTTGACCTTATTGCGATGTGCTCATGCGTGAAATTCTTCACCAAGAAAAGAATGGAAAGGGGACTTTTCAAAGCGTAGGGCGGCTGATCATTCAAGAAAAATATTTAGCACATAATATATGGTGAGGGCTAATACATGTTTATGTGCGTACATATGTATAAAATTTAACATTTATTTTTTACTAACTATGCCGGCCATTGGTTTGTCTTTTGTGCGTGTAATCTTATGTGCTTAGGCATTGGCAAGGAAGGAACATTGGTAAAGCTAAGCTTGACCTTGTGTTGGCAGTATTTGCTTCTTAATGTTAGAAATTTAATGCCTGTGGAAACATTGGAATGGACGACCGAGTCATAAGATTTCTAGGAAACTTCACTTCACACGCTTCATTTCCTTGAATTCGGTATTTGTATCACTGATAAGTGGATATGGCGACTCTTGAAATATACATTATGGAAATTTAGTAATGGCTGGTTTGGATACCTGAATTATGATTTCAAATGGATTTCCTCCAAACAGGATTTTGATTTTGATTTCATCCAAATAGAAGAAGCTTGTTATTTTGAAATCCAAAGTCGAGCCCGTAATAAGTTTTTCATAAATACTAATCAAAATTAACAAAAGTAGCACAAGCTCGAGCCGGCTCACCGAGCTACCGAACCTTATCCCAAAGCCATATTTTGAAGTCCTAATTTTTACTATCGGATTTGATTTGGCGTTTGTAATTTAAACCACGCAATTCCTTTCAGATACACAAATACAACATCCTAAGATAATTTTTATTCTGATAAGTTTTTTTGTTTAAAATGTTAGATCATCAAAAGAGTATCTGTTAGTAATTGTTAGGTCCTCGATTATCAACTCTAAGATCATAGGCAAGCAATCCTAAGTATTCGATTAGAATTATTGAAATTTAAGTTTCGATCGAAAACCTCAAATGAAGAACTTGAGAGGGAATGCTTGTAGTGTGAGAAAGTTTCTTGTGTTTCTCTCTCTAGAATTGGAATTGCAAGCCTTCAGTATCAAATCAATTAATTTCTCGATGAATATTCGATGCGTACAATAGTATTTATACGAAAAAACTTGGTATAAATACAAGTTAGTCTCGTGGCGTTAGCGGAAGCGCGTTTTGAACCGAGTGGCTTAGGGTGACGGATTTTTGATTTTTAATATCTAAATTCGACCTAACGCCCTTCGGCTTCTTCGAGGGGCTGAGACACTGCCCTAAGCCTCAGGAGACCACGATTAATTCGAATTATCAATATTTGAATTTATTTCGAATTTGTTCGAATTGATAATTTAATCCAAACTAATCGAATAAAGCGGCAGTCAGCTGTTTTTCGACTATTTGGTGACAGAAATAATTTCCGATCAATACCAAATTTTCCAGCACAATTCTACACTTCCTGACGTTCGTAACAAGGTGTCTTACGAATTTTTCCGATGTCGTTTGGTATTTTTTGTAAAATCAAATCTGTGGATCGAAACTATCGATTCAAGTAAAGCGGCAGCCTGCCGTCTTTTGACTGTTTGATGACCGAAATGATTTCTGATCGATACCAAATTTACCAGAATAATTCTACACTTCCCGTCGTTTGCAACAAGGGTTTCTTGAATTATTCCGATGTCATTTGATATTTTTCGTAATTCAAATCAGTAGGGTTCGAAATTATACCGTCGGTGATCGTGATTTCTTCTGTCGTCACCTGATGGACGTCGCAACACCTCGTCTGGTTCTCGGGGCCTCCGGGCTAGATCGTCACGCCTTTATGTCCTTGAACGAACCTCTGAGACTGTACCCGATGGCTAGACGCAGTTCGGTTCGGGCGTCCGGACTCGTCAAACGAACCCGTCGGTTCAACTATGTGGCTTGAGAAATTGTAGAACTTTTCTACCTCTCTTTCTCTTGTTATTCTTAGGAAAATATCAAGTCCATCTCATTTTCTTTTAGCATACCACGTTAGTTATGCATTTTATTTTTTTTAATTTTTTAAATTTTTTTTTTTGTGTTAACACATGTCAAAAAAAAAAAAAATAACAAATGAATCATCATTTCTACACCATAAATAACGTGGCATGCTTTATCATTATTTTCCTTTTTTATTTTATTTTATGTTCATTTCATTTTGGCCCTTGAGGTTTCTAAATTCTCAATTTAATCCCTCAATTTTAAATAATAAAATAATTAAATCCAATCTAATTATTTTAATTATAATTGAGTCTCACTTAGTTAATTAATTAAGCATTAAGACAATAAGTACTAATTATTTTCGTGACCGTCACTAGGATTTAACTAAGTCGTCGACACCTCGTATCAACTATGCCACTACCTCAACGAATCTCATTCGTTAGGTTTCAGAGAAAAGCCCGCTGTTTTCGTTCGAGTTCATTACCAGTTTTAAGCACGTTTCTCTAGGTCCATCTCAACTGGCATTGGAGGAATCCACGAGTCCTGGTATTCGCCTAGCCAATCCCGCGGTACTGGACAGATCCCAGTTGAGAACGAATTTTGATCTAATCGAAATTCGGGCGAACCGACTATAGTGTATACATTTAAATACCTCTTACGCCTTTCACTTGTGTCCCGATTAGGTGAGAGCCATGCAAATGTCAAACTCACTAACCTAGCACTATGTTATAATCGAGACCGAACCGATTATTTAAACTCCGCTCCGTATATAATACGAGCAAGTATTCCAAGCTTTGGCCGAAGGCTTTATAATCGTCGTTCTCCGATTACCTCATAGGACGTTAACCTATACGAATATAGGCAGTGAATCCCGATAGCAGTCAAAGCCCGACAATCACCTCCGTAAAGTCGGTTGCGTTTCGCCGCTGGCCCGTGTCCCATTTCTGAACACTTGCGGGCCTAGCCAGCTAGCGACAATTCAAAATTGCGAAAGCAAATCCGTCAGTGACCCTATCGGTCTTGAGGCTGCTATAGTCACTCGTTCAATCATTGACAACATCCTAGCCATGTGATTGAGACGAATACAAGCCGAATGTCCGAATACGCGATCTCTCCGATCACCGATATCTCCATCACGACCCACTACTTCTCAGCTAATCGGTGACACTACCAATACTATGTGGTCGTCAATGGATAAGTCATATTCGGATATCTAGCACCCTCCTAGAATCCTTAGACTTACGAACTTTTTCTTTAATGTTGAGATTAAGGACCTTCCGGTGTCTCCTCTCTCGTCCCTACGAGAATCAGACGTCCAACTCAAACATTTGGGTGTTATTTATTTATCGCACTGCCGGATGCCAAGCAGACTTTAAAATCGATAAATAAATAATAATGCCTTTATTAAAATAAAAATAATATTCATTACTTTATTTGACAGTAAATACAATAAGATTGTCTAGCAACCTATACATAGGCGTGGGATCGGTCGGGTATTTCGGGTATTGGGTTTTTCGGGTCGGGTACCCAAAAAAATCGGGTAGTGATTTTCAAACCCGAGCCCGACCCGATCGAATGTCGGGTACCCGAAAATCGGGTATCCGAAGCCCGTCGGGTACCCGCGGGTCGATCGGGTTTTCATTGTTTTTTAAATTTTATTTAGACATGTTAAAATTCGATCACAATTCAATTCAAGATCAAACACATGTTAAAATCGAACCTAAATGCCAAATCAACAACCAAAATCGGCCACCCATAAATTTTTAAACATGCATAAAATGTTAATAAATACTTAAAATCATCTCTTGAAACCTAAAAATTGAAAAAAAAAAACAACAAATTTTCGAAATAGAAAATTAGGGTTCGTAAGAATTTATACCTTTTTGGACGAATTGTGGTGGCTAATGGACGGATATTGGCCGATGGTGTTGTCTTCGGCTGGTTGACGGCGGACCTGACGGCGGTCGGCGAGCTACGACGGCGGGATGGTGACTGGTGTACGGCGACTGCGAGCTATGCTTGGTGTCTGTCGTGTGTGTGCTGTGGTCTGGTGATGTTTTTTTTTTATTTTGTTTGTTTATTGGGCTGGGACTTTATTTTAAGTATTAAAATGATCATTTTCTTTGGGCCAATTAGTAATTACAGACTATTTAATTATTTGGGCCGAAAATATTGGGTACCCGATCGGGTATCTCGGGTAGCTCAAAGCTACCAGAAACTCGACCCGAAAATTTTGATCAGGTTCGGCTACCGATTGATACCCGAATTTTTCTAAATTCGGGTAAACACCCAATCGGGTCGAGTCGGGTACCTGAAACCCGAACCCGTTTACCCACCCCTACCTATACATCATCGTGTGCCCTATAATATTCCTAGTCCTTGTATGGCATTCCGAGGGCACACTCCCTAACAGCCTCCCACTTGCACTCGAATGCCATGTGCTGCAGCTAATGCCAGTCACAATGGTATCGTAGCCCCATTTTGTCCATATGTTGTTCCATAACTACCTGAGACAAGGGCTTCGTGAACGGGTCTGCCACGTTTTCTTCGGTGGCTATTTTCTGCATGACGATCATCCCGTTTTCAACGAACTCACCTAATGCGTGATATTTTCTCTCAATATGTTTGGACTTGCTATGAGATCGTGGTTCCTTTGCTTGCGCGACTGGACCGCTATTATCGCACCAAAGTGTAAGCGGTCTGTCAGCAACTGCTTCCCAGTAAGTTCCTCCAAGAACTTTTTCATCCAAACTGCTTCTTTAGCTGCCTCTGAGGCTGCTATGTATTCCGCCTCGCACGTGGAATTGGCAGTCGTGCTTTGCTTGGAGCTTCTCCAAGACACTACCCTACTGTTGAGCACAAATAAACCTGAAGTAGATTTTCGGTCATCCACGTCCGACTGGAAAGCATCCCGATGAGAGCATCCCGATGTCGTTTCCTATTAAAAGGATATCATCCACGTATAATACAAGGAACGACACCATACTCCCACTACTCGTTCTGTAGACACATGGCTCATCTACGTTTTCTTCGAATCCGAAGTTCCGAACTGCTTCATCGAAACGTAGGTTCCAGCTCCGAGAGGCATGTTTCAGTCTGTAAATGGACAGATTCAGTTTGCACACTTTGTGAGCATCTGCATGCGACTCAAAACCTTTTGGCTGCTCCATATAGATCTCCTCCTTGAGGAATACAATAAAAGCCCCTAATTACGAAGACAACTAATAAATCAAAGCACAATTACAACGTATATTCTACAGAAATCATGAATTTAAAGAATTTAGATAAACCGTTTTGGTGATTGAGCTCAACTTAACTGAGTATACCGGTTAGACATAAGTGAGACCGCCAGTCAGCAGTTCAACAAGTGCAACTGGCAACCGGATGAAGACTGCTATCGGAAGCTCACTGAAGATCGGAATGTAGATACCGAATGTGCCACGTGGACAGATTCAAAATTATTCAAGGCGCGACAAACTGAAGACTTCTAACAAGCATTCAATGCAAGGCTGCAAGGAGGAGCCAAGTTGAAGTCTAGCCAAGCTTATAAAGGAATGAAGCAAATGGCACAACATGAACTGCAACAAAGACCGGACAGGACCCATTTTGGGTAAAAGGCATTAAATGCACTGTCCGGTACGAGGAGCTATCTCACAACGGTCTTCTCAACAAAGTCCAGCTATAGATAGCAGAGAAGAGGCATGAAGACGTTTATGACACTTCATTGCAAAATCTAGAGAAAGAGATCAAGCTCAAAGCACTCAAAGCGAAGAAAAATATCTTAGTTGTTGTCCTCACTGTACTGTCTAGTAAGTGAGTTTGTTGGTCCCGATTGCACCAAACAAGGAATCAAAGAGGCTTTGATGGAATGAAAAAGGGAGAGGTTCTCACCTTCAAGTGTGTGTATTGTGTGAAAAATAGGATAAGCCTTTTGATCTTTGATTACCTTTCAAATTGTATTGGTAAAACCTTATATACCACATTAACCCTAGGTATATTAAGGCCCAAACACTAGAAATTTAAATAATTACATTCTAGTCCAAAGCCCAAGCTACAAGGATAATTACAATATTAACCCCAAGACTTAAACTATTGACACAATCTATAAATATCCTAACAATCTCCCCCTTTGTGTCAATTGTTGGGAGTCTTGGAACTTGGGCGTTGTGATGGTGGATTAGCGAGTGTGTGTCGCGAAGTCCTAGCTTGAACTCGAAGGCGCGGAGATTCCTTCGAAGGACCATTCGATCAGCTATAGCGTCGATGAACTTCGCGAACTTGGATCGGCAGTGTGGATCTTCTTCCGAATGGATACGGCAAATCCTCATGAGTTTGTCTTGGATGATGGTGAGCGTCCCATCTGAGAACTTTGCCACTTCGGAGCAGCGCAGCAGCCTCATCTTCCCTTGTAGTTCGAGTAGGCGACCGTCGGATCATCTCCGTCGATCACATCGCCTTCTCGGTAGTCGTCCGCGTTCTTTAAAGATGGGCGAGTTAGGTTCACCTTTTTCAGGTTGTGCTCCACCGCCATCTGCAAATCGTGGGTGGCGAAGAATCTGACCTGTCGGAGCATATGGCGCTTGAGAGCTATGTAGCCCATGGTGACCGGTTCAGCCCGTACGAGATGTCCAGAACTTCTGAGGACGAGTCTGAACTGCTTCATGGATTCCAGCATGCTGTACAGGTCACCCAAGCGCAGAAACTTGAAGTCTGCCTCACTGACTTCACTATAGCTCTCATCTTGCCTCATTACCGTGAACACTGGATAGTGAACACGTCCTTTTGACTCTTGGCTGAGGTCAGTGACTTTGCAGATGGGGGCCCGATTCATTTCCAGAGCGATGTTTTCTTCATCGGACAACGTCCTCTTTGTGCACTTGTGGCAAAGAAGGCTCCATCGATAGTGCTTCTTCTTTTCTTCGCTCCAGTTTTGGATGTTCATCAGCTCGTATTCATCGAAGACCGTTATGATCTGCTCCTTGCGCCGCCAGATCCTCTTCCTGATCTCTTCTTGAAATGGCGCGGTGATCTTTTTGTTTTCCACGGTGCTTCTGGTATGTTCGCCGTGGGCACATCCGGTTGAGCAGCAGAAGCCTCAGCGTGCTGCGACCATGGTGCTTCTGGTATATTTGCCGTGGGCACATCCGGTTGAGCAGCAGAAGCCTCAGCGTGCTGTGCTTGAAATTGAAGGATGTTCTCGAGTTCGGCGGGTTCAGCGTCGTATTCCTCTCCGTTCTCGTTGTCTGCAGTGTTGATCAGCGTAAGTGAAGCTTCTTTTAGCAGACGTCGAGCATTTTCCACCAACTTCCTGGCTGCTACTGCATTGGCGGGTGTGTACAGCCATTCATCGTTAAAGATGTAGGCCTCGATCTCGTTCTGTGCGTAGTAGACGTCCTCGGAAGCCACGTTGGAATCGGTGTTGAGAGGGGTATGGCGGTGTGGTGGCGAAGGTGTTGCCTCGGAGGAGTTTGTGGATTGTGGGGATGGTTGTGGTGGAGATTCTGGTGGCTCGGTTGTGGTGATGGTTTTGGCGAGGATGATTTGGGTGTCGGGTGGTGGAGATGTGGTGGTGGCCTCTAACGTCGATGTGACAGTTAGAGGTTCGGAGACGGTAGTAGGTGGTGGTGAGGGTGATTTGGCTAGTGACTCGGGGTTAATAGGGTGGGCTTTTTGGCTAGTGGGGTGTGAGGTTTCTGTTGCGGGCGTCGTTTCAGGTACAGAGGAGGAAGGCGGCGTCGATTGTACTAGTCCTTGAGTTTGTGAGGCTTGCTGCCTATTCTCCCCTCGCGGCGATCTTGATCATCGTCTTGATCGTCGCGTCTGATCCCGCTAGACTCGCCTTGAGTGCGGCAAGTCATGGGTTGAGTCATTATTTTCTTCATTTGCTGTTCCTCCTCGCCGAGTTCCGTCATTGACTCGAATCTTGCTCGTAGGATGTAGAAGAGCTCCTTTGCATAAATGGAGGAGAGAACAGCTTCTGCGTCCACATTTAGCGTTGGTGGTTGTGTCTCCGGGGCACACCTTTGCCTTTGTCGACGGTGGACGCATCGAGACGCGCATAGACTTTGTCGAGGATGGACGTCTTAAGAGTCTTTGCAAACTCTTGAAGACGCGTCTCTAGTGCGGTCTCGGTGACGAACTGGGGTAAGTTTAACAAGTTGGAATCACGAAGAAATCCAACTGTCACCGAATCGGAAGCCGATCGGCCGCCCGTTTGCACATGACGGGAAAAGACGGGGTCACTAAGACTTCCCGTTGGCATCATCGATGAGACAGACTCGAACGAATGATGGCCTAGGCTCACGGTTTTTGTTATGTTGGCCGTGCTAGGTCTTCCGCTCTCAGTCACAGAGACATCACCGAGCGTTCTGACAGAATCACGAAGACTCTGTAGTGCTGTAAAAGGTGTATGTGTCGTAGAAACGTATGAAATTATGGGGAGTGTGGGCACTAGACTCGATGTGATTGAAGAGGATGCAGTCTGAGGCGAAGGACTGCTTGTTTCAACATCGACTATCTCCAAGTGGGATGTCGATGGTATACGTGGCTCCTCATGGGATGAAATATCTTCCTGTAGTGAACACATCACCTCCTGTACCTACGGGTTGGGCTCGGCTTGTATGTGACTGAGGAGGTCGATCGTGTTTTTGTTTTGACCGACGCTCCGTGGGGCGGTTACGTCATCCTCACGCGATCGTTTTTTCGGTACGCGGGTGGTAGAGGATGCGACGCGTCTCGACGAATTTTTTGTAGTGGGGGTGGGTTTTGGCTAGTCCCGGGGTTAGGAGCAGAGGGTTTGATCTGCTCCGTAGGGACAATGGATAATGGATGTGGGCTTTCGCGAAATGAGGCGGTGGAGGCACGATATTCTCGGACGTGCGGATTCGTCGGGTCTGCATAGGCGACAACTTCGTCCGAGATTATCATTGCGTGTCGATCTTTCGCCGGAGTGTTTTTCTTAGCGAACTTCTCGACAGTGGGGATTATGAAGTGTTCGGTCGCCGGGCGGGTGTGGATGTCGGTGGAGAACAGGCGGAAGTGTTTGATGAGGGCCGGGAGCCACCGCATGTAGGGTACGAAGCGGTTCGTGACTCCCTTGGCGATTTCCCTATCGCGACGTTGAATCATGGAGACGAGATCCATCCATATGACGTCGGTGTAGTTGTACTTGCGGTTGTGGGCGATGCCGGTTAGGATGGTGAGGATTTGGTGGTTTCCACGGTCCTGGCCGGCATGCTTCCCCGACATGCACTTGTTCAGTAGGAGATATAGTGTTCGCCAGGGCTGAGGAAGGTTCCGTGTAGTGACTTCACTGAGAACGAGTGGGCCTTTCTTCTTCTTGTTTTCAGGTTGAAAGCTCAATCTATCGATGTCCTCAATGAGTTGTTCATGAGTTGGTAGTGGGTCGTATGGTGAGTAGACAGGGAGTTGAAGCACTTCTTGGACAATCTTGCGAGTGAGGACCACTGTTTCTTGATCGATTTTGGCGGTCATTGTTTTAGCAAGGTGGTGTGGTCCAGCTATCTGCAGGGTGTGCCAGAACTGTTGGAGGTAGACTTGAGCTTCTGGCTCACCATGAGAGAGGGCGTGTCGGAGGGGATGCCATTTGAGGATCTCTATGATAATGGGAGCATCGCACCGAAAGTTGTCTAAGTCCACCATGTGGTTGTTTGGTATCAGTGCAGCCCATTGACTTGTTGGGAAGACCTGCTCGATCGGTGGGACATAGGTTAGCGTATTGAGTTCTATGCGAGCGATGTCCCTTTGGAGTGCTGCCGCCTCAAGTGCTTCAATTGTATCTTGATTTTTGTTGGTCATATCTGTGCTTGACAGTAATTATAACATGATTAGTACGGATTAAATTGCGAGAACATGGATATAAGTGAGTCGTGGGTAAAACAATAAAAGGAGACATAAAAGTGCCCAAAATAGTAAAGATAAAAATAAAAATTAAAATTAAAGCTAACTTAGAGGTCTATTGAAATAAAGTTGTTAAGATCGAGTGATGGTCATGTGACGACGAGTTTCGACCATTTTCAGTAAGTTAAAGGAAATTTTTCAACACTTAGAAAATTTTGGATTGAAAGTATTCGTGTGATGTGAAAAAATTTCCGCATTTGGTGTAGAATTTCGCAAGTGGAAAATTTTCGCAAGATATGGAATTTCATAAGTTATAAAAAATTTTCGCATTCATGATATCCAAGAATTTTCGCATGTAAGGAAATTTCGCTAATTATCACACATAGACAAGTCGAGAGAAATTTTCGCAGATAGAGTAAAATTTTCGCATGTCGTGTTAATATTCGCACGTTAAAGAAATTTCGCATTCGGTCTATCCATGAATTTTCGCATATAGTGTTAATTTTCGTACGTTAGAGAGATTTCGCATTCAGACTATCCATGAATTTTTGCATATAAGGAAAATTTTCGCAAATTATCACACATGGACAAGTCGAGAGAAATTTTCGCAGATAGAGTAAAATTTTCGCAAGAGAGAAATTTTTCCAGTTTAGCAAACTTTCGCAAGTTTTGAATTTTTCTCAAGTGAAATGTAAGTTTCGCGGGTTGAAGAAATATCTGCTCAAGTGATAAAATTTCTCGGGTTGAAACTTCTTAGTTTTGACCAGTGAGAAGGAATTTCTCGGATAAAATTTTGGATTGAGAAAGTTTCGTGATCCGCGAAAGATGATGCATGTAAGGATTGAGAAATTATTGAACCACTGTAGCTGCGAAAGTATTGATTGGCATGGGTCCGAGAAAAATTAAGTTTGCGGATTGAGAATATTTTGGTTACTGTAGTTGCGAAATAATGAAGATGCCAAAAATGTAATATGAGGTGAGGTGTATGAAAGTTTCGCGGGGCTTGACTCACTGTAGCAGCAAAAGTTTTAATCGTAAGAAACTTCTCGGATGAAAACTTTCGCGGGACTTTACACACTGTAGCAGCGAAAATTTTAATCACAAGAAATTTCTCGGATAAAATTTTCGCGGAACCTTACTCACTGTAGCAGCGAAAATCTATCGTCAAGGTATTTTTCCAGAAAATTTTCTCGGCGAAGAACACTAGACGAAATCGCACAAAATGGCGCTGTGATTTTTGCCTTAGACCTACTCAAATCTTAACCAAAATGCAATAAACTGGACTCAATCGACTCGAAATTGGACGGGCAATACATATTTGGGGTTTTAAACACCTAAAGCCTAGCATGCGTCCTAATTAAAGCCGAGAAAATACTATTAAACCTAAAAAATTAACAGAACGGGGCATACACAAAGCAAAACGAAGGAGAAGCAGTTTATTTGCGATGTATTCATACCGAAAAGCTGATTTTGACGATGGAGAATGCAGAAAAACGGAGTTTGAAGACGGATTTGAGGAAGATGACGATTGCGAGGGATTGAGAAATTTCGAAGAAGGAAGGTGCGAAAGTTTTAAATTTTTCTCGGGAATTTGGAAGTATTGTGAGAAGAGTTACGTTTTTGGGGTTTTGTGACTTTTCATACGAGATTTTGAGTAAAATGGGCCGAAATTCTCGGGCTTGTTCTAATTGGATCCTGGGCCGAATTTCGCGGGCTTGGTCAAAATTGTGTCCAATTGGATTTAAATTGGTCCAATTTTGACCCAGTTTGACCAAAAATTAAATTTCAACCCAAAATTCAATTGGTCCAATTTGACTTTATTTGACGAAAAATTTAAATTAAATTTCAGCCCCCTTTTATATAAATTTATTTTATTTTTTTATTATTATTATATATATTTTTTAAATAGGCAAAATCAGAAACTCCCCCTTAATTTGAAAATTCCCTTTTTTTAAATAACGGAAAAAGCAGAAACTCCCCCTTAATCGAAAACTCCCCCTTGAGAGATATAATTTAGAAGACACATAGAGAATGAAGTGAAGTGAAAAGACATATGTACACTTTATCAAAGTTCATGTAGGGTCGATTGATCACAATTGAATATTCAACATGCCCAACATAGTCACAAGGTGTTGGAAGCGTTTGACATCCAATGGTTTTTTGAAAATGTCGGCTAGTTGATCTTCGGTAGTGACATAGTGCAATTCAATCGTCCCTTGTTCAACATGTTCTTTGATGAAGTGGTGACGAATATCTATGTGTTTCGTTCTTGAGTGATGTACCGGATTACTTGTCATCGCAATCGCACTCTTCGAGTCACAATAAATGGGATTTTATCAACATGAAAATTAAAATCTCGTAGTTGTGTTCTCATCCACAAAAGCTGTGAGCAACAACTAGCGGCGGCGACATATTCTGCCTCCGTCGACGAAGTTGAGACACAGTTTTGTTTTCGAGAAGACCAACTCACGAGTTTACCGCCCAAGAAGTGTGCAGCTCCAGAGGTGCTTTTTCGATCCATCTTGCATCCTGCGTAATCCGAGTCAGAGAATCCAACCAGTTTGAAGTCAGATCGAGTGGGGTACCACAAACCCAAATTGGGTGTTCCTTTTGAGATAGCGGAGAATCCTTTTGACAGCAGTGAAATGTGATTCCTTCGGTGTAGCCTAAAAACGAGCGCAGATTCCTGTCGAGAGAACGATATCAGGTCGACTAGCAGTGAGGTACAGAAGAGAGCCTATTATCCCGCGATAGACGGTTTGGTCAACGGGAGCACCAGATGGTCCGCGTCGGGTCGGCCAGAGGGTGACATAGGTGTAGCAGCAGTCTTACATCCTTCATTCCATATTTCTCGAGGATGTCATGGATGTATTTGGACTGGTTGATGAAGATTTCGTCGGGGAGTTGCTTTACTTGAAGACCAAGAAAAATTCAGCTCGCCCATTACTCATTTCGAATTTTTCTTCATCAATTCTGCGAAGTCTTCACACAGTTATGGTTTAGTCGATCCAAAAATGATGTCATCCACATAAATCTGTACAATCATGATGTCCGGCCCACTCGCTTGGTAAAGAGAGTTGTATCCAGAGATCCTTTCTTGAAACCAGACTGAACAAGGAAGTCTGAAAGGACGTCATACAAGCTCGGGGAGCCTGTTTTAGTCCGTAGAGGGCCTTGTAGAGTCTATATACGTGATGAGGAAACTCTTCGCTCAAGAATCCTTCAGGTTGATCAACGTACACTTCTTCTTTGAGAAATCCATTCAGAAATGCAGTCTTCACGTCCATTTGATAGACTTTAAAGTTCTTGTGAGCAGCAAAGGCAAGAAAAATTCGAATTGCTTCGATCCTGGCAACAGGGGCGAAAGTTTCATCGTAGTCGATGCCTTCTTGTTGGTTGTACCCCTTAGCCATAAGTCTTGCTTTATTGCGAATGACAACCCGTCTTCATCCTTTTTGTTCTTGAAGATCCACTTCGTGCCGATAATGGATCTGTTGTGAGGGCGTGGTACGAGTTCCCAAACTTGTAAACGTTCAAACTGATTTATTTCCTCCTGCATTGCAATCAGCCAATCAGGATCGTTGAGAGCTTCAGCTACTCGTGATGGTTCGGCTCTGAGATGCAGCCAATCAGACTTTCATTTGAAGCTGACGAGTTCAAAACTCTAGATGAGACTGGAGGAAACGATGCCGCTCCAACCGGTCAAGGCACTGGGGGTGGCAGAAGCATCTACCTAAGAGATGCTGCAGAATAAGCGAAGAGGCGATTGCTCTCTTCATCAAAAGGTTCGGAGAATCATAAAGAGCTCCAAACAAGCCGTCACGAGTAGGCACATTGATAAAGATGAGGATTCTAACGTGTGCTTTACTGTGGGCGTGAAAGGGCACTTCATCGTGGACTGCCCAAAAAAGAAGAAGAAATCGGTCAAACAAAATCCCGTGCACTATGTCGGGGAAAACAAACCCAAATGGGACGACACTGATTCAGAAAAATCAAGCTCCGAAGAAGGTGAGCGCATGAAATGGGGAAGAGATCGCATGTCTCATGGCAGATCATTTAATCCAAGAGGACGACCAGTAAGCTCTTGAGTTCAGCTGTGAAGAGATACTAGACGCTCTTCAAGACATGGCCGACGAATACTGGAAGCTCTACAAAAAGCTGAAAGTAACAGAAAAAGGTAAGGCACCGGTACAAGAGATACCGGATCCCTAATTGAGAGAATCACCCACTAGAGGAAGAAAACAACAGGTTAAAGGAGACCGCTGAGCTGAAGGACTCGGAGAACCAAAAGATGTCGACGATAGTCCAGTCTTGGACAAAATCATCTAAACACTCAACTGCCTTCAAGGATAATGAAGGATACAAAAACCATGACTGACGGGTCTTGGCTACAAAGAACAAGCGAAAACTGAGGAGCGTCAACATCATATCAACCGCCTGACTCGACAAAGGAAATAAATTCGTTCGCACCCTTTGACTATAGCCCTAGTCCAGTATCTCTGGAAAACAGCTCCAGAAGGGCTGGGTTGGGATATGTAAATAATAATAAACCCCAGTCCCTCACAAAAAGACAATACCGCAACGGTAAGGGGGAATACTACTAAAGTAAATAGTATAAGAATAATGTCCCACGAAGAAGGGAAAGACCCCAACAACTAAGGGGAACTCTTATCATACTAATAATACTAGACCGGAGCCCCCAAGATTCAGAAACTCTAGATACCGGTCACAAAATAACAATAAGAATAAATACTTAATCGACCCGGTTATCGGTATGACACGTTAGGGTAATCCAATTCTGGATCCCTAAGAATCTAATTTCTGACTGGACCCAGTTTATATGGGTACCAAAGATTCTATCTGTTATTGCAGGAATACTTGCACGAGCTCAATTGGTCCAACTGGTTTCTAGACAGCGGTTGCTGTCGGCACATCATCGGAGAAAGAAGACTTCTCACGGACATCAAACCATGTACCAAAATGACCACCACATTTGGGATAACAGCAAAGGTGAGACCATAGGTAAGGTAAGATTACCATGGCAACTTAACCCTTAGGAATGTATACTTAGTTAGAACTTACACTATAACCTAAAATGTCAGTCAACTAAGTGATACAAGATATGAAGTCAGTTCTAAACATGATAAATGCCTTGTTAAAAACAAGCGTGGGAATACTGTACTTATCGGATGAACAACCAATGGCACCTACACAATAAACTAGACTGAACAGACTGCACATACTCAACGTGCTTGGTCTCCGTGAGTCCAGAGGTTGCTTTGGCAAAAGATTAAATCACTTGAATTTAAAACCATTTCACCTTAAGTAGAAATAACCTAGTTAGACATTTACTGAAGCTAACATTGTTGAAGATAAAACCTGTTCAACATGCCAACCAGATAAACAAATTAGATCAACCTTTAAAAGTAAAGGAAATTTATTGTCAGATCGATGTCTTGGTCTATTACATATGGACTTGTTTGTCCAGTTTTGGTAATCAGTCTGGGAGGAACTAGGTATACACTGGTAATAATTGATGACTACTCTAGATTCACTTGGGTGATATTTCTAAAAACTAAAGATCAAACCCAAGTAATTAATAAAATTTTTCAAAGGAGTAGAAAATGAAAAGAACCTTAGGATAAAAACGATTAGGAGTGACCGAGGAACTGAATTCCTTAACTGTACTCTAACATCCTATCTTGAGGACCATGGCATACGCCATGAGTTGTCTGCTGCCAGGACACCTCAGCAAAATGGAGTTGCTGAAAGGAAAACCGGGCGCTCAAGGAAGCGGCCAGGACAATGTTGGCAGATGCTGATATATCGCAGAAGTTTTGGGCAGAGGCTATCAACACCGCCTACTACAACCGGTCAAGATATTGCAAAAGTCAAGGAAAGACACCATACAAGATCTGGACTAGCAACATCCCCATCATGGGTTATTTCAAACCTTTGGAAGCAGATGCTACATCCACGACAACGAGAAAGAATCATCTAGCCACCTTCGACAATCGGGCTGAAAAAGGCTTCTTCTTCTTAGGATATTCAGCAGTCAGCAGGCCATACCGGGTGTTCAATTGCAAAAGCCTGAGCATAGAAGAATCTTCACATGTGGTGTTTGAAGAATCTCAGCATGAGAACAACACCCCACAGAACATTAACCGGCTAAGCAACCAACTAGAAATTCAGCACCTGGATGATTCCAGTGAAGATGATGAACCCGTGTGCGAACCCAATCAACCAGAGACTGAAGAAACCGAAGCCTCGAATGAGCAAATATCACAAGAAGAAGAAAGTGACAAAAAAATCCGCCACAACTCGTTGTCACTAATTTTACTACATATAAAAAAATATCACATGTAAAGTCATCACCAGGTTATTATAGTGACAATTTTACTACATATAGAGACGAAATAAGTTGTGAGTAAAAGTTATTATTTTTGTAGTGTCCATGCCTTCATCTCTCAAGTGCAACCATCTAAAGTGGAGGAAACACTACATGATGTTGGGTTACCCGTGTCTCCCGGAGACGCCACGTCCTCGGGTACGGTGCGGAATAAAAACTTTCCGAGTTCCCCGATTGCCATCATAGCTTGGATCAGAATAGTAACACTTAGACACGTAATAAGGCGGGTCAGACCCGTAGAGAATTACCAGTTGAAGCGAGTGGCAACTCCTCGTCCTTTTCTTCAAGACTTCGTCGATGGTGGTGGATGTGACTAGATCGTGACGCCGACCTCGCAGTTTACCATGGAATCAGTTCTCTAAAGATGGGTAGAGAGAACCGAGCCGCCGCATGGGAGAAAAGTGTGTGCATTCGGTGTGTGTTTTAGTGCCTTGTGATGGATGAAATTTTCTCTCATGGAGCACGGAATTTCACCCCAAATATGAAACAGGGCTGCCTATTTATACTAAGCTAGAATCGAAAATCCCAAGAATATCTCAAAGATATGATTTTCGAATTTTACTCCTTAAGTGGAGAGATTCTTTTGCCATATCTTACTCTCTTTTCGAAATCCAAACTTAAGGAAACTTGCTATTATTAGAAAATCAACTTAAATACCAAGTCAAACCAAGTATATTTAAATATGGTATTAAATTCGAAACTTAATCCTAGATTAATTTTGAAATTTCAACTTCAAATAAATAATATTCCAAATATATTATTTCCATATTTTTATTTAGTTTTTGAACTTACTTCCCAAGGTATAATTCGAAAATCAGCTTAGGGTTAAATTTTACCCTCAAGCCTTTTAAGCACTTGGCTCAGCCCAAGTCTTAAAGTTAGTTTCATACGAAGTCCGAATTTGGTCCATTAAACGGCCCGAGGCCCACTAAGGCGCGGCCCAACGGCCTAAGGCCCGTTAAGGCACAAAACACTTTCTCTCCTTATCAGGACACGTTGATGATCCTTTTAAGCCCGACTCTCTAGGTTCGACTCAATCGGCAAGGGAGGAATCTAAGAGTCCGGTAGTAATCTAGCCAATCCCGCAGTACTGGACCACAACCCGATTCGTGTGCGAATTTCGACCTAGTCTTTATTCCAGAAGCTCACTATAGATAATAGTGCTACGTATAAACCCTTTAGCTGTATCCCAGTCGAGTGAGAGCCATGGTCTATGTCAAACTCACTAAACTCGATTCTATTATAAAACGGATTTGAGGCAAATTACCAAACTACCCTTCATGTCTCACATGAGTTAGTTCAATACCTTGGCGAAGGATTTCGTAATTTCCTTTCGCCGTCCTCATAGGAGAGTTATCTCGATTACTTGCGAGACAGTGAATTCGTACTCGGCGGTCTAAGCCCGACAATCAAAATCGTCATCAAGACCGCATCTGGCCCACTGACCCATGCAACAACAAATCGTCGAGGGGAACCAGTGACAGTCGAGACTTTGAAGTCAACTCCGTCAAAGCCCCTTTCGATCTGAGGTTCACGTAGACTACTATAGTGTTGTCGTCAGTCATTGACATTCCTTGAGTAGTAAGCCATGTTCGACCGTACGACCCGAGAGTCAGTGTCCATGAAACGATTCAATCCCTTGATTCGATCCGTATCACAAGTCATGACCTCCACTTCCAAGCGGGATATCAGCACAAGATAGATCATCGAAAAATAAGCCATGATCGGTTATCCAGCACCCAAATGGTGCCTCAGACTTACGGGCTTTTAATGTTCGAGGTTAAGAGTCCACTGGTGCCTTCCTCTCTTGTGCCCATAGAGAATAGTGACTCAAATCGACACATTTGGATTTGTTTGTTTATTGCTTTACCAGATGCTAAGTAAAGAACTCTTATATCCAATAAACGAACAATGCATTTCAATAAACACACGAAAATATCTTATTACATAAAAGATCGAATGATAAATAAGCTAATGCCCTATACAATCTAATCCTCGTATAGCATTCAATGGCATATTCCTAACAATCTCCCACTTGCACTCAATGCCATGCACTGCAGTATCTAAAACCCATCTTTCCGAGATGTCTAGCCAGTACTGCCTGTGATAGAGGCTTGGTGAACGGGTAGGCCACGTTTTCCGCGGTCGCAATCTTCTACACGGCTATGTAGCCATTCTCAACGAATCCACGTAACACGTGGTACTTTCTTCTATATGTTTGGACTTGTTGTGAGACCTCGGTTCTTTCGTCTGAGCAATAGTGCCAGTATTGTCACACCACAATGGCAATGGTCTATCTGCTACAGGAACGACACCAAGTTCTTCCAAGAACATTCTCATCCAAACACCTTCCTTAGCTGCCTCTGAGGCCGCTATATACTCTGCTTCGCAGGTGGAATCTGCAATAGTGCTCTGTTTGGAACTTTTCCAAGACACTGCTCCACCATTGAGCGTAAAGACGAATCCTGAAGTAGACTTTCGGTTGTCCACATCAGACTGGAAATCCGAATCCGTATACCCTTTCGCTTCCAATTCTCCATTACCATTGACCACCATCATGTCCTTAGTCCGTCTGAGGTACTTGAAGATAGTCTTGACTGTTGTCCAATGTTCCTCACCAGGGTCAGCCTGAAACCAACTGACTATGCTCACAGTGTACGCCAAGTTAGGTCGCGTTCAAAGCATCGCATATCAAGCTACCCACTACGGATGCATAGGGGATTCCATTCATCTCTTTCCGCTCCAACTCACTTTGAGGGCTCATAACCTTGGAAAGGTGAATCTCATGTCGCATAGGCAGGAACCTTTTCTTAGAGTTGTCCATATTATATCGCTTTACGACCTTTTCTAAGTAAAGGGCCTGGGAGAGTCCTAACATACGATTCGCTCGATTTCTACAAAGGCGAATACCCAAGATGTAGGTATCTTCTCCCAAGTCTTTCATGGAGAATTCGGTCGAAAGCCACGCTTTAACCATCGAGAGCATTCCAATATCATTTCCTATCAAAAGGATGTCGTCCACGTACAATACGAGAAAAGATATTTTGTTTCCACTGCTTTTCTTATAGATGCAAGGTTCGTCTTCGTTCTTTAAGAATTCGTGGCCCTTGATTACTTCATCGAACCGAAGATTCCAGCTTCTGGATGCTTGTTTCAGTCCATTAATGGACTTGTTCAGTTTGCACACCTTATGAGCATCTCCTTGCGATGTAAAACCCTTGGGCTGCTCCATATATATTTCCTCCTTGAGGTATCCATTTAGGAATGAAGCTTTCGCATCCATCTGCCAGATCTCATAGTCATAGTGCGTGGCAATCGCAAGCAATGTTCGAAAGAGAAAGTTTGTGCAAGAAACTAACTGGAGCGGAAACAATTCGAAGAAACAGTTCGCTCCTAAGAACGCAAAGCCTAATGCTCAAAACCGACCCGGACCACCCCAGCAGCCTAATCCGAATCAGGGGAGGCGCCAACCAATCATACCATTATGCCCAAGATGTGCACGACGACATCTGGGCGTTTGCTTCTCACAAAACGCGACCTGTTTTAAATGTGGCAAAGCCGGCCGCTACTCTAAAGCTTGCCCGGAAAATGCATCCGGAAGTCAAGCAGTAAATCAGGCTAGACCGCAAACGGTGCCTGCTCGAATATACATGCTTACATCTGTAGAGGCGGAAAACTATCCGTCCGTGGTGGCAGGTACCCTCATAATCCACTAAATTCCAACATGCATTTTTAGTGAACTTAGAAACCATTCATTCCTTTGTATCTGCCATTTATGTTGCGAGACTCGGGGTTACTCTTAGCTGATTTAGTTGATACCAGTTCGAGTATTGACCTGAATCGTAATTATAACCGATAGGCTTTCGAAATAGGAAGCCGTACCTGAATTCCTGAAACTTAAGATCCAATAGCATCCGGGGTATAACCCTATGCCCCAATCTTTTGCTCATCCTGAGAAACATCATCCTGAGAAACATATTTGTTCGGTATCAGAATGGTGCAGTGAAAGCGTGATAGACGCTAATGACTTTCAATCCCTGTCTGAGTTAGAATTATAGTTTTTCTCGTTAACTCTTTGAGGTGATACGTTCGACTAACTTAAACAATATTCATATCTACTTCATCAATATCTTATATCTTTCGATCATCAAAAATTATTCGAGACCCTTTGTTGAATTCCTAGTACTTAGACCAAGATAGCCTTTGGTCTGAGATCAACGACTTCGATCTTTCATCCTCATTGGCAAGGAGTACCTTTACAAGCAATTGGTTGGTTTTCTATCACCTAACTAAGCTAGATCAACTCCCTACCAATTGATACCCTAAATTATTCCAGCTAACGGAATTTCGGGGGCAAAATTCTTCTAAGGGGGAGGATGTAATACCCGTAAAATCTAATTACGAGATTTACGATATAATTAGAAATGGAAGATATTTAATTAGAAATATATGATTTGGATGACAATATAAAGACTTAGAAAATTTTGGCAAACACTTATACGTAGCATGGACTAGTGTCGGCCAATACATATGCATGCATTTTGTATGACTTATGCGACTACATGACACATGTTTTGCGACATTAGATGCGTCTAAATGACTACATGCTATATGTTATAGGTATTCTATGTGAAATATGACCTGAAAGGTAGTGTTGAGACTTAGGAAAATAGTTAACAGTCATATTGGTAAGGATCGAATTTAAACAAGAGGGTAATTAAACTAGAATTGAATGATGCAATTTTAGTAGTTAGTACTAGTAAGAATAAATTTGAATTACTATTATTATATATGGGCTGAATCAAATCCCTACTTAAGCCCAAACCGTTGGGATAAACATTAATAATGGAATTACTTAGGACAAAAGGAAACTTACGTCATTGTATGTCCCATCAAAGAAACTATTGATAACTTTTATAGTTATTTAAAGCCTTGATAGTGTGGACTTAAGTAAGGAAGAAAACCTTTCAATTGTATAGTTCATACAGCTAGAAACCCTAAGAAAAAGATAGAGTCGAACAAGAAGAATCCAAGAAAATAAGGTGTAAATCAAAGACGAGAATTTCTACCAAAGAAAGGTATAGCTTTACTTATGGTTGTAAACCAATTTAAGTACTATATTATGCTATGCTGCCCAGTACCTCACATAACTAAAAGGTAGAAGAAAAGATTATGACGTACGGTTTTCCTAGATTAGCATAGTTTTGATGAGAGGTTCGATTTTTACACTAAGTGATGATTTTAGGGTTTTGGGTACAAACTATACTAACATGACAGCTTAGATATTACGCGGTTCATCTAGAAAATTAGCAAGGTATAAATCAGGCTATGAATAAGGAGGCAGCTTTAAAATAGAGAAGAATTACAAGTTTCAATCGAAAGTTAAGGGGGATTATATGAGCATTCGAGCGATTGGTAAATTAAACTAGAATCGGGCGATTCGCTTCTTAAGCAAATCCTTAGCGAAACTAGTTTTAGATGATGAATTAATTGATTTGAAGTTTTGAGGCATGGAATCGAGCGATTCAAGGAATAAAATGAGAACTCGGCGACTTCAGGAAGTTTCGATCAATTGTAATAAATCACATAGACAATCGGGCGAAATGAATTAAGAGTTTAGGGTTTCGTTAGTCTTACCCGATTCGAGACCAACTATTATTTAAATTTCAGCGAATGTAAGTTATAATATATGAAGAAATTGACCGAAACCTAGGTTAGATAAGTAACCAATCGAGCGATTTGAGAACTAACCAATCAAATAGTGTGATAATGGAAAAGCTCGGCGAAATAAAATCGGGCGAATGCTTTAAGGATAGGAAATGAATCGGGCGATTGGTTGAGCTATAAAAACCTCGGCAAAATGTGATATATTAGGGCATGGAATCGGGTGATGAAATGGTGACGTCAACACTCGGCGATTTTGGGTCTAAATACCTCTCAAGTTGGGCGAATGTTGTTGGTCCCTATTACACCAAACAATCTAACCTAGGATGGATTAACCACACAAATAATCTTGAAATCAAGGCAAATGGTGTGGGGTGCTTGAGAGGATAAGATGGAGGCTCAAAAAATTTTCTCTCTAGAATAGAAACACTCACAAGCACACCTAACTATGTGTTAGGGTTTTAGTATTTATACCACAAGTTGGTATATAATACTTGGGCCCTTGTGTAAGCCCATTACAAAATAGCTATGGGCTAGCCCATTACGACCTAGCCCAAATTAACTAAAAGCTAACCAACAAAGATAATATAATGAAATTGAACACTACAAAATATTTCCTAACAATCTCACCCTTAGTGTTCAATCTTCAATTCAGCGCGGGATATCTTTGTTGGGCATATTGGAGGAATCTCGAGTCCAAACAAACTCCCCCTACAAGGGATATCTCCTCTTCTTGCGGAGGCATTGATGGCTCGACTAGGACTCACTTGTGAAGATTCTCCAATCTTCTTCTTCTCGACGCCGGATTCGTCGTATTCGAATGGAAGTTGTCTGGTTCGGCCACGAAGTTGACTCGTCTGGCTCCAGAAGAAGGTAGGCGTGGGGTGTAAAAATTGTGCCAAGGCTCCATTGAAATGTGACTTTCAGGAGCAGGGAGCCCGGTCTCCAGAGTGGTCAGCGCAGTGGTGGCGGAATGTGGTGGGTGAGATGTGCCATGGCTCCTTCGAGTGTTCCATTATGAACAAAAAGCCTGACACATCAGAATGTGTGCGGAGGTAGTGGAAGCCTCCGGCGATGCGTAAGCGCAGAGGTAGTGGAAGCCTCCGGCGTGGCGTAGTTTGCGTAGGTGGTGGAGTAGGTGTTGTGAGAGGTGGCATAGGTGGTGTGAGCGGAGGTGGATGATGGTTGCTGCTGATGCTGCTGTTCGATCTTCAACTCAGTTCTTCTCCTTTACTCCCCCTTGAGATGATCTCCGTCTTTGGGATCGTCACGTCGTCCGTGGGACGAGTCTGCCTCTGGCGTTGATGGTGGTGATGGTGATGTGGTGTGGCGTTGAGTGCGGCAATCATGTGGGATTCTCAGGAGTAGCAGCATTTGGCTTTCCTCCAAGTTCATTTCGAAACTTGGAAGAGGCAGAGCAGCATGTGGTGGCGTAGGCGTAGGCGTAGGAGTGGTGTCGGTGATGGGACCGTGTCCTTCATAGATCCTTGTGAACTCGAGTGCGGCATGGAATGTGTAAGTTCCTCGCTGATTGCTACGAGTCGGGGCTCCATCACGAACGGTGTAACTAACCAGACGGGGGTCACAAAGACGCTCCGTCGTCACAACATCGAAACATGTGTCCGATGTGCCACCTATTTGCAGAGGTCAGAAAGAACCGGAGAGCCACAAAGACTTTCCGTTCGCACGGACGATGAGACAAGCTCGTATCCGTGGCCCATCGACAGTTGTGGTGAGGTGGCTGTCGTGGGTCTTCCGCTCTCGGTCACAAGGACGTCATCAAGCGTTCGTGCAAGTTCACGAAGAACCTACGGTGCGTAAAGAGTGTTTGTGTCCTAGAAAGTGGAAAATTTCGGTGGGTGAGGACACTAGACTCTATGTGAGTGGAAGAGGTGCAGTGAGAGGCGGGGCACTACATGTTCAACATCAACCGTCTCCAAGTGGGGCGGTGATGGCTAACGTGGTTCCTCTTGTGCGAATGAAACAGCTATCTGCGAAAGGATAGCTGAGTGGTTGGGGGGTTAATTGCGCGGTTGGACCAGATGCCGCGACTTCTACTCGGGAAACGAACGAGTCGTCTCCTGTACCTATGGGCGAGGTCCGAGTTATGGTGAGATATGATAGAGGAGTGCGATCATCTCGTCGTTGGTTCGCAACTCCTGCAAGCGACTTACGTCATCCTCCTGAGATCGTTGATTGGATCTTTGCGTGGAGAAGGATGTCGCGCGATCTAGACCTAGACTAGAGAGGCTAGGGTAGGCTCGTTCCTGGGTTAGGATCAGGGGGTTTCACTGATCCATGGGAACTATGGTGGCGTGGCGTGATCGCGTTGAAAGGCGACCACGAGTGATGACGACGAGGGTGGCCCAAAACTGTTGATCAGACACTTCTGAGACTCGTCAGGTGGTGGTGGTGGTGAGGGCGTAAAGAGGATCACGGTGGCTTAGGACGTCTCCATGTAGCGCACCATGGTGGAATGGATGGCAGTGGGTGGACGGTGGAGTCTGGTACAAGAGATCCACATCGCCTAAGCATCAAGATTGGATGGCGCGCCCACTGATGGTTGGTTGAACTTTTGTCAACCCTTCTTTGTAGGTCTGGGTTCTGCACGGATTTGTACAGAAGTCATGATGGTTGCTCGCTTCTCTGACATCCCTTCTTGCACGTGGAGCAACCCGTGTAACGTGCATGATGGGGTGGCTGCTCGCAGTGCATACCGGTCATGAATGTGGAGCAATCCATGTACCATTCACGCCGGGGGTGGTTGCTCACGTCGTGTACCAGTCATGTATGTGGAGCAACCCAGGTACCATACATGCTGGGTGAGTGAAATTGGCATTTGGAAATTCCGCTCTGAAAAGTTTGGGGGTGACCTAAACTTTTTCTATAATGTGCCAATACCATCCTAGGTCGATCGTTGGGTACGGTGATCGCTGCCGCGTTTTGGATTTGCCTTCAAAATTTCACAAAAAAAAAACGTTGTCTATACCGAAAATTTTGGCCCAGAAAAATTTATTTCGGATTTTCTTTTTTTTTTTAAATCTATCTAATGATATAAAAAATTTTCAACCAAATATATATATATATATATATATATTTTTTAAACTTATTTAATCCGAAGGGGGACCAGAAATTTTTGGTGGTCAAAAACGTTTAAGTGTATTTTTAAAGAGTGATTTTGCAAGATCTGAAGCCAAAATCGGTTTGTATCAAGTTTAAAGGTCGGGGTGCAAATTTCTCGGGGGGTGCGAAAAAGATGTGTGCAAATGTGCGAAAAATTGTGTCCCGAGAAATTTCGTTGAGAGAGTGAGTCGCGAAAACTTTGAAGTTCCGAAAAATTTCTCAGTTTGAAAAAAAATTCTCAGTTTTTAAAAGTTTTTCAGGTTGAAAAATTCGCGGGTTGAGGAAAAAACAGCTGTGTGAGAGAGACCGCGAAAAAATCATGAATTGTGAACTGAGAAAGTTTCGCAACTGAAAAATTTCTCGGATAGAAATTTCTCAGCCTGGAAAAGAAAATTTCTCGGTTTTGAAAAATTTCTTAGTTTTGCAAAATTTCTCGGATTTGAAAAATTTCTCAGTTTTGCAAAATTTCTCGGATTTGAAAAAATTTCTCAGTTTTAGCAAATTTTCTCGGATTTGAAAAAATTTCTCAGTTTTAGCAAAATTTCTCGGGCAGTGAAAGTTTCTCGGCCAGCGAAATTTTCTCAGGCAAACTTTCTCGGCTAAGAAATTCTCGGCCTAAAAAAATTTCTCGGCTAAGAATTTTCTCGGGTATGAAAATTTCTCGGGCAGTGAAAGTTTCTCGGCCAACGAAATTTTCTCAGGCAAACTTTCTCGGCTAAGAAATTCTCGGCCTAAAAAAAATTTCTCGGATAAGAATTTTCTCGGGTATGAAAATTTCTCGGGCAGTGAAAGTTTCTCGGTTTCGAAATTTCTCAGCCTGAGAAAAAAAAAAATTTCTCGGCTACGAAATTTCTCGGCCAAGAGCAGTGAAAAATTTCTCGGTTTCGAAATTTCTCAGCCTGAGAAAAAAAATTTCTCGGCTATGGAATTTCTCAGCCTGAGAAAAAAAAATTCTCGGCTATGAAATTTCTCGGCCAAGAACAGTGTACGCGCGACTTATACCAGAAAAATCAACTCGTTTTCGCTCAAATCTCACTCAAAATCGACGAAACTTGTTCCAAAACTTCAGAAAAACATTCCTAAACACATAATCAACCTTTGGGATGTCTAAAAACAACAAATCGAGGTCGAAATCGCCCAAAAACTGAAAGTGACGAAAATAATTTTTCAAGCAATTTTTCACTCTAATCTTGCTCAAAACACGCAAATCCGGTCGCGTTGGGCTCTGATACCACTTGTTGGTCCCTATTACACCAAATAATCTAACCTAGGATGGCTTAACCACACAAATAATCTTGAAATCAAGGCAAATGGTGTGGGGTGCTTGAGAGGATAAGATGGAGGCTCAAAAAATTTTCTCTCTAGAATAGAAACACTCACAAGCACACCTAACTATGTGTTAGGGTTTTAGTATTTATACCACAAGTTGGTATATAATACTTGGGCCCTTGTGTAAGCCCATTACAAAATAGCTACGGGCTAGCCCATTACGACCTAGCCCAAATTAACTAAAAGCTAACCAACAAAGATAATATAATGAAATTGAACACTACAAAATATTTCCTAACAAATGTGATCTCAATCAAGACCAATCGGGCGAAGCCACTTAGTCCCATGCAATCGGGCGATTGGAAGGTACAAACGCAAGCTTCAATCGGGCAATTCGTGAAGAAAGAAACAAACAGCGAAGGTGGGGTCTCATGCATGGAATCGGACGAATGGGCAACTCGGCGATTCTAATTGTAAATGCCTTAAATCGGACGATTAGGTAATAGACGAAACCCTTGCTATGCATAAAACAAATCGTATGAATTCAAAGCCAATAATCGGGCGAACTTAATGTCAAGTCATGATGATTGGACGATTTCAAGGCATGATAAATATGCAACTTCGAGGATGGGAGAATCGGACGAAACTAGGGTTTTCAGCATAGCAAATCAATTAAAATCAAATAATCCAGACCCTAACTTAATTTAAATAGAATCGAACGGCTAAGTGCCTTAGTAAAATAGAATAGCCAAATTAGGTCTATACTAATTTAGGTAGGTATGATACTGATATTGTAATGTCATGTCTAAGGGCCACGAAGTGAAGACGTCTCAAGGCAGTAAAAAGTTAGGCTCGGACGACAGGTAAGTGGAAATCGCAACTACAACACATAATTTTATGTGTATGACCTATGTGACTACGTGCTTCTATGACTATGTGTGACTCTCTATATGTATAAGTTATTTTATGTGATTACATGACATGCATATTTACATGATTCATGACATGAGCATATGCACGCACGACTAGTACAAGAGTCAGGGAAAAAGAGCGTGCGTAGTATAAGATCGCCCGAGGGCGATGAATATTTGCCGATATAGGCATTTGTTGTAGACTCAATGTCGAGTCACGGCTCTTCTATGCTACCATGGCAATTCATGATGCCGAATTACCTGATTCACGATAGGTAGGTGAATACCCAGTAGCGAGAGATGCAACCTGGAGGAGCGACTCGAGGGAATAAGCGGCACCGAGGGAACCTCGGGTGTTGGCAACCTCGTAGTAGGCTACCAGTGAGAAGCGCCCGCGTGTCAGGCCGTATTGGGATAGGAAGGGGCCTTAGGGTTAACTGCAATTTGTGTGCTCGGGTTAGCCTCTGAATGGGACCGCATTGGGATTGAAAGGCACTATTAGCCTCTCAATGTGGACTACATTGGGATGGAAAGGCACCATAGGGTTAAGCACAGATTGCGTACTATGATTAGCCTCTCAGTGTGTGTACTGTCACTTATTTGTACTTGTAATACCCGTAAAACTTAATTACGGGATTTACGATTTAATTAGCGGTGAAAATGTTTCATTGGAAACTTGGTTGGATTAATTAAATAAAGTGGCTAGGATTACAAGAGAATTATCTATAACACCGTAAATTAATTGGTGGAATTACCTGCTAATAATATTTCGGGTACTATAGCGAAATTCGATCAAGTCATATAAAATCAATGTTCGACCAATAAATATGCATACATATTATATGATTATGGAATTGCATATTACATGCCTATATGATTTCACGTACATGTGATACTATACATATATGCTTACGTACTATTAGGATAACTAACTGGGTAAGGAATTACGTTGGAATTTAGAAGTAATTTAATATAAGATACACACATAAATATATATGTATATATATATATATATATGTTCTTGGGTAAAAGAAATTTTTGATAAACTTGCTATAGGAATTTCAAGCCATGTAATAGTAGTATAAGAGTAAAATATATATGTTCTTGGGTAAAATTTTTTTGATAAACTTGCTATAGGAAATTCAAGCCATGTAATAGTAATAATAAGAGTAAAAATTGGACTAAATAGGAATTGGGCTGTACTTAAATATAAAGCCCAAGTACTTGAAGATAAATATTGGTTAGTGTTAAAGGAAAATCACGTCAGTAACTGTCCCATCAAATAAACCTTATCGATAGTTTAATGTATCAAGAATCCCTTTTATGGTATAAGATCATTCAAATCGTAAAACGCGTTGAACACTAAGGTGATCGTCCAAAGAGCTTGAGCAATAAGCCATATAGGGAAATTCAAACATAGTAGTAGTCGGAAGGTATAATCACTCTAAGCAATTAATTATTTTTGTTCTATTAATTAACAGGTTTGAATACGATTATATGAGGTGAGGTCGTACAAGATTTCCAGAATTTAAAGTGTGGAAGAAATTAGTAGACATGAAAACTTAGAACTGATTAGGGTTTTAATGACTTTGAAACATACGGTAAATTTTTAGGATATATATATATTCCTACTTTAATTGTTGGGTTTTAACACGTTTCGAGAATGGTTAAGTCCAAAATTACATAAGACTAGGGTTGTACAGTTAAGTGGTCGAGGGTTTAGGAAATACGATAGAGTTCATGTGATATTTAAACAGTTAGATGGATCTTCGATCGAAGCTTTAGAAATTCTAAGTGTTAAAAACTGCGTAAGTGCTGGACACAGTGAGGTTCGCGAACCACAAAAAGTTCGCGAATCACTTGGGAAACTTCACGAATCGAGGAGCTTGGAACTTCACGAATCCATGGGGTGCAATCAACTTCGCGAACCCTGGCTGAGTAATTTCGCGAATTGGAGACCAAAAGTTCGCGGGCCGAAGGCACTTGGCGAGTTGCAAGTTGGCGAACCCAATTCTATAGAATTTCACGAATCGTAGATGAACATGGTACTAAACTTCACGAACTCAAAACTTGACGAATCCTAGCCATTTGGTGAATTCGTTTGGCGAATCCATTTGACGAACCCCGTTTGCGAACCCTACATGGCGACCGCGGAAAACGTGGCCGACCTGTTCACCAAGCCTCTATCACAGGCAGTGCTGGCTAGACATCTAGAAAAGATGGGTATTAGATACTGATCGCGTGCATGTACGTTAATATATTAAGTAGAGTTCGTGCAAGTACGTCAAGTAATAATTAAAATGAATATATTAAGTAGAGTTCGTGCGTGTACCTATCGTTTGTAGAATAGCTATAGCGAGTATCCGAGTATCGAACACGAGGAATAAATTGAGTAGTAGTATTGGCCTATCGACTCGATATTTAACCTAAATAAAATAGCAGGATTTGTTTATGCTACGGACAAATTTAGCAGAGTAACCTAAAGGATTGGAAGACTAAGGAAGCACAACTAGAAGTAATACGAGTGACTTAAGATGACAAGATATGTGTTCGAGATTCGAATCCCGCTGGATGTTGTCGGCTAAAGCTACGGAATATCGTTCCTACGTGAATATCGACTAAATCGCGGTACTTTCTACCCACTCACGGATTTTCTGTCGCCCTAAACGTTCATGGGAATCTAAGATCATTAATTACCAAACGGTGAATATCGAGTATTTGCTTTCGCCCTATACTCAAATCCTAACGTCTATGAACGGCCTAATCGTTATTTAGCTGTCGCCCTAAACGATGTACCACATATTCACGTCAACACATAGACATATTGACGCAAAGAAACAATATCATAGAACGATAAATAGTCGAATACACGTGTTCACGATTATCCTATGCCTTAACTACGACATAAACCAACGTTCATCTATTCCCTAACATACAAGAGATTTAGCTACTCATATTAAGCAAAACAACAACGAGATTCAAATGAAACGAGGATAGAGAACTCATAAAATCTCCCTTAATAAGTGAGTATGACGGTTTTCAGGTGGAGCTCTCGTTCCTCGATCGAATGAGCGTGACTGCGTTGTCGGATCGTCCCTTGAGCTTCTCTGAATCGAGGGTCTGCTTCTAGTCTTCTTCCTCCTCTCCTTTTCTCTAAGTTTTCGTCTATATGGGGTTATGGTTGAGTTCTGAGAAGAACTCCCTTTTTATGCTTCGAATTTGAGCCAAACCCTGAAATTTGGCACGTTGACGGCCACTTAACGGGCCTTCATGGCCGTGAACTATGCATTTAGGCTAACTTTTTGCCTTTCTCAAACCCTTCACGGCCTCGTGCATTAGTAATCACGGCCGTGACGGCGGCTTAAAACCTAAAAATTGACTTTCTGGCCTGACACGGCCTCTTGCACTGACCTTCACGGCCGTGAGGTTGTGGACTTCTCTTCGTTGAACTTTCTGCCTATGTTCACGGCCTCTCGCATGAGGCTTCACGGCCGTGACACTTAATGTCTTTTCTTTATTTAAGCCTCTGTCGTCGTTCACATCTTCGTACATGATGGTTAACGGTCGTGAATTGACCTTCTTCAAGTCTCTGTCGTCGTTCACGGCTTCTTGATTTGAGATTCACGGCCGTGACTGAGGACATTGTCGATTTCTCATCGCTCTGCCGCGCTTCACGGGCACATGCATAACACTCACGGCCGTGAGCCTTGCAGATCCTGTCTTAGAGGCTTACTGCCCACGTTCACGGCTTCTTGCGAGGTGAGTCACGGCCGTGACTGTTTCCTGACAGCTTCATATTTGGCCATTTTGCGTCGTTTTTCGCCTCGTTTTCGTTCCTTTTCGCTCTATAACCGTTCGAAGGTCCTACACTATTTAAATAGGTGTAAATAGAGCCAAGAAATGCAGAGAATGACAAAAAATACTCTATTATAACCCAATAAACATAACATTAAACGTATTAAAATACGTTTATCAAACCTCCCCATACTTAAGCTTTTGCTTGTCCTCAAGCAATTTAGAAACAAGAAAAGGTAACAAGATAGTGGCATGACCATTCACAATTCACCAACGCAGATGGAAAGCACAAAATGGAATCAAGCAAGCAATAATAGACACTGCAACAATAATCAGCACTTATCGACACGAATTTCCTTAGCACTACTAATCGAGATCCACACCTCGCAGGGATTCACTCAAATCACTCAGTGTATAGGCTATAAATCGGTGAATCACTCAGTTCATGCAATAATCTAGTCTAAACCATATGCTTGCAAGTCAATCGCACGTATACTACTTAAAGCAGTTAGCATGAATCAGAAGGTCTTTTCCGGGTTGAACGGGGTCACATAGTGATGAGGTGGTAATGGAATCACATATGAGTAGCAGTCATGTCGGTCTTCATGTCATTGTCTAAAGCGCGCCACAGGTCAACCCTTTTGATTACGCTGTCTTCGTATTTTTCTTATTTCTGCTGCGTTCCACTAAGCCTTTCTTCTTCCAAGTCTCAATATAAGATGATAATGTGGAATTTCTGAGACTGGAAGATTATCGAAGGAGAGGTTCTTTCCTTTCTTTTCGCAACAACTCATCCTCTTTCTGCTTCACTTTCCTCCTTCCAGCGCCATTCTCTTTTTCTTTTCTTTTTTTTTTTCTTTTCTTTTTCATATCACTCTTCGCATTGCGGCGGTGCGCTGCCCTTTTCCTTGTTCAAGAGGGAGTTCTCGAGTGCTTTTGGCGTTGTCTCGGGGCGTCATCCGACTGCGCTTTTCGACTTTGACATTCAACCTTCACTTCTACTTAACTCGGGTTCAAATGATCTCTGTAGGCTTATTTAGGTTAGCGGCTTATGAAATACGAGGTTTAAGAAATAAAAAGGATTACGCTCAAAGTGGCTAAAAACGGTGATCAGTCGTGGTTGGGAACTTTGGTCGTGGACTTATTTCCTAATGCCTTCGTCATATTCGTACAGAACATACTATAAGCAATTTCAATGCGTATCGAACAAGCAAGTTCTAGAGAGACGCAAATTATGCACTACTCACACAACCAAGAAAAATGAGCAAAAGCTCGTCAGCTCAAACTCTCACAACGGAACATGGGTTATGTGTGTGAATCTCTCAAAGTAACACTATATCTATTCATGCTGAAAAGATTAAATTACTGATGCATGTCTTTATTGCTCACAAAACCCCCTAGCATGCAATCCAACTTCGAGATGAACGCAAACAATCATGCCAGACTTCTATAGATTTAATAGCCAAAACACGTTATAAAAATAAATATCACGTAAATTTTCAACAAAACTCCGCATCAAAATTCCGCCTCCCCACACTTAAGATGCGCGTTGTCCTCAACGTGTAAAATAAATAAAAGGAAGGTAAAAGAAGTTGAAAAGAACGTGACTCCCCTGAAAAAAATGGCGTGACCCTGCCTCGAGCATTTGATGTAGTTGAACATGGTTGTTTCACTGATTGTGAAATATTTTGGGTCGTAGTGATGTAAATTGTGACACGTTTCCTGAAAACATTGAAAAGAAAATTAAACGCACGATGAAAATAAAAAGTAGAAAGCAAAACGAGTCATAATCATCAAAAGTATCGGGATGACTAGACCAAACACACAAACTGTTCTACAAAAGAAACATCCCAAACGACACCGGAACTAAGGTGGTGGTGGTGAGGGCTACCGAGGGGCGAAGGAACGCCAGTGACTCCTGTGATCGCCTAACTGCGTCGTCCATGGCTTTAAGGGCCTGCTCATGGCGCTGTTGCTCCTCGGGGTAGCGTCGGTGGGCTTCCTCGTTTCGACGCTCATACTCGTCCTGTCGGCGCCGTGTCTCCTCATCGCGTCGTATAGCCTCCTCATTGTAGCGTAGCATTTCCTGGCGCAATGTGTCAAGATCTGCGGCTGACGCAAAAGGACGACGCCCGAGGACTCGCCCTCGTGATAGCCGGAGGAATAAGAAGGTCCGACAGTGTCTGGGTGAACTGGGAATGGCCCCACGCCCTCGATAGCTAGTGGCTCGGGGACTTTGTTGTGGCGACCCTCAGTTTCTAATACTAATTAGCGGCGGATTTCCGCAACGTAAGCCGCGGAAAGCCCATATTTCAAAAACTTTTCTTAAAATATAACATATTACGACCAAACAAAATCTATATTGTCTAATCATACCAAGGCCGAAGCCCTCAAAATATTTATACAAATAAAACATCCTAACAATCGCTCCACAGGTCGTCATCCATGTACAGCCTTGCCCTCAAAAGCCCGTGGAGTACCGCCGTCAGCTTGCCTTAGTCGAGACGTTTCGCAACGCCCGACCTATCGTACCTACAACACACAACATAAGGAATGAGCCACCGAGGCTCAGTAAGCAGAAATCATGCATGTATGCACGTGACACTCCCCCGCAACGGCAATCTGCGCCGATGCATATAACACTATCAAAGGCAAACCGCGCCGATGCATATAACACTCGCAAAGGCAAACCGCGCCGATGCATATAACACTCGCAAGGGCGATCCGCGCCAATGCTCCTAGAACTCATACTAGTATCACTCAGGGCCCTCGGCGAACTTACTATGCACCATAAGAGCTGAATATCCTCAACAGGACTGTGACAGTGACCCACGCTGGGTAGCCTACGCTAGGTTTCCCTAGGTCGCACCCTCCCAGGTCGTCCCCTCTGCCATACGGTAGCCTACGCTGGTAGCCCACGCTAGGATTCCCCCTAGGTCGCTCCTTCCAGGTCGCTCCTTCCGCAAACAGGGCAGTTGCCTACGCCAGTTAGCCTACGCTAGCATAGCTAGGTCGCTCCTTCCTGGGTCGCTCCTCCTGCCTCATCATAATAACCGGCGTCGTACGCCGTATATAGTGCCATAGAAGTCGCCCGTGACTCAACTGTGAGTCGACACACCGGCCTATATCGGCGGGTCCTCGTCACATACAAGCGACATAATATTATGCACACTCAGTCCCACGACCCTCCCTCATGAGTTCGTGCGTGCACGTGAATATGCATATGCAAGTAAATGTAACATAAACTTACCACATTAAAATACTTCAATCAATTCACAAATTCATGAAACCACGTAGGCACGTAATCATCAATTTAGGCACGTAAAACAAGTTGTGTATCGTAGTTGGATTTCTACTTACTTGTCATCCGTCGATTACCCGTTAATAGCTCAGCAATGTTCCTAACCTCGACCTTAGGCACAAAATCATCACATCAGTATATCATCTAAATTACTTGAATATCTACGTTACTGAATTTCCTAAGTATCGCATTATTATTTATTTAATACTATATTTGAAAGATCATTGCTTGAAACTACATTCGGAAGGTAACCGTTTGAAAAGAGTTCGCTAAGTCAAATTAACTCGTAAAATATCAAGCTAGGCCGAAGGTTTTAAATCCAAAATAACCTTTAAATTATAAAATATAGGTTGACCCGAAAATATTAGTAAACATAAGAAAATACTTTATGTACTTAAAATGATTGGGCCTGAAATAGGGCAAAAGCCCAAAAACGTAAAGCGTCGGTCAAACTCCCACAAATCCGGTTAAAGCCCAAATCTTAAATCGCCCGATCCCACTTTCAAAAGATGGTCAACCCGAAACACTTGCGGGTCAACGCTCGAATTCACGAGACATTAACCGTGTTCGCCGAAGACGCGCGAAGTCCAATTTAAGTTCGCGAGTCGTCCGATTGGACGTGCGAAGCCCAATTTAAGCCCGCGAATGGGCCGATTTCTCTCACAGGAATCACCCCGTGGAAATCAATCGGCCCGCGAAACCTAAAGTCGGCCCGCGATGCCCTTCACAGGAATTACCCTGCGAAACCGAAATTGGCCCGCGACGCCTCTCACAGGAATCACCCTGTCGGCCCGCGAAAGACTATAGCCCGCGAGAATTCGAATTTTGGCCCGCGAAACATCTTTTACTCACACCTAAAATCCTTTGGGCCCGCGAAACACTTTCGCGACCCGAAACCCATTCGACCGATTTTCCTGTTAGTTCAAATTCTATTTCACTCATAGCGTAAAATAGAACGGCCCGCGATTTAAAAATCGATCCAAACTTAAAATCGCTCAAAACCTAGGATCGACCGAAACCTTCAAAACTTCATATATTAATCAAAGGATATCCTAAACCCAGAAAATCGTACTCCCAAACATTTATCAGACCTTTACAAACATCATATCCTTTCGGAAATAATAGACTCACATTCTTAACTTGACAACAACCACAAGTAAAGATTTATTATTGAAAAATCCGAGTTTCCTAAATACTAAAACATCCGAAAATAACTTATGTACTAACTCCGAATTGACCCGCGAAATAACAATTCTATCTCATAACACGAGAATCCCTAGCCCGCGAACTACCTTGGGATCCGAGCACGCCTCTCATTTCACGAAGCCCTCGTGAACTAATTTCAGCCCGCCCTATCTCAAGATTCGTGAACGTCCCTAGCCCGCAAAAATCTAATTCCCTCTCAAATCTAACCCAAAATAAATTCTATTAGCCCGATGAGTCCCCCAAGTTGCGAAAGTCTCTAACCCGCCTAACTACTTTACAACCCAAGAATCATCCCCCGACTAGTGAACTAACCCCAACTTGGGAACTAATTTCTATTGGCCCGATAAATCCCCCAATTCAAGAAACTTCCAAGCCTGTGTACTAGTTATACTGACCTAATAAGTCTCGTGCTTAGCGAAAACACCTCAGCCCGCAAACCCGAGGTCTACACGTCACCAAAAATTCGCTATTTCCACTCGAAAACCCCTAACACTCACACATTAAATTCTTCGAACCCCCAAACAGTTTCAGACCCTCATATCATCAAAAACAACTCAAAAATACAGATTTTAAACCCATATTTTGGGTTTTATTCACATCTAAACACCTAAAACCCCAAAATCGAACATAGAGCAAAAATCTGAACTAAAGTATTTTAAGAGGTCTGAAACGAGTTGTAGGTGGAAACAAATCATCTACCTCACTATAATTATCTAATTCCAGTCCTAAGCTACCAAGTCGAAGAACCGAAACCTCCTAGCTTAAATTTTCGAACTTACAGTGGATTCTCTAGCATATAAACGTACACATCCCACAAAACCCATATTTTAGGCCACAACGAAACAAAACATCAAACAATAATTATCAAAGTCATATATTGGCAAGAAATCCCTCATTTTCGAGCTTGGAGTGTTAGCACCCAAATTTCGAACATATTCAAGAAATATTTAAGTGTTGTAGGTGTGAATCAACCTACCTCACTCCCTCAATTTCGTTTTGATGGTTTGATGGTGGTGAGCTTGCCCAAATTTCCTTTAGCTCAAGTTTGTCTTCTTCGTTTGTTCTGTCTTCGGTCTTCTCTTCTTTTTCGTCTCTCTCTCTCTTTCGTTTTCTATCTTGACCAACAATGATGGTCTTTTTACTAAGTGGTATGGGTTGTTATGTTTCTAACGTGGGTTTCCCATTAATTTAAGTAACATTGTCTTATCCTTATCCTTACTTCATTTGGGCCAATATAAACATCTCTTTGGGCCTTATTATTTTTAATACCTATTGCTTATGTATTTCTATTTAGTTGGGCCAATTTATTATTTTCAATATCCATCACTCCTTGTATTAATTTTAATTGGACCAACTTATTATTCTTATATGCATATATCTTCATTTGGGCCTTCTTAACTCTTTTAGTTGGGCTCTAATATTACTTGGCCTAAATTATTTATTGGACTTTATTAATTTAGTTGGACTTCTAATATTAAGTTGGTTTAAATTATCCATTGGACCATTTTCCACTGAGTTGAGCCAACATGAAAATTAACTTGGGCCTTTCGAACTTATTCACTTGGGTCCTATTATTATTAGCTTTTAAATACACCTTTTTAATTGGGCCGAATTTATTTATTACTTTACTTCCTCCTAAATGGGCCTCCAGATGCTCCAACACTAATTTGGTCTATTTTATTTATTAAATTATGTTGAGTTGGCCAAGATCAATTGGGTTGAATATTAATCTGGCCCAATTTCTCATTCGGCCTTTGATCTGTTCGGATATTAACGTCATTAATTCGTACATCTATCAGATTAATTATATCCTAATTTCCCGTATTCAATTTACGGGTATTACATCCTTCTCCCCTTAAAAGAATTTCGCCCCCGAACTTCCGCCCATTGGAATAATCCAGGGTAACGATCGGTAGGGGAATGAGTTGGCTTGGTTAGGTGATAGATAATCACCTAGTAGTTCTTAGAGAAAATCCTTACTGGATGAATTTGAAAAGAACGAACTCTTATGAAAATAGAACCATTATTTTGAGTTCTGCAATTCAAATTTGAGGACAGAAGATCGAAGTTGTGGATAACTTTTCTACTTGGGTTGATACTCTCAGATCGAAAGTTATCCTTCCCTCTTAGAATGACTCCTGATCTACGATTATTGTAGAGTGAACATCTATCGATGGCCGAGTCATGGTTTATCCTATATTTCAGTACGGGGAAGAAAACCTATAACTAGTCTATAGCATGCTCCCCCTTAAAAGATCTGCCTAACCTCCCTTTCTAGAAGTCTGGAAATGAATGTTTCGTGGCGTGACAGGAGTTCAAGAAAGTAGAACACGCCATCGAGGTAGAATGTAGGGAAACAAGAATATAAGGGTTAACGTAAGGTCGCTCTTGTCGTCTTAAATTCTAACAGTCATTTCTCAATAGGGCACACGTATGCCCATCTGTATTGCCCTAAGGAGCTAATGGAAATAGCTATACTCAGGCAGAGGTTGAAAATCATTAGCGTCCATCACGCATCCGCTGCGCCACTCTGGTACTTAACATGGATGTCTCTCAGGACAAGCTGAAAGATTAAAGCATAGGGTTATACTCTGGTATTATTCAGTTTAGGCGTGTTGTGGCGAAAGAATTGAAATGTGGTTTCAACATCATATTTCAGTAGAAAGATCATTTGATGAAGAAAGAATATGGTTTGATTGCGAATTGATCAAGTGTAGCCCCAGGAGATCATTGGGACGTACATCAGTGCTTTCATTAGCTACTAGCACGATTTCAGTTATGACTGAGGCAATTCCTCTGTCTAAGCATGGATGCGAGAAAAGATTCACAATTTGTCGAAGAGCTTACGAAATCTTTAGCTCAAATGTCGATAATTCTACTTGGGCTGGTCTTATCCGCAAACGGATATTACTCCTCTCGGGTAACTGAAACATATGATCTTTCCTACGAAAATCAATTACGTCTTCAAATTTTGAAAGTTCGTCATTTTCGTGGAAGGAATTTCTGTTTCCTCTGGGTTTAGATTGAACCACCGCACTGGAATCAGTAAGGGTTGTACCAACGTCTGAACTAAGTCCAACGGAACAGATTCGCGCCTCACAATTTATAGCACGGTCTCCCTCCTTCCCACATTGGAAGCACTGAGGGTAGGGTTTTAGTCCTAGGCCATAATTGATTCCCCTATGGAATTGCCCATATTGTAGGCAGCAAGGAATATAACTTGGAGCTCAAGTAGAGAGGTTAATTCCCCACGGATTCAGCCTTGTTTCAAATTAGGATCCTTGAAAAGTCGAACCTCTGTTTTTTAACTGCTTGCTCTAATTGTTCATTCACTTTTCTTTTCCCTATAATGGTCGCACATTCATAGTGCCAGAATTTATGAGGTTCGAACAAGCTTATAGATCAAATCCTCAAACTCATTAACTCGATCCTTAAGTTCACTTATCCGATCCGTTTGATCTTGGATCAGTTTCCGTATGGAGCACGGAGTCATGTTCATTCACATGAAGCTCGGTTGCAACCCCACGACTTGACTCGCCAAGAAATTTTCTATTTCTGCTAGTCATTCTACAATCAGTCAAGCAAGTAGGCATGTTATCGTAAACTCATAAATAATCACATCAAACATACTTACAGGCAATACTGATCCTCCATGTTTTTTTGAGCGGCTGTACATGGACAGTCTACAGAACCTATATCCTAAGCTCTGATACCACCTGTGGCGACCCTCACTTTCTAATACAAATTAGCGGCGGATTTCCGCAACGTAAGCCGCGGAAAGCCCATATTTCAAAAACTTTTCTTAAAATATAACATATTACGACCAAACAAAATCTACATTGTCTAATCATACCAAGGCCGAAGCCCTCAAAATATTTATACAAATAAAACATCCTAACAATCGCTCCACAGGTCGTCATCCATGTACAGCCTTGCCCTCAAAAGAGCGTGGAGTACCGCCGTCAGCTTGCCTTAGTCGAGAGTTTCGCAACGCCCGACTCATACCTACAACACACAACATAAGGAATGAACCACCGAGGCTCAGTAAGCAGAAATCATGCATGTATGCACGTGACACTCCCCCGCAACGGCAATCCGCGCTGATGCATATAACACTCGCAAAGGCAATCCGCGCCGATGCATATAACACTCGCAAAGGCAAACCGCGCCGATGCATATAACACTCGCAAAGGCAAACCGCGCCGATGCATATAACACTCGCAAAGGCAAACCGCGCCGATGCATATAACACTCGCAAAGGCGATCCGCGCCAATGCTCCTAGTACTCATACTAGTATCACTCAGGGCCCTCGGCGAACTTACTATGCACCATAGAGCTCAATATCCTCAACAGGACTGTGACAGTGACCCACGCTGGGTAGCCTACGCTAGCATAGCTAGGTCGCTCCTTCCTGGGTCGCTCCTCCTGCCTCATCATAATAACCGGCGTCGTACACCGTATATGGTGCCATAGAAGTCGCCCGTGACTCAACTGTGAGTCGACACACTGGCCTATATCGGCGGGTCCTCGTCACATACAAGCGACATAATATTATGCACACTCAGTCCCACGACCCTCCCTCATGAGTTCGTGCGTGCACGTGAATATGCATATGCAAGTAAATGTAACATAAACTTACCACATTAAAATACTTCAATCAATTCACAAATTCATGAAACCACGTAGGCACGTAATCATCAATTTAGGCACGTAAAACAAGTTGTGTATCGTAGTTGGATTTCTACTTACATGTCATCCGTCGATTACCCGTTAATAGCTCAGCAATGTTCCTAACCTCGACCTTAGGCACAAAATCATCACATCAGTATATCATCTAAACTACTTGAATATCTACGTTACTGAATTTCCTAAGTATCGCATTATTATTTATTTAATACTATATTTGAAAGATCATTGCTTGAAACTACATTCGGAAGGTAACCGTTTGAAAAGAGTTCGCTAAGTCAAATTAACTCGTAAAATATCAAGTTAGGCAGAAGGTTTTAAATCCAAAATAACCTTTAAATTATAAAATATAGGTTGACCCGAAAATATTAGTAAACATAAGAAAATACTTTATTTTAAAACTGATTTGGGACGAAAATAAATTTACTTAAAATGATTGGGCCTGAAATAGGGCAAAAGCACAAAAACGTAAAGCGTCAGTCAAACTCCCACAAATCCGGTTAAAGCCCAACTCTTAAATCGCCCGATCCAACTTTCAAAAGATGGTCAACCCGAAACACTTGCGGGTCAACGCTCGAATTCACGAGACATTAACCGTGTTCGCCGAAGACGCGCGAAGTCCAATTTAAGTTCGCGAGTCGTCCGACTGGACGTGCGAAGCCCAATTTAAGCCCGCGAATCGGCCGATTTCTCTCACAGGAATCACCCCGTGGAAATCAATCGGCCCGCGAAACCTAAAGTTGGCCCGCGATGCCCTTCACAGGAATTAGCCTGCGAAACTGAAATTGGCCCGCGACGCCTCTCACAGGAATCACCCTGTCGGCCCGCGAAAGACTATAGCCCGCGAGAATTCGAACTTTGGCCCGCGAAACATCTTTTACTCACACCTAAAATCCTTTGGGCCCGCGAAACACTTTCGCGACCCGAAACCCATTCGACCGACTTTCCTGTTAGTTCAAATTCTATTTCACTCATAGCGTAAAATAGAACGGCCCGCGATTTAAAAATCGATCCAAACTTAAAATCGCTCAAAACCTAGGATCGACCGAAACCTTCAAAACTTCATATATTAATCAAAGGATATCCTAAACCCAGAAAATCGTACTCCCAAACATTTATCAGACCTTTACAAACATCATATCCTTTCGGAAATAATAGACTCACATTCTTAACTTGACAACAACCACAAGTAAAGATTTATTATTGAAAAATCCGAGTTTCCTAAATACTAAAACATCCGAAAATAACTTATGTACTAACTCCGTATTGACCCGCGAAATAACAATTCTATCTCATAACACGAGAACCCCTAGCCCGCGAACTACCTTGCGATCCGAGCACGCCTCTCATTTCACGAAGCCCTCGTGAACTAATTTCAGCCCGCCCTATCTCAAGATTCGTGAACGTCCCTACCCGCAAAAATCTAATTCCCTCTCAAATCTAACCCAAAAATAACTAGCCCGATGAGTCCCCCAAGTTGCGAAAGTCTCTAACCCGCCTAACTACTTTACAACCCAAGAATCATCCCCCGACTAGTGAACTAACCCCAACTTGGGAACTAATTTCTATTGGCCCGATAAATCCCCCAATTCAAGAAACTTCCAAGCCCGTGTACTAGTTATACTGACCTAATAAGTCCCGTGCTTAGCGAAAACACCTCAGCCCCCAAACCCGAGGTCTACACGTCACCTAAAATTCGCTATTTCCACTCGAAAACCACTAACACTCACCCATTAAATTCTTCGAACCCCCAAATAGTTTCAGACCCTCATATCATCAAAAACAACTCGAAAATACAGATTTTAAACCCATATTTAGGGTTTTATTCACATCTAAACACCTAAAACCCCAAAATCGAACATAGAGCAAAATTCTGAACTAAAGTATTTTAAGAGGTCTGAAACGAGTTGTAGGTGGAAACAAATCATCTACCTCACTTATAATTATCTAATTCCAGTCCTAAGCTACCAAGTCGAAGAACCGAAACCTCCTAGCTTAAATTTTCGAACTTACAGTGGATTCTCTAGCATATAAACGTACACATCCCACAAAACCCATATTTTAGGCCACAACGAAACAAAACATCAAACAATAATTATCAAAGTCATATATTGGCAAGAAATCCCTCATTTTCGAGCTTGGAGTGTTAGCACCCAAATTTCGAACATATTCAAGAAATATTTAAGTGTTGTAGGTGTGAATCAACCTACCTCACTCCCTCAATTTCGTTTTGATGGTTTGATAGTGGTGAGCTTGCCCAAATTTCCTTTAGCTCGACTTTGTCTTCTTCGTTTGTTCTTTCTTCGGTCTTCTCTTCTTTCTCGTCTCTCTCTCTCTCTTTCGTTTTCTATCTTGACCAACAATGATGGTCTTTTTACTAAGTGGTATGGGTTGTTATGTTTCTAACGTGGGTTTCCCCTTAATTTAAGTAACATTGTCTTATCCTTATCCTTACTTCATTTGGGCCAATATAAACATCTCTTTGGGCCTTATTATTTTTAATACCTATTGCTTATGTATTTCTATTTAGTTGGGCCAATTTATTATTTTCAATATCCATCACTCGTTGTATTAATTTTAATTGGACCAACTTATTATTCTTATATGCATATATCTTCATTTGGGCCTTCTTAACTCTTTTAGTTGGGCTCTAATATTACTTGGCCTAAATTATTTATTGGACTTTATTAATTTAGTTGGACTTCTAATATTAAGTTGGTTTAAATTATTCATTGGACCATTTTCCACTGAGTTGAGAAAACATGAAAATTAACTTGGGCCTTTCGAACTTATTCACTTGGGTCCTATTATTATTAGCTTTTAAATACACCTTTTTAATTGGGCCGAATTTAGTTATTACTTTACTTCCTCCTAATTGGGCCTCCAGATGCTCCAACACTAATTTGGTCTATTTTATTTATTAAATTATGTTGAGTTGGGCCAAGATCAATTGGGTTGAATATTAATCTGGCCCAATTTCTCATTCGGCCTTTGATCCGTTCGGATATTAACGTCATTAATTCGTACATCTATCAGATTAATTATATCCTAATTTCCCGTATTCAATTTACGGGTATTACATCCTTCCCCCCTTAAAAGAATTTCGCCCCCGAAATTCCGCCCATTGGAATAATCCAGGGTAACGATCGGTAGGGGAATGAGTTGGCTTGGTTAGGTGATAGATAATCACCTAGTAGTTCTTAGAGAAAATCCTTACTAGATGAATTTGAAAAGAACGAACTCTTATGAAAATAGAACCATTATTTTGAGTTCTGCAATTCAAATTTGAGGACAGAAGATCGAAGTTGTGGATAACTTTTCTACTTGGGTTGATACTCTCAGATCGAAAGTTATCCTTCCCTCTTAGAATGACTCCTGATCTACGATTATTGTAGAGTGAACATCTACCGATGGCCGAGTCATGGTTTATCCTATATTTCAGTACCGGGAAGAAAACCTATAACTAGTCTATAGCATGCTCCCCCTTAAAAGATCTGCCTAACCTCCCTTTCTAGAAGTCTGGAAATGAATGTTTCGTGGCGTGACAGGAGTTCAAGAAAGTAGAACACGCCATCGAAGTAGAATTTAGGGAAATAAGAATATAAGGGTTAACGTAAGGTCGCTCTTGTCGTCTTAAATTCTAACAGTCATTTCTCAATAGGGCACACGTATGCCCATCTGTATTGCCCTAAGGAGCTAATGGAAATAGCTATACTCAAGCAGAGGTTGAAAATAGGGCACACGTATGCCCATCTGTATTGCCCTAAGGAGCTAATGGAAATAGCTATACTCAAGCAGAGGTTGAAAATCATTAGCGTCCATCACGCCTCCGCTGCGCCAGTCTGGTACTTAACATGGATGTCTCTCAGGACAAGCTGAAAGATTAGAGCATAGGGTTATACTCTGGTGTTATTCAGTTTAGGCTTGTTGTGGCGAAAGAATTGAAATGTGGTTTCAACATCATATTTCAGTAGAAAGATCATTTGATGAAGAAAGAATATGGTTTGATTGCGAATTGATCAAGTGTAGCCCCAGGAGATTATTGGGACGTACATCAGTGCTTTCATTAGCTACTAGCATGATTTCAGTTATGACTGAGGCAATTCCTCGGTCTAAGCATGGATGCGAGAAAAGATTCACAATTTGTCGAAGAGCTTACGAAATCTTTAGCTCAAATGTCGATAATTCTACTTGGGCTGGTCTTATCCGCAAACGGATATTACTCGTCTCGGGTAACTGAAACATATGATCTTTCCTACGAAAATCAATTACGTCTTCAAATTTTGAAAGTTCGTCATTTTCGTGGAAGGAATTTCTGTTTCCTCTGGGTTTAGATTGAACCAGCGCACTGGAATCAGTAAGGGTTGTACCAACGTCTGAACTAAGTCCAACGGAACAGATTCGCGCCTCACAATTTATAGCACGGTCTCCCTCCTTCCCACATTGGAAGCACTGAGGGTAGGGTTTTAGTCCTAGGCCATAATTGCCCATATTGTAGGCAGCAAGGAATAGAACTTGGAGCTCGAGTAGAGAGGTTAATTCCCCACGGACTCAGCCTTGTTTCAAATTAGGATCCTTGAAAAGTCGAATCTCTCTTTTTTTAACTGCTTGCTCTAATTGTTCATTCACTTTTCTTTTCCCTATAATTGTCGCACATTCATAGTGCGAGAATTTATGAGGTTCGAACAAGCTTATAGATCAAATCCTTAAACTCATTAACTCGATCCTTAAGTTCACTAATCCGATCCGTTTGATCTTGGATCAGTTTCCATATGGAGCACCGACTCATGTTCATTCACATGAAGCTCGGTTGCAACCCCACGACTTGACTCGCCAAGAAATTTTCTATTTCTGCTAGTCATTCTACAATCAGTCAAGCAAGTAGGCACGTTATCGTAAACACAAAAATAATCACATCAAACATACTTACAGGCAATGCTGATCCTCCACGTTTTTTTGAGCGGCTGTACATGGACAGTCTACAGAACCTATATCCTAAGCTCTGATACCACCTGTGGCGACCCTCACTTTCTAATACTAATTAGCGGCGGATTTCCGCAACGTAAGCCGCGGAAAGCCCATATTTCAAAAACTTTTCTTAAAATATAACATATTACGACCAAACAAAATCTACATTGTCTAATCATACCAAGGCCGAAGCCCTCAAAATATTTATACAAATAAAACATCCTAACAATTGCTCCACAGGTCGTCATCCATGTACGGCCTTGCCCTCAAAAGCCCGTGGAGTACCGCCGTCAGCTTGCCTTAGTCGAGAGTTTCGCAACGCCCGACTCGTACCAACAACACACAACATAAGGAATGAACCACCGAGGCTCAGTAAGCAGAAATCATGCATGTATGCACGTGACACTCCCCCGCAACGGCAATCCGCGCCGATGCATATAACACTCGCAAAGGCAATCCGCGCCGATGCATATAACACTCGCAAAGGCAAACCGCGCCGATGCATATAACACTCGCAAAGGCAAACCGCGCCGATGCATATAACACTCGCAAAGGCAAACCGCGCCGATGCATATAAGACTCGCAAAGGCGATCCGCGCCAATGCTCCTAGTACTCATACTAGTATCACTCAGGGCCCTCGGCGAACTTACTATGCACCATAAGAGCTCAATATCCTCAACAGGACTGTGACAATGACCCACGCTGGGTAGCCTACGCTAGGTTTCCCTAGGTCGCACCCTCCCAGGTCGTCCCCTCTGCCATACGGTAGCCTACGCTGGTAGCCCACGCTAGGATTCCCCCTAGGTCGCTCCTTCCAGGTCGCTCCTTCCGCAAACAGGGCAGTTGCCTACGCCAGTTAGCCTACGCTAGCATAGCTAGGTCGCTCCTTCCTGGGTCGCTCCTCCTGCCTCATCATAATAACCGGCGTCGTACGCCGTATATGGTGCCATAGAAGTCGCCCGTGACTCAACTGTGAGTTGACACACCGGCCTATATCGGCGGGTCCTCGTCACATACAAGCGACATAATATTATGCACACTCAGTCCCACGACCCTCCCTCATGAGTTCGTGCGTGCACGTGAATATGCATATGCAAGTAAATGTAACATAAACTTACCACATTAGAATACTTCAATCAATTCACAAATTCATGAAACCACGTAGGCACGTAATCATCAATTTAGGCACGTAAAACAAGTTGTGTATCGTAGTTGGATTTCTACTTGTCATCCGTCGATTACCCGTTAATAGCTCAGCAATGTTCCTAACCTCGACCTTAGGCACAAAATCAACACATCAGTATATCATCTAAATTACTTGAATATCTACGTTACTGAATTTCCTAAGTATCGCATTATTATTTATTTAATACTATATTTGAAAGATCATTGCTTGAAACTACATTCGGAAGGTAACCGTTTGAAAAGAGTTCGCTAAGTCATTAACTCGTAAAATATCAAGCTAGGCCGAAGGTTTAAAATCCAAAATAACCTTTAAATTATAAAATGTAGGTTGACCCGAATATATTAGTAAACATAAGAAAATACTTTATTTTAAAACTGATTTGGGACGAAAATAAATTTTCTTAAAATGATTGGGCCTGAAATAGGGCAAAAGCCCAAAAACGTAAAGCGTCGGTCAAACTCCCACAAATCCGGTTAAAGCCCAAATCTTAAATCACCCAATCCCACTTTCAAAAGATGGTCAACCCGAAACACTTGCGGGTCAACGCTCGAATTCACGAGACATTAACCGTGTTCGCCGAAGACGCGCGAAGTCTAATTTAAGTTCGCGAGTCGTCCGACTGGACGTGCGAAGCCCAATTTAAGCCCGCGAATCGGCCGATTTCTCTCACAGGAATCACACCGTGGAAATCAATCGGCCCGCGAAACCTAAAGTCGGCCCGCGATGCCCTTCACAGGAATTAGCCTGCGAAACTGAAATTGGCCCGCGACGCCTCTCACAGGAATCACCCTGTCGGCCCGCGAAAGACTATAGCCCGCGAGAATTCGAATTTTGGCCCGCGAAACATCTTTTACTCACACCTAAAATCCTTTGGGCCCGCGAAACACTTTCGCGACCCGAAACCCATTCGACCGATTTTCCTGTTAGTTCAAATTCTATTTCACTCATAGCGTAAAATAGAACGGCCCGCGATTTAAAAATCGATCCAAACTTAAAATCGCTCAAAACCTAGGATCGACCGAAACCTTCAAAACTTCATATATTAATCAAAGGATATCCTAAACCCAGAAAATCGTACTCCCAAACATTTATCAGACCTTTACAAACATCATATCCTTTCGGAAATAATAGACTCACATTCTTAACTTGACAACAACCACAAGTAAAGATTTATTATTGAAAAATCCGAGTTTCCTAAATACTAAAACATCCGAAAATAACTTATGTACTAACTCCGTATTGACCCGCGAAATAACAATTCTATCTCATAACACGAGAACCCCTAGCCCGCGAACTACCTTGCGATCCGAGCACGCCTCTCATTTCACGAAGCCCTCGTGAACTAACCCCAACTTGGGAACTAATTTCTATTGGCCCGATAAATCCCCCAATTCAAGAAACTTCCAAGCCCGTGTACTAATTATACTGACGTAATAAGTCCCGTGCTTAGCGAAAACACCTCAGCCCGCAAACCCGAGGTCTACACGTCACCTAAAATTCGCTATTTCCACTCGAAAACCCCTAACACTCACACATTAAATTCTTCGAACCCCAAACAGTTTCAGACCCTCATATCATCAAAAACAACTCGAAAATACAGATTTTAAACCCATATTTTGGGTTTTATTCAAAGCATCTAAACACCTAAAACCTCAAAATCGAACATAGAGCAAAAATCTGAAGTAAAGTATTTTAAGAGGTCTGAAACGAGTTGTAGGTGAAAACAAATCATCTACCTCACTTATAATTATCTAATTCCAGTCCTAAGCTACCAAGTCGAAGAACCGAAACCTCCTAGCTTAAATTTTCGAACTTACAGTGGATTCTCTAGCATATAAACGTACACATCCCACAAAACCCATATTTTAGGCCACAACGAAACAAAACATCAAACAATAATTATCAGTCATATATTGCCAAGAAATCCCTCATTTTCGAGCTTGGAGTGTTAGCACCCAAATTTCGAACATATTCAAGAAATATTTAAGTGTTGTAGGTGTGAATCAACCTACCTCACTCCCTCGATTCCGTTTTGATGGTTTGATAGTGGTGAGCTTGCCCAAATTTCCTTTAGCTCGACTTCGTCTTCTTCGTTTGTACTTTCTTCGGTCTTCTCTTCTTTCTCGTCTCTCTCTCTCTCTTTCGTTTTCTATCTTGACCAACAATGATGGTCTTTTTACTAAGTGGTATGGGTTGTTATGTTTCTAACGTGGGTTTCCCCTTAATTTAAGTAACATTGTCTTATCCTTATCCTTACTTCATTTGGGCCAATATAAACATCTCTTTGGGCCTTATTATTTTTAATACCTATTGCTTATGTATTTCTATTTAGTTGGGCCAATTTATTATTTTCAATATCCATCACTCCTTGTATTAATTTAAATTGGACCAACTTATTATTCTTATATGCATATATCTTCATTTGGGCCTTCTTAACTCTTTTAGTTGGGCTCTAATATTACTTGGCCTAAATTATTTATTGGACTTTATTAATTTAGTTGGACTTCTAATATTAAGTTGGTTTAAATTATTCATTGGACCATTTTCCACTGAGTTGAGCCAACATGAAAATTAACTTGGGCCTTTCGAACTTATTCACTTGGGTCCTATTATTATTAGCTTTTAAATACACCTTTTTAATTGGGCCGAATTTATTTATTACTTTACTTCCTCCTAATTGGGCCTCCAGATGCTCCAACACTAGTTTGGTCTATTTTATTTATTAAATTATGTTGAGTTGGGCCAAGATCAATTGGGTTGAATATTAATCTGGCCCAATTTCTCATTCGGCCTTTGATCCGTTCGGATATTAACGTCATTAATTCGTACATCTATCAGATTAATTATATCCTAATTTCCCGTATTCAATTTACGGGTATTACATTCGTCGCCCAGGTCCGTCTGCCCACGATAGACCTCGCGCCAGACGTAAACCTTGTTCGTGCGGGACCATGTGGGGGCTTTGATCAACATCTTCATCAGTTAGGAATATTTTGTAGCATCCTTTGATTTATGTAATATTGGGTTTATTTAGTGGATTGTAGTAGTTTGGGGAGACTTATGATATTAGTTAATAGTTTTGTATTGGGCTTTAATATACCAAATAGTTGTGGTATATAAAGCCCCATTTACCCTAATTAGGGTTTTATCAAATAAATTAGAAAGGTAAGCCACCTTGTACTTTTCCTTAGAAAAACACACAGTAACACGCACTCCAGGTGTTCTTCACGTTTTACACATTCAAACCTTTCTTTTGATCCTTGTTTGGTAATATAAGGGCCAACAAGTGGTATCAGAGACTAACGCGGATCAATATCTTCCATTTGAATCCAGTTTTGCTTGATTCCGACGTGATTTTAAGAAGTCTTTGGCTTGAAAACTCATTTTCAATATTTTCTCTGTTTTTGGGTGTTCTTTAATTCGTTTTCAATGATTTTTGACCCCTAAAACGTTAGAAAACTACTATTGAAGGTATTTATGTTCTTCCACGTCGATTTCAGTCAAGTTTGAGTAGGATTTGAGCAAAACGAGTCCAAAATCTGGGTTTTTTTGGACTGTTCATCAGTATCGATAGAACAGTACTTCTTTGTTTGAAGGTTTCGACCGAAACTCACCTTGAAAAGCTTCGATAGATTTGAGTTTCGGGCAATTTCTCCTCAATTTCACAGTTTCGCCGATACATTTCTCGGCTAAAGTCAATCGATTAGAGTCTTGAGGCAATTATCCGTTAATTTCACGGTTTCGATCGACACAACTCTCGGCGAAAGTCAAATCCATCTCGCCCGAAACGCTACAGTATTCAATTTCAAGCTTCGATCAATACAATTCTCGGCGAAAGCCAATGGATATCGCCCGAAACGCTACAGTGCCCAATTTCGCAGTTTCGATCGATACAATTCTCGGCGAGAGTCCAATCCATTTCGCCCGAAAGTCTACAATACCAATTTCGATCGATTTCCTCAGTTTCGCTCGATTCATATCTCGGCGAAAGTCCAAATTATTTACTGCTTCGTCCAAATTAGTCAAATTCAATCTTAGTCAATCGAAACAAATCCAATTTGGACCAAGATCGCCCGAAACCTTCTCATTCCTATCGATCGAAACTATCTCTTTTTCAAATCAAAATCTGTTAGGATATTTAATAGATTGTGTCAATAGTTTAAGTCTTAGGATTTATTTTGTAATTATCCTTTAGCTTAGGCTTAGGACTATAATGTAAATATCTTATATTTAGTGATTGGGCCTTAATATACCTAGGGTTAATGTGGTATATAAGGTTTTACCAACTCACTTTTGAAGGCAATCAAAGATAAAAGGCTTATCCAAATTTTTCACACAATACACACACTCAAAGGTGAGATTACTCCCTTTTCATTCCATTAAAGCCTCTTTGATTCCTTGTACAGATTTATGTCGATGACATCATTTTTGGATCGACTGAACCACAACTGTGTGAAGAGTTCGCAGAATTGATGAAAGAAAAATTCGAAATGAGTATGATGGGCGAGCTGAATTTCTTTCTTGGTCTTCAAGTAAAACAACTCCACGACGGAATCTTCATCAACCAGTCCAAATACATCCATGACATCCTCGAGAAATATGGAATGAAGGATGCTAAGACTGCTGCAGCACCTATGTCTCCCTCTGGCCGACCCGACGCGGACCCATCTGGTGCTCCCGTCGACCAAACTGTCTATCGTGGAATAATAGGCTCTCTTCTATACCTCACTGCTAGTCGACCGGATATCGTTCTCTCGACAGGAATCTGCGCTCGTTTTCAGGCTACACCGAAGGAATCCCATCTCACTGCTGTCAAAAGGATTCTCCGCTATCTCAAAGGAACACCCAATCTGGATCTGTGGTATCCCACTCGATCGGACTTCAAGCTGGTTGGATTCTCTGACTCAGATTACGCAGGATGCAAGATGGATAGAAAAAGCACCTCTGGAGCTGCACACTTCTTGGGCGGTAAACTCGTGAGTTGGTCGTCTCGAAAACAAAACTGTGTCTCAACTTCGTCGACGGAGGCAGAATATGTCGCCGCCGCTAGTTGTTGTTCACAGCTTTTGTGGATGAGAACCCAACTACGAGATTTTAATTTTCATGTTGATAAAATTCCCATTTATTGTGACTCGAAGAGTGCGATAGCGATGACGAGTAATCTGGTACATCACTCGAGAACGAAACACATAGACATTCGTCACCACTTCATCAAAGAACATGTCGAACAAGGGACGATTGAATTGCACTACGTCACAACCGAAGATCAACTGGCCGACATCTTTACAAAACCGTTGGATGTCAAACGATTCCAACACCTTGTGACTATGTTGGGCATGTTGAATCTTCCGTTGTGATCAATCGACCCTACATAAATTTTTGATCAAGTGTGCATATTTCTTTTTCCATTTCACTCCATTTTCTATGTGTCTTCTGAATTATATGTTTTGAGGGGGAGTTTTTGATTAAGGGGGAGCTTCTGATATTTCCATTATTTAAAAAAAAAAGCGGGGGGGAGTTTTTCGATTAAGGGGGAGTTTCTGATTTTGGGTTGAAAATTTAAAGTTTGGTCAAACTGAGTCAAAATTGGACCGATTAAAATGTTTAGAGTTGAAGTTTTAATTTTCTGGTCAAAAAGGGTCAAAATTGGACCAATTGAACTTCAAATGGACCCAATTTTGACCAAGCCCGCGAAATTCAGCTCAGATGAAGTTTTGACCAAGCCCACGAAATTTCGGCCCGTCAACTCAAAATTCGCATGAACAGTCACCAAAACCCTAAAACTCCAAAACCCTTAACGTTTTCTTCACAATCCTAAAATCCCAAGAAAATTCCAAAATTTCGCAACCCTTATTTCCAAAATTTCGCAACTCCTCAAATCATCGTCGTCGTCCAATCTGCATTCAAAACCCATCTATCTGCATTCTCCGTCTTCAAAATCAAGCTTTTCGGTATGAATACACCAAGTTCCATTCATTTTATCCTGTTTTGCCCGTTTTGATTAAATCTGTTAAAGTTAAAATTAATTTTTCTCGGCTCTGAATCGAACGCACGTTAGATTTTTGATGTTTAATACCCTCAAATATGCATTGCCCATCCAATTTCGCGTCGTTTGAGTCCAGATTATTGCATTTTGGATGAGATTTGAGTAAGTCTAAGGCTAAAATCATTGCGTCGTTTCGCACGATGTCACACTGTGTTCTTCACCGCGAAAAAAAATTCTTAGAAAAATTGCTTTAAACGTTAAACTTCACTGCTACAGTGAGCAAGCTTCCGCGAAAATTTGTCCGAGAAATTTCTTACACTGAAATTTTCGCTACTACAGTGACCTAAGAAACTGCGAAACTTTCACCCGAGAATTTACATGTGTTAAAATTTTTTTCGCTGCTACAGCATGTTAAGTCCTGCGAAAGTTTATCTGAGAAAATTTTTTTTCTTTCCCTCACGACACAACTTTCTCTGCTACAGTGAGTTTAGCCCCGCGAAATTCTAATACACTTCACTTCATATTACATATTTTTCGCAACTACAGTGAACAAAAATTTTCTCAGTCCACAAAGCTTTTTCCCTCCGCGAAACTTTCATAGAACTTGCGAAAATTTTTCCTTATATGCGAAAATTCATGGTTAAACTACATGTGAATGTTCTTTGATACATGCGAAAAATTTGAACAACTTGTAAGATTTTCTAACTTGCGAAATTTTCCATACTTGCGAAATTTTACTCTATCATGCGAAAATTTCTCCCGACATGCCTATGTGATATAACTTGCGAAATTTTCCATACTTGCGAAATTTTCCTCTATCATGCGAAAATTTCTCACGACATGTCTATATGATATAACTTGCGAAATTTTCCCATACTTGCAAAATTTTACTCAATCTGCGAAAATTTCTCCTGACCTGCCTATGTGATATAACTTGCGAAATTTTCCATACTTGCGAAATTTTCCTCTATCATGCGAAAATTTCTCACGACATGTCTATATGATATAACTTGCGAAATTTTCCCATACTTGCAAAATTTTACTCAATCTGCGAAAATTTCTCACGACATGTCTATGTGATAAAACTTGCGAAAATTTCCCATTACATGCGAAACATTTGGACAACTTGCGAAAATTCTTGACATGCGACAATCTTTCAATACATGCGAAATCTTACTCTATCTGCGAAATTTTCTCGGCATGCCTACATATCATAATCTGCGAAAATTTTCCACTACTTACATGCGAATATTGTCTTCAATTCAAAATCACTAAGTGCTAAATCCTTTTTGCTTGCGAAAAATTTTTTTGAAACAACAAGCGAGACTTCCTAACTTGCGATAATTTTCCATGTCGATTTGTTAAGCAAATTCTCTCATCTCACATTAATTCCTACTAATCATATTACAATTACTGTCAAGCGCAGATATGACTGAAAAAGATCAAAGCACAATTGAAGCGCTTGAGGCGGCTGCAATCCAAAGGGACATTGCTCGCATCGAACTAAACACGCATCTCTATGTCCCACCACCCGAGCAGATCTTCCCACTAAGTCAATGGGCGGCCCTGATTCCCAACAACTACAAGGTGGACCTGCACAGCTTTCGGTGCGATGCCCCCGTAATTGTCGAAATCCTCAAAGGGCACCCACTTCGCCATGCCCTCACATATGGCGAGCCAGAAGCACAGGTGTATCTTCAATAATTCTGGCATACACTGCAAATAGCTGGACCACTCCATCTTGCCAAAACCTTATCCGCCCAAATTGATCAAGAAACCGTGGTCCTCACTCGCAAACTACTACAAGAAGTGCTTCAACTCCCAATCTACTCACCATACGACCCGCTACCAACCCATGAACAACTCATCGAGGACATAGACCGGCTGGGCTATCAACCAAAAACCAAGAAGAAGAAGGGCCCACTTGTCCTCAGTTAAGTCACCACCCGCAACCTACCTCAACCCTGGCGCACACTGTACTTGCTGGTGAACAAATGCATGTCAGGGAAGCATGCTGGTCAGGACCGGGGAAACTCTCAAATCCTCACCATCCTCACCGGCATCGCTCACAACCGCAAGTACAACTACGCCGACATCATCTGGATGGATCTTGTCTCAATGATCCAACGTCGCGACCGGGAAGTTGCCAAGGGAGTCACAAACCGCTTCGTCCCTTACATGCGGTGGCTCCCAGCTCTCATCAGACATTTCCGGTTGCTCTCCACCAACATTCGCATCCGACCGGCAGCGGAACACTTCCTCATCCCCACGGTCGAGAAGTTCGCGAAGAAAAACACCCCGGCGAAGGATCGACACGCCATGATAATTCCGGACGAAGTTCTCGCCTACGCAGACCAGACAAATCCACACGTCCAGGAATATCGCGCCTCAACCGCCTCATTCCGAGAAAGCCCCAGACCCCTATCTACTGTCCCTACGGCGCAGATCAACCCCACTGCTCCCAACCCCGGGACTAGCCAAACCCCACCACCACCTCCAAAAAGTCATCGAGTCGCGCTGCATCCTCTTCCACCCGCGCTCCGAAAAAACGGTCGCGAGAGGATGACGTAAGCCGCCCCACGGAGCGTCGATCGAAACAAAAGCACGATCGCCCTCCTCAGCCACAGATAAGCCGAGCCGAACCAATAGGTACAGGAGGTGATGTGTTCACCTCCCGAGTAGAAGTCGTGGCATCTGGCTCAACCACGCAAACGACCCCACCAACCCACTTATCTTCCTCTCTACAGGAAGATATTTCATTCCACGAGGAGCCACGTATACCATCGACATCCCACTTGGAGATAGTCGATGTTGAAACAAGCAGTCCCTCGCCTCAGACTGCATCCTCTTCATGCACATCGAGTATAGTGCCCTCACTCCCCATAGTTTCATCCATTTCTAGGACACATACACCTTTTACTGCACCACAGAGTCTTCGTGACTCTGTCAGAACGCTCGGTGATGTCTCTGTGACTGAGATTGGGAGACCTAGCACGGCCAACATCACAACAACCGTGCGCCTAGGCCATCATTCGATTGAGTCCGTCTCACCGATGATGCCAACGGGAAGTCTAAGTGACCCCGTCTTTTCCAGTCCTGTGCAAACGGGCGGCCGATCGGCAATCTTCTCCGATTCGGTGTCAGTTGGCATTCTCCGTGAATCCAACTTGTTAACCTTACCCACTTTCGTCACCGAGACCGCGTTAGAGACCCGTCTTCAAGAGTTTGCAAAGACTCTTGAGGCATCGATTCTCGATAAAGTTTACGCGCGTCTCGATGCGTACACCGTCGACAAAGGGAAAGGTGTGGCCCCGGAGACGCCACCACCGACTCAGAATGTGGATGCTGAAGCCATTCTCTCTGCCATTTCCGCGAAGGAGCTATTCTACCTCCTACGAGCAAGATTCGAGTCGATGACGGAACTCGACGAGGAGGAACAGCAGATGAAGAGAATGATGACTCAACCCATGACTTGCCGCGCTCAAGGCGAGTCCAGCGGGATCAGGCGCGACGATCAAGACGATGATCAAGATCGCCGCGAGGGGGAGAATAGGCAGCTAGGCCAACAATCCCAAGGACTCATCCACTCGACGCCGTCCTCCTCCTCCGGGCCTGAAACAACGCCTGGAGCAGAAACCTCACAACCCACTAGCCAAAAAACCCACCTTATTTACCCTGAGTCACTAACCAAATCACCCTCACCACCACCCACTACCGTCTCCAAAACTCTAATCGTCACATCGATGTTAGAGACCACCCCCACACCGTCTCCACCCACAGTCTCCGAACCTCTAACTATCACATCGATGTTAGAGGCCACCACCACACCTACACCACCCGACACCCAAATCATCCTTGCCAAAACCATCACCACAACTGAACCACCAGAATCTCCACCACAACCATCCCCACAATCCACAAACTCTTCTGACGCAACACCCTCGCCACCACACAGCGACACCCCTCTCAACGCCGATTCCAACATAGCTCCCGAGGACGTCTACTGCGCACAGAACGAGATCGAAGCCTACATCTTCAATGATGAATGGCTGTACACACCCGCCGATGCAGTAGCAGCCAGGAAGCTGGTGGAAAACGCTCGACGTCTGCTAATGGAAGCCTCACTAACGCTGATCAACACTGCAGACAACGAGGACGGAGAGGAGTACGACGCTGAACCTGCCGAGCTCGAGAACATCCTACAATTCCAAACGCAGCAAACTGAGGCCCCTGCTGCTCAAACGGATGTACCCACGGTGGATATACCGGAAGCACCGTGGGAAAACAAAAAGATCACCGCGCCGTTTCAAGAAGAGATCAGGAAGAGGATCTGGCGACGCAAGGAGCAGATCATCACAACCTTCGACGAATATGAGCTGATGAACATCCAAAATTGGAGCGAGAGAAAGAAGCAGCTCTATCGATGGAGCCTTCTCTGCCACAAATGCACAAAAAGGACGCTATCCGATGAGGAAAACATCGCTCAGGAAATGAATCGGGCCCCCATCTGCAAAGTCACTGACCTCCGCCAAGAGTCAAAAGGACCTGTCCATTACCCAGTATTCACAGTAATGAGGCAGGATGAGAGCTACTGTGAAGTCAGTGAGGCGGACTTCAAGTTTCTGCGCCTGGGCGACCTGTACAGTATGCTGGAATCCATGAAGCAGTTCAGACTCGTCCTCAGAAGCTCTGGACATCTCGTACGTGCTGAACCGGTCACCATGGGATATGTGGCTCTCAAACGCCATATGCTCCGACAGGTCAGATTCTTCGCCGCCCACGATCTGCAGATGGCGGTAGAGCACAACCTGAAGAAGGTGAATCTGACTCGCCCATCTTTCAAGAACGCGGACGACTACCGAGAAGGCGATGTGATCGACGGAGACGATCCGGCGGTCGCCTACTCGAACTAGGGAAAGATGAGGATGCTGCGCTGCTCCGAAGTGGCAAAGTTCTCGGATGGAACGCTCACCATCATCCAAGACAAACTCATGAAGATTTGCCGCATACTTTCAGAAGAAGATCCTCTCTGCCGATCCAAGTTCGCGAAGCTCATTGACGCTATAGCTAATCGAATGGTACTTCGAAGGAATCTCCGCGCCTTCGAGTTCAAGCTAAGGCTTCGCGAAACACTCACACGCTAATCCACCACCGCTACGCTCAAGACCCAAGACTCCCAACAATTGACACAAAGGGGGAGATTGTTAGGATATTTAATAGATTGTGTCAATAGTTTAAGTCTTAGGATTTATTTTGTAATTATCCTTTAGCTTAGGCTTAGGACTATAATGTAATTATCTTATATTTAGTGGTTGGGCCTTAATATACCTAGGGTTAATGTGGTATATAAGGTTTTACCAACTCACTTTTGAAGGCAATCAAAGATAAAAGGCTTATCCAAATTTTTCACACAATACACACACTCAAAGGTGAGATTACTCCCTTTTCATTCCATTAAAGCCTCTTTGATTCCTTGTTTGGTGCAATCGGGGCCAACAAAATCTAAATCCCTATTTCGATCGAAACTAACCTTATCTAAATTTTAACCACTCCTTCGATCGAAACTCACATTTTCAAATCTTAACTCAATTTGAATTGTCCAATTCTCAACACTTAGGACCATTTGCCGAGTTTGTGTCCAAATCTTACTAGAATCGATCAAGCATTCAAATTCAGTAGAACAAAGTTCTCGATCTCACATAATACCAATCGCTCCATCTTCGAGCAGTACACTAAACTCACTAAATTCTTATATTGCGACTGAATTCATTAAGTGGAATTACTCACTTAGACACAACACTAGAAATCACTCAAACTTGACTATATCTCATTCAAAACTAAAGCGTTTCATTTCGCAGATATATCACGCGTTAACGATCATTACCAAACACAATCATGGACGGTCTTGCTATCGGATCTGACAACCGTGCACCATTACTAAGATGGGGAGAGTACGGCATATGGAAGCAACGATTCATCAATTTCATAGAAATCAAGGATGTAGACCTCGCAAACGACATGCTTTCCTCCATTTTTGAAGGACCTGCTCAATTTTGGACCATCATCCCCGCACAACCCGATGCAGTTCCTGCAATTCCAGAGAGGAGAACTCCTAAGGACCCTAGTCGATATAACGATGTTGAGAGAGCACGAGCCAGAGCAGACAAACTTGCCCGACACTATGTACTTCAGGCTCTACCAAATGATGTCTACAAGCAAGTCGACGCAATGGTCACTGCAAAGGAAATTTGGGATGAAGTCTGCAAGATGATGGTTGGAACAGAAGTTAGTAATTTGTCTAAGAAGTCCAGCATCCTTACTGCCTATGACTCCTTCAAAGCTAAGGAGGGGGAAGAACTTCGAGATGTTTACCTTCGCTTCTTGACCATCATCAATGAGATGAGAAAGATCAACATACAGCGCTCCAATCTCGAACACAACATCAAGTTCCTTTCCACACTTCAACCTGAGTGGGGACGGATTGCAGTTCTGGTTAAGCAACAGAACAAAGATCTGGACGCTATGGATATTCACTCCCTACACGATAATCTCTCACAATACTCGCAGTATGCCAAAGAAATCAAGAACGAAGGAAAACCAAGCGTCGACATGGAACCGATTGCACTCGTGACTTATAAGTCAAGCAACAGAAGCTCGAGGACCTCTAAAGGAAAGCAGGTCGTACAATCTGACACCTCTGACAACGCCGAATCTGACCAAGAATCTGAGGACGAACTCGAATCCATCAGAAAGAAACTGGCAATGATCTCAGATACGGTCAATAAGATGAGAGCCAAGAAATCATCTTCTTCCTTCAACAAACAACGAACCTCGGGCGGGAAACAGAAGGACATTGCCCCTGAAGAGGCTGAAACTAAGAAATCTGAAGTAATGAAGAAGTGCTTCAACTGTGGCAAGCCGGGCCACTTTGCTTCTGAATGCTTCAGATCCAAGAAGAAAAACACTGAATACTACAAGAAAAAATTTCAGCTCTCACAGCGCAAGGAAGCAGGAATTGTCTTGGTGGCTGAGGAAGAGGAATGGCTGGAGGACACATCAGACGAGGAGGAAGAAGAAATAGCTTTCATGGTGAAAAGCATCGAGGATGACTCCGACGAGGATGAGCCAGCCATGGGATCAGAGGACGGATGTTTCTTCATCCGACCTGGAGGTATACACTCCATCCCTAAATGATTTCGTTAAACTTGGACGTAGGATAGCCGAACTCTCCATGCATCGTAAAGATTACTCAGAGCTCCAAAGCAATTTCGACAAAAATTATGCTTTGTTAAACAAACAACAGGAAGAAATAGCTATTCTTAATGAATCCTTGATCTTGTCTACAACTAAAGTAAAGACTTTAGAAGATCTTATAGAAAACAAGGAAATACAAATTAACGATATGAATAGAAGATTGAAAGACAGCGAAGAAGAACGAGCAAACGTATTGTCTCAATACGAATTAATCACAAACGAATGTGTTCATCTATACAAGAAAGTCAAAGAGCTAGAGGACATTAACACCAAAAGAGGTCAATCTGAACGAACCGTCTTTCTTAGTCAACCTAAAGCTGTAGAATTTTATGATCCCCGCGAAGGTTTAGGATTTGAACCCACTACTAACCCTGAAACAGAGAAAGTACACTCACTGTACAACATTAAACGTTTTGGGTTAAGCATTGAACAATTGAGGCCCTTCGTAAGCTCAAGAGAGGTGACTGAAACTGACGAACAGAAACGGAGGAACAAAGAATGGGCTCAAATCATGTGTGACTACAACGAACTCAATAATAGCTACAAAACTGGAGAGATAACACTCTCTGATGATTACATGTCACCATTTGGACCGGAAGACGCTGACGAACAGGCTAAACCTATTTATTCTTTTATCTATATTCCAGAGATTATACGCAAAATAGGTGACTTGACAGCCTCTCTAGAGTCAGAAAAGAAAGCTCACGAAGAGGAAAGAACTGTTCTGTTGAGCAAAATCTATACTCTCGAGAACTTTCCTGACGCATTCAAACCTTCCACCTCCAGACCTGTTCCTGAATCCTCTACATATAAATGCAAGCAAACCACAAAGAAATTCCTTTATCTCACACTAACTCTGTATCACATGTACCCACAGACAAAGGCGTGAGATCTAAGGAAGCGAAGAAGGTTCGAGCTGGCTTAGCAAAGAAGACAACTATCCCTGATAAGAAGAAGAGACATGTCTCCAACCTTTCTTCGCATGTTTCAAAATCTTTTACATTTCCAAAAGTGACTTCGTGTAATGTCGCAGAACGTGTTTCGTTATTTCATTCCCTGAAATCAAAATTCTGTCATGTAAACAATGATTTACTTTCCCATCCTCATGACAGTTATTTCAGGAAAAGCGCTTCCACGTTGCATAGCACTCATTCTAAGGACATATCTCCCACGCCGTCCAATCATACTATTAAATCTAAAGGAAAGCAACACACCACTTCCAAGACCAAGCCGAACAAGAAACTAAGTCAAAAACAGATTTGGATTCCGAAATCTCAACTGCATCCTATAGGAAATCATCACGCTTGGATTCTTAAACCAGCTATCCAACAATCTAGCAAAGAATTAAATCTAGCAACGAACAAGAAAGTTACTAAACCTGCTATCAAAAGGGAACCATCTATAAATGGGTGCCAAAACTTACTTAATTCTTTTTGCAGGTCCATCATGTGTGGTACTTAGATTCAGGTTGCTCCTCACACATGACTGGAAACAAAGAGCTGTTGAGCAACTTCTCTGAAGGATTCCTCGGGAAGGTCTACTTCGGAAACGGTCAATCTGCATCCATGCTAGGAACGGGTGATCTCATCCATGACAGGCTAACCATCAAAGGAGTGTCCTACGTCGAAGGACTGAGCTACAATTTATTCAGCATAGGTCGTTTCTGCGACAAAGGCTACAAGGTGAACTTCGAGACCAACAAATGTAGTGTCACAGATATCAATGGAAGAGAGCTACTCACTGGACACAGGAAGACGAAACTCTACTCCATTGACCTCAAGACTGTCCGACCGACATGCCTTATTTCTCGAGCCTCTCTACATCAGAACGATCTCTGGCATCAGCGACTTTCCCATCTCAACTTCAAAGACCTGAACAAACTACGATCAGAAAACTTGGTAAAAGGGCTTCCCTCGTTCAGATATCACAAAGAGCATCTTTGCTCGGCGTGTGAAATGGGAAAGATAAGGAAGGCCTACCACCGGACCAAACACATAGCCTCAACTTCAAAACCTCTCGAACTCATTCATATGGATCTGTGTGGACCCATGCGTACTCAGACCATTAATGGGCGAAAATATGTGTTAGTCATTGTGGATGATTTCTCACACTACACATGGACTAAATTTCTGAGAACCAAGGATGAAACTCCAGGTCTAATCATTGAGTTTATCAAAACCGCTCAAAACCTCTACCAACTAAGTGTACAAATCATCAGAACTGATAATGGGACAGAATTCAAGAACAGAAAACTCAGTGACTTCTATGCATCACTTGGAATCACCCAACAGTTCGCAGCAGCTAAAACACCTCAACAAAATGGGGTAGTTGAGCGCAAGAACAGAACCCTAGTTGAAGCATTTCGTACACTCCTCATTCACTCTGGATTACCTCACTTCTTGTGGGCCGAAGCAATGAACACAGCTTGTTTCACTCAAAATCGTGGCTCACTTCACAAGAGGTTCAATAGGACTCCCTATGAGTTGATAAATCGTAGAGTGCCAGACGTCTCCTTCCTGAAAGTCTTTGGGTGCAAGTGCTATGTGGCAAATGATCGTGAAGATAGAGGCAAACTTGACCCAAAAGCATTCGAAGGCATACTGGTGGGATACTCAACAACATCAAAAGCCTATCGCATATATCTCAAGGAGAAAAGATCTGTTATGGAGAGCATTAACGTAACGTTTGATGAAGTAGACCGAGTCGTTTCTGCACAAATCAGTCCAGAACCAGGACTTCAACGAGAATTGACAAAGGATCAACCTAGCACTTCCTCTGTGGGCGAAACTCAAAAACAAATGCGTTAAGTGACATGGAACTCGATCTCTTATTTGAAGATCTCTTCCCAAAGCCGCCACCACCCACTGCTCCAACAACTTCGGCGTCACCAGAAAATATTGATCATTCGGAGACTAGCAATGACAATACCCCTCCTACAATGGAAAATCTTCACCTTGATGACGATAGTGAACCCCCAACAGATACAGAGATCATATCCAGCTCAGGCGCTGAAACTCCTCAGCCTTATGATACAACAATAGAAATTTCTTCAGGAGAGTCAGTAATGCCACAACCGGGAGAAGAAATAGAACATCAGACTGATCAAGGTGGAGAAACAATACACGATACAAACACAGCTGGATCATCACAACCTAGTACCAGAAGTGGACTCGAGCCCACCCAAACTCACAAATAATTGGAGATCCCTCCACTGGAGTAACCACTCGGGCATAAACGATAAACGAAAGCCTCTACTCCTACTTTCTCAGTCAAAAGGAACCCAGTAGAGTAGCTGAAGCAATCGCCGATCCAGACTGGATAATAGCAATGCAGGAGGAAATCAATCAGTTTGAGAGGTTGAAAGTTTGGAACCTAGTACCTAGACCAGCTGGGAAAACCATTATAGGGACTAAATGGGTGTTTAAGAACAAAAAGGACGAGCAAGGAGTTGTTATCCGGAATAAAGCAAGGCTGGTGGCAAAAGGTTACAATCAACAAGAGGAATCGACTATGATGAGACATATGCCCCAGTCGCAAGAATAGAAGCCATCAGGATATTTTTAGCTTTCGCTGCACACAAGAACTTCACAGTCTACCAGATGGATGTCAAAATTGCATTCCTCAACGGAATACTAAAAGAAGAAGTTTTTGTATCCCAGCCTGAAGGTTTTGTAAACGAACAACTCCCAGACCACGTCTACAGACTCGATAAAGCTCTCTATGGACTTAAACAAGCTCCCAGAGCCTGGTACGAGGTCCTCTCCGATTTTCTCATCTCATCTGGTTTCACAAAAGGGAAGATTGATACGACTCTTTTTATCAAGAAGGACGGCTCAGACATTATGCTAGTGCAGATCTACGTTGACGACATCATATTCGGGTCAACAGACTCATGAATGTGCAGGAACTTTGGGGATCTGATGAAGCAGAAATTCGAAATGAGCATGATGGGCGAACTAAGTTTCTTCTTAGGACTTCAGGTTAAACAGCTTCACGATGGAATCTTCATCAGTCAATCCAAGTACATTCACGACATACTCAAGAAGTACAACTTGGACAACTCAAATACTGCCATGACTCCCATGTCTACCTCATGTGACGCAGATTCCTCAGGAAAATCTGTTAACCAGACAACTTATCGAGGCATGATAGGATCCTTGCTCTATCTTACATCCAGTAGGCCTGATATCATGTTCGCCACGTGTCTCTGTGCACGCTTTCAAGCTGATCCAAAGGAATCTCACATGCTCGCCGTCAAGCGAATTTTCAAATATCTCAAGGGAACTCCGAATCTAGGTCTATGGTACCCGATGGAATCAAGCTTTGAACTCGTAGGATACACTGATGCTGATTACGCAGGATGCAAGCTGGACAGAAAGAGCACTTCTGGAGCCGCTCAATTTCTCGGGGGTAAATTCGTGAGCTGGTCGTCTCGAAAGCAAAATTGTGTCTCAACATCGACAGCAGAGGCAGAATATGTCGCTGCTGCGAGTTGCTGCTCACAAATTTTGTGGATGAGAACCCAGCTGCGAGATTTTGGCATAACGTTAAATCATATCCCAATTTTTAGTGACTCTAAAAGTGCTATAGCTATAACAAGTAATCCAGTACATCATTCACGCACAAAACATATAGACATTAGATATCACTTTATCAAGGAACATGTGGAACAAGGTACAATCGAAATGCATTTAGTTCACACAGATCTTCAACTTGCTGACTTATTTACTAAGGCATTGGATGAAAAGCGATTCCAGTTCTTGGTATCTAGGTTAGGCATGTTGAACCATAAGACATGATCGATTGTCCCTACATGAACCTGATATTGTGTAAATAGATCATTTAATTTTTCTATATGTTATGAATGTTAAAAAATCCTACTATTGAACTAATTTATGCATGGATCTAGGGGGAGTCTTTCATTATTATGCACTAATTTAGGGGGAGTCATTGAACGGTTCGCACAAATCTAGGGGGAGTCTCTCAAAATTATGCACTAAACAGTTCACACAAGGAGTTTTTATGATTTCTCATCAAATTTAAATAATATAGTATGGTGAAACTCCTTAAATTTCTATCGAAATTAAATTATTCAAATATTTCAAATATCACAAATATTTCTCGGCGAAACTGAAAATTCTCTTGAAATTCTTTTTAAAATTTACTCGGCGAAACTACATATCGCTCGAAAGTCATTTCAATTGAATTGGCTATCGCCTGAAACTCATCTCCAATTTAATTGACAATGAATTTTCAATTACTTCAAAACATGTCTCGGCGAAACTACATATCGCCCGAAAGCCTTTCAAATTGATTTGCCAATCGCACTAAACAAGTTTCGATCGAAACTGAATTTTAACTCTTGTTCTTATTTTCTCGGCGAAACTGACTTTCGCCCGAAACACGTTTCGATTGAAATTGCAATTTGATTAAATACTTTTATAATGCTATCGGCGAAACTGACTTTCGCCCGAAACTCAATTCAATCGATCGAAAATCAAAATTAACTCTTTGAAATTATTCTCGGCGAAACTGAGACTCTGCTTATTTAAATAGAGTTTCGGCAGAAACACTGTTCTTCTTCATCGATTTTCAAATTCACTCTTAAACCCTCTCTGCAATCGCACACAAACTTATCACGGTCTCACTCTGTTTTACCGATTATTGCAACTCCAAATCCCTCATTGGTAAGGAAAAACGTTTAATCTACAGCTTTTAACTGATAATTTTCTCATTCTTGCAGGTTACGCAGATTAGGGTTGCGTGAGTTCGAGCGAATCACTGTTAAAACGTGTTTTCATCTCGTCTAGATTCGCTCGAAACTAAACTCTAGTTTCAATTTCACATCACAATCGATCGATTGTTACTGAAAATCTTACTTTTTCTGTGTTTTCAAATCGACGGATTCGAGGGTTTTACTACTTTCGATCGAAACAGGGCATTTCAATACTCAACATAATTTTAATCATTTTGACTTAACCCTTTCGGCCGAAACTATTTCACAGTTTCGATCGAAACTGACGACAAAATTAATTTTAATCGATCGACACTATCTCACAGTTTTGCTCTATTCCACAGTTTCGATCGAAACTGAAGGATCAATTGAATCGATCGATTCGTGATTTAAATTGTACCACATTGGACTTTCGACCGAAACTAGTTATTTCAATTTGTATTTGGATTTCAATGACTCGACTTAAGACTTTTGATCGAAACTCGTTAACAATATGATTTGAATTGCACACATTACTATCTTGCTCGAAACTTGTTAACGACTGATACACTTTAAATTGAAATTGAATTTATGCTCGACACTGATTAACAAGTCATTGACTATGAATTGCTTCGCCGATTGATTACCAAAATTTCAACATTTATTCCTATCGACGAATTTACTCAAACGTTTTGCACAATTTCTCTAAGTCTTAATGAGTTGACTAAGTTTGACCTTGACCCGTCCTTTGCTCTTATCTTGCAGATATACCAAAATGGTGCGACTAATTGATGAGATTTTCGCCTCCAAGGACTGGGCACAGAGGCAACCAAATAACCTCCAACTCGACTTTGCCAATACCTCGTGCCCAGATCCTATCATTATTAAAATCCTTGCAAACCACCCTCTAAAAACCGCCCTAAACATCACCGAGGTCGTCCCTGAAGTATATGTGCAACAATTCTGGTCTACCCTTGAAAAACCAATTAATAACCCAATAATAACCACCCTTTCCGCCAAAATCGACAACACCATAGTTGTTTTTACTCCATCCATTCTCCGTTCCATACTAAACCTACCTCATTCACTCCTATATGATCCCCACCCCTCCAATGACGACCTAATCAGGGACTTCCTATTCATGGGCCACAAACCTAACGCCCAAAACACCATTCACCTACCTGACTTCAATGCCAAAGATATCCCTAGACCTTGGAGGACCCTGTTTCTCATCATAAACAAGTGCCTCTCGCCGAAGCACTCAGGGTCCGACAAATGCAACCGCAACATTATGCTTATCTTCCACGGGATCATCTTCAACAGAAATTATGATGTCGCACAACTAATATGGACAGACATCCTTGATCAACTGAGAAGGCGCGGTCTTGGATCCACGAAGCCGGTCCTCTCTTACTTACGGTGGCTGCCTGTCATCGTCCAATATTTCGTGGATCTCCATCCTGAAATCGAACGCCGACCAAGAGACGAGGGTTATCAATCTCCGAAGCTCGTCAAAATTCAATCGACAAAGAAAACAATCGATCAGGAGGCCATGATCATACCAGACCACTTAATTCGCCTCTTCAATCCAAATGAGCCGGAGCTACGCAAATACCTACGAGCCAACAACCTCGAAGACGTCCCCGTGGTTCAACGCAACCCAGTTGAACCTAACCCAGGGACAAGCCAACCCCCACAACCAAATGTAGGTCTAGGAAGCTCTTCATCCCCCCAGCCAAAACAAAAGCGCAAAAACAAAGGGGATGACAGAGGCGGACAAAAGGAACGGCGTACAAAATAAAAACACGACCGTATTCCTCAGCCAACTAGCCCACAAACAAGCCGGTCCGAACCCATAGGTATAGGGGATGACTTTGTCTTCCCCCGAGTAGAAGTCGCGACATCGGGCCCAATCGCACAAACAGGCCTCCCCAGCCACTCAATCATCTCCCAACAGATGATTGTTTCACATACTCACGAGGTGCCACTTCACTCATCACCACCTCGCTCGGAGGGGGTTGATGTATCTAGCAGTCCTCCGCCTCAGACTGCAATTTCTTTGATCACGTCTAGTCTAGTGCCCTCACCATCCATAATTTTTCCACTTTCTAGGACACTACCATTACTTTCTGCACCTCTAGATCTTAGTGATCTAGACAGAACGCTCCATGATGTCTCCGTACTAGAGTCTAGTACGGAACAGAGCGGAAGACCCAACGTAGTGGACATCACTACAGCTACGACCTTGGGCCATCAATCTGAGCCTGTCTCAGCTTTGATGTCAACGATGAGCCTAAGTGGCCTCGGTCTTTCAAGCCCTGTGCAAACAGGCGGCACATCAGTACCCTCCACTGATGTTGTGACGACGGAACGTCTTAGTGACTCCGTCAGGTTATTTTCCCCATTCGTGACGGAGGCAAGGCTGGAAGATCGTCTGGCTGAGCTCAGAAAGAATCTCGAGGACACAATCATGGCCCAAGTCTACAGCGCTATTGGGACGTCCTCTCGAGACAAAGGGAAAGCCCCGGTCACCGAAGAAGCTGCCCCCCACTCCACACCCTCTCCTGACGCTGACGGTGGGCCGTGGAACGTCCCAATCTCCGAACTCATTGACGTTCTACTGGCCAGACTCCGCACTGCGACGAAGCTGACCACATATGAAGCGGAGGTACTCAGACGTCTGGAACTTCCATTCAACCCAACGAACCCAGGCGAGGCCCAATCCTCACATTCACGTGACGACCCCGACGATCCTGACGACCCTAACGGTGGGGGTCGTCCCGAGGGGGAGACGAGACGAGGGATAGGGCCTCGACCTACGCCGCCACAGCCTAGAGCCACCCAAACACCCACCAGAACAAAACCACCCACACCCAAACAAACAAAGAAAACTACCCGAACTACCACCAAAACAATCCAACAGCCCTCCTCACCAACTATGAGCCTCTCACCTCCTCTTCCCACAAACCAAGACAGTCCCTTATTATATCCATCATCTCCCATGCTTTCCCTTCAGACCAATGAACAAATCCAACACTGTACAATCCACATGGCGCCGTGGAAAACTACATCTTCAACGAGGATTGGATAACCAAACCGATGGACCCAGCCATGGCCAGAGGACAAATGGAGAATGCCAGATATTTTCTAATGAAGGCAAACATCAGCATGGCCCTTATCGATGACGATGAACTCGAGAAAGGTGAAGACTACGAAGCAGACATCCCAGAACTTCTCGAGATACTCCAACACACCGTCATTGATGAGGAAGGTCCACCAATGAAGACAAAGACAACGGAGGTGGTGGAATTGCCATGGGAGAATGTCAAAGTAACTGCCCCCTATCAAGAAGAAATTCGAAGGAGAATCTGGAGAAAAGAAGACAGAATCAAGAAGCTCGACGAACTTGGGCTTAGAGGACTGAGCCATCTCTCCAGACCAAAAGCAGTTCAATACCTGCTGTCGCTTCGACGAATTATGATGTTCAGAGGACAAGGGGGCAACGTAGACACTCTGAGAAAGGAAGAGAGGAAGAAGCCCAGAATCAGAGACATTATGGGGGTTCGCAAAGTGAGGTTCGCTGACATGGAAATGCCTATCTACAAGGTACGGCGAAAAAATGGAGAATGTGTAGAACTGAATGAAGCCGACCTCCCCTACATCAGAGGAGAAGATGTCGAACAAATAGCGAGGGAATATAGAATGCTTGGAGCACTCAAGATGCCAGAACTCAGGCTTGGCTACTACGCACTGAAGAGGTTCATTCTACGCCAAGTCAAGTTCAACGCAACACATGATATACAAATGACGGTCGAGAGCAACATGAAGAAGGTGAATATGACGAAGCCATCCTTTGAGGTCCCAGATCCAAGTTATGGTGAAGGGCACATCATAAATGAAGACGACGATCCATCAATCGTCTACATCAACTTCAAAGAAGAGAAGAGACTTATGAAGACATCAGAGATTCACAAGTTCAGCGACAAAACCCTACTGATTATCAGGAAGAAGCTCAGAAGGATACTCGAGCAGCTAAAAGAAGAAGAATACGAAGTTCAAGAGAAATACGAAAAGCTGATCGAGACCATCTCTGCGAAGATTTCCTTTCGAAGAAGGTTACGTTCGTTTGAGTACTTCTTAGGGCTCAGGAAATCTCCATACCATGTGCAGAAACCCAAGAAGAAGACAACTTCAAGGACACCAAAGCAAAAAGGATGCTAAGGGGGAGATTGTTAGGAATATTTTGTAGCATCCTTTGATTTATGTAATATTGGGTTTATTTAGTGGATTGTAGTAGTTTAGGGAGACTTATGATATTAGTTAATAGTTTTGTATTGGGCTTTAATATACCAAATAGTTGTGGTATATAAAGCCCCATTTACCCTAATTAGGGTTTTATCAAAAGAATTAGAAAGGTAAGCCACCTTGTACTTTTCCTTAGAAAAACACACACTAACACGCACTCAAGGTGTTCTTCACGTTTACACATTCAAACCTTTCTTTTGATCCTTGTTTGGTAATATAAAGGCCAACATCATCTTCAGCATCATGTCCTCGTTCAAAAGATTTAGCCCACCCACGATCTCCATCTCTGGTGGATTTGCTGGCCACAAGTTGAGTCCCTTGACAACCTTTGTAACAAAAGGCTCAACTGCGAGCTTCCCGTGACTACGAACATCTGCCTGGGCGCCAAAGGCGTGGGCCATGGCCATCCATAAGTGCACCCGTTGGCCGCGCTGCATCTTGGCTAAGTAGAACAGATCCTTAAGGCCAATCGCGCCGTGCGAGTCATCCCGTGGTGTGAGCGAGGTCGACAATAGACGGTGAATATAGCGCAGGCCCGGACTCCGGAGTGAAGACGCCTTCGAGGTCTTCACACTAAAGTCGGGTTCATCGGGCCTAACGAGTTCAGCCCAAGAGGCCTGGCGCACCATCGAACTCGCAAGATAATCCTTGTAATGCATATCGGGAAAAGGTCCTTGGCGCCCAAAAAATGGTACCGGTGCCCCAATCGCTCGGCAGATGTCGTCTACGTCCACCTTGTGCTCCTCGTTAAATGCCCGAAGCTTGACTCTGTTCAGCCCGTATTCCTCGAGAGATAAGGTGGATAGGAACTCCAGGGTCAGCTCCTTGTACGCCGGCTCTTCAATATGGAAGAATTCGAGCCATCCACCGAGTGATAGGTACCCGGCCACTTGCTGGTCGATGTGATACTTAGCCAGCGTGTCATGATCAATCTGATCGGTCGGAATGAACTGCGTATCCTTTAGCCGATTATATCTGGCCTGCTGTGTGTCATCATCAAACTGCCGCATAGAATCTAGCAGTGACGTCGCTCCTGGGCGTCGTCGTGGACGATTCGGCGATCGCGAATCCTTATCACGTGATGCAGTTGTGCGGCTTCGACCCATAGTACCTAGAAGTCCAAATGTGAGTTGGCGAGAAAAAGATAATCAACACAGCTCGACTCGACCAACGAAACGACAAAATTGACAATTCTAAAGCAATGACATATACAAATTCAAAGCGGCATTTTGTCGAACGCATACTAGACGAACTAAAATACTCCTTCTAATTGCAATAATCGATCACCCGAGCACATTCTTTCGACTGTAAACTATGAATCAACAGTAAGTTATCCAAAAGACGCAACCAATTTTGCACGATTTTTCGAAGATCCCCAAAATATGCAATTTAGGGTTTATTATCCCAAAATCGAAATTAACGCATGAAATCAAAGAATTAAACATACCCAAGATGTGATTATCATGTATCCAACCATGAAAGAGCAAGACAAACACCGAATTAGACCGAAATGGGAAAAGCTCCAATTTCAAAAATTAGGGTTCATCGTAGGAAACGAAATTCAATCGCAAAATCACTTAATTAAATAAACCCAAAGTAAGCACGGCTCATAGTGAACGATGAATAACATTCTCATACCAAAAAATTAGCAATGTTCAATGAAAATCCGAAAGTCGAAATGAAATGGGGTAAAAATTGATACCTTTTGAGCTTAATCGATTTAAATCTTAGAAGGTGTGGTTATTTGTGGGTTCGCCGGAAATCGTCGATGGTAGGCGGTGGCGTGGCGGCGACGTGGTCGGAAGTGGGGTAAAAAAGGAGAGGAGAAATTTTTGATTTGGGTTAGGTTCGAGTGAAAGAGACGAAGAGAGTGATTTAAACCAGTTTAAATGGTAAAATCGCACACTTCACGGCCGTGAATGTGAATTCACAGGCCGTGAATATGAGCAGAGAGCTCCTTTCTTTTACAGTCATGGCCGTGTCTCATGGGTCATGGGCCGTGACTGCAGGCAGTGAGTTAAGCCCGCCTAGGTCACGGCCGTGACTCCTGAGACACGAGCCGTGACAACCTTAGTATTTTTTTTTTAATTTTAATAATTTTTTATTTATTTATGTATTTATTTGTTATTATTATTATTATTATTATTATTTTTATATTCCCGAAAATGTCACGGCCGTGAGGTCGTAACCTCTGACCGTGACTCTAGGCAGTAGGTGTAATACCCATAAAAATTTAATACGGGATTATTTCAATAAAATTCGAAGTTACAAGATTATTTTCGAACAAGATCCAATTTCTTCATGAATTGGGCCAAAAATTCACAATTTGACCCAAATTTTTAAATGGGCCGAAAATAATAAAATAAAGCCCAAATATATAATTAATAGAATAAGGAACAAAACAAAGCAAAACAAAATAGAATAAAACATAACAAAACAAACAAAATAAAATAAACCTAATACCACACTTTAATCCACAAAGACAAGACCTAATTAATTAAAGAAAGGAATAGAGAAAGAGACAACAAGAGAGGGAAGAAAAGGGGGAGAGATGGCGAGAGAGAGGGGAGAAAATAAATAATAATAATAATAAAAATAATAATAATATGAATCTCCAAGGGCTTAAGGACAAGATCTAAGCCATCAATACACATCATAATGGTACCAAATCAAGACCAAAAACACCTAATACACATGGTGGTACATGTGGAGAAAATAAATAAATAAGGGAGATTGGAAAAGAGAAAGGGAGAGAGGCCGAGAGAAAGAAGAGAAGAAAGAAAAAAAAAAAGAGAAAGGAAAGAAAGAAGAGGGAGAGGCCGAGAGGGAGAGAGGGAGAGAGGGAGAGAAAGAAAGGAGAAAAAGGAGAGGAGAAGAAAAATCTCCTGAAGCTCGGGATCGAAGCTCTCGGGTCGGGATCACACGGAAACACTCCGTGATTTAGCTTTCTACGGACGTAAGGTAGGTGAAGATCACCTACATTCATAAACAATATTAGGATTTGTGAATTTTACGTGTTTTGCATGTTATTAATCGAATTGTTCGTGTTTATGTGATAATAATAATTTGTTTGCATGAATTTTTCGTTGGTTAGTTTAGGGAGCATGAGATTGAGAATTCTTAGAACTAGGAATACTTGGAAGTAGGGATAGAGGACTTTAGATTAAAAGGATATAGAAAAACTTGGGGAGAATTAGGGTTTTCTTTATCCATTTCGGCCAAGAGGTTCAAAAATTCATATCTCACAATCTAGATCACGGATTAAACATTCCTTTGTACAATATTAAGATTTTCAAGTTCTTTATCTGTCGTTAAAATTTCAGGTCCATCGGACATCGTTTACCTTGTGATCATTGAGAAATCCGAAACTGTCGCAAAACAGTCGTATAAAATAGTTATTTTTAAAATTTTGGGACTTACTCGAAATTTTACAAAATCCATGGAGTCTATGTTGTAAAATTCTGAATAGGGGATATTTTTAAAGAAATATAAAGCTTTTAGGATAGATTTAAAATTCGGAATAAATAACTGGGACTCTTTGTGTAATTTTCAGAAAATTTGATTACTAAATTGGAAAGTTTCAAAAATCCGGAGGCTGTAAATGTAAAATCCGAAACAGCGCTATTTTATTGAATATACTAAAATTTCAGCTAAGGTTAAATTGTAAATTTTCAGAAGTTTTGGGAACTATATAAATATATTAAATTCCGGCTAGGATCAAATTAGAATTTGTCGAAAGTTTTGGGTACTAAATAAGCATGTTAAATTTCGACTAAGGTAAAATGAAAATTTCAGAAACTTTTTAGTTTTAAATAAATGGATTAAAGTTTAGTAGGGGTTAAAAATACAATTTTCAGAATTTTCGGAGGATTAAATAAATACTTAAATCTCGGCTAAAGACTTAATTGCAATTTTCAGAAGTTTTGAGATACTTGATAAATATTAAGCAATCGACTAGGGACCTTTTTGTAAATTATCAGAACCTCCGGAAAAATTTAAATAAATATTAAAACTTAAATTGGGGTCTTTATGAAGTTTCTTTAAAATCTTTTCGGGATTAAGTAATTGCAAAATTTTCGAATGGAGCTAAATGCAAATCTTTAATAAAATCCGATCCTAAATAAATATTTAAGAAACTCGGTTGGTGTCAAAGAATAAATTTTTAAAAAAAGGACTATTGAGTATAAATAAATAATCATTAAATTTGGTTGGGGTAAAAAAAATTAATAATTAGAAATTTTTGGGGCTTAAATAATTAATGTATAAAAAAATTGGTTGGGGAATTAAAAATTGAATTTTTGAAAATCGCGGATTAAAGATAAATAATTATTAAAAATATTCGGCTGGGGTTAATTGTAAATTTTCAAAGGTTTCGGAGCAAAAATTGTAATTTCTAAAAATTCGATATAGAGCTTAAAATAATTTTTTAAATTTGCAAAGATTGATAATTTCTAAAATATTTTTGGAACTAAAACTAAAACTGGCGTTGGGGTGAAGTCAGAGTGGTAAGGTAGAAAGAATTAAACGTTGAACTTTTAGTATAAGATCGAGAAGGAGTTCTGTGGTTACGGTTTCGGGCCGATTAAAAATCGGAACGCGGGCTTTGGCTCCGAATTATTTGTTGAGGTGTTGATTCTTGGAATCGGGCCGAGCTGATACCTCGGGCCGATATATAATATAGAAATGTGGAAAGGATATGTTATATGTTGCATTTTTATTTGCACGGCATTTGCATACACGTGTTACGAGGGGAGTGCGGAGTCATGAGAGTATTGTACGGAAAAGTGAGTGAGATGGTTTATGAATGAGAAATGGTAGATGAGTTGTATGTGTGAGGTTAGGACTAAGGCACAGTTCATATGGAGGGAGTGGGGCCTCCCGAGCTACTGACCCCTAGTGGGGAGTGGGGCCTCCCGAGCTACGGACCCCTGCGCGCGCGTGTTGCCTTTAGTACCTAAGCCTCGAGCCCTGATGTGATGTGATGAAATGAGATTTGAGAAAAGAGTCGAGCGTGTATTTTGTGAGTTATGTCGGGATTGGGGTATGAGAGCATTTGCATTGCATGTTTTCATCTACTGAGCAAAAGCTCAGGGTTTAGGTATGTAGGTGAGGCGGCTGATGGCGGTGACTCCACGGTCTTTTGAGTGCGGGGCAGTACATGGAACTCGACTTGGGGAGTATTTTCATTTATGTTTTGTATTGTTACTATTTGGGCTTCGGTCTAATAGAATAATGCGTGTGTTGTAAAACATTTTTCTATTTACGGGTTTTAGAATTTTGGGCTTCGGCCCAATACTTGAATATTATTATGTAATAAAAAGTTTTTATTAAATGGGCTTTCCATTGCTTACGCTGCGTAAAACCCGCCAAAATACGTATTTAAGAAGTAGGGTCGTTTGAGGTGGTATCAGAGCGCAAGGTTTTAGGTTCTGTAGACCGTCCATGTACTGCCGCACAAAAGCCGGGAGGATCAGCCTACGTCCGTAAGTTTTATACTATTACGTGAATATATGTAAATGCTTATGTGTTTTTTGTGCTTTTCTATGTTATGTGAACTTGTAGACTCTTAGAAAATGAGGACACGATCGAGAAATGGGAATGATGGAGAGCCCAGTCGTCGGGATGGATCTGAATCCCCGACTCGTGAGAACAACACACGTGAGAACGATACCATCCGCTGTTTGACTGAGCTGATCCAACAACAGGCTGCTCAAATCAACGATCTAATCAATTTTCGGAGCTCATCTGAGCACCGATACTCTCCACATCCTGACCGTGTGGAAATCATCGGGGAAAGGTTTCGTAAACTGAATCCCCCGACTTTTGAGGAAGCTACCGATCCTTCGATGGCAGAAGACTGGATCTGAACCATTGAAGATATGTTCGTATACGGTCGGGTGCCAGGGAACGAACAAGTTCTCTGCCGTTTCGATGTTACGAGGAAGTGCGCGATTTTGGTGGGATACCATCAAAATCCTTAACGACCCCGCTACGATGCCATGGGATAGATTCAAAGAGCTGTTCTTCGAAAAATACTTCTCAGCCCACGAGCAAGCACAACGAATGAACGAATTCATCAACCTCCGACAAGGAAGGATGACGGTGCCGGAATACGTCCGTAAATTCGAAGAGCTATCTCGCTTCGCTCCACACATGGTAGCTACTGATGCATTAAAGGTGGCTCGTTTCATGGTGGGCCTCAGACCCGAGATTTACCGTGACGTAAGCATGTCGGGTATCCTGGGTGTGCACTTCACACAAGTGGCCGAACGAGCCATCATCGCGGAGCAAGCAGAGGCCCAGATCGTGGCGGCGCAAGAAGCATGGAAGAGAATGGAGAGTCAGCAGGAGGTGGAGGTGACCAAAAGAGACCATTCTTCGGGAAAGGCCCTAACCAAGGAGGTTGCTCGGGACCATCTAACTGGCGACCGAGGCCGAACCGGGGACCACCAGCGTTCCGAACCGATCTTCATACAACGCACCACAGTGTCAACAATGTGGGCGTAATCATGTCGGTGTCTGCTTTGGAGTTGGATACAACCCCAACGTCGTCTGCTATCTCTGCGGGAAACAGGGACATTACGCACGAGCCTGCGACCAACCCAGGAACCCGACTCAGACGCTTGCACGACCGCCACCGGTCCGGCTCGAGCGTTTGCAATGACCAATGACGGGGCGGAGGCGCTACCACCACCGGCTCCAGCTCGAGTGTTTGCATTGACTAATGAAGGGGTGGAGGCGCTACCACCACAGATTCCAGCACGGGTGTTCACATTAACCAATGAAGAGGCAGAGGCAAATCCTACAGTGGTGACCGGTACGTTACAAATTTACGACGTGCCTACTTCCGTGTTGTTTGATTCTGGAGCCATGCACTTGTTTGTGTCGGCCAAATATTTGACCAAGGTAGGCATCTCTCCTACCTTATCTGATTACAACTACGTAGTAACCCTACCACACGGGGATCCAACTCGAATCTAGTATTGGAGAAATGTCCCGTGACGATCGAAGGAAGGAGTTTGAGCGTAGATCTAATTGTGATCCCGATGAACGACTACGACGTTATGTTCGGAATGGATTGGCTCTCGAAATACGGGGCCATAATCGATTGCCGGAAGAAGAAGGTGGCGTTCCAAATTCCTGAAGATGAAATATTCACCTTTGTGGGAGCGAAGGAGAAGAGCAAAATCCATCTAATTTCTGCCTTAAAAGCCCAATGACTCCTGAATTCGGGATGTGAGTCTTTTCTCCTATTTGACATAAAGACCGACGAATCGCCTCAACCGAAATTAAAAGACACCCGTTGCAAATGAATTGCCCGACGTATTTCCCGACGATCTCCCGGGACTACCTCCTGATCGTGAACTCCAATTCGCGATCGAACTAACTCCAGGAGTAGCACCATTCTCTAAGACTCCGTACCGTTTAGCACCAAGCGAACTACGAGAGTTAAAATAGCAACTTGACGAGCTATTGCAGAAAGGATTTATTCAGCCCAGTTTCTCGCCTTGGCGAGCACCGGTCCTGTTCGTTCGTAAGAAGGACGGGTCGATGAGACTTTGTATCGACTACCGAGAGCTGAATAAACTGACGATAAAAAACAAATACCCGCTGCCCAGAATTGACGATCTGTTCGATCAGCTACAAGAAGCGTCTATATTTTCCAAAATTGATTTACGATCTGGGTACCATCAGCTGAAGGTTCGGGAAGCCGACGTTCCAAAAACGGCGTTCAACACGAGGTATGGCCACTATGAATTTTTGGTTATGCCTTTCGGGTTGAAGAACGCTCCAGCGGTATTTATGGACCTAATGCATCGGGTCTTCAAAGATTTCCTCGACCACTTCGTAATCATCTTTATAGATGATATCCTCGTTTATTCTAAAACGAAGGAGGAACACGACGCTCATTTACGAACGGTTCTTGGAATTCTTCGGGAAAAGCAACTCTACGCCAAATTCAAGAAATGTGAATTTTGGCTCACGCAAGTGGCCTTTCTGGGACACATTGTCTCCGGAAACGGGATTTCTGTGGACCCCAGCAAGATCGAAGCCGTAAGCGATTGGCCACGACCAACCACTCCCACGGAGGTCAGGAGTTTTCTCGGGCTTGCTGGATACTACCGAAAATTCATGAAGGACTTTTCCAGCGTTGCCTCGACACTCACGAACCTGAAGAAGAAGAATGCAGTGGACAGAAGCATACGAGCAAAGCTTCCAGGAGTTGAAAAAACGATTGACAACGGCTTCAGTTCTTACGATTCCCTCCGGTACCGAAGGCTTTTCGGTGTACATTGATGCCTCGAAGATTGGCTTGGGGTGTGTGCTGATGCAGAACGAGAAGGTAATTGCGTATGCCTCCCGAAAGTTGAAACCTTATGAGAAGAATTACCCGACGCACGATCTCAAACTCGCAGCAGTTGTGTTCGCCCTAAAAATCTGGCGTCATTATCTCTACGGGGAACGGTGCGAGATCTACACGACCATAAGAGCCTGAAATACTTCTTTACCCAGAAGGACTTGAATATGAGGCAACGACGTTGGTTGGAGCTCGTTAAAGACTACGATTGCGTGATCAACTATCACCCCGGCAAAGCAAACGTAGTCGCCGACGCATTGGGTCGAAAGGCGGTGAAGACGGAACTCCACAACCTCAAAGTAGAAGTAATAAATTTTGGCGAGATCGAGGCTAGAATGGTGGCGTTAACTCTTCACCCTACGTTGCCGGAGCAGATCAAGAAAGCTCAGGAGCAAGACGAGCTGTATCTGAAATTGACAAGCGAGCAAACAATCGCGACTTCATCAGAATTCAAATTACAAGGAGACGGGAGTTTATTCTATAACAATCGTCTGTACGTGCCCGATAATGCAGAACTCCGGAAAACCATAATGACGGAGGCGCACGCCACTACGTACTCGGTACACCCCGGAGCTACGAAGATGTATCGAGATTTACGCGAGACGTACTGGTGACCGGGAATGAAGGGAGACATTGCGACGTTCGTAACCAGTGTCTCACTTGCCAAAAAGTCAAGGCGGAACATCAGAGGCTGGCAGGGATACTGCAATCCTTGTCTATTCCCGAGTGGAAATGGGATCATATTACCATGGACTTTGTCGTCAGCTTGCCGAAAACTGCGAAAGGCCACGACGCCATTTGGGTAATTGTAGATCGATTAACTAAGTCCGCCTATTTTCTACCTATTTGTTCAACTTTCTCTTTGGAGGAACATGCTAAATTGTATATTCAAGAAATTGTTCGACTTCACGGGATTTCTTTGTCCATCATCTCGGATCGAGATTCGAAATTTCTGTCCAAGTTCTGGATGAGCTTACAGAAATCAATGGGGACGAAGCTTTCGTTCAGCACCGCTTATCATCCCCAAACCGACGGGCAATCAGAACGAACTATTCAGACCCTCGAAGATATGCTCCGAGCTTGTGTCTTAGACTTCAAAGGGAACTGGAGCAAATATCTTCCTCTGATCGAATTCTCGTATAACAACAGTTATCATTCTTCAAAATGGATGGCACCGTACGAAGCTTCATACGGGCGCAAATGCCGATCCCCGATACACTGGGACGAGGTCGGTGAGCGAGCACTCTTAGGTCCCGATATGATACGAGAAATGACGGAGGCGGTCACCAAAATCCGAGAAAGAATGCAGACAGCCCAAAGTCGTCAGAAGAGCTATGCTGATCAACGACGAAGGCCGCTCGAGTTCTCGGAAGGCGATCGGGTGTTCTTGAAGATATCTCCTATGAGAGGCGTGAAAAGATTCGGAAAGAAGGGCAAGCTCAGTCCGACGTACATTGGTCCGTTCCAAATCCTTAAGAGAGTCGGAGAAGTCGCATATCAACTGGAGTTGCTAGCTTCGCTAGCCCAAGTCCACGACGTATTTCACGTATCGAGCTTACGTAAATATGTCGCAAATCCGAACCACGTGCTAGAGAATGAATCCCTCTATCAACAACTCAAACCGGATCTGAGCTACGAAGAAGAACCGGTAGAGATCCTAATGCACGAGGTAAAACGACTTCGGAAAAAGAACATTCCGCTAGTCAAGGTACTGTGGCGAAACCATGCGGTTGAGGAAGCCACATGGGAACGAGAGGACGATATGAAGAATCGTTATCCCGAATTATTTCTTTCGATGTAATTTCGGGGACGAAATTCTTGTAAGGGGGGAGATGTAATACCCGTAAAAATTTAATACGGGATTATTTCAATAAAGTTCGAAATTACAAGATTTATTTTCGAACAAGATCCAATTTCTTCATGAATTGGGCCAAAAATTCACAATTTGACCCAAATTTTTAAATGGGCCGAAAATAATAAAATGAAGCCCAAATATATAATTAATAGAATAAGGAACAAAACAAAGCAAAACAAAACAGAATAAAACATAACAAAACAAAAAAATTAAAATAAACCTAATACCACACTTTAATCCACAAAGACAAGACCTAATTAATTAAAGAAAGGAAAAGAGAAAGAGACAACAAGAGAGGGAAGAAAAGGGGGAGAGATGGCGAGAGAGAGGGGAGAAAAGAAATAAATAATAATAATAATAATAATAATAATAATAATAATCTGGATCTCCAAGTACTTAAGGACAAGATCTAAGTCATCAATACACATCATAATGGTACCAAATCAAGACCAAAAACACCTAATACACATGGAGGTACATGTGGAGAAAATAAATAAATAAGGGAGATTGGAAAAGAGAAGGGGAGAGAGGCCGAGAGAAATAAGAGAAGAAAGAAAACAAAAAAGAGAAAGGAAAGAAAGAAGAGGGAGAGGCCGAGAGAGAGAGAGGGAGAGAGGGAGAGAAAGAAAGGAGAAAAAGGAGAGGAGAAGAAAAATCTCCGGAAGCTCGGGATCGAAGCTCTCGGGTCGGGATCACACGGAAACACTCCGTGATTTAGCTTTCTACGAACGTAAGGTAGGTGAAGATCACCTACATTCGTAAACAATATTAGGATTTGTGAATTTTACGTGTTTTGCATGTTATTCATCGAATTCTGCGTGTTTATGTGATAATAATAATTTGTTTGCATGAATTTTTCGTTGGTTAGTTTAGGGAGCATGAGATTGAGAATTTTTAGAACTATGAATATTTGGAAGTAGGGATAGAGGACTTTAGATTAAAAGGATATAGAAAAATTGGGGAGAATTAGGGTTTTCTTTATCCATTTCGGCCAAGAGGTTCAAATATTCATATCTCACAATCTTGACCTCAGATTAAACATTCCTTTGGGAACTATATAAATCGGGCATCGTTTACCTTGTGATCATTGAGAAATCCGAAACTGTCGCAAAACAGTCGTATAAAATAGTTATTTTTAAAATTTTGGGACTTACTCGAAATTTGACAAAATCCAGGGAGTCTATGTTGTAAAATTCCGAATAGGGGATATTTTTAAAGAAATATAAAGCTTTTAGGATAGATTTAAAATTCGGAATAAATAACTGGGACTCTTTGTGTAATTTTCAGAAAATTTGAGTACTAAATAGAAAAGTTTCAAAAATCCGGGGGCTGTAAATGTTAAATCCGAAACAGGGGCTATTTTACTGAATATACTAAAATTTCAGCTAAGTTTAAATTGTAAATTTTCAGAAGTTTTGGGAACTATATAAATATATTAAATTCCGGCTAGGATCAAATTAGAATTTGTCGAAAGTTTTGGGTACTAAATAAGCATGTTAAATTTCGACTAAGGTAAAAATGAAAATTTCAGAAACTTTTGAGTTTTGAATAAATGGATTAAAGTTTAGTAGGGGTTAAAAATACAATTTTCAGAATTTTCGGAGGATTAAATAAATACTTAAATCTCGGCTAAGGACTTAATTGTAATTTTTCAGAAGTTTTGAGATACTTGATAAATATTAAGCAATCGACTACCGACCTTTTTGTAAATTATCAGAACCTCCGGAAAAAATTAAATAAATATTAAAACTTAAATTGGGTCTTTATGAAGTTTCTTTAAAATTTTTTCGGGATTAAGTAATTGTAAAATTTTCGAATGGAGCTAAATGCAAATCTTTAATAAATTCCGATCCTAAAGAAATATTTAAGAAACTCGGTTGGTGTCAAAGAATAAATTAAAAAAAAAGGACTATTGAGTATAAATAAATAATCATTAAATTTGGTTGGGGTAAAAACAATTAATAATTAGAAATTTTTTGGGCTTAAATAAATAATCTATAAAAAAATTGGTTGGGAAAATTAAAAATTGAATTTTTGAAAATCGCGGATTAAAAATAAATAATTATTGAAAATATTCGGCTGCGGTTAATTGTAAATTTTCAAAGGTTTCGGAGCAAAAATTGTAATTTTTGAAAATTTGATATAGAGCTTAAAATAATTTTTTAAATTTGCAAAGATTGATAATTTCTAAAATATTTTTGGAACTTAAACTAAAACTGGCGTTGGGGTGAAGTCAGAGTGGTAAGGTAGAAAGAATTAAACGTTGAACTTTTAGTATAAGATCGAGAGGGAGTTCGGTGGTTACGGTTTCGGGCCGATTAAAAATCGGAACGCGGGCTTTGGCTCCGAATTATTTGTTGAGGTGTTGATTCTTGGAATCGGGCCGAGCTGATACCTCGGGCCGATATATAATATAGAAATATGGAAAGGATATGTTATATGTTGCATTTTTATTTGCACGGCATTTGCATACACGTGTTACGAGGGGAGTGCGGAGTCATGAGAGTGTTGTACGGAGAAGTGAGTGAGATGGTTTATGAATGAGAAATGGTAGATGAGTTGTATGAGTGAGGTTAGGACTAATGCATAGTTTATATGGAGGGAGTGAGGCCTCCCGAGCTACTGACCCCTAGTGGGGAGTGGGGCCTCCCGAGCTACGGACCCCTGCGCGCGCGTGTTGCCTTTAGTACCTAAGCCTCGAGCCCTGATGTGATGTGATGAAATGAGATTTGAGAAAAGAGTCGAGCGTGTATTTTGTGAGTTATGTCGGGATTGGGGTATGAGAGCATTTGCATTGCATGTTTTCATCTACTGAGCAAAAGCTCAGGATTTACGTATGTAGGTGAGGCGGCTGATGGCGGTGACTCCACGGTCTTTTGAGTGCGGGGCAGTACATGGAACGCGACCTGGGGAGTATTTTCATTTATGTTTTGTATTGTTACTATTTGGGCTTCGGTCTAATAGAATAATGTGTGTTGTAAAACATTTTTATATTTACGGGTTTAGAATTTTGGGCTTCGCCCAATACTTGAATATTATTATGTAATAAAAAGTTTTTATTAAATGGGCTTTCCACTGCTTACGCTGCGTAAAACCCGCCAAAATACGTACTTAAGAAGTAGGGTCGTTTTAGTAGGTGACATGGGATTGTGGCCTTAATATTCACGGCCGTTAATGCCTAAGCACAAGGCCGTGAACCTCGGCAGTAGGCGAACTAATGATATTCACGGCCGTGCCTTCTATGCACAGGGCCGTGAATAATAATTTTTTTTATATTATTATTATTATTTAATAAACATTTTAACTATGATTAACACGCAAGCGACGAATTTTCGAGAGCGATTTGCGCGAGGAAAAATCTGATAATCGACAAAGGAAATATCACTTTCTCACGCGGCGTCAAATCCTCAAGTCAAAAATTCGTCTGTATCATTTAGTGGATTGGCCGGGTATGATAATGATATTTTTATGCTATTCATGCCTATAAATAGACGTTGGTAGAACAACACAATAGCGTCATCTACCATAAATCCCACGTCTTTAGCAATCTTATTTTCGAAATTCTGGGTTAGCTAGCCACTATGAATTGGGGACAGCAGCAAGACCGTGAGAATGAGAGTGAAGAGTATGCAAGGATTCGTCATAATTTAGATATGCTATCACTCTACCTTGCTCTTCTTATGGGTTTGTTCGGAGTTTTACTAGCTTTCATGTGTTGGGTTCTCACAAGGTGCACTTGTGTGTAACCGCCCTTATGAAGCAAAATAAACTATTGTTCTGTCTTTTATGTTACTCGCAGTTTTAATTGCTTTTGTGTTGGACCTTCACACGTTGTAATGGTATTGTATCCATTTTATGAAGTAAAACCATGTTCCTATCTTGTCTCTAGATTCTGCGTTGTAACCATCCTCAATATTCGCAATAAATTGACTATTATTTAAAATTTTTAATGTTATCATTACTATTATTATTGTTTTATTTAATTTAATATATATAATTTTAGATTATTAATTTTTTTTAATAATGCCTAAAACATAAATGGAAATACCTGGGTTGCCTCCCAAGAAGCGCTTCTTTTAACGTCTCAGCCAGACGTACCTCCTATGCTCTTATGCTGGCTGGAAGTCGAGCTATAATACCTCCTTGTCGCTCAAGTCTTCCTCGCCTCCATGGTAATGCTTCAACCTATGTCCGTTCACCTTGAAAGTACCCTGTCCCATACCTGAAATCTCAACAGTAGCGTATGAGAAAACACGAGTGAAAGTGAACGGTCCCGACCAACGTGATCTGAGCTTGCCAAGAAAAAGCCTAAGTCGAGAATTAAAGAGGAGGACTTGGTCCCCTTCTTGAAATTCTCGTCTTTGCCTGATTTTTCTGTCATGGTAGGCATTCGAGCGCTCCTTATACATCCTAGCGTTATCATAAGCTGATAAACGCCATTCGTCAAGCTCATTAATTTGGAGCTGCCGCTTTCCGCCGGCTTTCCCCAAATCCAAGTCTAAAGACTTGATTGCCCAATAGGCTTTATGTTCGATTTCTACGGGGAGGTGGCATGCCTTCCCGTAGAACAATCTATACGGTGTAGTGCCTATTGGTGTCTTATACGCAGTCCTATACGCCCAAAGTGCATCATTAAGCTTTTTCGCCCACTCCTTACGGTTCCCGTCTATAGTTTTCTCTAGGATACGTTTTAACTCACGGTTCACTACTTCTACCTGACCGCTAGCCTGAGGATGATACGGGGTGGATAAGCTGTGTCTAACACCATAACGCTCTAACGTTCGTGAAAATTGGGTGTTACAAAAAAGAGTGCCTCTATCGCTAATGATGCATCTAGGTGCCCCAAATCGTGAAAATAGTGCTCGTAAAAATCGAACAACAACCCTAGCATTGTTGGGTAAAGCTTGCGCCTCGCCCACTTAGTCTACATCAACCAGAATATACTTATTATTATACGAGCTAGGAAACGGACCCATGAAGTCTATACCCCAAACATAAAAAATCTCACAAACTAAGATAAAGTTTTGAGGCATTTCATAACGTTTAGAGATATTACCTGCGCGCTGACATTGATCACAAATGTCAACGTACCGTTGGGCGTCTCTGAAAATTGTAGGCCATTAGAAATCGCTTTCCAGTACCTTCTGATCTGTTCGATTGGCAGCGTAATGCCCTCCATTTGGTCCGTTGTGGCAATGACTGAGAATCCTTGTCGTCTCAGGAGAAGCGACACATCGTCGTATCACCTGGTCTGCACATCGCCTGAAAAGATACGGATCTTCCCAAAAGTAGTACTTCAAATCAGAAAAGAATTTCTTCTTTTGATGACTTGTATATCCTTTTGGAAGGACCCTTACCAAGGAATATCGTCACTTACCACTTGTATCGCGTACAAGTGCTCGTCTGGGAACGTATCCTGAATCTCCTTGCCGTCCTTGTTGTAAATTTCGGACTCCTCTAGTCGAGAGAGGTGATCTGCCGCCAGATTCTCTTCACCTTTCTTGTCTCGGATCTCTATGTCAAACTCTTGAAGGAGCAGGATCCATCTGATTAGCCGAGGCTTGGCGTCCGGCTTCGCTAGTAAATACTTAAGGGCAGAGTGGTCAGTGAAAACAATGACTTTCGATAAAATAAGGTATGACCTGAATTATCAAAGGCGAACACGACAGCTAAAAGCTCCTTTTCGGTGGTCATGTAATTTTCTTGGGCTGCGTCTAGCGTCTTACTCGCGTAGTAGATCGGCATGAAATGGTTGTCCTTGCGCTGCCCTAGCACAGCTCCCACTGCGTAATCACTCGCATCGCACATTAGTTCAAATGGTAACCCCCTGTCGGGGGCGACCATAATAGGCACTGCGATAAGTCGCTCCTTAAGTAAATTAAATGCATGTAGGCATTTATCATTAAATTCAAATGGGGCGTCTTTTTCAAGTAATCTAGACATGGGTCGTGCAATCTTAGAGAAGTCCTTAATGAATCTACGATAAAACCCAGCATGTCCTAGAAAACTTTTAATTGACCTTACATTCGAGGGAACGGGTAGTTTTTCTATCGTTTCTAACTTAGCTCGGTCCACTTCGATTCCTTTAGAGGAAATCTTGTGTCCCAAAACTATACCCTCTCGAACCATAAAGTGGCACTTTTCCCAATTAAGTGCCAAGTTCGTATCCTCGCAACGTGCGAGTACGAGCTTCAGATTAGCAAGACAATGACGACCCAAATACAGAAAAATCATCCATAAACACCTCCATTACCTCACCTACCAACTCGTCGAATATAGCCATCATACGTCGCTGGAAGGTGGCTGGAGCATTGCACAGACCAAATGGCATCCTTCGGTACGCAAATGTGCCGAAGGGGCAGGTGAATGTGGTCTTCTCCTGGTCCTCAGGTGCTATAGGGATCTGCAGGTATCCTGATAAACCATCAAGAAAACAGTAAAATGAGTGACCAGATAATTTTTCTAACATTTGGTAGATGAACGGTAAATGGAAATGTTCCTTTCTCGTGGCGTCGTTCAATTTCCTGTAGTCGATGTACACGCGCCACTCAGTTACTGTCCTTGTTGGAATCAACTCGTTCTTGTCGTTAGTGACGATCGTCATTCCTCCCTTCTTTGGGACCACTTGGACTGGACTCACCCAAGCGCTATCTGAAATGGGATAAATCATCCCTGCGTCTAGCAAATTAATCACCTCCTTCTTCACGACATCCTTCATGTTTGGATTAAGTCGCCTTTGACATTGGGCGACCGGCTTAAACTCGTCCTCCATCAAAATCTTGTGCGTACAGTAACTAGGACTAATTCCCCTGATGTTGGATATCTTCCACGCCAAGGCCTTCTTGTGTGCTTTTAACACATCCAAGAGCTGCCCCTTTTATCCGTCGTCGAGGCTCGATGAGATGATGACTGGTAACCCTCCGTTGTTGCCAAGAAACGCATAGTCAAGGTGGTCGGGTAGCGGCTTCAATTCTAGGACCGGTGGCTCATCGACCGAGCTCTTTTCCTTGTCTTCTTCGCTACTCTCGTCGATAGCTATGATGGGCTCGTCGACTTCCTCTCCACACTCGTCGATTGTCAAAATTTTCTGTGTATCCTGCTCGTAGGGAAACTGTGATAGACCTTACACAGAAAAAAGAAAATCATGCTCAAAAGTGTCTAAGTAGTAGCACTTATCGTCATGCTCATTAGTCTTCTTCAGCGATTCAGCCATATTGAACGTAACCTTCTCGCCATCTACCGTCAAAGTTAACGTCCCATTTCTAACATCTATCATAGTTTCACCGGTAGCTAAGAATGGTCTACCTAGTATCAATGGGACATTATCATCCTCTTCCATATCTAAGATAATGAAATTGGCGGGAATCACGAATTTACCTACCTTAACTAGGACATCCTCAATAACTCCTCTAGGGTATTTTAACGATCGATCAGCTAATTGAAGGCTCATCATAGTGGGTAGTGGTTCACCTAGTCCTAAGCGCTCAAACATGGAATACGGCATTAAATTTATGCTAGCTCCTAGATCAGCTAAAGCACGTTCAACAACTAAATCTCCTATAAGGCAGGGAATCGTAAAACTCCCTGGGTGTTTGAGCTTCTTCGGCATCTTGTTCTGAAGTATCGCCGAGCATTCTCCTCGTAGGCATACTGTGGAAACATGTTCGAGCTTCCTCCTGTTCGTCAATAGGTCCTTCAAGAACTTGGCGAAGCTGGGCATCTGCGTAATAGCTTCAACAAACGGTAAGTTAATATGTAATTCTTTACACATGTTCATAAATTTATCGAACTGCGCCTCGTCTCTGTCTTTCTTCAGCCGAGATGGGTAGGGGATCTTTGGCTGGTATGGCTTCACCGGTGGTCGCTCGATCTCCTTTCCCTTTCCTTTTTCAACCTCGACCTTCTCCTTCTCAGCCTTATTCTTCTCGTCATCGTTGCCTTTGCTTTCCTCCACTTCTGGCTTGTCATTGCCCTCAAAACTGGCCTTCTTAGTTGACTTCTTTTTGGGAGGTAACTCTTGCAACTCTCTTCCGTTCCTCAGGGTCACTGCTTTGCAATATTCCTTAGGGTTTGGCTCGGTGTAACTTGGAAGTGATCCCTGAGTTCGCTCAGCCAACTGCTTCGCCATCTGGCCCACTTGTTGCTCCAATTTCTTGATAGAGGCATCGGTGTTTTGGGCACGTACTTCCATGTACTCCTTCATCTTAGTCATTCGCTCGTGGGCTTGAGTGGTGTTGCTGAAATTTGTGAGGAGCGTCTTCATCATATCCTTTATTTCCCTCATATCATCGGATCCCGACCCCGCAGACGCATTCTGATACTGGCGTGATATTCCTCCTTGGAAGCCAGATGGTCTAGGTTGGAATCCTGGTGGCCCTTGCACATGGTTGTTTTGGTTCCCATACGCCAGATTTGGATGCGCTCGAGGTTGAAAACTCCGTTGGCCTTGGTAATTCCCCATATAGTCCACGTGCTCTAGTGATTGTCCTAATTGGCACTCTGAGGTTTCATGAGCTACGCCACAAATCTCGCACTGTGTTGTGTACGACTTCTGAGGTGATGGGGTTGTCATCACGGCATGCACGGGCTGTGTTTGCCCGGCCTTTGGAAGTAGTGTGTTGATCACCGTTTGGAGCTGGGAATTGGTAGTTGCAATCTGTTGTTGGAGCGCCTCGAACTTGGCATTTGTAGCGGTCTCCTCGCTCACCCCAAACACTCCTAGAGTCTTTATCCTCGTATTGCCTCTCATGAAGCTGTTCCTTGAGTAGTCTTCAATTAGATTCCAGGCGTCTGTGGCATTGAGCTCACGAGCCCTTCTCCCGCGGCTTCATCTAGCATATGAACGGTTTGATCATTGAGGCCCTCGTGAAATCGATTGATCATGGCGGCCTTCGACATCCCGTGTTGTGGGCATTTCTTCAACAGTGACTTGGACCTCTCCCATACCCCATAGAGATTCTCTGAATCCTTCTGGTGAAAAAGGGAGATCTCCGTCTTCAACCTTAAGACCTTTGACAATGGGAAGTAATGGCCGATGAATGCTGCTCGCAGCTTTTCCCAAGTAGTGATCGATCTGGGAGGTAGCATCTCCAACCAGTCATTCGCCTGTACTTGAGTGAGAATAGAAATAACATCAGCTTGATCGTGTCACTCGGGACTCCATTAATCTTAATGGTGTCTGTTACTGTCAGAAAAGCCTTCAGGTGGGAGTACGGATCATCATCAGGATTCCCCTCAAACTAGGCCGTCTGAAAGATCATCTGAAGCCAAGCGTGCTTCAACTCGAAATTGTTGTTCTCGATCGATGGAATAACGATCGCCAATTTGGTACCGCCTAGAGAGGCACTCTTGAGTAGATCTTGTAGAGATTGTTCTTCTTCTTGGTCATGGTGGACGGGTACTCTGCGGTCTGCCATCTCGACTTCTGTCTCTCGATTGTCTATGGACGTCTCTGTTCGAGAACTTTCTGCTGACTCCTGAGAGTTGTCCTCTGAGTAGCTAACCAGCGCTTCCTGATAATTACTAGCCGTGCCTTCAGAATTGTATCTGAGTTGCCTTCGTATCTTTCGCTCGAAATCTGTATCTCCTTCAACAATGGGACCTGATGGATGGCTCAGGTCATCCACTGTCAAACAGTAACTTCAATGAGTGGAAGCGAAATTAGTGAAGGAATGATGGACAATTTGAAGGAATTAAGCTAATAAAAATTACATGGAAACGCCAACGAGTGAACAAAGAACGAATAACTAACTTAATCCACTTGAACACTTAAAACGCAAATATGTGAAACGAAAATTTAACAAATAAACGTGGCTAAAGTACCGAACTACGGTGTTCCAAAACTTGATCGCGTGCGTGTACGTTAATATATTAAATAGAGTTTGTGCAAGTACGTCAAGTTATAATAAAAACGAACATGTTATAACTAGTACCACGCGCAATAGGCAAGTGTACCTATCGTTTGTAGAATAGCTATAGCGAGTATTCGAGTATCGAACACAAGGAATAAATTGAGTACTAGTATTGGCCTATCGACTCGATATTTAACCTAAATAAAATAGCAGGATTTGTTTATGCTACGGACAAATTTAGCAGAGTAACCTAAAGGATTGGAAGACTAAGGAAGCACAACTAGAAGAAATACGAGTGACTTAAGATGACAAAATATGTGTTCGAGATTCGAATCCCGCTGGATGTTGTCGGCTAAAGCTACGGAATATCGTTCCTAAGTGAATATCGACTAAATCGCAGTAACTTTCTACCCACTCACGGATTTGCTGTCGCCCTAAACGTTCGTGGAAATCTAAGATCATTAATTACCAAACGGCGAGGATCGAGTATTTGCTTTCGCCCTATACTCAAATCCTAACGTCTATGAACGGCCTAAAAATCGTTATTTAGCTGTCGCCCTAAACGATGTACCACATATTCACGTCAACGCATAGACATATTGAGGCAAAGAAAAAATATCATAGAACGATAAATAGTCGAATACACGTGTTAACAATTATCCTATGCCTTAGTTACGACATGAACCAACGTTCATCTATTCCCGAACACACAAGAGATTTAGCTACTCATATTAAGCAAAACAACAACGAGATTCAAATGAAACGAGGATAGAGAACTCATAAAATCTCCCTTAATAAGTGAGTATGACGGTTCTGAGGTGGAGCTCTTGTTCCTCGATCGAATGAGCGTGACTGCGTTGTCGGATCGTCCCTTGAGCTTCTCTGAATCGAGGGGCTGCTGTGGCGACCCTACTTTTCTAATTAAGGTTAGTGGCGGATTTTCGCAACGTAAGCCGCGGAAGACCCCTCTAGCAAAAACTTTTTCCTAAAATATAATATAATACCTCAAAATATTATTCTACATAGTAATATCTGTACAAAGGGCGTTGCCCCAAAAGGTCAAAAGAACAAAACCCTAACGCCGCTCCATAGGTCTTCATCCATGTACCGCTCTGCCCTCAAAAGTCCGTGGAGCACCGCCACTAGCCGCCTCAGTCACGACGCGTATCAGTGTCGGACTCAGTACCTACAACACGTAAACACTGAGCGAATTGACCAGTAGGTGAATACAATGCATGTATGCAAGTGTGCACTCAATCCCGACCCCAATATCTCACAACATAATATAATGCACACTCTTTCCATTCCACATTCCTATTTCACATCACACGACACAGGGCCCTTGTTAGGCTCACGCGCGCAATAAATATCATGGGTGGTCACGTGATCACACCCGAATCTAATGTCATGGGTGGTTAAACCCGTATCCGTAAGTCATGAGCGATAACGCCCGTATCCATATATATATATATATATATATATATCATGGGCGATAACACCTGTATCCCTTCTGGCGGTGTGCACCTCGAACCGACCACGTCCGAGTAGAGAGATCGATCACGTCTGTCTCCGCCAGGAATCCTGTGAGCCTAACTGGTCACAAAATATTCTCAATCTACCCCACTTAACAATATGTCGAAGCATCACCGTCTCAGTACGGTGGAAATCATATCTCTCTCTGACGTGATATGCACGTGCCATGCATATATGTGAAATTTCATATAAACATGATTTATATAAAATGTATGTAACACAGGTAAAGCACATAAGGCACGTAAGTCACGTAAATCCATCGATCACATGAAAACATATAAGTTCACATATGTGTTTACGTATTGTAGATGGATGACCCACCTACCTGTCCTCCTGCTAACGTCAAATAAGAGGTCTGGTGTAGTCCCTATATATCGATCCTCCGAATATAATAAATATTATTAGTATCTGTACTAACTCTGGAATAGTACAGTCGAAAATAATTATATTTAGAAATATTATAATAATCTAAGCTAGAGATGACCTAGATAGCCCGACTTAGGGTCAACTCTACGTCATCACTCGATTTTCAGCTACCCTGAATCGCCCGATTGGGAAAAATAATTAAAATATTAAAATATTTGGGTCCGAAAATTGCCCGATTTGTGGTCCCCAATTAATCACCCGATTTGTCATGCTTGGTTTTACTTTTGTAGGGTATTTATTTCATCAGAAATCGCCCGATTGCATGATGCATTAATCGGCCGATTTGCAGTCTTATAAGACCTAGTTTCGCCGAGCTTTTAATCACCACCAAATCGCCCGATTTGAGAAGTCTAAGTCGCCCGATTTTAAAATCGCCGAGTTGACACAAATCGCCCGATTATATCATATATTCAAATCGGTCGAAACCTTTATAAGTCGCCCGATCACTTTAATAATTTAAACCTTATATGACACGGCGACTTCCTCAATCGACCAAAACTCCTTGTATCATCCTAAATCGATCGATACCCATAGAAAGGTAAATCGCCTGATTTGCTTAATTCACAAATCGCCCGATTCACGAGTTGCCTGATTTATCCAAAATTAAATCTTATATGTATATATACACAACATGGCGAATCTCATAATCGACCGATTCTAATAAAAAAATTAAATCGCACGACACCTTAAATTAATAGGTTTCTAAAGAACACCATAAATCCTAAGGAATATTATCTGCTTCGAATTCATTGAAATTCATACCCCAAAAATACTTAGGAGTCTAAGCTGTAAATTATTGTTTCCTATAAATGTTACTTATAAAGCTGAAAACTTCACAGTTGAATATCACGATATAGGTTTAACATAGTTAGAGGTCGAAGCTTTGGTCCTCACTACCTTATGTATAAATCATGAAACTCTACGTATTCGATCCTAAGTACCAGTTGAAATCACGGGCTTATCTCATCATAAGAGTGCTCATATGATCATGAACTAAAAATAATTTTGATGTCCTAATCATAAAATTTCGAAACTTTATGCTTAATACATGATAACGTGGGGACATATACCCTTGAAAGCATGTTAAATATATCAAGCATGAAAACTTCCCTATACCTTATTTCGAGAACAAGATTTTCGATTGTTATCCTCCTTATTTCGTTCGAAGGTATTTTCGTTCTTTAAGTTTACGTTGATGCTTGGAGTTTTGAGTGTTACTATTAGATATATATGAACACATTGAAACTTGTAGTTGATTGGACAAGTTGGTTATCTCGTTTCTTATGCCTTAAGCAATGTGATTGTTAAGGTTTATCTTGAGGATTTGGGCTGAAATCACGTAACACACATGGCCCAACCTTACAAATCTCTTCATTATTATTTTATTAAACATAGCCCACATTATAAGTCCTAATGTTATTATTATTATTGTTATTATTATTTCTAATTAATTCTTTGGTCACATCTCGAAATATTTCTGGACTAATTAAAATTTATATTATTACTTGAAACTAAATTTCTTACGAAACTTCTTAATTTGCAATCATTATTTATCTAATTACATCAAAATCCCGTATTAAAATTTTACGGGTATTACAGCTAGCTGCTTCTAGTGTTCTTCCTCCTCTCCTTTTCTCTAAGTTTTCGTCTCTATGGGATTATGGTTGAGTTCTGAGAAGAACTCCCTTTTTATGCTTCGAATTTGGGCCAAAACCCTGAAACTTGGCACGTTCACGGCCACTTAACGGGCCTTCACGGTCGTGAACTATGCATTTAGGCTGACTTTTCGCCTTTCTTAAACCCTTCACGGCCTCGTGCATTAGTAATCACGGCCGTGACGGAGGCTTAAACCCTAAAAATTGACTTTCTGGCCTGAGTCACGGCCTCTTGCACTGACCTTCATGGCCGTGAGGTTGTGGAATTCTCTTCGTCGAACTTTCTGCCTATGTTCACGGCCTCTCGCATGAGGCTTCACGACCGTGACACTTAATGTCTTTTCTTTATTTAAGCCTCTGCCATCTTTCACGACTTCGTACATGATGGTTAACGGCCGTGAATTGACCTTCTTCAAGCCTCTGTCGTCGCTCACGGCTTCTTGATTTTAGATTCACGGCCGTGACTGAGGACATTGTCGATTTCGCATCACTCTGCCGCGCTTCACGGGCACATGCATAACATTCACGGCTGTGAGCCTTGCAGATTCTGTCTTAGAGGCTTACTGCCCACGTTCACGGCTTCTTCCGAGGTGAGTCACGGCCGTCACTGTTTCCTGACAGCTTCATATTTGCCATTTTGCGTCGTTTTTCGCCTCGTTTTCGTTCCTTTTCGCTCGATAACCGTTCGAAGGTCCTACAATATTTAAATAGGTGTAAATAGAGCCAAGAAATGCAGAGAATGACCAAAAATACTCTATTATAACCCAATAAACATAACAATAAACGTATTAAAATACGTTTATCAGATACTGCAGTGCATGGCATTGAGTGCAAGTGGGAGATTGTTAGGAATATGCCCTTGAATGCTATACAAGGATTAGATTGTATATGGCATTGGATTATTTATCATTCGACCTTTTGTGTAATAAGATATTTTCGTGTGTTTAATGAAAGGCATTGCTCGTTTATTGGATATAAGAGTTCTTTTAGCATTCAGTAAAGCAATAAATGAACAAATCCAAATGTGTCGAGTTGAGTCACTGTTGTCGATGGGTACAAGAGAGGAAGGCATCAGCGGACTCTCAACCTCGAACATTAAAAATCCATAAGCCTGAGGCTCCAGTTCGGTGCTGGATAACCGATTACGGCTTATTTGTCGATGACCTATCGCGTGCCGATATCCCGCTTGGAAGCGGATGTCATGACTTGTGATATGAATCGAATCAAGTGATTGAATCGTTTCATGGACACTAACTCAGGGGTCGTACGGTCGAACATGGCTTATTACTCAAGGAGTGTAAATGACCGACGACAACACTATAGTAGTCTACGTGAACCTTAGACCGAAAGGGGCTTTGACGGAGTTGACTTCGAAGTCTCCACTGTCACTGGTTCCCCTCGACCCGATTTGCTGTTGCATGTGTCAGCGGGCCAGATGCGGTCTTGATGACGATTTGTGATTGCCGGGCTTAGACCGCTGAGTACGGATTCACAGTCTCACAAGTAATCGAAATAAGTGTTCAATGAGGACGACGACGGAAAATTACTAAATCCTTGGCCAAGGTATTGAACTAACTCGTGCGAGACATGTAGGTAGTTTGGTAATTTGCTCGTCTCCGTTTTATCATAGAATCGAGTTTAGTGAGTTGACATAGCCTATGGCTCTCACTTGATTGGGACACAGATGAAGGGTTTACACCTAGCACTGTTATCTATAGTGAGGTTCTGGAATAAAGATTGGGTCGAAATTCGCACTCGAATCGGGTTACGGTCCAGTAGTACAAGATTGGCTAGGTAACTACCGGACTCTTGGATTCCTCCCTTGCCGATTGAGTTGAACCTAGAGAGTCGGGCTTAAAAAGGATCATCAACGTGTACTGATAAGGAGAGAATGTATTTTGGGCCTTAACGGGCCTTGGGCCGTTGGGCCACGCCTTAATGGGCCTCGGGCCATTTATTGGATTGGACTTCTTATGAAACTAACTTTAAGACTTGGGTTTGGCTGTAATACCCGCAAATTTTAAAGCGAGATTACGATAGGAAATTTCAAGATAATCAGTGAAGAAAATATTAGGAATAGAATTCCTATGAAATATTTTTGAACGAAACTTCGAATGACTCCAAGATAACAAAATATTCTCGGAAAATATTTGAATAAGCCCACATTGAAGAAATATTCATATTGATAATTGAGCCCAAAGGTGAAGATATTTAAAGCAATACTAAGGGCCCAAATAATTATTAAATCCTTATGGCCCAAATTACTAGTAGAATATTGTTAAGGCCCAAAAGGATTCAATTAGATAAGGGTCACATGTTACTTAGCTTGAGAGGAAAGCCACGTGGGGGCTTGTCATCACCTTGTCACCCACATAAAACACATAAATAATAACTACATAGGATATAACGTGAAAACAAAAAGGAAAGAAAGTAAGAAAGGAGAGTGGAACGAAAGAAGAAAGAAGGCCGAACGAATGAATGCAGATTTTGGCAAGCTCAATCCAGTTTTCAACCTAGGAAATTAACCAACACTTAGCTAGGAGGAATGGTAGGTGAAAACTACACCTACAACACGTAAATATGTTGATGCTTATTTTGCAATTATTAATATGCAAATTACGTTATCAATGTGCTTGATGTGGACTTATGTGATTTATTTAAGCCTTCGGGGATTTTTAATATGTGATCAAACTAACGTTTGGACCTTAGGAATTGTACATGTGTGTTTAAGAAATTCAAAGGTGTTAAGGAAACGGTTTCGGCCTTAGACACGGGAGTTGGATACTTAGATATTTTCTGGTGATTTACGGTTTAGGCTTATTTTATGATTTCGGTGTATTCAGCTAATGGGTTTAATAATTTTAATGCAAGTTCTTTCGGTAGATGAGCTTGTTTGGGATATTTGTTTGGAATAAGTGATCATAAATTTACATATTTGAGCTTCTTCAGTATTTTAATGCGTTAGTATTGTGTTATGTCAATTTCTTTATGAGAACAGCGAAATATGAGAAGTTTCCGCGATTTCTATGAAAGCTTTCGTGATTGTTAGGTTGAAGTTAAAATTCAAAACTCTGAAATAGCTAAGTGAGAGTGTATTGTATTTACACGATTTGTTTCTTGGTGTCAAAAACAAACCGTAGTTTGAAGCATTTTAAGGTTTGCAATAGTTTATTATTTTCAAGGGTGACTTAATTTGGTATGTATATGATTAGTTTTAAGTATATATATAGTTTCGGTAATTGAGAATGTGATATTTAATTGAAGTTTTGTGTCTTATGGGGTGTATGTGATTTACATGATATTTAATAGTTGTTTATGAAATCCAAGGTATTATTGGTGTGCTTGGAAACCTAGGTGTTTAAATTAAATATATATATATATATATATATATATATATATATGTTCTTATGGATATGTTAAGTAATGTATGTAAGTTGGGAAGACGCTAGAACAACTGTTCAAACACTTGAAGATTCGAAGTATAATATAATTTTCGGGTTTGATTGATTTGTAGGTGAAATCCACCTACGACACGAAACCCTTATATGTGAATTTCATGAAATATGTGATTATATGTGTAACGTGAGTATGTACTTTAATGATTATGTGCTTACGTGGATTCGATGAATTTTATGGTTTGGGGAATTACATGTTGGGAAACGTGGGATAAATTAAGTGCTTACGGATGTGTAACTCTACATGTGAGGGTCTTAGTTATCATATGTGATTTTTATGATTCAAGTGATATTGAAGTCTGTGACTTATGTGATATTTATGCTTAAACTTAAGGGTCGAAAAGTAAGGAATCCCCGAGGCCGGAAATTAACTAGCTCGGAAGACAAGTAAGTGGAAATCGCAACTACAACACATAATTTTTATGTGTATGAAATTATGTGTTATGTTCTTTTATGATTTCATATGACGTGTTTATGTGCTTATATGATTTTATGTGAGTTCTTACGTGATTTAAATTACGTTATACAATGACATGACACGCATATTCATGGCATGAGCATATGCACGCACGATTAGTATGAGAGTGAGGAAGATAGCGTGCATGAGTATAAGATCGCCTGTGAGCGATGTATATTTGCCGATATAGGCATTTGTGTCGACTCAATGATGAGCCACGACTCTTCTATGCTACCTAAATATATTACGGCGATTCATGAGGCCGACTGCCTGATTCACGAGAGGCAGGAATATAAATAATACGGCGATTCACGAGGCCGACTGCCTGATTCACGAGAGGCAGGAATATAAATATTACGGCGATTCACGAGGCCGACTGCCTGATTCACGAGAGGCAGGAATATATATATATATATATATATATATATATATATATATATATATTACGGCGATTCACGAGGTCGACTGCCTGATTCACGAGAGGCAGGTATATATGTATTACGGCGATTCACGAGGCCGACTGCCTGATTCACAAGAGGCAGGTAATTAAATATATTACGGCGATTAACGAGGCCGACTGCCTGATTCACGAGAGGCAGGTATATATGTATTACGGCGATTCACGAGGCCGACTGCCTGATTCACGAGAGGCAGGTAAATAAATATATTACGACGATTCACGAGGCCGACTGCCTGATTCACGAGAGGCAGGTATATATGTATTACGGCAATTCACGAGGCCGACTGCCGGATTCACGAGAGGCAGGTAAATACCCCGTAGCGGGAGATGCAACCTGGAGGATGCAACTCGAGGGAATGAGCGGCACCGAAGGAACCTCGAGTGTTGGCGACCTCGTAGTAAGCTTCCAGTGGGAAGCGCCCGCGTGTCAGACCGCATTGGGATGGAAAGGCGCCTTAGGGTTAAACGAAATGTGTGTGCCCGGGTTAGCCTCTCAATGGGAACGCATTGGGGTTGAAAGGCACTAGTAGCCTCTCAGTGTGGATCGCATTGGGATTAAAAGGCACCATAGGGATAAACACAGATGGAGTACTCGGGTTTAGCCTCCCAGTGTGTGTACTGTCACTTAATTATACCCTTAGGGGTTTGAGTTCTATATGGTGCATAGTAAGATTGAAAGCCGAAGGGGCCCAAATATGAAGTCAATGAACGAGAATGATGAGAGAATTTAATAGCATCGGCGCGAATGCCTTCGCTATTTAGGTCACGTGCATTGCATGCATGGTTTTAACTTACTGAGCTTTATAAGCTCATTCCGCGTATTATGTGTTGTAGGTATCGAGCCCGACACTGATGCGCGTCGAGGCTAAGGCAGGCTGACGGCGGTACTCCAGTGTCTTTTGAGGGTGAGGCTATACATGGATGACGACCTGTGGAGCGATGTTAGAATGTTTTGATATGATAGATATTTTGGGGCTCCGGCCTTTGTATGATTACGACGATGTAGGTTACGTTTTGTCGTAATATATCATGTTGTAGGAAAAAGTTTTTGTTAGACGGGTCTTCCGCGACTTACGTTGCGAAAATCCGCCACTAAGTATGATTAGAAAGTGATGGTCGCCACATTGGCCAAGTGCTTAATGGGCTTAAGGATAAATTGAATTTCACCTTAAGCTAATTTCGAAGTATGCCTTTGAGGGTATTTCTGGAATTGGCATATTTGATATAAATAAATATGGAATAAAATATTTAGAATATTATTTATTTAAATTTCGAAATTAATCTAGGATTAAGTTTTGAATTCTGTACCATATTTAAATATACTTAGTTTGACTTGGTATACAAGTTAGTTTTCTAATAATAGCAAGTTTCCTTAAGTTTGGATTTGGAATTCAAAAGAGAGTAAGATTTGGCAAAAATCTCTCACACATTAAGGACATAGAAATCGAAATCCATGCCTTTAAATAGGCTAAATTTCGTGCTCCATAGGTAGAGAAAATAAGTGATTTTCGAAATCAACTAAAGGCACAAAACACACACCGAACGCACACAATTTTCTCGCACGCGACGGCTCGGTTCTCTCTAGCCAGCTTTAGAGAACTGATTCCGTGGTACACTGCGAGGTCAGCTTGACGATCTAGTGCCATCCACCACCATCGACGAAGTCTTGAAGAAAAGAACGAGGAGCTGCCACTCGCTTCAACTTGTAATTCTCTACGGGTTTGACCCGCCCTATTACGTGTCTATGTGTTACTATTCTGATCCAAGCAACGAGGGCAATCGGGGAACACGGAAATTTTTTGTTCCGCACCGTACCCGAGGACGTGGCGTCTCCGGGAGACACGGGTAACCCAACAGCGGATCCGCTTACTAAAGGCATAAATCGAGATCAAATGTACAAAGTGGTTACTGGAATGGGTTTAAAATCCACAACATATGAGCAGTCTTACCGGTAATCCAACCTTGAGAATCAGAGATCCCGAAACCTTGGTTCAATGGGAAGACTTATTGACAGTTCAGTGAAACACTTGAAAACTACACTCATTCCAAATAATCGTCTAGTGTGAAATCTGCCTAACTGGTAAGGTTAAGTATAGTACATTTAATGCTTCTGATACCTAAGGATGGAGTAAGGTAGGATACTCTTTATAGGAGAATAAACTTTGTAAGTGAATAAGTAAAATGGCCGCTTATAAACGAACACTTACTAAACCGTGATATGGTTAAAGGCTGAAATGGACACATCATGAGAACAAGAATTTTTAAAATTGTCATTGTGTGAGTATTGTCTTGGTGCACAGAAATGGCCGATAAGTTCAAGGCATCGCGCTATTAACTGTACAATGTATCCGATAATATTTCACTAAAGAAGATTCAAAGCCACAAGCTATCTCTATTGATGCAATTATAGTTCGTCGGGACTTTCAAAATAGTAAACATGCATTTATTTCATTCATGTGGGAAATTGTTGGAAAAGGTGTGAATGAAATAATCTAAGAGGTACAAAATTAATAATAAGAGGTATATTTGAAAAGGTGTACTAATTAAACAAAAGGTATATATGAATTCCTTACATAAAGACGCATTTCTTCATTAGTAGACACATGCAAAAGGACACTTCTCTTGGTAATGAACCTACACCTTAAATACCCCACATGAGTTAGCATTAAAATTCAAAAAGCATTCAAAAATTCTCTGAATGTCACTAATAGCACTAGTGTTCTTGTTGTATAATATCATTTCTACTTGTGCTTTGATTTATTAGTTGTCTTCGTAGATTGGGGCTTTTGTTGTATTTGTCCTTAATTTAGGACTTTAGTTGTTATTTATACCAAGTGTGTTTGGTATAAATACTTGTACAAACATTGAGCTTAATAGAGAATTTTAGTCAATTGATCCGAAAGGCTTTCGATCTTAGAGAGAGAAAGTTAGAATTCAATTTTAGAGAGAGAAAGTTAGAATTCAGTCTCTCACTACTCGAAATCTCTCTCGAAGTTCTCACCGAAAGGTTTTCGATCGAAGTCTAACTCTCTACAATTCTAATCTAATTCCTTATATTTCAAGTCTATGATCTAGGAGTTGATATATTAGGTCCTAACAATTGGTATCAGAGGAGATTCGTTCTGTTTTGAACGAAATAGTTAGAATTGGATCGAAATTTGAATTCTGGTACTGTTCTATCGGAGAACAGTTTGGCGCGAATTTCAATTTCGATCTAATAGCTCAATTATGTGCTTAATTGGTATGAATTTGATGTTTATGTGCTTGCTTTAGTGATACACATTGATTGCAATTAGATTCGTAGATGTTTGAACTTCGATTTAGCAGAGTCGATCGGATTTAAGTGATTACTGTTCGCGCTAAGAACTGTTTAGAACACATTCTAATTTTGATCAAAATCGACATGTTTTGCATTCTAATGTGTTTAATTGTGTGTTCGTGCGCATTCATCATCTGATTACGAGCAATTACCTGTAATTTCATAGTCTAATTCATCGTTTTTGCTTGAATCAGTGTTAATTGTATTCTGTGATTTTTTGTGATAGTTTCAATTTTTCTAGCTAGGTGTTTCGATCAGGTTAATTTCTCGATCGAAAAATTCTGCGCGAAAAATGTTCTCTATCAGAATACTAAGTCAGGCCTAAAGTCGTCTTTACCAATAATGACTTTAGTAGAAAAGTTTTTCGAGCATTACTTAGCGAAGATCTTTTAGACGAAGTCCAATATTGACCTTTGCGCTCGCAAAACTTACCGTCGAAAAACTTTTTCAGTCAAACTATTAAAGTTTGACCCTGCGGAAATCATTTACGGTCGAAAAACTTTTCAATCAACGGATTTATGTTTTTAGCGAGAAACTTACTAAACGGACTGTTTCTTGTGATCGAAATAATTTCGCAATCCGGAAATTTTTCTCGATCAGAAGATTTTAAGCTATTTTCTTCGCTCGAAAATTTTTCGCTGACAAAAACTTTTCTCGTATGAGAACAGCAACAAATACATTTTATCTCGACGAAATTATTTTCGATCAAACTCTAAAGATTGAATCGAAAATAATTCTCGACTGCTTTCGAATCAACGCTACTGACTAATTTGCTACTTGTGAAGCACATAATATCAGTCCAAACTCTCAAAACAAGCGAAGATCCTACATCAACTCAAGAAAACAACATGGATGCTTACTCGCTTGGTAATGACAACCGCTCTCGATACTTAAGAGAGGCGAATACACAGTATGGCAAAGTCGTTTTCTGAAATTCATTGAACTGAAGGAACAGGCCGACAATCTTCTCTCATCACTTGAGCAAGGTCCATCTCGGTTCTGGGTAAATGTACCCGGCGACAACACTACTAATCCTCGAATTCCCGCCTCGAGGCGACTCAAAGAGCCTAGGGAATACACAGAGGAGGAAAGAGTGAGAGCAAAGGCTGACCTGATAGCCAAGAACACTCTTATGCAGGGGATCCCAAACGACATCTATCGACAGATCGACAGCATTCACAGCTAAGGGAATGTGGGATGAGCTGCATAAGATGATGCAAAGAGTAGAAGTCGGCATCAAGGCCAAGAAGGCAAATATTCTCACAGCTTACGACTCTTTCAGAGATAAACCCGAGGAGTGCCTACATGATCTCTATCAATGATATCTCACACTCTTGAATGAGATGAGGAAAATAGAAATCACTAAGACGAACATGGAAACCAACATAAGATTTCTATCCTCTCTGTTCTCAGAATGGAAAAAGATATTCACTCAAATCCGACAAAATAAATACCTTGAGGAGTTGGATATCCACGCCATGTTCGACAATCTCGCACAGCACGAGGAAGATATAGACGAGATTCAGAAGGAGTAGAAGGGCAAACTTATCAACGACACTGTTGCCCTAGTCTAAGAGAAGAGAAGCTCAAAGTCACGAAAAGAGAAAATCATCAAGCCTCCTACCCCCTTAGAGTCTGAAGACGAATCAGACTAAGACATGGAGCCCAACATGAAATCGCTGGGAAAGCAATTGGCGCTAATTGGGAAAATTATGAGCAAACAATACTTCAAGAAGAAGTCCTCATCATCAGCCAATTGACATCGGACCTCAAGCTCCAAGAACAAAGAACCGGAGACCTCCGAAGTCAAAAACACCAAAGAGCCGACCAAGTGCTTTAACTGCAGGAAACCAGGTCATTATGCCAGAGAATTCACTCTCCCAAAGAAGAGAGATGCCAACTACTACTCCAGGAAGCTTCAACTCACAAAGTAGAAGGAAGCTAGAGTAGCACTAATGGCAGAACAAGACCACTGGCTCGAGGATACATCTAGCTCAGAGGAAGAGATCTCGCCCTCATGGCCCGCCTGGACGAACATTCCGACGCCGAAACCACCAACGAGACAGACGAAGACCAAGCATCCGAATCTTCTCAGGAGGTAGTTTCTCCTTCCACATTATTGACCATGTTAGAATCAACTAGCATACACTAACATGAAGCGTGAGCAGAAAAGCGTAAAGGAAGTAGAGAAGAAATTAACTAAGTCTCAGGAAATGATAGCTAGTCTCGAAGCGGAACTTAGAAGCTCTAATGACAAAATAGAAGAATTATCTAAGAGTCTCATTATTAGCGAGACTAACTATATTTCCTTAGAGAAGCATAGGTTAACTAAGGAATTAGAAGACAGGCTAGAAAATAACTATAATTGTTTGGTTAGGAATCTCAATGAGAAAGCTAGCCTCAATTGTAGGATAATTGAAGAGATAAGTAAGGTCACCAACCTAGAAGCCCAATTAGATAAATCCAATGCTAAAATTTGTGAACTTACGAAAGAACTTGACGCCTGAAAAGCCGCCAAATTAACGGTGGAAAATAATTTCGCTCTCTTAGGAGAATAGCGTAAGAAGCTATACGCAAAAGTAAATAAATCAGACGATCTTCTTACCCGAAAGGGACAAACTGAACAAACCATTTTCCTAAATTAGCCCAAGGATACAGAATTCTATAATCCCATTGAAGGCTTAGGTTTCACTAATCCTCGTGTTTTAAAGAAGAAAGAAGCTTACGATATAAAACATATGGGTTTAGGCGTAAACACTCTTATGAACTTCACTAAAGCAGACGATCTAGGTGATTTAGAGTTAGCTAAGAGAAGAGCAACACAAAGGGCCCAAATCCCCTTCGACTATAAAGAATTAAATGACAGCAACAAATCTAGGGAAATACCCTTGACGTCAGTCTGTGATTTAGTTCAACCTCCTGAGCCTCAACCTGAAATCGAGGAAGCCAAATTCATACATTCTCAAAATTCTCCATACAAACCTCCTATCGTGAAGTAGATAGAGGAATTACAAGCTGCATTAGATAAAGAAATAGAATTTTGAAGAGGAAAAGCAAAAATTCCTAAAAGATATCGAAAAACTGATAGCCTCCTCGATCTTACAAAATAATTCTCACGCTTCTCCCTCGAAAGATAACATTGTTCTGAAAAGCGTGAAGAAAGAAAAATTGCCTTCAAAAGCTCAAAAATGCAAAAATAATACTTTAAAAATTCCAACTCTAACCTATTTCGCTTACGTCTACAGGGAGCGTAGGGCCAGCTTTAGAGTCGAATGCGGGAGTGTCTAGTTTAAAAATAGAGGAGTCCGTAGATTTGAATGCTTCTAAGAATATACCTCCTTCTGTACAAATAAAAGACACTCGTAGAAATAAAGAGTTGTTTCTTTCTCAAAATAATTGCTTCTACTTGCTCCTTAAAGCCTACCACATTTAGAAGCACTAATTTCAAAATAGGCTCTACTTCAGCAATAAAAATTAATCATTTTAAAGCAAATGCCTCTAGGAAGACTCATAGGACACAAGATCCAACCATTAAGAAGGCGTATAGTGCTATTCATGCTTGTTCTCACTTGAGGTATCCCGTCAAGATTGAATCCCCCAAGCACCTTGGGAGATTATCCCATGAAAAGATCTTTTCCTCGATCAAGCCTACCAAAGCATTTGTCCGTGCTGAAATTAATCTTCCCTGCCAGGTTCAACCTAAATGAGTTTCTAAATCCCCGCCTAAAAAGACGAAAGCCAAAAAGGCCAAGTCTTCTACACATGGCAAACCCAACTCAACTTCTTCGAGATTGACTTGGGTTGTTAAAGCTCCTACTAGCACTAATTTAGGAATCATATCTGAACCAACATCTAAATCTGCTAATTTGAGAGGACCCATTTATAGGTGGGTACCTAAATCTCTTTAAATTGTTTTTGCAGATCCATCATGTGTGGTACCTCGACTCTGGTTGCTCCACACACATGACGGGAAATCAAGAGCTGCTGAGCAACTATCAACACCGACCAAATGGAAAAGTCATATTTGGGGACAACGATTCCGCTCCGATTCTTGGCCTTGGAGATATAATTCTGGAAAATTTGACAATCAAGAATGTCTCTTACGTCGAAGGTCTCCGCCATAACTTGTTCAGCATAGGCCAGTTCTGTGAAAAAGGATTCCAGGTGGTCTTTAATGTTGACCGGTGCAGAATATTGGACAGTCAGAACAAAGAACTCCTCCAAGGACTTCGGAAATGAAATCTTTACACGAGTAATCTGACGTCCGTGCGGACAACGACAGCTGTTCGCCTCATCTCCCAAATTACAATTAAGAGGAACAGCCTATGGCATCAACCTGTGTCTCATCTAAACATCAAAGCTCTTCGACGACTTTCAACGAAAAAGTTGGTTCACTTTCTACCAACCATTATTCTACAAAAAGAGCATCAATGTTCGGCATGTCAACTAGGAAAAATGAAGCGAGCGTCTCATCACGTCAAACTAGCTTCCTCTACTCCCGTCCTTTGGAATTGCTACATATGGACCTCTATGGACCAATGCAGACGCTGACTATTAATGGACGCAAGTACGTGCTAGTCATCGTTGATGATTACTCTCGCTACACATGGACAAAGTTCCTCCGAACTAAGGATGAGACAGGGGACTTGATCATCAATTTACTGAATTTTACTCAAAATTTACTGCAACAGACTATCCAAGTCATCCGTACGGACAATGGCACTGAATTTAAGAAGAAACACCTCAGTGATTTTTATCAAAACCTTGGGATTAGCCAGCAATTCTCAGACGCCAAGACACCTCAACAGAATGGGGTGGTTGAAAGGAAGAACAGAACTCTAGTGGAAGCCGCACGTACAATGCTGATTCATTCCGGCCTCCCACACTTCCTTTGGACTGAAGCAGTAAATACCGCATGTTTCACTCAGAACAGGACGATGGTTCACTAGCGCCTCGATAAGACTCCGTACGAGATCATTAATAAGCGAGTACCCAACATTTCCTTCTTCAAGGTCTTCGGGTGCAAGTGCTTTGTGGCGAACGACAGAGAGCAACGTGCTAAGTTCGACCCAAAAGCATTCGAAGCGATTTTCGTCGGGTATTCTTCAACTTCAAAGGCGTATCGAGTATACATCAAGTCTCACCGCACTATCAAAGAAAGCTACAATGTCACTTTCCATGATGTGGCAGAAATGGCTCACGCACACCTCAGTTCAGGACTCGTGCCAAACTCGTTGGCTTCTGACCGCGACAGTTCAGAACTCGTATTCACTGGTGTGTTGGCACAAAACCAACAGCAGATGGCAACAACTCAGGATTCAACGTTAGAAGATGCTATGAGACTTGCTTTAGATGATTTGGACTCTCTCTTTGAGCCGTATATCGGCCAGACACCGTAAATAATATACCTTTAGTGGCACCTCCACTTGACGAGACCGATGTACTGCCCCAACCTCACCCGATTCAGAATTGCCTCAGAATACTGAAGAACCTACAATGGTTATTGAGGAAGAATCATCGGAGTCGATCAACTCAAGTGCAGATATGGAACTACCTCATACAATTGACCAATATGATAATGTTGGAAATCTGGGTCCACAAATAGCTGATTCCTCTACCTCAGCATCGCCCCACGAGCACAAGTGGACTCGAGCCCATCCGGTTGTAACATCCCGTCCCATGCCGGGTGTGACTGTATCATCGGTCCCTACCAGGACCAGTGGGGTTGGGCCCACCACACTCCGACTAATAGTCTAGCCCCACTGTACCACCATTTAACCTTTCAGCGTACTTCATCCTCGCTCACACGCACCCTGGGCAAACTTTCCAGGAGGTCACCCATCACTAGATTGCCCCAAGTCAAGCACGCTTAACTTCGGAGTTTCTATAGATGGACTCCCGAAAAGGTAGGTCGACCTTGGTGATATGAGTAGTACTATCAGTTCTCTTATACGATTCTTAGCCTAACACGTCCATACATTGTCAGTCTCAGAATCCCCTCTCATTCGGGTGTCGGATCAGTTCGTTCATGTACCCCTTCGCCTAGAAGCCTGCCAGGAGCCGCTCCTTGTACGTGCACCTCTCTGGCACCGGCAATCACTCCCCACCCTCATCGGCCCCGGGCGTCACACCGGTTGATCAGATAATAGGCGACCTTCGGGCGGACTAAGGATAAGACGTCAGCATAGTCTCTTCAGCTGTTTCTTAAGCCAAAATGAGCCAACCAAGGTAGCAGACGCACTTAAAGACAATTGGTAATAGCTATGCAAGATAAGATCAACCAATTGGAGCGTCTCCAAGTGTGGACTTTAGTACCCAGTCCGCATGGGAAAACAATTATCAGGACGAAATCGGTGTTTAAGATAAAAAAGAATGAAGATGGGGAAGTGATCAGGAATAAAGCTAGATTGGTTGTGAAGGGCTACAACCAACAGGAAGGCATTGACTACGACGAGACGTATGCCCCCGTATTTTCTTGGCTTATGCGGCTCATAACGACTTCAAAGTCTACCAAATGGACGTTAAGACCGTCTTTCTCAACGGCGTGTTAAAGGAGGAAGTCTTGTCGCTCAGCCAGAATGTTGATCAAGAACATCCCGATCACATCTATCGATTGGACAAATCTCTATACGGACTTAAACAAGCTCCACGTGCTTGATATGATGTCCTGAGCAATTTTCTTGTGAAGTATGGATTCATCCGAGGAACGATCGATACGACCCTCTTCATAAAATGGCATGACAAAGACTTGATGGTCGTCCAAGTTTATGTAGACGACATCATCATCGGATCAACAAATCCACGGCTGTGTAAGAGATTTGGAGATTTGATGAAGAGCAAATTTGAAATGAGTCACATGGGAGAGATCCAATTCTTCTTGGGACTCCAAGTCAGGCAGCTCGAAGATGACATCTTCATAAGTCAAACTAAGTACATCAAGGACATTCTAGAGAAGTTCCATCAAGATCAGAGCAAGCCTCACCACTCCCATGTCAACAAGCTGCAAGTTGGACGCCGATCCCACTGGAAAAGCGGTCGACATCACACTTTATCGCAGCATAATCGGCTCTCTTCTCTACCTCAAGCCGGCCGGATATTATGTTTGCCACCTGCCTCTTTGCCAGTTTCCAAGCCGACCCATGCTTGCGGTCAGACGAATTCCACGCTACCTCAAGGGCACCTCAACCTTAGGTTTATGGTATCCTAAGGGTACAAATATCAAATTAGTTGGCTACACTGCCGCTGATTATGCAGGGTGCCGAACGGACAGGAAAGCACCTCCGCTGGCGCTTAATTTCTAGGGGAAAAGCTGGTCTGCTGGTCATCCAAGAAGCAGAACTGCGTTTCAACGTCGATGGCTGAGGCTGAATACGTCGCCGCTGCCAACTGTTGCTCGCAAATGCTATGGATGCGGACTCAGCTTCGCGCTTATTGGTACAATGTACATAATATACCCATTTATAGTGATAGCCAAAGTGCCATTGCGATTACGTGTAATCATGTTCAGCACTCACGCACAAAACACATAGACATACGATATCACTTTATAAAAGATCACGTAGAAAAATGCACCATTGATATGTATTTTGTGGACACGAAATATCAACTAGCTGACATTTTCACAAAGGCATTGGATGAAAAACGGTTCCAATTCCTTGTCGGAAAATTAGGCATGTTGAACTTTCCGTAATGTGTGCTTACGTGCTCCTATGTGCTTTCACATGTTATATGCTATGTGTTTTCTATACTTTAATGATATATCTTGCGTGAAATATTTCATATTAATAATAAAAAAACTAACGAAAATCGAAAAATATTATACATATAAGTATAATATTAGGGGAATGACGATATCATTAGGATGCTCGATCTAGTAACGTATGAATTTCCCTGACATGCGACTGATTAAATGCTTAATTCTGTCAGTCTACGTCACATTCTTGTGTCTATAGTTCTTTAGTTGATTTCACTAGACACAAAGCCACTTTATCATTAGTGAGGTTTCTAGCCTTTGTTTCTTTCGACGGATCTATTCTTGAGCGAGTCACACAATCATTGATTGTCTTAACTAGTGATTCTTGGCCTCATACTCTCCTTGCGTTAGATCGTTAGTAAAATGACTATGGCAATTAGGAAATTCCTCACTCGGCCAAATATTTAATTTTCAAACCCTTACCATAGCCTTTAGTCATTGATTTTATGCTTTGTCCGAATTCCTTTTCTTCATTTGAAAATCCTTTGAGCCTTCAACCGACTATCTAAGCTTTCAGCGGGATGTTCAATCGAGAAAAGGAGGGGGAGAAAACAAGACAACATCGAAAATAATGACAAAAGAACGTGGAAAACGCATACGAGAAATGCTCAACGCACAAAAAGCAGACCAAAAGAACCTACCTCTCGACTATCACAATCTGAAATCATTAGAAGGGGGCATGGATCTTGTTTGAACTTCTCCATCGATAATCTCGTACGCTCGTCAGAACGGCTGGAAAGAGGAGCACCACGAAGTGAACTTCTCCAACAATAATCCGGTCTTATATCGAGATAACGAGAAGAGGAGCACGGCCTTGGGTTCGAATTTCATAACTGTGAACTTATTTAAATCGATAATCTCTGAAACCATTCTAGGGATTAAGAGAAAAGGAGCACGGTATCGGCCCGAGAACCAACAAGAAGAACTTCGCCTTAGATAATCTCTCAGCCTCGTAGAGAAGCGGAGCTTCAGCTTGAGCAAGTGTAGACTGATACGACAAAGGAAGAAAATGACAAAAGCTACGAAAAGGAAATGTGTCGAAAGAAGGAGAAAGACGAAGAGATTGAAGACGACAAAAGCTCACTTTTCCCAGAATGTTCCTTCCCTTCTTAGTCATAGCCAAATTGAAGCCTTCAAAGTCCCTTTAATTCCAAAACCGACGCTCTCTCGCATAGGTGAAATGATTAAAAGCACCTCGATCACAGGTAAATTGACTTAATATGACTTGTGTTAACTTGAGTGATATAAATAAAAATCCCTTGTCAAAAATAAATGAGAGCTAGAGCGAACCTAGTGAGAATTGTCAAAATGGATCATACTTTGAACTTAGGACTTTAGTTTGCTGACGTGACTTGACGGCATAATATCTTTCAAGTGTCTTGTAAATATTTAGGCGTGACGTTGATCGGAACAAAATAATCCGACCCCCATACTATTAATAAAATAAGTATACATAAAAAAAAAATTATATAGATATATATATATAAATAAAAATATATAATAAAGTTTTTCTTCGCACATTCTGATATGCAATATCATTTTGCGTTTGAACTGAATTGATAAAATGCGAATATTTTGTTCATGTTCATACCCTCGCGCAACATTTTGAATACATGAATAGGAAACTATGTATCTAGGAGAAATTGTCTAATTTGAGTATTACATGTTTGGTACTTGAAATTGATTATATGTGTATTCATGCTAGATCAATTTTGGTGCACTATTTGAGGGGGAGCATTTACAAAATTTATGCCTTGAGCTCCAAACTATTTTGATGATCTTTGTCTAAGTGTTGCAGATTCAATGAGGAGGACTTCACGAATTAGTCACGACTTGGGGTGCACGGCATTGGTTTAAATTTTGGATGGTTAAATATTTTGATCGTTAACGTGTTTTATGAATTTGAATTTAACCAACTTATCTTAAAAATGTTTCAGGAGGCTCCTAAATAGTAAAATTGCTTCCAAAAATTAACTCTAATATTCTCGACATCTTTTGCTCTAAGTATTGCAGACTTACAAAATTTGAAGATGTAGCCAGATGTCACCAACCTGAATTACAGGGAGTTAATTGCAGTTATTTTCATATATAGGGGGAGCAATTATGTGGTCTTTACTTGAACTTAGGGTCAATCTGAAATCATAGAAAAACTTACTATCGAAAAATTTGGGCGAATCTTGTAGTTTTCGATCGCAGTTTCTCGAGCGAAAATTGATTTGGGACCAAATGGTAATATTCGCTTCCAATTTGTCGAGCGAAACTTAAATAGGTACCAGATGAAAATTTTCGATCATAAGTTTCTCGATCGCAAACAGTATTGGTCTTAGAATTTGCTAAGTACTAAAAACGTCTAATCCCCACTTAAACAAAATTAATGTTTGCAGTCGAATATCCCTAAATATACGCAAAAACCCTCGATCGCAAAATTCAACAGTCGAAAAATTCTTCTCTCGCGAAAAACCCTTTCCACAAAAACGAAAGTCAAAATTCTTCAAATCTTGCATTCTTTTCACTGATTTTCATCTTTATAAGGTAGAATGGACATTGTTTAGGGTATTGCGTGCCTTTAAACACCGTTTGCATCTGTATTCTGTGATCTTTAGCATGATTCTGTGTTAAAATCTCGATTGTTCAGAATTTGAAAACTCGAATGATATTGTGCAGTATTTACGAACATTCTAGGTGTATAATCTGAGTTAAATCTGCATTTTTAAGATAGTTTCGGTGTTTTCTAAGCATTTTGGGATTATGTTGTTTCGATTTTCCGTGTTCTTAAAGATTCATTCAGCGATAGAATAAACTGGGTTTTCAAACGTTTAAAGGCGTCGAAGAACTTTCTCGCTCGCAAACAGTGTCAATTGAATTTCAATTTTATTGATTTACTGTTTGCATCGTAAAAGATTTTTGATCGCTAAATTTTTTACTTAGTCGTTAAAATAATAACGCAAATCGAAAAATCATTACATTCGAGAAATTGAATTTTGATTTTATGCGAGCGAAAAGATTACTGAACGGAATAGACCAAATAGGTGTAATATAAGTTTCGAGCGCAAAACTTACAATCGCAAACAGTAATTTCGATTTCAATTTTGTTCTCGGGTGAAAAGTTTAGCGGCGATAAAATTAATTTTTCGACGATAAAATTTCTCGATCGCAAATATGCGCAGCGATAATTTTGATCGATCGAAAATTTTCTCGATGATTAACCTAGTTTCTCGTAGTCAATTTTCTCGATCGTAAATTTCGCAGCGAAAATTTATTTAAAATCGAAATACTTTCTCGCTCGTTAACTTTCTCAGCGAAAAATTTTATTCACGCACGAAAAATTTCTCGATCGTAAATATGCGGAAATCTAATTTCTCGATCGTAAATTTACACGAAAATTTTTCTCGATCATAAAATTTCTCGGCTACAGTACCTCGCGTATAACTTCCAACACTTAGTAAACTTTTCTAAGTCTTTTTTACTATAGGTGACCTTAGCGAATAAAATTTTCGATCACAGAAATAAACGGAGATCTTAATTAGAAATCAACATTTAGGAACACAATTGAAATTTCAATTTTGCATGCGAAAAACTTCACGGAGTGAACAGTGGTATTAAAAACTTAGTAAGATTTTCGACTAAACTTTCATAAGACTTATATACATATGTCAAAATGTCATTATCTCTTCAATATTCACTTTCGTATACCTATGTGCCGATTCATATATTCTTCAAGTTAATTTCGACTTAATTTAAATTCTTGGACTAATGATTTTTTTTTCTTAATTGATTTTCAGATGGATCATTATCCAACCTACAGCCACATCTATGAGAAAGCTATATATATCAAAGTTCACGACACAAATTTTCAACTCGACCTGACTACCTTCCGGTGTCCGGACGACATTATTGTGTCCATTCTACAACCATCCCCTACGGCATGCTCTTACGGTGACGGCCTCGGTGCCGATGGTCTATCTTCAACAGTTTTGGGGGATGATCAAGAGCCACATCATTGAAGGGGCGTACAATTTCACGACAGTGGTAGGGACGAGGCGCATATGCATGAACAAGAATGACTTCGAGCTTGCCCTCGACCTCCCCTTCAGCCAAAATTACGACCCCCTTCCCACTTATGCGGAGCTAGTGTGCGGCTTTCTTCACATGGGATACCGTCCGCCGCTCACCAAGCTTTGTCAAGTTCACAGCAATGGCATCGCACACCCTTGGAAGACACTTTTTGGCATCATCAACAAGTGCCTATCGCCAAAGCACGCCGGCTTCGATAAAGGCAACGGCAACATTCTCCGTATCTTCCATGGAATCGCCTTCTCTTCAACTATGGTTTCACTCAACTGATCTGGAACGATCTAGCAGAGCAGATCAGACAGAAGGAGAATAAACGCTCGAAGAGTGTGCCGTATGCTCGGTGGTTCTCCGTAATTATCAGACAATTCACGGAGATGTACGAGCAGAACATCCCTCGTCTACCTCCTGGAGGGAATACCAACCACCTCGGCTCAAGTTCTTCCACAACCCGAAGCTAACAGATTTGGACCAGCCGTCCGTGGCCATTCCGTTCGAGCTGCTTCGTCTAGCCGACCCCTCGGGAGACGAATATCAACGCTACTGTCGGGAACATCATCTAACGAAACAGATGATTCGAGGGCCCCCGACAGACTTCACTATGAGCCCTCCCCAACAACAACACCCAAGCCCTGAGGCTGCGATGATCGATGCAGTGGCCCAGGAGCTTGAACAGGAGCCTTCAATCCAAGAAGCTCAACTACCAGATCTTGAAGCCACAATGATCGACGAAGTGGCCCACGAGCTGAAAGCTGAAGCTCAAGTTCAGGAGCTCCAAACAGAAGTGCCCATTATTGTTGGCGTGCTTCAAGGGTTTGTTGAGCAGATCATGCAATCGGAAGCACAGCCCGAAGCAGAAACTAGGCACAGCCCACCTCCCCTGGCTACAACGCCAGAAACCGAGGCTCTGATCTCGACGATTCAACCCAACGAGCCTTTGGTGACAGAACAAGCACGTGAGGATGTTGCACGTGAATTATCACCTCACACGGCTACCCCGTCAGACACCGAGTCAGACGAGGAAATTAGTTTGATAAGACGGACTCCAAGGCGACTTAGCATCCCGTTCGAGTCCATCTTCACACCTGTCACCATCGTGTCAGACACGACGCAAATTCTCACTCCAAGGGCTGCGGACCCTACTTCGCTCAATCTTGAGCCGCAGTCTACACACTCAGCGTCTGTTGAGGTCTAGATTAAGACTCCACCCACCACAGGCCTCGACACTCAAGTGTCTGCTTCGCAGGTTCAATTAGAGCCTGCCCCAACACCCATAGAGGAGAATCTCCAAGATTCGACTCAAGGATTGGGTGGAAGTCTCGGACAGTCACAACATCAAGTGACTACGAGCCAACCTGAGGAGTCGGTGTTAGCTCAAGGGTTGTCAACAGGCGACATTTGTCTACCTGGTCCATCAACGACGGAGGCGTTCGTCCCATTTGTGACTGAAGATCGTCTAAAGGCCGCTCTCTCCAAAGCATTGCGGTCTTTCGAAGACAAAATCATGGAGAGCGTGCGAAATGTAATCGAGACGTCCGGCCAAGATCGAGGAAAAGCACCCGTCTCGGAGCCATCTCATCACAACTTATCCTCACACCCACTCAACCCGCACAACCCTTACCCACCGCAACACCCATCCTCACACATAACCTAAAAAACCCTGCGACCGTACCAATCAGCGACCTCCACTCTATTTTAGTCGTTCGCCTACTAGAGCTGATCACTCTGAACGCCGGAAGAAGAAGATCTCTTCCGCCGTCTCATCGACTGTCCTGACCCGACCGAAACTTGTCGAGGCCAAGGCTCTCGCTCCAAACGCTGACATGACGACCCATATGATCAGGGACGTCATGAGGGGGAGAAGAGGCCTCGAATACAAACAAAAAATCAAGGACGAAGCTCGGGTGCGACTGTAATACCCGTAAAAAAATTTGATACGGGATTTTGATATAATTAATTATGCAGCTATGTTAATTTGATGTTGGCGAAGAAATTTAAATTGGAAAATAAAAATATAAATTTCTAGCTTCACCTTGGTTTCGAAATGTATTAAAAGGCTAAGCAAAATTGATAGAAAATACTAAGTGGGCTAACTCAAAAATTTAATTATATTTGGTCTTTAGGCCCAAGCACTTGAAACCAAACTATAACAATTTAAGTAAGCCCAAGAGTTACAATTAAGTTGCTTAGGCCAAGGGGAAAACAAGTCAAGATAATCCACTTGTCCCATCTCACGTTATTCAAGGCCTTAAAGTGTATCCATAACACTCTCATAAACTAATAACGAAGGGAATAAGAACTTCATTTGAAGAAAGAAAACTTCAATAAGTTTGGTAACTTTGGCAAGACAAATCGTTGAATAAGGTATGAGAATTTACATGTTAAGTTGATCTATTTAACATATTATACAATTTCAAGACTTAACGTGAGTGTTATTATGCGGTTAGAGTAAATAGTTAGAAAATTCATAACTCACCTGTTAAGAATAAATTGCAGACATATAGAACAATCAAGTAGGTATTATTTAGCGTGTGAGGATCGAAGATGTTGGCTATGGAATAGTTTTGTAGAAATAATTTAGGGTGAGTAGCGTCTATTATTTCCAGGGGAAGTATAATTTTCGGTACTAGAACCTGTAATACAACACTTTGTTAGTTTAGAGATTACCGTGATATTAGGGTTTTCTGGGAGAATTATGAGTTTTAGAAGTACTCGACAAAGTTAAAAAAATCTCAGGTAATAGAAAGATGTCGATATATGATAAATGCTTGTTTTGCATATATATGTCGATATATGTGTATAATTGTTTTAAATATATATGTCGATAGATGTGTATACTAATTGAAAGAAGTTGTCGAAAGATATCATAAAAATCGAGATGTGATTGTTCCTTTATAAGATAATCTCGAGGTATTTCATGGAAGGAATTCGAGATATATTGTATAAGATATCGATACTTATATAATTCGACATTTTCTCACAAAAGACCTCGATATAAGTAAAAAGCTTCGACATTATTTAGAGGGCTTCGACATTTTCCTTTAAGTACTCGACATTTATTAGGTATTTATATATGATGGATCCCGAGATTTTTGTATAAATGTATATGGAGGTTTCGACATCTCTATAGGATGTCGATATAACTTAAAGAGCTCGACATTTATTAGATATAGATCTCGACATGTTGAGGGATAAGATGTCGACATTTGTGAGATTTCGATATTATGTTTTAATTAATAAATTTTCTGTATTTTAGAATTTTGCTAATTTTAAGGTTTTACTATTTTTAGGGTTTTCAATATTTTAGGGTTTATTTATTTTAGGAATATCATTATTTTTAGGTTTTCATTAATTTTAGGGTTTTCTATAATTAGGGTTGGGGAACTTAAAAACTTATACAGTTTAGCAAATATACTGATATAATAATATTTATTTATTCAGAGAACCGACTTGTAGGGATTCCATCAGACCCCTCATTTAGCGATATCGGGAGGACAGGTAGGTGGATTATCCATCTACAATACGTAAACACAATTATGTGTTTTCATGTGATTATGTGATTTACGTGACTTATGTGATTTATATGTTTTACATACGTTTTATATCAATCATGTATTATGATATTTTTATATGCATGGCACGTGCATATCACGTTAGGGCGAGAGATGATTATACCATGGTGTGACGGTAGGATATGAGATATTGACGTACGGGGTAGAATGAGATGTTTGTGATTGGCGACTCTTAGAGGAGTCGAGGTTGGGCTCACTGGGCACCTGGCGGAGACAGACGTGATCGATCTGTCTACTCGGACGTGATCGATTCGAGGTGCATACCGCCGGATGGGATTTTTGATTGGTGCGGGAGATATACGACCTGGTAGGAGGACATTGACGTGATCGATCAGTGCACTACCGGCGTAGCTCGCCGCGAGACTTGGGGGTGGCCTCCCAGTAGTCTATTGCGCGCGGAGGTGTCGAGCCTAACCTAGGGCCCTGTATTGTATGAAATAGGAATGTGGGAAAAGAAAGAGTGTGCATTATATCATGTTGTGAGATATTGGGATCGGGATTGAGTGCACACTTGCATACATGCATTTTATTCACCTACTGGGCAAATTGCTCAGTGTTTACGTGTTGTAGGTACTGAGTCTGAGGCTGATACGCGTCGAGACTGAGGCGGCTGGTGGCGGTGCTCCACGGACTTTTGAGGGCGGTGCGGTACATGGATGAAGACCTGTGGAGCGGCATTAGCGCTTTTTGTTCTTTTGATATTTTTGGGGCTTCCGCCCGTGTATAGAGATGACCATGTAGACGTATGTTATAATAATGTATATTATTTTAGGAAAAAGTTTTAATTAGACGGGCCTTCCGCGGCTTACGTTGCGGAAATCCGCCAATAATCTTAATTAGAAAAGTAGGGTCGCCACAGGTGGTATCAGAGATTCGGTTTTAGATTCTGAAGACTGTCCATGTACTGCCGCTCAAAAGTTTGGAGAACCAGCCTGGCCTGTAAGTTTACTTCTTGAGTATGTGATTACGTGTTATTTGATATATGTGCTTTCTATGACGGATTGTAGAATTAGTTGAAAATGCCGAGGACACGTAGAGAAGTTGGCGAAACTAGTCGTAGGGCGGGTACCGAATCCCCACCGAATGAGGACCGCTCTACCATTCATCAGTTAACTGATCTGATTCGGCGGCAGTCCGATCAGATTAACGTCTCATTCATCGCCAAAATTCCTCGGAACGTCACTCATCCCCTGGCCTAGAACGTGTAGAGGCTGCCGAGGAAAGGTTCCGACGGTTAAACCCCCGTTCGTTCGAGGAGGCAGTCGATCCTACCTTTGCGGAGGATTGGCTCAGAACAATAGAAAATATGTTTCGAGTTAGCCACCTGCCTGATACGGAAAAGGTGACGTGTGCCACCTTTATGTTACGTGGGAACGCGGGCTACTGGTGGGACACCATTCAGGTGCTCGAGGATCCCAATATGATGACCTGGGAAAGGTTCAAAACGCTCTTTCGGGGCAAATACTTTACCGCACCTGATAGAGCACAGAAGCTGAATGAATTTATAAACCTAAAACAAGGAGGGATGTCCGTAGCCGACTACATCCGCAAATTTGAGCAGCTCTCGAGGTTTGCGCCACATATAGTGGCTACAGATGAGCTGAAGATCAAGCGTTTTCTAGAAGGTCTCAAACCTGAGATCTTCCGAAGTGTTAGCATGTATGATACTGAAGGAAAGACTTACGCTCGTATCGCTGAACGAGCAATATTAGCTGAACAAGCAGAGAGTAGAGTTACCAAGGCTCAAGATGCCAAACGACGAGCAGAGGTGCAACAAGTAGGAGGGAGTCAGAAACGCCCGTTCTTTGGCAAGAATCTGAACAATCGTGGAAATCAACCAGTCCAGCAGAACTGGAGACCGAGGCCAAACCAAGGACCAGCTAACGTTTCGAACCGACCCCTAAACACTGTACCCCAGTGTCGGCAGTGTGGGCGCTACCACTACGGAGTATGCCATGGGCCGAGACCAAACCTAACTCCCCAGTGTTTTCGGTGTGGAAAGATTGGCCACTATGCCAGGGCCTGTAACGAGAAAATACCGCAAGCTTCGAATCAACCCTTAATCCGACCTCCACCGGTTCCAGCACGCGTCTTTACTTTGACAAACGAGGAAGCTGAAGCAAACCCTTCGGTAGTAACGGGTACGTTAACTATTTATGACGTGCCCACTTCTGTGTTAATCGACTCTGGGGCCACACATTCGTTTGTGTCGGCCAAATATGTGGAAAAGGTGGGAGTTTCTCCTACCTTATCTGAGTGCAACTACATAGTTACCCTACCACACGGTGATCCGACACGCACTAACCAAGTGCTGGGAGGATGTTCTGTGAACATTGAGGGTAGAGATCTGAGCGTCGACCTGATTGTGATCCCAATGAACGATTATGATGTTATTTTTGGGATGGATTGGCTTTCGAAATACGGAGCCATCATAGATTGCAACAAGAAGGTCGTAAAATTTCAACTGCCCGAAGAAGAGGTGTTCACTTTTTCGGGAAAAACTACTTTGAATCGTATTCCGCAAATCTCTGCGTTGAAGGCTCAACGACTGTTGAGATCCGGTTGTGAGTCTTATCTCGTATATGCAGTGAAGGCAGAGGAGTTACCTCAGCCGGAACTGAAGGACGTACCGATAGTTAACGAACATGCCGATATATTTCCCGATGATCTCCCGGGGTTACCCCCTGATCGATAAATACAGTTTACGATAGATTTGATGCCGGGGTCCGCCCCGATTTCTAAAGCTCCTTATCGCCTAGCGCCGAACGAACTGAAGGAGTTGAAGGAACAGCTAGAAGACTTGTTGCAGAAGGGGTTTATTCAACCCAGTTTTTCACCATGGGGAGCGCCGGTTTTATTCGTGCGAAAGAAAGACGGGTCGATGCGACTATGCATCGACTATAGGGAACTGAATAAGATCACGATCAAGAATAAATATCCGTTGCCGAGGATCGATGATCTGTTCGACCAACTACAGGGTGCTACGATATTCTCAAAAATTGATCTCCGTTCGGGATACCATCAGTTGAAGATCAGGGAGGTAGATGTTCCTAAAACCGCATTCAGTACGAGGTACGGCCATTACGAGTTTCTGGTCATGCCTTTTGGACTGACAAATGCCCCAGCTGCTTTTATGGACCTGATGAATCGGGACTTTAAGAACTATCTCGACCGTTTCGTAATCGTCTTTATTGACGATATTCTGATCTATTCTAAGACGAGGGAGGAACACGAGAATCATTTACGAATCGTCTTAGGAATCCTGCGAGAGAAACAGCTTTTCGCCAAATTCAAGAAATGCGAATTTTGGCTTGAGCAAATAGCCTTCTTGGGACACGTGATTTCCGGGAGTGGAATCTCCGTGGACCCGAGTAAGATTGAGGCCGTGAACAATTGGCCACGACCAACTACTCCGACCGAGGTTCGAAGTTTTCTTGGGCTTGCGGGATATTACCGTAAGTTCATAGCTGACTTCTCTAGCATAGCCTCGACTTTGACGAACCTGACCAGAAAGAACATACCTTTCAAGTGGTCTGAAGCTTGTGAACAAAGTTTTCAGGAGTTGAAAAAGCGACTCACATCTGCTCCTATTCTGACTATACCCTCGGGAACTGGAGGATTCTCAGTCTATAGCGACGCCTCGAAGAATGGACTGGGATGCGTATTGATGCAGAATGGTAAAGTAATCGCGTATGCTTCCAGACAACTGAAGGAGTACGAGAAGAATTATCCGACCCATGATCTAGAACTAGCAGCAGTGGTCTTTGCTTTAAAGATTTGGAGACATTACCTTTACGGAGAAAGGTGTGAGATCTTCACAGATCATAAAAGCTTGAAGTACTTCTTCACCCAGAAGGAATTAAACATGCGACAACGACGATGGCTAGAACTCGTAAAAGACTACGACTGCATTATCAATTATCACCCGGGCAAAGCGAACGTAGTCGCAGACGCGCTCAGTCGAAAGGCGATGAGTACGGAATTGCACAGACTTGGAGTGGAAATAGTCAATATAGGCGAACTCGAAACGAGACTAGCAACGCTAACTCTTCAGCCGACGTTGCTAGAACGAATTCAAAAAGCACAAGAAGATGATGAATTTTACCTGAAGGTGAAAGACGCACTACCCGAAGACTTCGAAATCCGGATAGATGGAACCTTGTTATACAAGAATCGGCTATACGTGCCCAATGACGAGGAGTTACGACGAACGATAATGACAGAGGCGCACGCAACAACGTACTCAGTACACCCGGGCGCGACAAAGATGTACCAAGATTTGCGGATGATATATTGGTGGCCGGGAATGAAGAAGGATATCGCCACGTTCGTAAGTAGATGTATGACGTGTCAGCTGATCAAAGCGGAACACCAGCGACCAGCTGGAACTCTTCAGCCTTTACCGATTCCTGAATGGAAATGGGACCATATCACGATGGACTTCGTCGTTGGTTTGCCTAAAACGACGAAAGGCCACGATGCTATTTGGGTGATCGTGGATCGCCTAACCAAATCAGCCCATTTTATTCCTATCAGCTCTACTTTTTCCATGGAATGCTACGCTGAATTGTATATTCAGGAAATTGTTCGACTCCATGGGATTCCAATTTCCATCGTCTCGGATCGAGATTCGAGATTTCTATCCAATTTCTGGCAAAGCTTACAAAGAGCGATGGGTACTAAGCTCTCGTTCAGTACTGCATATCATCCCCAGACCGACGGGCAGTCTGAACGGACGATCCAAACCCTTGAGGACATGTTACGAGCGTGCGTGCTAGACTTCAAGGGAAATTGGAGCAAATATTTGCCGCTGATCGAATTTTCTTACAATAATAGCTTCCATGCTACGATCGGGATGGCACCGTACGAGGCATTGTACGGGCGTAAGTGCCGATCTCCTATTCACTGGGATGAAATAGGTGAACGGGCATTACTGGGACCAGATATGATCCGTGAGACTACAGAGGCCGTGACGAAAATTCGAGAACGAATGCGAACAGCTCAGAGTCGACAGAAGAGTTATGCAGATCATCGACGACGACCTCTGGAGTTCGCCGAAGACGATCAAGTGTTTCTAAAGATCTCCCCAATGAAAGGAGTAAAGCGTTTTGGAAAGAAGGGCAAGCTAAGTCCCAGATACATAGGCCCCTTCAATATAGTCAAACGAGTTGGCGAGGTTGCGTACCAGTTAAAACTGCCGGCTTCATTATCGCAAGTTCACGACGTATTTCATATATCGACATTACGAAAATACGTCGCGGACCCAAGTCATGTGATCCAGAACGAGCTTCTTTATCAACAGCTCAAGCCCGACTTGAGTTACGAAGAGAAGCCTGTAGAGATTCTGATGTACGAATCGAAACGACTACGGAATAAGACTATTCCGTTAGTTAAAATTTTGTGGCGAAATCAATCAGTTGAGGAAGCCACTTGGGAGCGTGAGGATGATATGAGAGTTCGTTATCCCGAATTATTCCAGTCGGCGTAATTTCGGGGACGAAATTCTTTTAAGGGGGGGAAGATGTAATACCCGTAAAAAAATTTGATACGGGATTTTGATATAATTAATTATGCAGCTATGTTAATTTGATGTTGGCGAAGAAATTTAAATTGGAAAATAAAAATATAAATTTCTAGCTTCACCTTGGTTTCGAAATGTATTAAAAGGCTAAGCAAAATTGATAGAAAATACTAAGTGGGCTAACTCAAAAATTTAATTATATTTGGTCTTTAGGCCCAAGCACTTGAAACCAAACTATAACAATTTAAGTAAGCCCAAGAGTTACAATTAAGTTGCTTAGGCCAAGGGGAAAACAAGTCAAGATAATCCACTTGTCCCATCTCACGTTATTCAAGGCCTTAAAGTGTATCCATAACACTCTCATAAACTAATAACGAAGGGAATAAGAACTTCATTTGAAGAAAGAAAACTTCAAGAAGTTTGGTAACTTTGGCAAGACAAATCGTTGAATAAGGTATGAGAATTTACATGTTAAGTTGATCTATTTAACATATTATACAATTTCAAGACTTAACGTGAGTGTTATTATGCGGTTAGAGTAAATAGTTAGAAAATTCATAACTCACCTGTTAAGAATAAATTGCAGACATATAGAACAATCAAGTAGGTATTATTTAGCGTGTGAGGATCGAAGATGTTGGCTATGGAATAGTTTTGTAGAAATAATTTAGGGTGAGTAGCGTCTATTATTTCCAGGGGAAGTATAATTTTCGGTACTAGAACCTGTAATACAACACTTTGTTAGTTTAGAGATTACCGTGATATTAGGGTTTTCTGGGAGAATTATGAGTTTTAGAAGTACTCGACAAAGTTAAAAAAATCTCAGGTAATAGAAAGATGTCGATATATGATAAATGCTTGTTTGCATATATATGTCGATATATGTGTATAATTGTTTTAAATATATATGTCGATAGATGTGTATACTAATTGAAAGAAGTTGTCGAAAGATATCATAAAAATCGAGATGTGATTGTTCCTTTATAAGATAATCTCGAGGTATTTCATGGAAGGAATTCGAGATATATTGTATAAGATATCGATACTTATATAATTCGACATTTTCTCACAAAAGACCTCGATATAAGTAAAAAGCTTCGACATTATTTAGAGGGCTTCGACATTTTCCTTTAAGTACTCGACATTTATTAGGTATTTATATATGATGGATCCCGAGATTTTTGTATAAATGTATATGGAGGTTTCGACATCTCTATAGGATGTCGATATAACTTAAAGAGCTCGACATTTATTAGATATAGATCTCGACATTTTGAGGGATAAGATGTCGACATTTGTGAGATTTCGATATTATGTTTTAATTAATAAATTTTCTGTATTTTAGAATTTTGCTAATTTTAAGGTTTTACTATTTTTAGGGTTTTCAATATTTTAGGGTTTATTTATTTTAGGAATATCATTATTTTTAGGTTTTCATTAATTTTAGGGTTTTCTATAATTAGGGTTTGGGAACTTAAAAACTTATACAGTTTAGCAAATATACTGATATAATAATATTTATTTATTCAGAGAACCGACTTATAGGGATTCCATCAGACCCCTCATTTAGCGATATCGGGAGGACAGGTAGGTGGATTATCCATCTACAATACGTAAACACAATTATGTGTTTTCATGTGATTATGTGATTTACGTGACTTATGTGATTTATATGTTTTACGTACGTTTTATATAAATCATGTATTATGATATTTTTATATGCATGGCACGTGCATATCACGTTAGGGCGAGAGATGATTATACCATGGTGTGACGGTAGGATATGAGATATTGACGTACGGGGTAGAATGAGATGTTTGTGATTGGCGACTCTTAGAGGAGTCGAGGTTGGGCTCACTGGGCACCTGGCGGAGACAGACGTGATCGATCTGTCTACTCGGACGTGATCGACTTGAGGTGCATACCGCCGGATGGGATTTTTGATTGGTGCGGGAGATATACGACCTGGTAGGAGGACATTGACGTGATCGATCAGTGCACTACCGGCGTAGCTCGCCGCGAGACTTGGGGGGTGGCCTCCCAGTAGTCTATTGCGCGCGGAGGTGTCGAGCCTAACCTAGGGCCCTGTATTGTATGAAATAGGAATGTGGGAAAAGAAAGAGTGTGCATTATATCATGTTGTGAGATATTGGGATCGGGATTGAGTGCACACTTGCATACATGCATTTTATTCACCTACTGGGCAAATTGCTCAGTGTTTACGTGTTGTAGGTACTGAGTCTGACGCTGATACGCGTCGAGACTGAGGCGGCTGGTGGCGGTGCTCCACGGACTTTTGAGGGCGGTGCGGTACATGGATGAAGACCTGTGGAGCGGCATTAGCGCTTTTTGTTCTTTTGATATTTTTGGGGCTTCCGCCCGTGTATAGAGATGACCATGTAGACGTATGTTATAATAATGTATATTATTTTAGGAAAAAGTTTTAATTAGACGGGCCTTCCGCGGCTTACGTTGCGGAAATCCGCCAATAATCTTAATTAGAAAAGTAGGGTCGCCACAGCGACGCAGACAAGTGCCCGAGCTGCTGAAACCTCACAACCCACTACCCAAACAACCACCACCACGCACCGTACCACTCTAACCCAAATTGACCCACAAACCTTCCATATAAAGGATGCCTCCGCCCACACGACATTTACAAGCCCCTTGCTTCCGAAAGAAGAAGCAAGTGCCGCCATGCTCGTGGCCCTGGCGCAGACCCAAGCAACTCCCTCAACTGCTCCATACCAACTGCTCCATACCAATCGGGACCGTTAGGACATGGTGTCAACCCACACGAGTTCCTCGACAAATACATCTTTGAAGGATAGTGGATGACCCATTCCATGCCCGACGAGCATCAGAGACAACGGCTCAAAGACGTTCGACACTTATTACAACAAGCTTCGGTGGACCTCGTGCTGATAGAAGACGAAGAACTTCAGGAAGGTGAAGATCATGAACAAGATCTCCCAAGGCTTCCAGAGTTGATTGCGCAACGAGCGGTTTCCCCCCACAAGACATGCCAGGGACCGTTCGAATCGACACGCCATGGGAGACTACTGAATCGAAATTCCCTTCCCCTGAAGAAGTTCGAGAACACATTTGGAGGTCACCAGACTAAGTCAAAATGCCGAACGAGTTTGAACTCAGAGGGATTTCTCACTGGGATCAGCAAAAGAGAATGACTTACCTCTGGAGGCTGACCCACCTTGGACCAGATGTTAGGTTGGGGATGACCAAAGGACAAGTAAAGAGTCACTATAAGAGTCTATCCCCGATATACCAGCTTCTGAGAGTCTTCTGTGCCAAAGGAGGACTTCCGACACCATACTACGTCATCGAGCGAGTAGACAGAACTCGAGAAGAACTAAGCGAGAGCGACCTACCGTACCTCCCTGCCGAGGAGGTGTACAATCTCTACCAGCTATATGTAGAGAAGTACAAGGGTCCTCAAGACTTTATCAAGAAAGAAGGACTCGAGGGACTCTACTGGTTCATGATGCGCCAAGTCAAGTACTTCGCCGCACAAGACCTTCAGAGCAACATGAAGAAGGTCAACATGACCGCCGCTCAACAAAGGACCTGAGATCGAAGGGCTTCCCAACAATCACGTACACATCAGCTCAGTCTTAGGAATCACCTACCACAATCTAATTGCTCAGAAGACTAGGTTGATGCTGAAGACTGAAGTTCATAAGTTTTATGACGGAACGCTCAAGGTCATCAGGCAGAAAATAGAGAAAAGGTTGGAAGAGATCAACAGAGACACGATGTTGCATATTCACAGGTTTGTGAGAGAGCAACCCCTCCTGATGGAACTGCTTGATGAAACCCAGGAGCGACTGGAGCTGAGGAATACGCTCAATGAACTTCGAGTATGCGCTGGGCTTGCGCAGGTCGTACTATGCCCAACGAGGACAGACAGCGCGGAAGAGAAATCAAGCACAAATGGGGAGAATGTAGAATATCATTTCTAATTGTGCTTTGTTGTATTAGCTGTCTTCGTAGATTGGGGTTTTTATTGTATTTGTCCTTAGTTTAGGACTTCACTTGTTATTTATACCAAGTGTGTTTGGTATAAATACATGTACACGAAAGGCTTGCAATCAATTTCTAGAGAGAGAAAGTCGGAATTCATTCTCTCACTACTCGAAATCTCTCTCGAAGTTCTCACCGAAAGGTTTTCGATCGAAGTCTAACTCTCTACAATTCTAATCAAATTCCTTAGATTTTAAGTTTAGGATCTAGGAGTTGATAAATTAGGACCTAACACTTGTTAGTCCTAAAGCAAGAGTATTAGTTTGCCGAAGTTTGGCGTATCTGAGATGCCGCTATATTCCAAACATAAGTCGTTGTATCTCGGAGGGGTTTACCATAAAACCGTGGGTATTAGCGGGCTAATTTCGTCCTCAAGAGAGTGTGTATCACGTGCCTCGACTTGTGACTCATTTCACACCATTCGCTGAATTTTATTTGCTTATTTCTTCGAAGATAAAAGCTCTGACCGAGAATAACAATATAACAGCTTTCTCAAAGAATGGCAAGATTCTTTTGGGTTCGTTTTTCGGGTCGTTTTTCGCTTCTTTAAATTTCCAAATTCATATCTTCTGCTAAGTATACGTCGGCGTGCCTTAGTGGAAAGATGTCGAAATCCGATGCTACCAATCCTCATTCGATTATTGCAAAGTTCGAATTATGTTTGTATATTTTTGGAAAATGAAACGTTTATTTTATGCATTAAACAGCCTCTAAATTTGCGTCTGCTCTAGGAAGCGAAAGGCGAAAGAAAACTCTGAAGTGTTTTAAGGATGCTGTGGAACCCAGCCCACGCAAATGGAGTCCTGCCGAGTGTTTCAAAGTGTCATCTTTACTTGTAGGATTCAAGCTAGTCGAGCCTTTTAGATAATGTCAATCACCTCTTTGCATTGCTATTATGATTTATTTCAGTGAAAATGAATAATGAAATTTATTTTGATGATTGTATTATTTGACAATCGTTGAATTTATTTATTAGGAATATAAAAAGATAAAATGATATTTATAAATCGTAGTTTAGGCGACGATTGTTACAACAACAGACACTAATAACGTAGTATAGGCCATGGTTGTTGGTAACAACCGTCACTAAAAATGTAGTATAGGCAACGGTTGTTGTTAACAACCATTACTAATAACGTAGATAGTATAGGCGACGGTTGTTAAGAACAACCGTTGCTTATAGTCATATATCGGCGACGGTTAACAACCCGTCACCTATTAGATGGTATATGGGCGTCGGGGCTCTTGGCGTCACCGAGAAATCGTCGAACAACCGTCGCCTATTCCCCTTTTCGTCGTAGTGATTTCAAAGCTTGGAGATGTCAAACTGTGTCGTGTGCAAATCGATTGATTACCAACTGTTTGGCTATTCCACCTCGATTTTTAATTGCCACGCATTCTCTAAACTAATTCTCGACTCAAAATCTAGTGTTTAACGAAGCGATAACACAATGTCCCCTTCACCCATTGATGGTTATTTCATACGTATTATTAAACTTGGTTATGACGTGGTTTAATCGGTGGCGATACCATCATTGTTCGAGACTGCTCTCTGTGTCGCAACCTTCTTCTTCTTAGAATCTCTGCCATAGTTGTGGTAGCCGGTAGGAACCGCATGGTGAAGATAGTTGTCATTTGTTGTAATAGTTCTTTTATTTTTATTACTATGAGAATAATGTTGGGAATGGTGGTGGGCCCCACGGTGGTCAGTGGGCCACGCAGCGGAACAAGTCCCGGTTTGGCTCGGTACGACGATCGGGAGAAGTGGGACCCACGGGGTATTTGGTGGGACCCGCACAGTAACTACCACGGTAAAAATAAAATTACCGTAAAGAAAGAACACTAAAATTTTACGTGGAAAACCCTTTGTTAACAAAGAGGGAAAAACCACGGCCGAGTCGGTAAAATCTTCACTATAGTAAAAATTACAACCCTCGAATTTTTACTATCTCACTTTTACCACTCGTGTTTACCTCACACCTCTCTGTGGATGTGGAACCCTATCAGTTTCTACCTGAACTGATAACCTCACAATTCACTCGAACTACTTCACTCCATATAGTAAAACTCGAATGAGTTTGTGATGATAATAACTGAACAATCCTCAGCCTATTTATAGATTTCTTCAGCTCTTCTGGACCGCTCGAAATGGGTGGCCAGGAATCCGTCGCGTCGCCCTTCAATATGAACCGTTCATTAATTTATTATATATAAAATAATATTATAATATTTTATTATAATATTATTTTTCTTCTTTTGTTGGGCGGCTGGCTTGCATGGCTGGATCCCATCAATTCTCCCCCTCCAGTCTCATTCATTATTTGCGGGGGAGATTTCCTACCGCCTCAGCGATAGCTCATGCCGGCAACTCCGGCGCAGAACCCTGTCTTCTATTTGGGAATAACCTTCGTCAGAATGTCCGCAACATTCTTCTCTGTGTAGATCTTCTGCAGCTTGAACGCTTTTTCCTCAATAGTCAGTCTGAGCCAATGATAACGGACGTCGATGTGTTTCATCCTCGAATGATACATAGTATTCTTGCTCAAGTCCAAAGCACTTTGACTGTCGCAAAATATTATGTTGTCCTCCTGCTGAACTCCCAACTCCTGAAGAAATCTCTTCAACCAAAACATCTCCTTGCCAGCTTCCATTGCTGCAACATACTCCGCTTCAGTAGTTGATAAAGAAACACATTTTTGTAACCTCGACTGCCATGAGATAGCTCCACCTGAGAATGTATCCCGACGTTGACTTTCTGCTGTCGATATCACCGGCCATACACCTGTATAGCCTGTAAGAAAACATTTAGCACTTCCAAATGTTAGGCAAAATTTGGAAGTTCCTCTCAGGTACCTCATGATCCACTTCACTACTTCCCAGTGTGATTTCCCGAGATTCGATAGAAATCAACTCACAGCGCCAACTGCATGAGCGATATCTGGCCTCGTACACACCATGGCGTACATCAAACTTCCGATCACCGATGAATATGGAACATCTAGGACATTTTCTCTATCTTCGCTTGTTGATGGACAGGATTTCTTTCGCAACTGAAAGTGCGTGGCAAGTGGCGAACTGGCTTAGAATCCTTCATATTGAACCTCTCTAGAACTCGTTCAATATATGGCTCTTGGAATAACAACAATTTCTCAGCTTTCCGATCTCGGGTAATCTTCATTCCGAGAATCCGCTTTGGCGAACCCAAATCCTTCATGTCAAACGTCTTCGACAAATCTTTCTTCAACCTGCTAATCATCTCTACATCTTGTCCAACAATTAGCATATCATCAACATACAAGAGAAGAATGATAAATTTACCGTTAGATTACCTCAGGACGTAAACACATGGATCTGCATACCCCTAATTGACCATGAAAGAATCAAATTTCTTGTACCACTGCTGTGAGGTTTGTTTCAGTCCGTACAAGTTTTTTTCAACTGACAGACCATGTCCTGTTTACCTCTAACCTCGAACCCATTTGGTTGTTCCATATATATGTCCTCATGATGATCACCATGCAAGAATGCGGTCTTCACGTCGACTTGCTCCAATTGAAGATCCACTGTAGCAGCTAGTCCTAGTATGACTCTGATTACTCATCTTCACGACCGGTGAAAATATCTCGTCAAAGTCGATTCCCTTCCTCTGAGTGAAACATTTGACCACTAATCGAGCCTTGTATCTAACCAGCTTGCCATCATACTTCTTCAATTTGTACACCCATTTGTTCTTGAGTGTCTTCTTTCCTTTTGGCAATCGAACTAACTCATACGTATCATTCTTCTTTAGAGAATCCATCTCCTCTTGCATGGCCTTTGTCCAACAATCTTTGTCCCTGCAAGATTGTACTTCCCGGATGCTCTCTGGCTCCCCCTCATCAGTAATCAAAACATAATCAAAACTCGGATACCTCGTAAATGGTTGGCGTTCCCTAGTTGACCTTCTTAGCTGAGGTTCAACTGCTTCTTGCACATCTAAAGGCTCCCCCTGCTCAGTACCTTCAATGTGTTCATCTACGAAAGGTTCGTCATTATCAACGGTTGGCTCTTCTGGTTCAGGTTCTGATTGCTGCATTCCTTCCTCCGTGGCACCGTCATATGGCATGCTGACTGGTGTATAATCGTGTGCACCGCCACTTGTGGATTTCGTTACATCCACGTCTGAGTCTCCCATGGTCTCGTGCTCATGGAATACCACATCGCGACTTCGAACAGTCTTCTTCTTCTTTGGATCCCAAAGTCTGTAGCCAAACTCCTCGTCTCCATACCCAACAAAGATGCAAGGATTCGACTTATCATCGAGCTTCGTTCTTTGCTCCTTCGGTATATGCATGAATGCCTTGCAGCCAAAAACTCTCAAATGCGATGAGATGTCTCTACCGGTCCACACCTTCTCTGGTATATCGAAATCCAACGCCGATGAAGGTAGTTAGTTTAGACTGAAATGTTGACAGCTTCCCCCAAAAATGACTTAGATAGATTCATCTTGAGCATCGCTCGGACTTTCTCCATAATAGTTCGATTCATTCTCTCTGCGACACCATTCTGATGAGGAGTGTTAGGAACTGTCTTCTCATGCCCCATGCCCTGCTTCGTGGAATAATCTCTGAACTCCCGAGAGATGTAGTCACCACCATTATCTGTGCGTAGAGACTTTAGGGGCATTCCTGTTTCTCTTTCCACCATCGCATGGAACTTCTTAAAATAATAGAACACCTGGTCCTAAAAATATTTACTGCCTCCCAAAGATTCAACTTCCATGGGTCCGCATGTCAGAGTGTACCAACTCCAACTTCTTCATTCGCCTGGTTGAGTTCTTCGCAAATGATACTCTATGTTGCTTCCCAAATAAACAATAATCGCAGGGGTTCAGCGCTTTCTCCTTGACTACTGATATGAGGGACTTTCTAGCCAAGACATTCAACCCATTCTCTCCTACGTGCGCCAGCCGTCTGTGCCACAAATTTGGAGAAGCATCATCTTCAACTGCGTTCAGTTGGTTAGCACATGTCGTTGCGTGCATATAGTCCAGCGTGCAGCATAGCTTTCCTCTCGCTACCACCAATGAACCTTTGGTGAGTGTCCAATTGCTATTTCCCATCTCGTTATAGTATCCTTCTTTGTCCAGCACCTTCACATAAATCAGGTTGAGACGCAGGTCCGGTATGTGTCGTACATCTTTCAGCCGTATTGTGCACCCTACGCTCGTCTGGATACAGATATCCGATCCCCACTATTTTAGAAACACGTTTGTACCCATCTAGTGCCAAAGTTTCCCGCGTTATATGTGGAGAAGTATTCATGCCTTGGAACACAATGGTAGGAGGCACCAGAGTCCACTACCCATTCAGTGCTCGTATCCGCAACATGATAGCAGTCTGCTTCATTCACTAGAGTAACCTCTCCACCATCGTTGGAGGTGATTGCAGACGTTTTCTTGTCGTCATCTTGTTTCTCTTTTCTGTTGAGAAGCCTACAGTTTCTTTGTAGGTGGACAATTTTTCCACAATGGTACCACTTCCTTATCTCCGTGGACTTGGATCTATCTTTTGACTTGTCGTATCCTTTTGGTCTCTACTCTTGCTTCGACCCCTGTTCTCCGTGACAAGGGCCTGATTTCCCGTACTGGTACTGGCAGCATCCTTCCGTCGCAGCTCTTCATTATAGAGTTTGTTTTTCACCATATCCATCGTGACTTTTCCACTTGGTGCCGAATTAGTGAGCGATACCACCAACATATCCCAGCTATCAGGTAGAGAACCCAGTAGTAGACATGCTTGTAGCTCATCATCAAGGATTAGACCGGCACTTGTGAGTTGAGTTACAAGCCCCTCAAAGTCATTCAGATGTTCAGCAACTGATCGTCCCTCGTTCAGCTTCACATTCATGAGTTTGCGCATCATGAATACCTTGCTCAGTGCGTTTGTCACCTCGTACATACCCTCCAATTTCGTCCAAAGTTTGTGGGGGTCTATCTCATTTCGGACGTGGTTGTAGAGGCTAATGTCCACCCATTGGCGGATCACACCTAGCGTCTTTTTTTGCAATTTCTTCCATAGGACAGCATTCCCGCCTTCGAGCATTTTGCCTTCATTTTCAATCGGATCATGCAGGCCTTTGCAATAAAGATAATCCTCCATCCTTGATTTCCATATGTAGTAATTCGTTAATGTCAGCTTGATCATTCCTCCATCGTTCTCCACGGCCGTCAAAATCTACCAGAAACCTACTAGTATCTTTTCTGATGTGGAAGATCAGTCGAAGCTGCAACCACAGAGCATACTCAGAATACTATCAGGCTCTGATACCACTTGTTGGCAATGGTAGTTGGGCCCGCAGTGGTCAGTGGGCCCCGCAGCGGAACAAGTCCCTGTTTGGCTCGGTACGACGATCGGGATAAGTGGAACCCACGAGGTAAATTTGTTGGACCCGCACAGTACTACCACGGTAAAAATAAAATTACCGTAAGGTAAGAAAGAACACCAGAATTTCAACGTGGAAAACCCTCTGTTAACGAAGAGGGAAAAACCACGGTCGAGTCGGCAAAAACTTCACTATAGTAAAAATTACAACCCTCGAATTTTTACTATCTCACTTTTACCACTCGTGTTTACCTCACACCTCTCTGTGGATGTGGAACCCTATCAGTTTCTACCTGAACTGATAACATCACAATTCACTCGAACTACTTCACTCTATATAGTACTACTTCACTCTATATAGTAAAACTCAAATGAGCTTGTGATGATAATAACTGAAGAATCATCAGCCTATTTATAGCTATCTTCATTTCTTCTGGACCGCTCGAAATGGGTGGCCAGGAATCCGGCGCGTCGCCCTGAACCGTTCATTAATTTATTATATATATAAAATAATATTACAATATTTTATTATAATATTATTGTTTTTTTCTTTTGGTGGGAGGCTCGCTTGCAATGCTGGAACCCATCAAATAATGTCATATTTCGGAGATAGCATTGCATCCTAGCATGATACAAAGCCCCCCTCGAGCAAAAGTAGACATTTAACAAATATCATGAAAGGTTTAAATTTGTAAATAGAGAAGATGGAGAAAATCCAGGTAACCTCAAAAAATTAAAAATGAAAACTAATGAAAGGAGTTCAGACACAAGGAGTCTTTTAACGTAGAACACAACGAACTCTTCTCCATGTTGTCAAATATTCCGAAGATTATGTATATAAGATCTGCTGATTGAGATCCTAAATTGCAGAATGGACTTGGCCTACAAACCAAATAAGTGAAATAAATAAATAAATAAATAAATAAATAAATACTTAGTGAATGATTATTACAGAGACATTAAATATGTATTTATTTATTAAATGATGTCAGGTGATAAATGTTTACGATTATCATAAAGCTTACTTGGCTATTTAAAAACAAAAAAGCATGCCCCAATAACGACGTAGCATAGCAGTAGAATAAGCCCCTTCAGGTAATGTGATGTGCCATCCTGTATTTACATAATAATATATCACAAAAATATTCGTAATAAATATAATGTATAAGTCGTCTCTGGTACCTGTAGACTTATTGCAGTGACGATTATGGAGAGAGCAAGGGCACTCGTCTCGAGCACATTGAAATCAAGATTCATTTTTATGCCCATGATCCACGAAACTATTACACTTAAGGGGATCTGATAATGAAATATATATCAACATATTTAGGAAACTATTTTCTATTATCTAAACTAACTATAACATATATCCTTAGAGCGACTAATCATACCACAAACATTGCAATCTGAGTTGCTGAACCGAGGGCCACTCCTAATGAAATATCCTGTTGGAAGCATTCAGTCGTCATTCAATAAAAATTAAAGTCAAGTAGAACTTAAGAGGATATACACATATTTTTCATAAATACATATGTATATATATAATAATAACTAACCAATTTGTTCTTGAATGCAAAAATAATAGCGCCTGCATGTTCAGCTGCATTTCCAACGATTGGGAGTAGAATCACACTGATGAAACTTACGGAGAGGCCCCATGAATCCGATGCATCCTATTGATAAAAGAAAATCGTTTACTCAATAGCATAAGCTTTATTTATTTTTATTTTAAGTATTTTATCATTCTAATTTGGGGTCTTCACACATAAATACCCTTCTGTAAAAAAACTTGTAATTTACCCTGTCACCATTTTTTATATGTAGGTACCCAACAAAATAAACTTTTTGCGGATAGGTACCCGATCCGCCGCAGGTACGCCATACAACACATTTGAGTACCCTATATCAACGTATTATGGTACGTAATACGTTTAGAAAATGGTAAGCCGTATTAGCACATTTAGGTACGCCCTTTTTACATATTAGGTACGCCGTACAAACACATTTGAGTACCCTATATCAACATGTTATGGTACGTAATACACACAAAGAAAGATACGGCATGACTGAAGAGACTGGTACAAATTAAACGGAAACCTATCTGTAAAAATTCTGACATAGGTACTGATCTGTAAGTTTTTATTCAAATAGGAATTTATGTGTAGATTCTCATTCTAATTTTACTTACTTCAATAGTTGCCACCACATATTCGGATAACACTGCTACAACTGCAGTCATTAATATTAGCCAAACAAAAGCACTCCAAAATCCAATGACGGCCGACTCACCGTCCGATTCACCACCGTCTTCGCCCTTACATAATATTAATAATAATTAATCAAAAAATGTTTCTTTTCTCCATCTTTGGTAGCACATAGAAACTTATTTATTTAATTTCTCTTAATTACCTCTTCGTCGGCTTCAAATAATTGCCTGTGAGTCCATAACTGAAAAATAAGATAAGCAACGTAGGCCACAATCATCACCACACAGCTAACCCTCGAAAGTTGAAGGCTACCGATTTCTGTTAATTCGGGCGATTTTCCGGCGAATTTAAACATCAAAGGCAACACATGGCACAACAATCCCAGCAATAGAAGTAGAAAGTTCACGTCCGCTTGATTCTATCAAAAAAATATTAATAAATTTCTATGGAATGACTCTAAATAAATAATTAAAGAAGACATAATTTATATATTAGTTACTCTATCGAATGTTTGCGGTCTTGATAGGTTGGATATTCCGCAGCAGAGAAGTGAAGTTCCGAGGACTAATAGTAGGTTAGAGAGTATAGAGCCCAAAAGAGAATATTTCACTACATCGACTTTGTGCTCGATTAGGGCAAGAATTGCTATGATCAGCTCCGTTGCATTGCCACATGTCGCGTTTAGGAGCCCGCCGACTGTAACAAAATAAAACAAAATAAATTTAAGATTAACCAATAATAGGAAATGCATCAATGAAGCTATCTACATCGCAATTTGGTTGATCAGAATGTTTAAAGTGAATCCTTACGAAAGCGTTGTATGAGCTTACCAGTCGGTCCCGTGAAGAAAGCGAGTTGCCTGCAATAATATCAAACGTCGAAAATCGAATTAATAACGAATATTGGTACAGATTTGGCATGGATGGATAAGTTTAAAAGAACTCATGTTGCTTCTTACTCGGTAAGGAAACTGATTCGTTCGGCAAGTGGAGTGAGTCCAATTAAGCTCAAGCCGAAAACCCAAACCTGCATTTTTACAGTGATGAATTTGGTAAAAGAAAAATCAATTGATCATTTGAAATAAAAGCCCATATAGACTCACATTTCCAAAATTGCAATATTTCGCCACGATAGCGAAAGGGATTGCGAGGAGCAGAATCGAAAGCTTGGTTCCGAGCAAAACTTCTTGGAGATTGGCTAATAAAATCCTCAAAAACCCGACTTTGACTTTGGACACAATCACAAGGTCGGATTTCTTACGCAGGGATGACGAAGACATGCTATGTGCTGTACGGCCATGGCCATGCCTTGACTCTTTGCTCAAAGGCTTAATGTTTCCATTTTCTAACAGCCATGTTGCATCCGTGGACGCCATCTTATCCATAGATATTATTTTAATCTGATTTAACTTTGGTGTGTAGTTAAACCAAGGACAGAATTATAGAGAACTGTTGTTGTAATAAGGAGGGAACTATTTAATTGGGCGGTTTTCTAGGGTTGTGTGAATCAATCAGTAGCTAGTCTTCATCTTTATATACAGGATTTATAAGTTGGTATTTAGAAGCGTAGAAAATATTCTGACATAACGATTTATTTTGTTGGTTGCGAAAGGAAATTTCTCGGAAGCTTCGTATATATACATTTTGTTGTAAGATGATTATTGAACGGCTCTATTTGATAGGAGGATACATGCCTTTTATCTATCAATTGAAGGCTGGAGTAATGTTAGAATCACATTTTCTTGGTTTTGTAGGAATATTACGTGGTGTGAATGGAATTTGCATTGAAATATGTAAATGGGTAAATGTGTGTGTGAGCTTGTGACCCACCAATACACACACGCGTGCTTATCAATCCGTTCCGTTTGGACCCAGTATGTATTCAATAAGCGAAAAATTCCTGCACCTTTGGAATATGAAGGGATGCTAGACCTCAAAGGTCACATGAAATTTAGAATCTCCACCTTAATTCACATGGGAAAAACAAAGGTCTCCTTGGCGAATGCCAAGAGATTTCGAAACTCTACTTATTGAGAGCTTGTAAAAAATTTTAGAAATAACAAAGCGAGAAAACGAAACCATTCACAAAAAAAAACACTCAAAGCAACAGTCGTACATCAGCACTTCTATATTCAAAGTTTGTTGTGTGGTTAAGGTTTTTAGTGCAACCTATAATCACTTTTCGTTTTGGAAACTAGCTGCTCAAGCAAATCTTGCACTTACGTAGAGAGAGCGAATTTGTTTTAAGGATATTGTGTTCAACATTGCTAGAAATCATGAATTTAATTAATGAGATTAATAGTTTTGGTGATTGAATTTAACTTAAATAAATAAGAAAGATAAGATACCGGTTAAATAAGACAGGACAGGCAAAGATCCAAAACAGTGCCAGAATAAGATGAACCAGATCAAGATATTGAATACCGGTACCACTCATAAAACCGGATACCTGTAATACCGAACTAGCCGCGCTGGATAGAATTCAAATAGTATTCAAGCGCTGCAACCTGAAGGTTTCTGACAAGGATTAAATGCAATACTTCTAGCTGGAGATGAATTGAAGTGGAGTTAAATAAGGAATGAAGACAGAAATAGCTCAGACTGTAAAAGCAACCGGACAGACCCATTTTGAGTAAGGTCAATTAATGTTGTGTCCGGTGCGAGCTAGACTATCTCACAACGAACTTCAACTTCAACCCATCAATAAATAGGAGGGATGCAATCTGAAGAACCATCTTCACCAACTTTGAAATCCTACGAACGTGAGAGAAATCCAAGTATTCAAATCATCTATAAAGTTCTCGAGCGAGAAAGAAAGGGTAGTAATAACTTCAATAGAATGGTACATTTAGTGATTGTATTCTCAACGGACTGTAAAAAGCTGTCTAAGAGGAGACTAGGAGTTAGCAAAATATAGCTGAGAGAGTTATATTGAATCAGCCTAGCTAAGGAGGTTGTACCACAAGTGTTGAGCTTCTAGTGAGATATCTTTCTAACCGGGAAGAAGGGGAGACGTAGGAGATTAAGCTCCCAACTTTCATAAACAAACTATGTTTACACACACATTCACCACATCTTCATCCGGTCTTGGTTCAAATTCTTCCGCTAGTCAACACACTCATATGCACCGATCTTTAACGAGAACAAAACCAAACTTAATTAAGATAATCGAGCGATTATTCACCTCCACTCTAAACACGTAAATCGATCCTAACAAACACATCTTCATCAGTCTTACGTTTATGGAGCATTTTTACGTTGCTGATGCCAGTACAATACTACAATCTCGCAGCCTTACGGTCTTGCTGTTTGTGGAGTGTCACCAGTCGTGCAGTCGTACAGCTTAGCAGTCGAGGATTCCTGTAGTCGTGCAGCCTCACAGAAATATAAGTTAAGCACTCGTGCGATTGTGCAGTCTTGCAATACTGTGGTCTGACAATTTCACGTCATATGAGGTACGTTTATTCCTACACAAATATCTCCGCAAATCACTATAGTATTTCCCATACATTGATTAATAGTGATAATCGAATTTGAATTTCACTATTATTGAACAACTCATGGCGTTCACCGGGATTAATCAGCGTTGCCTATATATTATCTTGCGTAAATTAAGTAAACATAGTTATCAATGTACGGGTACAGAGTAGGGATGGCAATGGGTAGGGTATGGGTAGACCCACCTTAGACCCATACCCAAACCCAATTAAAATAGATGGATATGGACCCTACCCAATCTTTGATGGGTCCAATTAATTCGGTATGGACCCAAATCCATTAAATCTAACAGGTAAACGGGTCTTAATTGGTATTGAAGGAATATTTAACTTTCAACAGAAAATTAACTAAATAAGCCAATAAGTATTTTGTAGTATCAATTGGTATAACAATATCAATGATAGCTATAGTCATTAAGCTGTAAATAAGAAATAAACAAAAACACTATTCAGTTTATAAGTAGTATATATTTATTATATATAGTAATATTGTTAAAAGTTATTTATTTGTCATTACCGCCTCAAAGGCTGGCCATGCGTTACATACACCAATGCCCTGCGGCACGTAGAATATGAACTAGAGATGCAAACGAATCGAATCGAGCCGAGTACCATTACATTCTATTCGTATTCGAATAACAATCGGATACGAATACGATTACTCGAGTATTTAACCGAATCATAAAATCGGTCCTTATTCGAATTCGAATATTTTCTTGAATATTCGAATCGAATATCGAATATTTGTAGTCAAAGTAATCTTGTATTATCTATTCAATAAAATATAAATAATTTATATTTAAAATATATATTGAATTGTTGTAAATATATTTTATACATATATTGAATCATAATTTAAATGTTTTATTGAAGTGTCATATATTATATTGAAATATATATTGAATTATACTATATTTTAAATATTTTTTAATGGGCCTATTAAATTACAAGTATTATAAGTGATTAAAATTTATAAATAATATATATCGATTAATAATTCGATTAAGATTCGAATCGAATATTGTGATTTCATATTCGTATTCGGATATTTCTCGAATAAAAAAATATTCTTACTCAGATTCGTACTCTAAATATTCGAATTCGAATCTTAAAATTTCGAATCGAATCGCGAATCGAAACAAAAAAGTTGGATCCGTCTGCAACAACAATAGGAACCATTCTTGAAGTCTGTTGTTATGTTATATATTTTTTATTGCAAATTGACTGTGCGTTATCGGACAACAACTGTACTTATATCTCACAGAGATTTACTTGTAAGAAAAACCATCAAACTTGGGATATGATATATTAGAGTCATGGCTTGAATTAAAAGAGAATATTGACTTGACCAATGCTTCAATTAAATACTTCATCTAAAAAATTATCTCTCTCTCTCTGTGTGTGTGTGTATCCTAACATGTATAGCTAAACACGCCCACTGTACTGCGCCACAATCGGACATAGATAAGAATAGCAAGTTCAGACTTTAGTTTAAATGGTTTTGGTAAATGAGTAAATGGGTAATACCCATTTAAGATCCAAATTAATTTAATTGTGTCTGGATCTTACTCATAGCCATTAAGTTTAATATTTAAACTCATACCCATAATTAATGGATAGTGTCTTATGGATATGGGCAGGGTCCAAAAAAATTGACATTCCTAGTACAGAGTTTGATCGTTTGATTATAGGCCGGTTCAACCTTGTCCTTTAATCATATGTTAACTCAATTAAGTTAATTTCAAGTTTTTAATAGAAAAAAGGAATGCCTCGTCACGTCTGTGATGGCTCCGTATATATAAGTAACCATATCGAAAATTTTTGTACCACAAAGAACTATTTGCCACATATATCACTATACATCGTTTCTTCGTGGAAGCTTCCTATTTCAAATTCAAACAGATTCAAATCAATTTGTTCGCTCCTACAGAGATGTGCATGTGAAGGATATGGCCTATTATGCATCAATACAAACATACTTTTACGAAAATGCCAATAGAACTGTGTCGTATGTATAGTGTATCCAATAATTCATTTAGTTGTGAGTACGGGTTTTCCATTTGTTTTTATTAGTCAGTGATCTTAATTATTTAAGATAATTTTCGTGATTTTATTACTGTCTGGAATATCGGATTCTCAGCTACAGAATGAGTTATGCTGAGAATTCGTTATAAAGAATAATGTTGTAAGGATTTGAACACATGATCTATTACTCGAATGACATACTAGTTACTACACAATATACACTCGTTATGTAGCTGAAAGGCAGCAGAAAATATTATTGTAATAATGATTTACGTAACTACACTAGTAGAGAATATTGAATAGGCTATGGCAAACTTGTTGCCCATAATAGACGCGGTGGCATTTTGGTTATTTTTTTTAAGTTTCAAAGATCATAGGCGACGGGTGTCCTGAAAAACCGTCGCCTATGATATCAATAAACTTTGGGCGATGGTTGTCTCAGAAAATGCGTCGCCCAAACTATTTAATTTTTTAAAAAATTTTATTTTTATGGAACTACGGGCGGCGGTTTCTTGTCGAACCAAAAACCCGTCGCCCATAGTTATTTTTTTCTGATAGGCGACGGTTGTTTAAGTCGAAACCCGTCGCCCATGACCCGTTTATTATGTCATCTTCTTCCTCAGTTCACCAAATCACGGAGACGAAGAAAAAACAACCTCACGGCTTTGGCGATTTTCCGGCGAAATCGAACGTTTTCCGACCTATCCGAGCTCTGAGAACACGGTAAGAACTCCATTATTCAATTACCCTCTTTCTATTTCGCGATATACGGCTTGAATGGTTCGAATTTGGGGTTTTTTTTTCAAAAATTAGGTATCGAATTTTTTAGTTTTTGGAGCTTGATTTATGCGAGAAAGCTTGTTCTTGTGCTATAGTTGATTTAAGGTTGATATTGAGCTCGATCTTTGTGGAAATTAGGTTTTTGGGTGAAGTTTGGACAAGTTGGAATTTTTGGTCGAAATTGGCCGCGACCTCTCCTCTCTCGGCGAATTTTTCCGGCGACGACTCTTTTCCGACGATTCCGAGCTACGGAACACGGTAAGTCCCTTGTTTTTGGGTGAAGTTTGGACAATTTGGGATTTTTGGTTGAATTCATCGAAAATTGAATTTTTCATATTTCTCTATTCGAAAAAGAGAATATTATTACGTGCATAATTTTGAGTATGATACTGAGCTTATATTTTGCGAAGCGTAGGTTTTGGGTCAAATTTGGAGGATTTGGGCTATCTTGTCGATCCTTAGGCGAATTTTGGGCGAAATTCGTGCTTTGGACAGCTATACGTAAGTTTTGAAACCCGTATTTGATTTTTATGCTTTCATCTTTGTGAATTTAAGTTTTTATTTAAGCTTAGATACCCGTTCAAAGTTTTCTCCTTACGAGAAAACCTTGAATGGTCCCCGTTTGGGACCATTCTTAAATGTTCACGTCGCTTTAGGATGTAATGTGCGTTTGAGCATCGATGTTGATGAAAAATTTGGTTTGCATTTCCCTTAAATGTTCTCCGGGTAGACATATGGATTGGATGTATATCCTTTTCATATTGTTTCGTCTACTTGGAGAACTGTGGGGAAATGCTGCCGAATTTTTATCAACATAGAAGGGAAATGCGGTTGGGATCGCCGCGATGGACGACTAGGAGGGAAATCATTGACGAAACCGTAGTACAATATTGTATCAAGAGAACTATGGGAAAGTGCACATTTCCTCATGTTGCGTCATATTCCTGAAGTGCACCCGTTTATGGAGGAGCACATGGCTACCTACGGCATGAAAATCCAAAAAATCGGAGCTATGGTACATAAATGAGCATAATAGAATATGTTTAGGCTGGTTCAGAACGAGGACATTTTATGCAGATACCGGATCGGATTGCAGGGAGATGATAAAATGGCTGGCATGGGGACCCGAATGGACTGTTGCGACTTATGAAGGTTACGACATCAATGTGTACACGTTTTATACGAAAAGGCGAGATGATAGGAGTGCGTCGCAGAACAATGGGGTCACATTAGTTGCGTTGTCGAGAGAAGTATCTCGCGGAAAGGATGCTCAAGTTACGAGCAATGCAAGTTCATACTATGGGTTTATTGAAGAGAACTCGTCTACAAGAACAACGTAAAATTTGTTTTACTACGTTGTCAGTGGGCTGATAACAGGCGAGGCGTTCGGATAGATCCAGAGTTAGGATTAACAATAGTGGACTTACAGAAAGTGGGTTATGTGGACGACGCTTTCATCCTCGCAGTGCAAGCGAAACAAGTATTCTACGTTGAAGATCCTGCTAATAGTGGATGGCATATTGTTCTTCAAGGAAAGAGAAGTGTTGTTGGCATCGGTGATGTGGATGATGAAGAGGACTATGACAGAAGCGATGAGACATTCCCATTTCCTACCGGTGTGGAACACGTCCCTATTGCGGAAGATGATACAAATTTTCGTAGATATATAGTTCCAAATCAAGACGAGGGAATGTATTGTTGACAAATTAGAAATTTGTAAGTATTATTAAAAATTTGATACTCATTTTCCATTTATCTACAGTTTTCATGTCTTTTTTGCTAAATAAATCTTTTCTTGTTATTCTTTTCAGGTACAATGTCTTCGGATCCCCCCACATCTTCTTCGCCTGGTACCGAATCAAGCGGGACGAATAGGCGCAAGAGAGGCCCATACAGCATGAAGAATCTACGTAAGAAGTTGAGGCTGCCTCGGATGAGTGCATCTTGCAGTTCAACGACGCCGGTACATGCATTGACCCTGACAATGATACCAGGGTGAAATTTAGCAACATCATTGATCACGTGACAAGATCACAGTTCACCGACTACGTGACCAATTGGCGCCCCGACGACGGGCTCAAGGAGATCCTTTGGGCAGACGTTAAGGTAAACTAATGATTATTTTACTTGTGTTCGTTATCTGTTGTATATAATTGATTTTAATATACCCAAAATATATTATCAGCGGACCTGGAACTTGCTTGATAGTCCTGTTATAAAGAAGAAGGTCCTCAAGAAAGCCGGTGAGCTTCGCAAGAATTGGAAGCACAAATATGCTGTCAAGGAGAAGAAGAAAGGGCCTGAGTTGGCTAATGAGTACGAGCACCTCAGTCAAGAAGGACTGCAAGCATGGAGGGACTATAAGGAAGCCGCAGACTTTCAGGTGATAAAGTGATGCTACTCTAATTTTTCATATCTATATATATTCACACCTATTTTTTTTATGAATATTGCAGGAGATTAGTCAGAAGGCTAAACGAAGCCAGGCTCACAACTTATACCCACACCATCTCGGCACGGCGGGGTATATAGGTCGGCGACTCGAATGGGTTGACGAGGGCTAACGCACATGCCCCTCGAAGACAGGGAAATATCCGAATTAATCCTCCAACGTAATAATAGAACTAAGGACTATTTCCGTAGCCGAAAAATATGGTCAATATCACCTTGACAACCCGGCGAATCGGGAGCTGGCTGAGAGATTGGTAAGTGTATTACTTTATAAAAGTATCTCACACAATATATATCTTACTTAAACAACTCGTATTTGGGAGATAAAGGTGCACGCCGAAGAAGCGCGAGGAGAATTTGTCCCTACTAGGCACAAAGACGCGTTGTCGAGAATTCATGGAAACCCGATCATAGCGGGCGGCCTAGAGGATGTGGAAAGGATGAGATGATACAGAGCGTATTCGGCAACCCATCCGAGCGATCGAGGCCCTCTTCGAGCCAGATTTCCATGGAACAAATGAGGGCCGAGTTAAGGGACCAGTTGAGGGACCAGTTGTCGAGATACGGGAGAAGATGAGGGCCGAGTTTAGGGACGAGATGCGGGAGGAGATGAGGTCTGAGATGAGGGCTATGTTCGCTCAAAATGGGCCTTCCGATGGCGAACAGGGAGCAAGACGAAGTGGCCCGCGGCTCAGATGACCCCTCCCAACCAGATACCGAGTTCTTGTGGTTCAGAAGGCGAAGCCTTAGATCCAATTCCGTTGTCGATGAATGTGAAGGTATGCATTTATTCTTAATTATTGTTTAATTTGCAACGACTTAATGTCTTAGTAACATTAACAATTTGTTCTTTTAAAATCGTATCGTATCCTAGGGTTCGATTGATGTTATACATCGAAGGAACAGAGGTTGTCGGTCTTGGCACCGTCACTGAGGGACGTTCCCAAATTCATGGAACATTGATTACGGCAAACAACGTTGTTGTCTCCGTTGATACCATCGTTTTCGGCGAGGTCCAACTGCCTGTACCAACTATGCATCTGATAACTCTTGGAGATGCACTAGGCAGCTACGTTCAGTGGCCGGAGAGTTAATACGTTCGAATAATGCGGTAATAAAGTACTATTTATTGATTTTCGAATAATAATATTTAGTAACATATTCTACTTGTAGGCACGGAAAGGAAAGTCGCCAGCGAAAGCGCCAAATGTATCCATTCATCAAGATGACATCGCACGCCTCGATCAGAGGGTCGTGCGTAGTTTGGGCACGCAGTCTCGCCAGCTGTTCGATTACCTTGTGTCACGCGACGATCGACGAATGTCAGCTTTCCTCTCATTCTGTATGAGAGATGTCTACTACAATCCAAGTAACGAAGACTACTTTGTGTACATTGACAACAGTGACTTCGTCGATCTGTTCAAGCCCGTGAGTGTGGATTCCTCAGTTATTCAACTTTTTTGAGGTATTATTTAATATTTCGTTGAAACAATAAGCCATTACAAGTTTTGTTTTTTGCTTTTATACATTTTATTGAGTAATCATATTCTCAGGTATCTTAATAAGGAGTATGAGAATTTCAAGTGTTGCGACCCGAGTCTAGCGGCTATGGAAGATGATGAGACATTAAATAGTGAAGTTGATTTCCTCGCTGCTATTATCAAAGACGCGCATGTGGCCGACACTTACTTGTTTGTGCCTTTTGTGACGGGTAAGAATATAAGATATACATTTTCTTGATTCATAGCTTATGTTATAAATAATCATTTCGTTTCATTTGTTTTAGTGACCATTGGATTCTATTGGTCATCGATTTTCCCTCGAACGCGGTATATGTCTTCGATTCGCTCGCACCGAACATTGGCGTAAGGAAGATAAGAGTTCGTCCTCGAATAGATGCGTAAGTTTTTTATATACAATAAAGTTCATATATTAGTAACTCTATATTAAAACATTGATTTATTTTACCTAATTCGAGTTCCAGGGCAATTCTCACGGCTTCGCTGACGGGTGTAGTTGGAAATCTGAATAGAAAATCGAAGGTTACTTGGAAAAGATGCAAGGTTTGCATTTGCCATATGAATTTTCAAAGTTCTTTGTGTTAATTGTTACCATTATTCGATATTGAATTACATGAAAATCTTTCTAAATTAGTGCCCACCGCAATCGAGCGGGAGTGAGTTATGTGGATTTTACGTCATGAGATACATGTACGATATTATTGCAATCGTGTCGGCAGAGATGATACAACCAACTTGCCAACGGTATTGAACTTTAAAACCATCAGCTTCTTTAAGTTTCAAGTTTAGTATATGTTTATTAATATGTTTTAACATTATTATGTTTTATAGATACTAGAGCACTCCTCTTACAGCGTCGAAGAGCTCAATGAAGTACGTGATTTGTGGGCGGAGCATTTTACGCAATCTTTGATGTAGGTTAGACGACTTTTACGTTATATGTTTGTGTTTATGTTGCGACGATCGATATTTATTTGTTGGACGATGATGTAACTGTTGATTTTATTTACGATTATTAGTTATTGATTGATTGTTGTGTTATTTTGGATTTGATTGTTGATTTTGGAATTGATTGTTGGGGGCACAAATAAAACAGAAAAAATATATAAAAAAAATATAGTTATAGGCGACGGTTCCTAGCCAAGGATCCGTCGCCCATATATTATTTTAAAAATATTTTTACATCATGGGCGACGGCTTCTTGCCAGAAACCGTCGCCTATGAACAAAAGAAAAGCACCCACTCATACTACCTTGGGCGACGGCTTCTGCACGACCCGTCGCCCACAATGTATCTTCGGCGACGCGTGTACGTCCGTCGCCCAAAGTTGTGCAGATGGGCGTCGGGGCTCTATGCGACGCGTTGCAACCGTTGCCCATGACGTATAACAACCGTCATGTGCCTTTCTGCACTAGTGCTACTTAAATGACTCGATACACTGTTTTGCACACCTACCACCCTTAAACACTTCGCTTTTAAATTATCACGTAACTCGGATACTATGACCCCATTTAGTAGGGGTAATAGTCTCCACACACTTGGATTTTCCTTTTTCTTCGTAAAATAATCTTTTTCCAAGGCTATTTTCTTAAATTTTTCGGTGTTGGTACTGACTAGGAAAATAACAGTTGGGCAATTTTAGTAAGAGGATATAAGGATAAAAGACATTATTACATGTTTTGATAGTTTTCAAAACCCCAAATTGGATACATTTGGTGAAACCTTTTCTCAAAATCAATTATAAAGAACAAGAAATCGAAGTTGCAGCTGAAGGTGGTCCCGTCGTGAAATGGATGTAAAGATACTAAGTTGTAAACTGGTGATGTAAATGTTGACTGTAATGCTGACGCAACACTATACTCCACACAGAACCCACAGCGGATAAATCTTGTAACTTAGTGACGAAAAGCAGAGCACACGAGATATAAATTTTGTGCAGCAAGTTAGAAACTTGCTGCGTGCCTCATGGCGAAATTCCACTATTACGATGGATTACAAAACCAACTATCTCACGATAGTAAAACTCAAGCCTAGAAAACTACGAATCGAAAAGATCCTGCAAAAGACTACGAAGTACTAAGACTTCTGCACACTGAATACTAGGCTAAACAATAAAAGAACTCTCGTGGTCGCTCAAACTCAACGTACGCTTTTCTCGATATCGCTCGTGTGTCGTGCGTCCCTTAACGTAAAAATGAAGTCTCGTATATATACTTCGACTTCTCAAAGACTTGCACAACGTCACTACTGCCCTCAACGTCCACTAACTTCAATATGGCCGTTGGAAGTTAAGTTGGATAGCTCCAAACGACTTAGTCTTCACTTGGGCTTCAAGACTCCTATTTTTAGTAAGTTTCTTTCCAATTTTAGCTCTTAAGTCTCCACACGTAATCCACACGTCTTTGATCCATTCCAAGCTTTATCAAAGTCCTGATATCACTAAAAATAGCCAATAACCGGATTAATAGGGTTTTGGGCATGAAAGATAAAACTAGAGGTGGACTCATTCTCAGCCAACAATGTTGACTGGCATGTCGTCCCAACATGATCGTCAACATTGAACTCTCAACACTAACAATCTCCCCCTTATCTTTCTTCCCAAAACCACTGCAGAAGTTGGACGTAGTGGAACTCCCCCTGACGGCAATATCTACTCAACCACAAAACCTTAAAAGATGGTTAGAGTAAACGTAAAATAGAATAGTGACTAAACTATTCAAAGTACTAAGGACTTAGTACATAGCCATAGAGGTTCTGAACATAAACATCTGCAAAACAAAAACAAAAAAAAGTGGTCCATAGGCAACATAAAAACCCACGCACGCAAAATAAAAACACAAGTCAGATAGGCATGCAAAAACAAAACGGCACTAAAAAGTGTGCATGCACAAAGACGACCTAGACCCACTATGGTAAAAATCGCCGGATTCTGACTTGTATCAGCGCCCGCATCATCTCCAGTAGCTTCTTCAGCAACCTGTTCTCCCCCTGTCTGTTTGGCTCCTTATTCTGCTCCCCCTGAATCTCCACTTATAAAGTCACCCACATTGGTCAGCAGCCATCTCCGCCATCCATCTGCATAAACAACCTTCTCCCCCTTTTTGGGAAGAAAGTAAACCTCAGAGAACTTCTCTCTGAGCAATAAAAAAAATATTCTTATCATTCAGACACTTAATCTCTTGCTGCAGAATCGATGTTGAGGTAAATGTGGAACTGGCATCTGGACCAACATTCTGAGACTCAGAAACAGGTGAGTTTGCCATAGATAAATCAAAGATAAGCTCAAGAAATGGAGAAGCAATACAGAACGTGTAACCCTGATTATATCAAACACAGTCAAGAACAGAGAGTAATCAGCGTGAAGTTCGAATTGTGACATAGGGTATGTGTGGAGTAAAGATAATGATCCAAGACTTAAAGACCAAAAACAGTTCCAATGGTCACACATAATAAACACGATCAAATCAGATACTTACTTCGTGGGGGGGGAGGGGGAATAAACCGCAAAAAGTAACCGTTGGACTTGAAACACACTTAGGCAAATCATAGGATAGGGACGAAATAAGTCGAAAACTGCCTAAGTAAAGCTGAAGCTAAATATAACATATGGAGGACTCAGTCACATGAGACTATCGGAGCACATCAGATCATGTTTCAACCAAAAATACCAAGTCAAAAGAATCAAAGTAGACGTGAGCAATACTAATCGTTTAGGCGACACTGAGGATCACTTGAGACAAGCGTAACAAGACGTTCTTCGAGAGTTCTAATGCAATTCTGAGAGATACTAAAACTAGACACAAACATACTGACAAAACAAGCTTAAGAACTAATGCATAAAACACGAAAGCAAACAAAATGTAGCACGATCAGACTGACTGTTACTAATGTTGCCTCAACATTTGACTCAACATTCTAATTCAGTAATCCTAGACTTCTCTGCGCAATCCTTCTCCAAACCAGTTCCCTTTATTACCCTTTCACCTTATTAATCTAACCGAAATCTTGCACTGCCCTTATACCCTAATCCTCAAGGTTTGGTTTTTTGTCGCATAGTATACATCGTCACCGCGAATGCCGTGTACCTACGGAAACTTATTACCAAGTACCTAAATCTAGCAAAGAGTTTATGAGCATGCTTAACGCAACAAGGATGGGCTTTTTGTCGCAAAGAGTACATCGTCACAGCGAATGCCGTGTACCTAGGGACGTATTACCAAGAGCCTATAAAACAAAGGGATTGAGTTCATGCAGGGAACAGTCAAGAAGAATCATGTCATTTCACAGGAAAACAGAACAGAATATTTCATCAAACGTTAAAGCAGTAACAATCTAATCTGACATATGCTATGTTGATCCAAATGTTGGACCAACATTCAAACTGACATGTGCAAACCTATGGATTTCTTCAGGTCCGAAAACCTTTCAGAATCCAATGCTTTCGTAAATATGTCTGCTAACTGATGTTTTGTGTCTATATGCTCAATGCAAACTAACTCTTTTTCTACCATATCTCTCAGAAAATGATGCCTTATATCTATATGCTTCGTACGTGAATGCTGAATAGGGTTCTTAGATATGTTAATGGCACTAAGGTTATCACAATACATGAGAACAGATTCGCACTCTAAACCATAGTCACACAACATACTATTCAACCACAACAATTGCGTACAGCAACTACCCGCAGCAACATACTCAGACTCAGCAGTAGATAAAGACACACAGTTCTGTTTCTTACTGTACCATGCAACTAAATTATTACCTAGGAAGAAACAGCCGCCACTTGTGCTTTTGCGATCATCCTCGTCGCCTGCCCAATCAGCATCGTTGTAGCCTACAAGACTCAAATTAGTATCTTTGGAGAACCATAAACCTAGGCTACACGATCCACTTACGTAACGAAGAATACGCTTAACAGCATTAAGATGGGACACTTTAGGCTCAAATTGATATCTAGCACATACGCACACGCTATACATGATGTCAGGTCTACTAGCAGATAAGTATAACAAACTGCCTATCATTGAGCGATACAATGTTGGGTCAACATTCTATCCCACATTGTCCTTACTTACCTTTTGCGTAGACCCCATGGGCGTTTTCATTACCTTTGCCGTGTCCAACCCGAACTTCTTAACAGTGTTCTTCGCATACTTCTCCTGGGACATAAAAATCCCGTCGCTGCTTTGCTTAATCTGCAATCCTAAGAAAAAAGTTAGTTCCCCAATCATGCTCATTTCGAAGGTCGAGTTCATGGCATGTACGAACTGATCTAACATTGATTGCGAACTAGATCCAAAAACTATGTCATCCACATAAATTTGAGCAATTAAAATGTCAGCACCAACTCTTTTCACAAAAAGTGTGCGATCGGCCTCACCTCGAGTGAATCCAAATTCAAGTAAAAATGTAGCTAACCGTGCGTACCAAGATCGAGGCGCTTGCTTCAATCCATACAAAGCTTTCTGCAACTTATAAACATGGTTAGGAAAATGAGGGTCTTCGAACCCCTTAGGCTGTTCAACATAGATTTCTTTATCAATAAACCCATTTAAAAAAGCACCCTTAATATCCATTTGGTGTAATGTAATGTTAAGCCAACATGCAATCGCTAATAACAGCCTAATAGATTCTAGCCGAGCAACAGGAGCAAACGTCTCATCAAAATCTATCCCCTCTACTTGCGTATACCCTTGAGCTACCAAACGTGCTTTGTTCCTAACAACCCTACCAAGTTCATCAGACTTATTCTTAAAGATCCACTTTGTACCTATGACATTAATGTCTTTCGGCCGTGGCACTAAACTCAAAACCTGGTTTTTCTCAAATTGCAAGAGTTCCTCTTGCATGGCATTAATCCAGTAATTATCCTTGAGAGCTTCGAGGACATTCTTGGGTTCTATTTCAGAAACAAAACATTTAAAGCGTACCTCAGCATATACGGTGTTCATGCATACGTTTCTTACCATAGATTTGTAGTCCTTACGTGGCTTGTCTCTGGTTTTTCTTCCTTCGTTCATGTCACCAATAATTAGATCTGAGGGATGGTCCTTCTGTATCTTCGCTGGCGGATCTCTTCGAACTTCGCTGGGTCCGGCTTCTTCAGCATTCTGTTCAGGTTCAGATGCTGAGTCAGATACTGGCTCAACATTTTCCTCCACATTCTCCTCTGTTTCACCAACAGCTTTGACAACGTCTGTAATAACAACTTGTGGAGCATTTCTGCTGAGGTCAGTAGCATCATCAAATACAATATTAATAGATTCCTGAACAGACTTCAAGCGCAAGTTATATACACGATAAGCACGGCTGTTCGAAGAGTAACCAAGGAATATGCATTTGTCACTTTTAGAATCGAACTTGGTCAAATACTCACGATCATTCAACATATAGCAAACACAACCAAAGACATGAAAATACTTCACAGTCGGCTTTTTCCCATTCAACAACTCATATGAAGTTTTCTTAGTACCATGTCTAAAGAATACACGATTCGAAATATGACAAGCAGTATGTAATGCTTCAGCCCAAAAACGCTTAGAAATATTCTTAGATTGCAACATAACACGAGCCATTTCTTGCAAAGTCCTATTCTTCCTTTCGGCCACCCCATTTTGTTGGGGCGTCTTAGGAGATGAAAACTCATGAATAATGCCTTTCTTATCACAAAACTCAGTGAATGACTGATTATCAAATTCCCTACCATGATCTGATCTAATGCGAAAAATAGAAGCACTAAAAATGTTCTTAATCATGGTACAAAAGCTCTTAAAGAAATCGAAAGACTCAGATTTTTCCCTAAGAAAAAATATCCATGCATATCTAGAATAATCATCCACGAGCACATAAGCATATTTCCTACCACCAATGTTATCTACTTCCATTGGACCCATCGAATCCATATGTATAAACTGAAAACAGTGGGCAGTTATGAAATGTTGAGCAGAATGTGGGTCAACATTATGACCAGCACGCACTTGCTTACCCTTCAAGCACGACTCACATACAACCTTACCAAACTCCTTTAGCTTTGGAATGCCTCTGATTGCTTCGTGTTTGATAAGCTGCTCCAGAGTTCGGTAATTGACGTGCCCCAGTTTGTGATGCCAAAGAATCACATCATCTTCGGCCTTGGATAGTTGGCATACGTCCTTCGAGTTGGATTTGTCGCCGACTAAGTAGCAATTATCACTTGACCTTTTCCCTGCCATCACTCGAACGCAATCGCTGTTAAATACCTCACAACATTCTTTATTAAAACGTACCTCAAGGTCATCGTCGCAAAGCTGGCTTATGCTAATCAAATTCGCCACAAGACCTTCAACATGTAGAACATTGCTTAGTCTAGGAAAGTCAGCCACATTCAATCTGCCGCGGCCTAGAATCCGTCCCTTAGCTCCCCCTCCAAACGTCACAGATCCGCTGCTTAAAGGCGTGTAATCGCTTAGAAACTCCTTGGTACCCGTCATATGTCGGGAACACCCGCTATCGAAGTACCAAGAACCTGTCACGTTAGCTCGCAAGGAGGTATACACAACGTTGCATTTATGAACAGATTTCTGTACCCAGACTTTCTTAGATGATAAAGTAGCATTTGAACTTTCAGAATTTGAAGGTGAGCCAGCCGAAATCTCTCCATCCATTCCTTCCAACACTGATTTCTCAATGTTGAGCGAAATGTTGGACGACATTTCAGCCGACATTGATTTCTTTGCAGAAATCTCCCCCTTCAACTTCCAACAAAACGGTTTGATATGACCAGTTTGCATGCAGTGATGACATTTAAATGATCTATCCTTAGACTTAACAGCAGCATGCTTAGGATTCTTCTTAACACTCGCAGTTATAATAGGATCACTCGAAGCATGCGACTTTTCTTTAACAAAGACTATATTAGGCTGAACATGTGTCACATGTTTAGGGGCTTCATTAATGGGCTCAGAATTGAAACCTAGTCCTTGCTTGTCAAAAATACCAAGAGATAATATCTCATCAAGGGTCGATTTACCCTTATTCATCTTTGAGAATGTCTGATCCGACTCGTCGACTCGCTTTTGTAGCTTAGCGATCTCCTGGTCCTTACGAGTCAACACAGCTTCCAATTTGTTCATTCCATCAAGTAGGCCTTCAATAATCTTTTCGCTCTTCTCATTCTCTTCGGTTAGCACTTTCACGGCGGCTTTTAGTTGTGCATTTTTTGGCTTTTCCATTTCAAAATGAGTGGATAGTTGCTTCATAGCTTCACAATCGTCTGTTTCTAAATCTGTATCATCAGAACTTAAAAACCCATCAAAACAGTTTGAGTCATCATAATCAAAAATAATTTGTTTCTCAGATGCTGAGTCAGATGTTATTTCAACATTCTGCTCAACATCCGTTACCGCTGTGAAGCCTGTTTGAAGCTCTTCGTCGTCTTCACAGTCTGAGAAGGAATGAATGGTCACTGATGACTGCTTGGCCTCCTTTGGGCATGATTCTTCATATTCATCGTCAGACAGATCAATCCACATCGCTTTCCCATGCTTGCGAAGAGTGTTTGCACATTCGTTGGCGAAATGACCCCATCCTTGGCATTCGTAGCATCTTACAGATTCATAGTTGATGTTCTTCTTCTTTCCATCTGGTTTGCGTTTGAAGAATGGAGGAGCAGACGATGAATCCGCTTTGACATTCTGCCCCCTCCTAAATGTTGAACCAGTATTCGGGCCAACATTTTTCTCAGCGTTCTTCTTCTTCCTGAGAAACTTTGCGAAGTTCTTCACCAGCATGGCTGTATCATCCTCATTGTCAGAGTCATCCTCAGTTTGAACCTTGGATGGTTGACTGACTAGGGCTAGACTTTTGCCGCGAGATGCTCTTTGTTGTACTTCGAGATTGGTCTCGTAGTTCTTCATGATGTTCATCAACGTATTGAGATCCAACGTGGACAAATTGTGGGCTTCCTCGACCGCAGCTACCTTCACATTAAATTTCGGATTTAGCGTACGAATTGCTTTAGAAATTAATACCTTATTCGCGATTGGCTCTCCGAGACTTGCGCACTCGCTTGAAATTGTCAGGATTTTGCCGAAGTACGTGGTAACGTCCTCATCGTCCTTCATTCGGAGATTTTCAAATTGGTTGAGGAGTAGCCTTAGTCGTGTCTGCTTCACACTCGCATCGCCTTCACAGTACCTCTGAAGTAAATCCCACGCATCGTTTGCCGTAGTACTGTTTTGTATGATCTTGAACATAAAGATGTCCACCGAAGAGAAGATGGCATTGAGGGCTTTATCATTGAACTCGGCTGCGTTTCTCTCTTGAAGACTCCATTCAGTGATCGATTTTTCATAGACTTCTCCATCTTCGTCCGGGGCAGTTTTTGGTGTAGTATAGCCATGGAGCACGGACTCCCACGCTCGCACATCTATGGATTTGATGCACTGCCGAACACGAACCTTCCAATAGGCGTAATTGGAGCCGTCTAACACAGGGACTTTGTCGATGTAATTTGAGCTTGAAACATCCATTGTAGATGATCTTCAGCGCTTAGTAACGTCAAGCGTAGGCTCTGATACCACTTTGAAGGTGGTCCCGTCGTGAAATGGATGTAAAAGATACTAAGTTGTAAACTGGTGATGTAAATGTTGACTGTAATGCTGACGCAACACTATACTCCACACAGAACGCACAGCGGATAAATCTTGTAACTTAGTGACGAAAAGCAGAGCACACGAGATATAAATTTTGTGCAGCAAGTTAGAAACTTGCTGCGTGCCTCATGGCGAAATTCCACTATTACGATGGATTACAAAAACAACTATCTCACGATAGTAAAACTCAAGCCTAGAAAACTACGAATCGAAAAGATCCTGCAAAAGACTACGAAGTACTAAGACTTCTGCACACTGAATACTAGGCTAAACAATAAAAGAACTCTCGTGGTCGCTCAAACTCAACGTACGCTTTTCTCGATATCGCTCGTGTGTCGTGCGTCCCTTAACGTAAAAATGAAGTCTCGTATATATACTTCGACTTCTCAAAGACTTGCACAACGTCACTACTGCCCTCAACGTCCACTAACTTCAATATGGCCGTTGGAAGTTAAGTTGGATAGCTCCAAACGACTTAGTCTTCACTTGGGCTTCAAGACTCCTATTTTTAGTAAGTTTCTTTCCAATTTTAGCTCTTAAGTCTCCACACGTAATCCACACGTCTTTGATCCATTCCAAGCTTTATCAAAGTCCTGATATCACTAAAAAATAGCCAATAACCGGATTAATAGGGTTTTGGGCATGAAAGATAAAACTAGAGGTGGACTCATTCTCAGCCAACAATGTTGACTGGCATGTCGTCCCAACATGATCGTCAACATTGAACTCTCAACACTAACAGCAGCATTTCTTTTAAATAAATCATGATATAATATGACTATAATTGATTAAACAACAGTGCGAAGGGTGAAAAGATCCTCGAATGATTGATCGGTTTGGGCCAATGAGCATGTGTTCTTGCATGTTCTGACTTGTACGTATCTTCTTCATGTGCTGAGAGGGAATGGATACGAGCAAACAAAAATATCGTAATTTTCCTCGAAGCTTCTTGTGGTAGATAATAGCCTCAATTAAAAATATAATAAAAAAATATTGATTTATCGTACGAAGTATTCAAATTCTTCTGATATCATCAAATTTGGAATACTTTATATCACAAAGTAACAGAGATGAGGTTTTCTGAGGTTTATATGTTCGAGCGTTCAAAGTTTTAAGACTTGAAGATGTCCGCTTAATTATTATGCGAAAGAGTTGTTGTATTTAAAATCAATATAATTAATTAGTTATAGAAATTGCATGTCCGATAAGTAAGACTACTCAATTTTATTTTCTCAAAGAATTGATGTATAAAACGATGAAACTTTGAACTATGACTAGAATTGTAACAAATAAGCCAAACACAAATTGATCTTCTTTTCGTGTTCATGTTTGAAGTAATAATAAAAATTGCAATAATACTAAATGGTAATGATAATGAAAGAAAGAAAAAAATAATCGCGTATAATTGTCGCACGAAATTCAACGATGAGACAATTATTGTGGTAAATATTCACTCAAATAAAAAAAGAAAGAAAAGAAAATTTCTTTGTTAGTCTTTGTACCATTCCGTGCAACTCGTACGATAAGAAAATTACCTAGAAAAGATATCGCGATGGCCTCAAAAGCATAAAAGTTTCAGCGGCTAAAAATATTTTGCGAAGTCGGCAAATAATCATTACTAGGGGTGGGCAATCGGGGTCGGGTTTCAGGTACCCGACCCGACCCGACCCGATCGGGGGTAGAAAGTCGGGTTTCATCGGGTATCGGGCTCGGGTCGGGTTTCGATAGCAATATGCTACCCGAAAAACCGGGTCGGGTACCCGCATTAAATTAAAAAAAAGCAGCCCAGCCCATCAGCCTAGCAGCCCATCAGTCCACACACACACTCACAGATAGTAGAGAATAGAGATTCACGAACATATACATCATAGGGACACAGAGAGATGCACGCACGATACACCACAGTCCACATCACAATCGCCACGCCAGTCTCCTTCCTTGTCCTCGCCGGCCGCCGTTCTACAGCTGTCCACGGCCACACCGCGTCGTCTCGCTCAACGTCCACATCTCATTTTCGAATTTTATTAGTCCTAATTTTATATTTCGGGATTTATTGATGACTGGAAATGTTCGAGTCCACGATGATTTCTAAGGTTCTTGTTAGCATTATATGTATTGCTAGAATTCGTGGGTATTGATTTTGGGTGTCATTTTTGCGGTTAGGGATTTCGGGCTTCATCTTCATGTAATCGATTTGGAATTTCTAAGGTTCTGTTGAATTAATTTAAGTTTTTTTTTTAAACAATACAACCAATATATTGAAAAAAAGAAAAAAATACATGAAACTCGAACCCGACCCGAACCCGAAAATCGGGTTTCTCGGGTACCCGATTTTTGTTGGGTCGGGGTCGGGTATCAAAACTGAAACCCGCACATGTCGGATACCAGACCCGAAAAACTCGATACCCGAAAAACCCGACCCGATTCCACCCCTAATCATTACAGCATATACCACTTATCATTGTTGATTTGGTCCAAGTCGTGCGATTCCTTTATAACATGCTAATAACAAAAAACAAACAATTCCTTAAAGAGACTCGACCGGAACTAAAGATAATAGTGAAACTGAACTGACCAATCTATAACTCGTTGGACATGCGCAATCCGACTTTGGTAAATGTCGTTTTTTACAAAAGATAGATATGTAAGAATTAAAATGCAGTTTAAAGAGCCGTTGAGTCTTTATCTCATTTTAGACAAAGCAAAATCGAATTACAATGATTCCCAGTCGCCTGAGGTAATTTTTTAAAACTCATATTTAATTCGCAACTCAAAAGTCAATTTTAAAGATCAACCTCAAAGATCTGTTGGCCATATTAAACGACAATCATATGGACCTTTCAGCTATAGATACCCGGTATGGGACGAGATGTTATAGATGGTATTAGAGCACAACCTCTCGCAATACGGTGTGGTTCGGGGATGAACCAGGCGGAAGCTGGTGGGCATGTGATGCCCGGGGCCGATGAGGGCGGGGAGTGATCGCCGGTGCCAGAGAGGTGCACGGACAATGATCGGCTCCTGACAGGCTTCTAGGCGAAGGGGTACATAAATGAACCGATTCCACACCGGATGAGAGGGGATCTGAGACTGACAATGTATGGGCGTGTCAGGCTAAGAATCGTATAAGAGAATTGATAGTACTACTCATATCACTAAGGTCGACCTACGTTTTCGGGAGTGCATCTATAGAAACTCCGAAGTTAAGCGTGCTTGACTTGGGGAAATCTAGGGATGGGTGACCCCTGGGAAGTTTCTCAGGATGTTACACACTAGTACAGTCGCCACATGTTGCTATTAGTAATGGGCGACCGTTGGTCGCGAACACTGGGAGCACCAACGCCAATAGGTCGGGCTATCGGTGTCTGTTGTTATCCGACGCACATAGCCAAGGTATCGGAGACTATTGTTATGCATGGGCGACTCTTGTTAGATAACAAAGTCGCCAATAGCCAAGGTATCAGCGACTATTTCGGCTTAACAACAGTCGCCGAAAGTGAAAAAAATAAAATAGAAAAGTGCATGGGCGACCGTTTTCGGCTAACAACGGTCGCCGATTCCTAATTTTTTTAAATATACTACCCCAAAAACCAGTATAAGCAGCCCGACAATTCAAAAACAACACAGATTGGGAAGTTCAACTCAATATAACCATTAAGAATATCCATCTCAATCGCATAATTACAAAACAACCTAAAGTTTCAAGTGAATTAAAAAACGATATGGGAAGTCTTCACCTAAAAGGATGTCCTCTCTTGCAGACATACTTTAATGAAGTACTTCGCCAACAACTCTCGAACTTCTTCATGTGTTTCTTTGACGTAGACGGTGTGTTCCAATACCTAAAACATTAACACGATTCGTAAAAGTTATAACTGAAGATATTTGATGATCGATGCTTTAAATTTATCATACCATTGTGTAAGTCCAGAATATCCAAGAACACTTCAACAGATTAACCTTCGATTGATGTTAGTTAATAGTGCTTAGAGGTTAGAGTGTTGAATACGTGAAGTTTGTAAAATGGAAAACTTAGATTGCAAAGGGTTAGGTTTTAGGCTTAAATACCTTGCAAAGGTATTAAGCCCATTGGGCCCCTAACAAGCTCATTACAACTACAACCCATCTAAATAGAATAATAACACATTAACTACAACATAAAGAAATAAAAAGACTTAGAATAAATATTTAGGACACTTCTAAAATATTTCTGACATTTTCCCATTAGTGTCCAAATTACAATAAAACCTATACTAAGTCTTCATTTCCTTTTCTTCTTCGAGAGAGGAGGAGGTGGAGGTTCCCTATTGGCCAAGTACGACGATCTGAATCCTAGAGCAATCTCGAAATGTCTGATGTCATTTCTAAGGATGATTCGTTCTCGTATTGCTCCGATGATTTGATTCAGGATAGATCGTTCTTCGAGTGCTGTGCCTTCAAGTATTTCATCGTCTGGAAGCATCTCTAGTCTTTGCCTGAGTCGGTTTAGGATTATATTCATCGTTCCATCAGAGAACTTGGCAGCTTCTGATACTAGAAATGCTTGCATCTCATTTTTCTTTCGTTGAAGGTAGGTGAAAGCAAGCTCTGGTTCTAAGAAGATGTAACCCTCGCCGAAGTTATCAAGATCTTCTTGTAGAGTACTTTTTCTTCTTCTGGGTTTCGCTCACCATCGAGTTGAAGGAGTTGACCAACCAGGATGTCGAAGAGCTGGGGTATTGGCATGTGATATGGATCAGGTTGACTGGGTGGTCGTGGTTGTAAAGAGAGGATGCGAGGTTGCAACGATAGTTTTTCCACCATGGGAGCCTTTCCTTTGTCCGTTGAGGCGGTCTGGACTGCAGCCCTAATGAGTCCTTGAACCCGTGGTAGGGTGACGGTTTTCAAAGAACTCACACAAGCGGTTTTCCAGGTAGGTCGTCGTTACACCTGCAGGAGTAGCTCCGACACCACTAGGGTTAGCCGTTAACACCCTGGCTGAGTCAGGGTGGCCCTCGTCAACTGAAGTATGTAGGACTTCAGTCTCCTTGGGTCTTCCGACCTCTCCTTGCGACACATCTTGTGGAGATGGTGCTCGGGTCATTACGGTCTCGTCACGGAGACGGGCTTGTTTGGAGCTTTCACCGAGGCCACTTCCCATTAGCACATGTACTGGACTAGGTCCTCTACGGTGGCTGTCGGATGATGAGTTGCTGAAGTCATCATCCGTGAGACTTCCGTCCAATCCTGAAGGGCCTCAATGATAGGCGCTTCTATGAACGTTGAGGCCTGTACGACAGGCTGAGACTCGGTATGTGTCGGGGGAATAGATATATCTTTGGGCGGTGTGAAGTTTTCCTCTACTGGTCGTCTTGCTATCTCCGGCTTTGTTGATAGGAAACGGTGGATCATCAGTGAGAACCACCGGAGGTAGGGCAAGTTCAGACCCTTCATCTTCTTCAACCACTGAGGAACTTGATCGTCCAGGTCCACTGTGACTAGTTTGGCGTAGTCATAATTTTTCCTGAATACGATCCCGTGAAAGATACGAAGAATTTTGATGTTACAGCGGTCGTATCCTGAGTGCTTTGGTGAGAAGCACTTGTTGACGAATGCAAAGAGTGTTTGCCAGGGATGCAGTATCATGGACTGCTGAAAATGGTAGATGAATTTGATTGGAGTGAAGTATCCCATCTTCATCATGTCCTCTATAAGTTCATCCTCGGATGCCTCGTGTTCGTATTCAGGTTGACTTGGCGTCCGAAGGACGTGGTGAATGAGCTCTCTGGTGATCCAGACAGTCTCATTTGCGATTTAGGCCTCGTAATATACGATGTTGTCGGCAGCAATTTTGGCCTTCATCGTCCCCAAGAGTTGCTGTAGATAGACTGTAGGGACTTGGACTGATGCTGAGAAGGCATACCCGAGGTGATGGGTCCTCAAAGAAATGGATAGGATGATCTTGTCCTGGCACTTGAAGGTGCTCAGTTCAAGTTGGAAGTTATTATCCTTGGTTGCGATCCATTTTGAGGTTGGGTATACGAGATCTGCTAGTGTTGTCATTTTTCTTTTTGTTCGTTCCCTTTTTTTTTTGTCGGACACCGGAAATTTCTGTCGAAACTGCAATACGAAAGAAAATGCGATTAGAAGTATATAATGAAAGAGAAAGTGCAAATGTGAATATTGTGGGCTTCAGTTTAAAATTTGTTTTTATGAAAAACAATGGTTCGACCCAAATACTTTTTGAGGAAAACTTTTCAAAGTTTTTCTAAGTGTGGTTCGCGGGTTGGTTTTAAAAGGATTTCGCGAATTGCATATCGCGATCTCGGAGTTTCGCAGGAATATGAGAATGAGAGTTCGCGTATTGTTGAAAACAGACTAATATCGCGAATTGTATATCACGAACTCTAAGGTTCGCGAACTTTCAACTCGTGAGGCTGAGTTTTTTTTCAGAAAATTTCTTAAGTATGGATTGCGGGTCTGTGAGAGTGAGATTTCGCGGGTTGACCAAGTCAACATATGATTGTGAAATATTATCAGTTCGCGAAGCTTGCGAATCGCGAATGCTGAATATCGCGATTCGAATTCTCGAAGCTGAGGAGTCAAACAATCGAAACATCTTAGTCAAATAAAAGAAAGGAATTCGCGAACTGACTTAGTCAAAGTCAGATTGGACTCGCAAAACATCTTTTGGACCCGTGAAGTGAAGTTCGAAAGATCAAAAAGTTAATTTTCTTTAAAATACTTCGAACCCTGATTCCTTTTTCAGCGAAACCCCATTAAAACAAAAAATCTCATAACTCGAAGTCCCATTTTTAAGGAGCAACGCCTTTTAGAAAAAATCCTGCAAAATCGAATGCCCATTAGCAAATCAGACTAATTTTTCCAAAAATGAACACGAAAAGTCCTGTTCTCCTGAAAATTGAGATCTGCAAACATCAAAAACACTGAAAAATAGGGTTAAAGAATGTATTTCTTACCACTATTAGATCAGTGGGTGTGTGAGTGAGTTATTTTGGCGAGGAAAAACAGGTAAATTGCAGAGGATAAGTGAGATTTTGACAGATTGAGATTCTATTCTTGCGAAGAGAGTTTGACGAGCTCAGAGGATTTGACGAATTGTGAGAGTTTGATTATTTGGGAGAGGTGGAATGAAATGCCGCGAATTAGGTTAAGTGAACTTCGCGAGCCTGAAGATTCGACCGCAAAATGATTAGGGAACGAAGGCCCACCAAGTCGATTCGCAAATTGATCTTGACATGAGTTTTCGTGAACTTGTGTTCGCGAATCAAAGGTTTTAAAGTGGATTGTTGGACTTCACGAACTAAGCTTTGATGAATTCGCTAAGTATGTAAAGCTACGTGCGCGAATTGAGGCAGATAAGGCTAAGTCTACTTCACGGGCCGTAGATTGGGCCGCAAAGTGATTTGGAAGACAGACCCGTTATGATTCCATTATGAATTTGCGATGTGAAAGTCCAAAAGGGCTCGTGACTTGCGTTCGCGAACTGAAAGGTTGAAATATTTGAATCAATGGTTCACGAACTAAAGAGAGAAAACTTGACGAATCCAATTTGAAGGATTCACGAATTGGGTTAAAGGCAGAGTTCGTGAAGTGGAATTCGCGAATCAAAGACTGAAAGTTGAAATTGTGGATCCGTGAGCTAAAGTGTCAGTTGACGAGTCAGATTTCATAAAGAAATATCAGTTAAATTCGCGAACTTAGAAATTGATAGGGATAACTATGGGTCTGCGAATCACCCGTAAAATGATTATGTGAAAATTTTCTACTAATATATAACACATAATTCAATAATTAGCCTTATGACATTTTGACTTGACCAAACAAAAAAAAACAAAATCGACGAGTTTTTCAAAATCGATTTGAATAAAGCAGAATCCGAAAATCGACGAAGAAAGCATCGCTTTCTTTCGTGGCGCTGAACCCTCAAGTCAAAAATTGGTCTGTATCATTGATTATTTTTGTCGGGAAAAACGATTATTGTTCAAATTAACGCCATAAATAGACATGACTCAAACATCACCACAAAACCGTAAATCTACAACTTACTCATCTTGTTTCATCTCTTTCCCAGCTTTCTCGCTCATACAGATGAACTGGTTGTAGCAGCAAGACCAAGAAAATGAGACCGAAGAACATGCGGAGTTAAGGCGTAATTTTGAGCGCAATTTGGATAGGCTGGCGTTCGAGCTTTCGCTTCTTTTGTGCTTATTTATCGCTTCATTAGCTATTTTGTATTGTACCCTTACAGGCCACACTAGCTTTTGAGGTTGTTTGCGTATTTTGAGAGTGTTTTATGTATTTTGAAAGGTTTATGAAACGTCTGAAAAATTATTTCCCGAAAACACACCTACTCCACCTCAATATTTGGATTTTTTGAATTAAACCCCCCTAAATAAAATGACACCTACTCCCCCTCAATATTGGATTTTTGGAATTAAACTCCCCAAAAATAAAATGCCTATCGAGAATCTTAAGAACTTGATAAAATCACTTACTCCCCCTCGATGCATGATGTTGTCAGGACCCCTAACTTCGCTACGTATTTTATCGTAGTCTTAAGAGCCTAATGGTGCGTTGATTTGAAGAAGACACGAAAATACGCATGAAATTTTTCCATTTACGTAATGGAAGTCGTTCTTACATGTAAAAAAAATTACGTAATTCCTAAATAAGTCCTAATCACATGAAATTTGTGTACATGCACAGCAAAAGAACTCCTATGCGCCCGGCCTCACAGGTCGTCATCCATACACACACTCCCACCCCAAAAGTAGCTGGAAGCTCCAAAAGATAGCCCTTGCATTCTAAACGATCACGTACCGTGGGCGCTGGTACCTACAACACGTAACGTAAGGAGTGAGCCGTCGTGGCTCAGTAAGTAGAAATTATGCATGTATGCACGTGTCCTAACTCGCTACGGCAATCCTCGCCGAAGCTTACTAACGCTCATACTCTTTTGTACTCTCGTTTCATATGGGCCCTTGGCTTTCTGTCTTACTATGCGCCATTTCATAGAGCTCTAATCCCCAAAGGATTCATACATATGTGAAGGTTCGCACACTGAGAGGTTACCTCACCTTTCCTGTCCCAGTGTGGCCTATCACGCGGGCGATTCTCACTGATAGCCAACACCGAGGTCGCCAACAACAGAGGTTCCCTCTGTGTCGCGTTTCACTCGTGCCGCATCCTCCAGGTTGCATCTCCCGTTATGGGGTATTCCCCTACCTATCATAACAGGTAAATTCGGCATCGTGCATCGCCATGGTCGCATGGAAGAGCTGTGACTTTACATTGAGTCGACATCAGACGCCAACATCGGCGAATATCCATCGCACACAGGCGATCTTATAACACGCACGCTCACGTTCTGTTTCTCATCCTATTCATGCGTGCATATGCTCGTGTCATGATCATGTGTGTATGCATTTCATGATCTCAATGTAACGACCCGACTTCCTAGATACGTATTTTGGCGGATTTATGCAACGTAAGCAGCGGAAAGCCCATTTAATTAAAACTTTTTAAACCGTATGAATACAAATATACACGAGTTCAATATTGTTCTCACGAGGTCCACATTTATTCATTGGGCCGAAGCCCAAAAATGTAAACACACGAAAAATAATTTAAATCACTCCACAGGTCGCGTCACATGTACTGCTCCGCCCTCAAAAGTCCGTGGAGGTACCGCCTTCAGCCGCCTCACCTACACACGTAAACCCTGAGCTTTTGCCCAGTAGATGAAAATATACAATGCAAATGTTCTCACAACCCAATCCCACACCTCACAAATGCACACTCGACATCTCACAAATACACGCCTGTTTTCACCACATCTTATTTCAAACACAGGGCCCTAGGCTAGACTCGGAATCCACGCATAAATGTCATAAGAAGCCATGATAGTACGGCCCCATCTCGGTCTCAACCGTCTGTAACAATGGCAGGTAACGGCCCCATCTCGGTCTCAACCGTACCTAAAATAGTGACAAGCGGCCCCATCTCGGTCTCAACCGCGAGCGCTTCATCGAGTCATAGCCCGACAAATAACATCAGTCACTCTACCCCACTCACGACATTACCGAGACCCCGCACGGTTATAACTCCCCTTATGACACGTGTATGCGAATGCCGTGCAAATAAAGTGCAACACATAAAATGCAAATTTTCATATAACGTATCGGCGCGAGGTATTAGCTCGGCCCGATCCAAAAACTAGCGTACACAAATAATTTGGGCCCAAAGCCCGCGTTCCGATTAAATCGGCCCGAAACCTTATCTACTAAACTCTCCCCTAAATTACAGTAAGAGTTCCAAAATTTTAATCCTTTTATCTTTAACTCCCAAATTTTTAAAATAATACTTCAATTCCTATTTTAGAAATATTTCTCCAAATTTTACTTTTAAAAATCCATAATCTCATTATTTTATTTTAAAGGAATCAAATTTGAAATTCCTTGACTCAATATTCGAAAATTTTATATAATTATAAAATGACCAAGAATGATCCTCAAAATTTATCTAAGATTCAAATTTTTTCTCAAATTTCAAATCTGCCCCAAATTTTCATATTTTTAGTTTAGACCCGAAATTTTATAGAATTCAGATTTGCCCCAAAACTTTTGAAAAGTTCTAATTTCTCTCCAAACGAAATTTAGTATTAAAATATCCCCTGTTTCAATTTTTACATTTTTAGTCTCTATATTTTTGAAACTTGTCAATTTAATACCCGAGGTTTTTTTTTTTAAAAATTTCACAAAGGACCCCAATAATATATTCCGAATTTAAAATATGTCCTAAAAGCTTTATATTTCTTTAAAAATATTCTCTGTTCGGAATTTTACAACACAGACTCCCCAGATTTTGTAAAATTTCGATTAAGTCCCTAAAATTTTAAAATAACTATTTTATAGGCTGTCTTGCGACAGTTTCGTATTTCTCAATGATCAAGGGGTAAACGATGTCCGATGGACCTGAAACCTTAACCACACATAAAGGACTTGCAAATCTAAATTCTGTCCAAAGGGATCTTTAATCCGAGGTGTAGATTGTGAAATATGAATTTTTAAACCTCATGGCCGAAATGAATAAAGAAACCCTAGGAAACTAATCTTTCCTATGTTTTATCCTAATTTCTTAATCTTAAAATCCTCTATCCTTATTTCTAAATACTCATGGTCCTCCTAAGCTAACCGAAATATATATATATATATATATATATATATATATATATAATGAACAATTCATGCAAATCGATCATCACTATCAAGTAAACACGAAGAACTCGATGAAGAACATGCAAACACGTAAAAATTCGAAATTCCTAATATTGTTTACGTATGTAGGTGATCTTCACCTACCTTAATCCGCAGAGAATTGTGTTACGAGCGTGATCCCGACCCTTCGTTCCGAAGTTCCTCCTCGCCTGTGAGCTTCTCCCTTTCTTTTCCCTCTTTTCTTTTCTTTTCTTCTCTCCCTCTCTCCCTCTCTCCCACTCGGCCTCTCCCTCTCTCTCTCCTTTTTATTTTCTTTCTCTTTCTTTCTTTGATTCTCTCGGCCTCTCCTCTCTATGATGGTGTCTCCCTATTAATTTTTAGTGTTATTTATTCTTGTGTTAATGGTGTATTAGGTGTATTTGATGGCTTTTGATTTTTGTATTTAAGTGTTTGGGATATCACTTTATTCCTTCTCATCTCCATAAAAATTGCCACCTCCTATTGTATTTGTAGTTGAGTTGTTAATTTATATTTTAGGTTAATAAAGTATGTATTAGTTTTATTTTTATTTTGTTTGTTTCATTTTGGAGTTGAATTGTTTTGCTTGATTTGTTTTGTTTTTGATTCTATTAGTATTATAGTATTTTTGGGTCAAAGTCATGAGGTGTAAAGAGGTCCCTCTCCTTACATAAAAATTGCCCATTTATTTATTTATTATTTTTTTATTATTATATTTTATTGGGCCAAAATCCAAATTTCTAGTCTACCTCTCACAATTGGACCATTACTTTTCTTTTGGTCCAATTGGGCCTTTATTTTTCATTATCGTATCCAATTTAAATTCTTGTCTTGACTCGGGAAGAAAAATCGGTGTATGTTCGAAATCAACTTCATACTGTTCGATTATTATTAATGTAATCCCGTATAAATTTTACGGGTATTACATTCTCCCCCCCTTACAAGAATTTCGTCCCCGAAATTACAGTACGGAAAATAACTCGGGGTATCTTTCTCTCATCTCGTCTTCTCTCTCCCAAGTGGCTTCTTCCAGTACTTGGTTCCGCCACAAGACCTTCACGAGAGGAATGTTTTTATTCCGAAGGCGTTTCACCTCATACATCAAGATTTCCACCGGCTTTTCTTCGTAGCTCAAGTCCGGCTTCAATTGTTGATATAGCGACTCGCCCTGCACCACATTGCTCGGGTCTGGGACGTACTTCCGTAACGTTGACACATGAAAGACGTCATGAACTTGCGCGACCGATGTTGGCAATTCGAGCTGGTACGCCACTTCTCCAACTCTTTTCACAATTGTGAAAGGTTCGATATATCTCGGACTCAACTTCCCCTTCTTTCCGAAACGTTTTACTCCCTTCATTGGCGAGATTTTCAAAAAGACTTGATCGCCTTCATCAAACTGCAGCGGCCTTCGTCTTTTGTCTGCATAATTCTTCTGACGACTTTGGGCCGTTTGCATCCTCTCCCGGATTTTTCCCACAGCTTCAGTCATTTCACGAACCATTTCGGGACCCAACAATGCTTTCTCTCCGATTTCATCCCAATGAACTGGGGATCGACATTTACGTCCGTACAAGGCTTCGCAAGGCGCCATCCCAATTGTGGCTTGACAGCTGTTGTTATAGGAAAACTCGATCAGTGGGAGGTATTTGCTCCAACTTCCTCGGAAATCCAGAATGCATGCTCTCAACATATCTTCGAGTGTCTGGATTGTTCTTTCAGATTGTCCATCCGTCTGGGGATGAAATGCTGTACTGAAAGACAGTTTCGTCCCCATAGCCTTTTGTAGGCTCACCCAGAATTGGCACAGAAACCTCGAATCCCGATCCGAAATGATTGAAATCGGGATCCCATGGAGTCTCACAATTTCTTGTATGTACAGCTCGGCATATTTCTCCATGGAATAGGTTTGATTGCTTGGCAGGAAATGGGCTGGTTTAGTTAACCGATCTACGATCACCCAGATTGCATCATAGCCCTTTACCGTCTTGGTTAACCCGACGACGAAGTCCATCGTGATATGGTCCCACTTCCACTCGGGAGTCATCAAAGGTTGCAACGTTCCCGCCGGTCTTTGATGTTCTGCTTTGATTTGCGGGCACGTCAAGCATCGTTGCACGAAAACAGCCACATTTTCTTCATTCCCGGCCACCAATAATTTATTCGTAAGTCCCGATACATTTTTGTTGCACTGGGATGTATCGAGTAGGTTGTTGTATGTGCCTCCGTCATTATAATTTGACGGATCTCTTCATCAGGTGGTACATATAAACGACCTCGGAATTGTAAGCTTCCGTCGTCTCGAAATCCGAACGCCGACTGAACACCTTCATCTTGTTCCGCTCGGATCTTCAGATAGAATTCATCCTCTTTTTGTGCCTCGAGAATTCGATTTAACAACATCGGCTTTAAGGTCAACGCTGCGAGCCTCGTTTCGATCTCCCCTAAGTTGATCACTTCAACTCCGAGTTGGCACAATTCCGTGTTCCCAGCTCAGAGCATCTGCCACTACGTTTGCCTTCCCTGGGTGATAATTAATCACGCAGTCATAGTCTTTCACCAACTCGAGCCATCGTCTTTGCCTCATGTTTAACTCCTTCTGCGTGAAGAAGTACTTTAGGCTTTTATGATCTGTAAAGATCTCGCATCGTTCTCCATATAAATAGTGTCGCCAAATTTTTCAGGGCAAACACCACGGCTGTGAGTTCCAAATCATGCGTGGGGTAATTCTTCTCGTATGGTTTCAGCTGTCGGAGGCATAAGCGATTACTTTCCGGTTCTGCATCAACACGCATCCCAAGCCATTCTTCGAGGCATCACTATACACCGAAAATCCTTCGGTACCAGATGGAATCGTAAGAACAGGAGCCGTTGTCAATCGTTTCTTCAACTCCTGGAAGCTTTGTTCGCACGCTTCCGTCCACTTGAGTGGAACGTTCTTCTTCGTCAGGTTTGTGAGTGCCGAGGCAATGCTAGAAAAGTCCTTAATAAACTTTCGATAGTATCCAGCAAGCCCGAGAAAGCTCCTGATCTCCGTAGGAGTGGTTGGTCGTGGCCAATTATTTACTGCTTCTATCTTGATGGGATCCACCGAAAGTCAGTTTCCGGAAATGATGTGCCCCAAGAAAACCACTTGATCCAACCAGAATTCGCACTTTGGCAAATAACTGCTTTTCCCGAAGAATTCGTAGGACCGTCCTCAGATGTTTCTCGTGTTCTTCTCTCGTCTTTGAGTAGATGAGGATATCGTCAATAAAGACGATTACAAATTGGTCCAGAAATTCTTTGAAGACCCGGTTCATCAGATCCATGAAGGCTGCTGGAGCATTCGTTAGCCCAAAAGGCATGACCAAGAATTCGTAATGGCCGTACCTCGTGCTGAACGCCGTTTCAGGACTATCAGCCTCACGAACCTTTAATTGATGATAGCCAGAACGCAAATCAATCTTCGAGAATAATGTAGCCCCTTGTATCTGATCGAATAAATCATCGATCCTCGGTAACGGGTATTTGTTCTTTATCGTGATTTTGTTAAGTTCACGATAATCGATACAAAGTCGCATTGATCCGTCTTTCTTCCGCACGAACAATACCGGGGCTCCCCATGGTGAGAAGCTAGGTTGAATGAAGCCATTCTGTAATAGTTCGTCAAGTTGCTCCTTAAGCTCTCGTAATTCGTTCGGTGCTAGTCGATACGGAGCTTTAAAGATCGGAGTAGCTCCAGGCATGAGATCGATGGAGAATTCGATTTCTCGATCCGGAGGTAGTCCTGGAAGGTCATCGGGGAACACGTCGGGATATTCATTTACGATCGGGACATCTTCAAGCTTCGGTTGAGAGGATTCTTCGGCTTTCACCGCAAAGACAAAGAAAGCTTCACAGCCCGAATTTACGAGTCGCTGAGCCTTCAGAGCAGATATCCGAGGAATTAGATTACCCTTCGCCTTTTTCGAGAATTCAAATTCCTCTCCCTCAGGCAAGCAGAATTTGACTACTTTCTTCGAGCAGTCGATAATAGCTCCATATTTGGAAAGCCAATCCATCCCGAAAATGACATCGTAATCATTCATCGGGATTACGATCAGATCTACGTTCAAATCTCTTCCCTCAATTCTAACAGGACAATCTTCTACAACTAGATTCGTCCGTGTCGGATCTCCATGGGGTAAAGACACCACGAAATTGCACATAGAACGAGTGGGATGAATTCCTGCTCTAGCCACAAAATTAGCCGACACAAACGAGTGTGTAGCCCCAGAGTCAAATAAAATTGTTGAAGGTACGTAAAAGATATTCAGCATACCCGTGACCACATTCGGATTAGCCTCCGCCTCCTCGTTCGTCAATGTGAAGACACGAGCTGGCACTGGCGGTAAGGCCTCCACCTCTTCAGTTGTAAGTGCGAAGTCACGAGCTGGCACTGGCGGTGGTCGGACTGGATTCTGTGGCTGGTTCTGTGGCGTGTGCGGAAGCAGCTGCTGAGTTCTGGGACAGTCTCGAGCGTAATGTCCGGGCTGCCCGCATTGGTAGCAATGCACCGGTCGTTGTCCGAAACAGACTCCGACATGATTCCTTCCACACTGTGGGCATCGTGGTGCTGGATTTGGTGGCCTCGTTTTTTCTCCCTGGTTGAACGTCGGACGCCATTTCTGTTGATTGGGTTGGTTGCCCCTGTTGTTTAGACCCTTTCCAAAGAATGGCCGTTTGGAACTTTCGCCTCCTTGAGGAGCTTCCCTCTTCTGACTAGACTCCTGTGCCTCCCTCACAACTCCCTCCGCCTGCTCCGCAATCAATGCCCGTTCCGTCGCATGTCGAAACTCTAACTGGCGCACTCCCGCCACGCTTAGATCCCGGTAGAACTCGGGTTTCAGCCCCCGAAGAAAATGCGTCACCTTCAGAGCATTGGTGGCTACGAGGTGAGGAGCAAAGCGAGATAACTCCTCGAATTCGCGGAGGTACTCAGGCACCGACATATTCCCCTGCTTCAGGTTCATGAACTCATACATTTTCTGCTCCTGTTCGTGAGCAGTGAAGTACTTGTCGTAGAAAACCTCCCTGAAGCGTTCCCAAGTCATAGTGACTGGGTCCTCCAACACCTTGACGGAGTTCCACCAGACACGTGCATTCTCCCGAAGTAGGGAAACGGCACATAACGTCTTCTCCTCGTTCGGTACACGGCTGTATATGAAGAGGTCTTCAATAGTGCCGATCCAATCCTCGGCTCCCGCGGGGTTAGCGGCCTTGGAAAAGGAGGATTAAGTTTTCGGAAACGCTCCCCGATAATCTCCACACGGTCGGGCTGTGGAGGCGAACGATGCTCAGATGAGCTCCGGTGGTTGATCAGATCATGGATTTGATTCGATTGTTGTTGAATAAGTTCAGTCAATCGATGGATGGTAGAGCGGTCCTCCTCTAGTGGAGATTCAGATCCCGCCCTACGACTCGACTCGCCCACTTCTCTACGTGTTCTCACCATTTTCAACTTACTTCTACAATAAATGACACATAAATCAGCCAAATCAAATCACATAAAAAACGTAAAAACTTACAGGCGCGGCTGGTTCTCCTGGCTTTTGAGCGGCAGTACATGGACAGTCTACAGAATCTATAACCTAATGCTCTGATACCACCTGTAACGACCCGACTTCCTAGATACTTATTTTGGCGGATTTATGCAACGTAAGTAGCGGAAAGCCCATTTAATTAAAACTTTTTAAAACGTATGAATACAAATATACACGAGTTCAATATTGTTCTCACGAGGTCCACATTTATTCATTGGGCCGAAGCCCAAAAATGTAAACACACGAAACATAATTTAAATCACTCCACAGGTCGCGTCACATGTACTGCTCCGCCCTCAAAAGTCCGTAGAGGTACCGCCTTCAGTCGCCTCACCTACACACGTAAACCCTGAGCTTTTGCCCAGTAGATGAAAATATACAATGCAAATGTTCTCACAACCCAATCCCGACACCTCACAAATGCACACTCGACATCTCACAAATACACGCCTGTTTTCACCACACATCTTATTTCAAACACAGGGCCCTAGGCTAGACTCGGAATCCACGCATAAATGTCATAAAAAGCCATGATAGTACGGCCCCATCTCGGTCTCAACCGTCTATAACAATGGCAGGTAACGGCCCCATCTCGGTCTCAACCGTACCTAAAATAGTGACAAGCGGCCCCATCTCGGTCTCAACCGCGAGCGCTTCATCGAGTCATAGCCCGACAAATAACATCAGTCACTCTACCCCACTCACGACATTACCGAGACCCCGCACGGTTATAACTCCCCTTATGACACGTGTATGCGAATGCCGTGCAAATAAAGTGCAACACATAAAATGCAAATTTTCATATAACGTATCGGCGCGAGGTATTAGCTCGGCCCGATCCAAAAACTAGCGTACACAAATAATTTGGGCCCAAAGCCCGCGTTCCGATTAAATCGGCCCGAAACCTTATCTACTAAACTCTCCCCTAAATTACAGTAAGAGTTCCAAAATTTTAATCATTTTATCTTTAACTCCCAAATTTTTAAAATAATACTTCAATTCCTATTTTAGAAATATTTCTCCAAATTTTACTTTTAAAAATCCATAATCTCATTATTTTATTTTAAAGGAATCAAATTTGAAATTCCTTGACTCAATATTCGAAAATTTTATATAATTATAAAATGACCAAGAATGATCCTCAAAATTTATCTAAGATTCAAATTTTTTCTCAAATTTCAAATCTGCCCCAAATTTTCATATTTTTAGTTTAGACCCGAAATTTTTATAGAATTCAGATTTGCCCCAAAACTTTTGAAAAGTTCTAATTTCTCTCCAAACGAAATTTAGTATTAAAATATCCCCTGTTTGAATTTTTACATTTTTAGTCTCTATATTTTTGAAACTTGTCAATTTAATACCCGAGGTTTTTTTTTTTTTAAAATTTCACAAAGGACCCCAATAATATATTCCGAATTTAAAATATGTCCTAAAAGCTTTATATTTCTTTAAAAATATTCTCTGTTCGGAATTTTACAACACAGACTCCCCAGATTTTGTAAAATTTCGATTAAGTCCCTAAAATTTTAAAATAACTATTTTATAGGCTGTCTTGCGACAGTTTCGTATTTCTCAATGATCAAGGGGTAAACGATGTCCGATGGACCTGAAACTTTAACCACACATAAAGGACTTGCAAATCTAAATTCTGTCCAAAGGGATCTTTAATCCGAGGTGTAGATTGTGAAGTATGAATTTTTAAACCTCATGGCCGAAATGAATAAAGAAACCCTAGGAAACTAATCTTTCCTATGTTTTATCCTAATTTCTTAATCTTAAAATCCTCTATCCTTATTTCTAAATACTCATGGTCCTCCTAAGCTAACCGAAATATATATATATATATATATATAATGAACAATTCATGCAAATCGATCATCACTATCAAGTAAACACGAAGAACTCGATGAAGAACATGCAAACACGTAAAAATTCGAAATTCCTAATATTGTTTACGTATGTAGGTGATCTTCACCTACCTTAATCCGCAGAGAATTGTGTTACGAGCGTGATCCCGACCCTTCGTTCCGAAGTTCCTCCTCGCCCGTGAGCTTCTCCCTTTCTTTTCCCTCTTTTCTTTTCTTTTCTTCTCTCCCTCTCTCCCTCTCTCCCACTCGGCCTCTCCCTCTCTCTCTCCTTTTTATTTTCTTTCTCTTTCTTTCTTTGATTCTCTCGGCCTCTCCTCTCTATGATGGTGTCTCCCTATTAATTTTTAGTGTTATTTATTCTTGTGTTAATGGTGTATTAGGTGTATTTGATGGCTTTTGATTTTTGTATTCAAGTGTTTGGGATATCACTTTATTCCTTCTCATCTCCATAAAAATTGCCACCTCCTATTGTATTTGTAGTTGAGTTGTTAATATATATTTTAGGTTAATAAAGTATGTATTAGTTTTATTTTTATTTTGTTTGTTTCATTTTGGAGTTGAATTGTTTTGCTTGATTTGTTTTGTTTTTGATTCTATTAGTATTATAGTATTTTTGGGTCAAAGTCATGAGGTGTAAAGAGGTCCCTCTCCTTACATAAAAATTGCCCATTTATTTATTTATTATTTTTCTTATTATTATATTTTATTGGGCCAAAATCCTAATTTCTAGTCTACCTCTCACAATTGGACCATTACTTTTCTTTTGGTCCAATTGGGCCTTTATTTTTCATTATCGGATCAAATTTAAATTCTTGTCTTGACTCGGGAAGAAAAATCGGTGTATGTTCGAAATCGACTTCATACTGTTCGATTATTATTAATGTAATCTCGTATAAATTTTACGGGTATTACACTCATGCATAACAACTAAAACAAATCATGCAAAGTTCACGTATCGTCATGTGAGCACATAAGCACGTAGGTCACACACAAGCAAGTTACGTGTCGTAGTTGAGTTTCTACTTACCTGTCGTCCAAGCTAAACTAGCGTACTCCCTCGTGAAGTTTCTAACTTACGACCTTTAAATAAAAAGGTTGAAGCATTAGTACCTTACCTTCCTTAGCTAATTTATCGACATAATTAGTTTTCGTCATACTAGTTATTTAGACTATATTAATTCGCTAGAACTCAAAATTACTCGATTTATCGTGCTAAGTTTTCTAAGTCATTCTATTTCTACACTAGGTCATGTTAGTATTTGATTGTTACGTTAAATGAGCTCGGCGAAAGTTCCCTAAATTAGTTCACTCGATTCGACCAATCTTCTAAATTTCAATTCCTTTCGATCGATTTGTGCGATCTAAATCGATCGATTTTATGTTGATTCCCACAACTCGGCGAAAGTCCTATTTAAACTTAGTTTCGATCGAAACTCCTAAACGCTCGATTCAACCTCATGGAACCATTTTCCGTCGCCCGATTGGTACGCATGAGCCCACATTCGATCGATTGTGTGTGCATGGCTTTGTTTCGCCCGATTCGTTTTGCACTTGGAATCGCCCGATTTGATTGCATGAAACCCTCCATCGGCCGATTTGTAAATCGCCGCGTGTTCTCATCATCATGACATCGCCTTCATTTTTCCCAATTCCATGCATGCCATGAGGGTTTCGCCGTTCTTGAAATCGCACGACTCGTTCGGCTTGAAATCACCCGATTCGAGTCATTTCCTAAAATCGCATGCAAATTGCCGAGTTTCTACTCGAAATACAATCGCCCGATTTGTTATTTTTAAACCCTACTATCGATTGATTCCTCATAATGCAACAAAGCGCCCTATTTCTCATGCATGCAAGCTCGCTCTCGATTCGATCATCAAGGCTTCTTAAATCGCCCGACGCAAGAATCGCCGAACATATGCTATATGTAATTTATTTTGAAATCGCACGATTTGTCACACAACTAAGATCGCCCGATTTGTTACCTAATTTTTCTCGATTCGATTGAACCTTTAAATCATCTACCCGAAACCACATTCATAGCTCAATTTAATCCAGAATTCATAAGTTCTAAGGTTTTCTTCCACCCAAAAATGTCCAGCACTAACTTAAGATTATCTCATGCACAAGTGATGAACCCTAAAACACGTTAGGCTATCCCATACTTAACTAATCTCGAGTAAACCCTCAAATATAAGTTCACACCCTACGTTAGTGCTTTTGCCGTCTATGGTGCACTTGAACTCCTCAAGTCTTCTTAATCCTAATTATAATTTAACTAAATAATCCTAGTAAAGGAAATCATAATAGCTTAAAGTAATTAATTGACTTACTAGTTTCAAATTCCTCGCTAGCTTGAGGGCGAATTTTCGAGCTTCCTTCGATTCCTTTCTTTCTTCTCCCTTTAAGCTTTCGTTGGTTTCTATCTAAATGTGGTTATGGAGATAAAAAGTTAGATTAGATATTTTAACAAAGGGCATGGTGATGGGACTTAGGTGGCGTGAGGTCTCCTCATTTTGAGGAAGCTTTGTCCCCTCCCAAGTTGGGCTTTTCATTTTGGGTCTAATGTTTGGTCCTAGCCCATTATAATTCCTATAGTCCAACTAATGTCATTATTAGTATTATTTACTTCAATTTCCCTTGCCCTATACTTACGAAAATCACAAGTAGGTTAGATGTCCCAAAGATAATTAATTACATGCACAATGTTCACATAATCACTTAGGCACGAAATTCACAAAATCTCGTAAGCATAGAACGTGCACGTAAATTAGTATATAGTCACATAGTTAGCATACGAAATTCACAAAATCGTATAAAACACAAGCGAATATTTATTGGCCTACTAGCTTACGAGGACTCGGGTTCTACATCCACCCCCCTTAAGGAGGATTTCGCCCCCGAAATCAGCTCTTTTGGAACAACTCAGGATAACGAATTCTCATTTCATCCTCACGCTCCCACGTGGCTTCTTCCGTCGACAGATTTCGCCATAATACTTTCACTAAGGAATCTCTTTATTCCTGAGCCTCTTAGTTTCGTACATCAATATCTCTACGGGGGCTTCCTCGTAACTCAGATCTGGTTTCAGTTGTCGATGTAGAAACTTGTTCCCCATCACATGATTCGGGTCCGCTAGGTACTTTCGTAGTGTTGAGAGTTGAGACGTGGAATACATCGTGCACTTGCGACAACGATGTGGGCAATTCCAGTTGGTATGCTACCTCGCCAACTCTTTTCACTATTCTGAATGGGCCAATGTATCTGGGGCATAGTTTCCCTTTCTTTCCCAATCTCTTTACGCCCTTCATTGGCGATACCTTTACAAATACCAGATCATCTATTTCGAATTCCAGTGGTCGGCGCCTTTGGTCTGCATAGCTCTTCTTCCTACTTTGTGCCGTTCGCATTCTTGCTCGTATTGTTGCTACAACCTCCGTCATTTCTCGTACTATATCAGGGCCTAGCATCGCCCGTTCACCGATATCGTCCCAATGTACGGGGGATATGCACTTATATGCCCATATAGCGCTTCGTACGGCACCATCCCAATGGTAGAGTGATAGCTATTGTTATACGAGAACTCGACTAGTGGGAGGTACCTACTCCAATTTCCTTGAAATCGAGCACACAAGCTCGTAGCATATCCTCTAACGTCTGTATCGTTCGTTCGGATTGACCGTCCATTTGCGGATGGTAGGCAGTGCTAAAGGAAAGCTTCGTTCCCATCGCCTTTTGCAAGCTCGTCCAAAAATTTTGACAAAAATCTTGAGTCACGATCCGAGACTATAGACGACGGAATTCCGTGAAGGCGTACTATTTCCTGGATGTAGAGTTCTGCGTAGCATTCTATAGAAAATGTCATGCTTATCGATAGAAAATGGGAATACTTGTTGGTTAGTCGGTCGACGATTACCCATATCACGTCATGCCCCTTTACGTTCTTCGGCAAACCGACAACGAAGTCCATCGTTATGTTATTCCATTTCCATTCGGGAATCAGCAACGGCTGTAATGTTCCCGCTGGTCTTTGATGTTCGGCTTTTATTTGTTGGCACGTCAGGCATTTACCCACCAATGTCACTATATCTCTCTTCATGCCTGGCCACCAGTAGTTTTCCCGTAGGTCCCTGTACATCTTCGTGGCTCTGGATGAACTGAATATGTCGTGGCGTGTGCTTCCGTCATTATCGTTCTTCGAAGTTCTGCAACGTTGGGCACGTATAGCTGGTTCCTGAAATACAACATTCCGTCTTCCCGCACCGTAAAATTCTCTGCTGGTTGTTCCTTCTGTGCTCCCTTGACTTTCGTATAGAATTCATCTTCTTCTTGCGCCTTCTTGATTCGTTCCAACAGTGTGGGTTGCAAGGTTAAGGCCGCTAGTTGCGTCTCAACTTCGCCTAGTTGTACAACTTCCACTTCTAGTACTTGTAGTTCTGCACTCACTGCCTTTCGACTTTATGAATCAGCTACCACGTTTGCCTTGCCTGGGTGGTAATTAATTATGCAGTCGTAGTCCTTGACTAGTTCTAACCACCGCAGCTGCCTCATGTTCAGCTCCTTTTGCGTGAAGAAATACTTTAAGCTCTTGTGGTCTGTGTATATCTCACACCGCTCTCCATAGAGATAATGTCTCCAAATTTTGAGAGCGAAGATCACTGCCGCTAGCTCCACATCATGTGTCGGGTAATTTTTCTCGTACTCCTTCAGTTGACGAGAGGCATAAGCCACTACTTTCCCGTTTTCCATTAGCACGCATCCTAATCCATTCTTCGATGCGTCGCTATACACAGTAAATCCCCCAGTTCCTGAGGGTATCGTAAGAACCGGGGCTGTTAGGTCCTACGATTAACAACTCTATGATCCTAGGCATGAATTCTAAGTAATTCGATGATAATGATCGGCATTAAGATTCGATCAAAAAACTGAAATGAAGAACAAGAGAGAGAATTCGAGTAGAGTGAGAAAGTTACTATTGTTTCTCTCTCTAGAAATTGAATTGCCAGCCTTTCGGATCAATTTCCAAAACTTTCTCTATTGATTGCGATTGATTACAAAGTATTTAAACCAAACACATTTGGTATAAATATCTATCTAGTCCTAATCTACGGACTAATACAAATAAAGCCCCTAATTACAAGGACAACTAATGAAATCAAAGCACAATTAGAATTGATCTTCTACATTCTCCCACTTTGTGCTTGATTGCGTCTCTGCGCTGTTTGTCCTCGTCGGGCGTAGTAAGATCTGCGCAAGCCCAACGCATGCTCAAAGTTCCTGATCGTGTTCCTCAGCTCACTCCTCGATATCTTCTAATAGTTCCATTAGGAGCGGCTGTTCTCTCACGAACCTGTGGATCCTCAGCATCGTATCTCGATTGATTTCTTCCAACCTTTGCTCGATGTTTTTCCTGACGACCTTGAGCGTCCCATCGTAAACTTATGAGTCTCAGTCTTCAGCATCAACCTACTCTTCTTGGCGATTGGATTGTGGTAGGTGATTCCTAGGACTGAGCTGATGTGCACGTGATTGTTGGGAAGCCCTTCGATCTCAGGTCATTTGTTGAGCGGAACGGTCATGCTAACCTTCTTCATGTTGCTCTCCAGAGCCATCTGAAGGTCGTGTGCAGCGAAGTACTTGACTTAGCGCATCATGAACTGGTAGAGTCCCTCGAGTCCTTCTTTCTTGATGAAGCCTTGAGGACCTTTGTACTTTTCCACGTACAGCTGATAGAGACGGTATACCTCATCAGCAGGGATGTACGGTAGGTCGCTCTCGCTTAGATCTTCTCGAGTTCTATCTACTCGCTCGATGGTGTAGTGAGGTGTTGGAAGTCCTCCTTTTGCACAGTAGACGCTGAGTAGTTGGCATATTGGGGAGAGACCCTTATAGTGGCTCTTGACTTGTTCTTTAGTCATCCCCAGCCTTACATCAGGTCCAAGTTTGGTCAGCATCCAAAGGTAGGTCATCCTCTTTTGCTGATCCCAGTGAGAGATTCCTCTTAGCTCGAACGTCTTGAAGCCGTCGTCTTTGATGCTCCTCCGGCATGAAATGGGTCATCCACTATCCGTCGAAGATATACTTATCTACAGCCTCATGTGGATTGACGCCATGTCCTGAGGGGCTCGGTTGGTCTGGAGCGACCGAGGGAGTAGCTTGAGTAGCTGCTAGGGCTATGAGCATTGCGGCACTTGCTTCTTCTTCCGGAAGCAAGGGGCTTGTCAGAATCGGTGGTGTGGGCGGAGGCATCCTGAGGTGAAAGGTTGGTGGGTCGATGTGGGTTAGAGTGGTGGTGCGGTGCGTGTTGTGGGTAGTTTGGGTGGTTTGTGTTTGGTGGGTGGTTTGCGTTTCACCTGCTCCAGCGCTTGTTTGCGTTGCGCCCGAGCCTTGTCCTTGGCCACTAGTAGATGTCCTTAGCCTCTTCTACCCCTCATGATGATCCTAATCGTCAGGGTCTTCATGTCGGCGTCTTGAGTGGGAGCTTTGGCCTCGGCAAGTATCAGTAAGTGGCTCAGGATGATCCACCAATCGCCTGTAAAGAGACTCTTCTTGAGGCGACCGGATGGAGAGGCCGATCAGTCGGGCGAGTAGGATGTCGTGGAGCTCGGTTATGGGTATGGTGTATGGGTTGATGAGGATGGATGAGTTTTGTAGAGGGTCGGTGGTAGTGGGTTGTGGAGGTGTGAGGTTGGGTTGTGACGAGGTGCCTTCGGAGACAGGTGGTTTCCCGGTGTCTCTGCGAGATGTCTCTATGGCAGTAAGAACTCTCTCCATTATTTTGTCTTCAAACGATTGAACAGCAGCGGAGAGAGCGACTTGGAATTGCTCATTCGTCACAAATGGTGCAGACGCCTCCGAGGATGGACCAGGACGACTGATGTCGCCTGTTAGCAACCCTTGAGCAGACATCGGCTCCTCAGGTTGGCTTACAGTCACTTGAGGTTGTGACTGTATGAGACTTCCACCCAATCCTTGAGCCGTATCTGGAAGATTATCCTCTATGGGTGTTACGGCAGGCTCGGTTTGGACCTGCGAACCAGACACCAGAAGTGGTTGTTGCGGCTCAAGATTGAGTGAAGAGGTGCCGGCAACACTTGAAGAAGTGAGCAGCGTGGTATCTGGTGTTATGGTGACGGCGGGGAAGAGGGACTCCATTTGTATACTAAGTCGTCTGGGAGTCCGTCTTATCAGGCTAATCTCCTCATCTGACTCCGTGTCAGATGGGGTAGCTGTGAGAGGAGTGGGTCACGTTTAACATCCCCTAGAGCCTGATCCATCACCAGTGGAAGCGAGCTCTGTCCCATTTCTGTCTCGGGCTGTGCGTCTTGTTGAAGAACCTCCTCAATGGTTTCTTCGAGCACGCCTACATGTACGGCACTTCCACTTGAAATGTTTCGGTAGGAGCTTCTTGCCCCAACTCTGCAGCCAGTACATCGATCAGCGTGGCGTCTATGTCAGAAATTTCTTCGTCCTGAGTTGGTAGCTCCTGCTCGAGGTCCTGGGCCACTTCATCAATCAACATGGCCTCAGGGCTTTGGTGTTGTTGCGGTTGGGGAAGGCTAACTCCAAAATCTGCCGGGGGCCCTCTAATCATCTCCTCGGTGAGGTGATTCTCCCGGCAGTACCTCTGATATTCAGCTCCTGTGGGGTCAGCAAGCCGAAGAAGGTTTAGTGGATTGGGCATGGAAGGCTGAGCTAGGTCTACTAGCCTTGGGTTGTGGAAGAACTTGAGCCTTGCTTTTGTCTGATCTGTTCTGCGAGGTCATTCCAGATCAGCTGGGCAAAATCGTAATTCCGCGAGAACACGACTCCGTGAAATATCCGGAGGATGTGGCCATTGCCTTTGTCGAAGCCCGCGTGCTTCGGTGATAGACACTTGTTCACAATCCCGAACAATGTCTTCCACGGATGAGGGATACCGTTGCTCTGGACCTGAGCTAGCTTGGTGAGCGGTGGACGGTACCGCATCAAGAGGAAATCATTCACCAGTTCTGCATCTGATGGGAGGGGGTCGTAGTTTTGGCTGTGAGGGAGGTCAAGTAGAGCTCTGAACTCGTTCTTGCCCATGCAGATGTGCCTCGTCCCTACAACCGTCGTGAAATGGTATGTCCCGTCCAAAATGAGGCTCTTGATCATCCCCCAAAACTGCTGGAGGTAGACCATCGGCACTGATGCTGTCAGTAAGTGCATGCCATAGTGGATGGCCTTGCAGAATGGACACGATTATGTCGTCTGGACACCGGAAGGTGGTCAGGTCTAATTGGAAGTTCGTGTCGTGGACGTTGAGATATAATGTCTTCTCGTATATGTGGTTATATGTAGGATAACGATCCATCTGAAAAATAAGAGATATAAAAGTTAATTAGTTCATAAGTTTAATTTTAGTTGAAAATTGATTTAATTTCATCAAACTATAATATTGTATCAAGTCATGACATGTTTGATGAATTTTGAATTGAAATCGTGTACCATGCATATAGGATACTTGATTAAAAAAAATGTAATGTCATGATTGTAATTTTGAATCAAACATGTAAAGTGTGAAAAAAGTTTGAAATTTTCTAAGTATTTGATTCGCGGGAAATGTCACTGTCATGCCGAGATATTTTTCGCTCGATAAATTTGGTCGTCAAATTGATTTCCTATGCATTGATTTCAATTGAGATAACTCCGTTTAATTTTGCGATCGAGAAAATTTTACTCGCTAATGTTCGCTACAGTGTAAAGGACTTAGAAAAAAAATCTTCTAAGTGTTGAAATTGGAATCATGAGACTGTAGCCGATCAATTTACGATCGAGAAAAATTCCGCTTAAATTTACGATCGAGAAATTATTTCTCAGGTAAATTTACTATCGAAAATTTTCCTCGATTGAATAAAATTTTTCGATTTGAAATTTGTCGAGCGGTACATGATTTTCGATTCTAAGTAAAATTTTTCGCTGCGATATTTTTCTATTGAGAAAAGTCAACGAAAAACTAAGCGGCGAATTTTACAATCGAAAAATTAAGCGTTGAAAAAATAATTTTTTCGCTCCTAAATTTTTGCGACCAAAATAAAATGAAATCGAAAATTCTATTTTGCGATAGTAAGTATTGCGCTCGATCTAATTTGCATCTAAATTGTCTATTCAGAGCTTAATTCTTTCGCTCGCAGAAAATCCTAATTAGATTTCTCGACGGTAAGTGATTTGTCGGTCAAAATCTTCTTTCTTAGCGACTAAGTCAGAATTTAGCGATCGAAAACTAATTCGAGACAAACAGTATCTCAATTGAATCGGAATTCAATTAAGACTCTTTGCGATCGACAAAGTTCTTCGATGGCTTCAAACATTCAAATACCCAGTTTCTTTCAAAACTTAACTTAGTGGTCTAAGATGCAGATTTTTCGACAGTTTAAACTACCAGATTAAAAAAAACAACGAAACTATGTTAAGTGCAGGCATTAACCCGGATAAAACTCGTAAACATGCCTAAATCACTATAAAATAGTATACGGTTTTCTCAGTTTGGAGAACAGTCGAGAATCTAATCCTAATCACGCGAAAAACTGCAAAATGCAGATGCTAATGGAGTTAAATCGCACACAAATGTCAAATGAATCTCATTTCTACCTTAAACAGACAATTTGGTGTTGAAAAAATTGAAAGATTTGTGAGAGATTTGAGCTGTCTGTGAAAGTTTCTCGAGAGAGAAATTTTTGCGATTTAGGTTTGCGTGAGATGAAGTTTTTCGACTGACAAAAAGTGAACTTTTATTAACTCGTTGTAAGTCAATGTTGGGTTTGCGATTGGATGTTTTGCGATTAAATGGATCAGGCCCATTACTATTTGCGCTTGAGAAATATTGATTCGAAAATTGCTCTTCAATTCAATTTCTCAATCGCAAATTATCGCGGCCAATCAAAATCATTCCCAACACTGTTTACGATCGAGAAACATATGATTGCGAATTAATTCTTATATCCAATTTCTCGATTATAAGTACTTCTAAAATTTTCAGATTGACCCCTATTTCAAATAAAATCACATTGTAATGCTCCCCCTCAGAATTAAAATCAATGTAATTAACTCCCTTGATTTTCTATGTAGTAACGTCTAGCTCCCCTGGCAGAATGAAAAAAAATCTGTACCACTTAGAGAAAAAAACATTAGAAATAATAGAGTTAATTAACAATTATTTTTGGTATGTTTTCCTTTGAATATTTGGTCTGTGACAATAGCTCTTTGTCTAGAAGTGTCGACGTCTCACTCCTTTATTTTGTTTGAAGAAATCCGAAATTCTTAGAGAAAAACCTCAAAAATATTTGGAGTTAATGCACGATTTTTATATTTGCTCCCCCTCAAATAATGCGCGAGAATTGACTAAACATGCAAGCATATGAAATCAATTCAAGTCACGAGCATATAACACACACATATTTACCTAGTAAGCACATATACATGGTCCCAAAAACATGTATTGAAGATATTGTGTGAGGGTAAGAGCAATGAAAAATTTATCGCATTTAAACAATTCAGTACCAATGCAATCTAAAATTACATTTAGAATGTGCGATAACCAAATAAATTCGCATTTATTCAATTCAACGCATATGAAACATAAAATTTCATATCAGAATGTGCGAAACATTTTATTTATTTATTTATTTATTTTTATGTATATAAGAAAATGTTTTTATGTATATTACTATTATTATAGTATGAGGTCAGATTATTTTGCTTCGATCAATCGTCACACCTAAAATTTTACGAGACATTTGAAAGAAGAAAATGCCGTCAAGTCATGTCGTCAAACTAAAGTCCTAAGTTCATAAACTGGTCCATTTCGACAACTCTCACTAGGTTCGCTCTTGCACTCAATAATTTCTAACTTGGTATTTTTATATTTATATCGCTCAAGTCAACACAAGCAATTTTAAGTCAACTTACCTGTGATCGAGGCATTTTTTAATCATTTCACCTAAGCGAGAGACCGTCGATTGGAATCAAAGGGTTGTAAGGGTTATAGTTTGGTTAAGACTTAGAAGGGAAGGAATTTAGAGGAAAGTGTGCTTATCTCTTCGTCATCTTCCTTTTCTACGTCCGTCTCCTTTTTTCGGCGTCTTTCTTTTTTTTTCAATCTTTTCTCCCTCTTTTTCTTTTAAGAATTATCCCTTTTTATGCTATGCTCAAGCTGAAGCTCCGCTTCTCCACGAGGCTATAGGAGATTACCGTAGGCGAAGTTCTTCTTGGTGGTTCTCGGGCCGATACCGTGCTCCTCTTCTCTTAATCCCTAGAGAGGTTTCAGAGATTATCTTTTTGGAGAAGTTCACGGTTATGGAATTCGTACCCAAGGCTGCACTCCTCTTCTCGATTCCCGATATAAGACCGGATTATCGTTGGAGAAGTTCACTTCGTGGTGCTCCTCTTTCTAGTCATCTGACAAGCGTACGAGATTATCGTTGGAGAAGTTCACAGCAGGATCCATGGCACCGTCTAATAAATAGTCGGAAGGCAGGTTCCTTTGGTCTGATTGCGCCTTGAGCAATGCCTTCTTTTGTCATCATCCTCCTTATTTTCTCCCCCTCCTTTTCTCGTTTAAACAACCATCCGAAGAGTATATAATACGGTTGAAGGCTAGGAATGGGATTCAAAGGAAGAAAAGGGCGTCGGAGAAGGCTCAAAGTGGATGACTTAAGGGCTAATGAGAGGAAAATTTTTTTATAAGGCCGAGTGAGGAATAACCTAAGCGCCCTTATCATTTTCCTAACGATCTAAGGCAAGGTGAGTATGAAGCCAAGTATCGCTAGTTAAGACAAGCAATTAATGTGTGACTCACTCGAGAAATAGATCCAAAGAAAGGAAAAAACAAGGCTTGAATCCTCACATATGTATAGTGGCTTTGTATCTAGTGGAGCAACCTAATGACCTTTAGACACAAGAATGCGACTTAGACTGACAAAATTAAGCAATTAAATCGATCACATGTGGGGGTAAAATTCTAAGTGACTTTAGATCAAAGCAACCTAAAGGATTTCGTCATTCCCCTATATTATAGGTATATGTATAGTATTAAATTGTTTTTTATTAAATTCACGCAAGATAAAGCATATAAGCAAAGAAAACACATAGCATAGAACATTTAGTAGCACAGAAGATCAGGTAAAGCACATATTATGGAAGATTCAACATGCCTAATTTTCAGACAAGGAATTGAAATCGTTTTTCATCCAATGCCTTGGTGAAAATGTCAGCTAGCTGGTACTCCGTGTTCACGAAATACTTATCTATGGTGCCTTTTTCTACATGATCTTTGATAAAGTGATATCTAATGTCTATGTGTTTTGTGCGTGAGTGATGAACAGGATTGCAAGTAATAGCAATGATACTTTGACTATCACTATATATGGGTATATTATTTAAATTGTACCCATAGTCGCGAAGCTGAGTCCGCATCCACAGCATCTGGGAGCAACAACTGGCGGCAGCCACGTATTCCGCTTCGACCGTCGAAGTTGACACAGTGCTGCTTTTTGGATGACCAGCAGACCAGCTTTTCGCCTAGAAATTGAGCGCCACCGGACGTGCTTTTCCTGTCCATTCGGCAACTTGCATAATCAGCGTCAGTATAGCCTATAAGTTTGAAATTCGTACCCTTTGGATACCATAGTCCAAGGCTATAAGTGCCCTTAAGGTAACGCATAATTCTTTTGACCGCGAGCATATGGGATTCTTTTGGATCGGCTTGAAAACGGGCACATAAGCAGGTGGCAAACATGATATCCGGCCGGCTCGAAGTGATGTAGAGAAGAGATCCAATGATGCTGCGATACAGTGTGACATCGACCGACTTGCCAGAGGGATCGGCATCCAACTTGCAGCTTGGTGACATAGGAGTGCTGAGAGGCTTGCTCTGATCTTGATGGAATTTCTTCACAATATCCTTGATGTATTTTGTCTGACTGATGAAAATCCCATCTTCGAGTTGCCTGATTTGTAGTCCTAAGAAGAACTGCATCTCTCCCATGTGACTCGTTTCGAACTTGCTTTTTATTAGATCTCCAAACTTCGTGCAAAGCCGTGGATTAGTTGATCCGAAGATGATGTCGTCGACGTATACTTGAACGACCATCAGATCTTTGTCTTGCCTTTTGATGAAGAGAGTTGTGTCTATCGTTCCTCGTATGAATCCAGACTTCACTAGGAATTCACTCAGGACATCGTACCAAGCACGTGGGGCTTGTTTTAGTCCATAGAGAGCTTTGTCTAATCGATAGACGTGATCGGGATGTTCTTGATCAACGAAGCCTTCCGGCTGAGCGACGTAGACTTCTTCTTTTAACACGCCGTTGAGAAAGGTGGTCTTAACATCCATTTGATAGACTTTGAAGTCTTTGTGGGCCGCAAAAGCCAGGAGAAGGCGGATAGCTTCGATTCGGGCAACAGGAGCATATGTCTCGTCGTAGTCTATGCCTTCCTGTTGATTGTATCCCTTCGCAACTAGCCTTGCTTTGTTCCGGATCACTTCACCATCTTCATTCTTCTTGTTTTTGAATACCCATTTGGTTCCGACGATTGTTCTCCCATGCGGACGGGGTACTAAGGTCCACACTTGAAGACGTTCGAATTGATGAAGTTCATCATGCATCGCTATTACCCAATCCGGGTCTTGAAGTGTGTCTGCTACCTTGGTAGACTCATTTTTACTTAAGAAGCAGCTGAAGAGACTGTGTTGACGACGTGTCCTCACTCCATCCGAAGGATCGCCAATTATCTGATTAACCGGGTGACCTCTAGTCCACTTGCGCTCATGAGGCAAGGCTGAAGATGATGCATCAGCCATCTGTGGGTCTAGATTTCCTGTAGTTTCTGATTGATCAATTGCGTGAGGAAGTTCCAACTCTGCACTTGGAACGATCGTCTCTGATGATTCTTCCTCAATAACCACTGTAGGTTCTTCGTTATTCTGTGGCAATTCTGAATCGGGTGAGGTAGGGACGTGAGAAGCACTTGGTACGTCGGTCTCGTCGGGTGGAGAATCCACTATAGGTGTAGTAGTATTTGACCGATATACTGGCTCGAAGAGAGAGTCCAAATCGTCTAATGCAAGTCTCGGTGCTTCTTCTGACGTTGAATTCGGAGTTGTTGCCATCTTCTGTTGGTTTGTGCCACACACCAGTGAAAACAGGTTCTGAACTGTTATATTCAGAAGCTATCTGGTTAGGTACGGGTCCTGAACAGAGGTGTGCAGGAGCCATCGGGTTGAGCACGGGTCCTGGACTAAAGTGACCAGAAGCCATCCGCCACTTCGTGGAAAGTGACGTTGTAGCTTTCTTTGATTGTGTGGTTGGACTTGATGTATACTCGGTACACTTTCGAGGTTGAAGAATACCCGACGAAAGTGGCTTCGAATGCTTTAGGGTCGAACTTAGCACGTTGCTCTCGGTCGTTCGCCACAAAGCACTTGCACGCAAAGACTTTAGAGAATGAGATGTTGGGTACTCGTTTGTTGATAATTTCGTACGGAGTCTTGTCAAAGCGCTTGTGAACCACCGTCCCGTTTTGAGTGAAACATGCGGTATTTACTGCTTCCGCCCAGAGAAAATGTGGAAGACCGGAGTGGATGAGCATCGTACGCGTGGCTTCCACTAGAGTTCTATTCTTTCGTTCGACTACCCCGTTCTGTTGAGGAGTCTTGGCGGCTGAAAATTGTTAACTTATTCCAAGTTTCTGATATAATTCAATGAGACATTTGTTCTTGAACTCAGTGCCATTGTCTGTTCGAATGACTTGGATAGTCTGCTGCAGCAAATTTTGAGTAGTGTTCACGAAATAGACGATCAAGTCCCCTGTCTCATCTTTTGTTTGGAGAAACCTTGTCCATGTGTAGCGAGAGTAGTCATCGACTATGACCAGCAGATACTTGCGTCCATTTATACTCTGTGTCTTCATCGGGCCACAGAGGTCCATATGTAGCAGTTCCAGAGGACGTGATGTAGAGGCTACTTGTTTGATATGATGAGATGCTCGCTTCATTTTTCCTAATTGGCACGCCGAACATTAATGCTCTTTTTGTAAAGGTATAGTTGGAAGACCATGAACCAACTTTTTCTTTGAGAGATGTTGAAGAGCTTTGATGTTAAGATGAGACATGCGTTGATGCCATAAGCTGTTCCTCTGAATTACAGTCTGAGATATGAGGCAAACAGTTGTCGAGGGCCGCACGGATGTCAGGTTTATCGTGTATAGATTTTATTTCCGAAGTCCTTGTAGGAGTTCTGTGTCCTGACTATCATTCTGCACCGGTCAGTATGAAAGACCACCTGGAACCCTTTGTCACAGAACTGGCCTATGCTGAACAAGTTATGGCGGAGGCCTTCGACGTATGAGACATCTTTAATAGTCAGATTCTCCAGAATGATATCCCCAAGTCCTAGAATTGGGGCTGAATCGTTGTTTCCAAACCTGACTTTTCCATTCAGTCGGTCTTGATAGTTGCTCAGCAGCTCTTGACTTCCCGTCATGTTTGTGGAGCAACCAGAGTCGAGGTACCACACATGATGGATCTCTTGTGACGAGGTGGATGCTTTGTCGTCGTCCGTATGATTGGCAGTTTTAGCGTCCGATTCATTGTCGAGACGGGCCATGAGGGCTAAATTCTCTTCTTCAGAAGTCGACGTGCCCTCGAGCCATTGGTCTTGTTCGGCCATGAGAGCTACTCCAGCTTCCTTCTGTTTAGTCAATTGTAGCTTCCTGGAGTAGTAGTTGGCATCTCTCTTCTTCGGAAGAGTGCACTCTCTGGCAAAGTGACCTGGCTTGCCACAGTTGATGCATTTGTTGACTTCGGAGCTCTCAGGTGCACGTTCCTTGTTTTTAGAGCTTGTAGTCCGAAATTGGCTGAGGTCGAAGAATTCTTCTTGAAGTACTTCTTGCTCATCATCTTTCCTATCAAGGCCAAACTGCTTCCCTAGGGCTTTTATATTTGGCTCAACATCGGAGTCCGATTCTTCTTCCGACTCTGAAGGTGAAGGAGGCCTAACGATCTTTTCTTTTCTTAGCTTTGAGCTCATCTTCTCTGAGACTAAGGCAACCGTGTCTTCGATCTGTTTGCCCTTCTACTCCTTTTGAATCTCGCTTATATCATCCTCATGTTGTGCGAGATTGTCAAACACGGCATGGATATCCAGCTCCTCTAGATCTTTATTCTATCGAACTTGAGTGGATATCTTTTTCCATTCCGCGGACAGGGAAGAGAGAAATATGATGTTTGTCTCCATGTTGGTCTTCGGGATTTCTATCTTCCTCATCTCGTTGAGAAGAGCGAGGTATCTTTGGTAGATCTGATATAGACTTTCCTCCGGCTTTGCTTTGAAGGAGTCGTAAGCTGTGAGAATGTTCGCCTTTTTGGCCTTTATGCCAACTTCCGTCCTCTGCATCATCCTATGCAGTTCATCCCACATTCCTTTAGCCGATGAAAGGCTATCAATCTGTCTATATATGTCGTTGGGGATGTGCTGCATGAGGGTATTCATAGCTACTAGATCAGCCTTAGCTCGAGCCCTTTCCTCGATTGAGTACTCCCTAGGCTCCTTCAGTCGCCTAGATGCGGGAATTTGAGGAGTTACCGATTCATCACCGGGGACATTCACCCAAAACTGTGCGGGTCCCTCTTCTAGTGATTTCAGCAAATTCTCGGCTGGATCTTTTAAAGTGATGAAATTGAGGAAGCGGCTCCTCCAAATGGTGTATTCACCACGTAGCAAGATCGGCGGACGATTGTCATTTCCAAGCGAGTATGCATCCATCTTGTTTTGTAGTAGAGTTGTTGAAGGATCTTCGTTAAGTGTTTTGACGGTTTGAAGATGATGTAATGTGCTTCACAAGTGGCAAAGTTCGTTAGTAGCGTTTGATTCGTAAAATAGTTCGAGAATTATTTTCAATTCAATCTTTAAAGTTTGATCGAAATAATTTCGTCGAAATTGAATATAATGTGTACTGTTCTCGTGCGAGGAAGTCTGTCAGCGAAATATTTTTTGGGCGAAATAAGTTGCCCAAAATCGTTCGGTCGAGAAAAATTTCCAGATCGTGAATTTATTTCGATCGTAAAGAAACAATACGTTAGTAAGTTTCTCGACAAGTCAAAATAAATCTGTTGACTGGAAAAGTTTCTCGCATGTAAATGATTTTCGCCTGGTCAATCGTTAAAGGTCTGACCGAAAATGTTTCTCGAGAGAAAGTTTTTTTTTCGCATGCAAAGTCAAAATTGGTCTCTCTCGAAAAAGATTTTCGCTGATTAATGCTCGAGAAATATTTCTAACTAAAATCGTTTCTAGTGTTGACGATTCTAGCGCTGACTTCGTATTCTGACCGAGAAAAAAAATTCTCGCGCCAAGTTTTTCGATCGAGAAATAAATCTGATCGTAAACCTAGCGAGAAAAATTAGAACGATCGAGAAAAAAATCACAGAATACGGTTAACACACATTCAAGCAAAACAACGCAATCAATTACTAACTACACACGAACAAGCGATTAAACACATTATGAAGCAAAGTATATCGAATGTGATCAAAATCAGAATGTGTTCTTCATGTTCTTCGCAAACAGTAAATCACATAATCGATTTAATCCTAAAAACGAAGTTCAAACAGCTACAAATCTGATCGCAATCATCATTTAACACTTAAACGAGCACAGAAACATCAAATTCAATCTCAATTAAGCACAAAATTAAGCTATTGGATCGAAAATAATTTTTCGCGCCAAACTGTTCTTCGATGAACAGTAATCAGAAAAAGATTTTCAATTCAGTTCTAACAATTTTCGATTCAAAACAGAACGAATCTGCTCTGATACCAATTGTTAGGTCCTACGATTAACAACTCTATGATCCTAGGCATGAATTCTAAGTAATTCGATGATAATGATCGGCATTAATATTCGATCGAAAAACTCAAATGAAGAACAAGAGAGAGAATTCGAGTAGAGTGAGAAAGTTACTATTGTTTCTCTCTCTAGAAATTGAATTGCCAGCCTTTCGGATCAATTTCCAAAACTTTCTATATTGATTGCGATTGATTACAAAGTATTTATACCAAACACATTTGGTATAAATATCTATCTAGTCCTAATCTACGGAGTAATATAAATAAAGCCCCTAATTACCAGGACAACTAATGAAATCAAAGCACAATTAGAATTGATCTTCTACAGGGGCGGTCGTGAGCCGCTTCTTCAGCTCTTTGAAGCTCTGTTCGCATTCCTTATCCCATCGGAAAGGCGTATTCTTTCTGGTCAGCCTCGTCAGTGTCGCGCGATCTTTGAAAAATCCTTAATGAATTTCCTATAATATCCTGCCAAACCGATGAAACTTCGTACTTCGATCACGTTTGTCGGTTGGGGCCAATTACTAATGGCTTCAATTTTGTTCGGATCTACAGAAAATCCCTGCTCCAGATACGATATGCCCCAAGAAGGCGACTTGGTCCAGCCAGAATTTGCACTTCTTGTTGGCGTACAACTGCTTTTCTCGTAGTATGCCTAGAACTGTTCTTAGATATTGTTCGTGTTCCTCTTTCGTCTGGGAATAGATAAGGATGTCATCAATAAAGACGTTGACAAACCTATATAGGTATGGCTTGAACACTCGTTTTGTTAGATCCGTAAAAGCCGCCGGCGTGTTAGTTAGCCCAAAAGGCATAACTAGGAACTCATAGTGCCCGTAACGAGTACTAAAAGCCGTCTTCGGAATATCTTCCAATTTCAGCTGGTGATATCCCGAGCGTAAATCGATCTTAGAGAAGTCTGCCGCACCTTGCAACTGGTCAAATAGATCATCTATTCTGGGGAGTGGGTGTCAGGACCCGGCGTCCGACCTCGTAATCCGTTCCGATCCTAAGTGCCTAATGCTTCGTTATCGTGCAAAAGCGTAAAAATGCGAATAAAATTTTTCTTTTTAAATGCGTGCGGAAGTCATACATACAAGTCAAAAGAATGTTCTCAAGTCATTCTTGTAATTCATCGTAGTCATGTCTACACAAATACAAATGCGTGTGTGCAGCAAAAGCTTCCTATGCGCCCGGCCTTCACAGGTCGTCATCCATACACACACTCCCACCTCAAAAGCAGCCGGATAGCTTCAAAAGATTGGCCTTGCGTAAAAATCGGATCACGTACCGTGATCGTCCGTACCTACAACACGTAACGTAAGGATGAGCCACCGAGGCTCAGTCTGCAAAAATTATGCATGTATGCACGTGTCCTAACGATCGACATTCCACGCCGTCGTTTTCTAACGCTCCTACTCTTTTTCTTATACTCGTACTCTTTTCTTACACTCATACTCTTTTCTTGACTCGTACATCATATGGGTCCTCGGCTTTCTATCCCACTATGCGCCATATCATAGAGATCTCAATCCACTAGGGATTTGTACATATGCGGAGGTTCACACACTAGAAGGTCACCCGAAGGAATCTTCCCTTACTCAATGTGGCATCCACGCGGACGCTTCTCACTGGTAGCCGACACCGAGGCCACTAACTGCGGAGGTCACCCGAAGGAATCTTCCCTCCCGGTTAGTGTTCACGCACTAGAAGGTCACCCGAAGGAATCTTCCCTTACTCAGTGTGTGCCCCGGGCAGCATCCTCCAGGTTGCATCTCCCGCATACGGGGTATTCCCCCAGCCTCTTATACAGGGTCTTATGGCTTCATTCGCCATGGTTGCATAGGGGAGCCGTGACTCTTCATTGAGTCGACACAAACGCCAATATCGGCGAGTATATATCGCACACAGGCGATCTTATGCACGCTCGTACCTCGCGTCTTATATACTACGCATGCGTGCAAATGCTCATGCCCATGCTCATAAAAATATGCAGATCATGCTATCATGCATAATATTAAATCATGTCGTACGTACACATTCCACATAAAGTCACGTAAGCACGAAATCACATAATCATACGCAGCAAGTTACGTGTCGTAGTTGGATTTCTATTTACCTGGTATCCTTAGCTATATCGTACGGTAAGTTGCTAATCTTCAAACCCTAAATATACAATCATAATAAATTAGGTGTGTTAGTCTAACCAGTATTTCACGAAATTGGCTTCGGGTGAATCTCGAGATATATTATAAGTAGATCTCGAGCTTGGTGTTGGAAAGATCTCGACATTTGTTTGGGTATAAAACTCGATATTATACATATAAAGGTTCGACATTTACATTCTACAAAGATCTCGATATATGGTTTCGAGATTACCTATAATATACCAATGTCGAAATATATATTGATATCATGCTTAAGATGTCGAGAGATGGTTATAACAAAATGTCGATATTAAGAAGATAAATGTCGAGGTGCATAAAGATTTCGATACTCTATATACCTTTCGACATTTCAGTTTTAAATATCTCAATATAGACCTTAAGTTCAGTCTCGACATTCTACATATAAAGTCCGATATTTACATAATATACAAAGATTTCGACATGTTGAAAACAGATTTCGAGTTATAAATCATGTACAATTTCGACATTTGGACTATTTAAAGATCTCGGGTTGATTCCTAGAATAGATCTCGAGCCTAGCTATGGAATTAAATATCGATATATGAATCTCGATATATGATATAGAATAAGTTTCGATATATAACATGCAAGGATCTCGAGCTATATAAAATGTCGATACTACATCTCAATATATTGACGGGATTTTAATTTACTTAATGACTTGAATCTCGAACTAACATCTCGATATCAATTATCAGTTATCGAAATAGACCTCGACATCCTTCTTATAAGATTTCGACATATATTTACAAGTGAATCTCGATATTACACTAGGGATTTCGATATTTACACTACACAAAGATGTCGAGTCTTACATGTATGACATTATATATAACATATCGAGATTATAACTAGGATTTAACACATAACATCTGCAAAGATATCAAGATTCACTAATAAGCTCTCGAGATTATGTCTCGACTTTTCAACTCGATATTTTCCTATCGAAATTCCTAACTAAATCCTCCCGGGTTTCATCAATTCTTAGGGTCCTCTTCCACCTAAACACGCCCCATACCATCCTAAGATCATCCCCAGCTAAGGTTACAACCCTTAGAACGAGTTAGGCTATCAATGCTTAATTAATCTCAAGAAATCCCTTAATTATGAATTTTATACAATAAGCTAGGGACTTTGCCGTCTATGGTGCTCTCAATTTCCTTAATCCTCCAATGAAATTTTACTAAATAATTTTAAATAGGGCAAATCATAGTAGCTTAGGGAGGATAATTTCGCTTACCACTTCGATTCCCAAGCTACTTGGTGTGCTTTTTAGGTAGAAAATCTCCTCGGCTCCTTCTCTTTTCCTTCTCTTGGATTTTTCGTTGGTTCTTGAGTGGTGTTATGGGTTTTTGAATTGTTTATTGGATATTTATCTTAGGCATGGAAAAAGGGTACTAGAGTTGGCGTGAGTTTCCCTTAATTCATGGAAGTTTTGTCTCCTAAGTTGGTATTCCTTGAATTGGGCCTAAGGTTAGGTGTTAGCCCAATTTTAATATTTCATAATCCCATTAATTTCTTAGCCCATTTTGATGCTTCATGGTCCAATAAAATCCTAGTCCATGTTTCTATACGCCATCCTCGAGAATTTCCTCCTTGTGGGGAGTCATCGTAACACATAATTAATAGCACATAATTTCACTTAATTCTCATAAAAATCACGAGCATAAAGTTCGTAAGATCCCATAATCATATGACATATACGCAATTCACATGAAACCATTCGAATCATAACAAAATTTATTGGCCGACCTAGTTTGCGAGTCTCGGGTCCTACATCCTCCCCCCCTTAAGGAGGATTTCGCCCCCGAAATCAACCCATGTGAAACAACTCGGGGTAACGAATTCTCATTTCGTCCTCCCGTTCCCAGGTTCCTTCTTCCGTAGACTGGTTCCGCCACAGTACCTTCACTAAAGGAATATCTTTATTCCGTCTTTTGGTCTCGTACATCAGTATCTCCACCGGAATCTCTTCGTAACTCAGATCCGGTTTCAATTGTTGGTGTAGGGACTCATTTTCTAGAACGTGGTTCGGGTCAGCTATGTACTTCCGTAGGGTCGAGACGTGGAACACGTCATGTACTTGAGATAATGACGCAGGCAGCTCCAATTGGTATGCTACCTCGCCAACCCTCTTTGCTATTCTGAATGGCCCTATATACCTAGGACATAGCTTCCTTTCTTTCCAAATCTTTTCACGCCCTTCATCGGCGATACTTTTACGAACACCATATCGCCTTCTCCGAATTCCAGTGGTCGACGTCTTCGGTCTGCGTAGCTTTTCTGTCGACTCTGTGCCGTTCGCATTCTCTCTCGTATTGTAGTAATGGCTTCCGTCATTTCTTGTACTATGTCGGGGCCTAACATTGTCCGTTCCCCAACCTCGTCCCAGTGTACTGGGGATCTGCACCTATGCCCGGATAGCGCTTCGTATGGTGCCATCCCGATAGTAACGTGGTAGCTATTGTTGTACGTGAACTCGATTAGTGGGAGGTATCTACACCAATTTCCTTTGAAATCGAGTACACATGCTCGTAGCATGTCTTCCAACGTCTGTATTGTCCGCTCGGATTGACCGTCCGTTTGCGGATGGTAGGCGGTGCTGAAAGATAGCTTCGTTCCCATTGCCTTTTGCAAGCTCGTCCAGAACTTCGACAGAAATCTGGAGTCACGATCCGAGACTATGGACGATGGAACGCCGTGCAGTCGTACTATCTCTTGGATGTACAGCTCTGCGTATCGTTCCATGGAAAACGTCGTACTAATTGGTAGGAAATGGGCAGACTTTGTTAGTCGATCGACGATTACCCAAATCGCGTCGTGCCCTTTCGCATTCCTAGGCAGTCCTACTACGAAATCCATGGTAATGTTATCCCATTTCCATTCAGGAATAGGTAACGGTTGCAGAGTTCCCACCGGCCTTTGGTGCTCGGCTTTTATCTGCTGACACGTCAGGCATTGACTTACGAAAGTCGCAATGTCTTTTTTCATGCCTGGCCACCAATAGTTTTCCTTTAAACCTCTGTACATCTTCGTTGCTCCTGGATGTACTGAGTATGCAGTGGCATGTGCTTCTATCATTATCGTTCTTCGTAGTTCCGCATCGTCTGGCACGTACAACCGGTCCTTGAAATATAGTCGTCCGTCTTCCCGTATTATGGGGTCTCCCGTCGGTCGTTCGTGTACAGCTCGTCTGTTTCCTGCGCCGTCTTAATTTGCTCTAGCAGCGTTGGTTGCAGAGTTAAAGCTGCTAGTAGCGTCTCAACTTCGCCTAGTTGTACAACTTCTACTTCCAGTAATTGCAACTCTGCACTTACTGCTTTTCGGCTTAAGGCATCGGCTACTACATTCGCCTTGCCTGGGTGGTAGTTGATAACACAGTCGTATTCCTTGACTAACTCTAACCACCTCCTCTGCCTCATGTTCAGCTCCTTTTGGGTAAAGAAGTACTTGAGGCTCTTGTGGTCCGTGTATATCTCACACCGCTCTCCATAGAGGTAATGCCTCCAGATCTTGACGGCAAAGACCACTGCCGCGAGCTCTAGGTCATGCGTCGGGTAATTCTTCTCGTACTCCTTTAGTTGACGAGAAGCGTATGCTACTACATTCCCGTCCTGCATTAGCACACACCCTAACCCGTTTTTCGACGCATCACTATACACGGTGAACCCTCCAGTTCCCGAAGGTATTGTGAGAACTGGGGCCGTTGTAAGCCGTTCTTTGAGCTCTTGAAAGCTCTGTTCGCATTCTGTGGTCCACTGAAATGGCTTATTCTTCCTGGTCAGCTTCGTCAATGTAGACGCTATCTTTGAGAAATCCTTGATGAACTTCCTGTAGTAACCCGCCAGACCGAGGAAACTCCGTACTTCCGTTACATTGGTCGGTCTGGGCCAGTTGCTAATGGCTTCTATCTTGTTCGGGTCTACAGAAATCCCTTCTCCTGATACTATATGCCCCAAGAAGGCGACTTGGTCGAGCCAAAATTCACACTTCTTGAACTCGGCGTATAGTTGCTTGTCCCGTAATATACTCAGAACTATCCTCAAGTGTTATTCGTGCTCCTCCTTCGTCTTCGAGTAGATTAGTATGTCATCTATGAAGACGATGACAAACCTATCTAGGTAGGGTTTGAACACCCGGTTCATCAAACCCATAAAAGCTGCGGGCGCATTAGTTAACCCGAATGGCATCACTAGGAACTCGTAATGGCCATAACGGGTACTAAAGGCCGTCTTCGGGACATCTTCCTTCCGAATCCTTAACTGATGATAGCCCGATCTTAAGTCGATCTTGGAGAAAACCTTTGCGCCTTGTAGTTGATCGAACAGATCGTCTATCCTAGGGAGTGGGTACTTGTTCTTGATCGTCAACTTGTTCAACTCCCGATAGTCGATGCATAAACGCATGGACCCATTCTTCTTCTTCACGAATAGCACCGGCGCTCCCCATGGGGAGAAACTCGGCTGTATGAACTCCTTCTGCATGAGTTCGTCGAGTTGGTCCTTTAACTCCTTCATTTCCGTCGGTGCTAGCCGGTATGGGGTCTTAGATACTGGCGCCGCTCCGGGTACCAGATCTATAGCGAATTCTTTCTCCCGTTCGGGTGGTAGTCCCGGTAATTCCTCGGGAAATACGTCAGGGAAGTCCTTAACTACCTGCACTTCCTCGAACTTCGGAGCGGAGTTCCCCTCCGACTTGATAGCGAACACCAGATATGCTTTGCACCCTGATTTGATCAGTCGTTGGGCTTTTAACGCTGATATCCTAGAGATCATAGTTCCCTTGCTAGTTCCTATGAACTTAGGGGGTTCATCCCCGTCCATATTGAGCGTGACTATCTTGCGGTGGCAGTCTATGACGGCTCCGTACTTCGATAGCCAATCCATTCCGAGGATCACCTCATAATCATTCATAGGAATTTTTATGAGGTCTATGGGAAATTCCTTATCCCCGATTACTACTGGGCAATCCCTTAGTATGTGGTTAGTTTGGGTGGGATTCCCGTTTGGAACTGTTACGCTATACTCGAAGTCAGCTCTATGAGGCGTGACTCCTACTCTCGTGACGTACTTAGTAGATGCGAACGAGTGCGTCGCTCCCGAGTCAACTAAGATGCATGTGGGGGTTTGGTGAATGAGGAGGGTACCTGTTACCACGGCCGGGTTGTTTTCCGCTTCCTCGGACGTTAGAGTGTAAACCCGGGCTGGTACCCTTGGTGGTGCTGCCTGGTTTCCAGCTTGGCTTCCGGATCCACTTTCTGGACATGCCCTCAGGTAGTGGCCCGTCTTGCCACATTTGAAGCAGGTGGCGTTCTGAGAATTGCAGACTCCCGTGTGCCTTCGTGCACACTTAGGGCATATGGGTAGGTTTAGATGGGGCCTACCCTGATTCGGGTTGAACTGTGGGGGTGGTCCAGGTCGGTTTTGAAATTTCTGATTCCCGTCTTTGGGAATGAACTGCCGTTTTGGGTTGCCTCCCTTTCCCTGCGGTCCTTTTACTAAATAATTTTAAATAGGGCAAATCATAGTAGCTTAGGGAGAATAATTTCGCTTACCACTTCGATTCCCAAGCTACTTGATGTGCTTTTTAGGTAGAAAATCTCCTCGGCTCCTTCTCTTTTCCTTCTCTTGGATTTTTCGTTGGTTCTTGAGTGGTGTTATGGGTTTTTGAATTGTTTATTGGATATTTATCTTAGGCATGGAAAAAGGGTACTAGAGTTGGCGTGAGTTTCCCTTAATTCATGGAAGTTTTGTCTCCTAAGTTGGTATTCCTTGAATTGGGCCTAAGGTTAGGTGTTAGCCCAATTTTAATATTTCATAATCCCATGAATTTCTTAGCCCATTTTGATGCTTCATGGTCCAATAAAATCCTAGTCCATGTTTCTATACGCCATCCTCGAGATTTCCTCCTTGTGGGGAGTCATCGTAACACATAATTAATAGCACATAATTTCACTTAATTCTCATAAAAATCACGAGCATAAAGTTCGTAAGATCCCATAATCATATGACATATACGCAATTCACATGAAACCATTCGAATCATAACGAAATTTATTGGCCGACCTAGTTTGCGAGTCTCGTGTCCTACAGTGGGTACTTGTTTTTGATTGTTAGCTTGTTCAACTCTCTGTAGTCGATGCACAACCGCATGGATCCATCCTTCTTTCTCACGAATAACACCGGCGCTCCCCAGGGGGAGAAGCTCGGTTGGATAAATCCTTCTTGCATTAGTTCGTCTAGCTGCACTTTCACTTCCTTCAATTCAGTCGACGCTAGCCGATAGGGAGTTTTGGACACTGGTGCCGCTGCAGGCATTACGTCTACGGTAAATTCTATCTCCCTATCGGGCGGTAACCCCGGTAATTCCTCTGGTAACACGTCGGGGAAGTCCTTAACTACTGACACTTCCTCAAACTTCGGGGTGGAGCTCTCTTCTGATTTTATTGCAAACACAAAATAAGCTTCGCATACCGCTCTGATCAGTCGTTGAGCTTTCAACGCCGATATTCTAGAGATATTTGCCCCTTTGCCCGTTCCCACGAATGTAAGGGGTTCATTCCCTTCCATACTGAACCTGACTATCTTACGGTGGCAGTCTATAACGGCTCCGTACTTTGATAGCCAGTCCATCCCGAGGATCACCTCGTAATCATTCATTGGGATTATTATTAGATATATGGGCAGTTCTTTGTCCCCAACTATCACTAGGCAATCCCGTAGCACTTAGTTAGTTCTAGTGGGATCCCCATTTGGAACGGTTACCCTATACTCACACTCAGCCTGGTGAGGCGCAACTCCTATTCTTGTGACATACTTAGTGGATGCGAATGACTGCGTCGCTCCGAAATCGACTAGGATGCATGTGGGAGTTTGATGGATGAGGATGGTACCTGTCACTACTGTCGGGTTATTTTCTGCTTCCTCAGACGTGATTGTGTAAACTCGAGCCGGTACCATCGGTCGCTTTGCCTGATTCCCCGCTTGACTCCCGGATGCATTTTTCGAACACGCCTTGAGATAGTGGCCCGTCTTGCCACATTTGAAGCAAGTCGCATTCTGGGAGAAACAGACCACTGTGTGTCGCTGCGTACACTTCGGGCATACTGGGAGGTTCAGTTGTGGTCTTCCCTGAATTGGGTTGGGCTGTTGGGGTGGTCTTGGTCGGTTCTGAAAGTTCTGTTTTCCACCCTTAGCGACAAATTACCGCTTCTGGTTGCCCCCGCTCCACTGCGGTCCTTGTACAAATTTCCATTTCACTTCTTGGGCGCGAACGATTCTAGCCTTGGCCTGCTCCGCCACTTGTGTGTACGTGGCTTCTTGAATTCTAGCCATGCTCACATCTCTATACAGCTCCGGCTTTAATCCCTCCATGAATCGTTCAATCTTAAGTGCATCCGTGCTTACCATGTGGGCGGCGAACCTTGATAGTTGTTCGAATCTCTTAATATACTCCGCCACCGTCATTGCCCCTTGGCGGAGGTTGATGAACTCGTTCGTTCTCTGGGCTCGGACGGGAGCAGTGTAATATTTCCCTCGAAAGAGTTCTTGAACCCATCCCAGCTCATCGTGACTGGATTTTCGATGGCTGAGATGGTATCCCACCAATGTCCTGCGCTCCACCTTAGTAGGTAGGCAGACACATGGCCTTCTCTGCTTCCGGGGTACGGCTGTGCTGGAACATACTTTCCAGAGTCCTGAGCCAATCTTTAGCCGAATTAGGGTCAATGGCATCCTCGAATGATGGGGGGTTAAGTTTACGGAATCTCTCCCCGATCATTTCAATTCTTTCGGCCGGGGGAGGTCCGCTAGCTGATTGTCCTCCAGCATTTTGCTGTTGGATAAGCTGCTGGACTTGCGCCGACTGTTGACGGACCAATTCCGTAAGTTGTAGGATGGTTGCATCCCGACTATCGGTAGGGATAGTGGTATCCCTACCTTGATCCGCTTCTCTACTACCCTCACCCCTAAGTCTTACCATCGTTTCGATATATCCTGATAATTCCTAAGGCCAATAAGTTATATTATACAGATATTTCACATAACACAATACTTACAAACAAGGCCGCTTCCGTGCTTTTGAGTGTGTGTGCATGGACAGTCTGCAGGACCTGTGACCGAAGATCTGATACCACTCTGTCAAGACCCCTAACTTAGCTACGTATTTTATCGTAGTCTTAAGAGCCTAATGGTGCGTTGATTTGAAGAAAACACGAAAATATGCATGAAATTTTTCCATAAAATGTGTGTACATGCACAGCAAAGAACTCCTATGTGCCCAGCCTCACAGGTCGTCATCCATACACACACTCCCACCCCAAAAGCAGCTGGAAGCTCCAAAAGATAGGCCTTGCATCCTAAACGATCACGTACCGTGGTCGCTAGTACCTACAACACGTAACGTAAGGAGTGAGCTGCCGTGGCTTAGTAAGTAGAAATTATGCATGTATGCACGTGTCCTGACTCGCTACGGCAATCCTCACCGAAGCTTACTAACGCTCATACTCTTTCGTACTCTCGTTACATATGGGCCCTCGGCTTTCTGTCTTACTATGCGCCATTTCATAGAGCTCTAATCCTCAAAGGATTTATACATATGTGAAGGTTCACACACTGAGAGGTAACCCGAAGGCACCTTTCTTGTCCCAGTGTGGTCTATCACGCGGGCGATTCTCACTGGTAGCCAACACCAAGGTCGCCAACACCAGAGGTTCCCTCTGTGTCGCGTTTCACTAGTGCCGCATCCTCCAGGTTGCATCTCCCGTTATGGCGTATTCCCCTACCTATGATAACAGGTAAATTCGGCATCGTGTATCGCCATGGTCGCATAGAAGAGCCGTGACTCTAGATTGAGTCGACATCAGACGCCAACATCGGCGGATATCCATCGCACACAGGCGATCTTATAACACGCACGCGCACATTCCTGTTTTTCATCCTATTCATGCGTGCATATGCTCGTGTCATGTTCATGTGCGTATGCATTTCATAATGTCATGCATAACAACTAAAACAAATCATGCAAAGTTCACGTATCGTCATGTGAGCACATAAGCACGTAGGTCATACACAAGCAAGTTACGTGTCGTAGTTGAGTTTCTACTTACCTGTCGTCCAAGCTAAACTAGCGTACTCCCTCGTGAAGTTTCTAAAGTACGACCTTTAAATAAAATGGTTGAAGCATTAGTACCTTACCTTCCTTAGCTAATTTATCGACATAATTAGTTTTCATCATACTAGTTATTTAGACTATATTAATTCGCTAGAACTCATAATTACTAGTCATTCGATTTCTACACTAGGTCATGTTAGTAATTGATTGGAATCGCCCGATTTGATTGCATGAAACCCTCCATCGGCCGATTTGTAAATCCCGCGTGTTCTCATCATCATGACGTCGCCTTCATTTCGCCCGATTCCATGCATGCCATGAGGGTTTCACCGTTCTTGAAATCGCACGATTCGTTCGGCTTGAAATCACCCGATTCGAGTCATTTCCTAAAATCGCATGCAAATTGCCGAGTTTCTACTCGAAATACAAATCGCCCGATTTGTTATTTTTAAACCCTACTTTTGATTGATTCCCCATAATGCAACGAATCGCCCGATTTCTCATGCATGCAAGCTCGCTCCCGATTCGATAATCAAGGCTTCTTAAATCGCCCGACGCAAGAATCGCCGAACGTATGCTATATATAATTTATTTTGAAATCACACGATTTGTCATACAACTAAGATCGCCCGATTTGTTACCTAATTTTTCCCAATTCGGTTGAACCTTCAAATCATCTACCCGAAACCACATTCATAGCTCAATAATTCAGAATTCATAAGTTCTAAGGTTTTCTTCCACCCAAAAATGTCCAGCACTAACTTAAGATTATCTCATGCACAAGTGATGAACCCTAAAACACGTTAGGCTATCCCATACTTAACTAATCTCGAGTAAATCCTCAAATATAAGGTCACACCCTACGTTAGTGCTTTTGCCGTCTATGGTGCACTTGAACTCCTCAAGTCTTCTTAATTCTAATTATAATTTAACTAAATAATCCTAGTAAAGGAAATCATAATAGCTTAAAGTAATTAATTCACTTACTAGTTTCAAATTCCTCGCTAGCTTGAGGGCGAAATTTCTAGCTTCATTCGATTCCTTTCTTTCTTCTCCCTTTAAGCTTTCGTTGGTTTCTATCTAAATGGGGTTACGGAGTTAAAAAGTTAGATTAGATATTTTAACAAGGGGCATGGTGATGGGACTTAGGTGGCGTGAGGTCTCCTTATTTTGAGCAATGATCGAGCGAATCGAGTAATAAAATAAAACGAATATCGACAAACTAACCGTGCTCAACAGGCAAGTGTACCTATCGATAATAGTATAGAATGGCGAGTATTCGAGTATCGAATGCCAAGGGAACTAAATAATCAGAAAAACTCGAATTTAAATATCCTAGTGAAAATGTTTTGATTTTGTAAAACTGAAAATATAAATGAACAAAACTGATAAAAATGATGAAAATGAACGACGATAAAAAAGCGAAACGTATTTGAGACTTCGACTCCCCTAGCTCGATCGATCTTGAAAACATTTATCAAAGTTTTAGCTAAACATTATACGGTGAGGATTACCAACACATGCGTACGAGTTCATAAGACTGACGAAACTGTGCCTTATCACACGAGGCTCGTAAGCAACTAATCTACGTCTTAAATAGCCGGGCAAGCTTCCCTAACTACTTAATCGAAGATTGCATTAAATTATTATTAATCCCTCTATTAGATTTGACTCTAATCCAGCGAGGTAGCTCAACCTATCTCTAGTGATGAGTTTATTCCGCTCGTTTACGAGTGTTCTAATCGTTCACCCCTCTCTCGAGCGCGGCGTACAATTTTAATCTATCTTACACACATAGACATGAATAAGATAAATAAGAATTTCAATCACAGACATAATCGAAATCATATAAATTCATAAACGAGTCTTAAATAGCATAACATTAAATATACATAAAACATACGGTCGATATTGCCAGGGTTCATCTCATCTCAAATACACAAGAAATTAACTACTCATTTTTTAAACTAAGAACAGAATAAACATCAAAGAAAATATGGATCTTCCCTGATTTATCGGTTCGTACCCTTGTTCTTCGTTGAGCCGTTTATCGAAAACCTAGCATACAAGCCAAGTGAATGAGCTAGCTTGCTCTCTAGCCTTTCTTTCTCTTCTCTAAGTGTATGTGTGTGTTCTCTCCCAATGGTTCCTTCCTCTATTTCTAGCAAGGGGAGCTCAAACTCATGTGCATGCAAGTCTTCTTTGCTTTAACTTGTTCACATTGAGAAAAGCTAGCTTTGTCCCCCAATTCCTTCAAATTTAGCCTTCTTTATTGAGTTCAAATGGAATGGGGTGTTTCAATGTCGAAAGTTAGGTCTAAACCATGCCTCTTTCCTTGAGTAATGGGTGAACTTTCGACCAAGAAGAGGCAAGTTAGGTACGAGTCATTTTTTTTGTGTTTTGACCTCCAACACAACCTCTAACACGGCAGTAACTTCAGAAATTAATATCTCTCAATCTAGAGCTCCAAATCCAAATCCCTCCGGTAAAAATCAAGATCAACAAGTCTTCTACCTTTGTTTAATTTTCAGCTTCATTGGACAACGTTTACCCCCTCATCTGTTAAGAATCCAAAACTGTCGCAAAACTTGGAAATCATGCACACAAGGCTTGACTTTGATTCACTGAAAAATTGCATGAAGTTCAAAAATTAATATCTCATGATGTAGACATTCAAATTCAAATCCCTTTTGTGAGAATTATGATCATTAAGTATTCTAGCTCCCCTCCAATATTCAGATCTATCGGTCAACTTTAACCCCTTATTCTACGAGACATGCTAAACTGCCGCAAAACTGTCCGAAATGATGTAAACTCATAATTAATTACCAAATTTGACATGAAGACTCCATTTTAACTTGCAAATACTTCAATTATAATACGTATAAACGTAAGAAAATACGTTTATCAAATTTTCCCACACATAAGCGTTTGCTTGTCCTCAAGCAAAGAAATGTAAATGGCATATAAAAGGATAAAATCATGCAACGTATCAATCAAGAACGAAATCACGTAGGAGATAATGCAAATAAAGTCGGAGGCATATTCGAAATCAACAACTAACCACACGACTTCCTTAGAAATACCTATCAAGATCCACACCTCACAAAGATTCACACTAAGTGTATGGGTTAAGATGTCGGTGATGTCTCTCGGGTCATGCACTAATCTAATCCCTACCACAAGCTTGCAAGTGATTTGTAAATCTACCACTTTTAATGATCAAGCGTGAATCGGAAGGTCTTTACCGGGTAATAATATGGCTGAGATATGTAAGAAATGTAAGGAATAAGCGTAAAAAGGATATGAGCTATAGTCGTGTCAGAATCATGCCATCATCTCAAATGCGCCAAAAGTCCGTCGTCCTTATTCATCACTTCTGTTCTTTTGCATTCGTCGTTTCTTTTTTTTTAGACATCAGCTTGGAAATTTAGTACGGGTTGCGCTTCTTAAGTCCGGCATTCAACCTCCACTTCTACTATCGCTCTAATGGATTTATGTCTGAAGGCTTAATCAGCGTCGGCATATTATAATCCGGTTTTCACAAATAAAAAGCCCAGGCTCAAAGTGGATAACTACGGTGATCAGTCGTGGTTGGATACTTTGGCTATGGACTTAAGCCCTAATGCCTTCCTCATTTTCACGCAATCACATTTTAATTAGTTTCGAAACGTAATACACAAGCAAGTTCTGAAGAGAAATAAATTAGGCATGATTTACACAACCAAAGAAATGAGCAGAAAGCTCGTAGGCTAAAAAATCTCACAAAAATAGGGTTATGTGTACGAATTTATCAGGTATCGTGAGTTTATCATGTAAGAAAGAAGTCGACTCGCATATGTATCCTAATTACTCACAAGATTTCTAACATGAAATCACCCTTCGATCGATAGTAACGAAAACTCGAATTTAAAAAATTCGTACCAATTAAACCAAAAACCAAGTCATGCACGTATAAGATGTTCACATCAATTTCGCAGAAATTCCCCTCCCCACACTTAAGATTTACGTTGTCCTCAACGTAACAATTATGTAACACAAGGAAGAGGAAATAAATAGATAAGCAAACTTCCCTGAATAGTTCGATGTGCATGCTTTGTACGGCTCTTCCCCACACTTGAGATTTTGAGTTCCCTGCGATCATCGACAAACAGAAACATAAAAACTAAAAAAAATGCGCATAGAAAAATAAAGGAAAAACATAGGATAGGCTTGGGGTGCCTCCCAAGTAGCGCTTTCTTTAATGTCTTTTAGCTAGACATTGTTCGGTGATTTTTAGCTCTGGGTGGTGGTGAGGAAGTAAATTGTTTTCGACCCGAGTGCAAATTGTACAGCAAGACTTGGTCGCCTTCTTGAAACTCCCGCTTTATTATTTTACGATCATGGTAAAGCTTCGTACGCTCCTTGTAGAGACGGGTATTTTCATAAGCCATTTGCCTCCACTCGTCGAGCTCATTGATCTGCAAGTTTCGCTTTTCACCTGCTAGATTCAAATCAAAATTAAGCTTTTTTAGAGCCCAATATGCTTTATGTTCTAGCTCGACGGGTAAATGACAAGATTTCCCGTAAACAAGTCTATAGGGCGTGGATCCGATAGGTGTCTTGTAGGCTGTCCGGTGTGCCATAAAGCATCGTTCAGCTTGTTTGGCCAATCTCACCTATGATGCTCCACGGTCTTTTCGAGTATGCGCTTTAGCTCCCTGTTTACGACTTCTGCTTGGCCGCTCGCCTGAGGATGGTATGCAGTGGTAACACTATGTTTTACGCCGTATTTCTCCAGCATTCTCGCAAATTGAGTGTTACAGAAATGCGTACCTTTGTCGCTAATAATGCAACGAGGTGAACCAAATCGTGAAAATAAAGATTTCAAAAATTTGACGACTACCCTAGCATCATTCGAAGGTAGAGCTTGTGCTTCTACCCATTTTAAAACATAATCAACCGCAACTAGGATATACCGATTCTTGAAAGAGGTAGGAAACGGACCCGCAAAATCAATGCCCAAGACGTCAAATATTTTACAAACCAGAATAAAATTCTGAGGCATTTCGTTTCGCTTAGAAATATTACCTGTCCGTTGGCATCTATCACATTCCTCTACGTATTTTCGAGCATCTTTGAAAATTGTAGGCCAATAAAAACCGCATTCGAGTACCTTTTGTGCAGTTCGATTACCTCCGTAATGTCCTCCACATGGCCCGGAATGACAATGGCTCAAGATTTTAACCGTCTCGGGAAAGGTCACGCATCGCCGGATTATCTTGTCTGCGCAAACCCTAAACAAATACGAATCATCCCAAAAATAATACTTCAAGTCCGAGAAGAATTTCTTCTTCTGATGACTTGTGTATCCCTTTGGCATGATCCTAGCGACAAGATAATTATCAAAATCGGCATACCATGGGGTTTCATCGAATACCTCACGTATAGCATATAGATGCTCGCCGGGAAAGTGGTCTCGGATGACTTCGTTGTTGGTAACCTCGTGGGCTGCGCCTTCAAGTCTTGACAACTGATCGGCTACGCAATTCTCGGTACCTTTCTGGTCACGGAATTCCACGTCAAATTCTTGGAGTAACAGAATCCATTGAATAAGCCTCGGTTTTGCATCCGGCTTTGCGAATAGGTGTTCGAGGGCCGAATGATCCGTGTAGATGATGACTTTTGAAAGAACTAGATATGGACGGAATTTGTCGACGGTGAACACGACTGCGAGCAACTCCTTCTCGGTGGTGGTGCAGTTCGCCTGGGCCTCATTTAGAGTTTTGCTCGCATAGTATACCGGCTGAAAATGCTTTTCTCGTCGTTGCCCTAAAACTGCACCTACTGCAAAATTACTTGCATCACACATTAGTTCGAATGGTAGGCTCCAGTCAGGGGCTACCATAACAGGGGCATTTATTAGCTTATCCTTAAATATGGTAAAAGCATTCATGCACTCTGGTGTAAATTCGTACGGCACGTCTTTCTCAAGCAAACGAGTTAAAGGCCTAGCAACTTTAGAAAAATCCTTGATAAATCTACGATAAAAACCCGCATGTCCTAGGAAACTTCTAATTGCTTTTACCGACGAAGGTGGAGGTAATCTTTCTATGGCTTATATTTTAGCTCTATTTACCTCGATACCTCTCGACGATATTTTATGACCAAAAACAATACCCTCTCTTACCATAAAATGACATTTCTCCCAATTTATCACAAGGTTTGTTTCCTCGCATCGCTGAAGTACTTTCTTTAAATTAAATAAGCATACCTCGAATGAGTCACCAAAAATCGAGAAATCATCCATGAATACCTCCATTCCGTCACCTATTAGTTTATCGAAGATAGCCATCATGCAACGTTGGAAGGTGGTCGGAGCATTGCAAAGTCCAAAAGGCATCCGTCGGTAAGCGAATGTCCCGAACGGGCACGTGAACGTCGTCTTCTCTTGATCCTCGGGTGTAATGGGAATCTGCAAATAACCTGAAAGTTCATCGAAAAAATAATAAAATTCATGACCAGATAAACGTTCAAGCATTTGATCAATAAAAGGAAGAGGGAAATGGTCTTTTCGAGTTGCTTCGTTGAGTTTACGATAGTCGATGCATACGCGACATCCCGTGACAGTCCTCGTCGGAATGAGTTCATTTTTCTAGTTTGGCACAACTGTCATTCCTCCTTTTTTCGGCACTACCTGAACTGGGCTCACCCATGCACTGTCCGAGATTGGATAAATCACTCCCGCGTCGAGTAGTTTAATTACCTCGACCTTCACCACCTCCTTTATGTTGGGGTTCAAACGCCTTTGGTGTTGTACCATCGGTTTGAAGTCGTCTTCCATTAGAATTTTATGCATGCAGAAGGTCCGGCTAATTCCTCGAATATCCGATATCTTCCATGCAAGTGCCCTCTTGTGCTCTCGTCGTGTGTCTAAGAGCATGAATTTCTGCTCCTTCTCCAGATTTGACGCGATGATTACCGGAAGCCTTGCATTTTCCTCTAGGAAAGCGTATTCCAAGTTATCGAGCAACTGCTTGAGCTCGAGCGTTGGTGGTTCCTCGATCGAGCTTTTCTCACGATTTTTTTTCGCTGTTCTTTTGCACCTCGGTCGTTGGTTTTTCATTGACATTCTCACCTACATCTGCTTGTGCAACAACCAGGGGTAGGTCATCGTTCGGCTCTTCTTTGTGGAGATCCTTGTTTTCCTCTATTTCTTGCTTTGAGATGAAGGAATCGGGCTGCAAAAGTCCCTGCAACGATAAGAATTCATTCCATGCATCGATATAAAAACACTTATCGTCTAACTTCTTGGCATTGTTCATGGACTCGGCCATATCAAATGTCACTATTTCACTATCTATGGTTAATGTCAATGTTCCGTTACGAACATCGACCATGGTCCCTCCGGTAGCGAGGAATGGCCTTCCTAAAATTAGAGGAATATTTTCATCTTCCTCCATGTCGAGAATTACGAAATCTGCAGGAATGATAAATTTGTCGACTTTAACAAGAACGTCTTCGATAATACCCCTAGTATATTTAACAGATCTATCCGCTAATTGTATACTCATCCTAGTAGGTTTGGGTTCTCCTAAGCCAAGTTTCTTGAACATCGAATAAGGCATTAAATTTATACTTGCACCTAAGTCAGCCAATGCCTTATGTACTACAAGATCGCCTATTAAACAAGGTATAGTGAAACTCCCTGGGTCTTTTAGTTTTTTCGGGATTTTGCTTTGTAAGATGGCGGAGCACTCCCCTCGTAGTTCGACTGTGGAAACGTCTTCGAGCTTGCGTTTGTTCGTGATAAGGTCCTTCAAAAACTTTGCCCAGCGGGGCATCTGTGCAAGAGCTTCGACAAGAGGTAAATTAATATGTAATTGTTTAAAAATTGCAAGAAATTTACCAAACTGGTCGTCAACGATGTCCCTTTTAAGTCTCGCCGGGTATGGAATTTTCGATTGATACGCCTTGACAGGTGGCTTAGATACGGTCTCCTCTTCTTTGTCGGCCTCGATGTTTGCTTTCACGGGCTCAACATTCTTCTTCTTCAATTTCTGCACCTCCTCGAGCTCTCTCCCGTTACGAAGCATTACTGCCTTTACCTGGTGGTCCTTTGGGTTGGTCTCGGTGTAGCTCGGCAATGAACCGAGAGGATGTTGTTGGATTGATTCGGCAATCTGTCCAACTTGTTTCTCCAAGGCTCGTAGGGAAGATTCAGTTTTTGCAACCGCGCCTCTTGATTGTCCAAGCGAGAGTCGAGCTTTCCCATTAGCTTCTCGAGCATTCCCTCCAACTTATCACCGCGACCTTGAGGGGTAACTTTGGAATTTCCACCGTGGTATCCATGCGACCTTTGATTTTGAAATCCTGGTGGAGCTTGTTGTTGATTCCCATAAGCCAGGTTCGGATGAACTCGATTTGGAACGAAGTTTCGTTGACCTTGGTAGTTTCCCATGTAATCGACTTGCTCTGTTGGAATAGTGGCTAGGTAGTGAGCTGCGTCGTGGTTTCCTCCGCATAGAGTGCATGGTGGAGTATACGTCGGATACGAATGAGAAGGCGCAATAGTTGTGGAAGTCCTCGGTGTAGCTTGCAATTGGACAGCGTTAACGGCCGGCTTCATAGGCAAGAGCGCATTCGTCAAAGTCTGCATTTGTTGTTGGAGGGCGTCAAACTTGGCGTTGATTGCGGTAGTTTCAGCGACAACGTACATTCCTGGTGGTTTGCCTCTATTGCTCGAGCTCCCGCGTCGAAAGCTATTGACGCTATAATCCTCGATCAAATTCCAGCCTTCCGTCGCGCTAAGATTACACAGACCTCCATTGCATGCTCCGTCTAGTAGTTGTACGGTGTGGTCGTTCAGTGACTAGTGGAGCCGCTGGATTTGTTCGCTTTTCGTCATCCCGTGTTGAGGGAATCGGTTCAAGAGCGCCTTGAATCTGGTCCACACGTCATATAGATTTTCGCCCTCGTTTTGCTTGAATGAGGTGAGGTCCATCTTTAATTTAAGAGCTTTTGATGGTGGAAAGAAATGAGTAATGAAGGTGGCATGCATCTGGTCCCAGTTGGTGATAGATCTTTCTGGTAATAGATTAAACCACTCCTTCGCATTCCCTCGTAGAGAGAATGGAAATAGATAGAGTCGGATGGTTTTGGCGCTCATGCCTTGCACTCGTATCGTGTCGGTGACGGATAAGAAGTCTCGTATGTGTCTGTAGGCGTCCTCCTCAGAAAGTCCGTCGTATTGAGCCGTCGTCTGAAGCATTTGAAGCCAATGATGTTTTAGCTCAAAGTTATTAGGGACTTGAGGAAGGACTATCGCCGAGCCCACCGTTCCTACGGCGTTGTTTCTCCATAACTCCTTCATTGGAGGTTCTCTCGTAGCTAATGCAATTTCGTCACGATTTTGTTCCGCCATTTCGGTTGTTGCTTCGACTCGCCTAGCGTTTTCCTTAAAGTTACGTCGTAAGGTCCTCTCGATCTCCGGGTCTCCTTCAACGATTGGTAGCGAAGGATTGCTACGGGTCATGCACCAAGGTGCACGTACCTAGACCAAAATAAATTCGATTAAAAAAAAATAAAAACAAAAATAAAAATGTTTAAGTAAAAAAACAGCAATAATACTAATTAAAATAACGAAAAATAGCGGAAAAATAATAATAAGTAAAAATAACAGTAAAATAATGACAATAATAATAATAATAGTACTAATAAAAATAATATAATAATAATAATTTTAATAATTACTGACACACAATAATAATAAAGAAAATAGTAATCACTATAATAATATTTTTTTTTTAATAATGAGGATGAAAAAAATAAAGTAGATAGTTTGAAGAAATAATAATAATAATAAAATATTAATAAAAATAGTAATATTAATTATAATATTAATAATAATAGAGCTAGAATAATAAACCGAAGTTTTCCAAATATCAATAGTTCCCCGGCAACGGCGCCAAAAACTTGATTGAGCGAATCGAGTAATAAAAATAAAACGAATATCGACAAACTAACACGATCAACAGGCAAGTGTACCTATCGATAATAGTATAGAATGGCGAGTATTCGAGTATCGAATCCCAAGGGAACTAAATAATCAGAAAAACTCGAATTTAACTATCCTAGTGAAAATGTTTTGATTGTTGTAAAACTGAAAATATAAATGAACAAAACTGATAAAAATGATAAGAATGAACGACGATAAGAAAGCGAAACGTATTTGAGACTTCGACTACCCCTAGCTCGATCGATCCTGAAAACATTTATCGAAGTTTTAGCTAAACGTTAGACCGTAAGGATTACCAACACATGCGTACGAGTTCATATGACTGACGAAACTGCGCGTTATCACACGAGGCTCGTAAGCAACTAATCTACGTCTTAAATAGCCGGGCAAGCTTCCCTAACTACTTAATCCAAGATTGCATTAAATTATTATTAATCCCTTTATTAGATTTGACTCTAATCCAGTCGGGTAGCTCAACCTATCTCTAGTGATGAGTTTATTCCACTCGTTTACGAGTGTTCTAATCGTTCACCTCTCTCTCGAGCGCAGCGTGCAATTCCTCAATTAATTTATCTTACATACATAGACATGAATAAGATAAATAAGAATTTCAATCACATAGACATAATCGAAATCATATGAATTCATAAACGAGTCTTAAATAGCATAACATTAAATATACTTAAAACATACGATCGATATTGCCAGGGTTCATCTCATCTCAAATACACAAGAAATTAGCTACTCATTTTTTAAACTAAGAACAGAATAAACATCAAAGAAAATATAGATCTTCCCTGATTTATCGCTTCGTACCCTTGTTCTTCGTTGAGCCGTTTATCGAAAACCTAGCATACAAGCCAAGTGAATGAGCTAGCTTGCTCTCTAGCCTTTCTTTCTCTTCTCTAAGTGTATGTGTGTGTTCTCTCCCAATGGTTCCTTCCTCTATTTATAGCAAGGGGAGCTCAAACTCATGTGCATGCAAGTCTTCTTTGCTTTAACTTGTTCACATTGAGAAAAGCTAGCTTTGTCCCCCAATTCCTTCAACTTTAGCCTTCTTTATTGAGTTCAAATGGAATGGGGTGTTTCAATGTCGAAAGTTAGGTCTAAAGCATGCCTCTTTCCTTGAATAATGGGTGAACTTTCGACCAAGAGAGGCAAGTTAGGTAGGAGTCATTTTTTTGTGTTTTGACCTCCAACACAACCTCTAACACGACAGTAACTTCAGAAATTAAGATCTCTCAATCTGGAGCTCCAAATCCAAATCCCTCCAGTAATAATCAAGATCAACAAGTCTTCTACCTTTGGTTAAAATATCAGCTTCACTGGACAACTTTTACCCCCTCATCTGTTAAGAATCCGAAACTGTCGCAAAACTTGGAAATCATGCACACAAGGCTTGACTTTGATTCACTGAGAAATTGCATGAAGTTCAAAAATTAATATCTCATGATGTAGACATTCAAATGAAAATCCCTTTTTTGAGAATTATGATCATTAAGTATTCTAGCTCCCCTCCAATTTTCAGATCTATCGGTCAACTTTGACCCCTTATTCTATGAGACATGCTAAACTGCCGCAAAACTGTCCGAAATGATGTAAATTCATAATTAATTACCAAATTTGACATGAGGACTCCATTTTAACTTGAAAATACTTCAATTATAATATGTATAAGCGTAAGAAAATACGTTTATCAAGGAAGCTTGTCCCCTCCCAAGTTGGGCTTTTCATTTTGGGTCTAATGTTTGTTCCTAGCCCATTATAATTCCTATAGTCCAACTAATGTCATTATTAGTATTATTTACTTCAATTTCCCTTGCCCTATACTTACGAAATGACAAGTAGGTTAGATGTCCCAAAGATAATTAATTACATGCACAATGTTCACATAATCACTTAGGCACGAAATTCACAAAATCTCGTAAGCATAGAACATCACGTATATTAGTATATAGTCACATAGTTAGCATACGATATTCACAAAATCGTATAAAACAAAAGCAAATATTTATTGGCCTACTAGCTTACGAGGACTCGGGTTCTACAGATGTAGCATTTCTCCCCCTCGACGTAGTGCTATCAGCATTGGCTCTACATCGACTTATTTGAAGACAAAAGAATATTTTTTTTTGTAAAATAAACAGAAACAAAGAGCAGAAAAATTAACTAACTAACAAACACACACATAACGAAGAATTTAAAATGCAGAGCAGATAGACACGTAATGACCCGTAGAGAGGCATGATCAAACTTAGATGTTGAGATTCAACATCCCAACTTTGCAACTAAGAATTGGAATCATTTCCCATCCAATGCTTTTGTAGACAAGTCAGCTAGTTGAATATCTGTATTGACGAAGTGAAATTCAATTATTCCTCCTTCTACTTGGTCCTTGATGAAATGATATCTTAGGTCTATGTGCTTAGCGCGTGAGTGGTGAATAGGATTGCACGTAATTGCTATGGCACTTTTGGTATGACAATAAATAGGAATTATATTAAAATCAAACCGTAATATCGTAGTTGGGTTCTTATCCACAAAATTTGTGAACTCAACTTGCGGCGGCTATATATTCTGCTTCTGCAGTAGAAATTGACACACAATTTTGTTTCTTAGGCGCCCAAGATACGAATTGTCTCCAAGGAATTGGATGTTGCCTGAGATGCTTTTCCTGTCCAGTCTGTAGCCTGCGAAATCTGCATCAGAATAGTCGATTAGTTTCATACCTGAGTTCTTAGGATGCCAAAGTCCGAGATCGCTAGTGCCTTTCAGATACTTCAAAATCCTCGTGACAGCGTGAAGATGCGATTCCTTGGTTCCCCTGGAATCTTATGCATAGATATGTGGAAAATAGAATATCTGGTCAGCTGGCTGTAGCAGAGACCCAATAATTCCTCTGTAGTGGGTAACGTCTACATGTTCGCCAAGTAATCAGCGTCGAGTTTGCATGTGGTGGACATTGGGGTACTTGAAGATTTGCTCTTATCTATGCAATACTTCCTGAGAATATCGTGAATGTACTTGGACTAATTGATGAAGATTCCATCAAGTTTGTTTGATTTGTAGTCCGAGGAAGAAAGACATTTCGCCCATCATGCTCATTTCAAACTGTGCCTTCATCAAATTACTGAATTCAACACAGAGTTCTTGATCTGTTGAGCTGAATATGATGTCATCCACGTAGATCTGTACGAGCATTGTATCGGAACTATTTTTCTTGACGAATAGTGTGGTGTCGATTTTCCCTTTAGTGAAGCCTGAGTTGATAAGGAAGTCAGATAAGGCCTCGTACAAGGCTCTTGGAGCTTGTTTAACTGGGTATTTGAATTTTTAAAGCCATCGAAGAACTTTGTCGATCGCAAACAGTCTTAATTGAATTCCGATTTAATTGAGATACTGTTTGTGTCGAATTAGTTTTTTCGATCGGTAAAATTCTGATTTAGTCGCCACGATAGAAGATTTTGACCGAAAAAACTCCTTACCATCGAGAAATCTAATAAGGATTTTTATGAGCGAAAAACTTACGCACTGATTAGACAATTAGATGCAACTTTTATCGAGCGTAAAACTTACTATCGCAAAATAGAAATTTCCGATTCAATTTCAATTTGCTCGCAAAAATTTAGCAGCGAGAAATTAATTTTTTCAACACGTAATTTTTCTAATTGATTGGAAAATTTCTCGACGATTGACTTAGTCTTTCGTTGACTAATTTCTCGATAAAATTATATCGCAGCGAAAATTATTTTACTTACAATCGAAAATCGCATTCCGCTCGACAAATTTCAAACCGAAAATTTTATTCAATCGAGGAAAATTTCTCGATAGTAAATTTACCTGAGAAATAATTTCTCGATCGTAAATTTACACGGAAGTTTTCTCGATCGTAAAATAGGTCGACTACAGTCTCGATTTCAACTTCAATACTTGGAAAATTTTACTAAGTCGTTTACTCTGCAGCGGACCTTTGCGTATAAAATTTTTCTCGATCGAAAAATCGAACTGAGTCATTACAAGTGAAATCAATGCATAGAAAATCATTTTCAAAATCAATTTTATCGAGCGAAAATTTTCTCGGCATGAACAGTGTCCTTTTTCACGATTCAACACTTAGAAAAATTTCGAACTATTTTTCACGCGATTTATACTTCATTCGAAATTACATTCATGCCATTACGATTTTTCAAAATTGAGCATATACTATGCATTTGATATGATTTCAATTCAGAATTCATCGAACATGCTATTACTTGCGATATTACTATAGTTTGATGAAATTTATTCATACTTCGACTGAAAATAAAATTGAACTAATAAACTTTTATATATCTTATTTTTCAGATGGATCGCTATCCAAGATATAATCACATATACGACCACAACCTGTATCTGAAGGTCCAGGATACAAATTTTCAGCTCGATCTGAGCACCTTTCGGTGCCCGGACGAGATTATTGTCTCTATCCTGAGAGGTCACCCCATCTGGCATGCGTTAACGGCCACCGCATCAGTGCCGATGGTATATCTCCAGCAGTTCTGGGGCTGCATGCAAGGAGAAGTGAACAATGGAGCTTTCAGGTTCTCGACAAGGATCGGGACGCGGCATATCAGCATGGACAAGAACCAGTTCGGCATGTTACTGGACTTGCCCCACAGCAATAATTACGACCCGCTCCCATCCGATGCCGAGATGATTCAAGACTTTTTGCACATGGGATACCAACCGCCGCTCACAAGATTAGCTCAGGTCCAGAGCAGCGGAATCCCACACCCGTGGAAGACACTATTCGGAATAGTGAATAAGTGTCTGTCGCCCAAGCACGCAGGATTTGATAAGGGCAACAGCAACGTTTTGAGGATCTTCCACGGCATCGCCTTCGCAAGAAATTACGACTACACTCAGCTGATCTGGAATGACCTCGCGGACCAGATTCGGGAAAAGGAGAACCGGCGATCGAAGAACGTGCCTTATGCTCGGTGGTTCAGCATCATCATCAGGGAGATCATGGCGCTGCACCAAACCATCCCTACTCTGCCTCCTGGCGGAAATTACCAACCACCAAGGCTCAAGTTTTTCCACAACCCACGGCTCACGGACCTGGACCAACCGTCGATGCCGATCCCATTCGAGCTCCTTCGTCTCGCGTACCCCAACGAAGACGTCTACAAGTTATACTGTCGGGACATAAATCTCACCGAGGAAATGATTCGAGGGCCCCCGACAGTGCTTGGAGCTAGCCCTCCACAACAACAACAACAGCTAAGCCCTGAGGACGCGATGATTGATGATGTCGCTCAGGAGCCACCATTGGTCGAAGAGCCAATGCCCGACGTCGATGATACGCTGATAGACGTCGTGGCTACGGAAATGGAACTTGAGGCTCCTGACCTCGAATTGCAAGTGGAAGAGCCCGTACATGTAGGCGTGCTCGAAGAAACCATTGAGGAGGTTCTTCTACAAGAAGCACAGCCCGAGACAGAAATTGGGCAAAGCTCGCTTCCACTGGTGCCGGATCAGGCTCTAGGGGATGTTGAACGTGATCCCACTCCTCACACAGCTACACCATCCGACACGGAGTCAGATGAGGAGATTAGCGTGATAAGACGGACTCCAAGACGACTTAGTATACAAATGGAGTCCATCTTCCCCGCCGTCACCATCACACCAGATACCACGCTGCTCACTTCTTCAAGTGTTGCCGGCACCTCTTCGCTCAATCTTGAGCCGCAACGACCACTACCGGTATCTGGTTCGCAGGCGCAACCCGAGCCTGCAACAACACCCATAGAGACGAATCCTCAGGATTCGACTCGAGGATTGGGTGGAAGTCTCATACAGTCACAACCTCAAGTGACTGTGAGCCAACCCACAGAGTCGGTGTCTACTCAAGGGTTGATAACAGGCGACGTCAGTCGTCCTGGTCCATCTACGGAGGCATCCACACCCTTCGTGTTGACAGAACAGTTCCAGGCCGCTCTCTGCCGCTGTACAGTCAATGGAAGAAAAGATCACAGAGAGAGTACTCCACGCACTCGAGGCATCCCGAAGAGATACCGGGAAAGCACCTGCCTCTGAAGGCCCTTCGTCACGAACCAACCCCACACCTCCACAACCCACACCCACCGACCCTCTAGCCACTTCCTCCATCCTCATCAACCCATACACAATCCCCATCACCGAGCTCCATGACATTCTCCTCGCCCGTCTGATAGGCCTTTCCATCCGATCGCCGCAAGAAGAATCCCTTTATAGGGGATTGGTGGACCATCCTGAGCCACCGACTGACACCTGCCGAGGCCAAAGCTCCCACTCACGGCGCAGACATGACGATCCTGACGATCAGGACCCTCATGAGGGGGAGAAGAGGCCTAGGACATCATCAAGTGGCCAAGGACAAAGCTCGGGCGCCACGCAGACAAGCGCTGGAGCTGGTGAAACCCAAACACAAACCCACCATACCCAAACACAAACCCACCGAACCCAAACACAAACCACCCACCAAGCCCAAACTATCCACACCACGCACCGCACCGCCCACATCGAACCACCAACCTTTCACCTCAGGACGCCTCCGCCCACACCACCGATCTACTCAAGCCCCTTGCTTCCGGAAGAAGAAGCAAGTGCTGCAATGCTTGTAGCTCTAGCAGCTACCCAAGCTACTCCCTCAGCCGCTCCAGACCAACCGGGACCCTCTGGACATGGTGTCAATCCACACGAAGCTCTAGACAAGTACATCTTTGAAGGACAGTGGATGACCCACTCCATGCCCGAGGAGCATCAAAGACAACGGCTTCACGACGTTCGGCGCTTTCTACAACAAGCGTCCATAGATCTCGTAATCATAGAATACGACGAGCTTCAGGAAGGTGAAGACTACGAGCGAGTTATCCCAAGGCTACCAGAGTTGATAGCTCAACAGGCGGTTCCCTCTCCAAGGCTAACGCCAGGGACCGTCCGGATCGACACGCCATGGGAAAACATTCAAATTGAAATTCCCTTCCTCGAAGAAGTTCGTGAGAATATTTGGAGGTCTCCGGACAGAGTGAAGAATCCGAATGAGTTCGAGCTGAGAGGGATCTCTCATTGGGATCAGCAGAAGAGGATGACCTACCTCTGGATGCTGACCAAACTAGGACCTGATGTTAGGCTGGGAATGACTAAGACACAAGCCAAGAGCCATTATAAGAGTCTCTCCCCAATAAGCCAACTACTCAGCGTCTACTGTGACAAAGGAGGACTTCCAACACCTCACTACATCATTGATCGAGTGGACAGGACCCGAGAGGAACTGGGCAAGAGCGACCTATACCTCCCCACCGATGAAGTGTACCGTCTTTATCAGCTATATGTGGAGAACTACAAAGGTCCTCAGGGCTTCATTAAGAAAGAAGGCCTCGAAGGGCTCTACCAGTTCATGATGCGCCAAGTCAAGTACTGTGCCGCACACGACCTTCAGATGGCTCTGGAGAGCAATATGAAGAAGGTCAACATGACCGCTCCACTCAACAAAGGACCTGAGATCGAAGGGCTTCCCAACAATCACGTGCACATCAGCTCAGTCCTAGGCATCACCTACCACAATCCAATAGCAAAGAAGAACAGGTTGATGCTGAAGACTGAGATTCATAAGTTTTGCGATGGGACGCTCAAGGTCGTCAGGAAAAACATCGAGCAGAGGTTGGAAGAAATCAACAGAGACACTATGCTGAGGATCCACAGGTTCGTGAGAGAACAGCCGCTCCTAATGGAATTGCTTGAAGATATCGAGGAGCGACTGGAGCTTAGGATCACTCTGAGGAACTACGAGCATGCGCTGGGCTTGCGCAGATCATATTACGCCCGACGAGGACAAACGGCACGGAGACGCAATCAAGCACAAAGGTGGAGATTGTAGAATACTATTTGTAATTGTGCTTGATTTCATTAGTTGTCCTTGTAATTAGGGGCGTTTTGTAGAGTAGTCCTTAGATTAGGACTAGTTTGATATTTATACCAAGTTTGTTTGGTATAAATACATGTAAATCAATTGAGCTTAATAGAGAAAGTTTTGAGAATTGATCCGAAGGGCTTGCAATTTGATTTCTAGAGAGAGAAACAACAGTAACTTTCTCACTCTACTCGAATTCTCTCTCTTGTTCTTCATTTGAGTTTTTCGATCCAATTCAAGTGCTTATCTAAACAATCGAATTACTATGAATTCTAGCCTAGGATCGTAGAGTTGTTAAACGTAGGACCTAACAAGACACATCAAGCTCTGAAGAGGAGAATCTAGCCCTCATGGCCCGCCTAGATGAAAACTCAGACCCCGAAATCTCTAATCAAACGGATGATGACCAAGCATCCAAACCGTCACATGAGGTAGTCTCTCCTTCCACATAATTGACCATGTTAGAATCGTATCAACTAGCATACACTAACATGAAACGTGAACATAAAAGCGTAAAGAAAGTAGAGAAGAAATTAACTAAGTCTCAGGAAAATATAGCTAGTCTCGAGGCGGAACATAGGAGCTCTAATTACAAAATAGAAGAATTATCTAAGAGCCCCATTATTAGCGAGACTAAGTATATTCACTTAGAGAATCATAATTCGATCGTAAAAGAATTAGAAGACAGGCTTGAGAATAACTATAATTGCTTGGTTAGAAATCTCAGTGAGAAAGCTAGTCTCAATTGTAGGTTAACTGAAGCGACGACTAAGGTCACCAACCTTGAAACCCAATTAGATAAATCTAATGCTAAGGTTTGTGATCTTACGAAAGATCTTGACGCCTGTAAAGCCGCCAAATTAACGGTGAAAAATAATCTTGCTCTCTTAGGAGAAGAACATAAGAAGCTATAAGCAAAAATTAAGAAATTAGACGATCTTCTTACACGAAGGGGAAAATCTGAACAAACCATTTTCCTAAATAAGCCCAAGGATATAGAATTCTATAATCCCTAAAGGCTTAGTTTCACTAACCCTCGTGTGTTAAAGAAGAAAGAAGCTTATGATATAACATACATGGGTTTAGGCGCAAACACTCTTATGAACCCACTAAAGCAGACGATCTAGGTGCTTTAGAGTTAGCTAATAGAAGAGCCACACATAGGGCCTAAACCCCCTTCGACTATAAAGAATTAAATAATAGCAACAAATCTAGGGAAATACCATTGACGCCTGTCTGTGATTTAGTTCAACCTCCTGAGCCTCAATCTGAAATCGAGAAAGCCAATCTCCCTACAGACCTCATATCGTAAAGTAGATAGAGGACTTACAAGCTGCATTTGATAAAGAAAGAGAGAATTTTGAAGCGGAAAAGAAATGATTTATAAAAGAGATCGAAAACCTAAGAGCTATCCTCGATCTCACAAACTACTTCTCACGCATCTCCCTCAAAAGATAACATCGTTCTGAAAAGCGTGAAGAAAGAAAAATCTCCTTCGGAAGAACGAAAATCTAAAAATAATGTTCTTAAAAATCTAATCTCTAATCCTATTCCCACCATGTCTACGTCTACAGGGAGCATAGTCAAGGAGCTAGAGAAACCAAAGGCGAGAGTGTCTAGCTTAGAAATAAAGAAGGAATCTCTAGATGTTCAAATTCCAAGTTTTTCATCTCCTTCTGTAAAATAAATGACACTCGTAGAAATAAAAGAGTTGTTTCTTCTCAAAATAATTGCTTCTACTTGCTCCTTAAAGCCTACCACATTTAGGAGCACTAACTTTGAAATAGGCACTTCTTCTATAATACAAGTTAATCATTCTAAAGCAAATGCCTCTAGGAAGACTCGTAGGACACAAGATCCAGCCATTAAGAAGGCATATAGTGCTATTCATGCTTGTTCTCACCTAAGGTATCCTGTCAAGATTGAATCCTCCGAGCACCTTAGGAGACTATCCCATGGAAAGATCTTTTCCTCGATCAAGCCTATCAAAGCATTTGTCCGTGCTGAAATTAATCTTCCCTGCCAGGTTCAACCTAAATGGGTTCCTAAATCCCCGCCTAAAAAGACGAAAGCCAAAAAGGCCAAGTCTTCTACAAAGGGCAAACCCAACTCAACTTCTTCGAGATTGACTTGGGTTGTTAAAGCTCCTACTAGCACTAATTTATGAATCATATCTAAACCAACATTTAATTCTGCTAATCTGAGAGGACCCATTTACAAGTGTGTACCTAAAGCTATCTAATTTGATTTTACAGATCCATTGTGTGGTACCTCGACTCTGGCTGGTCCACACATATGACGGGAAATCAAGAGCTGTTGAGCCACTACCAAGACTGACCAAATGGCAAAGTCAGATTTGGGAACAACGACTCGGCTCCGATTCTTGGCTTCGGAGATATAATTCTAGAAAATCTGACTATAAAGGATGTCTCTTACGTCGAAGGTCTCCGCCATAACTTGTTCAGCATAGGCCAGTTCTATGATAAAGGATTCCAGGTGGTCTTTGATGCTGGTGTAGAATATTAGACAGTCAGGGCAGAGAACTCCTCCAAGGCTTCGAAAATCAAACCTTTACACAATCAACCTGACGTACGTGCTGCCCTCGACAGTTGTTTGCCTCATCTCCCAGATTGTAATTCAGAGGAACAGCTTATGGCATCAACGCATGTCTCATCTCAACATTAAAGCTCTTCAACGTCTTTCAACGAAAAAGTTGGTTCACGGTCTTCCAACTATAGTATTACAGAAAGAGCATCAATGTTCGGCGTGTCAACTAAGAAAAATGAAGTGAGCATCTCATCATGTTGAACTGGTTGCTTCTACTTCAGGTCCTTTGGAACTGCTACGCATGGACCTCTGTGGACCGATGCAGACACAAAGTATAAATGGACGAAAGTATGTGCTGGTTATCGTTGATGACTTCTCTCGCTACACATGAACAATGTTCCTCCGAACTAAGGATGAGACAGGGGACTTGATTGTCAATTGGTGAATTTTACTCAGAATTTACTGCAACAGACTATTCAAACCATCCGAACAGACAATGAAACTGAGTTCGAGAAAAAGCATCTCAGTGACTTCTATCAGAAACTTGGGATTAGTCAGCAATTCTCAGCCACAAAGACGCCTCAACAGAATGGCGTCATTCAAAGGAAGAACAGAACTCTACTGGAAGCCGCACGTACGATGCTGATTCATTCCGGTCTCCCACACGCCCTTTCGGCTGAAGCGGTAAATACTGCCTGTTTCACTCAGAACAGGACGGTAGTTCACAAGCACTTTGATAAGACTCAGTACGAGATCATTAACAAGCGAGTACCCAACATTTCCTTCTTCAAGGTTTTTGGGTGCAAGTGCTTTGTGGCGAACGACAGAGAGCAACGTGCGAAGTTCGATCCTAAAGCATTCGAAGCCACTTTTGTCGGGTATTCATCCACTTCGAAAGCGTATCGAGTATACATCTAGTCCAACCGAACTATCAAAGAAAGTTCCACGAAGTGGCAGAGATGGTTTCCGGTCACATCAGTCCAGGATCCGAGCTCAACCCCATGGCTCCGGCACAGATCAGATCAGGACCCGTACCTAACCAGATGACTTCTGAATAGACATTTCAGAACCCGTATTCACTGGTGTGTTGGCACAAAACCAACAAAAGATGTCAACAACTCATGATTCAACGTCAGAAGAAGCTACGAGACTTGCGTTAGAGGACTTGGACTCTCTCTTTGAGCCCGTATATCGGCCAGACACCATCGCTGCTACACCTTTAGTGGATCCCCCACTCGATGAGACCGATGTACCAGCTCTTCAAATGTCCCCACCTCACCCGATTCAGAATTACCACAGAACACTGAAGAATCTCCCATGGTCGTTGAGGATGTATCATCAGAATCGCTCAATCCAAGTGCAGAAATGGAACTACATCAATCTAATGAACAACCTGAGATTTTTGGAAATCTCGACCCACTAATGGATGATGCATCTACTTCACCTTTGTCTCACGAGGGCAGCTGGACACGAGCACATCCGGTTGAGTACGGACAAGGCATCGACACAGTCTCTTCAGCTGCTTTTTAAGCCAAAATGAGCCAACCAAGGTAGCAGACGCACATAAAAACCAGGATTGGCTAATAGCAATGCAAGATGAAATCAACCAATTCGAGCGTCTTCAAGTGTGGACATTAGTACCTCGTCTGCATGGGAAAACAATTAACAGGACGAAATGGGTGTTTAAGAACAAAAAAAATGAAGATGGAGAACTGATCAGAAATAAAGCAAGACTGGTTGCGAAGGGCTACGATCAACAGGAAGGCATTGACTACGACGAGACATATGCTCCTGTTGCCCGAATCGAAGCCATCCGCCTTTTCTTGGCTTATGCGGCCCATAAAGACATCAAAGTCTACCAAATGGACGTTAAGATCGCCTTTTTGAATGGCGTGCTAAAGAAGGAAGTCTGTGTCGCTCAGCCAGAAAGCTTTGTTGATCAAGCACACCCCGATCACGTCTATCGATTGGACATAGCTCTCTACGGACTAAAACAAGCCCCGCGTGCTTGGTATGATTTCTTGAGCGAATTCCTCGTGAAGTCTGGACTCGTCCGAGGAATGATCGATACGACACTCTTCATCAAGTGGCAAGACAAGAACTTGATGGTCGTCCAAGTTTACGTAGACGACGTCATCTTCGGATCAACAAATACACGGCTTTGCAAAAGATTTGGAGATTTAATGAAGAGCAAGTTTGAAATGAGTCACATGGGAGTGATGCAGTTCTTCTTAGGACTTCAAGTCAGGCAGCTCGATGATGGGATTTTCATCAGTCAGACGAAATATATCAAGGATATTCTGAAGAAATTCCATCAAGATCAGAGCAAGCCTCTCAGCGCTCCTATGTCAACAAGCTGCAAGTTGGATGCCAATCCCACTGGAAAAGTAGTCGACATCACACTTTATCGCATTATCATCGGCTCTCTTCTCTATCTCACCTCAAGCCGGCCGGATATTATGTTTGCCACCTGCCTCTGTGCCCGTTTCCAAGCCGACCCAAAAGAATCTCACATGCTCGCGGTCAAACGGATTCTTCGCTACCTCAAAGGAACCTCAACCCTAGATTTATGGTATCATAAGGGCACTAATTTCAAATTAATCGGCTATACTGACGTTGATTATGCAGGTTGCCAAATAGACAGGAAAAGCACCTCCGATGGCGCTCAATTTCTAGGCGAAAAGCTCGTCTGCTGGTCATTCAAGAAACAGAACTGCGTTTCAACGTCGACGGTCGAGGCAGAATACGTCGCGGCCACCAGCTGTTGCTCGCAAATGCTATGGATGCGGACTCAGCTTCACGATTATGGGTACAATTTAAATAATATACCCATTTATAGTGATAGACAAAGTGCCATTGCGATTACGCGTAATTCTGTTCATCATCCACGCACTAAACACATAGACATAAGATATCACTTTACGAAAGATCATGTAGAAAAAGGCACAATTGATATTTATTTTGTTAACACGGAATATCAACTAGCTTACATTTTCACGAAGGCATTGGATGAAAAACTGTTCCAATTCCTTGTCGGAAAATTAGGCATGTTGAATCTTCCGTAATATGTGCTGTACGTGCTCCTATGTGCTTTCATATGTTCTATTCAATGTGTTTTCTATACTTAAATGCTATATCTTGCGAGAAAATTTAATAATAATAAAAATATAGTAATAATAATAATATAAAATCCAAAAATATTATACATGTACTTATAATATTAGGGGAATGACGATATCTTTAGGATGCTCGATCTAGTCACGTCTGCATTTCCCCGACATGCGAGTGATTAATTGCTTAATTTTGTCAGCCAAGTCACATTCTTGTGTCTAACGTCCTTTAAGTTGATTCCACTAGACACAAAGCCACTTTATATTAGTGAGGTTTCTAGCCTTTTATTTCTTTCGATGGATCTATTCTTGAGCGAGTCACACAATAATTGCTTGTCTTAACTAGTGATTTTGGCCTCATACTCGCCTTGCGTTAGATCGTTAGGAAAATGATTAGGGCACTTAAGAAATTCCTCAGCCAAAATAAAAATTTCAATCATTTAACATAGCCTTTAGTCATCCATTTAGTGCCTTCTCCTTCCTTTTCTTCATTTGAAACCCTTTGAGCCTTCACCCGACAATCAAAGTTTTCGGCGGGTTGTTCAATCGAGTAAAGGAGGGGGAGAAAAAGATACGACAAAGAAAAAAGTGACAAAAGAAGGTGGAAACGAACACGAGGAATGCTCAACGCACAAAAAGCAGACCAAAAGAACCTGCCTCTCGACTCACAATCTCCAATCATTAGAAGGGGCGTGGATCTTGCTGTGAACTTCTCCATCGATAATCTCGTACGCTCGTCAGAACGGCTGGAAGAGGAGCACCGCGAAGTGAACTTCTCCAACGATAATCCAGTCTTATATCGGGAAACGAGAAGAGGAGCATGGCCTTGGGTTCGAATTCCATGACTGTGAACTTCTTCAAATCGATAATCTCTGAAACCTCTCTAGGGATTAAGAGAAAAGGAGCACGGTATCGGCCCGAGAACCAACAAGAAGAACTTCGCTTTAGATAATCGCTCAGCCTAGTAGAGAAGCGGAGCTTCAGCTTGAGCAAGTGTAGACTGATACGAATAAAAATTAAAGGATGAGAATGACAAAAGATATGAGAAAATGCCGAAAGGAAGGAGAACGACGAAAAAATGAAAGACGACAAAAAGCTCACTTTTCCCAAAAATTTTCGTTCCCTTCTAAGTCAGAGCCAAATTAAAATCCTTCAAAGTCCGTTTGATTCCAAATCGATGGTCATTCGCACATGTGAAATGATTAAAAGCGCATCGATCACATGTAAATTGACATAAAATTGTTTGTGTTGACTTGAGTGATATAAATATAAAAATCCCAATTTAAAAATAATTGAGCGCTAGAGTGAACCTAGTGAGAGTTGTCGAAATGAATCATTCTATGAACTTAGGACTTTAGTTTGTCGACAGGACTTGACGGCATATGATCTTTTCAAGTATCTTGTGAAATTTTAGGCGTGACAATGATCGAAGTAAAATAATCTGACCCCATTCTATAAATAATATTAATATTCATACGAAAAAATTATATCGATAAATAATAATTTTTCTTGAAATTTTTCTTCCTATTTTTCTTATTATTATATGTTATAATAAAAAAGCAATTAAAATATATATATATATATATATAAGATAAATCGCACATTCTGATATGCAATATGACTTTGCATTTGAACTGAATTGATTAAATGCGATATTGTGTTCTAATTCGCACATTATGTTATTCAAAATTAGGTTTGCATCTACTTCGAATTGATAAAATGCGAATACTTGTTATTGCTCATGCCCTCGCGCGAAATTATAATTACATGTATAGGGGAACATATATCTAGGCTAGTCATGATAAATCGCTTGTGTTTTAGTAAGTGTTTCATTGATTGATTTATATACTTACTTGATGAATCAATTGAGATGCATTATTTGTGGGGGAGCATTTACAAATTTATGTCTTGAGCTCCAAAATATTTTTAATGATCTTTCTCTAAGTATTGCAGAAACTTCAGTTCTGATTCTTGAATAATGCACTTCAATTAGGAGGACTTCATGAATTGTCACGATTTGGAGCTCATGATATTGGTTTAAATTTTGGTTGGTTAAAGATTTTGGTCGTTGACGTGTTTTATGGATTTGATTTTAACCAATTTTTCTTAAAGACTTTTCAGGGGGCGCCTGATTAGAAAAATTGCTTCCAAATTAACTCTAATATTCTCAACATTTTTACTCTAAGTATTGCAGATTTTCAAATTTCGACTATGGAGCCAGATGTCACCATTCAGAATTACATGGAGTTAACTGCATCTATTTTCATATATATAGGGGAGCAATTATGTGGTTTTTATTTGATCTAAGGGTCACTCTGAAAGCAATAGGATAACTCACATTTGATAAATTAGATGAAATTAGTATTTTTCGATCACAGTTTCTCGAGCGAAAAATTGAATTGGGACCAATTGGTAATTTTCCCTCCCAGGTTTTCGAGCGAAAATTAAATTGGGACCAAACGAAATTTTTCAATATGAGTTTCTCGAGCGAAAATTAAAAATGAGCTTGTCCAATCGCGAACCCAACATGTCTAGTCAGCCCATTAATGTGAAATTCACCTTTTTCCAGTCGAAAAACTTTCACACACGCATAAATCCCATTCGAGAAACCCTATTGTCGATTCCCTCACGCGAAAAACTCAAACAGTAAAGAAGAATCTCAAAATCCTCAAAATCTTTTAATTTTCAACAGATTTTCGTCTTTCTAAGGTAGAATCGACGCTTATTAGGTGTTTATGTGTGCTTAAACTTCGTTCTCATCTATATTTTATAGTCTTTCGCTTGATTCTGTGCGTAGATTTTCGATTGTTCAAACTGTGAAAAATCCACATGCTATTACGATGAGATTTAAACATGTTTCTGTGTTTACCTTGGTTAAAATCTGCGTCCTACGATAGTTTAAGGGTTTTCGATCGATATAAGGGTATATTGTTTCGATTATCTGCGTTTTTAGAGTTCGATTGAAAGTCTGACTAAAACTGGGTTTTAAACGTTTAAAGGTGTCGAAGTACTTTCTCGATCGCAAACAGTTTCAATCGAATTTCAATTCGATTGAGTTACTGTTTGCATCGTAAAAGTTATTCGATCGCTAAATTTATTGACTTAGTCAATAAGAGAATAACGTAGATCGCAAATACTTACAATCGAGAAATATGATTTTGATTTTATGCAAGCAAAAGATTACTGAGTGGAATAGATAAAATAGATGTGATTAAGTTTTGAGCGCAAAACTTACCATCGAAAACAGTATTTTCGATTTCAAGTTTGTTCTCGGTCGTAAATTTTAGCGCCAATAAAATTTAATTTTACGACGATAAAATTTCTCGATCGTAAAAGTACGTAGTGATGATTTTGAACGATCGAAAATTTTCTCGGCGAATCACCTAGTTTCTCGTTGTAAATTTTCTCGACCGTAAAATTTTACAGCGCAAATCTATTTTAAAATCGAAATACTTTCTCGCTCGATAACTTTCACGACAAAAATTTTATTCATGCGTGAAAAATTTCTAGATCGTAAATTTACACGGAAATTTTTCTCGATCGTAAAATTTCCCGACTACAGTACCACGCCTTAAGTTCAAACACTTAGAAAATTTTCTCTAAGTCTTTTCCACTGTAGCAGACCTTAGCGAATAAAATTTCCGATCGCATATTAGAAGGGAGACTTAAGTTCATAAATCACACTTAGGCAACTAAAATTGAGGATTTAAATTCTCGCGCGATAAATAGAACGGAGTGAACAGTGCTTGATTTACGATTCAGCACTTGGAATATTTTCGACTGAACTCTTTTGTACATAAGTCAAAATGTTATTATATCTTAAAAAAATTCACTTTTGTATGACCTATGTGTGAATTTAGATTTCAATTACAAATTTATCGAACATGTTATGAAATGCTACACTATTATGGTTTGATGAAATTAAATTTCGACTCAATTTCATTCTTGAACTAATGTTTTGGTTTTCTATTTGATTTTCAGATGGATCACTACCCCGCTTACAACCACATTTATGATAAGAACCTGTACCTCAAGGTTCAGGACACCAATTTTCAACTCGACCTGACTACCTTTAGGTGTCTGGACGAGATCATTGTGTCCATATTGCAAGGCCATCCCCTCTGGCACGCGCTCACAGTGACGGCATCCGTACCAATTTTCTACTTACAGCAACTTTGGGGAAGAATAAAGAGTCTAGTAGTTGACGGCTCCTATCGATTCACCACGGTCCTCGGGACGAGACACATAAGATTCAGCAAGGATGATTTCGCGCTCGTCCTAGACCTACCCTTCAACCTCAAATATGACCCTCTGCCTTTAGATGCAGAGATGGTGCGTGACTTTCTCCACATGGGATACCGTCCACCGCTCGCCAAACTTACACAAGTCCAGAGCAACGGAATCCCGCATCCATGGAAGACACTGTTTGGAATTATCAACAAGTGTCTGTCGCCAAAGCACGTCGGGTTCGACAAAGGCAACTGTTCTCACGGAATACGATTTCGTCCAACTGATCTGGAACAACTTAGCAGAACAGATCAGACAGAAAGAGAACAAGAGATCGAAGAATGACCCGTATGCTAGGTGGTTCAACGTCATTATCAGACAACTCATGGAGATGCACGAGAACATCCCTCGGCTACATCCTGGAGGTCAACCCCAAGACTCAAGTTCTTTCACAATCCAAGGCTTACAGATTTGGATCAGCCGTCGATGCCGATCCCGTTCGAGCTGCTTCGTCTTGCCGACCCCTCGGGAGACGTTTATAGGCTATACTGCCGGGAGAATCATCTCCTAAAGCGGATGATTCGAGGGCCCCCGACAGATTTTCATGTGAGCCCTCCCCAACAACAACAGCACCAACATAGCCCTGAGGCCGAGTTGATAGATCAAGTGGCCTAGGAGCTTGAACATGAGCCTCCAACTCAAGGAACTCAACTACCTGATCTAGATGCCATGTTGATTGATGCAGTGGCACAAGAGTTGGAACTCGAGGCTCCACAACAATCACTCGGTGCTGAAGTGTCCATCATTTTAGGCGTGTTCCAAGGATCTATTGTGGAGATCCTACCACGGGAAGCATAGCCCGAAGCAGAAACGGGGCACAGTCCACCATCACAGGCTACTACGCCTGCACCAGAGGCCGTGATTCCAACGATCACATCTCAAGAGCCTCAACCAACAGAAGCCCATGAGGATGTTGAAAGAGAACTAACTCCTCATACAGCTACTTCGTCCAAAGCCACGGATTCTGACGAAGAGGTTCAACTGACCAGATGGGTTCCACACGTTCACTCTCAATCTCTGAGCCCGTCATCACAGTTGTTGCTTTTACATCAGACACGACACCAGTCATCACTCCAAGTGCTGAGGCCGAAGCAGAGAATCCACTTATTACCGATCCAGTCCAACCGGTGTCTGATACGCAGATTCACTTTGAACCTGCCCCAACATCCATAGATGAGAATCTACAAGATTCGAGTCAAGGATTGGATGGAAGTCTCGGATAGTCACAACCTCAAGTGACTATGAGCCAGCCTAAGGAGCCGGTGTTAGCTCAAGGGTTGACAACAGGCAAATAGGATTGACTAGCGATTCCGAAGGAACTGGAGTTACATCCCTTTTCCATTTCCATTCAAGAGTTCTTATGTGTTTCCACGCTTCTTTGAGATCCCGAAAAATGGACAAATTCCTTTTCTTAAGAACACATATAAGATTCGTCACTCCAAAAAGGATAATGGTAACCCCACCATTACCTAGTCAGCCTGGTCCATCAACGGAGGCGTCCGTCTAGTTTTTGATTGAAGCGCACTTCCAAGCAGCTCTCTCTGTAGCCATCACATCCCTTGAAGACAACATGATGGAGAGAGTGCTTGTAGCTATTGAGACGTCTCGACGTGACACTGGGCAAGCACCCGTCTCAGAGGGCACTTCAGCGCAACCAAACCTCCCAACCCTACAACCCTCTCCCACCGACCCACTCACAAACTCATCCATCCTCATTAACCCATACACCATACCCATCACCGAACACCACGATATACTACTCGCCCAGCTCATAACCTTACCACCCGAATGCCCTAGGAAGAATCACTCTACAGACGTCTCGTGGATCATTTTGAGCCACCTACTCAATCCTGCCGAGGCCAAAGCTCCCGCACACGACGTCAACATGACGATCCAGATGATCGGGACCGTCATGAGGGGGAGAAAAGACCTAGGACATCTTTGAGTGGCCAAGCAGAAGGTCAAGAACAAGGTTCAGGTGCGACGCAGACAAGCGCTGGAGCAGGTTAAATCCAACCCACTACCCAAACAACCCACACCACGCACCGTACCACCCATACTCTAACCCAAATCGACCCACCAATGACTTTCACAAGCCGCTTACTTCCGAAAGAAGAAGCAAGTGTCGACATGCTCGTAGCCTTAGCACAAACTCAAGCAACTCCCTCAATCGCTCCAGACCAATCGGGACCATCAGGAGGTGGAGTCAACCCACACGAATTCCTTGATAAGTACATCTTCGAAGGACAGTGGATGACCCACACCATGCCTGTATTAAGAGACAAACACTTAAGGACGTTCGACAGTTCTTACAGCAAGCTTCGGTCGACCTAGTCTTGATAGAAGACGAAGAACATCATGGAGGTGAAGACCATGAACAAATTCCCTCAAGGTTTCCAGAGTCGATTGCTCAACGGGCGGATTCTCCTACGAGACTAATGCCAGGATCCGTTCGAATCGACACGGGTTGGGAAAACATAAGGATTGAAATCCCATTCCTAGAAGAGGTTCGTCAGAGAATATGGAGGTCACCGAACAAAATTAAGGAGTTGAACGAATTCGAGCTCAGAGGGATCTCTCACTGGGATCAGCAAAAGAGAATGATCTATCTCTGGATGCTAACCCATCTTGGACCGGATGTGAGGCTGTGGATTTCAAAGGGACAAGCAAAGAGTCATTACAAGAGTCTATCCCCTATATATCAGCTGCTAAGCGTCTACTGTGCTAAAGGAGATCTTCCAACTCCGTTCTATATTATAGAGCGAATAGACAGACCTCGAAAGGAGCTAAGCGAGAGCGACCTACATTACCTCCCCGCAGAAGAGGTGTACAATCTCTACAAGCTGTACGTAGAGAAGTAAAAGGGTCCTCAAGGCTTTATAAAGAAGGAAGGACTCGAGGGACTCTACCGGTTCATGATGCACCAGGTCAAGTACCATGCCACACACGACCTTCAGATGGCTCTGGAGAGGTATATGAAGAAGGTCAACATGACTGCTCCGCTCAACAAAGGACCTAAGGTTGAAGGGCTTCCCAACGATCACGTGCATATCAGCTCAGTCTTAGGAATCATCTAGCACAACCCGATTGCCAAGAAGACTAGGATGATGCTGAAGACTGATATTCATAAGTTTTTTGATGGGATGCTCAAGGTCATCAAGAAGAACATAGAGACGAGACTGGAAGAAATCAACAGAGAGACCATGCTGAAGCTTCACAGGTTCGTGAGAGCACAACCGCTTCTGATGGAACTTCTTGAGGACATCGAGGAGCGACTGGAGCTGAGGAACAGCATTAGAAACTTCGAGCACGTGCTGGGCTTGCGCATGTCTTACTTTGCCCGACGAGGACAAATGGCTTGGAAAGGCAATCAAGCACAAAGTGGGAGAATGTAGAATATCAGTTTTAGTTGTGCTTTGATTGCATTAGCTGTTCTTGTAATTAGGGTCTTTATTTGTATTTGTCCTTAGTTTAGGACTTAGCTTGTTATTTATACCAAGTATGTTTGGTATAAATACCTTGTACACATTTGAGCTTAATAGAGAATTTTAGTCAATTGATCCGAAAGGCTTCGCAATCCAATTCTAGAGAGAGAAAGTCAGAAAATATTCTCTCACTACACGAATTCTCTCTCAAAGTTCTTCAATGAAGGTTTTCAATCGAAATTCTATTTTCTATAATTCTAATCGATTTCCTTAGTCTTGAAGTCTAGGATCGTAGAGTTGATAGTCTAGGGACCTAACAATTGGTATCAAAGCATATTCGTTCTGTTTCGAATCGAAAATTGTTAGAATCGGATCGAAATTTAATTCTGGAACCGTTCCATCAAAGAACAGTTTTGGCACGAAATTCAATTTCGATCTGATAGCTGATCGAGCGGATCGAGTAATAAATTAAAACGAATATTACGAACTATTCTACGCTCAATAGGCAAGTGTACCTATCGATAGTAGTACAGAAACGGTAAGTATTCGAATATCGAACCAAAGGAACTATCTACCTTAGAAAACCGTCGTTTAAATATCCTAGTGAATATTTTTGGATTGATACAAATATAAATAACGATAAACTAAATAAACGATAAACACAAAAATATAAATATGGTAAAACAGCGATAACGGGTTGGAACGACTTATAAAAGCAAAGTATTTGAGACTTCGAATCCCCCTAGCTCGACCAAAACAAATATCAAGTGCACGTAAATAAAGCTATCATTAGACCGTGGAGATTCCTACTATATGCGTACGAGTTATATAGCTGACGAAACTGCGCCTTACCATATAATGATCGTAAACGACTAATCAACGAATTACGTAGCTGGGCAAACTTCCCTAACTACTTAACTGAAGATCGCATTAAAACACGATGAATCCGCTAATTTGACTCTAATCCGGCGGGGTAGTTCAACTTATCTCTAGCGAAGAGTTTATTCCGCTTGTTTACAGTGGTCTAATCGTTCGCCCCCCTCTCGAGCGTAGCGTACGATTTCCTGGACTACTCTAACTTAAACACATAGACATGATCAAGCTAACGATGACAACTTTGATCACATAGACATAACCAAACTCATATGCTTCGAAAACGAGTCATAACAATAACAACACATTAAATACGCTTAAACATACGATCGATCGTGCTAGGGTTCACTCATCTCAAATACACAATATTTAGCTACTCATGACGGGAATTAACACGACGAAGGATAAAAATAACATATAGGAAAACATAGTATCATCCCTGAATATTTGGCTCGACTTAGTCCTTCGTTGAGTATTTTCGTCGAATGGGTGGTGGGCGTCTCAGCTTGCACTTTCCTTGCTCTTCCTCGCACTGCAATTTCTCGCTGCTGCTCCTACGCACACGGCTGCCTTCCTCGCTTTCTCCTCCGACGTGAGCTGCCTGCTTGGTGGAAGTGGGTTGGCGTGGCTTTGGGAGATGGTTAGGTGATGAGTGAGCCTGGTGGTATGTATGCGTGAGGTGAGAAAAACAGCTGCGTGAGATGCTTGCTTCTTGGAAGAGCTGCTTGCTTTTTATGGACTTTCAGCCTTGAGTGAGGTTTCGATCGTTCAGAGGAGTTTCATGAGGTGGGTGCTTGGTGTAGTTGAGGAGCAGAAGGTTACGTGGGTCTTTGAGAGGTGTGAGCCGTCCCCCTAATGGTGAAGTGTTCGATCCTTTATATAAACAAGTGCCGTGTATAAATGAGAGCAAATCAACACCCTTAATTTCTTGCATGTGTGAAAAGCAATGGCCTGAAAACATGACTGCTTTTCATCCGTTTTTGCCTAACTTCGTGTTTCAAGGAAGAAGTGCATCATTTTCACTAAATTCTTGAACATGTCTCGTTAATATCATGATGTGCCCGCCAAATTGCACATTTTTCCCAATTTTCGTCATAATTACGCAAAGGTCCCCCAAAATTCAAATACTATGCCCACAATATTAAAAATATAAACATATATAGTTATGTTTATCAAATTTCCCACACTTAAGCGTTTGCTTGCCCTCAAGCAAATAAATTGCAAATGGCATATGAAGGATAAAATCATGCAACGTATCAATCAAGAACGAAATCAGGTAGGAGATAATGCAAGTAAAGTCGGAAAGCATATTTGAAATCAACGACTAACTACACGATTTTCTTAGAAATACCTATCAAGATCCGCACCTCACAAAGATTCACTCAATCACTAAGTGTATGGGTTAAGATGTCGGTGATATCTCTCGGGTCATGCACTAATCTAATCTCTACCATAAGCTTGCAAATGATTCGTAAATCTACCACTTTCAATGCTCAAGCGTGAATCGGAAGGTCTTTATCGGGTTATAATATGGCTATGATATGTAAGATATGTAAGGAACAAGCATAAAAAGGATATGAGCTGTAGTCGTGTCAGAATCATGCCATCATCTCGAATGCGCCAAAATTCGTCGTTCTTTTTCAATTTTTATTTTTTTTTCATTCACCAAGCCCTTCTTCTTTCGACTTCTCGATCTATGAAATAGATAATACGCTTTTGAGAGCGAAAGATTATCGGAGGAAGGGTTCTTAGTCAAAATATATATATTTTTTCTTTTCTTTTTTTCTACTTTTTCTTTTTTTCCCCTTTATTTTTCGATGCTCAGCTCGAAAAGTTAGCACGGGTTGCGCTTCTTAAATCCGGCATTCAACCTCCACTTCTACTATCGCTCCGATGGGTTTATGTCTGAAGGCTTAATCAGGTCGGCAATTTATAATCCGGTTTCAAATAAAAGGCTCGGGCTCAAAGTGGCTAACTACGGTGATCAGGCGTGGTCGGAAACTTTGGCTATGGACTGAATTCCTAATGCCTTCCTCATTTTCACGAAATCACACTTTAAGTAGTTTCAAAACGTAACACACAAGCAAGTTCTGAAGAGAAATAAACTAAGCATGATTCACACAACCAAAGAAATGAGCGAAAAGCTCGTAGGCTCAAAAATCTCACAAAATAGGGTTATGTGTACGAATCTCTCAAGTATCGCCAAGTTAATCATGTAAGAAAGACATAGACTACGCATATGTATCCTAATTACTCATACAATTTCTAACATAAAGTCATCCTTTCATAATACGAAACATGATTTTCGAAAAATATTTAATGCCAAATTCGAAAAAATTATACCAAAAATCAAGACATGCACACATATAACATATTCGCATTAATTTTGTAGAAATTCCCCTCCCCACACTTAAGATTTATGTTGCCCTCAACATAAAAGTAAGGTAACATACGGAAGAGGAAATAAATAGATAAGCGAACTTCCCTGAATAGTCCGATGTGCATGTTTTGTTCGGCTCCTCCCCACACTTGATATTTTGAATTCCCTGCGATCATCGAAAAACAGAATCATAAAAACTTAAAAAAAATACGCATAGAAATAAAACATAGGATAGGCTTCGGGTGCCTCCCAAGTAGCGCTTTCTTTAATGTCTTTTAACTAGAAATTGTTCGGTGATTTTTAGCTCTGGGTGGTGATAAGGTGGATCGTTTCCTTTCCAAGTGCTTCGATGTCACCGCCATAGTAATGCTTGAGACGCTGCCCGTTCACTTTGAAAGTCCCTCGTTCTGGGTGTGTGATCTCAACTGTGCCGTATGGAAATACTCGAGTTACCTTGAAGGGACCAGACCATCGTGACTTCAACTTGCCTGGAAATAGGCGTAGTCGTGAATTATAAAGCAAGACATGGTCGCCCTCGTGAAATTCCCGTCGCTGGATTTTTTTATCATGGTACATCTTGGTGCGTTCCTTGTAGATCCGCATATTATCATAGGCCATAAGACGCCATTCATCGAGCTCATTAATTTGAAAATTTCTCTTTTTTCCTGCAAGATCTAAATCAAAATTTAGTGTCTTCAAAGCCCAATATGCCTTATGCTCAAGCTCGACGGGTAAATGACAAGATTTTCCATAAATGAGGCGATAAGGTGTGGATCCTATATGCGTCTTATAGGCTGTCCTTTAGGCCCACAATGCGTCGTTCAGCTTGTTCGACCAATCCCTTCGGTGGTGCTCGACGGTTTTCTCTAAAATTCGCTTCAATTCCCGATTCACGACTTCCACTAGGCCGCTTGCTTGAGGGTGGTACGGAGTGGTAACACTATGCTTAACGCCGTATTTCTCGAGTGTCCTAGAAAACTGTGTTACAAAAGTGAGTACCTTTATTGCTAATAATGCAACGAGGCGAACCAAATCGTGAAAACAACGTTTTTAAAAATTTAACGACAACCCTAGCATCATTAGTGGGCAGCGCTTGTGCCTCTACCCATTTAGAAACGTAATCAACCGCAACTAGGATATATCGATTAGTAAACGATGTAGGGAAAGGTCCCATGAAATCAATGCCCCAAACATCAAATACCTCGCACACTAAAATAAAATTTTGCGGCATTTCATTGCGCTTAGAGATATTACCTGTCCGTTGGCACCTATCACACATGTCTACATACCTTTGGCGTCCTGGAAGATTGAAGGCCAATAGAAACCACATTCGAGTACCTTATGGGCTGTTCGATTCCCCCCATAGTGGCCTCCAGTCGGTCCGGTATGGCAATGGTCTAAGATCTTGATCATTTCGGGAAATGACACGCATCGCTTGACCATCTTATCGGCACAAGTCCTAAACAAGTATGGATCATCCCAAAAGTAATACTTCAAGTCCGAAAAGAATTTCTTCTTCCGTTGGCTTGAGTATTCCTTTGGTATGATCCTTGCCACGAGATAGTTAGCAATATCAGCATACCAAGGAATATCATCGTTTACCTCACGTAAAACATAAAGATGCTCATCAGGGAAGTGGTCCTTGATGTTATCCTCGTCCTTCTTTTCGTAATGTGGGTCCTCTAATCTTGATAAGTGATCGGCTGCAAAATTTTCAGCCCCCCTTTGGTCTCGAATTTCCACGTCAAATTCTTGAAGTAGTAGGATCCATCGGATTAGTCTTGGCTTTGCATCGGGTTTGACGAGGAGGTGCTTGAGGGCCGAGTGATCCGTGTAGACAATGACCTTGGAAAGGATGAGGTAGGTGCGAAACTTGTCGAGTGCGAACACGACCGCAAGCAATTCTTTTTCAGTGGTAGTGTAATTTGCTTGTGCCTCGTTCAAAGTCTTGCTCGCGTAGTATATCGGCCGAAAGTGCTTGTCCCGCCGCTGCCCCAAAACTGCCCCTACTACAAAATCACTCGCATCGCACATGAGTTCAAAAGGTAGACCCCAATCGGGAGCTACCATGATAGGAGCATTAATAAGCTTATCCTTAAGTATCGAAAATGCATGCATGCATTCGGATGTAACTCATATGGCACGTCTTTCTCAAGTAATCGGGTCAAAGGTCTAGCAATTTTAGAGAAGTCCTTAATAAATCTACGATAAAAACCTGCATGTCCTAGGAAACTTCTAATTGCTTTTACTGACGAGGGTGGGGGTAAACGCTCGATAGTCTCGATTTTAGCCCTATCTACCTCAATCCCCCTAGACGAAATCATATGACCTAACACGATGCCCTCTCTCACCATAAAATGACATTTCTCCCAATTCAACACAAGATTTGTGTCCTCGCATCGCTTAAGCACAGCCTTAAGGTTAGAGACATACCTCAAACGTGTTACCAAAAACCGAGAAATCATCCATGAATACCTCCATTATGTCTCCTACTAGCTTGTCGAAGATGGCCATCATACACAGCTGAAAAGTGGCCGAAGCGTTGCATAGTCCAAAAGGCATCCGTCGGCATGCGAATGTCCCGAACGGGCATGTAAAGGTAGTCTTTTCTTGATCCTCGGGCACAATGGGAATCTGCAAATATCCTGAAAGACCATCAAGAAAGCAATAAAAATCATGACCGGATAAACGTTCAAGCCTTTCATCAATAAAGGGGAAAGGGAAATGATCATTTCGCGTCGCATCATTTAACTTTCGATAGTCGATGCAAACGCGCCACCCCGTGACGGTTCTCGTCGGAATTAACTCATTCTTCTCATTGGGCACAACGGTTATTCCTCCTTTCTTGGGTACAACTTGAACTGGGCTCACCCACTTGCTATCCGAGATCGGATATATAACACCCGCATCGAGCAACTTAATCACCTCGGCCTTCACGACTTCTTTCATGTTTGGATTCAATCGCCTTTGGGGCTGCACCACCGGTTTGTACTCATCCTCCATGAGGATCTTATGCATGCAAAAGCTTGGGCTAATTCCTCGAATGTCTGAGATCTTCCATGCAAGCGCCTTTTTGTGTTCTTTTAGTACGTCCAAGAGCATGCTTTTCTGCTCCTCTTCTAGATCTGTGGCCACGATGACGAGTAACTTCGAATTTTCTCCTAAGAATGCATACTCCAAGTGATTAGGTAGTTGCTTGAGTTCGAGCATCGGTGGTTCCTCGATTGAGCTTTTCTCCCTTTCTTCTTCGTTGCTCGTCTTTACCTTGACGGGTTGCTCGTCTTTGATGTTGTTGTCTTCATTTATGTGAACGTCCGTCGTTAAGGCAACCTCAGGCTCTTCAAATTCTTGCACTAAAGAGAGTGAGTCGGCTTGTGAGAGTCCCTGCAAAGTCAGGAAGTTATCCCAATTAATAATATCCATGTAATAGCATTTATAATCGAGCTCTTCGGTGTTACTCATCGACTCTGTCATATCAAAGGTCACTTTCTCGCTATCTATAGTCAACGTCAATGTTCCATTATGAACATCGACCATCGTTCCCCCGGTAGCGAGAAATTGTCTACCTAAAATAAGGGGAATATTCTCATCCTCCTCCATGTCAAGAATAACAAAATCACCTGGGATTATAAATTTATCAACTTTTACGTGTACATCCTCGATGATACCCCTAGGATACTTGATAGATCTATCGGCTAACTGAATACTCATTCTAGTGGGTTTGGGCTCACCTAAACCTAGTCTTTTGAACATAGAATAAGGCATTAGATTTATACTAGCACCTAGATCGGCCAATGCCTTATGAACAACTAAATCTCCTATAAGACAAGGTATAGTAAAACTCCCTGGATCCTTAAGCTTCTTCGGAATTTTGCATTGGAGAATGGCCGAGCATTCCCCTCGAAGGCAAACGGTGGAGATATCTTCGAGTTTGCGCTTGTTCGTTACCAAGTCCTTGACGAATTTCGCCCAACGCGGCATCTGTGCAAGAGCCTCGACAAGCGGTAAGTTAATATGTAATGTTTTGAAAATGGAGAGAAATTACCGAACTGATCGTCTACTATCTCCTTCTTGAGTCTGGCTGGGTATGGGACCTTTGGTTGGTACACCTTAATAGAAGGGTTGGCTACGACTTCGTCCTCCTTGTTGGCCTTTTTGTCCTCGACATTCACCTTCTCGATCTCGACGTTCGCCTTGGTCCGTGGTACTTCCTCGAGCTGTCGTCCGTTGCAAAGTGACACCGCCTTCACATGGTGGTCCTTTGGGTTGGTCTCGGTGTAACTTGGCAACGAACCGGAAGGGCGTTGTTGGATTGATTCGGCAATTTGCCCAACTTGTTTCTCTAAAGCCCGTAGTGAAGACTCTGTATTTTGCAACCGCACTTCTTGACTGTCTAAGCGAGAGTCGAGCTTTCCCATAAGCTTAGATAACATTCCCTCGAGCTTGTCTACGCGACCTTCCGGAAGGGGTTCAGAATTTCCGCCATGATATCCTTGTGTTCTTTGATTTTAAAATCCCGGCGGAGCATGTCGTTGATTTCCATAGGCCAGGTTAGGATGAACACGATTCGGGACGAAATTTCGTTGACCTTGGTAGTTTCCCATGTAATCGACTTGCTCGGTTGGAATAGTGAGCTGGGCAGTGAGTTGCGTCGTGGCTTCCTCCGCATATAGTGCATGGTGGAATATACGTCGGATATGAATGAGAAGGCGCAATAGATGTGGAAGTCCTCGGTGTGGGTTGTAATTGGACAGCATTTACGGCGGGCTTCATAGGCAAGAGCGCATTCATCAAAGTCTGCATTTGTTGTTGGAGGGCGTCAAACTTGGCGTTGATTGCGGTAGTTTCAGCGACGTCGTACATTCCCGGTGGTTTGCCTCTATTGCTCGAGCTCCCGCGCCGAAAGCTATTAGCGCTATAATCCTCAAATTAAGTTCCATCTTTCCGTCGCGCTAAGATTACATAGCCCTCCAGTGCATGCTCCGTCTAATAGTTGTACAGTGTGGTCGTTCAGTGACTCGTGGAACCGCTGGATTTGTTCGCTTTTCGTCATCCCGTGTTGAGGGAATCGGTTCAAGAGCGCCTTGAATCTGGTCCACATGTCATAAAGATTTTCGCCCTCCTTTTGCTTGAATGCGGTGAGGTCCATCTTTAGTTTGAGAGCCTTGGAAGGTGGAAAGAAATAATTGATGAAGGCGGCATGCATCTGGTCCCAAGTGGTGATAGATCTCTCGGGAAGTAAGTTAAACCACTCTTTTGCGTTGCCTCGTAGAGAGAATGGAAATAAGTAGAGTCGAATAGCTTCGGTGCTTACGCCTTGTACTCGTATTGCGTCGGTGACAGATAAGAAGTCTCGTATGTGTCTGTAGGCGTCCTCTTCGGAGAGTCCGTCGTATTGAGCCGTCGTCTGAAGCATTTGAAGCCAATGATGTTTTAGCTCAAAGTTGTTCGGGACTTGAGGAAGGACTATCGCGGAGCCGACCGATCCTACGGCGTTGTTTCTCCACAGTTCTCTCATCGGAGGTTCTCTAGCCTCTAGAGGCATCTCGTCACGATTTTGAGTCGCCATTTCGGTTGTTGCTTCGACTCACCTAGCGTTTTCCTTTAACTTACGTCGAAAGGACCTCTCGATCTCCGGGTCTCCTTCAACGATTGGTAGCGAAGGATCCCTACGGGTCATGCACCAAAGTACACGTACCTAGACCAAAAGAAATCCAATTAAGCAAAAAAATAAAAATAAAATAAAATATTTAATTAAAAATAACAGCAGTAATACTAATTAACTTTGAGGCTTCATTCGAGAACACCAATTAGTAAAAACGAAAAATAGCGGAGAAAAAGAAAATAATAATAAGTAAAAATAACAGTAAAAATAATAACAATATAATAATAGTACTAATAAAAATAATATAATAGCAATAATAATAATAATAATAATAACTGACACACAATAATACTAAAGAAAATAATAATCACTATAATAATATATATATTTTTTTAATATTGAGGATGATAAAAATAAAATAGATAGTTTGAAGAAATAATATTAATAATAATAATAATAATAGAGCTAGAATAATAAACTGAAGTTTTCCAAATATCAATAGCTCCCCGGCAACGGCGCCAAAAACTTGATCGAGCGGATCGAGTAATAAATTAAAACGAATATTACGAACTATTCTACGCTCAATAGGCAAGTGTACCTATCGATAGTAGTACATAAACGGTAAGTATTCGAGTATCGAACCAAAGGAACTATCTACCTTAGAAAACCGTCGTTTAAATATCCTAGTGAATATTTTTGGATTGATACAAATATAAATAACGATAAACTAAATAAACGATAAACACAAAAATATAAATATGGTAAAACAGCGATAACGGGTTGGAACGACTTATAAAAGCAAAGTATTTGAGACTTCGAATCCCCCTAGCTCGACCAAAACAAATATCAAGTGCACGTAAATAAAGCTATCATTAGACCGTGGAGATTCCTACTATATGCGTACGAGTTATATAGCTGACGAAACTGCGCCTTACCATATAATGATCGTAAACGACTAATCAACGAATTACGTAGCTGGGCAAACTTCCCTAACTACTTAACTGAAGATCGCATTAAAACACGATGAATCCGCTATTAGATTTGACTCTAATCCGGCGGGGTAGTTCAACCTATCTCTAGCGAAGAGTTTATTCCGCTTGTTTACAGTGGTCTAATCATTCGCCCCCTCTCGAGCGTAGTGTACGATTTCCTGGACTACTTTAACTTAAACACATAGACATGATCAAGCTAACGATGACAACTTTGATCACATAGACATAACCAAACTCATATGCTTCGTAAACGAGTCATAACAATAACAACACATTAAATACGCTTAAACATACGATCGATCGCGCTAGGGTTCACTCATCTCAAATACACAATATTTAGCTACTCATGATGGGAATTAACACGACGAAGGATAAAAATAACATATAGGAAAACATAGTATCATCCCTGAATATTTGGCTCGGCTTAGTCCTTCGTTGAGTATTTTCGTCGAACGGGTGGTGGGCGTCTCAGCTTGCACTTTCCTTGCCCTTCCTCGCACTGCAATTTCTCGCTGCTGCTCCTACGCACACGGCTGCCTTCCTCGCTTTCTCCTCCGCCGTGAGCTGCCTGCTTAGTGGAAGTGGGTTGGCGTGGCTTTGGGAGATGGTTGGGTGATGAGTGAGCCTGGTGGTATGTATGCGTGAGGTGAGAAAAAAAATTGCGTGAGATGCTTGCTTCTTGGAAGAGCTGCTTGCTTTTTATGGACTTTCAGCCTTGAGTGAGGTTTCGATCGTTCAGAGGAGTTTCATGAGGTGGGTGCTTGGTGTAGTTGAGGAGCAGAAGGTTACGTGGGTCTTTGAGAGGTGTGAGCCGTCCCCCTAATGGTGAAGTGTTCGATCCTTTATATAAACAAGTGTCGTGTATAAATGAGAGCAAATCAACACCCTTAATTTCTTGCATGTGTGAAAAGCAATGGCCTGAAAACATGACTGCTTTTCATCCGTTTTTGCCTAACTTCGTGTTTCAAGGAAGAAGTGCATCATTTTCCCTAAATTCTTGAACATGTCTCGTTAATATCATGATGTGCCCGCCAAATTGCACATTTTTCCCAATTTTCGTCATAATTACGCAAAGGTCCCCCAAAATTCAAATACTATGCCCACAATATTAAAAATATAAACATATATAGTTATGTTTATCAATAGCTCAATTATGTGCTTATTTGATTTGAATTTGATGTCTCTGTGCTCGTTTTAGTGCTATAAATCGTTTGCGATTAGATTGGTTGTGTTTAGAACATCAATTTGACAGATTCGGTTGGATTTGAGAAGTTATTGTTCGTGCGTAGAACTCTTAGAACACGTTCTTATTTTGCTCAAATTTGATATATTTTGCTTCATGACGTGTTTAATTGTTTGTTCGTGCGTATTCATCAACTGATTACGAGCAGATACCTGTAATTTCATGTTCTAATTCATCGTTTTGCCGAAATCAGTGTTAATTAGGGTTCTAAGACTGTTTGCACGATTTCAATTTTTCTCGCTAGAGTCTTCTATCGAATTAATTTCTCGATCGAAAACTTTGCGCGATAATTTTTCTCGGTCAGAACTCTAAGTCAGCGGTAAAGTCGTCGTAATCAGAAGCGATTTTAGTTGAAAAATTTCTCGAGCGTTGTCAAGCGAAAATCTTTTTCGATGAGACCAATTTTGACCTTTGCGCTCGCAAAACATTCCGTCGAAAAACATTTTCGGTCAGACTATTAAAGTTTGACCTAGCGAAAATCATTTACTGTCGAAAAACTTTTCCAGTCAATGAATTTATTTTGACACAGTGAGAAACTTACGAAACGTACTGTTTCTTGTGATCGAAATAAATTCATGATTCAGAAAATTTTCTCGATCGAAAGATTTTGAGCAATTTTCTTCGCCCATAAAATTTTTCTCTGACAGACTTTCTCGCACAAGAACGGTAACGACTGCATTTTACTTCGACAAAATTATTTTCGATCAAACTCTAAAGATTGAATCGAAAATAATTCTCGACTGCTTTAGAATCAAACGCTACTAAGTAATTTGCTACTTGCGAAGCACATAACATCAGTCCAAGTTATCAAAACAACAAACGAAGATCCTTCATCAACTCAAAACAACATAATGGATGCTTAGTAGCTTTGAAACGACAAACGTCCTCCAATCCTTAAAAAAGGCGAATATACTGTAGGGGGAAGCGCTTTCTGAATTTCATCGAACTAAAGGATCAGGACGACAACCTTCTCTTATCACTTGAGCAAGGTCCAGCTCAGTTCTGGGTAAATGTACCAGGCGACATCACAGCTAATCCTCCAATTCCCGCCTGTAGGCGACTCAAAGAGCCTAGCCAAATGCCCGGGGTATTCCACCAAGCAAATACCCCATATGTGTGGCCCGTTCGCCTTTAGTCGAAGGCCGGGCGGGACATTCCACCAAGCAAAAGTCCGGGGCATTCCACCAGGCAAATGCTCCATATACGTGCCCCCGTGCGTTCTTAGCCCAAGGTGACGCACGGCCACGTCGCCCCCCAAGTAAGAGTGTAATAAACCTACTAATCTTTGCTTAATTAAGAGGGCAAACCACATTTTTTGTTCTCAAGTGTTTGGGTATTGGCGTTTTATACCTCCATATATCGAGATACCACTTTTAGTCTCCAATATAACCTATTTGCATTGTTTTCGTCTTCTCGTTAGTTTAGATAAAATTTAACATGTGAGAACACATGACTTAATTTTAGTCGACTTAACCTTCATACGTGTACTTCTTCTTCCACTTAAACACACGTGAGCATCATTAAGAAGCACATTTTATGCGGCTTTAGGCTATGTTTGGTTCTTGAAAAACGGTTGGGGAGAGAAATTGATTTTCATTAGTTTTTCCTTCATTTCTCCATGGTTAGTTAACTTAGGTTTCTTTTCTTTTCCTTATCTATTTCTCTAATCAACTAAATGCAGAAAACGGTTTTTCTTTTCCATTTCTTTTCTTTTCATCACTAAATTCCTAGAACTAAACACACCCTTAAGGTTGTCAATCTTTCCCTAAATATGATGTGTAATGATGCTCTCGTGCGTTTAATTCGAAGAATAAGAAGAGTTATGAGTGTTAAGTTGACTAAAATGCGATCATGTGCTATCACATGCTAAATTCCGTCTAATAAACTAACGATTAAATTAATTGGAAGACTAAAACGAACCAAAATCAATAACATTGGGGACTAAAAGTGATCTCAAAATATTGAGAACCAGAAACACTCGTACAACAAACATTGGCGACTGAAAAATATTATTCACCAAATTTAAGACAGTCATATAGTCGTCACACAAAACATGGATGCATATAATTAAATTAATTATTTAGTAACATAAATTTAAACTTTCTGGGATATTTTTGCAGAGATGGAGGAATGAGCTGGAGAACATTAAAAAGAATGGTTGATGCTCTAGAGGCTAAAGAGGAGTGAGTGATTATTAATTATCTATAATGTGAAACCTTCATTAATTAGATTTAACATCAATAATTTTCAATTATTTTTTATTAATTTATATGTAATTAATGCTCGCCATACATTTTCATGGAGAAAACCTAACGGGGCTAAGCATGAAGGATCTGAGACAGCTCGAGTGCCAAATAACAATAGAATTTAGATTATATTAAACATATAATATGAATATTTGATGCAAATTATTAATATTTATATGCTCAACGACGCCGCAGGGGCGCCTAGTCTTGGATCACATCAATTTTCTGAAGCAGAAGGTAAGTTTTATTATGATGCTTATACAATCTTAATTACCTGATTGAACAAGAGGTTAATGGATTTAATTGTAAGAATAATTGCTACAGTTTCATGAATATGATTTTCTCGTATATTGACAGCATAGTGATCTCCATGAAGAGTGATGTGGAACAATAATTAGGCATGCTAAAAAAGAGAATTAAGAAAATAATTAGCTTATGATAATTATTAAGAGAACTTAGTAAAAATAAGAGTTTCCTTGAAATATATAAGGTTAGAATGTGAATGGAGACTTTTAGTGACCTCCGGCAGGTTTTAGGGGCCTCCAACACAATTTAGGGAGCTAACAATAGAAACAAAGGGTTTTGGGGACCTCCGACAAATCTTAGGGAGCTAACAACAGGCACTCGGGACCTGAGGAACCACCTGGCAGCTCCTGAAGACGAACGAAGCTTCTCTGACACGCTACTAGTAAGAAGATATTGTACAAAGAGTATCCAATGAAGGTGCCACATGTCCGATTGAGATAGGGCAACTCCACTACAAAAAGCTGCATGAAAGCTGTCAAAGGCTGTCTCTACAGACGGCCTGTCATACTGTGCATCACATTGTCCCAGAAGGTCATATCACCAAGGATCTCGGAATGTACCTCCAGGCAATATCCAAGAGCCTCTATATAAAGGGGACTTCATCATTTTTGCAAGGATGTCGTTCTATTCCCAGATTCACGAATGGTGGTATAACAAATGAAGGGGAGTTATGATGGAATATGAGAAAAGGTGGAAGAGCTAACAACGAAGTTTTATTATTGTAAATCGCGCAAGAAGAAAGCCACAAAGCTCATTACTTGGCTAAAGTGGCGAGCTTGGGTTAGACTATCAAAACGGATGGCGTTACCTATTTCATAGTAGAAAGGCGGGAAGTAGGGAAGCTCGTAGGAAGCACAGAAGGAGAAGACGATTGGAGGACCTCTACTCCGGAGGTCCGGTAGGACATAGAGCTGGAGCAAAATAAAGGAAATTACCGCAGGTTTTGCCTGATCGATGGCCACCTGTTCCAAAAAAGCTTAGTGCATGCATGCGCACGATGATTCTTCAAGAAGGAAGGGGAGACGATATTGGAGGAGATCCATAGGGCTATGCAGAAGATCGTACAAGATATAAGTCCCTGACGAGAAGAATGATAAGGGTCGGCTATTTCTGGCCTACATTAATCAGGAACACCAGGAAGCTAGTTAAAGATATGCAACCACCAAAAAGATGGACCTCGAATCCACGAGCCAATGGAGATCCTTGGATGTGTGCATTCGCCTTGCCCATTCAACAAATTGAGGATCTGATATGCTATATGGTTTTCTCCAAAGACAAATCGATGGTGTATCGCGGGAGAAATCAAAGACGTGAAAGCTCCACATGGCGGCGGGAGCTCCGCCAACATCCGGGACGTAGTCCCCTATGAAGCTCCGTACGACACATAAGGATCCCGCCTCATGGGATCAGTTAACAGTTCCTCACACGGACATGAAGAGCCGATATCAATAAGCCTAATTCCTTGCTGATACTCGAAGGCCCTTGTTTGTTCGGGACCTGCAAGTCTAGCTCCGTGCTGATACGAAAGTCCCTTGACACCAAGGACCTCCGGGTCTGCGGTGTGAATCACCAAGGACCCCCGGGTCTGTGGCGTGAATGACACGAAGGATCTCTAGGACTGCAGCGTAAGTGACATCAACGACCTACTGTCCGCGAAGTGATATGAGATCGAGGATCGATATAAATATTTTATTATATAAATAACAGTGCACCAAATAATATAATTGATGCCAAAGGTCGACGGACCTGCGGTGTACAGGACGCCAAAGATGATATATCTGCAGTGTGACATGATGCCTAGGGTCTACGGACCTACGGTGTACCGGACGTCAAATATAATATATATGCGATGTGATATGATGCCGAAGGTCGACGGACCCAAGGTGTACCCGACATTAAAGACCAATAGTCTGCGACGTGTGATGATACCAAAGGCCGATGGGCCGGCGGCGGACCCGACATCAAAGATAATAAATCTGCAATGTGATGATGCCCATAAGGGTGTACAAGATACCGCCGCTGACGGGCTGCGACGTACAGGACATCAAAGCTCTCAGTAAGCCTACGAAGTGAATGGTAACTAAAGCGAAACTGGCGCTATAACCAGGGTAAATCGATGAGGGGATCCCTGGGGTTATAATTTTGTAGACCTAAGTGTCTACCCAGATACGGAACTCGCTAAGGATAAAGAGAGCCTAGCGCAAAGCGACACCTGAGGACAATGACGATGGTCATTACAACCGGCGTGAATTCGTACTTGGCTTACGAATTGAGAAGCAAGCTGGCGCTATAACCATGCCACGATAACGATGTTCCCAAAAACATCCATCAGGTCCCCCAATGACAAAAGAAAATATAATACAGGAGAAAGGCAACTCCGATAGAACATGCGAACGTGGGGAATTAAGCTCCCCCACTATTAAAAGCAATATGCTAACATGAAACGTGAGCAGAAAAGTATAAAGGAAGTAGAGAACGAACTTGAGAGAGCTCAGGAGAAGATAGATAGTCTCGAACAAGAACTTATGAGCTCTAGTGCAAAAATAGATGAACTCACTAAGAGCCTCCATTCTAGAGAGACTAGTCAACCTCCACTAGGACAACAGAGCGAAAAGATTAAGGAATTAGAAGATAGGCTAGCAAATAACTACAATTGCTTGATTAGAAATCTCAACGAGAAAGCCATTTTAAATTGTAGGATAACCGAAGCTACCTCTAAGATCACTAACTTAGAAGCTCAATTAGAAACATCGAATGCTAAGATTAGTGAGCTTAGTAAGGATTTCGATGCCTGTCAAGCCGCCAAACTAACCGTGGAAAATAATTATGCTCTCCTAGGTGAGGAACGCAAGAAACTATATGCCAAAATAAAGAAATTAGACGATATAGTTACGCGTAGGGGACAATCCGAACAGACGATAGTTTTGAACAAGCCCAAGGATATAGACTTCTATAATCCTATAGAAGGCATAGGTTTCACTAACCCGTGTGTTTTACAAAAGAAAGAAATATACGATGTTAAACACATGGCTTAGGAACAACTTCTCTTAGAAATTTTACTGAATCGTCTTATGAAAATACTTTCGATTCATCCATTAGACAAGGTCCACATGGTCCAGAAATCCCCTTTGACTACAAAGAACTAAATGAATGGGACAAAAATAGGAAAGAAACTCTAACACCTGTCTGCAATTTAGTTCAAATTCTACCTCGTGACTCTCAAAAACACCACGAGGAAGTTAAAACCGTTAATTATAAAAATTCTCTCTACAAACCCCCGGAGTCACAGGCACAGTTAGAAAAAGAACGAGAGAATTTCGAAGCTGAAAAGAAAAATTCTTTAAGGAGATGGAAAATCTCAAGGCTTCCTCGACCTCCCAAACTACCTCTCACGCTATTACAAAAAGCGTGAAAAATGAAAAACGCCTTCAAAAGATAAAAATTGTAAAAATAATTCTGATAAAAGTGCTATGACTAATTTTACTTTACCTACGTCTACAGGGAGCGTAGCGTCAGCACTAAAAACAAAGGCGAGAGTGTCTAGCACTAAGATAAAGAAGGAGCCATTAGTTTTAAATTTTTCTGAACATGCTACTCCTTCTGTTACAATAAAAGACACTCGTAGAAATAAAAGAGCTATTTCCACTTTTAAGATAGTTGCTTCTACTTATTCACTTCAGCCGATTACCTTTAGAAGCACCAACTTCGAAATAGGCTCTACATCAAAAATTAATCATTCTGAAACAAATGCCACAAGGAAGACTCGTAGGAAACACGATCCAGCCATAAAGAAAGCTTATGGCGTACATGAATGTACTCACCTAAGGTATCCCGTAGAAATTAAATCCCCCAAGCACCTTAGGAGACTATCACAAGAAAAGATCTTTTCCTCAGTCAAACCCTCCAAGGCATTTGTACGCGCTGAAATTAACCTTCCCTGTAAGGTTCAACCCAAATGGGTTCCTAAATCTCCGCCTAGGACGACAAAAGCCAAAAGGGCCAAGTCTCCTATAGAGGCTAAACCCAAACCCACTTTTTCAAAAGTACAATGGGTTATTAAGACTCTTCCAAAAATAGATTTAGGAGTCATATCTGAACCCAAAACTAAATCTGCTAATCCGAGAGGACCCATGCTTAAGTGGGTACCTAAAGCTCTCTAAATTGTTTTTGCAGATCCATCATGTGTGGTACCTCGACTCTGGTTGCTCCACACACATGACTGGTGATCAAGAGCTGCTGAGCAACTACAAAGACCGACCAAACGGCAAAGTCAAATTTGGGAACAACGATTCAGCTCCGATTCTAGGACTTGGGCACATCATTCTGAAGAATCTGACCATCAAAGATATCTCATACGTCGAAGGCCTCCCCCATAACTTGTTCAGCATAGGCCAATTCTGTGACAAAGGCTTCCAGGTGGTCTTCCATGCTGACCGGTGCAGAATTTTGGATAGTCAGGACACAGAACTCCCGGAGATCCAATCTTTACACGATCAACCTGACGTCTGTGCAGCCCTCGACAGTTGTATGCCTCATTTCTCAGATTGATTTATAGAGGAACAGCCTATGGCATCAACGACTGTCTCATCTAAACATGAAAGCTCTCCAACGTCTTTCTACGAAAAAGTTGGTTAACGATCTTCCAACTATACAACTACAAAGGGAGCATCACTGTTCGGCATGTCACCTAGGAAAAATGAAGCGAGCATCTCATCACGTCAAGCAAATTGCGTCTACTTCTCGACCATTGGAACTAATTCACATGGATCTCTGTGGTCTGATGCAGACTCAGAGTATCAATGGAAGAAAGTATGTCCTAGTGATTGTAGATGACTATTCTCGCTACACGTGGACAAAGTTCCTCCGAACGAAAGATGAGACTGGTGACTTGATTATCAATTTTGTGAACACAACTCAAAATCTGCTGCAACAGACTATTCAAGTTGTTCGAACAGACAACGGCACTGAGTTCAAGAACAATCACCTCAGTGAGTTTTATCAGAAACTTGGAATAAGTCAACAATTTTCAGCCGCCAAAACACCTCAACAAAATGGGGTCGTTGAAAGGAAAAATCGAACACTAGTGGAAGCCGCTCGTACAATGCCGATCCAATCGGGACTTCCACACTTTCTATGGGCTGAAGCAGTCAATACCGCTTGTTTTACTCAAAACAGGACGGTGGTTCACAAACGGTTCAACAAGACTCCGTACGAGATTGTGAATAATAGAGTGCCCAACATCTCTTTCCTTAAAGTCTTCGGGTGCAAGTGCTTTGTGGCGAACGACCGAGAGCAACGTGCAATGTTCGACCCTAAAGCATTCGAAGCTACATTTGTCGGGTACTCTTCAACATCAAAAGCGTACCGAGTATACATCAAGTCCAACTGAACTGTTAAGGAAAGCTATAATGTCACTTTCCACGAAGTGGCAGAAATGGCTTCTGGTCAATTCAGTCCAGGACCCGTGCCTAACCCGTTGGTTCCTGCTCAATTCAGTTCAGGACCCTGATAAACGCATTTACATTCGTTTATCTCCATCATTTTCATGTTGAATATTTGGTTTATGTGAGTTGTCTCATGCATTTATTCATAATTTTTACATATTTTGATGTCAAAGGTTTATGAGGCGATATTTGGGATGAACCGCGTAAACATGGAGCAGAAATTACAATTTTTTCAATCAACACGGCCTTCAACATGGCCATGTCCAGCAGAAGGAAGGAGAACTCTAGCTTCGGCCTCCCAACAAAGCCTTTAACACGGCCGTGTTTGTCAGCAGAAAAGAAAACACACTTGCGGCCCTTCAACATGGCCTGACACACGGCCATGTTTGTCAGCATAAAGGAAAATCATAGTTGCGGCCCTTCAACATGGCCTGATACATGGCCGTGTTTATCAATAGTGTTGGGCCTTAAACCCTAAGCCCCAATGATACATGGCCGTGTTTGAGGCCGTGTTCACCAGGTTTTCTACTTAAGCCGCAATTTGAAGCCCTAAGAGCATCTAAGCCGCCACAACTCATTTCTAATCAACAAAAACACCTCAAGGACGACTCAAGAACCCTAGAGATCAATCTCGAATGATCTCTAGGTGCTAAAGTGAAGATTTGAAGCTCATTTACACTGGAGGATCGAACAAAGTACGAGGGATAAGCTTGAGCTCGCTAAATAGGGAAGAATCTATGTATTTCTCTGCTTTGTTTCGTATACATTTCGTGGCTTCTTCCTTCACTATGAGTAGCTAATCATTTTGTGTGTTTGGGATGAGAAGAACGCTAGATAGCGTCGTAGTTTGGACGTAAAATACTCGTGAACACATGATATGGCTTTGTATCGTTTATGACAGCTTTTATTCGATTCAATATGTCTATGTATTGTTTTGAGAATCACATTTGGCATGTCTATGTGTTGGTGTGATGTTTAGTAGACCGTTAAGGGCGAAAGCTAAATGACGGTTCGTTCTATCGTAAACGTTAGGCGTCGACTATAGGGCGAAAGCAAATAGTCGACCCTCAATTTAGATAAACTACTATATATTCTCGTTACCATTTAGGGCGAAAGCTAAGTTGGAAACAAGTAGGAATTATCGTGACATTGTCATTAATCATGTGGTAACGGTAGTTACGACTTCATCGACGATATCTAGCGGGATTCGAAATCCCAAGCACATTCCTTTTATTCAAAGTTACTCTTAAATCTTTAGTTGTGTTTTGATCATTTTTCTATGTTAGTTTAAGTTGTTGTGACTTAGTTCAAATATAAAAATCTCAATCATTTGTTAGGCTAGATATTGAATTGATAGGTTATTACTAGTAATCAAGATTATTCCTCGTGTTCGATACTCGAATTCTCGCTATAGCTATTTTACAAACGATAGGTACACTGCCTATTGCGCGTGGTGATAGTTATAACATATTCGTTTTAATTATTACTTGACGTACTTGCACGAACATTTATTTATAACGTACACGCGCGCGATCAAGTTTTTGGCGCCGTTGCCGGGGAATAATTTGATATTAGGAAAACCTAAGTTCGGTAATTTAGCCATTCACTTATTTGTTATTTTATTCTAGTTTATCAGAATTTCTTTGATTTGCGATTATTTTTCCGGTTGTGACTTGTTAATTAACTAACGAGATTCGTTGGTCTTCAGGGTGTACTCTTACAGTGAATGACCCGAAATCATCCATCGTATCCACTCATTGAAGCATCTCCGGATTTCGAGCGTACATTGCGACGAAGACTAAGGCAGGAAGTAATTGGAAGTTCTTCGTCCGACAACTCATTTCAGCTAGTTGATTATTCTCAAGACGCAACAGAAGGTTCTCAGGACACGGCAAACACTTCTCACATCGAGACGTCAGTTGATAGTTCAGGAACACCAAAGGAAATGGCAGATCAAGAAATTAATAACGAGGAGCAATCACTGCAAGATTTGCTCAAGCACGACACACTTGGTGGTACGGAATCGGCAATTGTGATACCACCTTTCGAGAGCAACAACTTCGAGTTGAAGCATTCGTGGCTTCAAATGATATTTCAAACGGCCCAATTCGAAGGAAGGTCTGAAGATGATCCGTACAAACACATAAAGGCATTTCTGACAATTACGGACACTATCAAGATCAATGGAGTTCCAAACGACACCATCAAGCTTATGCTATTTCCATTTTCTCTCAAAGACAAAGCAAAGGAGTGGTTGGAGCTAGTACCACCTAGGTCTATCACTACTTGGGACGAGCGACGAAGAGCTTTCCTTGGCTACTTTTTTCCCGCAATCAAAGGTACTTCGGTTGAAAACTGAGATTTCACTCTTTCACCAAAAGGACACGGAGAACCTCTACGAAGTTTGGGAGAGGTACAAAGCCTTACTAAAGAGATGTCCGCAGCATGGAATGACAAAGGCCGCAATCGTTAATCGATTCCACGAAGCACACAATGATCAAACGGCCCATATGCTAGACGGGGCCGCCAACGGAGGACTTGTGAAGCTCAGTGCCACAGAAGCTTGGAACCTAATTGAAGATTATACAAGGAACAGCTTCATGCGAGGCAACACAAGAATGAGGGTGCCTGGAGTGTTCGAAGTAAGTGAGGACACGGCGATGAATGCTAAGTTTGACGCTCTTCAACAACAAGTTGCCACGACAACAACTCAACTTCAGACGATGATCAATGCGCTACTACCAAAAGTTACCCAACCACCGACCGTTAATGCTGTAATGACACCGATGACCGCCGCACCACCGCAACAGATACCTTACATACCGCATTGTGGTAATTGTGGTGCAGCCCACGAGACGTTGGAATGTCAAGCCATACCACCGGTGGAACATGTTGACTACATGGGAAATTATCAAGGACAGAGAAGTTTCCAACCTCGAGCACATCCGAATCTTTCTTACGGAAATCAAGGCCATCAAGTGCAAAGGCAATCCGGTTTCCAACAAGGGCCACCACCGGGATTTCAAGCCGGAGGATTAAGCAATAACTATCAGAATACGGCTCAGGGTTCAGGATCAAATGACATGAGGGATATGAAGGGTATGATGGAGAGACTCCTCTCAAACTTCGACAAGACTACTCAAGCCCATGAGAGTCAATTAATAAAGATGGAAGAACAATTCCAATCCATTGATCTCCGAGCTCAAAATACAGATGCGTCTGTACGAAAATTGGAGTTGCAAGTTGGCCAAATAGCAAAGCAATTGGCTGAACGACCTCAAGGTTCACTTCCCAGCTATACCGAGACGAATCCTAGGGAACATTGCAAGGCTGTCACTTTAAGGAACGGAAAGGAGCTACAAGAGCGGGAGCAGACTGTAAGAAAGCAATCTCCAGAGAAGACTAACGTCGAGGGCCATGAAGAGCAGGTTTTTAAAAAAAATGAAGAAAGGCCCGAAAGACCGGAAGTTGAAAAGGAGAATGAGAACGAAATTAGCCGACCAAAGCCATATCAACCGAAGATTCCTTATCCAGCTAGACTGAGGAAGGATCGAGACGAGGAACAGTTCAGTAAATTCATGGGTATGTGTAAACAAATGCATATTAACTTACCGTTTGTTGAAGCCATTACGCAGATGCCTCGTTTCACGAAGTTTCTAAAGGACTTGCTCACCAACCGGAGGAAGCTTGAGGATGTGTCCACTGTGTGCCTAAGAGGAGAATGTTCAGCCATACTACAAAGCAAGATGCCGAAGAAGCTTAAGGATCCAGGGAGTTTTACTATTCCCTGTCTTATTGGCGATGTTGTTGTCGAACACGCTTTAGCCGATCTAGGAGCTAGTATAAATTTAATGCCATACTCCATGTTTAAGAGACTAGGTCTCGGCGAGCCCAGACCCACTAGGATGAGCCTTCAATTGGCCGATAGATCTTTAAAATACCCTCGGGGTGTTATCGAGGATGTCCTAGTTAAGGTGGATAAGTTTATTATCCCCGCTGATTTTGTCATCTTGGATATGGAGGAAGACGAAAATATTCCTCTTATCCTCGGCCGACCCTTTTTAGCCACCGGTGAATCCATGATAGATGTCAGAAATGGCACTTTGACTCTAACAGTGGATAGTGAGAAAGTAACTTTTAATATGGCAGACTCTATGAACAGTCCTAGTTCACTCGATGATCAATGTTATTACGTGGATGTGTTTGAGCAAGATGTTCTCTTTTCTTTGGAGGACTTATTGCAGGTTATTGGTGGAAACGATAAGCAAATATCCACAGTGATGGCCATTGATGAGTATGACGACGACATTGATGAGCCCGTAACGACTGTCCACGAAAGCAAAGAGGAGGATAAGGAGAAGAGCTCGATCGAAGAGCCACCGGTCCTTGAACTCAAACAATTGCCTGAGCATCTCGAATATGCATTTTTAGACGGCAATTCAAAATTACCGGTGATTATATTCTCAAACCTCGACGATGAGCAGAAAGACCAACTATTAGAAATGCTGCGAGAGCATAAGAAGGCCTTGGCGTGGAAGATATCAGACATTCGCGGGATTAGCCCGAGTTTTTGTACGCACAAGATTCTCATGGAGGACGACTTCAAACCTGTAGCCCAACGACAAAGGAGGTTAAACCCGAACATGAAGGACGTTGTCAAAAAGGAAGTTATTAAGCTACTAGATGCTGGAGTGATTTACCCGATCTCAGATAGCGCATGGGTTAGTCCAGTTCAGGTGGTTCCAAAGAAGGGAGGCATGACGGTCGTCCCCAACGAAAAGAACGAGTTGATTCCGACAAGGACAGTAATCGGATGGCGTGTATGCATCGACTACAGGAAGTTGAATGACGCCACAAGAAAAGATCATTTCCCTTTACCCGTTATTGATCAAATGCTTGAAAAGTTATCTGGACATGCATTTTACTGTTTTCTTGATGGCCTGTCGGGTTATTTACAGATTCCTATAGCACCTGAGGACCAAGAGAAGACCACGTTTACTCGCCCGTTCGGAACATTTGCTTATCGGCGGATGCCATTTGGACTGTGCAACGCCCCTGCCACATTTCAGCGATACATGATGGCTATCTTTGATGAATTGGTGGGCGACATTATGGAAGTGTTCATGGATGATTTCTCAGTGTTCGGTACCTCTTTCAATAATTGCTTAACTAATCTTAAGAGTGTGTTACAACGTTGTGAGGAAACGAATTTAGTACTTAATTGGGAAAAATGCACTTTATGGTTCGGGAGGGCATAGTTTTGGGACACAAGATATCCTCTAAGGGGATTGAAGTGGACCGAGCTAAGATCGAAACAATAGAAAAACTACCAATCCCCTCGAACGTAAAGGCTGTTAGGAGTTTTCTAGGTCATGCGGGATTTTATCGTAGATTCATAAAGGATTTTTCAAAAATCGCTCGACCTATGTCTAAGTTATTAGAAAAAGATGCTCCGTTCGATTTTAATGATGAATGTATTAATGCTTTCATGTTGCTTAAAGAGAGACTTGTATCCGCACCCATTATGACCGCTCCTGATTGGGTGCTACCTTTTGAACTAATGTGCGATGCTAGTGACTACGCAGTGGGAGCTGTATTGGGGCAGCGAAAGGATAAACATTTTCGACCAATCTATTATGCAAGTAAGACGTTGGATGCAGCTCAAGCCAATTACACTACCACCGAAAAGGAACTCCTAGCTGTCGTGTTCGCCTTCGACAAATTTAGGTCATATCTTATTTTAACGAAAGTTATTGTTTTTACTGATCATTCTGCACTTAAGTACTACTTTTGTGAAGACCCTTATGTTTTCAGGAGATGTGCAGACCAAGTAATCCGAAGGTGCGTTGCTTTCCCCGAAACAATGAAGATTATCGAGCATTGCCACGGCGGACCAACTGGAGGGCATTATGCAGCTAATCGAACCGCCCAAAAGGTACTTGAATGCGGCTTCTATTGGCCGACAATTTTTAAGGATGCTAATATGTACGTCAACACATGTGACCAATGTCAACGGGCAGGTAACATCTCTAAACGCGATGAAATGCCTCAGAACTTTATCTTAGTTTGCGAAGTGTTCGATGTTTGGGGCATAGACTTCGTGGGTCCATTTCCTAGCTCGTACAACAACAAATATATTATTGTGGCTGTTGACTACGTGTCCAAGTGGGCGGAAGCTCAAGCTTTACCCACGAACGATGCTAGGGTGGTTGTTAGATTTCTACGAGCATTGTTCTCACGGTTCGGGTCACCTAAATGCATTATTAGTGATAGGGGTACTCATTTTTGCAACATCCAATTCGCTCGTACCTTAGAAAGATATGGTGTTAAGCATAGCACTTCTACTCCTTATCACCCACAAGCAAGTGGTCAAGTAGAAGTAGTTAACCGTGAGTTGAAGCGCATTCTAGAGAAAACCATAGATGGGAATCGACGGGAATGGGCGAATAAGCTTAACGACGCACTTTGGGCTTATAGGACTGCATATAAGACACCAATAGGCACTACTCCATATCGACTAGTTTACGGAAAGACATGTCACCTTCCTGTTGAACTAGAACATAAAGCCTACTGGGCGATAAAGTCTTTAAACCTCGATTTGGTGCAAGCCGGTGATAAGCTCCAAATCAATGAGCTTGATGAATGGCGTTTGTCGGCATACGACAATGCAAAAATGTATAAGGAACGCTCAAAAGCGTATCACGATAAGAAGATCAAGCAACATAGAGAATTTCGAGAGGGGGATCAAGTCCTCCTTTTCAATTCTCGTCTTAGACTTTTTCCCGGAAAGCTAAGATCTCGTTGGTCTGGGCCTTTTACGGTTACTCGCATTTTTCCATATGAAACTGTCGAAATTTCAAATGTTGAGCAGGGAACTTTCAAGGTTAATGGCCAACGACTGAAGCATTATTACGGTGGAGGAGAAGACACAGGCACAAAGGAGGTCATGTACCTCGATTTCAAACTACCGTAGAACAAAAAGGTACGTCTGGCTCACGACGTTAAAGAAGCGCTTCTTGGGAGGCAACCCAGGTAATTACATTATTATTTAAGCTAAGTGTGTACCTTAAGATTAATTGCTTTCTTTAAAAAAAAAAAAGAGAGAGAGAAAACACACTGTTTGCACACGGCCGTTTCCGGCCATGTTTGTGGAAGAAACATGGCGGCAGCCCTACACGGCTCCATACACGGCCGTGTCTATCTGGGTAGGGACTAAACCGCCTTGCGGCCTTCTTACACGGCTCCAAACATGGCCGTGTCTGCCGGTGTAGAGGCAAGACAACCTCACGGCCTACACACACGGCCACTCACATGGCCGTGTTTGGTTAAAAAACAATGATGAATGAAATGATAAACTTCAAAAAATAAAAATAAAAAAATAATAAAAATAATAATAATAATAATAATAATTAAATATATAAAAAAACAAAGAAAAAAAAATTTAAATAATAAATATATAAAATAAAATAAAGTAAAAATATATATAAAAAAAAACCGCGATTTGTACACGGCTAGACACATGGCCGTGTTCTTCTCTCTAAAATAAAAAAAAAATAGAAAGAGAATTAAAAAAAAAACAAGAAAAATAAAATATATATATAAATAAAAAACAAAAAAAATAATAATATAATATATATATATAGATAAAAATAATAAGCAGACTAAAAAAAAAACAATAGTAAAAAATATAAAAAAATAAAAAATAAAAAAATAAAAAACGATTCCTACACGGCCGCCGAACATGGCCGTGTTCGCTCAATTCAACATCACGGCAACTGCACATGGCCTTTAACATGGCCGTGTGATACTCTCTATATATATAAAATAAAAAATTCCTTTTAAGTTCCACACACCACACACACTCACTCAACGCACGTTGCCACACACACAAAAAAAAAATTCGTCATTCTCACCAAATACGTCTCTCCGACCGGCATGAAATTCATGCGCACCGATCGACTCCACCGAGAGACCCTTCAACGCCTCGGCATTGTGACCCAGGTCGACCACTATCTTTCAACGAGTAGCTGGGACGCACTTTTCAGCATCGACGAGCCAACATATGTAGAGCTCACACTGGAGTTCCTCACCACCTTCTCATTCGATGAGCACGACTACAAAAGGGTCGTCCGTTTCCGTTCCTTCAACAAAGAGCCTGTGGTCAGTCTTGATAATCTGTGTAGAGCGCTCAGTCTCAAAGTCCCAAGCTACGTACACGGCGAACCCGATGCCACCGATCATTACAAGTTCAAGCTCGATGGGACGGACGTGCGGAATGAAATTTGGCGCGAGATGATACGCCCCCAACTTCAAGGCCAGCCGGAAGCAGATTATAAAAGTACCCAATCGAAGGCTTCCTCGCTAATGATGCCGGGTCTACGATACATCCATCGGCTTTGCACCACCTCCGTCACCGCACGAGGCGAGTCACACGGTGTGGTCACATTACGGGATCTCTTTTACCTCCACCGCATTCGCAATGGATACAAGGTCCATCTCGGACTAGCTATGGCCCACGGATTCCGGCAGCAATCCGAGGGACGCGAGAAGGGAAAAATCACGGTGGGACCGTTTATCACTAAGTTGGTGAAAGGATTGGGTTACTGGCCAGACGAGGAGCCCAACATGACAATATTTGATGGATCGAAGCACTTAGATGCCACGGCACTTCACATGATGAAGATGATCGAAAAGCTGCCTGGGTGGAAGAAGGAGAACTATTTCTATCGATGGCACGAAGACTACCGCGCATACACCGATATCTCGTTGCCTCTTGCCATGGAAGGCCCGCTCCCGCATCCAATCGACGAGAGTGCTGGTAGTCATACTGATTCTGCCGGCCCGTCCACGTTTAATCATCGAGATTTTTCTGGTGTCACCTCTTACGTCGATGACCGTGTCGCCGCCCTCCGCGAAGAACTAGCCCAACAGCGAGCCGCAGATCGGGAGGAGAGTGCCGCTGCCCATCACCGACGCGAGGAGGCCGAACGGAAACTCCAGAAACGGATGGATCGTCAGGAGAAAGCGTTGAAGAAAGTCCAAGATGCCATGAAGTTGCTTGCGGAGTCCCGCAAGCTGGTTGATCAAGGCGATGAGCCATCGTCCCCCGAGGATGACGCCTAGCATCCTCGGGGACCCTGATTTCTAGATTTTATTTTGAAGACTTTAGTGCTTTGTTATGCTACTATATGTTTCTCGACTTACTTTGTTTTAACGTGCTTTGTTTAAATCGTCGGCTTACAGGGCAAACAACGTTAAGTACGCAAAGCTCGCATGCAACATATTTACTTGGATCTTGGAATCAACCACCCAATCACAACTTCAAGTGTGGGGAGGAGGACTTAACATTCATGCTTCAACCTCGTCACACTTCGCCATCATGCTCACCTAGTATAATCAGGGGAGTTCACGCTTTTCAATAATTTTCCACTCCTTTTGTGCTTATAATTTTCAGTTGGGGACAACGTTTTCCTCAAGTGTGGGAAGGGGGAATTTTGCGTGAACAGAATTTTTGTTTCAAATGTGCGTGATCCGTTGAGAAAATGCATGTTCCATTAATGTTTGGCATGATTAGTTGTTCATTATCTTAAAAATGGAGCGCATGCTAGGGAATTATGTGAGAAAATTAGGACATGCACAATGATTGATTTCTTCCGACACGAACAAGTTTGGTGATACTATGAAAGATTCGTATGCATGACCCACTTTGTGAGATTTGTGAGCTGAAAAGTGCATAGTTTAATTCTCTCATAAACTTTCTCGTGGTGCATGTTGAAAATTACTAAGGTGAGACTGCGTGAAAATGAGGGAGGCATTAGGAGATAAGTCCATAGCCAAAGTTTTCGACCACGTCTGATCACCGTAGTTAGCCACTTTGAGCCTGAGCCCTTTTTATTTGAGGAAACCCGGGGAATTATAAGCCGCTGACCTGCGAAACTTTCAGATATCATCTTACTCGACTAATAGAAAAAGTAGAGGTTGAGTGCCAATGTCGAAAAGCGTAGCCCGGCCGTGGTTTAAAATATTTATCTCCTTTAGATAATCTGGCGTTAAGAACTCATCCATCGATAATCTCTCACCCGCAAAGGGACTGAGAGAAGAGGGGCTTAGCGACACGAGAAAAGGAGCTTGGATACGTGGAAAAGATGTTAAGAACCCTTCCTTCGATAATCTCTCATGCTAAGAAAAAAAGCCAGAGAGAAGAAGGGCTTAGCATAGGTTTTATGAAAAAAAAAATATAGGAAAAAAAAGTCCAAGACGGCAAGAGCTAACCACGACGTATGCGGCGCGCTATCGAACAATGGCACGACACCGACATGACCGCTTGATATTTTCGATTGAAGTTTACTCTCCAATATAGTCAGTTGAGCCCTACTATAACCCGGAAAGACCTTCTGATTCACGCCTTATCACCGAGAGTAGTAGATGTATGATCCACTTGCGAGTTTATAGTAGGGACTAGACTATTGCATTAATTGAGGGAATTCACCGACATTTAGCCTATACCCCAAGTTACTCGAGTGAACTCCTGCATAGTACGGATCTTGATTAATATTGCTTAAGAAGTTCCTGTTGTTTTGAGGTAGTCATTGTGTCATGTTTCGAATTTCTTGATTAATTCCGTTTCATGTTTTTCTATTTTGAACGATGATGTGCAAAGGAAATGTATTACATGTTTTGATTTGTTAGCCTAAATTGCTTGAGGACAAGCAAAAGCTCAAGTGTGGGGAAGTTTGATAAACGCATTTTCATTCGTTTATCTCCATCATTTTCATGTTGAATATTTGGTTTATGTGAGTTGTCTCATGCATTTATTCATAATTTTTACATATTTTGATGTCAAAGGTTTATGAGGCGATATTTGGGATGAACCGCGTAAACATGGAGCAGAAATTACAATTTTTTCAATCAACACGGCCTTCAACATGGCCATGTCCAGCAGAAGGAAGGAGAACTCTAGCTTCGGCCTCCCAACACAGCCTTTAACACGGCCGTGTTTGTCAGCAGAAAAGAAAACACACTTGCGGCCCTTCAACATGGCCTGACACACGGCCATGTTTGTCAGCATAAAGGAAAATCATAGTTGCGGCCCTTCAACATGGCCTGATACATGGCCGTGTTTATCAACAGTGTTGGGCCTTAAACCCTAAGCCCCAATGATACATGGCCGTGTTTGAGGCCGTGTTCACCAGGTTTTCTACTTAAGCCGCAATTTGAAGCCCTGAGAGCATCTAAGCCGCCACAACTCATTTCTAATCAACAAAAACACCTCAAGGACGACTCAAGAACCCTAAAGATCAATCTCAAATGATCTCTAGGTGCTAAAGTGAAGATTTGAAGCTCATTTACACCGGAGGATCGAACAAAGTACGAGGGATAAGCTTGAGCTCGCTAAATAGGGAAGAATCTATGTATTTCTATGCTTTGTTTCGTATACATTTCGTGGCTTCTTCCTCCACTATGAGTAGCTAATCATTTTGTGTGTTTGGGATGAGAAGAACGCTAGATAGCGTCGTAGTTTGGACGTAAAATACTCGTGAACACATGATATGGCTTTGTATCGTTTATGACAGCTTTTATTCGATTCAATATGTCTATGTATTGTTTTGAGAATCACATTTGGCATGTCTATGTGTTGGTGTGATGTTTAGTAGACCGTTAAGGGCGAAAGCTAAATGACGGTTCGTTCTATCGTAAACGTTAGGCGTCGACTATAGGGCGAAAGCAAATAGTCGACCCCCAATTTAGATAAACTACTATATATTCTCGTTACCATTTAGGGCGAAAGCTAAGTTGGAAACGAGTAGGAATTATCGTGACATAGTCATTAATCATGTGGTAACGGTAGTTACGACTTCATCGACGATATCTAGCGGGATTCGAAATCCCAAGCACATTCCTTTTATTCAAAGTTACTCTTAAATCTTTAGTTGTGTTTTGATCATTTTTCTATGTTAGTTTAAGTTGTTGTGACTTAGTTCAAATATAAAAATCTCAATCATTTGTTAGGCTAGATATTGAATTGATAGGTTATTACTAGTAATCAAGATTATTCCTCGTGTTCGATACTCGAATTCTCGCTATAGCTATTTTACAAACGATAGGTACACTGCCTATTGCGCGTGGTGATAGTTATAACATATTCGTTTTAATTATTACTTGACGTACTTGCACGAACATTTATTTATAACGTACACGCGCGCGATCAGACCCGTTCTCAACCCGTTGGCTTCTGAAGACAACATTTCAGAACCCGTAATCACTGGTGTGTTGGCACAAAACCAACAGAAGATGGCAACAACTTCAGGATCAGTGTCAGACGAAGCAACGAGACTTGCAATAGACGACTTGGATTCTCTCTTCGAACCGGTATATCGGTCATACACGACTACACCTACAATGGATTCTCTACCGAACGAGACCGACGTACCAAGTTCATCTCACACCTCTACCCCACCCGATTCAGAATTGCCACAGAACACCGAAGAACCTACAGTGGTCATCGAGGAAGTATCATCAGAGACGATCAATCCAAGTGCAGTATTGGAACTTCCTCAGACAAATGATCAATCGGAGACTACAGGCAATCTAGATCCACAGATGGCTGACGCATCAACTTCAGCCTTGCCTCATGAGCGCAAGTGGACGAGAGGCCACTCGGTTGATCAGATAATTGGCGATCCTTCGGTTGGTGTGAGGACACGTCGTCAACACAGTCTTTTTAGTTGCTTCCTGAGCCAAAACAAGCCTACCAAAGTAGCAGACGCACTTCGAGACCCGGATTGGATAATTGCAATGCAAGAAGAAATCAATCAATTCGAATGTCTTCAAGTGTGGACCTTGGTACCCCGTCCACATGGGAAAACAGTGGTCGCTAAATGGGTTTTCAAGAATAAGAAGAATGAAGATGGTGAAGTGATCCGGAACAAAGCAAGGCTAAATGCTAAGGGATACAATCAACAAGAAGGCATCGACTACGACGAGACTTATGCTCCTGTTGCCCATATCGAAGCTATCCGCCTCCTGCTGGCTTATGCGGCTCACAAAGACTTCAAAGTCTATCAGATGAATGTTAAAACCGCCTTTCTCAACGGCGTGTTAAAAGAAGAAGTCTACGTCGCTCAGCCGGAAGGTTTCGTTGATCAAGAACATCCAGATCATGTCTATCGCTTGGACAAAGCTCTCTATGGACTAAAACAAGCCCCAAGTGCTTGGTACGATGTCCTGAGTGATTTCCTCGTGAAGTCTGGATTCATACGAGGAACGACAGACACAACCCTCTTCATTAAATGGCATGACAAAGATCTGATGGTCGGCCAAGTATCGTCATCTTCGGATCAACAAATCCTCGGCTCTGCAAGAAGTTTGGAGATCTCATGAAGAGCAAATTCGAAATGAGTCACATGGAAGAGATGCAATTTTTCTTAGGCCTTCAAGTCAGGCAGCTCAATGATGGAATTTTCATCAGTCAGACAAAATACATCAACGATATTCTGAAGAAGTTTCATCAAGACCAGAGCAAGTCTCTCGGCACTCCTATGTCACCAAGCTACAAGTTGGATGCCGATTCCTCTGGTAAATCGGTCGACATCACACTGTATCGCAGTATTATTGGATCTCTTCTCTACCTCACTTCGAGTCGGCCGGATATCATGTTTGCCACCTGCTTGTGTGCCCGTTTTCAAGCCGATCCCAAAGAATCCCATATGCTCGCGGTCAAAAGAATTTTACGCTACCTTAAGGGCACCTCTACCCTTGGCCTATGGTATCCAAAGGGTACGAATTTTAAACTTATCGGCTACACTGACGCTGACTATGCAGGTTGCCGAATGGACAGGAAAAGCACATCCGGTGGCGCTCAATTTTTAGGCGAAAAGCTGGTTTGCTGGTCATCAAAAAAGCAGAACTGTGTGTCCACTTCGACGGCCGAAGCAGAATATGTAGCTGCCGCCAGTTGTTGCTCACAGATGCTGTGGATGCGGACACAGCTTCGCGACTATAGATACAATCTAAATAATATACCCATATATAGTGATAGTCAGAGTGCAATCGCCATTACTTGCAATCCTGTTCATCATTCACGCACAAAATACATAGACATTAGATATCATTTTATCAAAGATCACGTAGAAAAAGGCACGATAGAGATGTACTTTGTGAACACGGAATTTCAACTAGCCGACATTTTCACCAAGGCCTTGGATGAGAAACGATTTCAATTCCTTGTCGGAAAATTAGGCATGTTGAATCTTCCGTAATATGTGCATTACCTGATCTTCTGTGCTATCACATGCTCTATTGTATGTGTTTTCTATGCTTATTTGTCCTTATCTTGCGTGATAAAATAATATAAAAATAAAAATACATATAATGTACATTTCTATATATAATATAAAGGGGTATGACGAAATCCTTTAGGATGCTTTGATCTAAAGTCACTTAGAATTTTACCCCCGACATGCGATCGATTTAATTGCTTAAAATTTGTCAGTCTAAGTCGCATTCTTCTGTCTAAAAGGTCATTTGATTGTTCCACTAGACACAAAGTCACTCTACATGCGTGAGGATTCAAGCCCTGTTCCTTTTTTCCTTTCTTTGGATCTACTTCTCGAGTGAGTCACATAAATTACTTGTCTTACCTAGTGATTCTTGGTGTCATACTCATCTTGCGTTAGATCGTCAGGAAAATGATAAGGGAGTTTAGGATATTCCTCATACGGCCTTATATGAATTCCCCCACGTTAGCCCTTAGTCATCCACTTTGAGCCTTCTCCGATGTCATTTTCTTCATTTGAAACCCATTCCCAGCCTTCAACCGAACTCTATACTCTTCGAATGGTTGTTCAAACGAGAAAAGGAGGGGGAGATAACAAAAGAAAAAGTAAGATGATGACAAAAGAAGGCATTGCTCAACGCGCAAAAATCAGACCAAAGGAACCGGCCTTCCGACTACCTTGTAGAAAGTGGCATGGTTCCTGCTGTGAACTTCTCCAACGATAATCTCGTACGCTCGTCAGAACGGCTGGAAGAGGAGCACCACGAAGTGAACTTCTCCAACGATAATCCGGTCTTATATCGGGAAACGAGAAGAGGAGTGCAGCCTCGGGTACGTTCCATAACCGAGAACTTCTCCAAATTGATAATCTCTGAAACCTCAATAGGGATTAAGAGAAGAGGAGCACGGTATCGGCCCGAGAACCAACAAAAATAACTTCGCCTACGATAATCTCCTAGAGCCTCATGGAGAAGCGGAGCTTCAGCTTGAGCATAACATAAAAAGGGATAGTTCTTAAAAGAAAAGGAGGGAGAAATGATTGAAAAGAAGAAAGACGCCGAAAAAAAAGGAGACGGACGTAGAATTGGAAGACGATGAAGAGATAAGCTCACTTTCCTTTAAATTCCTTCCGTTCTAAGTCCTAGCCAAATTATAACCCTTACAACCCTTTGATTCCACATAGACGGTCTCTCGCTTAGGTGAAATGATTAAAAATGCCTCGATCACAGGTAAATTGACTAAAAATTGCTTGTGTTGACTTGAGTGATAAAAATATAAAAATCCCAAGATAGCTAATTGAGAGCAAGAGCGAACCTAGTGAGAGTTGTCGAAATGGACCAGTCTATGGACTTAGGACTTTAGTTTGACGACATGACTTGACGGCATTTTCTTCTTTCAAATGTCTCGTAAAATTTTAGGCGTGACGATTGATCGAAGCAAAATAATCTGACCCCCTAAATGAAAATATATATATATAAATATATATATATATATATAATAATAATAAATAAATAATAAATAATAAAATTCGCACATTTTGACATGAAATGTTATGTTTCATATGCGTTGAATTGAATAAATGCGAATTTCTTTAAGTGTATCGCACATTCTAAATGCAATGTTAGATTACATTGGTACTGAATTGTTTAAATGCCATTAATTTTTCATTGCTTCTACCCTCACACAATATTTTAAAGTACATGTTTTCGGGGACCATGTATACATGCTTACTTGGTAAATTTGTGTGCTCGTGACTTGAATTGATTTCATATGCTTGCATAATTGGTCAATTCTTGTGCATCATTTGAGGGGGAGCAAGTATAAGACTTGTAGATTAGCTCCAAATATTTTTGACGTTTTTTTTCTCTGAGTATTTCAGATCTTTCAAAATTAAGGAGCGAGACGTCGACACTACAAAGAGATGAGGTAGACACAAGACCAAATATTTCAAAGATAAAATTGCCAAAAATAAGTGTTGATTAACTCCATTATGACTAGTGCTTATCTCTAAGTGGTACAGATTTTTAAATTTCTGCCAGGGGAGCTAGACGTTACTACACAGAAAATACAGGGAGTTAATTGCATTTATTTTAGTTACTAAGGGGGAGCCTTACAAAGGGTTTTATTTTGAAATAGGGGAATTTTAGAAGTACTTACTATCGAGAAACTAGATAGAAGACTTAATTCACGATCATAAGTTTCTATATCGTAAACAGTGTTGGAAACAATTTTGATTGCCCGCGATAATTTGCGATCGAAAAATTTGAATTGAGAGGAAATTTTCAAATCAAAAATTTCTCGAGCGCAAATAGTAATAGGCCTGATCCATTTAATCCCAAAACGTCCAATCGCAAACCCAACATTGACTTAATGCTAGTTAATAAAAGTTTAACTTCTGTCAGTCGAAAAACTTTTTCTCACGCAACCCTAATCGCAAAAAATCTCTCTAGCGAAAAACTTTCACAGACAGCTTAAAATTCTTAAAATCTTTCGATTTTCAACACCAAACTGTCTGTTTAAGGTAGAATGAGATTCTTTTGACATTTGCGTGTGATTTACCTTCATTAGCATATGCATTTTGAAGTTTTTCGCATGTTTAGACTTAGATTTTCGACTGTTCTTCAAAACTAAGAAATCGTATACTGTTTTATAGTGATTTAGGCTTGATTTTGAACTTTATCTGAGTTTAATGCCTGCACTTAAGAGAGTTTCGATATTCTCTATGAATCTGGTAGAATGAATCATCGGAAAATCTGCATCTTCGACTGAAATTTGAGTTTTGATGAAACTGGGTATTTGAATGTTTAAAGCCATCGAAGAACTTTGTCGATCGCAAACAGTCTTAATTGAATTAGTTTTTCGATCGTTAAAATTCTGATTTAGTCGCTAAGATAGAAGATTTTGACCGAAAAAATTACTTACCATCGAGAAATCTAATTAGGATTTTTGTGAGCGAAAAACTTACGCACTGATTAGACAATTTAGATGCAAATTTTATCGAGCGTAAAACTTATTATCGCAAAATAGAATTTTCGATTTAATTTCAATTTGGTCGCAAAAATTTAGCAGCGAAAAATTAACTTTTCAACACTTAATTTTTCGATCGTAAAATTCGCCACTTAGGACCTAATTGATCGGAAAATTTCTCGACGTTTGACTTAGTCTTTCGTTGACTAATTTCTCGATAAAATTATATCGCAGCGAGAAAAAAAAATCTACTTTCAATCGAAAATCAAATACCGCTCGACAAATTTCAAATCGAGAATTTTATTCAATCGAAGAAAATTTCTCGATAGTAAATTTACCTGAGACGTAATTTCTCGATCGTAAATTTACACGGAATTTTTCTCGATCGTAAAATTGATCGACTACAGTCACGCTTTCAACTTCAACACTTAGGAAATTTTTCCAAGTCTTTTACACTGTAGCTAACAATAGCGGATAAAATTCTTCGATCGCAAAATTTAGACAGAATTCATTCAATTGAAATCAATATATAGGAAATCAAATTGCAATTCAATTTTCTCGACCGAAAATTTTCTCGGCATGAACAGTGACTTACTGATTTAATACTTAGCGAAATTTCGAACTATTTTTCACGCGATTTATACTTCATTCGAAATTACATTCATGCCATCACGATTTTTGAAATTGAACTTACACTATGCATTTGATATGATTTCGATTCAAAATTCATCGAACATGCTAGTACTTGCGATATTACTATAGTTTGATGAAATTTATTCATATTCGACTGAAAATAAAATTGAACTAATAAACTTTTATATATCTTATTTTTCAGATGGATCGCTATCCAAGATATAATCACATATACGACCACAACCTGTATCTGAAGGTCCAGGATACAAATTTTCAGCTCGATCTGAGCACCTTTCGATGCCCGGACGAGATTATTGTCTCTATCCTGAGAGGTCACCCCATCTGGCATGCGTTAACGGTCACCGCATCAGTGTCGATGGTATATCTCCAGCAGTTCTGGGGCTGCATACAAGGAGAAGTGGACAATGGAGCCTTCAGATTCTCAACAAGGATCGGGACGCGGCATATCAGCATGGACAAGAACCAGTTCGGCATGGTACTGGACTTGCCCCACAGCAATAATTACGACCCGCTCCCATCTGATGCTGAGATGATTCAAGACTTCTTGCACATGGGATACCAACCGCCGCTCACAAGATTAGCTCAGGTCCAGAGCAGCGGAATCCCACACCCGTGGAAGACACTATTCGGAATAGTGAATAAGTGTCTGTCGCCCAAGCGCGCAGGATTTGACAAGGGCAACAGCAACATTTGCCTTCGCAAGAAATTATGACTACACTCAGCTGATCTGGAACGACCTCGCGGACCAGATTCGGCAGAACGAGAATCGGCGATCAAAGAACGTTCAGCATCATCATCAGGGAGATCATGGCGCTGCACCAGACCATCCCTACTCTGCCTCCCGGCGGAAATTACCAACCACCAAGGCTTAAGGTCTTCCACAACCCACGGCTCACGGACCTGGACCAACCGTCGATGCCAATCTCATTCGAGCTCCTTCGTCTCGCGGACCCCAACGAAGACGTCTACAAGCTATACTGTCGGGACAGGAATCTCACCGAGGAAATGATTCGAGGGCCCCCGACAGTGCTTGGAGCTAGTCCTCACCAACAACAACAACAGCTAAGCCCTGAGGACGCGATGATTGATGATGTCGCTCAGGAGCCAACATTGGTCGAAGAGCCAATGCCCGACGTAGATGATACCCTGATAGACGCCGTGGCTACAGAGATGGAGCTCGAGGCTCCTGCACTCGAATTACAAGTGGAAGAGCCCGTACATGTTGGCGTGCTCGAAGAAACTTTTGAGGAAGTTCTTCAACAAGAAGCACAGCCCGAAACGGAAATGGGGCACACTTCACTTCCAATGGTGACAGATCAGACATTAGAGAACGTCGATCGAGATCGTACTCCTCACACCGCCACCCCGTCTAACATAGAGTCTGACGAGGAAATCAGTCTGATCAGGAGGACTCCTAGAAGACTCAGTATTCAGTTGGAGTCGCTCTTTCCAGCAGTCACCACCGCACCAGATACTACGCTAACCACAACGACAAGTGTTGCCGGCACTTCTTCGCTCAATCTTGAGCGCAACCAACCCACGTGGTGTCTGGTTCGCAGGCGCAACCTGAGCCTACCTTAACACCCATAGAGACGAATCCTCAAGATCGACTCGAGGATTGGGTGGAAGTCTCATACAGTCACAACCTCAAGTGACTGTGAGCCAACCCACAGAGTCGGTGTCTACTCAAGGTTGATAACAGGCGACATCAGTCGTCCTGGTCCATCTCAGGAGGCGTCCGCACCCTTCGTGACGAACGAGCAGTTCCAGGCCGCTCTCTCTGCCGCTGTACAGTCTATGGAAGACAAAATCACAGAGAGTACTCCAAGCACTCGAGGCATCCCGAAGAGATACCGGGAAAGCACCTGCCTCTGAAGGCCCTTCGTCACAAATCAACCCCACACCTCCACAACCCACACCCACCGACCCTCTAGCCACTTCCTCCATCCTCATCAATCCATACACAATCCCCATCACCGAGCTCCACGACATTCTCCTCGCCCGTCTGATAGGCCTTTCCATCCAATCGCCGCAAGAAGAATCCCTCTATAGGCGATTGGTGGACCATCCTGAGCCACCGACTGACACCTGCCGAGGCCAAAGCTCCCACTCACGGCGCAGACATGACGATCCTGACGATCAGGACCCTCATGAGGGGGAGAAGAGGCCAAGGACATCAACAAGTGGCCAAGGACAAGGCTCGGGCGCCACGCAGACAAGCGCTAGAGCTGGTGAAACCCAAACACAAACCCACCAAACACAAACCACCCAAGCTACCTACACCAAGCACCGCACCGCCCACGTCGAACCACCAACCTTTCACCTCAGGACGCCTCCGCCCACACCGCCGATCTACTCAAGCCCCTTGCATCCGGAAGAAGAAGCAAGTGCTGCGATGCTTGTAGCTCTAGCAGCTACCCAAGCCACTCCCTCAGTCGCTCCAGACCAACCGGGACCCTCTGGACATCCCGTCAATCCACACGAGGCCCTAGACAAGTACATCTTCGAAGGACAGTGGATGACCCATTCCATGCCCAAGGAGCATCAAAGACGACGGCTTCACGACGTTCGGCGCTTTCTACAACAAGCGTCTATAGACCTCGTAATCATAGAAGACGACGAGCTTCAGGAAGGTGAAGACTACGAGCGAGATATCCCAAGGCTACCAGAGTTAATCGCTCAACAGGCGGTTCCCTCTCCAAGGCTAATGCCAGGGACCGTCCGGATCGACACGCAATGGGAAAATATCCAAATAGAAATTCCCTTCCTAGAAGAAGTTCGTGAGAATATTTGGAGGTCTCCGGACAGAGTGAAGAAGCCGAGTGAGTTCGAGCTAATAGGGATCTCTCATTGGGATCAGCAGAAGAGGATGACCTACCTCTGGATGCTGACCAAACTAGGACCTGATGTTAGGCTGGGGATGACTAAGACACAAGCCAAGAGCCATTATAAGAGTCTCTCCCCAATAAGCCAACTACTCAGCGTCTACTGTGACAAAGGAGGACTTCCAACACCTCACTACATCATCGATCGAGTGGACAGGACCCGAGAGGAACTGAGCGAGAGCAACCTGCCGTACCTCCCCGCCGATGAAGTGTACCGTCTTTATCAGCTATACGTGGACAAGTACAAAGGTCCTCAGGGCTTCATCAAGAAAGAAGGCCTCGAAGGGCTCTACCGGTTCATGATGCGACAAGTCAAGTACTTCGCCGCTCATGACCTTCAAATGGCGCTTGAGAGCAATATGAAGAAGGTCAACATGACCGCTCCGCTCAACAAAGGACCTGAGATCGAAGGTCTTCCCAACAATCACGTGCACATCAGCTCAGTCCTAGACATCACCTACCACAATCCAATAGCAAAGAAGAATAGGTTGATGCTGAAGACTGAGATTCATAAGTTTTGCGATGGAACGCTCAAGGTCGTCAGGAAAAACATCGAGAAGAGGTTGGAAGAAATCAATCGAGATACGATGCTGAGGATCCATAGGTTCGTGAGAGAACAGCCGCTCCTAATGGAACTATTAGAAGATATTGAGAGCGACTGGAGCTAAGGATCACGCTGAGGAACTACGAGCATGCGCTGGGCTTGCGCAGATCATATTACGCCCGATGTAGAATACCATTTGTAATTGTGCTTGATTTCATTAGTTGTCCTTCTAATTTAGGGCGTTTTGTATAGTAGTCCTTAGATTAGGACTAGTTTGATATTTATACCAAGTTTGTTTGGTATAAATACATGTAAATCAATTGAGCTGAAAAAAAAATTTAGAGAATTGATCCGAAGGGCTTGCAATTCGATTTCTAGAGAGAGAAACAATAGTAACTTTCTCACTCTACTCGAATTCTCTTTCTTGTTCTTCATTTGAGTTTTTGATCGAATTCAATTGATTATCTAAACGATCGAATTACTATGAATTCTAGCCTAGGATCATAGAGTTGTTAATCGTAGGACCTAACAATATCCGACTTGATTATATAAGGAAAATATGCTCTCTAAATGTGATATATCCGTTGTGAATCGTTTGCGACTCTTTGCATGCTTTCCACTGAATTTAATGCAATATAGAATTGATATACTTCATTATACTGATTGAATATTATAAATTAGGAAAGATTTGATTTGATTGACTTTGTTGATAAGGTGCTATTATATGGTATATGCTAAAAACGAATGTGATCTCTGAAATATGGAAGTTGTGACATGACATGTAAATTCGTGATAGCTGTTATCCGATCTGATATTATGTGTTAAACATGGTACATATTTTGATATGTGCTAAATATGGAATTGATATGATGCTATCTAGTGTGCTATACCTGAAAAGAAAATCTGGATTGACTTATTCTAGAAACTGATAGCAGGGAATTACTTATGGAAAGTTCTGTTATGGTAAATATAATTCGAAATGATTGAAACATGCTTTGAGAAACGAATCTGAGCCTTTATATGGAATATGATGCATTAACGAGCTTTTGACCGTTGTGAGCATTTATTGTAGGCATGATTTACATGGCATGTTGACTCTCGAAATATTACATGGATTATATGCTTGATTTGGTGATTAATCTTCTGATGTGATTTTCCATGTGAGTGTTGAATGAAAAGGTTTATATATATGAGAAACACTTCAGGTTGTCGAACTTAGAACTTGCGAATATACGAACACGAGAGTTTTTTAGCAGAAGATTATTATTTAGAGCCATCCCACACTTGTGATATATATTTGGCTGTTTGAGCGTACACCAATGATCACCTTCTGCCGACCTGAGCTTTAACTTGCGATTCCATCACTGCACGAGTGATTTGTCTTCGATATCATCATCCTCCACACCATATATTCTGTCTTCGGACGTGTTGTCTTCGGATGTGAGCAATACCAAGGAGGCAAGGTCGACGTTTATGCACAGGTGAAGGGAAGGACGAGTTCCGGGGGCCCTTCGCTAGCGAGCTGTGTCTATCGAGATCAGGAGATTCCAGGAACGAAACTCGACGTGTGGTAACCTAGTTGTGTCTAGTGTTCGACTTGTTTCGGTTGTGTATTGGGCTAATCAATCATTTTTGTATCCAGCTACAGTGCATTATAGTGATTGGTTAAACTCTTGGGGAGCAAACCCCAAGGAGAGGAGCAAACCCCAGTTGGGGATATAACCTCTATAAAAATCCTGTCTCGCATTTACTTTATAGTTAATTCCCTTTCGCTGTGAGACAGACACAACACACATCCGATGTTACTAGGATATATCAGGCATACTCGTCACAAGCATCAGTAGCATCTCTAAGTCACTACATCTTGGGATTTGTGAAAAGAAGAAGCATAAATTTTTAATCTAATTCACCCCCTCCTCTTAGGCACACTTTTATCTTCAAAGATGATATCTTCTAATCTGGTTTCTTTGACTTTTCAAGCATCCGTTCGTATCATTGTGGCCTCCAATGAGAATTTGCTTTTGAATTCTTAGCATTTAGCTTTAAATTCATTACAAAGGTCAAACTAACAGGGAGTTCGCGCATTAAAGAAAGCGTAGGACAACATCGTGCATTTCAGTATATCCACATGTGGCATAACGTAATTTACCCTTTAAATTGTTGATAAAAGGAGGGGGAATAGGCGAAATAATCAAAAAAGAAAAAAAAAAAAAGAAAAAGGAAGATGTTTGGTACAATAATTGCTCAATGTCAAAATCAATGGTATAAGTTCTATTTCAAGTTTCAAGTATAGAACACGGAAAGATCCAATATGCTCTCGATTAGGGTATACGAATATGATTCTTACAGATTCAGTCGTGTTAAGAATCATAATCATCGTCAGCACAACATATTCGAGCTTTTGTTCTCAACGAATAATATACATTAGCGTTAATGATGGAGCAACAACTTCAAGGCCCAATTAGACATTGGATAACCATCAAATGTTCAAAGAGTTTCCTATATAGGAATGTATAATTAACACGGCTCTTGGTCTATAACTGTCGACATGTAAAAAATTAATCCTTTTTTTCCCGTCATTTTTATTGCTATATGTTTTGGGGAATACAGCAAAGACTCAATACCTTAGACAATACTATATGGCATGTGACCTAACCTAACAAAAACTAGGAATGGATATGAACAAAACGGTATCTATCAGATAAAGCTGGCATTTAAATTTATGTGATAAATCTGAATTCTGATCTATACATCCACTTGACGTCCTTGTTTTGGTTCCTCAATCGTGGTTGGATTGTGATATTTTATTTAGTTCTAAAGGATAAAACACCAAGTACACAAAAGATAAACAAATTCCAATAATTAAAATATTCGCACTTAGATGTTGGGGAATATTTAAACATTATATTGAATTGGAGGTTCTCAAAAATTAATTTACGTGAGGTGGAATGTTTGTTTTTTTTTTACCTAACCATGTGATAATTATAGAACTCCATTATACCGTTGATTTGATTAAGTTTTAAAATATTTATTAATAAAGTACAAGCATACTCCGTAAGTGGTTTTGTCTTTCTTACCCAATTGGTTATAACCCAACTTCACTTAATAGGTGACATGTTGGGTATTATTTGCGAAAGAATATGAACACGAGAATGTATTTAGAAATTGACTCGTAAATAGACGATCACATGACTTCTACTACTTGGAGGTATCAACACACGATCGATTGACTATAATAGTCTACGTGAACCTTAGACTTAACTAGTTACTACTAACATGATTTACTTCGTGATCTTAACTTGTCTTTTAGCTTTGTTAGTCATGGATTGCCGAGAGCAGGGATGCGTCGGAATGCAGTTTTGACAACGACAAGTGACTATTCGGCTTTCGGCATTTAACATACATATAATTCAGATCTCATATCTCAATCCTGAGAAAGGTAATTCCAAATTTCTTTTAGTTCCAAATGTTATAGTTGTATTATGATAATAAAGTAAGAAGTCTATCGATCCTCTGACGATCATAAAAAAAGCTCAAAGCACTAATATAGTAATATATGTGTGATATGGAGCCCCCACCATGCATGCTAGAATTAGGGGTGAGCAAAAATATCCGGAAACCGGATTCCGATCCGGTATCCGGTTTCCAAAACCCGAAAAAACGGATATCCAATTTTAAAAACCGGATCGGATATCCGTTCCGATTTATTTTAAACTAAACCGGATCGGATACGGATAGTGGTTTGTCTAAAATCCGGATATCCGGTATCCGGTTTTATATTTAAAAAAATAAAAAATATAAGAAAAATAGTCCAAAAAGAAAAATGAAGGTCCAAAAAGGAAAAAAAAGCCATCAAGTAGAATATTTAAATTTATATTATTTTATTATTGCAAAAAACTTTGTTAGAGAATTGAGATAAAGAAAAAACATAAAAACATCGAGATGCAAGTTAAAAAATTATGTGAATTTGTGGTATTTTGTTTATTATTTATTATGTAATTTTGAATCATAACTTCACATATTGTGTGAATTACTATGTGTAGAAATTCTTATATTAAAAAACATATTTTTTTTTTATTTGTGATAAGAAATAAAAAATATGATTTTCAAAAGAAAATAATAAAAAATATAAGAAAAACAAATTTAAAAACCGGATGCGGATATCCGGTGTAAATATCCGAATAAACCGGATATCCGATTTTCGGATATCCGATTAAAATCGGAGCGGATACGGATACCATTTTTCGATATCCGAAAATCCGGATATCCGAATTTCGGATATCCGAAAAACCGGATATCCGGTTTTGCTCACCCCTAGCTAGAATTACCAACTCTCGATTTTACCTTAAAGGTAACCTGAAATGTCTTTTATTTAAAGTTATGGCATATTAATATATGTCCAATTCCAGCCCAAAAGGTAAACGATCATTTTTTGCTCCTCCAACACTAATGGATCAAAATGCATGACTAGACGCCATAAATCTAAAAGAATAATGAACAACAAAGAAAAGAAATCCTTCCATATCACTCTGTTTGTTTAGTCTAGGTGATGAACCATCACAAAAATGACAAATCACTAGGTGATAAAAATGGGTTGATATTTCATGTTTTGGATCATACCAAAAAAGATAGGTGATCAAAAATCATGGTGATGGGTGACCTACTTTTTTAATGAACAAAAATACCCCTTGTATTTTTAAAATTATTACCTTATATGCCATTATAAATATTTTAATTACATGTTAATATAATTAAATCTTAAAAATATTTAGTTATTTTAAAATATTTAATACCTATATTAAAAAAATTATAGAATTTAAAATAATTCTTATAAATTGCAAATATTATAATATTAATCATTATCACGTAAAATATCACCTTAAAAAATTTTAACACATTATTTAAATAATATGTCTAGTGTCAAATATGACATTTATACAGGGCAGACCCACGTAGGGGCTCGGAGGGTCCGTTGACCCCCCAGCCGAACTATATAGAAAGATATATACCTGGTAGGTAATATAAATATTTGTATGATGGCCTAGTGGCTAAGCTATTCGTTAATGAGCTAGAGGTCAGATGATCGATCCTTAGCTGTCCCAATTATTAAATATTTTTCTTATTTGTTCCTCAGTTTGTTTTGAACATTGTTTCAGTTTTCGTTTATCAATTGTATTTAATTTATTGCCCAAATAATATGCGTTTCTGCACCACCAATTAACCGTTTATTTTGTATCAGATATGATATATGATCTGCAAACGCAAATTATATATTTTTTCACAGTCAACTAAAATATTTCTAATTTTAATATACTAAAGTATATTTTATTAGGTAAGATTTCTAAATATTTATCTAAGTAAAAAAAAAGAACTTGTATCTTAAAATACATACATAAAGAAAACTGATCGAGCCCCCCCGAACGTCGAGTTCTGGGTCCGCCACTGCATTTATACAACATCACCCTACACATCACAGTTATTAAACAAATAGAATACTTCAATATTACGGTGATCTGCAAAATGAAATATCACCTCAAAACAAACACGCTGATCACATATCATTGATCCACATTCTAGTGATACTCATATCACCGTGATGTGAGTATCACCATAATTTTTGATCACAAACACCCCATGTGTCCATTATATTTAGTGATAATTGTTAAATGTGAAAAATAGAAAGAAACCGTTGAAAAAGAACGGTAAATAACAATTAAAGTTGACATACCAAACTTTGATTGTTTTTATTTTTCTGATTAAACAGAAGAGAATTATATATTAATATTTTAAAACTAGACCGAACCGTTCGTTTCTGACATGTAACCTCGAAACGATCATATTTTGGTTCAGTGCCAGTCTCGTTTTTAATAAAAAGGAAAAAGTATAATAAATAAGTAAATATATAAGTTAATCCGCAAAAATATATTTTGTACCTTGGGGATAATTTTTTGTAGGGTCAGTTTTCAACATGATGCTTGAGTTCAAGTTGTTCTATTTCATATTAATTTAATTTTATAATATTCTTACACCGCAGTTTACAATTAATTTCTGTGTGCAACACATTTGACTTATTTAACTTTTGAACTGCCAATTTGTAAATTTTATTTTAGATAATCCTTATTAAGTTTTAATACCGAAGTATTTTACTTTAATTGAATTTACCTTACCATCCTTGGCTGAAAAGTTATGCTATGAATTCATAATACTAGCTGTTTTTTTTTTAAAACAATAGCTTGCATATAAAGACAATACAAACTGGTTAAATAGCTCATAGAGCCCCTGGTCACATCAATAACTAGTAGGAAAAACCTCATGAAGAGGACATGACACTCCTATTAAAAGGAGACAAAGCTTCCACACACAAGACAAAAAGGCGAAAGAAACTAATTTTCAAAGTCAAAACAAGAACTAAAGAATCCACTATAAATCGACCTAAAACTCCATATGAATGACTATTAAACTCAGAGTTGAAGTACTCATCACTTTTTTCCGTCATCACTTCAAAAAACTCGTTTTCTTCTGAAAGAACCTCGAACAAGGAACGATAATAATTCGTACAAAAGGAGACTGAACTCTCAACACACACAATCTGCCATACCATCACAACCGACAAAAAAAACAAATAGATAAAGAAAACCAAAGACACGACCACCAACACAACAAACCAATCGAATGAAAACAACAAACAACAAATTCAATCAACCTAACATCTTCATACAACCAAAATACTGAAATGGAAAAAAGCAACATACGCCACAAATAAAAAACAACATAGTATACAAAAATATAAATCATAAAACAGCGTCGCTCCCCCGTCCTTGCGCCGGAGAACGGGGAGCATAAAGGTCAGTGACGACGTCGCCTATGTGGTGGCAGTGGCGGCGACGAAGCCTGTGGTGGTGGCAACGGTGGTGGTGGGTTTAACCTTTTCTACGTTATCACCAAGATAATGTCAGAAGCGATATGTGCTGGAAGGTATGTTAGTTGTTATTTGAATGACATATTTAAAAAATAGATAAATAAATTTGCGATCTGATTTTCAAAATATTGCTATGGATAGACAGGGTGGTTTTTTAATCATTTAGGGATTTTTTTTTCAATATTAATAAAATAGTTTTGTTTGAGAATTTATTAACAAAATAGCGAACATCGCGGCTATTGGTAGCGCCGTCGCATCCCAAATCTATTTCATTAATATTGAAATAAAAAATCACTAAATAATTAAAAAGCCCTTGCCATTGTCTAGAAAGAAATGTTAATTACTCACAGCACCACAGAATAATATAAAATCCAGAACGCATAAACGAATATGATTTGCAAATAATTCTCTCTCTCTCTCTGTGCACAGCTAGCCTTCCTATATATATCACCACCTCTACGACATACGCAGCTCACTTGTAGGGTTTATGTTTATCTAACGAAAATCTCTCAATTGCAATAATTGACGAAACAGAGCGTGACTCGTATTGTCTCTCCACGATCGGGCTATATTATAAAGTAAACGAGCAAAGACGAAATGGACGCTTACTCAGTCCATTTAGCAATGGCAGCTCTCGTCGGAGCCTCTTTCGTCGCCGTGTCGGCGTACTATATGCATCGGAAAACCCTAAATCAGCTCCTCGAGTTCGCGAAGGCAATCGAGAGGGACAGGGAAGATATCGCTGCGGACGACGACGTGGAAGTCGAGCAGCAGCTGAGGAAGTATCCGTCGAAGTTGCGGCGGCGGAGGAAGGTCGGAGCGTACCAGAACCACCGTGGATCGTCTTCGCTCCCGGATGTGGCGGCGTTGTCCGGCGGACGTGCGGCTGCTGCTGATGAGATGACTAATGGCTTGCTGGTGCATGTTGATGCGATTCCGCATGGTCTTCCGAAGCTCCGCACGCTACCTGAGGGTATATAAATTCTGAAATGTTTCAATTTCGTTAGGAGTTGATATTTTGATGTCAATTTTGCTGTTGGTTCCGCATTTGTGTGTATATTGGGTGTTAATTAGAAAATTTTATGGAAAGCTGCATAGTTTCTGTGGCTCGAATTATTCTTAGTAAGTTGAATTTGCGAAATAATGTTTCCACTGGTGTTGTTTGGTTTATTGACCTCAAGTTATGATGATGTGTGCTTGTATAGAATTAGATTGTAATATCTACATTGGTGCGATCCTAGAATGACTAAATTACTGAGAATCGAAATTCAAATTCATGTCTTGTGGTTAACCTATGTGGCATTTGCAATGTGAAGCTATTGCAGATCTTTTATTTATTTAATTTTTTTTTTTTGTGTAAGTTTGATGTTCTTCCAGAATATTGCAGTTTGATCTTAGTCGATTAATCAGGTTTGACTGCAATTCGGGAGCTTAAACTTTTGAGGCAGTTATAGCCCGTAGATGCCATGATATTAAGCTTGACCTATCTTGAAATGTAGAAGCACACCAATCTTCTATAAAATAACATGTTGGACACTGAAAAAAATATGATTTGTATTTACCTGAGAATTTTTTTGCTTGTCGTTACTCTTAACTGGATATGCGTACATTACTTTGCTACCTGATTTCTATAATGATTTTCTAAGAACGTCTTGGCTGTGTCCACTTTGCGACGTATGTCGTTCTTTCAGCCTTTTCTGGGAACTTTTAATTGTTTAATTGATCCTGTAATAAGCCTAGTAAACTCCGTACGTCAGAGCTGTTTTTTAAATTAATAAGTACTAATAAAGCCAGGTTGAGTTATTATTAAATTATGTAAGTAATCAAGACGTTAATAGTTTCCAACTTCCGTCCCAGGGGAAGCTAGTGTAAGCTCAACTACTCGAGGTGGACATATTATCCGGCCCACATCTCCTAAATCACCTGTCGCTAGTGCAAGTGCTTTTGAGAGTGTGGAAGGTTCGGATGATGAAGACGATATGACAGACAATGCTAATCTTGATGGAGCATATATTCATACGAATGGAGATGCGGTAAGCTCAGTAGAACAATTAGCATCCATCTTTTCTTAACTTGGAAGCTGAAGTTCTTGTTTATATTCTGTCCATTTCATTCGGTTTCTATCTTTTTTTTTGTTGAATGTTGAATTTAAAAGTTTTATTTGTTTCTATGATTCTTGATGAGAAATCGTGCTAACATATGCGTTTTCAGAATGTACCTGGCCATATTAATGCAAATGTTGAACCAATGTCCATGGCTGCATCCAACATGATCCGGTCACATAGCGTGTCTGGTGACCTACATGGTGTTCAACCTGATCCTGTAGCTGCAGACATTCTAAGGAAAGAACCCGAGCATGAAAGTTTTGTACGATTGAGAATTTCTCCGAGTGGTATATATGCTCAACAGCCTTTTCAAGTATTGCTAAATGCCACTCGGGATTTATTAGTTATCATTATTGATAAACCTTGTCTTTTATTTCAACCTTTCAAATGATATTTATTCCTTCATCTGTTTTCTCTGTTTCAATTTATTCACCTGTTAGAGGTTCCATCTCTGGATGAAGTAGATGTCTACCGCACTCTGCAAGAATGCCTAGAATTGCGGAAAAGTTATGTCCTTAGAGAAGCTATCGCTCCATGGGAAAAAGAAATTATATCTGATCCAAGTACTCCAAGGCCAATTGAAAACCCATTTGATTATACTCCCGAAGGGAAAACTGATGTATGTTCACTGGCAAACCAAACAATCCTATTCGGATGTGCTTAACTGCATCTGTCTGTGTTCCTTTTTGCTGCTTTCTTTGCTTTCGATGTTCTGACAAAATACTTCAATTTTCTGCAGCATTTTTTCCAAATGGAAGATGGAGTGGTTCAAGTTTATGAAAATCAAGAAGGTTAGATGAGATTAGTTTATTCACTTGCCTTGAATTATTAAGTCAGTTACTCGTTATGCCTATCTTAATACCTGGTGTTTCATCACTGCAGCAAAAGAACAACTTTTCCCTGTAGCTGATGCAACCACTTTTTTCACTGACCTGCATCATATCCTCAAGGTTATAGCAGCTGGAAATATTCGAACTCTATGCCACCACAGACTAGTTCTTTTGGAACAGGTTTATTTTACTAATATTTGATTTTTGTGAGCGGACATTTCAAATATGTATCATTAACTCTGTACGATGCATCCTCAGAAATTCAACCTTCACCTTATGCTTAATGCGGACAGAGAATTTCTGGCTCAGAAAAGTGCACCACATCGAGATTTTTACAATGTTAGGAAAGTGGACACTCATGTTCATCACTCAGCTTGCATGAACCAGAAACATTTATTAAGGTTTATCAAATCAAAGTTGAGGAAGGAACCTGATGAGGTAGTCTGGAGTTGAAAAATATACAAAGAGCGGATGCTTTTTTCTTTAAAAGAAATTGTGAAACATAAAATGGTCTGATTTGCTTGTTTCCAGGTTGTCATCTTTCGTGACGGAACATATCTTACTTTGAAAGAAGTGTTTGAGAGCTTGGACTTGACAGGGTAAAGAACAATTTTAGGTTTTATGTTTAAAACATGAAATATAATTGCACTTTACATTAGTTAATGTTGACCGTTAATATCATTCTCATAATCCTTAGTAATTATATTATTTTCCCTTTTTGCTACATATACATCTATACACAAAACTGGCAGGTACGATCTAAATGTTGATCTGTTGGATGTTCATGCTGATAAAAGCACTTTTCATCGCTTTGACAAGTTCAATTTGAAGTACAATCCATGTGGCCAGAGTAGATTGAGAGAGATATTTCTTAAACAGGATAATCTTATCCAAGGTTTTCCGCTATTCTTTTTCTCTTGATAACTGTTTTGTGTATGAAAAAGTTGCCAAACTGTCGTTGGAAACTCATGGGACACATATGATACTTTGGAGTGTGTTGTCATGATCTGTCATGCTGCTTTTTCAATTAGCAAATCTTGTTAATACAAGTTAACTGCTGATGCATGTTCAATATTACAATTCATCATTACCGTTATTTTCAACAGGCCGTTTCCTTGGAGAATTAACAAAGCAAGTTTTCTCAGATCTTGCTGCAAGTAAATATCAGGTTGGTCTTCTATCAAGGATTCCTAAATTTGGTGATCTAGTTAGATATATAGAGCCTCAGAATCTGTGAAGTGGAAGTAGGTAATAAGTCCTCAGGAAAGGTTTTCCATTGGATCGGATGTTAGGGATTAAAGCGGTGGTAGACGAGAAATTCAAATAAAATAGCTTTTATTAATAACGACACTAATAGTGACCTAATAGCTAAATCCGAGAGTTTGAGAACTCTGGCGCTCACAATCCGAGTATCAGAGACACCGGCCCTCAAATAAGCCCAATAAGATCCCTAATAAATCTTATTCAAACTAAATACCTAATAAATCTCTCTACCCTAACTAAATCTTATTTAAAATAAAATAATACTAAGAATAAGAAAATAATAATAATAATAATATTAAATATACTACCCTAACATTATCAACCCCTCGATGCGGTAAATGGCACCAGGGTCCCATATCTTGAAACTCGTGCAGCTCATAGCTTGGTCGGCTCGCACGGAACGTCTTCCTTGCTACATTTCTTGGTTGTTGACACAACGGAAAAGCTATTTGAAACTTTCTTGCTTTGCGTGACTTACTGCTCAAACTTTTTAGTACTAAGTGCGTTTTTCGAGACGTTGACTTGATCTTTCCGCTTGTTTGATGCCTCTACACTTACCACGACGTTCTTTGCACTGGGAGCTTTTCTTTCGCCTTGAAAATTAAGGACAACCCTTGGAGGAGCATTCACCGTTGATGACTGGGTCTTGTGACAATTTGAGCAGGTTGAAGCTCCTGTTGATGTATCAACTGAGCTTGCGCCTGAGCCGGAATGGTGTGTAACTTGGCTTGAGTTTGAATAGCCGACAGCGCGGATTGTGATACCACCTTCACTTCATATTGTTGCTTCCACTCCTCAAACGTTAGTCTCGCAGCTCTTGCCCGAGCTCCTGATTTGACGAGATCTAATAGAATCAATTCCAGCTCGCTAAGTTTTTCGGCCAAATTATTCACCGCCTTCTCTAACCTTTCCATTCGTTGTTCCATCTTCGGTCGTGTCACGGGCACAAACAGTTCCGGCAGATTCTGGCGATGAACAGTCCTCGGGCGGGGGTTCGGCGGCAGGTCAGACCAATTTGTTAGGGATTAAAAAGGTGGTAGATGAGAAATTCAAATAAAATAGCTTTTATTAATAACGATGAATGAATCACACGGATATAAACGATACTAATAGTGACCTAATAGCTAAATCCGAGAGTTCGAGAACTCCGGCCCTCACAATCCAAGTGTCAGAGACACCGTCCCTCAAATATCCTAAACCTCGACCTCCCATTATGCTACTAACGCCCCTCCTTTTATAAGAGGAACTAATCTAAAATAAGCCCAGATCCCTAATAAATCTTATTCAAACAAAATATCCCTAATAAATCTCTCTACTCTAACTAAATCTTATTCAAAATAAAATAATACTAATAATAAGAAAATTATAATAATATTAAATATACTACCCTAACATCGGATCGTCGTCAATGACAGATCTTATATTTGGTACTCGTGCAAATGTTAATTTCATATATTTCTTTCCTGTTTGTTTCCCTATGTTTTTGTTTAGTACTAGACTGATTAAGATGTACATATCAGAATATTATAGTTTTGCAGTTAAAAATCGAACTTCTTTTATAACTTGGTAACTTATATTTGTTTTCCGTCCCTTTCTTCTGTACAGATGGCTGAATATAGGATCTCAATATATGGGAGAAAAATGAGTGAATGGGACCAACTGGCGAGTTGGATAGTAAACAATGATCTGTACAGCGAGAATGTAGTTTGGCTGATCCAGGTGAGGAAACAAAATATTTCGCATCCATTTGACAGCTAATGGCATTCTTACACTCAGTTGCTTGTAGCATGTTGTGTCCTACTTTGCAAGTCTTTCTGAATGAAAGTCTCGAACTATGGTTAGGAAAACTAATTAGAAATAACACTGAACCTGAAGTTCGAAATAACAAAAAACTTATGTTGTTCGCAATTTTGATATATGGTAAAAATCCTCTACAGAATGCGATGATATACGAGGATCGGAAGTTTTGTGCCTTTTGAGTAGAAGGTTCCGTAGCCCCTTTAGACTGGAAGAACTAGCTAACCAGGATCTTAATGTTCAGACCCTGTGATTATGCTTGTTATGTGTCTGCTTCAGAAGTCGTTCATCAGTTGAAAATTACTAGATAGTGGGTTAAAATGCCTTGCCTTAGAAGAATAAAGTTGATAGCTTATGAGCGGCATGGTTCAGATTCGTCCTCGTCGTGCATAAATCTTGCTTTTACTGCATGTTAGGGTTACTTCTGTATCACCATATTTTACGAATGACCAAATAAAAGCATGTTAAAATTATAAATTTCAGCTACCTAGACTCTACAACGTGTACAAGGAGATGGGGATTGTGACCTCATTCCAGAACATACTTGATAACATCTTTTTGCCTCTATTTGAGGTCACTGTAGATCCTGACTCGCATCCGCAGCTACATTTGTTTTTAAAGCAGGTTTGCTATTTTATATCCCATCTCATCCTTTCTCAGTATTATTTATTAATTCACAAGAAAGGAACTGCAATGTATTTACTATGTAAGTTGTACTATTTATAAATCCTAGTATTTTAGTCCTTTTCCAACTATTATTGCCTATTTTGTGACGTGTGGCTTGACAGGTGGTTGGATTGGATCTTGTGGATGATGAAAGTAAGCCTGAAAGACGGCCAACAAAGCATATGCCTACACCAGCGCAGTGGACAAATATATTTAATCCTGCATTTTCATACTATGCATACTATTGTTATGCAAACCTTTACACATTGAACAAGGTATTCACACTAAGCATAGAAATCTATTTATTGGAGGCGTTGTTCCAAAATTTCCCTTTCAAGTGCATTATTCAATATCTGGAATTTAGAGTATCACAATTGTATATCTTCAGCTTCGTGAGTCGAAAGGCATGACAACCATTAAGTTCCGGCCCCATGCAGGAGAGGTGAGATTTTTAGATTCATCATTACCTATTTCTTTTGGCAGTGCAAGTTTTAACTGTATACGCCACTAATATATTATTTGTGAATAAGGCTGGCGATATAGATCATTTGGCTGCAACATTCCTCACTTCCCATAATATTGCACATGGGATCAATCTGAGGAAATCACCAGTCCTCCAATATCTGTACTACCTTTCCCAGGTAGGTGGTGCATACAATATCTGTTCCCATGTGAAATCGTAACAAAATAGTCTTCGTTGACTCGTCAATACAGATTGGTCTTGCCATGTCTCCTTTGAGCAATAACTCGTTATTCTTGGACTACCATCGTAATCCGTTTCCCATGTTCTTCCTGCGTGGTCTCAACGTGTCCCTTTCAACTGACGACCCTTTGCAAATTCACTTGACAAAAGAACCCTTGGTAGAAGAATACAGTATAGCTGCTTCAGTGAGTATACAGAGTCTTGTTTCTTTTATACTTACTAGCAGATTACTCGAAATCTTTCATTCTCTCCAATTACAGGTGTGGAAGTTAAGTTCATGTGATCTATGTGAGATTGCTCGTAATTCTGTTTGTCAATCTGGTTTTTCACATGCTCTAAAGGTAGGCATCCGTTTCTGTGATTTGTGATGCTTAAAATTCCACATACTAATCTTTTTTTCTTCTATTGCTACTCTATTGTCTAGTTTAACACTGCTGTAACTGTTAATTTCAAACATTTTTGCAGTCTCACTGGATTGGCAAGGAATACTTCAAACGAGGACCTGATGGAAACGACATACACAAGACAAATGTTCCTCACATAAGGCTAGAATTTCGTGACATGGTAAATTTTCCACCTATTCTTTCTGAAACATGCGAATCCGAAAGATTTAAACATAATCCATCGTCTGTACTTGATTGCTGCAGATATGGAGAGAGGAATTACAACAGGTTTATCTGGGCAAGGCGAACTTTTCCAGGTTTATTGATCCATGATTTGTTTTTGGCTCGTCTGTGCCCACAAATTGGATACGCTTGAACTTATAGGTAAAAACAGTAATCAATTATTGAATTGCTATGCAAGTAGTAACATAAGAAATCTGTGGAAGTGTCGTTAAATTTCTATTTGCATTGCATATTTCGATCCATCTGTTTCTCTTCTAATTATTACATCTATTATTTCTTTGCACTGGCTGCAGTAACTGGTGACTTGGGTAAACTATGTGTTATTCTGCTGCCCGATATCTGTGAAGATCACTTTTTTTTTTTTTCAGGTATTGCACTGACCGTTTGCCTGCCTTTCAACACGAAGTTGGGCAAAATACTTGGTCCGAAAGTTAACGAAGGTAGTTTTGGGGCTCTGCAGTGCAAGAGTTTTCACTAGTGTACTCGTATTTATAGATATACATAGTTTCTGTACTGCCCCAGCTTAGGCCAAAATGTTATGCAGTGCTTGTGTGCAATAATTATCGTCCTCCTGTTCAATAAATGATGTGAAGGTTTGTATTTTATATTTACTCTGTTGGACGAAGAATTACTGAATGATGAAAGGCAATGCTAACCCAACCTATGTGGTTGAGATCCTAGGAAATATCAGCTCTTTTGTGTATTTATTATTTATAGCTGGCAATGGATCGGCCTTTTCGTCGTAACTTTCCTCTGACCACTCTGAGAGTAAACCGAGGAATGAGCTCTGTTTTTATCTGAAAGCCGAATAACTTTCCTCTGAGCACTTCTAGAGTAAACCGAGGAAATATCTTGGTTCTTGCAATAACATCATCACCCATGCTCTATTTCTCAGTCGTTTCTTCGTTCTCAGTTTTGTTGGGTTGAAGAAGCAGCACTCAAATACTATTCTCATTTGTTTGTCCAGTCAGCAGCTCTCGAGATGAAGGACAAGAAAAAGAATCACCACGCCATCGCCACCCCACATGTGTGCTTCTTTATTGCAATTTTGCGGTGGTGTGCGTATGAAGTGCTACTGATGATTAGTTACCTCTGGTGAATTGGTGACATAGTAGTGAAGGAAACCCTGGTTTTGTTGCCATCAACATTAAATTTGATCCAACTTTTAGTCCATGGCAAAAAGCCCATCTTTCATCACCGGTAAAAATGAAAAGCAAGATAGATTATTTTATTATTATTTTCTGCAACAGTGAGTTTAGTCGATCCGAACTGGAGACCAGTCATCAACAAAGTGTTGAAGAATGAACGTCTCCGCAATGTATACACCTGTTCATACGGTTACGGTTCACAGTTATGAACCGTCGGTTTACGGTTTGAATCTAACCGTAACCGAACCACGGTAACCACGGCTTTAGTTACGGTTCGAACCGCGGGTTTACGGTTCACTTTTCTTAAAAAAATTAAATTTTAAATAATGTTAAAATTTTCATTACAACTTAGAAATTTATAAAATAAATGCATTAAACATTAAAAATAATAATTACACAATGAATATATAAAAAGATGATAATTGCTCAAATACTTTAGCAACTTGATATACTTCAGGAATGTTAGAAAAATATTTCAACTACTTTTTCATTTGGATAATACATTAGCCCAAAATTGTATAAGGATATTATTGAAAATGCGCACTTTTAACACAATGATCTAAGATCAAAATAAGTGTAGGATTATGTACACCGAATAATTCTTCGATAGCTTCTTTAAATTATGTAAAATTTGTAACAAAGAGTAACATGAATAACAAGCTGTCGGAAACAAAGTAATATTACGCTCGGAAAACATACTAAAAAAATAATGCTTCCTATATTCATATGAATCATTCAAAATTTATAAGTAGACTTCCAACCCTTTTCTTCATTTAATAAAACAATAAAAAATAAATCATAAAACTCAAACCCAAGGTTTAATTTTCATGTGAACCGCTGGTTATAACCGGCAGTTTACGGTTGTGAAATTCGATATCCCTAACCGAACCGTATTAATAATGGTTTGATTACGGTTTGAACTGTAACCATTGACCACGGTTAGTTGACCGCCGGTTCGGTTACGGTTCGCTTACGATTTTTCAAACTGTTTGAACACGTCTAGCCTTGGAACCGACAACTCTCAAGATTCTCTTCTTTTGGGTCAGATATGTGTTTTCGGACCAGGTCAAGTAACACATCGTCGAAACATCTGAATAATTAAATATAAAATCGGATACCATAATTTTAACGTGGAAAACCCAAACACAAATCGGGACAAAAACTATAATACCCGAGTCCCGTAAGTAAGCCGGCCAATAAATATGCATACTTATTGTATGACTTACGTGACTGCATGAGACATGTGTTGTGACTTTTATATGCCTAGATAATTTTATGCTATATGCTACCATGACATATATGAATTAGAAATTAGAAGAAGTAATTGAACTTAGATTAGTTATTAATTTTAGGGTTTTTAGTACATGACTATGCTAACCTAGAAAATTTAATTTAGTATAATTAGGCGCTAATACCACATTTTAAGGAATACAAATTATTAAGACTAGGATTAAAACTATAACTAAATTTGGACCAAATGTGAATTGGGCTAGGCTTACACTATTGATTCCTTAAGGTTAAAGGAAAATAACGTAACTAGATGTCCCATCAAGTGAGCTTTTCGATGGTTTAATGTTTATCAAGAATCTTCATAATATCAGATCCTTTAAACCTCTAGAACACGTTGAACAATAATTCATCTTAAGGAGCTTGAACAATAAACCATTTGAGGAAGATTCAAATACAGTAGTGCTCGGAAGGTACAATTCACTAGTACATAAAAGCTCATAGGCGACGGTTTTTGTGAGTTATAGGCGACGATTGTTGTGCGTCGCCCAGAGCTCAGTCGCCCATCTTCTGAGTGTTGGGCGACGCATAAACAACCGTCGCCTATATCCACTGATTTCACGGCGTTAAACGTTTGGGCGACGGTTGCGATGTTAGAAACGGTCGCCTATGTGTTTTTTTTTTGTTTCTTTTTCATATTCGGCAACGGTTTCTCAGCCAGAACAGTCGCCTATGTGCTTTAATTTGTTTTTATTTATCTCATAGGCGACTGTTTCTTCCCTAGAAACAGTCGCCTATGTTTTAATTTGTTTTCATTTACCTCATAGGCGACTGTTTCTAGATTAGAAACAGTCGCCTATGCGTGTAAAATTTCTTATTTTTATCATAGGCGACTGTTGCTTCCCTAGAAACAGTCGCCTATGATAGAATTTTTTTTTTTATTTAAAGTCTGTCATAGGCGACTGTTGCTTAGAAAGAAACAGTCGCCTATGAAGGTAATGTTTTTCATTTCTTTTTGCTTTTTTTATATTCCCAACCATCAAATCCAAAACAAATAAAATCAAACGAAAATCAATCCCATCAATTAATCCATATCAATAACTAATAATCATCAATTAAATCAAGAGTTACATCATCTAACAAATATCGCATAACATAAAAAAGACCTATATTAACGCAAAAGTCTAACCTACAAAGAGGCTATGTAAATGCTCCGCCCACAATTCCCTTACTTCGTTGATCTCTTCGTCGCCGTAAGAGGAGCGCTCTAGCATCTATAAAACATTAAACGAGATACTATTATTAAAAATACTAATAAACATATATTAAACTTGAAACTTAAAAAAACTGATGGTTCTAAATTTCAATACCGTAGGCAAGTTGATGGTATCGCTGCCGATACGTTTGCAGATAATATCGTACATATATCTCATCACGTAAAAGCCGCAAAGCTCACTTGTGCTCGGTTGTTGTGGGCACTAATTTAGAAAGGATTTCATGTAATTCAATATCGAATGATAATATAACACAAATAACTTTGAAAATGCATATGACAAATGCAAACCTTGCATCTTTTCCAAGCAACCTTTGATTTCTTATTCCGACTAGCTACCACACCCAAGAGCGACGCCGTAAGCATTGCCCTGAACCACGAAAGTAGGTAAAATAAATTAATTATATAATCTGAACTTACCAATATATGAACTTTATTTTATATAAAAAACGTACGCATCTATTAGACGACGAATCTTTGTCTTTCTTACGCCAATGTTCAGTGCGAGCGAATCGAAAACAAATACCGTGTTCGATGAAATGTCGATGACCAATAGAATCCAATGCTCACTAAATAAACGAAACGAAATGATTATTTACAATAATAAGCTATGAATAATGAAAAATATGTAAACTTTTCTTACCCGTCACAAAAAGGCGTAAACAAGTAAGTGCCAGCTCGATGCGAATCTTTGATAATATCAGCAAGGAGATCAATTTCTCTATTTGATGTATCATCATGTGCCATAGCCGCCAGGAGACTTGGATCGCAACACTTGAAGTTCTCCGACTCGTTTTTAAGATACCTGAGAATATGTTTATTCAATATAATGTACAAAAGCGAAAAAGAAACTTGCAATGATTTATTGGTCAACGAATATAGGTAATACCTCAAAAAAACTTGAATAACTGAGGCATCCACACTCACGAGCTTGAACAGATCGACAATGTCATTATTGTCAATGTACACCTCTTCGTTATTTCGATTGTATTAGACATCTCTCATACAGAATTTGTGGGAAGCTGATAAACATCGATCCTCGCGTGCTGCAAGGTATTCGAAGAGTTGGCGACATTGCGGGCCCAAACTACGCACGCTTCTTTGCTAAGTCAGGCTCACAAACTCAAAAAGAGAAGACACAAACAAAAAGAAAGACAAAGCCTGCACATTCGTCTCCTAAGTCCAGTTCTAAACTTGACAAACGAGAAGAACAAATCATCCAGTCAGAGCACCCTAAGACTGAAGCTAAAGCTAAAGTTTTGGGAATTAATAAAATCTGGATTACAAAACAAGAACTTAGGGCAAGCACTAGCCTCTGTTATCCCTTAGGAATTAGAAAGATTTGGGTTCCTAAATCAACCATTGAAGTTATAGATGAATCTAAAGTTGACTTAGGATATAAACCTATGAAAGATGCATGCATAAACTCTAAATCTAATACGAAAGGACCCATTCTTAGATGGGTACCAAAATCTGCTTGAGATGTTTTGCAGATTCCAGCATGGGTAGGTACATAGAGATGGTTACTCCACACCTATGACTGGTTGGCGACGCGAGTAACCAAGATTTTTCCCTCACGTATGGTACCTGAAGCGGCCCCACATACATGATCAAGGGATGTGATGCGGGCAGCTAGAACCACACTAACAAATTTGGTAATTTCTAAATATGCATAAAATTACATATTCGTAATTCACTGTATTTTCAGTATGCATATGTGCTCAAATGAATAACATACCTACTATGTTAGTAAAATCTAGGAAGAACTGCATTTTATTCTGAAAAACATTTTCCATCCTAGTATACATGATTAAGTAAGGTTCCCCGAAATTCGTAAAATGCTTATATTTAGGGGAAGCTTTATTTGTAAACTTAAGGGGGAGAAATTTTACAAATGGAATTAAAATTGCCAAAATTATTTAATTTTTGTGAAATAACTTTTACAACATCAATTAATTTAGGGGGAGTTTTTTTTTGAAATATTACGTCAATTTTACCTTTATAAAATTTTGAACTGAAATTTCAAATTAATTTATGTTTTTCTCGGCGAACTGAGAATTGCCCGAAACTGCCTTTGCAACTTTTGAATCGTCCGAACTTAAGAATCGGGAAAATATTTTATTCATTAAAATATTTCTTTGCTTTAGGTTTTTATTTTTGAGGTTCAAATTCCCAAAACTTCAAATATTGAGGAGTAGCTGTTTTTCGCGAACTAATCTTTAAACGATTTGAACATTCTTCCAAATGCGAAAAACACTATTACAACTCTAATACGCAAAACATCTTCAGAAGCGCAATGGTTTGGCAGTACGGCTTTTACAACTCTAATACGCAAAAGCCAGTACGGCTTGTAAGAACCCAAAACAGAATAGCCATCAAAATGACGAACAAGCACATAAGGAGAGAAATCTTGAGCACTAACATATCCAAATTGCGATTAAAACGACGCAGTAACTCTGCGTGTTCCTTGTTCTCTTCTTGGTCTTGCTGCTGATTCCAGTTCATCTCAGAGAACTTGATTCGTTTGAATGAACGGTTTATGGTATTACTGTGTTTTTCTTTGTCGATTCTCAGATTCTGCTTCACAGATATCGATCTAGGAAGACTCATTGATTCGATATTAATTTTGGGGCATATTTTTTCTTTGAATTCAGTATATCATTCACTAGTTGAAAGTTTTACATTTGACAGTTCTGGGTGATTCTCTTCAGTTTTCTTTTAATCGATTTTTGGGTCCAAAATTTTAAAGTTAGAAGTTGCTAAATCTTTAAACTACAAACTAAATCGCTCGATCTTTCAAATCATATCTCGGCGAATCCAAGAAACGCCCTATTCCGAAATCAATCGATATAACGACTTCTTACAATATACCTATCGTCGATTCATGAAATCGGCCGACTCATCATCGCTCGATTCTTCAAATCGCCGAATTTTACAAATCGCCCGATTCCACTAATCAAATTGATCTAACAGCTAAAGTATATGTCTCGGCGATTTGCAATTCGCCCGATTTCTAAATCGACGCTACAGTACAATTTCTCTAATCAAATTGATCTAACAACTAAAGTATATGTCTCGGGGATTTACAATTCGCACGATTTCTAAATCCTCCACCATATAAATAGGAAATCGCCCGATTCCTCATCACTTTCCCCCTTCACGCGATTTTCAGTCTAAAATCTCTCTCTTATAAAAAAGAAAAACATTTTTGCATACAGGATTTTCGGCACAACACTTTGAAATTTTCGAAACTAAAAGCACCACACATCATCGAACCCCTCATTGTATAAACTCGGGACATTCAACTTTGAAAATTCTTTAAAAACACCTAGTGAACAACTAGACCTCCCAGCATGCATGGTATCTCTGGTTGCTCCACATGCATGACAGGTAAGAGATGCGAGCAACCACTGTAACGACCCAACTTCCTAGATACGTATTTTGGCGGATTTTCGCAGCGTAAGCAGCGGTAAACCCATTTAATTAAAACTTTTAAAATATAATAATACAAATACGGTCGATGTCTAAATCCATAAGTTCAAACCCAAACACATTTTGATTCATTTGGCCCAAGCCCAAATTTAAAAACACAAAACATAAACTCGTTCCACAGGTCGCGTCCCATGTATTGCGCCGCCCTCAAAAGTCCGTGGAGTCACCGCCATCAGCCATCTTACCTACACACGTAAACCCTGAGCTTTTGCCCAGTAGATGAAAATATGCATGAATGCAAATGCTCTCACATCCCAATCCCGACTTATCTCACAAATATACACGCTCGACTCTTTTCTTATATCTCATATCTCATATCTCATATCATCACATCACAGTCAGGGCCCGAGGCTTAGGTACTAAAGGCAACACGCGCGCGCAGGGGTCCGTAGCTCGGGAGGCCCCACTCCCCACAAGGGTCAGTAGCTCGGGAGGCCCACTCCCCACATCTCAATCATATAGTGCGCCTTAGTCCTAACCTCACTACTCAAACAATTCGACGACCATCAATCGGTCATAAACTACCCCACTCAACATCGCTATACAATATTACCATGACTCCATACGGTTCTCTCTTCTCGTACCATGTGTATGCAAATGTCGTGCAAGTAGAATGCAACATATAAAATGCATCATATTAAATAACAACATATCGACCCGAGATATAATCTCGGCCCGATCTCAAAACTATCATACACCAAATAATTCGGGCCCGAAGCCCGCGTTCCGATTTAATCGGACCGAAACATTAATCAACGAAACTCTCACCAAAATTTCACTAAGGGTTCCCAAAATTTAATCCTTTTCACTTTAAGACCCTAATTTCACAATTGATCCTTAATTTAATATATTTTAAAATTCTAACGTCCAACTTTCAAAATATCACTTAAATTTCTAATTTAAAAATATATTTCTGAATTTTTTTTTCATTTAAAATCCAAAATCTCATAATTTACTTTTTAGGATCCGAAAATTTTTCTAAGTTTCAGATCTGCCCCAAATCGTTAAAAATTTCAGATCCGCCCCGAAAGCTTTATATTTCTTTAAAATTACCCCTGTTCGAATTAAATTCCCAGCCCCAAGATTTTTAGAACTTCTCAATTTAGTCCCCATATTTTTTTAAAATTACACAAAGGACCCCAATTATTTATTCCGAATTTCAAATCTACCCCAAAAGCTTTATATTTATTTAAAAATCTCCCCTGTTCGAATTTTACATTCTCAGCCCCTGATTTTTTATAACTTTTCAATCTAGTCCCTAAACTTTGGAAAACCCAAATATAATCCAAAACTCAAATTTTCTTAAATCTTTACCAACACCCTAAACTTCCTAAATTGACTCAATCTACCCAATATTCTGCCCCTCACCCAAATTTATCCCTCATGGCCGAAAGTTGAAGAAAAACTCTAGAAAACCCTAATTTGCACTTTTACCTGAACTTTCCAAATCTAACCAATCTTGCCCTTAAAAATTCCAACTCTTATTTCCAATCCCTAACTTCTTTTATCTCCCTAAATCGCAATGGCCAAAAATAACGTATAAGGAATTAACATAAAAGCATGCAAAATCAACACGAATTCACGTAGAAAGTCACGTTCGATCTTGATCGTAACTCGGCACATAATCATGCAAGCAACGAGATGACTCATGCAACACGTAAAATCTCGACCCTAATTTTTGTTTACGTATGTAGATGATCTTCACCTACCTTACGTCCGTAGAGAGCTACATTACGAGTTATTTTTACGTGATCCAGACCCTAGGATTTCGATCCCGAGCTCCTCCACGTGTCCGCGGGTTTTTCTTTTTCTCCCGGTTCTCTACCGCGATCTCTCCCGCGATTTCTCCCTCTCTCCCGCAATCTCTCCTTCTCTTTTCTCTCTTCCCTCTTCTCCTTCTCTTCTTCCTCTCTTTTCTTTCTTTTTCTTTCTTTCCTTTCTCTTCCTTTCTCTCTCTCTTTTTTTTTCTCTTCTTTTCTCTTCCCTCTCTCTTTTTTTTTTCACGTTATCTTCCCCTCTCCCTTTTCTTTCCTTCTCCTTTCTTTATTCTCTTGTCTAGGTGGCATTAGGTGGTTTATTTATGTTATTTGGTGATGACTTTGTCCTAATACTCATGGAGAGGATTAGTTGTCATTTTGCTCTCTCCTTTTCCTTTCCTTTCTTTTTTCTTTTCTCCCCTTCTCTCTCCCACACGTTATCTCCTCTCCATTTTCTTTAATTTGGTTGTTACTTTTGTTTCCATGCTCACATGGAGGTAGATGGAGGTGATGAGGTGGGGTGTTTTGGTTTTATTACCTCATTATGTAAAGATATTTATTTTATAGTTATTATTTTATTTTATTGTACCAACCTCACATGGAGGAACATATTTATTTATTTTTCTCTTAATTTATTGCAGCCATAATTAAATTATTATTATTATTATTATTATTATTATTACTATTATTATTTTTAAATTATTTATTTATTTGGGCTTTCACTTCTTGTTTACGGCCCAATTAAATTTTATTAAAGGACCCAACTCCCAACCTTTTATTTTGGGCCATTATTCTCTTCATTTGGTCCATACCTAAATTTTGGTCCATTTAAATTTTTTTTCGGGCCCAATTGTAAATTTTTGGCCCGATTCGAAAAGAAATATTTTCTTGTTCGAAACTTGATTTCGCCCATTTTGAATATTTTTTTTTTTGAAGTAATCCCGTATAAATTTTGCGGGTATTACATCCTTCCCCCTTACAAGAATTTCATCCCCGAAATTACAGTACAGAGAATAACTCGGGGTACTTCTCTCTCATCTCGTCCTCGCGTTTTCCCAAGTGGCTTCTCCCAATACTTGGTTCCGAGACTTGAGTCGGGGACTTCGAAGGATGGCTTCGTAATTGATGTAGACAACAGATGATGTAGACAACAGATGGATCGTTGTCATCATTGATAATATGACCTTCTCCGAGACTTGAGTCGGGGACTTCGAAGGATGGCTTCGTGAGATTCACCCTTTTCATGTTGCCTTCCACCGCCATTTGAAGATCGTGAGTCGAATTGAACTTGATTTGGCGCATCATGAATCGCTTTAGAGCAACGTAGCCCACTTTCAAGTCTGGATTTTGGAGTGTTCCAAGAAATCTGAAGCTTACGAGTATCCGATCAACATCTTCACCTCTGATGTAGGAGAGATCGCCTTCGGTCAGTTCCTCGACCGTTCCATCTTCTCGCTGCACCTTATAGATAGGATATTCATAGTAGTCGACACGACCTCGCCGGACTCCCAAGATTTTGTTGATTCTGGCCTTTTCTTTCTCTTCTCTTCTAAGAACGTTAACATCTGTATCTTTTGCTCTCCACACAAGCCCTCTACGAAGAGAGAGCAAGTATCGTACAGCAGTTGGCCTCGGGAGATGAGTTAGGCCTCTTAGACTCAGCTCGTCTAGGTCCTTGATCCTATCCTTCTTCCTCCAAATTCTTCTCCGTATCTCTTCTTGATATGGAGCTATCACTTTGACATTTTCCCACGGCGGCGTCTGTTCTTTTCCTTTCTTCGACTTCGAGGTGGAGTACTCCTTATCAACGACAGCGTGTTTGAGAAGCTCTGGAAGTTCTGGAATGTCTGCTTCGTAGTCTTCACCTTCCTCGAGCTCATCATCGTCGATTAGTGCTAGGTCAACATTCGCCTTCATTAAGAAATATCTGGCGTTGTCCAGTAAGCCCTTGGCCAAGTCTGGATGCATCGGCTTTGTTAACCAGTCGTCGTTGAAGATGTACTTCTCTACCGCTGAGTGTGGGTTGTAAAGTGTTTCGAGAGATAGAAAATGTGAGGATGGAGGGTCAGAAGAGGGAGGGTCAGAGGGAGTTCTTGGGTTTGTAAGGCTAGGCGGTGATGGATTCACGGTTGATGTTTGGGTCGTTTGGGTTGTATTGGTAGTAGTTCGGGTAGATTTTCTGGTTTGGGTGGGTGTAGATGGTTTTGTTCTGGTGGATGTTTGGGTGGTTCTAGGTTGTGACTGTGGTTGCGGCGAAGGCCCTGTCCCTTGTGTCTTCTCCCCCTCGGGACGACCCCCACCGTCAGGGTCGTCACGTGAATGTCTCGATGACTGGGCCTCGCCGGGATTAGGAGGGTTGAACGGAAGTTCCAAACGTCGGAGGACCTCCGCTTCGTACGCAGTCAGCGTTGGGGCACTGCGAAGTCTTGCCAGTAGAACGTCAATCAATTCTGGGATTGGTACGTTCCACGGCCCTTCCTCAGAGGCAGGGGATGGCTCGGCTCGTGTGGAGGCATCTTCGGTGACGGGAGCTTTGCCTTTGTCTCGAGTGGAAGACTCAATGGTACTGTAGACTTTGGCCATTATTGTGTTCTCGAGTCCTTCTGCAAACTCTGCGAGGCGATCATCCAGCCTGGCCTCCGTCACGAACGGGGAAAATAACCGGACGGAGTCACTAAGACGTTCCGTCGTCACAACATCAGTAGAGGGTACTGATGTGCCGCCCGTTTGCACAGGACTGGAAGCACCGAGGCCACGAAGGCTCATCGTTGACATCAAAGCTGAGACTGACTCAGTTTGATGGCCCAAGGTCGTAGCTGCAGTGATGTTGACTACGTTGGGGCTTCCGCTCTGTTCCGTACTAGACTCTAGTACGGAGACATCGTAGAGCGTTCGGTCTAGATCACGAAGATCTAGAGGTGCAGAATCTAAAGGTAGTGTCCTAGAAAGTGGAAAAATTATGGATGGTGAGGGCACTAGACTCGGAGTGGTCAAAGAAAGTGCAGTCTGAGGCGGAGTACTGCTTGTTACATCAACCACCTCCGAGCGAGGTGGTGATGAATGACGTGGCACCTCGTGAGTATGTGAAACAATCATCTGTTGGGAGATGATTGAGTGGCTGGGAAGGGTAGTTTGCGCGATTGGACCCGATGTCGCGACTTCTACTCGGGGGAAGACAAAGTCAACCCCTGTACTTATGGGTTCGGTCCGGCTTGTTAGTGGATTAGTTGGCTGAGGAGTACGGTCGTGTTTTTGCTTTGTACGCCGTTCCTGTTTTCCTCCTCGGTCATCCCCTTTGGATTTGCGCTTTTGTTTTGGCTTTGGGGATGTTGAGTGTCCTAGACCTACATTTGGCTGTGGGGGTAGGCTTGTCCCTGGGTTAGGTTCAACTGGGTTGTGTTGAGCCACGAGGACGTCGTCGAGGTTGTTGGCTCGCATATATTTGCGCAGCTCCGGCTCATTTGGATCGAGGAGGCGAAGTAAATGATCTTGGATAATCATGGCCTCCTGATCGAATTTGTTCTTCGATGATTGGATTTTGTTGAGCTTCGGAGATTGGTAGCCCTCTTCTCTTGGTCGTCGTTCGATTTCGGGATGAAGATCCACGAAATGTTGGACGATGACAGGTAGCCACCGTAAGTAAGGGAGCACTGGCTTCGTAGATCCGAGACCTTGCCTTCGAAGTTGATCGAGGATATCAGACCAGATGAGTTGGGCGACGTCATAATTTTTGTTGAAGACGATCCCATGGAAAATCAACATAATGTTTCGGTTGCATTTGTCGGACCCGGAGTGTTTGGGCGAGAGGCATTTGTTTACGATCAGGAACAGGGTCCTCCATGGTCCAGGGATGTCTTTGGCTGTGAAGTCAGGGAGGTGAATGGAATTTTGGGCGTTAGGTTTGTGGCCCATGAAAAGGAAATCCCTGATTAGGACGTCATTAGATGGAGGAGAATCATATATGAGTGAGTGTGGTAGGTTGAGAATGGAACGGAGAATGGTTGGAGTAAAAACGACTATGGTGTTGTCGATTATTGCGGAAAGGGTGGTTATGGTTGGGTGATTCGTTGGTTTCTGAAGGGTAGACCAAAATTGTTGTACATACACTTCAGGGACTACCTCGGTGATGTTTAGGGCAGTTCGTAGAGGGTGGTTTGCGAGGATTTTAATAATGATAGGATCTGGGCACGAGGTATTATTGAAGTCAAGTTGATGGTTATTGGGTGTCCTCTGTGCCCAGTCCTTAGAGGCGAAAATCTCGTCAATTTGTCTCACCATTGTGGTCGATCTGCAAGATAAAAGCAGTGGATTAGTGGAAATCGACCATGTGACTTAGAAAGCATACAAAAGTTGTGCAATTCGTTGATAAGCATGTTAGGACTTAGAAAATTTTGGCAAAAATTCGGCAACAATTGAAATTGGATTAAGTTAGCGGCGAAAGTGCCAATTTCAATTGATTTTGAGTTTCGGTCATTAATGTGTATCGTGCGATAAGTTTAATTTGGATTGTGGTTTCGATCGAAAGTGATGTTCAATTAAGGTAAATTCGGCGAAGGTGAAATAATAAACCAGTTTCGATCGAAAGTCATATTTAATTTGAATAAGTGCGGCGAAAGTGTAAATCAGTTCAGTTTCGATCGTCACGAATCAATCGATTCAATTGAGCCTTGAGTTTCGATCGAAACTGTTGAATAGTGGTGTCGATCGATTGAAATTAATTTTGTCGTCAGTTTCGATCGAAACTGTGAAAACTTGAAATGCTCTGTTTCGATCGAAACTGTGATAAATTGAAATCCCCTGTTTCGATCGAAAGTTGTAAAACCCTAGAAAAACGTCGATTTGAAAACACAAAATAAGAAAAATTTTCAGTAACAATCGATCGATTGGAATGTGAAATTGAAGCAAGAGAGTAGTTTCGAGCGAATCTAGGCGATGTGAAAACACATTTAAACAATGATTTGCGCGAACACACGCAACCCTAATATGCGTAAACTGCACGAATGAGAAAAAAATCAGTTTAAAGCTGTAGATTAAACGTTTTTCCTTACCAATGAGGGATTTGGAGTTGCAGTAAACGAGAAAGAAAAAGTGAGACAGTGATGAGTTCGTGTGCGATTTCAGAGAGGGTTTATGAGTGAATTTGAGAATCGATGAAGAAGAAATGTTTCGGGCGAAACTTTAATTAAATAAGCGAAGTCTCAGTTTCGCCGTGAAAATTTTCAAAGAGTTAATTTTGATTTTCGATCGATTGAATTGAGTTTCGGGCGAAAGTCAGTTTCGCCGAGAAAAATTTCAAATGATTTAAAAATCAATTTCAATCGTAATGTGTTTCGGGCGAAAGTCAGTTTCGCCGAGAGAGATTTCAAATGATTTAAAAATCAATTTCAATCGTAATGTGTTTCGGGCGAAAGTCAGTTTCGCCGATCAAAATTATAAGAGAATCTAATCAAATTTCAATTTCAATTGAAACACGTTTCGAGCGAAAGGCAGTTTTGATGAATCGGGCGATTTTGACAGTTCGGCCGATTCTAGTATTTTGATAGATCAGATGAATTGAATCGATTGAGAAATCGGGCGAACTGAGGAATCGAGCGATTTGAAGAATCGCCGAGGATATTTAGAAGTAGTTGAAATCGCCGAGAGATAAAGTTGAAATCGGGCGATTTTGGGAATGATCAAAAATCAATGAAAGAAAATCTGAGTAAAATCACCCTAACACTGACATATGCGAGATTTTCAATTAATAGGTAACATAGAGTTCAAAATTTTTCCCAAATTAAATTTCAAATCAACTTAGTTTTTCAAAGTCGATTTATGTGACGCAAAATCCGATAAGCAACTACGAAAGCATCGCTTTCACTCGCGGCGCTGAGCTATCAAGTCAAAGATCCGTTGATATCATTTATCATGTTTGTCGTGACTATTATGATTTCGTTGGTCGATTTACGCCTATAAATAGACTCGATTGAAGAAACATGGTGAGATCGTAAATCATTCAATCGAACTAATCGAGCTCCTAAAGATGAACTGGAATCAGCAGCGAGACCAAGAGAAGAACAGGGAGCACGAAGAGTTAGTGCGTCGCTTCAATCGCAATCTGGATAAGCTAGTACTGGAGATTGCACTTCTTATGTGCTTGTTCATCGTTTTTATGGCGATCCTGTTTTGGGTTTTAACAGCCCGTACTGGCTTTTGAGATCTTGTTACGTATTTCAAGTGATTTTCATTGAGTGATTTGGTATTTTGAAGATGTTTTGCGTATTTGAGTTGTAATAGCGATTTTCGCTTATTGAAGGGTGTATGAATCATTAAAAAAAAATTTGTGAAACCAACTACTCCCCCTCAATATTTGAAGTTTTGGGAATTTGAACCTCAAAAATAAAAACTTAAAGCAAAGAAATATTTTAATAAATAAAATATTTCCCCGATTCTTAAGTTCGGGCGATTTAAAAGTTGCAAAGGAAGTTTCGAGCGATGCTCAGTTTCGGCGAGAAACTAATGAAATAAAAGTTAAAATTCAGTTTCGATCGAAACTTGCTTAGTACAGTTGGCAAATCAATTTGAAAGGGTTTCGATCGATATGCAGTTTCGCCGAGAAATAATGGTGGTATGTGAAATATTTGAATAATTTTAATTTTTGATAGAAGCTTAAGGAGTTTCACCATACTATATAATTTAAATTTGATGAGATATCATAAACGTATGAAGTATTTGTGCAAACCATTTAATAATGACTCCCCCTAAATTAGTGCATAAAAATGGAAGACTCCCCCTAGATTCATGCATAAATTTTTTTTATTAGTCTCCCCCTAGATATAATAGTAAGATTTTTACCATGTAACATATAGAGAAAAATTGAAATGATCTATTTACACAATATCAGGTTCATGTAGGGACAATCGATCATGTCTTATTGTTCAACATGCCTAACCTAGATACCAAGAATTGGAAGCGCTTTTCATCCAATGCCTTAGTAAATAAGTCAGCAAGTTGAAGATCGGTGTGGACAAAATGCATTTCGATTGTACCTTGTTCCACATGTTCCTTAATAAAGTGATATCTAATGTCTATATGTTTTGTGCGTGAATGATGTACTGGATTACTAGTTATAGCTATAGCACTTTTAGAATCACTAAAAATTGGGATATGATTTAACGTTATGCCAAAATCTCGCAGCTGGGTTCTCATCCACAAGATTTGTGAGCAGCAACTCGCAGCAGCGACATATTCTGCCTCTGCTGTCGATGTTGAGACACAATTTTGCTTTCGAGATGACCAGCTTACGAGTTTACCCCCAAGAAATTGAGCGGCTCCAGAAGTACTCTTCCTGTCCAGCTTGCATCCTGCGTAATCAGCATCTGTGTATCCTACGAGTTCAAAGCTTGATTCCATCGGATACCATAGACCTAGATCGGAGTTCCCTTGAGATATTTGAAAATTCGCTTGACCGCGAGCATGTGAGATTCCTTTGGATCAGCTTGAAAGCGTGCACAGAGACATGTGGCGAACATGATATCCGGTCTACTTGATGTAAGATAGAGCAAAGAGCCTATCATGCCTCGATAAGTTGTCTGGTTAACAGATTTTCCTGTGGAATCTGCGTCAAGTTTACATGAGGTAGACATGGGAGTCATGGCAGTATTTGAGTTGTCCAAGTTGTACTTCTTGAGTATGTCGTGAATGTACTTGGATTGACTTATGAAGATTCCATTGTGAAGCTGTTTAACCTGAAGTCCTAAGAAGAAACTTAGTTCGCCCATCATGCTCATTTCGAATTTCTGCTTCATTAGATCCCCAAAGTTTCTGCACATTCGTGAGTCTGTTGACCCGAATATGATGTCGTCAACGTAGATCTGCACTAGCATAATGTCTGATCCGTCCTTTTTGATAAAAAGAGTCGTGTCAATCTTCCCTTTTGTGAAACCTGATGAGATGAGAAAATCCGAGAGGACCTCGTACCAGGCTCTGGGAGCTTGTTTAAGTCCATATAGAGCTTTATCGAGTCTGTAGACATGGTCTGGGAGTTGTTCATTCACAAAACCTTCAGGCTGGGAAACAAAAACTTCTTCTTTTAGTATTCCGTTGAGGAATGCAGTTTTGACATCCATCTGGTAGACTGTGAAGTTCTTGTGTGCAGCGAAAGCTAAGAATATCCTGATGGCTTCTATTCTTGCGACTGGGGCATATGTCTCATCATAATCAATTCCTTCTTGTTGATTGTAGCCTTTTGCCACCAGCCTTGCTTTATTCCGGATAACAACTCCTTGCTCGTCCTTTTTGTTTTTAAACACCCATTTAGTCCCTATAATGGTTTTCCCAGCTGGTCTAGGTACTAGGTTCCAAACTTTCAACCTCTCAAACTGATTGATTTCCTCCTGCATGGCAATTATCCAGTCCGGATCGGTGAGTGCTTCAGCTACTTTACTGGGTTCCTTTTGACTTAGAAAGCAGGAGTAGAGGCTTTCGTTCATCGTTGATGCCCGTGTGGTTACTCCAGTGGAGGGATCTCCAATTATTTGTGAGTTTGGGTGGGCTCGAGTCCACTTTCTGGTACTAGGCTGTGATGATCCAGCTGTGTTTGCATCGTATACTGTTTCTCCACCTTGATCAGCCTGATGTTCTATTTCTTCTCCAGGTTGTGGAATTACTGACTCTTCTGAAGAGATTTCTATTGTAGTATCATAAGGCTGTGGAGTTTCAGCGCCTGAGCTGGATATGATCTCTGTATCTGTTGGGGATTCACTTTCGTCATCAAGATGAAGATTTTCCATTGTAGGAGGTATATTGTCATTGTTAGACTCCGCATGATCAATATTTTCTGGTGCCGCAGAAGTTGTTGAAGCAATGTGTGGTAGTGGCCTTGGGAAGATATCTTCAAATAAGAGATCGAGTTCCATATCACTTATCATATTTGTTTTTGAGGTTTCGCCCACAGTGGAAGTGCTAGGTTGATCCTTCGTCAATTCTCGTAGAAGTCCTGGTTCTGGACTGATTTGTGCAGAAACAACTCGGTCTACTTCATCAAACGTTACATTAACGCTCTCCATAACAGATCTTTTCTCTTTGAGATATATGCGATAGGCTTTTGATGTTGTTGAATATCCCACCAGTATGCCTTCGAATGCTTTTGGGTCAAGTTTGCCTCTATCTTCACGATCATTTACCACATAGCACTTGCACCCAAAGACTTTCAGGAATGAGACGTCTGGCACTCTACGATTTATCAACTCATAGGGTGTCCTATTGAACCTCTTGTGAAGTGAGCCACGATTTTGAGTGTAACAAGCTGTATTCATTGCTTCGGCCCACAAGTAGTGAGGTAATCCAGAGTGAATGAGGAGTGTACGAGTTGCTTCAACTAAGGTTCTGTTCTTGCGCTCAACTACCCCATTTTGTTGAGGTGTTTTGGCTGCTGCGAACTGTTGGGTGATTCCAAGTGATGCATAAAAGTCACTGAGTTTTCTATTCTTGAATTCTGTCCCATTATCAGTTCTGATGATTTGTACACTTAGTTGGTAGAGGTTTTGAGCGGTTTTGATAAACTCAATGATTAGGCCTGGAGTTTCATCCTTGGTTCTTAGAAATTTAGTCCATGTGTAGCGTGAGAAATCATCCACAATGACTAACACATACTTTCGCCCATTAATGGTCTGAGTGCGCATGGGTCCACATAAATCCATATGAATGAGTTCGAGAGGTTTGGAAGTTGAGGCTATGTGTTTGGTCCGGTGGGAGGTCTTTCTTATCTTTCCCATTTCACACGCTGAGCAAAGATGTTCTTTGTGATATCTGAACGAGGGAAGCCCTTTTACCAAGTTTTCTGATCGCAGTTTGTTCAGGTCTTTGAAGTTGAGGTGAGAGAGTCGCTGATGCCAGAGATCGTTGTGATGTAGAGAAGCTCGAGAAATAAGGCATGTCGGTCGGACAGTCTTGAGGTCAATGGAGTAAAGATTCGTCTTCCTGTGTCCAGTGAGTAGCTCTCTTCCATTGATATCTGTGACACTACATTTGTTGGTCTCGAAGTTCACCTTGAAGCCTTTGTCGCAGAAACGACCTATGCTGAATAGATTGTAGCTCAGTCCTTCGACGTAGGATACCCCATTGATGGTTAGCCTGTCATGGATAAGATTACCCGTTCCTAGCATGGATGCAGATTGACCGTTTCCAAAGTAGACCTTCCCGAGGAATCCTTCAGAGAAGTTGCTCAACAGCTCTTTGTTTCCAGTCATGTGTGAGGAGCAACCTGAATCTAAGTACCACACATGACGGACCTGCAAAAAGAATCAAGTAAGCTTTGGCACCCATTTATAGATGGGTCCCCTTTTGGTAGCAGGTTTAGCAGATTTCTTGTTCGTTGCTAGATTTAATTCTTTGCTAAATTGTTGTGTAGCTGGTTTAAGAATCCAAGCGTGTTGATTTCCTATAGGATGCAGTTGAGATTTCGGAATCCAAATCTGTTTTGGACTTAATTTCTTGCTCGGCTTGGTCTTGAAGATGTTGTGTTTCATTACTTTGGATTTAGTAGTATGGTTGGACGGCGTGGGAGATGTGTCCTTAGAATGAGCGATATGTGATGGGGAAGTGCTATTGCGGAAATGACTGTCACAAGGATAAGAAAGAACATCATTGTAGACATGACAGAATTTTGATTTAAGGGAATGGAATAACGAAACACGTTCTGCGACATTACAAGAAGTCACTTTTGGAAATGCAAATGATTTTGAAACATGAGAAGAAAGGTTGGAGGCTGGTCTCTTCTTCTTATCAGGGACTGTTGTCTTCTTAGCTGGGCCCGGTAGAACCTTCTTCGCTTCCTTAGGTATCACGCCTTTGTCTGTGAGCACATGCGATACAAAATTAGTGTGAGATAAAGATATTTTCTTTGTAGTTTGCTTGCATTTACACGTAGGGGATTCTGGAACAGGGCGTGAGGTGGAAGGTTTGTAAGCGTCAGGGAAGTTTTCAAGAGTATATATTTTGCTCAGCAAAATAGTTTTCTCTTCTTCGTGAGCTTTCCTTTGTGACTCTAGGGAGGCAGTCAAGAAACCTATTTTGCGTATAATTTCTGGAATATAGATAAATGAAAAAATAGGTTTAGCCTGTTCGTCAGTGCCTTCGGGTCCAAATGGTGACATGTAATCATCAGAGAGTGTAGTCTCTCTAGTTTTGTAACTATCATTGAGTTCGTTGTAGTCACACATGATTTGAGCCCATTCTTTGTTCTTCCGTTTTTGTTCGTCAGTTTCAGTCACCTCTCTTGAGCTTACGAAGGGCCTCAATTGTTCAATGCTTAACCCAAAACGTTTGATGTTGTACAAAGATCGTACTTTCTCTGCTTCAGGGTTGGTGGTGGGTTCAAATCCTAAACCTTCGCGGGGATCATAAAATTCTACATCTTTAGGTTGACTAAGAAAGACGGTTCGTTCAGATTGACCTCTCTTGGTGTTAATGTCCTCTAGCTCTTTGACTTTCTTGTATAGACGAACACGTTCGTTTGTGATTAATTCGTATTGAGACAATACGTTTACACGTTCCTCATCGCTGTCTTTCAAGCTTTTACACATATCGCTAATTTGTTTCTCCTTACTCTCTACAAGATCTTCTAAAGTCTTTACTTTAGTTTCCGACAAGGTCAAGGATTCATTAAGAATAGCTATCTCTTCCTGTTGTTTGTTTATCAAGGCATAATTTTTGTCGAAATTGCTTTGGAGTTCTGAGTAATTTTTACGATGCATGGAGAGTTCAGCTATCCTACGTTCAAGGTTAATGAAATCGCTTAGGGAAGGAGTGTATACCTCCTGGTCGGATGAAGAGACATCCGTCCTGTCTGATCCGAGGTCTGGCTCATCCTCGTCGGAGTCATCTTCAATGCTTTTCACCATGAAGGCCATTTCTTCTTCCTCCTCATCAGATGTGTCCTCTAGCCATTCCTCTTCCTCAGCAACCAAGACTATGCCCGCTTCCTTGCACTGTGAGAGTTGAAATTTTTTCTTGTAATATTCAGTGTTTTTCTTCTTGGGTCTGTAGCATTCAGAAGCAAAGTGACCCGGCTTGCCACAGTTGAAGCATTTCTTCACTGCTTCAGGTTTCTTGGAACACTCCAAAATCCAGACTTGAAAGTGGGCTACGTTGCTCTAAAGCGATTCATGATGCGCCAAATCAAGTTCAATTCGACTCACGATCTTCAAATGGCGGTGGAAGGCAACATGAAAAGGGTGAATCTCACGAAGCCATCCTTCGAAGTCCCCGACTCAAGTCTCGGAGAAGGTTATATTATCAATGATGACAACGATCCATCTGTTGTCTACATCAATTACAAGGGAGAAAAGAGGCTGATGAAAACATCCGAGATTGCTAAATTCAGCGATGGGACGCTGCTGATTATTCGGGTGAAACTCGAATGGATTTTGGAGAAGCTAAGGAACGAAGAAGCAGAAGTTCAGGAAAAGTACGAGAAGCTGATCGACATCATCTCCGATCGATTATCCTTACGAAGAACGATGCGATCATACGAGTTCAGACTTGGACTCAGGAAATCGATTGATGCTGTAGAGAAACCCAAGAAGAAAAAGACACAAAAGACGCCAAAAAGAAAAGGATGCTAAGGGGGAGATTGTTAGGAATATTTTGTAGCATCCTTTGATTTATGTAATCTTGGGTTAATATGTGTTATTTAGTGGGTTGTTAGTAGTTTGGGATGACTTATGATATTAAGTCATAGTATAGTATTGGGCTTTAATATACCAAACAATTGTGGTATATAAAGCCCCATTTACCCTAATTAGGGTTTGATCAAAAGTATTGAAAGGTAAGCCACCTTGTACGTTAGATTAAGAAAACACACACTAACACACACACACTCAAGGTGTTCTTCACGTTTCACATATTCAAACCAATCTTTTGATCCTTGTTTGGTAATAAAAGGGCCAACAGTCACAAGACCTTCACGGGGGTATATTCTTATTCTCGTTCATCAAAATTTCCATCGGTCTTTCTTCATTGCTCAAGTCTGACTTCAATCGTTGATGAAGTGATTCGCCCTGCACTTCATGGCTCAGGTCTGGGACGTACTTCGTAATGTAGATACATGGAAGACGTCATGAACTTGTGCGAGAGATGTGGGCAATTCGAGTTGATATGACACTTCTCCAACTCGTTTCGCAATTGTGGAAGGTTCGATATATTTCGGACTCAACTTCGCTTTCTTCCCGAAGTTGGTTACTTCCACTTCGAGTTGGCACAGATCCGTATTCATGGATTTACGGCTCAAAGCATTTGCAACTACGTTCTCTTTGCCTGTGTGATAATTTATCACACAGTCGTAGTCTTTTACTAACTCGAGCCATCGTCTGTGCCTCATGTTTAACTCCTTCTGCGTGAAGAAATACTTTAGGCTTTTATGATCTGTGAAGATCTCGCATCGTTCTCCGTATAGATAATGTCGCCCGATTTTTCAGGGCAAACACCACGGTTGCAATTTCCAAATCACGTGTGGGGTAGTATGGTTTCAGCTGGTCGGGAGGCATACGCAATTACCTTCTCGTTCTGCATCAACACGTATCCCAAGACATTCCTAGAAGCGTCACTGTATTGCAAGAACATGCGCTGTTGTTAGTCGCTTGCTTCAACTCCTGAAAGTTTTCTTCACACGCTTCCGTCCACTTAAATGGGACTTTCTTCTTCATTAGAAATGAAGTTGAAAATTGAAGAAACTAAGTTGAGAAGATCACGGAGCAGTTGCCGTTGGATCTAAACTGGCGCGCGATCTAATGGCTAAGATTTGAAAGCTGAAGATTAAATTTTGTTCGCAGGATATCGCGCGAATAAGTCAACGGCTGAGATGTTTAGAAAGTGAATGAAGAGGATGGTGAATCGTGAGCGTCGGATCAAAGATCGGACGGATGGTAGTGAAGGTGCTATTTCACTTATAGAGTCGCATGCGATTCTTGCTCCAACACGCGGAAATGTAAGACCACGTGGCGACTTGTGGAGTGTTCGATCGGATAATGTACGGCGAGGATAGATCTTGTACTCTCACTTAAAACAAAATCTAACTTGTCCAAATTTCCCATTCCACTTTCTCGAGCATAATAGCTCACTCTAGAGTGAAAATCACAGTGAGGTGAAAGCACAAGAGTTGTAGAAGGGATAGAGATCTGTAACTTTTGTGTTGTGATCGATAAGAAAGGAAGCTTGGCTGATCCGTAAACATAGACTGAAGTTCAGCCGTGTTTGTCCGTTAGTTCGCCGTACTTTCCAACATGTTTCTGTCGTGGACATTGATTTAAAAATGAGCAATTTTTTTTTCGTATTGGATATCAACATCTTTCTTCGAGATTTTGGATTAGATTTTTGTGATAAAACGTCCAAAGCGATTATCTTCATGCGCGTGATTTCTCAAATCGAGAGTACGGCGTTAGAAGAAAAATCTGATCTCGAATTTAATGGAACTTACCTTTATACGGCGTTTAACGAAAACTCGCAATTTATGAGGTTTATCCCTTCGCTTCACCATGTATAACTTTGGAGAAAATGCAGAGCGTGAGAACATCCCTCACGAACCTCTTGAGAGTCTCGAAAGACTTAAGTCCGAGTTATTCCTTCTCTTAGGTTTGCTCGCATTGGTGATTGCTATTTTGGTAATGTGGATTGTTACCCATTGTACTTGCTTCTAGTTTTTTTTTTTTTTGTGTAATTGTTGCTACTAAATAAGGAAGTTTTAATCTTCCAATTTTTTAATAATTTTTTTTTTGGGTTGTAATATGCTTTTCAGTTATGTAATAGTTATGTAATGGAAAATTTCGCATATATATATCGATTCTCCCATATTTTCTCTACGTCCCCGTCTAAGTTTCCACATTCTCTAGACATACTTATTCCTATTCCTACCATGCTTCCGATGCGCACTCTATGCGTAGATGATTATTTTCTACATAATATGTATTATACGTACATACTTATTTCAGCTCTATCCTAATATTTTGTTATATTTGAAAATAGTACGTAAAGTCCAAACTCTAATTTGCAGTAAACATTTCAGATGATGCCTAAATTTAATTACTGCCCAAAAGTTACTAGTTGCGGCAAGAATACTTTTTATCAAATAAACCCCGAATTTTACCAAATAATTTACGCCGAGTTTTATCAAACTCTTTTTTTTTTATACGATTTATGTTTCGTTTATGTAACAGCCATTTTCGCATATAACAAGTTCAACTCTTTTTATTTCGCCGTTTATTATATAAATTTTTAACTTCCCGAATTTCAGCTTGGTCCAATTCGGTCAAGCCCAAATTCGACAAAGCCCAAATTTCGAAAAGGCCCAAACTTTAAATTTCGTCAAATTCCTAATTGGTCCGAATTTTCACCTGAATTTCAAAGCAACCCCAAATTCGATCAAAGGTCTGGATTTTAGTAATCCTCCTCCTACCTTAATTCAACCAAGATTCTCCTGCCAATCTATGTATAAAAGTACAAAATCTATAGCTTTCGAACACATCAAGGATCACATAAAATCACACAAATATTCATGTAAAGCATATATCAGAAAATTGTAAATCACGTTTTAAACTTACAGGCGTAGGCTGATCCTCCAGGCTTTTGAGCGGCAGTACATGGACAGTCTACAGAACCTATAACCTAACGCTCTGATACCACCTATAACGACCCAACTTCCTAGATACGTATTTTGGCGGATTTTCGCAGCGTAAGCAGCGGTAAACCCATTTAATTAAAACTTTTAAAATATAATAATACAAATACGGTCGATGTCTAAATCCATAAGTTCAAACCCAAACACATTTTGATTCATTTGGCCCAAGCCCAAATTTAAAAACACAAAACATAAACTCGTTCCACAGGTCGCGTCCCATGTACTGCGCCGCCCTCAAAAGTCCGTGGAGTCACCGCCATCAGCCATCTTACCTACACACGTAAACCCTGAGCTTTTGCCCAGTAGATGAAAATATGCATGAATGCAAATGCTCTCACATCCCAATCCCGACTTATCTCACAAATATACACGCTCGACTCTTTTCTTATATCTCATATCTCATATCTCATATCATCACATCACAGTCAGGGCCCGAGGCTTAGGTACTAAAGGCAACACGCGCGCGCAGGGGTCCGTAGCTCGGGAGACCCCACTCCCCACAAGGGTCAGTAGCTCGGGAGGCCCACTCCCCACATCTCAATCATATAGTGCGCCTTAGTCCTAACCTCACTACTCAAACAATTCGACGACCATCAATCGGTCATAAACTACCCCACTCAACATCGCTATACAATATTACCATGACTCCATACGGTTCTCTCTTCTCGTACCATGTGTATGCAAATGTCGTGCAAGTAGAATGCAACATATAAAATGCATCTGTTAGGAAATATTTTGTAGTGTTCAATTTCATTGTATTATCTTTGTTGGTTAGCTTTATTAAACTTTGGGCTAATTCTTAGTTGGGTTAGTTCTTAGTTATTCATGTAATGGGCTTACACAAGGGCCCAAGTATTATATATCAACTTGTGGTATAAATACTAAAACCCTAACACATAGTTAGGTGTGCTTGTGTGTGTAGATCAAATAAACAATTTTAGAGTGAGAGTGTCTCCTCAAGAACACCACCAAGCCCCACACGCCCTAACCTAAATCTCAATCTTTAGGCGTGTTTAATCCGTCCTCCGTCGCATTGTTGGTGCTAATACGGACCAACAAGTGGTATCAGAGCCCAACGCGATCGGATTTGCGTGTTTTGAGCAAGATTTGAGTGAAAAATTGCTTGAAATATTATTTTCGTCACTTTCAGTTTTTGGGCGATTTCGACCTCATTTTGTTGTTTTTAGACATCCCAAAGGTTGATTATGTGTTTAGGAATGTTTTTCTGATGTTTTGGAACAAGTTTCGTCGTTTTTGAGTGAAATTTGAGCGAAAACGAGCCATTTTTCTGGTAAAAGTCGCGCAGCTATGGAACAGTAATCTGTGTTCTTGGCCGAGAAATTTTCTTACCCGAGAAAATTCTTAGCCGAGAAAATTTCGCAGGCCGAGAAACTTTCGCTGCCCGAGAAATTTTCGCATCTACAGGCCGAGAAATTTCGCAGGCCGAGAAATTTTTCCGAGAAATTTCGCTGCTACAGCATGTGAAGCCCCGCGAAATTTTCATACACTTCAGTTCATCATACATATTTTCGCATCTTCACTATTTCGCATCTACAGTGATCCAAAAAATTTCAACTTCACTTTTTCGCATCATCACTTCACTTCCATATCACTTGAGAAAATTCAAACTTGCGAAATTTTTGCTAACTTGAAAACTCTTTCTAACTGCGAAAATTTAATACCGTTTTTAGAACAAATTTTCACCGCGAAATTTTTGGAATACATGCGAAAAATTTGGACAACTTGCGAGATTTCTCACTTGCGAAAATTTTCCATACTTGCTAAATTTTACTCAATCTGCGAAAATTTCTCACGACGTGTCTATGTGCTATAACTTGCGAAAATTTTTATACATGCGAAATTTTACTCTGAATGCGCAATCTTCTTGATATGCGAAACTTTTACTGTACATGCGGAAATTTCCTTTGAATGCGAAATTTCCTTTTTTTTTTCGCGACTCATTCTCACAACGAAATTTCTCGGGACAACATTTTTCGCACATTTTCACACCATTTTCGCACCCCCCGAGAAATTTGCACCCAACCTTTAAACTTGATCCAAACACACCTTTTAGCTTCAAATCTTGCAAAAATTACTCTTTAAAATTACACTTGAACGTTTTTGACCACAAAAAATTTCTGGCCCCCCCTCGGATTAAATAAGGTTTAAGGAGCAAAAAAAAAAAAAAAAAAAAAGGAAAGAAAATTTTTTCTAAGCCCAAGGAAAATTTATATCATTGGATAGAGAAAAATTTTCTAAGGCCTTTGGACTTTGTCTATTTTACACTTTTAAAATTTTTCGAAATAAATTTTTCTGTGCCAAAATTTTCGGTATAGACGACGTTTTTGTGAAATTTTTTGAAGGCAAATCCAAAACGCGGCAACGATCACCGTACCCAACGATCGACCTAGGACGGTATTGGCATATTATAGAAAAAGTTTTGGTACTACTCACGAAGTTTTCGAAATCATTTTATAAATTTTTTCGGTATCCACCAAAATTTTCGACACTCACGTTTTTCGAAACTTCACGATATTTCTCGACGAACCAAACTTTTTGGAGTAAAAATTTTCCAAAGCCATTTTTTCTTCTTTATTTAAAATATTTTTGAAAACAAAAATGGATGCTCAAGCTAGGACAATCGCGAAATTAGAAGCACAATATGCTAATAATTACGCATTGTTAGAGACAAAATTGACGGAGCTAGCTGTAGCTAATGACGCTTTGGCTTCCGCTAAAGGAACATTAGTATCCTTCAAGTCAATTTTGACTAGCTTGGAATCTAAGGTAGCAATTAGTGAAAAGAGAGTCTGCGATCTAACTAAAAGCTTAGATATTTGCAAAGGTGAGCGAGATTGCCTCTCTTTGCAATATCAAATGCTCTTAGAGGAACGCAATACATCTTCAAAATTAGATTCGAACGGGGAAAATAATTTACATTCTGAAAAACCTATTCCATGTGATATCCCGGAGACTCTTCGTAAATTGAAAGATTTGCAAGAAACTCTGGAATTCGAAAGAATAAGTTTTGGCGCGGAAAAGAAAAAGCTTTTAGAGAAGATTTTTAATCTCGAAAATTCGTTTGAGTCTGAAAAGGAAATAATTTTAAATGAGATTTCAAATCTTAAAAATTCCCCGTCTTTATCTGTCTCCAATGATCTTTTAAAAGATACATCTTCCTCGAAACAGGTAAAGAAAAGAAAGTCAAGCATCTTTCTTCCAAAAATTAAAACTGCTTTTTATACAAATTCTGAGTCACCTTTGACTGATACTGAAATGTTTAGAAAAAGCAAAGCGCTTAAATTTTCAAAGGAACAATTAAAAAGAAAAATAAAGAGAGGAAAATCGACACTCTTTTTGAAAAACTTGAACAAAAATTTTAATGATTTCCCCTCTTCGACTCCTATTAAAAGGAGAGCATGCGAAGAAGTTCAAAGCTCAAGCAAGCGAACTTCTCAAACCACACCCCTCCATCATTATAGAGTGAATGATGTGAACTCTCGTAGGAAATACAGCTCATCAGCCAATGACGCATACAATGCGATAAGTTCGTATTCCTACTTGAAGTACCCAGTCCAGATTAAGTCTGAAAAGCATCTTCTGCGACTGGCTAGGGAGAAAATTTTTCGATCTTCTAAACCTAAACACACATTCACCGGCGCTAAAACGTCCTACCCGTGTCAAATCCATTCTAAATGGATTCCTAAGTCTACGATTACGTTAGATAATCCCACGCAAAACAGGGTACCTAACCGGCCTTTATTAAACGATTTAGGACAAAATTCAAATTTGACACATTATGTGCCCAAATAGTTTTGTGCTAATCAGGGAGGACCCATTCTGAAATGGGTACCAAAGTCCCAATAACTTTTGCAGGCCCCCAGCATGTATGGTACCCGGGTTGCTCCACATACATGACTGGTACACGACGTGAGCAACCATAACCCGGCATGAATGGTACATGGGTTGCTCCACATTCATGACCGGTATGCACTGCGAGCAACCAACCCCATCATGCACGTTTAACGGGTTGCTCCACGTGCATGAAGGGATGTCAGAGAAGCGAGCAACCATCATGACTTCTGTACAAATCCGTGCAGAACCCGGACCTACAAAGAAGGGTTGACAAGAGATCAACCAACCATCAGTGGGCGCACCATCCAATCTCGATGCTTAGACGATGTGAATCTCAGGTTCCAGACTACACCGTCCACCCACTGCCATCCATTCCATCATGGTGTGCTACATGGAAACGTCCTCTGCCACCATGCTCTTCACTACGCCCTCACCATCCACCAGACGAGTCCCTGAAGTGTCTGATCAACAGTTTTGGGTCACCCTCGTCAACATCGCTCGTGGTCGCCATTCAACGCGATCACGCCATGCCACCATAGTTCCCATGGATCAGTGAAACCCCCCTGATCCTAACCCAGGAACGAGCCTACCCTAGCCTCTCTAGTCTAGGTCTAGGTCGCGCGACATCCTCCTCCACGCAAAGATTAAATCAACGATCTCGGGAGGATGACGTAAGTCGCTTGCAGGAGTTGCGAACCAACGACGACATGATCGCACTCCTCTGTCATATCTCACCACAACCCGGACCTCGCCCATAGGTACAGGAGACGACTCGTTCGTTTCCCGAGTAGAAGTCGCGGCATCTGGTCCAACCGCGCAATTAACCCCTCCCAACCACTCAGCTATCCTTTCGCAGATAGCTGTTTCATTCGCACAAGAGGAACCACGTTAGCCATCACCGCCCCACTTAGAGACGGTTGATGTTGAACACGCAGTGCCCCGCCTCTCACTGCACCTCTTCCACCCACGTCGAGTCTAGTGTCCTCACCCACCGAAATTTTCCAATTTCTAGGACACAAACACTCTTTTCGCACCGCAGGTTCTTCGTGAACTTGCCCGAACGCTTGATGACGTCCTTGTGACCGAGAGCGGAAGACCCACAACAGCCACCCTCACCACAACTGTCGATGGGCCACGGATACGAGCTTGTCTCATCGTCCGTGCGAACGGAAAGCCTTTGTGGCTCTCCGGTTCTTTCTGTCCTGTGCAAACAGGCGGCACATCAGACACGTGTTTCGATGTTGTGACGACGGAGCGTCTTTGTGACCCCCGTCTGGTTAGTTACCCCGTTCGTGATGGAGCCCCAACTCATAGCAATCAGCGAGGAACTTAAACATTCCATGCCGCGCTCAACGAGGATCTATGAAGGAAAAGGTCCCATCACCGACACCACTCCACCACGCCTACGCTCACGCCACCACATGCTGCTCCACCTCTTCCAAGTTTCGAAATGAACTTGGAGGAAAGCCAAATGTTGCTACTCCTGAGAATCCCACTTGATTGCCTCACTCAACACCACACCACACCATCATCATCACCATCAACGCCAGAGGCAGACTCGTCTCACGGACGACGTGACGATCCCAAAGACGGAGATCATCTCAAGGGGGAGTAAAGGAGAAGAACTGAGTTGAAGATCGTACAGTAGCATCAGCAGCAACCATCATCCACCTCCGCTCACACCACCTATGCCACCTCTCACAACACCTACTCCACCACCTCCACCAACTACGCCCCGCCGGAGGCTTCCACTACCTCCGCGCACATTCTTATGTGTCAAGCTATTATGTTCATAATGGAACACTCGAAGGAGCCATGGCACATCTCATCCACCACATTCCGCCACTACTGCGCTGACCACTCTGAAGACCAGGCTCCCTACTCTTGAAAGTCACATTTCAATAGAGCCTTGGCACATTTTTTACGCCCCACGCCCACCTTCTTCTGGAGCCAGACGAGTCAACTTCGTGGCCGAACCAGACAACTTCCATTCGAAGACGACAAAATCCGGCGCCAAGAAGAAGAAGATTGGAGAATCTTAACAAGTGAGTCCTAGCCGAGCCATCAATGCCTCCGCAAGAAGAGGAGATATCCCTTGTAGGGGGAGTTTGCTAGGAATCGAGATCTCCAAAATGCCCAACAAAGATATCCCGCGCTGAACTGAAGATTGAACACTAAGGGGGAGATTGTTAGGAAATATTTTGTAGTGTTCAATTTCATTGTATTATCTTTGTTGGTTAGCTTTATTAAACTTTGGGCTAATTCTTAGTTGGGTTAGTTCTTAGTTATTCATGTAATGGGCTTACACAAGGGCCCAAGTATTATATATCAACTTGTGGTATAAATACTAAAACCCTAACACATAGTTAGGTGTGCTTGTGTGTGTAGATCAAATAAACAATTTTAGAGTGAGAGTGTCTCCTCAAGAACACCACCAAGCCCCACACGCCCTAACCTAAATCTCAATCTTTAGGCGTGTTTAATCCGTCCTCCGTCGCATTGTTGGTGCTAATACGGACCAACAGCATCATATTAAATAACAACATATCGACCCGAGATATAATCTCGGCCCGATCTCAAAACTATCATACACCAAATAATTCGGGCCCGAAGCCCGCGTTCCGATTTAATCGGACCGAAACATTAATCAACGAAACTCTCACCAAAATTTCACTAAGGGTTCCCAAAATTTAATCCTTTTCACTTTAAGACCCTAATTTCACAATTGATCCTTAATTTAATATATTTTAAAATTCTAACGTCCAACTTTCAAAATATCACTTAAATTTCTAATTTAAAAATATATTTCTGAATTTTTTTTTTCATTTAAAATCCAAAATCTCATAATTTACTTTTTAGGATCCGAAAATTTTTCTAAGTTTCAGATCTGCCCCAAATCGTTAAAAATTTCAGATCCGCCCCGAAAGCTTTATATTTCTTTAAAAATTACCCATGTTCGAATTAAATTCCCAGCCCCAAGATTTTTAGAACTTCTCAATTTAGTCCCCATATTTTTTTAAAATTACACAAAGGACCCCAATTATTTATTCCGAATTTCAAATCTACCCCAAAAGCTTTATATTTATTTAAAAATCTCCCCTGTTCGAATTTTACATTCTCAGCCCCTGATTTTGTAACTTTTCAATCTAGTCCCTAAACTTTGGAAAACCCAAATATAATCCAAAACTCAAATTTTCTTAAATCTTTACCAACACCCTAAACTTCCTAAATTGACTCAATCTACCCAATATTCTGCCCCTCACCCAAATTTATCCCTCATGGCCGAAAGTTGAAGAAAAACTCTAGAAAACCCTAATTTGCACTTTTACCTGAACTTTCCAAATCTAACCAATCTTGCCCTTAAAAATTCCAACTCTTATTTCCAATCCCTAACTTCTTTTATCTCCCTAAATCGCAATGGCCAAAAATAACGTATAAGGAATTAACATAAAAGCATGCAAAATCAACACGAATTCACGTAGAAAGTCACGTTCGATCTTGATCGTAACTCGGCACATAATCATGCAAGCAACGAGATGACTCATGCAACACGTAAAATCTCGACCCTAATTTTTGTTTACGTATGTAGATGATCTTCACCTACCTTACGTCCGTAGAGAGCTACATTACGAGTTATTTTTACGTGATCCAGACCCTAGGATTTCGATCCCGAGCTCCTCCACGTGTCCGCGGGTTTTTCTTTTTCTCCCGGTTCTCTACCGCGATCTCTCCCGCGATTTCTCCCTCTCTCCCGCAATCTCTCCTTCTCTTTTCTCTCTTCCCTCTTCTCCTTCTCTTCTTCCTCTCTTTTCTTTCTTTTTCTTTCTTTCCTTTCTCTTCCTTTCTCTCTCTTTTTTTCTTCTCTTCTTTTCTCTTCCCTCTCTCTTTTTTTTCACGTTATCTTCCCCTCTCCCTTTTCTTTCCTTCTCCTTTCTTTATTCTCTTGTCTAGGTGGCATTAGGTGGTTTATTTATGTTATTTGGTGATGACTTTGTCCTAATACTCATGGAGAGGATTAGTTGTCATTTTGCTCTCTCCTTTTCCTTTCCTTTCTTTTTTCTTTTCTCCCCTTCTCTCTCCCACACGTTATCTCCTCTCCATTTTCTTTAATTTGGTTGTTACTTTTGTTTCCATGCTCACATGGAGGTAGATGGAGGTGATGAGGTGGGGTGTTTTGGTTTTATTACCTCATTATGTAAAGATATTTATTTTATAGTTATTATTTTATTTTATTGTACCAACCTCACATGGAGGAACATATTTATTTATTTTTCTCTTAATTTATTGCAGCCATAATTAAATTATTATTATTATTATTATTATTATTATTATTACTATTATTATTTTTAATTATTTATTTATTTGGGCTTTCACTTCTTGTTTACGGCCCAATTAAATTTTATTAAAGGACCCAACTCCCAACCTTTTATTTTGGGCCATTATTCTCTTCATTTGGTCCATACCTAAATTTTGGTCCATTTAAATTTTTTTTCGGGCCCAATTGTAAATTTTTGGCCCGATTCGAAAAGAAATATTTTCTTGTTCGAAACTTGATTTCGCCCATTTTGAATATTTTTTTTTTGAAGTAATCCCGTATAAATTTTGCGGGTATTACAACCACACCTCCCAGCATGCATGGTATCTCGGGTTGCTCCACATGCATGATTGGTAAGAGATGCGAGCAACCACACCTCCCAGCGTGTATGATATCTCGGACTGCTGCACAGATACGACTGGTTAGCGATGCGAGCAACCAAACGTAGGTAAATTTTATATGCATCCTTTTGTAATATTTGCATGCATATCAAGTTGTAACTTCAAATTGCCTACCTTGAAAATAATAGGGTACATTATAGTTACGCATGCTTCAAAAAGACTTTAAATTCGAAATTTTTGCATGCAAACATGAGCTGAAATGCATAAATACCCTATAATAGGTACATTTCATTATGCATACAACTTATAGAATTTTCAAGCTTAACTTTTGCGTATGCATATAAGCTGAATTGATAAATGCCTATATCTTTTAAATGGTACATTTTGAATATGCATGTTCTTGCAAGATTTTGAATAGACAACGCATATTCCGTGGCCAACTGATAAATACCATTTTTTTTAATTGAGCTAAATTTGAGGGGGAGCAGCTCTTTATTTTTAAAGAGAAGCAACTCCAATATTTGTGTTAAATGGAGAGATAATTAAATATTTTTTGGAGCGAACTTAAATACGTGAACTTAGGGAAAGAGATTCGAAAGATAAATTTGATCCGTATCTGCGTCTATTGAGGGGAAGTAGTTCAGTTCTAAGAAGCATGATTTGAGGGGGAGGAACAATATATATATATACACACACACACACATATATGTAAGTAGTATAATATATAGTATACTACTACATTATTAATACGATAATACAAAAATATATATAAACAAAAAAAGGGTAACAAAGAAAGAAAATGGCCCCTCAAGCACTTCGACCTTCAAGACGGACTCCAACAAAAAACAAGCAACTCTCGAGAGCTCAAGCATTCCAAAAGGCGACGGTGGCTTCTAGTGCTAACTCGGCAATGACCTCGAAAGACCTGCTCGGAACTGCTGACCAAAATCAAGCAGCAAGCATCACTTCATACCGGATGTATGGATTTCAAGTTCCCATGGTTCAGTCAGACCAAACTGAACCTAACCCCGAAACACAGCCGAGTGTTACTGATGATCTCAAACTCATTAAGCTACCCATATTTGGAAAATCTTGATAAGATCGAAGAGCGGAAGATACAAAACTCACTTAGCTCACAAATTACTCGGACCAACCCCCATATGTACATGTGCTAATTTTATCAACTCCCAGGTAGAAGTCGCCTCATTTGGTCCAATGGAGCATGCACAACCGAGACTCACCCACTCATCGATCTCCCAATAGACCGATGTTTCATCAAATCACGGGGAACCACGTAATCCATCACTGCTTCACTTGGAAGAAGGAGATATTGAACTAAGTGGTAGTCAGCCCCACACCACTGAGCTTTCTTGAACACATCGAGTCTAGATGTCGTTACTAACTAAATGTTTTATATTATTTTTAGGACACATACACCTTTTCTTATCTGAACTTCGTGACCAGATCAGAACTTCCGTAGACACGTCATTTTAAGACATGCTTCGATGATTGGAAGGAAGTCATGCCGTTGCAACATCAAAACAACAACGGTTCATGCCATCGTCTTTGAGCTAGTCTCAAGAACAATGTTAACGGGCTGCCTATGTGGCCCCGGTTCATCAAAGACGTGTTCTCACAGGCCACGTCTCAGAATTTGTCTCTGAAGCCGTGTTGACGGACATGTCGTTTGTGTCCTTCTTAGCCTCTTATCCAAGCATGCCGCTCGCGTTCACACGAATCTCCATGAGGGGGAGAAGGGGATACGTACAAATAAACAGGTTCGGACCACCCACCAAATTTCCGCCGAGCGTACCACTCTGAAACCGGGCTCTATGGCATTTGAAAGGAACATTCCAAAGGAGCATCGGTACAACTTAAAACACACCCCACGTATACCTTCTTCGGGAGCCAGACGTGCTTCGCCGAGGCCGAACCAGACAACTTCCTTCGACGATGACGAATCTGGAGCCGTGAAGAAGAAGATTCGCCATGTTTCAACTCCAGCGAAGGAGAACACTAACCTGAGTAACCACTATTTCTGCCACGCCAACCACTTTGAAGCCGGGCTCTCATGCAATTGAATGGATAATCTCAAGGAGCCCAAACACATTGTCAGAAAACACACTCCACGTCTACCTTCTTCTGGAGCCATATAAGCTTCTTCGAGGCTGAACCACACAAATTCCTTCGAAGATGACGAATCTGACACCGAGAAGTAGAGTAATCGTGACCAGCAATCAACTCCATTATCTTGTCCCGACAACGCAATCTTGCCAAAGATGATGCCCCCTTTTGACCCATCGCATGACGATCTTCCCATCTCGATCTTGAGGGGGATGGTTACCAAAGCAAAATGGGAGCAACACCACGACAAACTGCAATACCACTTACTAAATGCCAAATATCAAGCGTCGTCAAAGAATCAAGCGAAGACCATATAGTCCAACGATTGAAGTTGACGCCTCAAGTACGACTCCCGATTTTAAAAGAAACACCCCAATCACAACACAAGGTTGAAATATGTAGGTGTTTTGCTAGGTCGAACGAAGAGATCAGACTCAAATCACAAGATACGACCAAAACTTCAGCATGGACTTCAAGCATCAAAGCTGCCGACTCGTGTACAGCTCTTCGAGTTTAAAGAAAACTCTCGATCCCAATACAAGGTTGAACAAATGTAGGGGGAGTTGCGACAAGTGAAGGTAGAGCTGGAACACCTAAAGAGAATATTCGACTAGTGTACGTCTCTCCAAATTTAAAGAGAATTCTCCAATCCCAACAAAATGTTGAACAAACATAGGGGGTGGTGACTATCCTGGGAGAAATCGAACACAAAAAGAGACGATCCATCGAGCAGGTTTGAACACTTAAGAGAAGAGAAGTTCAAGAGACGGTGACCTTGAAGATCTTTTAGGGATTAGGTCACAAGACAAAGGAGGATGTGATTGGAGAAGAACACGCATGCACAAACTTTCGCGTATGCAAATCTGATATGTGTTCTTTGATGACTTAGGACGATTACAAGACCAAGATAACCAGTGCTTAACTGTAAATTGAACACAAAGGAGGAGATTGTTAGGAATATTTTATTGTGTTCAAATAATTATTTTATCTCAGTCTTATATTTTATTTAAGTGAACTGCGCTTTAATGTTTTAGAGCCAAGTAAGCTTTTATTTGTAATGGGCTTACAAGGGCCCAAGTACAATATACCAACATGTGGTATAAGTACTAAAACCCTAACACATAGTTAAGTGTCTTGTGTGTGTGAAAATACAGAGAAAGAAAATTCTAAAAAGGAGCTCTCCCAACCTCAAGGACTCACGCACGCACACACCCCACGTTGGTTCAATTCTTCTATCTTAAATTGTGGTAAAACTCTTAATCTTGGTTTTGTTGGATATACTAGGAATTACAGTTCTCCGTACTAATTAGACAACAAATAGAGCTGTACGAGCAAAACATCCCTCGTCTACCTCCCGGAGGAAATTACCAACCACCTCGGCTAAAGTTTTTCGTCACCCAAAACTCACAGACTTGGATCAGCCTTCGATGCCGATTCCGTTTGTGCTACTTCGTCTCGCAGATCCCTTGGGAGACGAATATCAACGATACTGCCGGGAACATCATTTAGCAGAACAGATGATTCGAGGGCCCCCGACAGATTTCCATGTGAGCCCTCACCAACAACAATACTCAAGCCTTGAAGACACGATGATCGATGTAGTGGCCCAGGAGCTTGAACAGGAGCCTCTAGCCAAGAAACTTAGCTACCAGATCTGGATGCCACTATGATCGACGAGGGGGCTCTCGAAATGGAAGCTGAAGATCAAAATCAGGAGCTCCAAGTGGAAGTGCTGTCCATGTAGGCGTGTTCGAAGAGCCCATTGAGGAGGTTCTTCAAAGAGATGCACAGCCCGAGGCAAAAGCGGGGCAAATCTTACTTCCACTGGTGATGGAATAGGCTCGTGAGGACATTGAACGTGAAAGTTCTCCTCGCAGCCACCTCATCCGACTCGGAGTCCGATGAGGAGATTCGAATGATAAGACAGACTCCAAGAAGACTAAGCATACAACTAGAGTCCCTCTTCACCACCGTCACCACCACATCAGACACTGCGCCGATCATCCCTTCAAGTGTTGTGGACATTTCATCGCTCCATCTTGAGCCGCAGCACAGCCTACCAGTGTCTGGTTCGTAGGATCAAACAAAACCTGCCGCAACACCCACAGAGGAGAATCCCCACGATTCACCTCAAGGATTGGGTGGAAGTCTCGATCAGTCACAACCTCAATTGACTACAAGCCAGTCGGAGGAGCCGGTGTCTGCTCAAGGGTTGATAACAGGCGACATCTGTCGACCTTGTCCATCAACGACGGAGGCGTCCGTCCAGTTCGTGATCGAAGACCGACTTCAGGCAGCTCTCTCAGAAGCATTAATATCCTTTGAAGAAAAGCTTATGGAGAGCGTGCGTGCTGCAATCGAGATGTGCCGCCAAGATCCTGGGAAAGCACCCCGTCTCAGAGCCGTCTTCGTCACAACTTATCCTCACACCCTCTCAACCCACACAACCCTTCCCAATCGCCACACTCATCCTCACACACAACCTAATCAACCCCGCAACCGTACCCATTAGCGATCTCTACTCAATCTTAGTCGCCCGCCCACTAGAGCTGACAACTCGAATGCCGAAAGAAGAAGACCTCTTCCGCCGTCTCGTCGACCGCCGTGACCCGACTGAAACCTGTCGAGGCCAAGGCTCTCGCTCCAGACGCCGGCATGACGACCCAGATGATCAGGGACGTCATGAGGGGGAGAAGAGGCCTCGAATACAAACACGATGTCAAGGACGAAGCTCGGGCGCAACGTAGAGAAGTGCCGGAGCGGTTGAAACCTCACAACCCACTACCCAAAAAACCACCACCACACGCCGCACCACTCTAACTAAAATTGACCCACCAACCTTTCATATAAGGACGCCTCCGCCCACACCAACGACCCTCACAAGTCCCTTGCTTCCGGAAGAAGAAGCAAGTGCCGCCATGCTCGTGGCCCTGGCGCAGACCCAAGCTACTCCCTCAACCGCTCCAGACCAACCGAGATTATCAGGACATGGTGTCAATCCACACGAGTTCCTCAACAAGTATATCTTCGAAGGACAGTGGATGACCCATTCCATGCCCGACGAGCATCATAGACAACGGCTCAAGGACGTTCGCCACTTCTTACAGCAAGCTTCGGTGGACCTTGTGCTGATAGAAGACGAAAAGCTTCAGAAAGGGGAAGATCATGAACAAGATCCCACAGGGCTTCCAGAGTTGATTGCGCAACGAGCGGATTCCTCCATAAGATTAATGCCAGGGACCGTTCGGATCGACACGCCATGGGAAAACATCAGAATCGAAATTCCCTTCTTTGAAGACGTTCGTGAACACATCTGGAGGTCACCAGACAAAGTCAAGAAGCCGAATGAGTTCGAGCTTGGAGGGATCTCTCACTGGGATCAGCAGAAGAGAATGACGTACCTCTGGATGCTGACTCACCTTGGACCGGATGTGAGATGGGGATGACTAAAGGACAAGCAAAGAGTCATTATAAGAGTATCTCCCCGATATGCTAGCTTCTGAGTGTCTTCTGTGCTAAAGGAGGACTTCCAACACCTTACTACACCATCGAGCGAGTAGATAGAACTTGAGAAGAATTTAGCGAGAGCGACCTACCGTACCTTCTTGCCGAGGAGGTGTACAATCTCTACCAGCTGTATGTGGAGAAGTACAAAGGTCCTCAAGGCTTCATCAAGAAAGAAGGTCTCGAAGGACTCTACCGGTTCATGATGCGCCAAGTCAAGTACTTCGCAGCACACTACCTTCAGATGGCTCTGGAGAGCAACATGAAGAGGTCAACATGACTGCTCCGCTCAATAAAGGACCTGAGGTCGAAGGGCTTCCCAACAATCATGTGCACATCAGCTCAGTTTTAGGCATCACCTACCACAATCCAATCGTTAAGAAGACTAGGTTGATGCTGAAGTCTGAGATTCACAAATTCTGTGATGGGACGCTCAAGGTCATCAGGAAAAACCTAGAGCAGAGGTTGGAAGAAATCAACAAAGAGACTATGCTGAGGATTCACCGGTTCATGAGAGAACAACCGCTCCTGTTGGAATTACTGGAGGACATCGAGGAGCGCCTGGAGCTGAGGAATACGCTCAGGAACTATGAGCATGCGCTGGGCTTGCGCAGGTCGTACTTTGCCCGATGAGGACAGATGGCTCGGAAAGGCAATCAAGCACAAATGAGGAGAATGTAGAATATCGATTTTAGTTGTGCTTTGACTTAATTAGCTGTCCTTGTAATTAGGGGCTTTTATTGTGTTTGTCCTTAGTTTAGGACTTAATATGTTATTTATACCAAGTATGTTTGCTATAAATAGATGTACAAACATTGTGCTTAAAGAGGAGATTTTAGAAATTGATCCGAGGGGCTGCCAATCCAATTTCTAGAGAGAAAGTCAGAAATCTTCATCTCACTAAGCGAATTCTCTCTAAAGGTTTTGAAATGAGTTTATCGATTGAACTATGGATTCTAAACTATTCTAATCGATTAACTAAGGATTGAAGTCTAGGCTCTTAGAGTTGATAATTCAGGACATAATAGTTTCTTAACCTATGCAATTTTGTGAAATGAGACACGCGCTATCGTTTGAAAAAAAATGTTCCACTTTCTCAGGAAAGGAGTGATACTGGGATTGTACGTGTTTTAACCTGGAATATAAATGTGGGTTCGTTGCAAGATGCGAGACACTTTGATTGTCAAGTAACAATACATACTCTCTTGTTCGTGCTCAATTTTCTCCACATATTTTGCTCAATGACTTTCGGTCTTGATCTGTATTTGATGGACTAGTCTCTCTCAATACTAGTATCAGTCTACAGTTTCAATTTTGATTAGTCATGTCTTTGATTAGTTTCATTTTATTCACATGGATGCTATGAAAAACACCATAGGATTCACATCTTTCGCCTTTTCTTATTTGAAATAATAAATTGGATTTATTTTTAAAAAATTCAATAATCTGGAAAAAGTTTCCTCCATTTTGGATCAAGTTAAGTTTTGTTTACGCAATTAGCGAAACTGCTAAAATCACAATTACTTCTAGTGCATATGATCTTTTAACATTTTCTCACTTGCATAACCATCATCCTTACTAAAATGACATTTCTACGTTCCATGAAATCAATTCATCCCACTAAAGTCTAGACAACGCTAAATGAGCCAGACAATCTTTCGCTATATTTCGAGGGGAAAAACATAGAGGACAAAAGAAGAATTTCAATATGCCATTTCCACGTTTGAATTACCTTGTGAGGAAACCTAGTCATTCACAAGTTTGTAATCATCCTTGCAGTTGCATACAGCTAAGCCTTGATCCTTGAATGATACATGAAACACTGTGAAGTGTGATTTTTACAAATTATAGCAATAAAACATGCAGTAGAAGCAGACCACAAACACATGCCATAAAACCATAATTTCATCACTTATTAATCAGGAAATTGATGTTTCGGAAGCCATATATATGATGATATAAGCAATGTTACCGACATCAAAACCTTAGCAGCATATATGTTTACAATAAAACAACCAAAAAAACAAAAAACCCCAATCTTCCTTCCAATACTATTTTTTTCCAGGAACCAAATAAATATGAGCCAAACCTTTTCAACTCCTAATATTGCAGATAATTAACCTCTGCTACTTACTCTCTTTAGCGTCTGCTACCTCCTCCTTTCTTGGCACACGAAGGGCACTTATATTTCTTGATCATCTCCGCCTTGGCGGGAGTTATCCTCACACATCTCCCGAGAAACCACTCCTCACATATATCGCAGCCAATCCAAAACTCGTCTTTCAGCGTATTTCCTTCCGCAGCTCCCACACAGCGTCTCACTCTCTTCCTCATCGTCTTCGTCACCAATGCTTTCTTCGGACTGCGCCTTTCTGTTGCCATCACTACTTCTCTGCAGAATGATTTCAAGAAAAGAAAATGGAAAAAAGAACTGAATTAAGATACTTGCCGTAGTAGACTTTTAGGCAACATTGGAGTGATATTTATCTCGTAACCCGTTTCAAAATATCACGTTAGTTTCAGAAATGATTTCTACGATATCACCTAGATATTAGCGCGCCTTCCGGGTTTGTCTCACAGAAAAGTAAATAACAGAAAGTAAACTGAGACGAGATTTTTATACACGTATATCCTCAACTGGCGTTTAATCCTATCCTTGGGGTGTGATCTCCCCAAGAGTTCCAATCAATCACTAAGTGTTACCGGTTACACTATGATTGACCCGTACACAACCGAAGCACTATGGACACTCGACCTCGTTCTAGGCTGACGCACGCCAAGTTTCGATCCACGTCGTTTACCCAGAAAACCTATTCCCCTACTGGATGCAGCTTTCTATCGAATGGCCACCGAATCCACAAAATTCGTCTCCCCATGTGCCTAAGACTCCACTCGTGCTCCTTTCTGCGCTCACACGTCCGAAGACTAAGGTTTTTAGGATTTGAGCTTCTAAGGATTGCTCAAAGGGTACAGATTCGCAATGAAAGTTCAATCACAACCTACGAATGAATCGCAAAGTAAAGCTCAAATTGTCTAAGGAATTCGATAACTTGTGTGTTCGTTGTGTACCCTTCAATCGTGAGTGTTTCCTTCTATATAGACCCAATAATCGCTTCTACACTTCACAAGAAAGTTAAGCACAGAATATGCAAGATAAAGCTCAATAATCACGTGCATTAACTCAAACAATCATGCCAAGAATAAACCAATTAAGCTCAACGGTCATGCATGATCACTTACCATAAATACCACAGATTAACATTCATTCTCCAGTAATCTCATCCATTTGTCAGCATATTCCATATATATTCCACTCAGCATATTATCAACGGTAAGCTCAATCAATTGATTTCTTTCACAAAATATGACAGCCAATTCGCACAGAGAAAGATTTGATCTACTGAGTATAATGCAAAGCATACTTTCCATGTATAGTGATCTCATCCGATTTCAGCACATTCCATAAATAGACTCAATCAGCATCTTACCACATATAAGCCCAATCAATTAATCACTTTCCATTATATGAATTCTAAGTCGCACAAGGAAAGCAGGATCATGATTCACTGATTTAAGCGTCACAGAATATCGCACTTAACGGATATAACATTGATATTCTTTCCTATAATAGATCAATCACGTTTCAACTCAATCAGAATATCTTTTCCATATATATATATACATACAATCATTCGTATCAGGATGATCACAGCATTATCCTTTTCTAAAATAACTCATTCTCGCAGACAGTTTGCATATCACTCACTAATATATTTTCCATATATATCATGCAATGAGATTCCATTCATACGAAAACGTTCATAACAAGATGATCACATAAATATTCCAGTTATGCACAAGATCACTTATATTCGATTTTATTAACAGTTTAATCACATTTAAACGCTTAATCGAACATTTTCACATACTTAAACATCACATAATGTGCATATCGAGTTTTCTAATTTGTACCCCCAATTTACATAATTACTTGGAATAATCAAAACTCTCATAGTCATTTGGACCAAAAACGTCTACAATCTCCCCCTTTTTGATGATGGCAAGTAATTAATGCCTATCTTAAGCATGTGAGTACACTCGATATGAAGCCATTTAAGCACGTAGCACGTTTAAGTATCAAAGCATGTGATATATGATCAGAGCAAATAAATTCATGAATTTCATAGCATGCTCCCCCTTTCTAATTGCTAATATTCCTATTGTAAAGCACAGAAGCAAAGAATTAGCAATTACCAGATCATATCACATGGAATGTCAGAAGTTACCACGGAATGTTGCAAGTTATCATGGAATGTCTCAAGCTATCACATCACATCAGTTTGCTCCCCCTGCATATGTGCAGAATTCCTTAATCCTTAACAAATCATCAACTAAAGCACAGAGGATTAAGACATAAGCATATAAAAGCAAGCAAGACAATTATATTATAATATTCCAAAATAACAAAATAAGGCATTAATTGCCTAAACTTCTCCCCCTTCAGCATCAAAAAGGAGGGACCAACACCACCAACATACCTAAACCTGCAACCAACCTCGACCCTCAAACCAAGAACCAGCGAAAAAAACAAACTAGAGCTAATCCTTACCAGAGCTAGGGAATTACTAAGGAACAAGATCTAAGGGCTGGAATCGCTATCGGATGAGGCAGATGAGGATTCAGCGATATTAAGAGCCGCGGAGATCTCTTCAGATACTTGTTAACCTTTTTGAAGTTCCGTGAGATCTTTCTGAACTTTTTGCGGTTCTCATCCTTAAGGCCCTTAATACTCTTTTTCAGATCTGCGATCGTTCCTTGCTCGTCGTTGCTATCGTCATCCCTTTTATTCTTGATCGGAGTCTTTGAAGGGGTCTTCAAATCCTTTGTTTTGAACCAGCCTTGGCGCGCATCATAGCGTATACCAACACGCTTCAGTGTAACCAGATCCACAGCATGCTTAGAGCTGTCTTCCCAAGCCTTGGGCAGTGAGATTCCCTCGGTCTCAAACAGATGCGTCAGCACCATACCATAGGGAAGTTCCTTATCCGAGCTCTGACTGGCATAGATCATGTACTTAAGGACGGAATATCCTAAGTTGAGTGGCCTATTTTGGGACACCATATAGAGAGTCAGCATGCTCATGTTGTTCCTTGTAGTGGAATGGCCTCCACTGCCAACACGGGCGCTCCATAGCGTAAAATGCAGGACCTTGTAGAGAAAGAACAGATCTATGGGAAGTTGGTTCAAAGCTTCTCCTTCAGAGAACTTTGACTTATAGGGGGAATTCCAGAGAGCTTTCGCACAGTCTCGCATGGGTACTTCAGAGGTACACCAGTGGACAAAGTCAAAGTAGCGGAGCCCTTCGTTCTCAACTACAAGCATCTCATTCACTTTAATGCTATTCCATTCAAGGGTCTTACCGAGCACATATGACTTCACTGTGATCTCAGTTCCGTCTTCAACGAAAGTGAGATTGGCATAGAGGAGTTTCACCGCCTCCACATACAAGGACTTGTCAATCCTTAGGAAATTTTCCCAGCCATATTCCGTCAGCCACGTCACGACTTCGCTGTCGGCCAACTCATCAAACTTAACGCACCTACCTCGTGCAGCGCGTTGCTTCTGAAGCTTTCCATGAAGTTCCTTGGCACTCTCAGTAAGGAATTTGATTTGGTCGGTGATTTCCTCTAGATTATCAGGGTTGTATAGTGCGGCCGTTTCAGCATCATGGCTGGTGTCTCGTGGAGATGACTCGATTTGAGCAGAAATAGATTTTTTTTGGTGGGCAGATTTTTCGAGTGAGGCCGATTTCTCTGGAGATGCAGGCTGATCGTGAGAAGGGGCATGAGTTTTCTCAGGAGATGCAGGCTGATCATGAGAGGAAGCAGGAGATGGAGTAGGGGGTTTGACAATCTTAGCTTTCTTCTTCTTTGGTTTCGTAGTAGATTTCGTGGATTTAGGGCTGCTTCTTGACTTCGAACGGGTGGCTTTTGGAGAGAGTGGGGTTTCAGTTAGGGAACTCTTTCGCTTTTTGTCGGACTCAGATCCGACGCCTTTGGTTTTCACTATAATACCCGTTAAAAATTAAATACGGGATTTCATTGTAATTAGTTATGTAATTTTGTGAAATAAGGCAGTTTGATACAAAGTGAATTGAAGAACAAAATATTAACTATGATAATTTGGAACTACCCTTATTAAAACTTGATACAGGGGTGATCGAATTCAATAAAAAAGGGTACAAATTAGATTGGGTTATAATTGAACTAGCTGAATTGATACTAAAGGCCCAAAACAACTAATGGAAAATCACGTTAATGGATTACTTTAGGCTTAAGAAAGCTTGTCACCACCTAGTCTAATCCTCACAAAGTCCTAAGTGATATATACATAGCTAATATATATCATAAATCTTACGTTAAGAGAAACCATCATTAGGAAGGAAAGGAAATCAAACAGAAGATATCAAAATCAACAACTCACGAAGGCTTTTACCATTCAAAAGTTCGACTTGTAATAGTGAGGTAAAGTTCTTAACCTTAGATACTTGAAATTATTTTCGTACACTGAATTCGTATTTAGTTAAGTGTACTGAGAGGTTTAAACGATATCGTACTTAAGAAAACCCTAGATGGTTATGATTAGGCTTAGATTCATAATGATTTAATTGATTTGAGAGCTAACAACGCATGGAGTGTTCGTAGGAACAATTATACCTTGTAGAAACTTGTTATTTTAGGGGTGTAAGATTTTCCGGAGTTAACATGATTTTTGAAGCCGTTTCTAAGGATATATATATTTCGATTTTAAGGGGCTCGGTATTCATATGACACAAGAATTTCTGAGTAGAAGGAAGCTTTCAGGCGATTGGAATTAAGTACAATAGGGGTTCGATCGAGACATAGGGTGTTTTCGTGAATTATAGGTTTAGTTAGCACCTCAAATTTTCGAGATTGCTATGTTAACAGTGCTTTGATATTAGGATTTAGTAGTTTGTGAGTCCTCAGTCTTTTGAATATAAGAAGTTGGAATTTGCAAATCATGATCTCGACACTTATAGAATTTCAAGACATAATAAGACCTTGTAAATAGATTTCGAGATTTAACCCTATCACAACTGGATTTCGAGATATAAAAGATGTCGAGATGTGATGAGGAAATTTCGAAATGAATAATAAAAGGATTTCGAATGCTTTACTGAGATGATTTCGAGAATGCGATAGGAGGATCTCGACATTGCTTTCACATAAAAGATCTCGATACGCTGGCTAAGGATCTCGATATTTGCTCCTCAATAAAAGAGTTCGACAATTGTTTTTTTTTTTCAATAATGAGATCTCGACATTTTATCCTACCATAATTAGATTTCGACATACACAATATTGTCTCGATATTTACTAAGAGGTCTCGAGATTGTTTGATGATATATATATAATAAGAGTCTTGACATTTACAAGACTTAATAGATCTCGACATCTGTTTCTTTAACAAAAGATTTTGGCAAGTTTATTAAAATAATGAATTCTCGACATTATGAAGAAATTTCGACATTTACTTTTCAATAATGAGTCTCGACATTGTATGAATATTTCGACAATTCTTTTCAATTAAAGATCTCGACATTTCATGTTAACAAAGATTTCGAAATTCCTTAATAGATTAATCTCGAGATGTGTCTTATGAGAATTTCGACACCATCAAGGATTTCGACATTGTGTTTTAGTTAATAAATTTTTAATATTTTAGGGTTTATTTATTTTTAAGGTTTCCATGAATTTTAGGGTTTTGATAATTTTAAAACTTATATGACTTAGTAAATTTATTGATGTGAAAATATTTTCAATATTCAGAGGATCGAAGCGTAGGAAATTTACCCGACTTCGTGACTAACTGTATCAGGAGGACAGGTAGGTGGATCATCCATCTACAATACGTAAACACAATTATGTGTTTTCATGTGATTATGTGATTTACGTGAATTATGTGATTTATATGTTTTACGTACGTTTTATATAAATCATGTTTTATGATATTTTTATATGCATGGAACGTGCATATCACGTTAGGGCGAGAGATGATTATACCGTGGTGTGATGGTAGGATATGAGATATTGACGTACAGGGTAGAATGAGATGTTTGTGATTGGTGACTCTTAGAGGAGTCGAGGTTGCGCTCACTGGGCACCTGGCGGAGACAGACGTGATCGATCTGTCTACTCGGACGTGAACGATTCGAGGTGCATACCGCCGGATGGGATTTGTGATTGGTGCGGGAGATATACGATCGGGTAGGAGGCCATTGACGTGATCGATCAGTGCACTACCGGCGTAGCTCGCCGCGAGACTTGGGGGTGGCCTCCCAGTAGTCTATTGCGCGCGGAGGTGTCGAGCCTAACCTAGGGCCCTGTATTGTGTGAAATAGGAATGTGGGAAAGGAAGAGTACGCATCATATCATGTTGTGAGATATTGGGATTGGGGTTGAGTGCACACTTGCATACACGCATTTTATTCACCTACTGGGCAAATTGCTCAGTGTTTACGTGTTGTAGGTACTGAGTCTGACGCTGATACGCGTCAAGACTGAGGCGGCTGGTGGCGGTGCTCCACGGACTTTTGAGGACGGGCGGTACATGGATGAAGACCTGTGGAGCAGCTTTAGGACTTTTGTTTCTTTTGATATTTTGGGGGCTTCAGCCCGTGTACAGAAATAACGATGTAGACGGATGTTTATAGTATTATATATTATTTTAGGAAAAAGTTTTAATTAGACGGGCCTTCCGCGGATTACGTTGCGGAAATCCGCCACTAATTCTAATTAGAAAAGTAGGGTCGCCACATTCACCATGGTTTGAATGAGTTTGAAGAACCAAGGAAGTGACGATAATAAAGGCAGAGTTTGGATAAGGATGGAAAGAAGTTAAAGAGAGAAGTGATCTCGACAATACGTGTGTCAGATAAGGAATGGATTCAAAAATTTGAATTTTTAAAAAAGAATACTTAGTGTAGAAGAGGAAACTGCCCGTTATATGGAATTTACTAAGGATAAAATGATATCTCGCGAGAATTAAGGAAGGAAATAAGTAAAGATCAGAGATGAAAGAAAATATTGGCTGAAAATAGATTTTGACATAAATGTCGAAGGAGGACTAAAAATAATCTCTTCATGAATGGAAAGGATTTGAATAGATAATGAAGATATTATTAATAGAACAAGGAATAAAATCGCAGAGATCCTAAGGATAAGATCAAGGAAATACTAAAGGCTAACATATCTAGTCACCTTTCCTATTTGAGCTCAATAATTCCCAATCGGTCACGGATATCACAGAATCTACTCTCAATAAGGGGTTTTGTGAAGATATCATCCAACTGATCATTAGTTCCTACGAAGTTCACGCTGATATTCCCTTTCTGAACATGATCTCGAATAAATGATGTTTCACCTCTATATGCTTAGTTTGAGAGTGGTGTACAGGATTCTTAGTGATACTAATGGCACTAGTACTATCACAGAAGATGGGAATTTGGTCGTACCTTAAACCATAATCACTCAAGGTCTGTTTCATCCAAAGGATTTGCTGAGAACAACTTCATAAGGCCATATATTCCGCTTCGGTTGTGGATAGGGCCACGGCATTTTGTTTCCGACTGGACCAAGTTACAAGGGAATTTCCTAGTATTTGGCAAGTACCACTAGTGCTTTTCCTATCTTCCCTAGAACCGGCGTAATCCGCATCCGAGTATCCCATTAATGGGAATTCCTTAGAATTTGGATACCACATACCATGATTGATTGTCCCCTTCAAATATCTAAGTATCCGCTTGACTGCTGTCAAGTGAGATTTCCTAGGACTCGATTGATATCTAGAACATAGACCAGTAGCAAACATAATATCGGGCCTGCTTGCCGTAAGGTATAGCAAACTTCCGATCATACCTCTATACTTAGTTTGGTCAAAGGGCGTACCTTGTTCGTCACTGTCAATTTTGGCGGTCTGATGCATAGGAGTGGGAAGTACCTTGGAATCAGCCATTCCGATTTTTTCAAGTAGTTCCTTCGTGTACTTCGTTTGAGATATGAATGTTCCCGTATCCAATTGCTTGATTTGCAACCCAAGGAAGTACGTGAGTTATCCCATTAGGCTCATCTCAAATTCCTGTTGCATAGACTTGGAAAAATTCTCGCAAAGAGTGATGTCAGTGCTACCAAATATGATATCATCAACGTATATCTGCACAAGTAGTATGCGATTCCCTACGCACTTTATAAACAGAGTGTTATCTATTGTTCCTGTTGTAAAGCCCATATCTAGTAGAAACCTACTCAATCTTTCATACCATGCCCTAGGGGCTTGTTTTAAACCATATAAAGCTTTGTTTAATTTAAAGACGTGATTTGAAAATTCCTCTATTTCAAAACCGGGAGGTTGCTCGACAAAAACTTCCTCATTTATGAAACCATTTAAAAATGTACTTTTCACGTCCATTTGAAAAAGCTTAAATATTTTAATAGATGCATATGCAAGTAAAATTCGTATGGACTCAAGCCTAGCTACGGGTGCAAAGGTTTCTTGAAAATCTATACCTTCTTCTTGGGAATAACCTTTGGCAACTAACCTGGCTTTGTTTCGTGTCACATTACCGTTTTCGTCCAGTTTGTTGCGAAACACCCACTTCGTGCCTATTATTGACTTGTCGTTAGGTCTTTCCACAAGAGTCCACACCTGGCTCTTCTCGAATTGTGCTAACTCTTCTTCCATGGCAATCATCCACGATTCATCGTTAAGCACTTCATTCACTGTCTTAGGTTCCATGGTTGATAACAGCACGTCATGTGATTCCTCAGTAATATTGTTTCGTGCAGTTGCTCTCGTTTTGATCCCTGAAGTAATATTTCCTATGACTTGTTCAGTGGGATGGCTGGAAGCATGTTTGAATTTTCTGCGCTGTTGTTCGTCTGAAGCCTCAGGTTCCTCTGACTCAGTATCTAGTTCCAACGGAATTGCGTTCGTTCCTTTGTCAGTAACCTATATATCTGCAGGAGACACAACTATACCTTCCTCAGTAGCATCTGCGTTAAGAAATTCATCAAACGTATCATACACAGATTCTTGAACAGTCTTCTTCCTATTATTAAACACTCTAAAAGCTTTGGAATGAAGGCTGTAACCTAGGAATATCCCTTCATCTACCTTGAAATCGAATTTTCCTCTTTTATCCCTATCATTCAAAATGAAATATTTGCAACCAAATACATGGAAATATCCTATGTTAGGGGTTTTATCGTTCCAAAGTTCATAGGGATTTCTCTTAGTAATCGGTCTAAGGAAAATCCTATTTGAGACATAACATGCCGTACTAACTGCTTCGGCCCAAAAATGTTTTGGAGTATTATATTCGCACAACATAGTCCTAGCCATTTCTTGTAATACTCTATTTTCCTCTCGACCACTCCGTTCTGTTGAGGCGTAATAGGGGCTGAAAAATTATGACTATAACCATTTTCATCACAAAAAGATGCAAAGGATTTACTATCAAATTCTAGACCGTTATCACTCCTAATCTTACGGACCTTCATCTCTTTCTCATTTTCTAGCTTCTTGATCAGTGGCGCAAGATTATCTAAAGTCTCACTTTTGTGCGCAAGAAATAAGACCCATGTGTACCTAGTATAGTCGTTTACGATAACAAAGGCATATCGTTTACCTTTCAATGACATAACCTGTACCGGACCAAAAAGGTCAAGATGCAGCAGTTCCAGTGGTCTGGACGTAGAGATCACATTCTTTGGTTTAAAGGACATCTTGGTCAGTTTCCCCATTTGGCACGCTTTACAGATTCTGTCCTTGGTGGCTTTCATATATAGAATACCTCTCTCTAATTCATTGCATGATATGTGAGACATCAGTTCCATGTAAGCACGTCCCAGACGTCTATGCCATAACCATGTGATATCCTGCGTAACTGCTAGACACTTGACATTTTGGTTAGCAATATCATCAAGAGTGATGCAGTAAATGTTACCATGCCTAGATGCACTAAACACAATCTCATCATCCTTTTTAACAAAACATTTATCTTTGGCGAAGGCTACGGTATGTCCATCATCACATAATTGACTAATGCTAATTAAATTATGTTCTAAGTTTCTAACAAACTATACGTTATCTATAGTGATATTTAAATTGTTACCGACAGTACCAACTCCCACAATTTTGGCTTTTGCATCGTTGGCGTATGAAACGTATCCTCCATCAACCGCCTTTAACGACACAAAATTACCTATATCACCTGTCATGTGGCGGGAGCACCCGCTGTCGAGGTACCACCTACTTTTCTTACTGGGATTCTTCCTTCGTACATGTAGAAAGAATTATTCTTCCGAGGTCCCCAATTTCTGTTGGGTCCTAACATGTTAGCGGGAAAATAACTTCTGTTAACATGTGCGATATCATTCTGCATAGATGGTGATCTCCTGTTAGAATCAGATCAACAGTGGCATCTACAGGTGAATTCTTAGATCTCCAAACATACTTAGCTTTATCAACTTTCTTTAACGGACAGTTGTATGCATAATGACCATTTCTACCACAACAGAAACACTTAAACTTAGGCACAGAATGCTTAACATGCTTTTCATAAGTGGAATAACCTATCCCTGACCTACCAATGTTGCTAGGAGTATTCAACAGCATGTCTAGGTTCTGCCTACCCTCAAGGAGTCTATCAACTTTCTGTTTTTCCCTCTCTAAGGAGTTCCTAAGTTCTACAATATCTCTGGATAAGTCACTGTTTTTCTTTTCTGTTTTCTCACAGTCACAGGGAATTTTCTCTTTCTTAGCAGAAACCAACTCTCCTTTCAAACGTGAGATCTCTACAGCCTCATGTTTTTCCTTAGCTAGGTGATCTCGCTGCTTTATCAGTTCCTTATTCAAGGAATTTAATGACTTAATCTTTCTTTCTGCTTTCTGAAGTAGATCACACAATTTTTCCTTACTTTCTTCTATATCAGAAACAGATGAGTCACTTTCATAATCATTGTTGTATAAACTGTTTTAGATATGAATTTTATCAATGGAGAAAGAGTGAGATACCTGATCCTCGTCAGCCATATAAGCGTGATCCTCGTCCTCGCTTTGTTCTGATTGGGAGTCATTTGATTCCGTTACCATGGCCTTCTGCTTCCTTGGTTTTTCATTGTTGGTTACTGGGCATTCATGTGCATAATGACCTGGTTTGTTGCATCGGAAGCATTTCTGAACTTTCTTCCCAGACGTGGATATTCCCTTGCTTTTGTTCTGGAATTTGTTGAAGTTCCCTTTGAATTTCTTTTTCTGCTGGAATCTTTCAAATATTTTTGTAAGCATGGCTAGGTCATTCATCAGGCCTTCTTCTTCGTCGTCAGAATCAGATTCTCCTTGGTTGGATTTGGATGCAATGGACTTCTGATTTTTGTTCTGCGACTTCTCATTCATTGACGTTTGAATCATCTCGTAGGATGTAAGAGATCCAATAAGTTCGGAGATGCTAAGTGCTTCCAGATCCTTTGCTTCATCGATGGCAATAACCTTGGCATTCCATTCTCGTGGTAGTGATCTCAGTATCTTTCTCACTTGTTCACTGTCGGAAACTTTCTTGCCGAGAGAGAAAATTTGGTTGATGATTCCCATGAATCTGGCGTACATCTGGCTTATATTTTCATCAGATTCCATTGAGAACAGTTCATAATGATGAGTGAGCAGAGCCAGTCTTTCTTGCACGACTCGTTGGGTTCTTTCATGAGTGACTTGGAGCATATCCTACATAGCCTTTGCTGATGAGCAGGAACTGACCCAAATGTATTCTTCTCGTGTGAGTGCGCATGCGAGCATGTTCTTCGCCTTTGCATTTCGTGTGATTCCTTTTTTATCATCACCATTGTAATCTTAGGCAGCCTTTGGAGTTCCATCTTCTTTCGTAGCCGCGTATGGTCCGTTGATGATTGTATCCCAAAGCTCGTAGTCGACAGCGATGAGAAATTCGATCATGCGATTATTCCATACTGCGTAGTTCGTTCCGTCGAAGAGAGGTGGCCTAGAGTGGGATTGACCCTCTGCAAAAATATCACTCGAAAAAGCCATTAGATCTTAACTCAGGCGTGTTAGGCCTTTCTTTGAGTAACCTGGCTCGATACCAAATGAAGTGTAAAATATGCCTAAGAGGGGGGGGGTGGGGGGGTGAATTAGGCTCTAAAAAATTTGGCTGGTTCTTCTTTGAAAAATACTTTTCTTTAATAAGATATTTGCAGAGTATGTTATTTCCCAGAAATCAGTACGAGTATCAACGTTATCTCCCTAACCCTGTTTCAAAATATCACGTTAGTTTCAGAAATGAATTCTACGATATCACCTAGATATTAGCGCGCGTTCCGGGCTTGTCTCACAGAAAAGTAAATAGCAGAAAGTAAAGTGAGACGAGATTTTTATACAGGTTATATCCCCAACTGTGGTTTAATCCTGTCCTTGGGGTGTGATCTCCCCAAGAGTTCCAATCAATCACTAAGTGTTACCGGTTACACTATGATTGACCCGTACACAACCGAAGCACTATGGACACTCGACCTCGTTCTAGGCTGATGCACGCCAAGTTTCGATCCACGTCGTTTACCCAGGAAACCTATTCCCTACTGGATGCAGCTTTCTACCGAAGGGCCACCGAATCCACAAAATTCGTCTCCCCATGTGCGTAAGACTCCACTCGTGCTCCTTTGTGCGATCACACGTCCGAAGACTAAGGTTTTTAGGATTTGGAGTTTCTAAGGATTGCTCAAAGGGTACAGATCGCAAATGAAAGCTCAATCACAAACTACGAATGAATCGCAAAGTAAAGCTCTAATTGTCTAAGGAATTCGATAGCTTGTGTGTTCGTTGTGTACCCTTCAATCGTGAAGTGTTTCCTTCTATATAGACCCAATAATCGCTTCTACACTTCACAAGGAAAGTTAACACATAATATGCAAGATAAAGCTCAATAATCACGTGCATTAACTCAAACAATCATGCCAAGAATAAACCAATTAAGCTCAACGGTCATGCATGATCACTTACCATAAATACCACAGATTAACATTCATTCCACAATAATCTCATCCATTTGTCAGCATATTCCATATATTGCACTCAGCATATTATCAACGGTAAGCTCAATCAATTGATTTCTTTCCCAAAATATGACAACCAATTCGCACAAAGAAAGATTTGATCTACTGAGTATAATGCAAAGCATACTTTTCATGTATAGTAATCTCATCCTATTTCAGCACATTCCATAAATAGACTCAAACAGCATCTTACCACATATAAGCCCAATCAATTAATCACTTTCCATAATATGTATCCTAAGTCGCACAAGGAAAGCAGGATCATGATTCACTGATTTAAGAGTCACATAATATCGCACTCAATGGATATAACATTGATATTCTTTCCTAAAATAGATCAATCACGTTTCAACTCAATCAGAATATCTTTTCCGTATATATATATATATATATATATATATATATATACATACAATCATTCATATCAGGATGATCACGGCATTATCCTTTCCTAAAATAACTCATTCTCGCAGACAGTTTGCATATCACTCAATAATATATTTTCCATATATATCACGCAATGAGATTCCATTTATACGAAAACGTTCATAACAAGGTGATCACATAAATATTCCAGTTATGCACAAGATCACACATATTCGATTTTCTTAACAGTTTAATCACATTTAAACGCTTAATCGAATATTTTCACATACTTAAACATCACATAATGTGCATATCGAGTTTTCTAATTTGTATCCCCCCCAATTTACATAATTACTTGGAATAATCAAAACTCTCATAGTCATTTGGACCAAAAAGGTCTACAATTTTCATGCAAAGACAGCAAAATTTTACGAAATGCCTATCAAGCTTTGTTTCATGGTGGTAGAACAATATGATGATGGATACCTTTCGTTAGAGTTGAGCCTTGCTGCAAAGTACAAAGTCAGGGCGATCAACCAGCAATCGCTGAACGCAGCAACGCGTAAAAGCCAATCGCATCGATGCATCCCATCGCGGGCAAAGTTGATCCAGAGGGTTGGCTCTGGGAGTTCGGGAGGTACTTCCTCATATGGAAAAGATACTTTCCAGGTTCCACTTGGTCGTCCGTAGAGACACAGATTCTCCTTCTCTGAAATATATAAAAAAACAAACATTAGAGGATGAATTGAACAGAAGAAATGTATAGGGAAAAAGGAACTTATTTTGAACAAGTGTTGTCGCTATCTGTAGTTAGTTATAACTACGAGTTTCATCGAATATTTTTTTGTTTTTCCCAAAGTTGGAGCTAGGGTAAATCAGACAAGGCAACTGGCATACGTGTAAGTTGTAAGAGTAGTTCGAAACTGAACGTTTATGGAAAACTTTGAACAGAAAAAGCAAACAGACCGTTGAGAGTTCGGTATTTAGGATTTCTTTCGACGAATCGAAATTGGAAATGGGTACCGAACAACCAAACAGAGTCAAGAAACAATTACCGCCAAATTAGCCAACACCATCAAACCAAAATAAATAACCATAAAAACAGAAGATTAATTTGAAGTAGTAGATGACATTGAGGAATCCATATGATCATGATTCAAACCTTCCATGGAAACAAAATGAAAGCAAGCAAAGCTTAATCCTAATCAAATAAAACAGAAGAGCCAAAAAAATTTCCATTTGAATTACCAATTCCAGAATTAGACACATGTAAAAGAAACCTCAGCTTTTACGCACATCGACCAAAAACCTAAATTCCCGAAAGGGCGAAATCAACTATAGACTGAATCCGAATTAAAAGAAGAAAAAAGAAAAGTTACCTGGATCGTAGAGCGTGCAGAACTCCTCAATGTCTGTAAATAAAAAAAGAATAGGAAACATTAATCAGCCTTTAAATTCTTCCGAAAAGGTAACAACCGGTCTTTCCCTTTCCTTTTCTTTTTCAAGAATCGTAAGTTGGTTGTACATCAGAGTACCTTCAGTTAGAGCACGAAGAATTCCAGCTCGACGACCACTGTAATCCTTTGAGATCTCTTCCGCCGAACGAGGACTCGACGGAACTGAGGCCATCTTCGATCTACAGATCACTGAGCAAATTGAGTGAAAATTAACTTCGACGGATTTTGTGAAGGTTGGAGAAAGAGAAAGGCTGCCGAGTGTTGCATGTAATTTAACCACTCCTAACTTTGACATATTAGGTCCTTGGTGGAAAACCAAGGTTCTGAAACCGGGTTTTCGAACCGGACCGGAAATTTTAGTGGTTCAAGGTTTAGTGGTTTAACCGGTATCAAACCGGAGTAAAACCGGTATCTTAATATAATAAATATTTAATTTTATAAATGAATCAATCAAATAACATAGAAAATATACATATGTTTTGTGAACTTTGTCTAAATTATAATTTTATAAAATTAAAGGATAAAAGTGAATAAAGTAAATTGTGTTGGTCCTTAAAAATTATTTGTGCATAGGTTGTAAAATATTAAAACTGTCAATTCGGGGTCAAAATTGAATAGAAATAAGAAGTTGGGGAAAGAGTTAATTATAAAATCGGATATAATGGGTTATCTGAGATTAGAACCCATGCCCATAAGATGATATTTGACGCCTAGACCAACAGACCAACCCATGTTTTTGTTAATTTTGTTCTTTTTGACCAAATTATTCATAATCTAATTGTTTTTCTATTTTTTTTTTAAAAATGAAAACCAGACCGGGACCGGACCAGATTTTCGGCCGGCTCGCGGTTTTCCTGTCCGATCGGCCAATCCGGTCCGGTCTTCAAAACCTTGTGGAAAACAACATCTTTTCACTCCCTGCTTTTTTTTGCAGAATTATTTTAAAGCTATATTTTAAACTCCTGAAAACCCATGTTGGATGACTAATGTAGTGATTGAATTTAATTTATATTATACATGTTGAATAATTGATGCTTCAACAGTTTCTTTCTTGGTCTTTTCTTCGTTTTAGTTCTCAGATAGATAGTTAAATTAGCAAGCCATAACACTATCGTCTTTCATCCAATCGGTCTCAATATTAATCACATGTACCAAGTTATGATACGAGCTTAAAACCTTCCACCACATTCAATTTAATATTAACACTAAGATCAACTCCGACAGAGGAACGCACACGCATATTTTCCTCCGACATATGCTAAAACCGGAACTTAAATTGAGTTTATGATAGTTTCTCTCTCATGACTCATATCTACTATTCATAATCTGAAAATTTTGGGAAATTCTCACTGGTACCCTCGAGGTTTCGAGTTTTCCCATTGAGTACCCAAAGTTTTTTTCAATTCCCTCTGGTATCCTCGAGGTTTCGACTTTTTCCCGTTGGTACCCAAAATTGGATTTAAAATAATTAAAATAATCATAAATTCAAAAATAAAATATTTTTTACTAAAAAAATAATTTTAATTTTATAATATAGTATATAAACTAAAAATTAAATATGCAAAAAATAAAAAAAATCAACAGGGATAGTGGAGATTGGCTTGTTACTTGAATCTGGATCTCCTAGGTAAAGAAATTTCTGAAATGGTCGGTTGGTTGTTTTTTGTTGAGAGTGGTGGCGCTTGGCTTGGCTAGTTAAAATTAAAATTCAACTATTTTTCGATTATGTTTTTAGATTTTTGGCATATAGTGTTATTTTTTATAATTAATTTTTATTTGCATATTTAATTTTAGAGTTTTTGCATATTTAATTATTTAGTTTATATACTATTAAATTATTGTTTTAACAAAAAATATTTATTTTTGAATTTCTGATTATTTTAAATTTTTCGGAAAATATTTTTAAAAATATTTTTATAATTTTACATACTATATTTTATAACTAAAATTATTTTTTTAATAAAATATTCTATTTTTGAATTCCTGATTATTTTAAGTATTTTAAATCCAGTTTTGGGTACCAACAGGAAAAACTAGAAACCTCGAGGTACCAGAGGGAATCGAAAAAAACTTTGGGTACCAACGGGAAAACTCGAAACCTCGAGGGTACCAGTGGAATTTCCCTAAAATTTTTAAGCCTTACAAATTGTCCCCTTAAATGCTAATAATTATCTTTTCAACATAAGAAGGTTTTAATTAACTTTTGTTATTTATCTTATTCCTTTATATTTGGCCACAAAAGGCATCAATATTAATATTTTACAAATTTAGCACATTAAAAAGGACATTAAAGTTAGTGGGAATTGAAAATTAGCATATAAGCATGGAATTAAAAACATCTTGAATAACATACAAGCATGAAAAATAAAAATACAATCATAGTTAACGAAACTGAAAATAGCATGAAAATTCTAAGGAATATTTATTTCTCCAGTTTTTTGTGCGTATGATTTTATCATTCATCATAAATTTTATTGCACGTTTTCCCAACCAAATTTAAAATAGTAGCCTGGTCTAATTTGTCATTTTGTAAAATATGTGTTCAAACGTAATAAAAGTTGATGTGGAAATGAATATTGTGATAATATTCTTGGAGTTTGGAAATAGTGTAACTACTGGGAAAAAATTACTGTTTGATGCAACACTACTGCAAAATGTGTTTGAGAATTGATTTTACTGTTGGAGATGGCCTAACACTCATCGTTACTCATTAGAAACCAGAGTTTTCAAGACCGGATCGGACCTGCCATTCGGACTGAGAAACCGTGAACCGGCCAAAAATCCGGTCCGAACCCGATTCGGTATAATGATAATTAAGAAGAGAAAATGAAAAACTAGAAAAATGAAATTTTGGACTGAAGTTAGCTTATGGCTCGACTCATATATTTTCTTGTTTTAATTTACTACTAGGTGTCGCCCTGTGCGATGCACAGGGTCAACTTGTTCATCTGACTGTTCGTTGCGTTTTGCTTGGCGGAGAAAAATAATATCGTATTTCTTCATAAAGGTTATATAACAACGGAGACATGCTTGGTAGCGTAATTCGCATAAACGTAAGGCTCTGTGCTACAGGTGTATGGACAAAATGCATCTTATGCTTATCAATCAATTGCTGAAATTGGTAAAGTAAAATTCTCAGCAGTATTTAGAAATAAGTTATTTGAATACAGTATTATACATCTTTCAGTGGGAAAGTAATTTCCCCACTAATTATTTTGGTGAATTTTGTTGAATACTTCCCGGCAAACTATGTTGGTAACCTCGTCGTCGCTCGGTAACGTAATACGTAAGGCTCTGTGCTATAGGTGTATGGAAAAATGCATCTTATGCTCATCATTCAAGCTGAAATTGGTGAAGTAAAATTCTCAGCAGTATTTAGAAATAAAGCATTTGAATATAGTATTATACATCTTTCAGCGGGAAAGTAATTTTCCCACACTAATTATTTTGTTGAATGTTGTTGAATACTTCCCGGGAAACTATGTTGGTAACCTCGTCGTCGCTCAGTAACGTAATACGTAAGGCTCTGTGTTATAGATGTATGGACAAAATGCATCTTATGCCCATCATTCAATTGCTGAAATTGGTAAAATAAAATTCTCAGCAGTATTTAGAAATACAACATTTGAATACAGTATTATACATCTTTCAGCGGGAAAGTAATTTTCGCACACTAATTATTTTGGTGAATGTTGTTGAATACTTCTCGGTAAACTATGTTGGTAACCTCGTCGTCATCTGCACCGTCTTCATGCATGCATAACACCTTAATTCCCGTCGATGATGTCACGCGAGAAAGTGCAACATACAACTGCCCAAGCGTGAAAACAGGTCTTGAAATGCACGCCTACTCTCTTTAGGCTCTGTCTTTGACTTTTGTTTATTGTCATAGCGTAGCAAGCTTTCTGTGAAAACTGACGATGGCGGAGTTTGAACGGCCATGTTGTGTCCGATGGAGAAAGGATGATTCTTGGTATTAGAACCTTTTTTCCCTATCTGAGTACCTGTTAAAATTTCTGCATCAACTACTCTTCTCCCCAAATGTGATACAATCATCATTTTTCTGTTGCACAAACCATCCATCTGGTTGATGTTCCTCAATAACATGACAGGAATTGCAGGCTTCAATGTTAGCTTATGGTTTGGAATACCAGAAATTTCAAGAGTGTTTAGAAACTCAACTGTATACATTGTGTCCATGTTGTTCTCCAATTTAGCATCTAGCTCAACACTGCCTGCAATTAGATATTCAGTAGGAAGGCCATGCGTTATTGATATAGCATGTAACTGTTTACTTCATCTACCGTTTGGTTTCATGGCGTCAGTATTGCTCTTTCTCTGATATACTCATGCTCTGTCATACGATCTTCAAAATCTGAGGATTAATATACATATCCTCTGGCATTTTCACTGTTTCATTGGATCTATCCGTGTCCTCCCGCATATTTCCATCTCCAACTTTTAAAATCCACTTGGCAAACTCAATTTCAGAGTAATGTAATCTCATGTTTTGCGACAACGTGTAGACGCGACAGTCGTCCCATAAATATGAGCGATTAATGAAAGCATCTACTGTATCTTGTCTTGATCCTCAAGCTATTACTGGCAGGTTTTGCCTGAAATCACCACCCAGCAATACGGTTTTGCCACCAAAAGGTCCAACATCTACGACGACGTTTGCAATAGACATTAGGTCTCTCAGTGTTCTGTCTAACACCTCAAATGCGTATTTGTGAGTCATTGGAGCCTCATCCCAGATAATTAGCTCTGAACGTTTGAATAATTCAGCCAGCATCGTTCCATGCTTTATATCGCACATAGAGGTTTCTTGGAGAGTTATTGGAATCTTAAATCTGGAATGTGTTGTCCTTCCACCGGGTAGTAGTAATGCCGCTATACTTGAAGATGCAATCGGGATGACAATTCGACTCTCTGATCTTAATTTTGTGATTAACGTCTTGTAAACGTGTGTTTTCCCCATCCCTCCAGGTCCGTATAAGAAGAATAAGCCTCCTTTATTGTTGTGCACTGAGTGAATAACGTCATCGAACAATCTCTGTTGCTCTTCATTCAGAGTATCAATAAGACGTTGGTGTTCAATTGTGTTCTCTTCAATGCTGTAATTTGTTTCTTCAATGAGCATCCTGTTGCTAAGTTGTTTTAGGAATCGTCTTTGAGGGAGTAGGCATCGGTGGGAAATCTGAAAGTGTCTTCGAACTCGGTATCATGATTTTTTCAATCTCTGCAAGTGTAGTTTTTCAATTGATCATCTGTAAGGTGCAGTTCAGTTATGCCAAATAGACGTCGTTGTTGTATTAGAACGTCTTCAGAAAGATTCTTCCAACAGCAGTTCTAGAGGTTCAAGGGATCTGTGACTTTGTAGAAAATCAATATAGTAACAAATAGTTGTCGAAGCTGATTTGGCGAAGCCCATTGAGCAGCTTCATCCATAGCCTGATGCCCTCTGAATCACCATCTAACTATCCCCTTTTATAGCACGAGTCCTTGAAAGTCTACATAACTTGCCCGTTTACTGTATGTATGTCCGGATACAATGTTGTTCCTTTGACCATAGTAACATTCTCATGTAATATATTTCGCCAGCTGTTGGATGTATGTTCACTATCCTGCCAATGATAAACCCTTTCTTTCGCGGTGTCCATGCCTTGTTAGATGCATTCCATACAAACTTCGTTGGAAACTGTACTAAGTAAGATTCGTTGCCTCAGGATCGAACTTGTTTGTTTCCAACCACTCTGTGAACATAGTCTTTTGAATTCCACTTGCAGCCATCATGTTCTGAAGATTGGCAGATTCATCATACAGCAAACTCTGTTGGCCTTTTAAATGAATTTAAAGCCTCTGTACAGCAGGTTTTCGGTGGTGGATGTCGAACGCTAATATTCTCCACATTGCTTCACAAGCAGATAAATATCTACAATCTAGAAATCTTGATATTTCGTCACCATGTCGGGGGGTTTTCCCTGTGGATTGTGTGTTTGCGGACTCAATTATCGTCGTCGCCTTGTCAACTCACTTTGTGATATATTTGAACAAAACTTTATTGCCCTTGTTGTGTTGCACCATTCCACGTTAATATGTGCCCTATATTTTTCAACATTGCCAGGTTATGCGGTACCACGTCACTGTTGTCGAGGACGACGTATTTTTTAAGGATAAATCTACCATCATTCCTCCGTCTATAACGCTCACATCCGGACTCGTCAATCGTTGTCCTAGCATTATACTGTTTTGGGAAGTACTGCATCTGTTTTTTTTTTCATGCATGGAGAATGTGATCCATTGAAACCACACGGTCCATGCATAATGAATTGTTCGACCAAAGCATATCCTTCTTCATCAATTTGGCGGTCCGGAATCTCTGCCGAAATAATTGCATCAACCTCTGCAGGAGTAGGCTTGGCGGCTGCTCGATTAAGCCATAGCAGTACATGGGCATGTGGCAAACCACATTTCTGGAATACAATAATATACAATGCTGCATTGCCGACAAATATATGAATTGTTAGAAATGTTTACGCAATTACTAAAGCTATTGCGTAAATGACATACAAGCCTTAATATTAGCAAATAAGCATCCAATGCGAATGTCTGCCATCAGTTGTTCTAACTTTATCTTGACATTCGGCATTGCAGGTCAAGTCTTTCGTTGGGCACGTCATCACCATATGTTTGAAGATGAACTGCGATCTCTTCCCAGTTTGGACTTGCTCTTATTATTATGAATAGATGTGGGTTGTCGTACCATCTGCATAAGGCGAGAGCATCATGATAATTCTCTACCATATATCTCGGAGATCCCGTAAAAGATGAAGGCAAAATTATTTTTTTCCCAAGCGATCTTGCATCCATCTCTCCCTTTGATACTGCATCGCATATGTTGCTATAAAGTTCTGTCCTCAACATCTTCTGATTATTTCTGACCCAACGCAATCTTTCATGTTCTATGGTTGTATATGCATCAACTACATATAGGTGAAAAAGACGGCCTGCTACCATTTCCTTGAGACAATGTAGTTTGTATTTGGTAAGCATAAAACTCCCTCATTGTTATACATTTCCTCTTCAACGTTGCATGCAGCATTCCGTTGTATGGGATCTGATCGTGGTAACCAATTTCACCAAAAGAAAAAAGCAACGGGTACTGCATTGCCACGAAAGAAGGATGTGACTCGTTAATTCTTTGAAGTTGGCCATTTTTCATCTAGACAATTATGTCTCGTTCCCCAGTTGTTATCGGCCGGTCGCCGACTACTAGTCCTGCAATTTCGTCTGTTGTGGGTAGGTCATATTATCTTTGGTGGCGTCCATGACCTATCAGCCTTATAGATAATTCAGTTGCCCCTTCGGCTTCGTACCTGTCTCTTGCCATCATGATGATTTTATCCAGCTCATTGTTCACATCTAGCATTGTAATTAGTTTGGCTATTACATCTGTATTCAAACTCTCAGAGCTTTCTCTAGAAAGTGTGTTCATTCGGTTGGAGACTTCATTTGCAGTGTCGTAAATGTATAGCTGAGCAAATTTTGGCTTATCTCCTTCAGTTGGAAGCAAATTTTGTCCGTGGATCCTGTAAACATAAGCGCCTGATTTTGGTTTGACTAACGTGTCAACTTTTGCTCCCATGGATGTAAATGCAAGAACTAAGTATAAACCCTGATGTACTGTCGAAATGATATATCAGAAATCATATTGAGCAAGTATTGAGGTGGCTGCCTCGATGGGGGTAGCGACACTCTACCCTGGTTGCAGCATATAGTGTAGAGCAAAGTTTTTCCGCGGTCTTGTTTTTTTGTCATGCTTTCCAAACCAGCGCGTCACAGAAATGGCAACGAAGAAGCTCCTCTTTTACATATTATACGGAGGGTAAAATGCTTGTTCGTCGTCATCGATCACTTTCTGCAGTCAACGTTTAACAATTTCAACAGCAGCTAGCATGAATGTTTTTGTTTGGTGATATGTTGCTCAAACTTTATTTGCATACCATCTCGTGTTCCTAGGTTTTGTTTATCGCTCTCTGTAATCCTCAACCGACGTTTAGACTTCATGATTTCCAAACGATTATGTCTTGCAATTTTGGCTTCATGGGATCGTGAGTTTTGAGGAAATAACAAATGCATGCTGTCGTCTCGTGTTCCTGCAAATGCGTGCAACTTCTAATTTATTAATAAAACACTATGCATGAAAATAATGGAAGGGTTTGCGTATAAATTTGTTGAATACATTACCGATGGTGACGTTGATGTTGGACATTTTTTTGTCAATCTTTAGGTAATGTTCATTGACTACATTACCTAAGTCATCACGCTGATGCGCGTAGACTGAAATCTGCCTGTCCTTCTCCTCCACCAACTGAATCCTGGCATCACTCAACTTTGAGCTTTCCTCCACGAGTGCTAACCTCCCATCAATTTTGCCGAGAACTGCTCCCACTCTCTCATTAGTCGCAAGTGATTGTTGCGAGTGGTTATGATCTCTCTCATTTTCGGCAATTCGGCGAGGATGGTTAGCGATTGTGGATCGGTTGCATCGGAGGCATCTGCTGTATTTAGCTGCAAGGCACTTTTTCAATTTTCACTCCTCTCGAGGGCCTCGCAGAGGTTGTTGCCTGGTGATCTGCTTGCTGAAATGGCGCAGTTGATATTTTGTTGCATCCTTTAAAAGTGATATGCTAGGTAATAAATTCGACATTCAATGTTTTACATAATTGAAGGATTACCTGAGTGGTTTTATCTCTCCGAATAGCTTGCGGAGAATTCATACCACTTCGTTAGTGGACAGGCCCTCTGGTGCGGCAGCTTGACGATGTTTTTTCGACATATTCGTTTCAGTCATTGCCTGCAAAGATGATGGTTTTTGACCAATATGCGTATGCTCAGTGTCATCCTCGTCTCGACTTGCCCGATTCGAACGTCTCGTAATTCTGACTTGTGCGGCGGACAACATCGACGGATCTCTATGCTGATCAGGAACGTCCGCATGCAATGGTTCGCAACCAACGATCTTTGAGTCAGAGATTGAGATATGGTGGAGGGAGATTTGCCCTTGCATTTAGGTTTCTCATCACGTACATGAGACCCTTGTTTCGGTGTGTTGGTAAGATTAGCCTTCGATGGAGCTGTTTTTTCTTCGGTGTATCATGATGGGAAGAATCTGCGGCACCTGACTCGTCAGTAACTTCAGTCGTAGGCTGTTCACGCGCTTTGATGTTCTCAGACGGAACACACATTACTGTAACTCCACTCAATGGAAGCGAGGTTATTTCCTGGAGGAGCTCATTGTCATTAGTAGATACGAACTGACTGGGGTCATGAAAGAACGATGCATGTTCTTCGACCGTAGGCGGTAACAGGCTCCTTCCGACGCCTGATGAAGAAGCTGCTTTCACAATGTCACCCATCGTCAGAGATCCCTTCGTCTTCCAATCATTTGTGTACCAATAACACATGCGGGGTCTTGGAGTACCCTTCAGATGATGTCGCTTCGCAAAGTTCTTAGCAATACTAAGTATACACTCATACGCAAGCACTTGAGCCAAAGCAGATGATAATGCCATTTGAAATGATTTGAATCACAATAAAACAATAATTAACATTCACATTAAATTTCGAAAAACAAATGATTACCTGGAGTGGGTGTACAAACCCACCAAGTCCAATACCACGACAATGTTCCTTCTGACCAACTCTTGTAGAGCCTTCCAAATAAGTGAGGTCTCTTTTCAAAGCAGACATAACTTCTTCAAATGCAAGAGAACCCCACGAAAATTTGTTGAATTCGTCGAAGTCCTCAACTAAGTAAAGCAGAGCATGATCCACCATAGCATTCCGATAGCTTCTTCTTTGCAACACTCCAACTACGAACATCAAGCTAGCAATCTTCAGTTTACATGGGCTGATTTGGTGTGAATTTTTGATAATGCTTCGGTCAGGTCATCCAGCGTAATCCGTGTGTTATTCCAAAGTGCCTCTTAATAATGGCTTCATTCTGCTGAAATGAAGGATCTTCACCAAACTTCAGACCAGTTAACAAATAATATTCTATAGCTGAGAAACGCAGCGGTTTTCCCTCTATCACCATCCACAGCTCATGAATCATCGTCTGCTACTTGAGATTGCATAAGGAACCATATCAACTGAATTGATAGTTGGTACTGTGATGCACACTGAATGAGTTTTTCGAATGGACTCCTTTCAACCATAGCCTCTACTTCTTTCCATTCAGCATTTCTAAATCTACTCGCTCATATTCTTGTATTCGCCAATTACTGTCGGTTTACATGGAACAATTTCCTCATGCTGAAGTTGATGTTCAAGAACAACCTGTTTCTGCAAAAGGAATATATCGTTACTTTCTGGCAATTTAACATTGAGATGGAATCACAAATTAGATTTCTATTTATAATTACAGTTACAGGAAAACAAAGAGACATAATAGTTATCATGAAGAGGCATGTAATTTGGACGGGACGTTTGCAATGCACTCGCGAATGTGCATAGAAACACATAATGTCGACGAGACTTTTCGCTACACTCATTAGAGTGAATCGACCCATAAATACCTATAGTATGAGTTTGTGAAGCCACATCACCAACGCAAGCCTCTCAAGCTAATCAGAGCGTAGGATAATTTTTTATTATTTTTCGAATTATTTTCGTGTGTCTATGTTCAATGTATTTAACTTTTGAGCTGCTCTGCGATGCTGAAATGCTGACGTGCCATGTTGTGGTTGAGTTTATTTCCTTTTCAACAGAAGGCGGGCCAACAGTCTTCAGTCTTGGGTAGCATTCATTGATGTTTTAGTATGTTTTGTTGAGGGTATTCCAAGAGGCCTTCGATGCAAGAGTTAAATTTAGTGATTTTCTATGTCGTTCAGTGTATCTCCCCAATATTTAATGTATCAATTTATGAGAAACGCTTGCCCTCTGCATTTATTGCCAAAGCTGATGTGCCACATGGTTGGAGCATAACAGTTCTGCGAATGTTTAACATTCAATGTTCTTTTAGTAAATTTTTGTTAGGGGTATTCCAAGAGACATTTGAATGCAATCATGTTTTTGTCCGTTTCACTTAATATTAACATTGTGATGTCACAAACTGACGATTAACTTATATTTGCAAGTATAAAAAATATCCAGTTGTTCCATGGAACAAATTACATGGCATCAAAGCGAAAATAACATGAACACATTATAACGCAGACACGCAAATACACACTCATTACTAATCTTAACATCAGCCTTACACGGGTCACTCCCAAATAAACTGGTATACAAAACCTCAGCAAACAAATACATGCATGAAAACTACTGCATTTATAATATTGTCACTTCCACACAATAAGAATATTAACTGCTGATGGAATTTGTATGGAATTTATATCGTTGCACATAGTAATAATAATGTGGTGTGATAAAGGGACTGTTGCAACCTATATTTGTACATAAAACAAAACCATAAATTCATTCCATTAAACAAAATTACATGTTTTCAAAATCAGAATTACATTAACACATAAGAACACAGACACACAGTAGCGACACACTGATCGCTGACTCACTACTATTGGAGAAGGTGGCACCCAATCTTGTAAGAAACAAAAGCGTCGATGCAAGCATACTCGATCTGAGCGAAGCTAAGAACTCTATTCTCCCAATTGCTCATTGTCACGCGCTTGGGCTTGCTCATCACCATCCCACAAAGCACTTGAGCAAGTTCTTTCAATCCTGGTCCTCGAAAATGCCCGGCGGCCAACGTGATTTTGCGACAGATGCCACATCGACGAAATTCCCCGAGTTATACAATGCGTTGTCACGGGTTAGCATGGCCATGTCTTCGCCAACCGCAAGCCGATGAAGGTGATGTTAGGGTTCAACATGAAATCTTTGAGGCATTTACTGGTTTCGTCTAGATGAGCAAGCTGGATAATTATGCATTTACTATCGATGTACAATTGCAAAGTGACTGCTTTGTTGACTCCGCCGCGAGTCCAAACGGGCCGGCACTCGACGTCGAGGTCAACCAGTGTCGGGCTTGAACGTCAATTTCTTCAATCCATTTGATCACGCTACTCGAGTCGCTAGTCACAGTGGTTACAATGATCGTATTGCAGAATTCTACATTATATATCCTCGTGGTTGTTCCAGTTGGTATTCTCGACAACCTATCCATTTTTTTGTTTGGCATCTTCCACTGTAGGATTGGAAAGTTGGTGGTTTTTATAGTCACAATTGTAGGAAAACAGATACATGTCATAGACGACCTTTTCAATGCACTTGTTAATGAGTAGCACGAAATGGGGACGTGACTCATCGAATGCATTCGATAACGTGTATTAATACATGCATACTCATAATGTGATTTGAATGAGCACGAACTCAAACAGTCATATCATTTACTACAATATCAAACGTCACCAAAATAAATTTGTTTGCATTAAACATTGACGAACCTTGTATGCAATTTGTACGGATCATTGTATTGATTACCTAAATAAAAGATTTCATCATCCAGAGTCTTTTTATAATATAATGTCGAAGTGATAAAACGTCCATTCAATTAGTTCAACAGAATCATAAGGCACCCAACCGCAAACTTAGATTGGCACATAAAATACTCATACACAGTTGAAGTAAAACAAGCAGACATATTACCTAATGTGTATGGAATGACGAAATGGTGGTGTGACTCCCCGAATGCAATCGATAGCATGTACAGAACAATGCATTCTTTACTTAATACGATGTGACAAATACTTTGTAGGCGACCTTTTCAATGCACTTGTTAATGTGTATGGAACTTGTATGCAATCCGTACAGAATACTGTATTGATTACCTAAAATTATGAACTGGCCTAATGCATGCAGCTCGCACTCAGTTTATCTTGCATAGCAGTGCCATGAAGGTGCTAATCATTCAATACTTTATAGCACAATGAAGTAACTCCATATTGATATTGCCATGAAGATACTAATCATTCAATACTTTATAGCACAATGAAGTAACAACATATTGATATTATTGCACGCATATAACGCGATAAACATATTGTATTAGAATATTAAGAGGAATTGTGCGACACGTGAAACATCACAGTAGCGTTACACTGGTTATATTATAAAGGTTCGGATTGTTATATGAGGCTGCCGAAAGTTAAATATATCACGACACAGTGCGATAATTTCTTATGGTCATTATTAGACACACATAGCGCAACCAGCATATTGTATTAGAATATTAAACAAAGTTGTCCAACACATCAAACAACGTATGACCTAATAGACATAGGATACTTATACCCAAGACAATATTAAATATAGGATCATCCGGTCACTTAACTTAACAATGTAGCGAAATTGCATGCAGCTCTCACTAAGTTTATCCTGCATAGCATTGGCATGAAGGTGCTAATATACTTTATGTCATAATCAGATAACTCCACGATATTGCATAGCATTGTCATGCTCAACGTTCAATACTTTGTGTCACAATCAGATAACTGCATAATGATATTATTGCATGCATACAGCGCAATCAGCATATTGCATTAGAATATTAAGGGAATCTATGCAACACGTGAAACTTCACACAGTAGCATTACACTGATTGTATTACGATGATGCGCATTGTTCAACACCTCAAGACACAAAGATAATTCCTTCTAGTTATCACTGCACATGTAATACCGGTAATATTTTAATACGGGATTTTGTTGTATAAAATATGTAGATTTTGTAAAGAAACTAAAGTGTTGAAGTGAAAATATAATTTTCGCTAGCTGAATTAATTTCGAATTTGAACAAAGAGTAAACTACAAAAGATATAATTAGCACAAATTAATTGGGCTTCACTTAATACATAAAAGTTAGGCCCAAAATCATTAAAAGATAACAATGAAAGAGTTTACTTAAGCTCAGGGGAAACGTTCATCATCAAACACCTAGTCTGATCGATCACCAATCCCAAAGTTTCATATATATCTAAATAGCAAACCACGAAACCCTTAATTGCATAAGAATAAAGAATTAAAATAACATAGAAGAAAGGAGAGATTCATCCAAGGGCAAAGAAGCTTTCGAAATTCAACTCATTAAGCAAATCTATTCCAAACGTGAACTAGGTAAATTATCTCATCTATCACATGAAAATCTTATATATTCAGTATGCTAAAGTTATCATTATGCTTTATATAAGTACAAAGTAGTTCTGGAAAATATTCAAAATGCTTAAATAGCTTGGGTAGCGTTATTGTGTGGCTAAAGATAAATATATAGTGTTTGCATGACTTCAAATGCTAGGCTTGAATTTCAGATTTTCGGACATATCATGATAGGTGTAAACTGATGAACTTTGGTGATTTTCTGTGTAAGAACAAGGAGTAAAACCATAGTATTATATAGTTATGTTTCAACAGTGGAGAGTCTTCGGTATAAAAGGAGGTTCTTAGCATCGACATTAGAAAGTTTTCGATGGCATCTTATTATTAAAAAGGATTTCGGTGTTTAGCTGTTTGACCATTTGAAATTTCGCAACCTTAGTATTTAATACTACAAAGTCTTCGGTAAAGTATCAAGAGTTCGATCAGTCATGAAGATTTCGAGGTCGGTTACTCATAGATGTTTCGCCAATAACAACACCTATAAAGTTTTCGTCCTTTATAAAAATTTCGAGATGAATTATGAAAAGACTTCGAGATATATAATAAAAGTTGGCATAAGATCTCGATAACTAGTAGGAATTCGATAACTTCATGAAAGATCTCGACATTTACCTTTTAAAGATCTCGACATCTATAAACCTCGAGATATGATAGAGCTCGACATAAGTAAGAATTCGACACTGCTTTTCAACCAAATATCTCGATATTTACAAAGAAATTTTCGGTACTTATATTTAAAACTGTCCGATATCATCTATCTCAAAGTTTTGAATATTTAGTAAATTTTTAGCATTTTTAGGAATTTTAGGGTTTGTGATATTTTTAATATTTTGATAATTAAGATTCAAGAATTTTAGACTGTATTATTCCAGAGTTATTACAGATACTAATAATATTTATTATATTCAGAGGATCGATATATAGGGACTACACCAGACCTCTTATTCGACGATAGTAGGAGGACAGGTAGGTGGATCATCCATCTACAATGCGTAAACACAGATGTGCATTATATGCTTTTATGTGCTTTTATGTGACTCGATGATTTTCGTGATTTATATGAGTTACGTGTTTTACGTGTTTTACGTAAATTTCATGCGAACTATGTTCTTACGTGTTATTACGATTATATGCATGGCATATGCATATCACAATAGATTGAGAGATGATTTCCACCGTATTGAGACGGTGATGACTCGACTTATTGGCAAGCGGGTAGCGAGATGATTTTGATTTTGTTTAAGGTTGGGCTCGTATGGCACTAGGCGGGAGACATACGTGAACGATCTGTCTACTCGAGTGTGGTTGATCTGAGGTGCCAAACCGCCGGGGGATACGGGTATATTTATCCATGGTATTGATACGGGTCTGACCGCCCAGGATACGGGTGTGATCACCCAGGGGATACGGGTGTTATCACCCATGATAGTGGATACGGGTGGAATTTCGTGACCACCCATGATATTTATTACATATGTTGGTGCTGAGCCTGACCTAGGGCCTTATGTTGTATGATATATGTGAGATAGGATGTGGGAAAAGAGAGAGTGTGCATTGACATGTGAGATGTGGGAACTGGGATTGAGTGCAGACTTGCATACATGCATTTTATTCACCTACTGGGCAATTCGCTCAGTGTTTACGTGTTGTAGGTACTGAGTCTGACGCCGATACGCGTCAAGACTGAGGCGGCTGGTGGCGGTGCTCCACGGACTTTTGAGGGCAGGGCGGTACATGGATGAAGACCTGTGGAGCGGCGTTAGGGTTTTTGATCTTTTGGCATTTTGGGGCTACGCCCTTTTGTACAGATACCACTATGTAAAATAATATTTTTGTTGTATTATAATACCTTTTACGAAAAAGTTTTTTTTTGTTAGACGGGTCTTCCGCGACTTACGTTGCGAAAATTCGCCACTAATTATGATTAGAAAGTGAGGGTCGCCACAGGTGGTATCAGAGCGTAGGCTTTAGATTCTGAAGACTGTCCATGTACTGCCGCTCAAAAGCCTGGAGAACCAGCCTGGCCTGTAAGTTCAAGTCTATTATGTGATGACTACGTGATATTTGATATATATGTTTTATATAAATAATTGTAGAAGATAGTTGAAAATGCCAAGGACACGTAGAGAAGTTGGCGAATCTAGTCGTAGGGTGGGGTCTGAATCCCCACCGAATGACGACAGCTCTACTATCCATCGATTGACCGATCTGATCCGACGACAGTCCGATCAGATTAATGACCTTGTTCACCGTCAGAACTCTTCGGAACGTCATGCGTCCCCAGCATTAGAACGTGTAGAAGCTGCCGGGGAGACGTTCCAAAGGTTAAACCCCCTACATTTGAGGAAGCCGCCGATCCTACCTATGCGGAGGATTGGCTTAGGACCATCTAGACAACATGTTTCGCATAAGTCATCTACCTGATACCGAAATGGTGACGTGTGCCGCTTTTATGATGCGTGGGAATGCGGGCTACTGGTGGGACACCATCGAAGTACTCGAGGATCCCACCACCATGACCTGGGAAAGATTTAAGACGCTTTTCCGAGGAAAGTATTTTACAGCACCGGATAGGGCGCAAAAGCTGAATGAGTTCATTAACCTCAAACAGGGAGGGTTGCCAGTGGCAGACTACATCCGCAAATTTGAACAACTCTCGAGGTTTGCGCCCCATATAGTGGCTACTGATGAGCTGAAGATCGAGCATTTTCTGGAAGGTCTCAAGCCTGAGATCTTCCGAAGCGTAAGTATGTATGACACCGAAGGGAAAACCTATGCACGTATTGCGGAACGAGCTATCCTGGCCGAGAAGGCGGAGAGTAGGGTCGCAAAGGCGCATGATGCGAAACGAAGAGCAGAAGGACAAGGAGGAGGAAATCAAAAATGCCAATTCTTTAGCAAAGGGCCAAACTATCGCGGGAATCAACAAGGTCAACAGAATTGGCGACCGAGGCCAAACCAAGGACCGATTAATGTTCCGAACCGACCCCCGAGCACCGCCCCGCAGTGTCAACAGTGTGGGCGCTATCACTATGGAGTATGTCGTGGAACAGGACCACCACAGTGTTCTGATGCGGACAGATTGGACATTTGGCTAGAACGTGCTACGTGAACGTGCCTCAAGCTTCGAACCAACCGTTAGTTCGACCCCCCCAGTGCCAGCACGAGTCTTTACGCTGACAAATGAGGAGGCTGAAGCGAATCCTTCTGTAGTGACAGGTACGTTGACTATCTATAACGTGCCCACTTCTGTGTTGATTGACTCTGGGGCCACACATTCGTTCGTGTCGGCCAAGTATGTGGAAAAGGTGGGAGTTTCTACTACCTTATCTAAATACAATTATGTGGTTACCTTGCCACACGGTGATGCAACGTGTACTAACCAAGTGCTAGAAAGATGTTCTGTGAATATTGAGGGTAGAAATCTGAGTGTCGACCTAATTGTGATCCCAATGAACGACTACGAGGTTAGCTTTGGGATGGATTGGCTTTCGAGATACGGAGCCATCATAGATTGTAACAAGAAGGTCGTAAAATTTCAACTGTCCGAGGAAGGAGTGTTCACTTTTTCGGGAAAAGCCAATTCGAATCGTATTCCACGAATCTCTGCGCTGAAGGCTCAACGACTATTGAGGTCCGGTTGTGAGTCTTATCTTGTGTATGCGGTAAAGGCAGAGGAATTACCTCAGCCAGAACTGAAAGAGGTACCGATAGTTAAGGAGTATGCTGATGTATTTCCCGATGATCTCCCGGGGTTACCCCCTGATCGAGAAATACAGTTTACAATAGATCTAATGACGGGTCCGCCCCAATCTCTAAAGCTCCTTATCGCCTAGCACCGAACGAACTGAAAGAATTGAAAGAACAGTTAGAGGACTTGCTGTAAAAAGGGTTTATTCAGCCCAGCTTTTCACTGTGGGGAGCACCAGTCCTATTTGTGCGAAAGAAAGATGGGTCGATGCGACTATGCATCGATTATAGGGAGCTGAATAAGATCACGATCAAGAATAAATACCCGTTACCAAGGATCGATGATCTATTCGACCAACTACAGGGTGCTACGGTATTCTCGAAAATCGATCTCCGTTCGGGATACCATCAATTAAAGATCAGGGAGATAGATATTCAAAAAAAAATAGCGTTCAGTACGAGGTACGGCCATTACGAGTTTTTGGTCATGCCCTTCGGACTGACAAATGCCCCTGCTGCATTCATGGACCTTATGAACCGAGTCTTTAAAGACTATCTCGATAGTTTCGTAATTGTCTTTATTGACGATATCCTGATCTATTCCAAGACGAAGGAAGAACACGAGAATCATTTACGAATCGTCTTAGGAATACTACGGGAAAAACAACTCTATGCCAAATTCAAGAAATGTGAATTTTGGCTTGAGCAAGTAGCCTTTTTGGGACACGTGATTTCTGGGAATGGAATCTCTGTGGACCCGAGTAAGATTGAGGCCGTGAACAATTGGCCACTACCGACTACTCCGACTGAGGTTCGAAGTTTCCTAGGACTTGCGGGATATTATCGTAAGTTCATAGCTGACTTTTCTAGCATCGCCTCCACGTTGACGAACCTTACAAGGAAGAACGTACCTTTCAAATGGACTGAGGCGTGCGAGCAAAGCTTTCAGGAGCTGAAGAAGCGACTTACTTCAGCCCCTATTTTGACAATACCATTGGGAACCGGAGAATTTGCAGTATACAGCGATGCTTCGAAGAATGGCTTGGGTTGCGTGCTGATGCAGAACGGAAAGGTGATTGCCTATGCGTCACGACAGTTAAAGGAATATGAGAAGAACTAACCCATGACCTAGAACTGGCAGCAGTGGTTTTCGCTTTGAAGATCTAGAGACATTATCTCTACGGAGAGAAATGCGAAATCTTCACAGACCATAAAAGCTTGAAGTACTTCTACCAGAAGGAGTTAAACATACGGCAACGACGATGGCTGGAGCTCGTAAAAGACTACGACTGCGTTATCAATTACCATCCAGGCAAAGCAAACGTAGTCACAGACGCGCTCAGTCGAAAGGCGATGAACACGGAATTGCACAGACTTGGAGTGGATAGTCAATTTAGGCGAAGTCGAGACGAAACTAGCACACTGACTCTACAACCTACGTTGCTAGAACGAATCAGGAAAGCACAAGAAGAAGACGAATTATATCTGAAGGTGAAAGATGCGCTTCGTGAAGACTTCGAAATCCGAGAAGATGGAATCTTACTATACAAGAATCGACTATATGTACCCAATGATGAAGAACTACAGCGGACAATAATGACAGAAGCACACGCAACAACATACTCAGTACACCCGGGCGCAACAAAGATGTACCAAGATTTGCGGATCATATATTGGTGGCCGGGAATGAAGAGGAATATCGCCTCGTTCGTAAGTAGATGTATGACATGCCAACTGATCAAAGCGGAACATCAACGACCAGCTGGAACTCTACAGCCGTTACCGATTCCTGAATGGAAATGGGATAATATCACGATGGACTTCGTCGTTGGTTTACCTAAGACGACAAAAGGTCACGATGCCATTTGGGTGATTGTTGATCGCCTAACCAAATCAGCCCATTTCATTCCTATCAGCTCTACTTTTTCTATGGAACGGTATGCCGAATTGTATATTCAGGAAATTGTTCGACTCCATGGAATTCCCATCTCTATCGTCTCAGATCGAGATTCGAGATTCCTATCCAACTTTTGGCAAAGCTTACAGAAAGCGATGGGTACTAAGCTCTCGTTTAGTACTGCACATCATCCCCAGACCAATGGGCAGTCTGAGCGAACAATCCAGACCCTTGAGGATATGTTACGAGCGTGCGTGCTGGACTTCAAGGGAAACTGAAGTAAATACCTGCCGCTGATCGAATTTTCTTACAACAATAGCTTCCATGCTACGATCGGAATGGCGCCGTACGAGGCATTATACGGGCGCAAATGCCGATCTCCAATCCATTGGGATGAAATCGGCGAACGATCTTTATTAGGACCCGATATGATCCGAGAAACAACAGAAGCAGTGACCAAAATCCGAGATGAATGCGAACGGCTCAAAGTCGACAGAAGAGTTATGCAGATCATCGACGACGACCTTTGGAATTCGCAGAAGACGATCAAGTATTTCTAAAGATCTCTCCAATGAAAGGCGTAAAGCGCTTCGGACGAAAGGGCAAGCTAAGCCCCAGATATATAGGCCCATTCAAAATAATCAAACGAGTGGGCGAAGTCGCGTATCAATTAGAATTGCCAGCCTCCCTATCGCAAGTTCACGACGTATTTCACGTATCGACATTATGAAAGTACGTCGCGGACCCGAGCCATGTTATTCCGAATGAGCTTCTCTATCAACAGCTCAAGCCTGACTTGAGTTACGAAGAGAAGCCTGTAGAAATTTTGATGTACGAGTCGAAACGACTACGGAATAAGACTATTCTGTTAGTTAAGGTTTTGTGGCGGAACCAATCAGTTGAGGAAGCCACGTGGGAGCATGAGGGTGATATGAGGATTCATTATCCCGAGTTATTCCCGTCGGCGTAATTTCGGGGACGAAATTCTTTTAAGGCCATTGAACCATGGAAAGAATTCGCGAACTCGAAGGGGAGGTGCAATTCGCGAACCGATGAAGCAATTGGTGAACCCGATGAGGTCGGCGAACCCTAGTTCGCGAATCCATGCACTCCACGAGTCGAGCAAGATTTGGCGAATTCGGGCATTTTGCGGACTCAATTGGCGAACTCGGTCCATGCACGGATCACGAATCATGGGATTTGCGAATCAGTGAGGTTCGCGAACTAGGTGGGAAGGTGCTAGCCATTCCGTGAATTGGTGGCGAACTACGACAAGTCGCGAACCCAGCTCAATTTGGCGAACCCATAGGAATTTTGCGAATCCGTTTGGCGAATTGAGAGTGGAGTTTGGCGAATTAAAGTACTTCGCGAACCTAGGAAGTTTGGCGAATTGAGAGGCTTGCGAACCAAGTTCGCGAACTCGGTAGTGATGAGAGGCTTCGCAATATAAGGAAATTCACGGGCCATGCATGGTTCGCGAATCATATGGCTTCGCGAAATATTGAGTTCACGAACCAAGTGAGAGCAACTCAACTTCGCGAACCGTGAGTAAAAAGGCAATTTGCGAATCGGAAGAAAGGGAAGTTCGCGAACTATGAGAAGTTCGTGAAACTCATGAAAGCCGCGGACTATAATTGGCGAATTGAAAAAGAATTCGCGAGGTTTATTAAGCACGTGAGTTGAACGGATTCGCAAAAATCGAACTTTGCGAACTCATGAACTTCGCAAACCATGAGCCAAGGAATACGATTCACGAATCGAGAGGTGTGATAGATAGAGCTCGCGAAGTAGGTCTAGAGTTACGTAACGATCATTTCACAAGTTATACGAGTCATATGTAGTTCCCAAATCAAGAAGAACTTAGGTTAAAATCTAAGGATTTAGCGAAGTAGAGAAATTTATGAATTAAGGTAAGTTGGCGAACTCATAATACTTCACGAACTAGGGTATTTCACGGGTCCAAGCAGGGCACGAACTTAGGTTAGGGTCTAAGGGTTTCGCGAAGTGGAGAATAAGTCACGAATTGAACCTACTTGGCGAACTACATAAGTTCGCGAAGTTGAGAGGGAAGTATCAACTTGGCGAGTCACTTGGCGAATTATGGGAACATCACTTCGCAAATTGAGGTACTTCGCGAATTAGAGTTTAGGGAGTTCGCGAAGTAGGAAAACTTGGCGAACTAAACCTCCCGGACTATATAAGTTCACAAGGTATATTTGGCGAATTAAAAAGTTCGCGAACTCGGTGATGATGTGGGATTTCGCGAACTGGAGTAGTTCGCGAAGTATGAGGATCAATCTGATGAATTCCCAAGAACTTCACGTATTGGATTTCACGAGCCAAGAGGACTTGGCGAAGTGTAAGAATGATTGCTAGTTCGGGAACCATGGGAATTTAGGATTCGCAAAGTATACTTAAGATATTTCATGAATCACGAGTTCGAAGAAATTCATTAGTCAAGTAGAGTTCACGAGTCATTAGGACTTTCACGTGTTCAAGTTAATAAATTCGTTTTAAATAATAACCTTTCGAATATAGTATAAAAATATATCAAATCAATACCTAGGAAATTCGATAACGTAGATAATCAAGTAATTTAGATAGCGTACTGACGTAATGATTTCTTTGCTAAGGTTGACGACTAGGAATTTTGCTGATCCAATAGCTATAAATCGACGGACGCCAAGTAAGTGGAAATTAAACTACAATACGTAACTGGTTTGTACATGCATTATTTGTGTGCCAACGTGCTACTTTGATGTTACGTGATTGATGACATGTCATATGTGAATTTTTACGTGACGTGTTTTGCTTATGGTACATGAAACGTGATGATGGCATGAAATGCATTTTTATACAAAGCATGACATGAGCATATGCATGCACGAAAAGTAGGACATGAGAGAGTGCATGATATAGGATCGCTTGTGAGCGATAGGAAATTGCCGATATTGGCTTTTGTGTCGACTAAATGTCGAGTCACGGCTCTTCTATGCTACCATTGCGATTCACGATGCCAAAATTACCTGATTCACGATAGGTAGAGGGGATATACTATGGCGATTCACGATGCCAAATCTACCTGATTCACGATAGGTAGGGGAATACACCAGGGCAATTCACGATGCCGCATTACCTGATTCACGATAGGTTGGTGAGTACCCTGTATCGGATGATGTAACCTGGGGGATGCGACACGAGGTAAACGCAACCCAGAGGGAACCTCTGGTGTTGGTGACCTCGGAGTTGGCTACTAGTGAGAAGTGTCCGCGTGATAGGCCACACTGGGATCGAAAAGGTGGCTTTGGGGTAAGCTCTCGGTGTGCGTACCTTCGCAAATGTATATACCCCGTGTGAGCATGAGCTCTAAAAAATTGTTCATAGTGAGATTGAAAAGCCGATGGCTCAATATGACATGAATGGTCAAGAAGCATGAGAGAAGTAGAAGGCATAGACGCGGATTGTCTTTGTGAATTAGGACACATGCATTCATGCATAATTTTCACTTAATGAGCCTGGCGGCTCACCCTTACGTTATGTGTTGTAGGCGCGAGTGGACATGGTATGTGATTGCCTAGCTGGCAAGGCATCTTTTGAAGCTTCCGAGCGTCTTTTGGGGGTGGTGTGTATGTGGATGACGACCTGTGAGGCCGGGCGCATAGGTTACTTTTACTGCGAATGTATACACGTCCCGTGTAACTAGGTTTTACATGTGGATAGAAAATGACGTATTCTTTTGACGATGTATAGAACATTCTCCATTATAAAAATGGAAAAAGAAAATTCCACATTTTCGCATCCCTTTTAATTAATGCATCGTTAGGCACTTAGGATAAACGCTAGAAACGGTAGCGATGGCTATGGTCGCTACGGAGGAGCGCTCTAGTATCTGTAAAATATGAAACGAGAGGATAATATTAAAACATACTTATAAACATATATTAAACTTGAAACTTAAAGAAACTGATGGTTTAAAGTAATACCGTTGGCAAGTTCGTTGTATCATCTCTACCGATACGATTCCAGATCGTACATGTTGTAATACCAGTAAAATTTTAATACGGGATTTTGATGTAATTAGATAAATAATGATTGCAAATTAAGAAGTTCCGTAAGAAATTGAGTTTCAAGTAATAATATAAACTTTAATTAGTCCAGAAATATTTCGAGATGTGACCAAAGAATTAATTAGAAATAGTAATAACAATAATAATATTAATAACATTACGACTTATAATGTGGGCTATGTTTAATAAAATAATAACGAAGAGATTTGTAAGGTTGGGCCATGTGTGTTACGTGATTTCAGCCCAAATCCTCAAGTTAAACCTTAACAATCATATTGCTTAAGGCATAAGAAACGAGATAACCAACTTGTCCAATCAACTACAAGTTTCAATGTGTTCATATATATCTAATAGTAACACTCAAAACTCTAAGCATCAACGTAAACTTAAAGAACGAAAATACCTTCGAACGAAATAAGGAGGATAACAATCGAAAATCTTGTTCTCGAAATAAGGTATGGGGAAGTTTTCATGCTTGATATATTTAACATGCTTTCAAGGGCATATGTCCCCACATTATCATGTATTAAGCATAAAGTTTCGATATTTTATGATTAGGACATCAAAATTATTTTGTTTAGTTCATGATCATATGAGCATTCTTATGATGAGATAAGCCTGTGATTTCAACTGGTACTTAGGATCGAATATGTAGAGTTTGATGATTTATACATAAGGTAGTGAGGACAAAAGCTTCGACCTCTAACTATGTTAAACCTATATCGTGATATTCAACTGTGAAGTTTTCAGCTTTATAACATTTATAGGAAACCCTAATTTACAGCTTAGACTCCTAAGTATTTTTCGGGTATGAATTGTAATGAATTCGAAGCAGATAATATTCCTTACGATTTATGGTGTTCTTTAGAAACCTATTAATTTAAGGTGTCGTGCGATTTAATTTTTATTAGAATCGGTCGATTATGAGATTCGCCATGTTGTGTATATATTACATATAAGATTTAATTTTGGATAAATCGGGCGACTCGTGAATCGTGCGATTTATGAATTAAGCAAATCGGGCGTTTACCTTTCTATGGGTATCGATCGATTTAGGATGATACAAGGAGTTTCGGTCGATTGAGGAAGTCGCCGTGTCATATAAGGTTTAAAATATTAAAGTGATCGGGCGATTTATATAGGTTTCGACCGATTTGAATATATGATATAATCAGGCGATTTGTGTCAACTCGGCGATTTTAAAATCGGGCGACTTAGACTTCTCAAATCGGGCGATTTGGTGGTGATTAAAAGCTCGGCGAAACTAGGTCTTATAAGACTGCAAATCGGCCGATTAATGCATCATGCAATCGGGCGATTTCTGATGAAATAAATACTCTACAAAAGTAAAACCAAGCATGAGAAATCGGGTGATTAATTGGGGACCACAAATCGGGCAATTTTCGGACCCAAATATTTTAATATTTTAATTATTTGTCCCAATCGGGCGATTCAGGGTAGCTGAAAATCGAGTAATGACTTAGAGTTGACCCTAAGTCGGGCTATCTAGGTCATCTCGAGCTTAGATTATTATAATAATTTCTAAATATAATTATTTTAGACTGTACTATTCCAGAGTTAGTACAGATACTAATTATATTTATTGTATTCAGAGGATCGATATATAGGGACTTCACCAGACCTCTTATTTGACGTTAGCAGGAGGACAGGTAGGTGGATCATCCATCTACAATACGTAAACACATATGTGAACTTATATGTTTTCATGTGATCGATGAATTACGTGCCTTATGTGCTTTACCTGTTTTACAAATGTTTTATATAAATCATGTTTATATGAAATTTCATATATATGCATGGCACGTGCATATCACGTCAGGGAGAGATATAATTTCCGCCGTATTGAGACGGTGATGATTCGACATATTGTTATGTGGGGTAGATTGTGAATATTTTGGGACCAGTTAGGCTCACAGGATTCCTGGCGGAGACAGATGTGATCGATCTGTCTACTCGGACGTGGTCGGTTCGAGGTGCACACCTCCAGAAGGGATATGGGTGTTATCACCCATGATATATATATGGATACGGGCGTTATCGCTCATCACTGATGGATACGGGTTTAACCACTCATGACATTGGATTCGGGTGTGATCACGTGACCACCCATGATATTTATTGCGCGCGTGAGCCTAACTAGGGCCCTGTGTCGTGTGATGTGAAATAGGAATGTGAAAATAGAAAGAGTGTGCATTATATCATGTTGTGAGATATTGGCGTCGGGATTGAGTGGACACTTGCATACATGCATTGTGTTCACCTACTGGGCAATTCGCTCAGTGTTTACGTGTTGTAGGTACTGAGTCCGACGCTGATACGAGTCGTGACTGAGGCGGCTGGTGGCGGTGCTCCACGTACTTTTGAGGGCAGAGCGGTACATGGATGAAGACCTGTGGAGCGGCGTTAGGGTTTTGTTCTTTTGACATTTTGGGGCGACGCCGTTTGTACAGATATTACTATGTAGAATAATATTTTGAGGTATTATATTATATTTTTGGAAAAAGTTTTTGTTAGACGGGTCTTCTGCGGCTTACGTTGCGAAAATCCGCCACTAATCTTAATTACATAAGTAGGGTTGCCACAGGTGGTATCAGAGCATCGGTTTTAGATTCTGTAGACTGTCCATATACTGCCGCTCAAAAGCCTGGAGAACCAGCCTGGCCTGTAAGTTTAATACTTGATTATGTGACTATGTGTTAGCTGATATATGTCTTATGTGAATAATTGTAGAAATAGTTACGAATGCCGAGAACACGTAGAGAGTTAGGTGAAACTAGTCGTAGGGCGGGGTTTGAGTCCTCACCTAATGAGGACCGCTCTACCATCCACCAGTTAACTGATCTGATCCGACGACAGTCAGATCATATTAACGACCTCATTCACCGTCAAAATTCCTCGGAACGTCACTCATCCCCTGGCCTAGAACGTGCAGAAGCTACCAGGGAAAGGTTCCGACGGTTAAATCCCCCTTCGTTCGAAGAGGCAGTCGATCCTACCTATGCCGAGGATTGGCTCCGAACAATAGAAAATATGTTCCGCGCTAGACATCTGCCTGATACTGAGAAGGTGACGTGTGCTACCTTCATGCTGCGTGGGAACGCGGGTTACTGGTGGGATACCATTCAGGTGCTCGAGGATCCCACTACTATGACCTGGGAGAAGTTCAAGACGCTCTTTCGAGGAAAGTATTTTACCGCGCCGGATAGGGCGTAGAAGTTGAACGAGTTTATTAATCTTAAACAAGGAGGGATGTCGGTGGCGGATTATATCCGTAAATTCGAGTAACTCTCTAGATTTGCGCCACATATCGTGGCCACCGACGAGCTAAAGATCGAACATTTTCTGGAAGGTCTCAAACCTGAGATCTTCCGGAGCGTAAGTATGTACGATACGGAAGGGAAGACTTATGCCCGTATCGCTGAACGAGCAATCCTAGCTGAGCAGGCGAAGGTTAGAGTTACAAAAGCTCACGATGCAAAGAGGAGAACAGAAGGACAACAAGGAGGAGGAACTCAGAAATGCCAGTTCTTTGGAAAGGCGCCAAATTTTCACGGGAATCAACAGGGCCAACAGAATTGGCGACCAAGGCCAAATCAGGGATCGGTTAATATTCCAAACCGACCTCCGAATACCGCACCACAGTGTCAACAGTGCAGACGCTATCACTTTGGCGTATGTCGTACTCCACAGTGTTTTCGATGCGGAAAGGTTGGACACTATGCCCGAACGTGTCATGTGAATGTGCCTCAAGTCCCGAATCAACCATTGGTACGACCCCCTCCAGTGCCAGCACGAGTTTTTACTCTGACTAACGAGGAGGCTACGGCAAATCCCTCCGTAGTGACGGGTATGTTAACTATCTATAACGTGCCTACTTCCGTGTTAATTGACTCTGGAGCCACACATTCCTTCGTGTCGGCCAAATACGTGAAAAAGGTGGGAATCTCTCCTACCTTATCTGAATGCAACTACATAGTTACCTTACCACACGGTTATCCAACATGCACTAATCAAGTGCTAAAAGGATGTTCCGTGGACGTTGAGGGTAGAAATTTGAGCGTCGACCTAATTGTGATCCCAATGAATGATTACGATGTTATCTTTGGGATGGATTGGCTTTCGAAATACGGAGCCATCATAGATTGCAACAAGAAGGTCGTAAAATTTTCAGTTGCCCGAAGAAGAGGTATTCACTTTATCGGGTAAGGCGAATAAGAATAGTGTTCCACGAATATCCGCTCTGAAGGCTCAACGACTATTGAGATCCGGTTGTGAGTCTTATCTCGCATATGCGGTGAAGGCAGAGGAGTTACCTCATCCAGAACTGAAGGACGTACCGATAGTCAACCAGTATACTGATGTATTTCCCGATGATCTCCCGGGGTTACCCCCTGATCGAGAAATACAATTCACAATAGATCTGATGCCGGGGTCTGCCCCAATCTCTAAAGCTCCATATCGCCTAGCGCCCAATGAACTGAAGAAGTTAAAGGAACAACTGGAAGATTTACTGCAGAAAGGGTTTATCCAACCCAGTTTTTCACCGTGGGGAGAACCAGTTCTATTTGTACGGAAGAAGGATGGGTCGATGCGACTATGCATCGACTATCGAGAGTTGAACAAAATCACGATCAAGAATAAATGCCTGTTACCAAGGATCGATGATCTATTCGACCAACTACAGGGTGCTACGGTATTCTCGAAAATAGATCTCCGTTCAGGATACCATCAATTAAATATCAGGGAGACAGATGTTCCTAAAACGGCTTTCAGTACGAGGTACGGCCATTATGAATTTTGGTCATGCCCTTCGGACTGACAAATGCCCAGCTGCATTTATGGACCTTATGAACCGAGTCTTTAAAGACTATCTCGACCATTTTGTAATCGTCTTTATTGATGATATCCTGATCTATTCTAAGACGAAAGAAGAACACGAAAATCATCTACGAATCGTCTTACGAATTCTGCGAGAGAAACAGCTCTACGCCAAATTCAAGAAATGTGAATTTTGGCTTGAGCAGGTAGCCTTCTTGGGACACGTGATTTCTGGGAGTGGAATCTCCGTGGACCCGAGTAAGATTGAGGCCGTGAACAATTGGCCACGACCAACTACTCCGACCGAGGTTCGAAGTTTTCTTGGACTTGCAAGATATTACCGTAAGTTCATAGCAGACTTCTCTAGCATCGCCTCAACGCTGACGAACTTGACCAGGAAGAATGTACCTTTCAAGTGGTCTGAAGCGTGCGAACAGAGCTTTCAGGAACTGAAGAAGCGACTCACTTCTGCTCCCATTCTAGCAATACCATCGGGGACGGGAGGATTCTCAGTCTATAGCGACGCTTCGAAAAACGGACTGGGATGCATGTTAATGCGAAATGGTAAAGTAATCGCGTACGCCTCCAGACCACTGAAAGAATACGAGAAGAACTACCCAACCCACGACTTAGAACTTGCAGTAGTCGTGTTCGCTCTAAAGATTTGGAGACACTACCTTTACGGAGAAAGGTGCGAAATCTTTACAGACCATAAAAGTCTGAAGTACTTCTTCACCCAGAAGGAGTTAAACATGCGGCAACGACGATGGCTGGAACTCGTAAAAGACTACGACTGCGTTATCAATTATCATCTGGGCAAAGCGAACGTAGTCGCAGACGCGCTGAGTCGAAAGGCGATGAGCACAGAGTTGCACAGACTTGGAGTGGAAATAGTCGATTTAGGTGACGTCGAGACGAAACTAGCAATGCTGACTCTACAACCTACTTTGCTAGAACGAATAAGGAAAGCACAAGAGGAAGACGAATTTTATCTGAAGGCGAAAGACGCACTCCACGACGACTTTGCAATCCGAGAAGACGGAACTCTACTTTACAAGAATCGGTTGTACGTGCCTAGCAACGAAGAGTTACGACGAACGATAATGACAGAAGCGCACACAACCACCTACTCAGTACATCCGGGCTCGACCAAGATGTACCAAGACTTGCGAATCACGTATTGGTGGCCGGGAATGAAGAAGGATATCGCCACGTTCGTAAGTAAGTGTATGACATGTCAACTAATCAAAGCGGAACACCAGCGACCAGCTGGAACTCTGCAGCCTTTACCGATTCCGGAATGGAAGTGGGACCACATCACGATGGACTTCGTCATTGGTTTGCCTAAAACGACGAAAGGCCACGATGCCATTTGGGTGATTGTTGATCGCCTAACCAAATCGGCTCATTTTATTCCAATCAGCTCTACCTTTTTAACATGGAACAAATTGTTCGACTCCATGGGATTCCAATTTCTATCGTCTCGGATCGAGATTCGATATTTCTATCGAATTTTTGGCAGAGCTTACAGAAAGCTATGGGGACTAAGCTCTCGTTCAGTACCGCATATCATCCCCAGACCGACGGGCAGTCTGAACGGACAATCCAAACCCTCGAAGATATGTTACGAGCGTGCGTTTTAGACTTCAAAGGAAACTGGAGTAAATACCTACCACTGGTCGAATTTTCCTACAACAATAGTTTCCACGCTACGATCGAAATGGCGCCTTACGAGGCCTTATATGGGCGCAAATACTGATCTCCAATCCATTGGGATGAAATTGGCGAACGAGCTCTATTAGGACCAGATATGGTACGAGAAATGACGGAAGCGGTAATAACCGGGAACGGATGCGAACTGCTCAGAGTAGACAGAAGAGTTACGCAGATCACCGGAGACGACCTTTAGAGTTCGCGGAAGGCGACCAAGTATTTCTCAAAATCTCCCCAATGAAAGGCGTAAAGCGCTTTGGAAAGAAAGGCAAACTGAGTCCCAGATACATAGGCCCATTCAAAATCCTTAAACGAACCGGCGAGGTTGCGTATCAGTTAGAGTTACCGGCTTCCTTATCGCAAGTTCACGACGTATTTCACGTATCGACATTACGAAAATACGTCGCGGACCCGAGTCATGTGATCCAGAACGAGCTTCTTTATCAACAGCTCAAGCCTGACTTAAGTTACGAAGAGAAGCCCGTAGAGATTTTGATGTACGAGTCAAAACGACTACGGAATAAGACTATTCCGTTAGTTAGGGTTTCGTGGCGGAATCAATCAGTTGAGGAAGCAACGTGGGAGCGTGAGGACGGTATGAGAGTTCGTTATCCCGAGTTATTCCAGTCGGCGTAATTTCGGGGACGAAGTTCTTTTAAGGGGAGAAGGATGTAATACCCGTAAAATTTTAATACGGGATTTTGATGTAATTAGATAAATAACGATTGCAAATTAAGAAGTTTCGTAAGAAATTGAGTTTCAAGTAATAATATAAATTTTAATTAGTCCAGAAATATTTCGAGATGTGACCAAAGAATTAATTTGAAATAATAATAACAATAATAGTAATAATAACATTAGGACTTATAATGTGGGCTATGTTTAATAAAATAATAATGAAGAGATTTGTAATGTTGGACCATGTGTGTTACGTGATTTCAGCCCAAATCCTCAAGATAAACCTTAACAATCATATTGCTTAAGGCATAAGAAACGAGATAACCAACTTGTCCAATCAACTACAAGTTTCAATGTGTTCATATACATCTAATAGTAACACTCAAAACTCTAAGCATCAACGTAAACTTAAAGAACAAAAATACCTTCGAACGAAATAAGGAGGATAACAATCGAAAATCTTGTTCTCGAAATAACGTATGGGGAAGTTTTCATGCTTGATATATTTAACATGCTTTCAAGGGTATATGTCCCGACGTTATCATGTATTAAGCATAAAGTTTCGAAATTTTATGATTAGACATCAAAATTTTTTTGTTTAGTTCATGATCATATGAGCATTCTTATGATGAGATAAGCCCGTGATTTCAACTGGTACTTAGGATCGAATATGTAGAGTTTCATGATGTATACATAAGGTAGTGAGGACCAAATCTTCGACATCTAACTATGTTAAACCTATATCGTGATATTCAACTGTGAAGTTTTCAGCTTTATAACATTTATAGGAAACCCTAATTTACAGTTTAGACTCCTTAGTATTTTTGGGGTATGAATTTTAATGAATTAGAAGCAGATAATATTCCTTAGGATTTATGGTGTTCTTTAGAAACCTATTAATTTAAGGTGTCGTGCGATTTAATTTTTATTAGAATCGGTCGATTATGAGATTCGCCATGTTGTGTATATATACATATAAGATTTGATTTTGGATAAATCGGGCGACTCGTGAATCGGGCGATTTGTGAATTAAGCAAATCGGGCGATTTACCTTTCTATGGGTATCGATCGATTTAGGATGATACAAGGAGTTTCGGTCCATTGAGGAAGTCGCTGTGTCATATAAGGTTTAAATTATTAAAGTGATCGGGCGATTTATATAGGTTTCGACCGATTTGATTATATGATATAATCGGGCGATTTGTGTCAACTCGGCGACTTTAAAATCGGGCGACTTAGACTTCTCAAATCGGGCAATTTGGTGGTGATTAAAAGCTCGGCGAAACTAGGTCTTATAAGACTGCAAATCGGCCGATTAATGCATCATGCAATCGGGCGATTTCTGATGAAATAAAAATACCCTACAAAAGTAAAACCAAGCATGACAAATCGGGTGATTAATTGGGGACCACAAATCGGGCAAATTTCGGACCCAAATATTTTAATATTTTAATTATTTGTCCCAATCGGGCGATTCAGGGTAGCTGAAAATCGAGTGATGACTTAGAGTTGACCCTAAGTCGGGCTATCTAGGTCATCTCTAGCTTAGATTATTATAATAATTTCTAAATATAATTATTTTAGACTGTACTATTCCAGAGTTAGTACAGATACTAATAATATTTATTATATTCAGAGGATCGATAAATAGAGACTACACCAGACCTCTTATTTGACGTTAGCAGGAGGACAGGTAGGTGGATCATCCATCTACAATACGTAAACACATATTTGAACTTATATGTTTCCATGTGATCGATGAATTACGTGTCGTACGTGCCTTATGTGCTTTACCTGTTTTACATATGTTTTATATAAATCATGTTTATATGAAATTTCATATATATGCATGGCACGTGCATATCCCGTCAGGGAGAGATATGATTTCCACCGTATTGAGACGGTGATGATTCGACATATTGTTAAGTGGGGTAGATTGAGAATATTTTGTGACCAGTTAGGCTCACAGGATTCCTGGCGGAGATAGACGTGATCGATCTGTCTACTCGGACGTGGTCGGTTCGAGGTGCACACCGCCAGAAGGGATACGGGTGTTATCACCCATGATATATATATGGATACGAGCGTTATCGCTCATGACTTACGGATACGGGTTTAACCACCCATGCCATTGGATTCGGGTGTGATCACGTAACCACCCATGATATTTATTGCGCGCGTGAGCTTAACTAGGGCCCTGTGTCGTGTGATGTGAAATAGGTGCATTATATCATGTTGTGAGAGATTGGCGTCGGGATTGAGTGCACACTTGCATACATGCATTGTGTTCACCTACTGGGCAATTCGCTCAGTGTTTACGTGTTGTAGGTATTGAGTCCGATGCTGATACGAGTCGTGACTGAGGCGGCTGGTGGCGGTGCTCCACGGACTTTTGAGGGCAGAGCGGTACATGGATGAAGACCTGTGGAGCGGCGTTAGGGTTTTGTTCTTTTGACCTTTTGGGGCGACGCACTTTGTACAGATATTACTATGTAGAATAATATTTTGAGGTATTATATTATATTTAGGAAAAAGTTTTTGTTAGACGGGTCTTCCGCGGCTTACGTTGCGAATATCCGCCACTAATCTTAATTAGAAAAGTAGGGTCGCCACACATGTATCTCATGACGTAAAAGCCGCATAACTCACTCCTGCTCGGTTGTCGTGGGCACTAATTTAGAAAGAATTTCATGTAATTCAATATCGAATGATACTAATTTAACCAAAATAACTTTGAAAATGCCTATGTAAAATGCAAACCTTGCATCTCTTCCAAGTTACCTTCGATTTCCTATTCCGATTTCCAACTACACCCAACAGCGACGCCGTCAAAATTGCCCTGAAACTCGAAAGTAGGTAAAATAAATTAATTTTATAATATAGAGTTACTAATATTTTAACAGTCAAAAGCGGCGGAGCGAGAGCGACGGGACTTTGACGGCGAGGGACGTGAGCGGTGTTTCGAAGGTGATTTCGAATGGGTCTTTTATTTTCTCGTAATTTTCGTCAACTTTCCGTACCTATTTGCTTGATTTCATGTTACAAATTTCGATTCTGCTGTTATTAAGTTACAATTCGCGAATTTTGGCGTTGATTTTGCCCAATTTTGTTTTGAAATTAGGGTTTCAGGCAATTTGGGTGATTTTGGCAATTTAGGGGCTAAGTTGCTGAATCAGGAACTACTTTGATCTTCATATCTTGCTGAGGATTGGGGTTTCGTGCTTGGGCAGCCGTGCTCGTTATTTTTGGTTTGATTTGGGACGATTACGGTAATCTTTGAACCCCATATTCTATTTAATTACCTTTTTCTATGTGAATATGTGCTATTTTGTTGAAATGGATGTGTTTTAATGCTTTTTTTTTAGCTTAGATACCCGTTCAAGGTTTGCTCATTAGGAGTAAATCTTGAATGGTTGCGGCGCCCCTGACTTCTACCGCCCATTCTTACTACTATTTTATGTGACTGCATGTGATATAAATGAAATCTATATACGAAAATGCGTACAAGATTTTTTCCTTTTATATAAAGGAAACTCTTCTGTACAATGAAAAATATCCCTAGGACATAAATACAAGGTGAGCGCGCATGCGTGTTCCAAATAATCTAACGGCCCACCACTCAGGTCGCATTCATGTACACACTGTCACCTCAAAAGTCCTTCGGAAGCTTCAAATATTTGGCCTCGCATTCGTAAAGATCACGTACCGTGATCCCGTGAACCTACAACACATAAATACGTGGAATGAGCTTATAAAGCTCAGTAAGTGAAAGCCATTCATGCCATGCACGTGTCCTAATTTGCAAAGGCATCCGCGTCAATGCTCCCTAGTCCTTATATTTTCCTTGCCTTATCTTGTCATATAGGGCCCTCGGCTATCTTGCTATGCACCATCATGGAGCTCGAATCCACAAGGGATAAATAAATATAATAGTGGCAATACCCACTCACGGGAGGCTAACCCTAGGGCGCATTTTCTGTCCCAAGGTGTTTTCATACGCCACGCGGACGCTTCACACTGGTAGCCTATCTTGAGGTAGTCAACACCAGAGATACCCTCGGTGTCGCTTACTCCCTCACCTCGCACCCTCCAAGTTTCACGACCCGCCATGAGGGCATTAGCCCTAAAATCATGTCTTGCCTTGAACATGTCATGTCTTGACGGTAACGACATACGACGTCGCCATGGTAGCATAGAAGAGCCGTGACTCAACTGTGAGTCGACATCAGACACCCATATCGGCGAATCTTTATCGCTCTCAGGCGATCGTATATTGTGCACGTTCTCATATCCTGCCTTTTGTACTAAACGTGCGTGCATATGATCATGTCATGAATATGCTTGTCATGCCATCATATAATGTAAATAATTTATATAAGAAATCACATAAATTCATAGAAGCCACATAAAATCATAGAAGAACATAACACATAATTTCATGTACATACAATTATGTGTTGTAGTTGGGACTTCCACTTACCTGGTATCCTTAGCTATTTAGCTTATCGGACTGTAAGTCGCTAACCTTCGAACCCTAAATATAGAAATATATAAGGTTAGGGTTTGTTAGTCTAATTACAATTTCATGAAACTAGCTTAGTTTGAAAACCCTAGTTTCAACTTTTATGAATTTCGAAACCCTAAAGTTTTGAACGCCTTGGTTACGAAATTCTCATTTAAGCTAAGTTTCGAATTTTACATGTTTCGAAATCTGCTTCAATCAATGTGTTTCAAATTATAACTTTAGAATTCACAATAGTCTATATAAATCTTTCGAGATATACTTCGACATTATAATCTTAGAATCTTGAAATATCATATACTCCCTCCGTCCCAAACCGTTTTGGACATTTCCTTTTATAGCAAAAAACTACCACAAACAATCAATATAATACTATTAAATATTTTTAAAAAGACGTGCCAAAATATACCCTTTTTCACCTTTTAATTGTACTATATTATTAAAATATTCAATTTCTTAAAAACCGTGCCATACCCCAAATGTCCATAACCGTTTGGGACGGAGGTAGTACTAGATTTCGAGATATATATGTTTCGACATTGTAAACAAGATGTCAAGATATATTTATAAACAAGATTTCGAGGTGCGTGTTGGGATTTATAAACAAAGATCTCGATATGTTATACAAAATTTCGAAGTCACTTTCAAAGGTAAATCACGACATGGAATCCGAGATGTATGTCGAGTTTCTACACAAATTTCGTAATCACTTTCAGAACTAAATTTCGAAGTTAATTCCAACATGGATCTCGACATGAATTTTTGAGATAAATATCGAGCTTGATTTCGAGATCCTACATAAAATTTCGAGGTTAATATCAAAGTGGATTTCGACATAAATTTCGAGCTTCATCTCGAGATTGTGTCTCGAGTTTTAACTCGATATTTTCCTATCTTCATTTTTTATCTCGAAATCATCCCTGCAAACTAATATAGCATCGAACTTTATCAAACTCGAAATCATACCACTCGAAAACACCTTTTTGGTATGGAAATTATCTAAACCTCCGATCAAATACTATCTTTTCCAAGAACCGTTTGAATATCAGAAGAACTAGTTTTATTCTTAAAACTCGAATTTATACAAAATCCTAGCACATAATACTCTCGTGTTTATAAAATTCTTGGAGCATGCTACTATATGAATAAAAACATAAAATCTAGTAAAAGTATTACACTTAATACAATTCAAGCTTTCTCACACGTAACTATAAAAATTCATTCTTAAAAGCCTCCAAGACTAAACCTATACAAACCCGAAGCATAGACGTAACCTTTGGTATTTAACATTCTCTAATACACATGAAAGTACAAACATATGTAGTTATGATAAAAATTATACCCCTTCCCTTAGCTCAAGTCTGTCGAGCTCTTCGTTTTCCTCTTTTCTTTTGAAAGTTTATATTGTGATATGTATCTCTTCTTGTGATCAGCCTTTCGTTAGTTTCTGCCTTATGGTATATACATATTCTTTCCTTATCCTATGGGTTGAGTGTTAAATTCAACAAATGACATCGACAACTAGTAAGTCCTTCCCAACTAAGTAATCGATACTTATCTCATCCTTCGAAATCTCCTAATATCTTTTGATCTCGAGTTTTTTAAGATATCGAATTTCAAGGATGTTGAGCTTCCAAGATTTCGAGATCTTAATGTAAGTTTTTAAAGATATCGAGTTGTTTAATACTTCTAATGCTTCGAGATTCACTTCGAGATTTATACTGAATTTTGAAATCAATATTAGAACTAGCTTTCGACATTCTTCTATCCTCAACTCAACATTCTTTAACTTTGATGTCTTTATTTTTGAAAGCTTTTCTAGAAAACCCTAATGCTTCACAAGATTATAACATCAGCATATAGCTACAGAATTCATGTAATATGCAGTCATAAAGTCACATAATATGTATGCAACTTTATTGGCCGGCTTACTTACGGGACTCGGGTATTACATCCTGCCCCCCTTAAAAGGGATTTCGCCCCCGAAATCAGGTAGGGAGAAATAACTCAGGGTAGCGGTTTCTCATGTCACCTTCCCGTTCCCGCGTAGCTTCTTCTGTGGATTGATTCTGCCATAATACCTTGACTACTGGAATTTCTTTATTCCGTAATCGTTTCATATCATACATTAGGATCTCCACTAGCTTTTCCTCGTAACTCAAATCTGGTTTGAGTTGTTGATGAAGAGTTTCCGTGTTCAACACATGGCTTGGATCTACGACGTATTTTCGTAGCATCGATACGTGAAAGACATCATGCACTTGAGCTAGCGAATTTGGTAATTCAAGTTGGTATGCAACTTCGCCAACCTTCTTAAGAATTCGAAACGGTCCTATATATCTCGGGCTTAGCTTGCCCTTTTTCCCAAACCGCTTCACGCCTTTCGTTGGGGACACCTTCAAATATACAAAGTCATCCACTTGGAACTCCAGTGGTATACGCTTTTGGTCTGCTAGCTTTTCTGTCTACTTTGAGCTGTTTTCATCCGTTTTCGTTTTGAGCAATGACTTTGTGATTTCTTGCACTAGATCGGGCCCTAGTATTGCTCGTTCTCCAACCTCGTCCCAGTAAATTGGAGATCTACACTTGCGTCCGTATAGAGCTTCATATGGAGCCATTCAGATCGTTGCATGGAAGCTGTTGTTATATGAGAACTCAATCAAAGGAAGGTATCGGCTCCAATTTCCTTTAAAGTCGAGCACACAGACTCTTAACATATCTTCCAATATCTGATTGTTCGTTCAGATTGTCCGTCAGTTTGGGGATGGTAGGCAGTACTGAAGGACAACTTGGTTCCCATGGCCTTTTGCAACCTCATCCAGAACTTGGATAGAAATCTTGAATCACGATCGGAAATAATTGAGATTGGAACTCCGTTGTAATACTCGTAAATTCTGATACTGGATTTTGGTGTAATTAATTTTGCAGTTATGTGAAATAAAAATATAAATTTTTAGTTTTAACTTGATTTAGAAATTTAACAAAAAGCCAAGTGCGATTTATATTTTAATGAATTGGGCTATATTTTGATTTGAAATTAGGCCCAAGTTCTCAAAGATGAATCTTAATATTCACGTTACTTAAACCATAGGAAACTCGTCACTAGCACAATGTCAAATCATTTGATACTTTCAAAGCATTTCAACTATATCATAAACATCAGACGAGAAAACCCTCCGTTACAAACAAAGCTAGAACGAAAACTTTGAAGAGAATTAAGCATCTGTAAGTTTCACTCTCAAGAAAAGGTACGATGATAATCTAGACTCTCAATACTTCATATACTTTCAATATGTACATATTTATATGATTATATGTCAATCATAGTAGAGTTCGCTACCATGTCTAGGAAATCTATAATATTTGAAATTTAATATATGGGCATGGGTGATTAGATAAAGAGAGGCGAGCTTTAATAATTTTATCTTTGTTGATTAAGTCATTAGTGTTGTTAGGACGTCTCCTTTTCTGGAAATAGGATGATCTTGCAAGGTGATTATAATAGTTAGTTTAGAAAACCCTAGCTCCTTAAATCGACTAATATGTCTTGTAAACCTCTAAAGTGTCGAAATATGTACTGTGGTGAGTTCATGAAGACTGATGAATCAAGGCGTACCATTTTCTGGAATTAGACTAATTTTTTTTTAGCTGATTTAGATGATATATGAATCTGTATTTTTAGGGTTTTCGACAGAATTAGCATTTTAAAGAATCGGGCGATTTTAATTGAAACAAGTTTCGGGCGAAAGTAATTTCATCAAACTTAACCGCTAAATCTGACGATTTAGCATTCTAACTTGTAATCTTAAGAAATCGGGCGATTTATATAGGTTTCGACCGATTTGAATATATGATAGAATCGGACGATTTGTGTCAGCTCGGCGACTTTAAAATCGGGCGACTTAGACTTCTCAAATCGGGTGATTTCTGATGAAATAAATACCCTACAAAAGTAAAACCAAGCGTGACAAATTGGGTGAATAGCAGGGCAAATAATCGGGCGACTTTGACACAATTAAATGAATGTGAGCTTTAGTACTTAACAAATCGGGCGAAACTAGGTATTAAACCTAGTCGATCAGATGATTTAAAAAGGCAAATGAAAAGTTGGGTGATTAATTGGGGACCACAAATCGGGCAATTTTCGGACCCCAAATATTTTAATATTTTAATTATTTGTCCCAATCGGGCGATTCGAGGTAGCTGAAAATCAAGTGATGACTTAGAGTTGACCATAAGTCTGACGATCTAGGTCATCTCCAGCTTAGATTATTATAATAATTTCTAAATATAATTATTTTAGACTGTACTATTCCAGAGTTAGTACAGATACTAACAATATTTATTATATTCAGAGGATCGATATATAGGGACTACACCAGACCTCTTATTCGACGATAGTGGGAGGAAGGTAGGTGGATCATCCATCTACAGTACGTAAACACAAATGTGAAATGATGTGTTTCATGCGATTCTGTGATTTACGTGACTTATGTGATTTACGTGTTTACCTGTTTTACGTACGTTCTATATAAATCATGCTTCTATGAGATTTATAAACATGCATGGCACGTGCATATCACGTCAGGAAGAGAGTGTTGTATCGTAGTGATGATGGTGATGATATGAGATATTGACGTACGGGGTAGAATGAGATGCTTGTGATTGGTGGCTCCTAGAGGAGTCGAGGTTGGGCTCACTGGGCACCTGGCGGAGACAGGCGTGATCGATCTGTCTACTCGGGCATGACCGTCCCAAGGTGCATACCGCCGGATGAGATATTCATGTGACCTAATAGGAGGCCACTGGCTTGATCGTCAGTGCACTATCAGTGTATACTTTTGGTGCGGAGCGACCCGGTAGGAGGACATTGACGTGATCGTCCAGTGCACTACCAGGGTAGGCTGCCGCGAGACTTGGGGGTGGCCTCCCAGTAGTATTTTGCGCGCGAAGGTGTCGAGCCTAACCTAGGGCCCTGTGTTGTGTGAAATAGGAACGGGGGAAAAGAACGAGTGTGCATCATATCATGTTGTGAGATATTGGGATTGGGGTTGAGTGCACACTTGCATACATGCATTTTATTCACCTACTGGGCAAATTGCTAAGTGTTTACGTGTTGTAGGTACTGAGTCTGACGCTGATAAGCGTCGAGACTGAGGCGGCTGGTGGCGGTGCTCCACGGACTTTTGAGGGCGGAGCGGTACATGGATGAAGACCTGTGGAGCGGCTTTAGGACTTTAGTTCTTTCGATATTTTGGGGCTTCGGCCCATGTATAGTGATGACGTTGTAGACAGATTTTTATATTAATGTATATTATTTAGGAAAAAGTTTTAATTAGACGGGCCTTCCGCGGCTTACGTTGCCGAAATCCGCCACTAATCCGAATTAGAAAAGTAGGGTCGCCACAGGTGGTATCAGAGCTTCGGTTTTAGATTCTGAAGACTTTCCATGTACTGCCGCTCAAAAGCCTGGAGAACCAGCCTGGCATGTAAGTTTAAATGATTGATTATATGATTATGTGTTATTTTATATAAGTGCTTTCTATGAATGATTGTAGAACTATTTTAAAAATGCCAAAGGAACGTCGGGAGTATGTGGGTAGTTCTAGTCGTAGGGCGGGTTCCGAATCCCCACCAAATGAGGACCGCTCTACTATCCATCAGCTGACCGATCTGATCCGACGACAGTTAGATCAGATTAACGACCTCATTCACCGTCAAAATTCCTTGGAGCGTCACTCATCCCCGGGCCTATAACGTGTAGAAGCGGTCGGGGAGAGGTTCCGAAGATTAAACCCCCTATGTTCGAGGAGGCCGCCGATCCTACCTATGCGGAGGATTGGCTCAGAACAATCGAGAATATGTTCCGCGTTAGCCACTCACCTGATACTGAGAAGGTGACTTGTGCCACCTTCGTGTTGCGTGGGAACGCGGGCTACTGGTGGGATACTATTCAGGTGCTCGAGGATCCCGCTACGATGACCTGGGAGAGGTTCACGACGCTCTTCCGAGGAAAGTATTTCACGGCGCCGGATAGGGCGTAGAAGCTGAACGAATTCATCAATCTCAAGCAAGGAGGAATGTCAGTGGCGGATTACATCAGCAAATTCGAGCAACTTTCGAGGTTTGCGCCACATATAGTGGCTACAGATAAGCTAAAGATCGAACGTTTCTTAGAAGGTCTCAAACCCGAGATTTTTCGAAGCGTAAGCATGTACGACACGGAGGGGAAGACGTACGCGCGTATCTCTGAACGGGCCATCTTAGCTGAACAGGCGGAGACTAGAGTTGCTAAGGCACAAGATGCAAAGAGGAGAACAGAAGGACAGCAAGGAGGAGGAACTCAGAAACGTCAGTTCTTTGGAAAGGCGCCAAACTATCGCGGGAATCAACAGGGCCAACAGAATTGGTGACCAAGGCCAAATCAGGGACCGGTTAATATTCCTAACCGATCTCCGAATACCACACCACAGTTACAACAATGCGAACGCTATCACTTTGGCGTATTTCGTACTTCACAGTGTTTTCGATGCGGAAAGGTTGGACACTATGCCAGAACGTGTCATGTGAATGTGCCTCAAGTGCCGAATCAACCATTGGTCCGACCCCCTCCAGTGCCAGCACGAGTTTTTACTCTGGCTAACGAAGAGGCTGAAGCAAACCCTTCGGCAGTAACGGGTACGTTGACTATCTGTGATGTGCCCACTTCTGTGTTAATTGACTCTGGGGCCACACATTCGTTCGTGTCGACCAAGTATGTGGAAAGGTGATAGTCTCTCCTACCTTATCTGAGTGCAATTATGTGGTTACCTTACCACACGGTGATCCAACGAGCACTAATCAAGTGCTGAAAGGATGCTCCGTGATCATTGAGGGTAGAAATTTGAGCGTCGACCTAATTGTGATCCCAATGAATGACTACGATATTATCTTTTTGATGGATTGGCTTTCGAGATACGGAGCCATCATAGATTGTAACAAGAAGGTCGTTAAATTCCAACTGCCCGAAGAAGAAGCATTCACTTTTTCGAGTAAAGCAGATAAGAATTGTATTCCAAGAATATCAGCTCTAAAGGCTCAACGACTCTTGAGGTCAGGTTGTGAGTCTTATCTCGTGTATGCCGTAAAGGCGGAGGACTCACCTCAGCCGGAACTAAAAGACGTACCCGTAGTCAACGAATTACCGATGTATTTCCCGTTGATCTCCCAGGGTTACCCCCTAATCGAGAAATACAGTTCACGGTAGATCTGATGCCGGGGTCCGCCCCAATCTCTAAGGCTCCATATCGGCTAGCGCCCAATGAATTGAAATAATTAAAAGAACAGTTGGAGGACCTATTGCAGAAAGGGTTTATCCAACCCAGTTTTTCACCATGGGGACCACCAGTCCTATTTGTACGAAAGAAAGATGGGTCGATGCGACTATGTATCGATTATAGAGAACTGAACAAGATTACCATCAAGAATAAATACCCGTTACCAAGGATCGATGATCTATTCGACCAACTACAAGGTGTTGCGGTATTCTGGAAAATTGATCTCCGTTCAGGATACCATCAGTTAAAGATCAGGGAGATAGATGTTCCTAAAACAGCGTTCAGTACGAGGTACGACCGTTACGAGTTTATGGTCATGCCCTTCGGACTGACAAATGCCCCAACTGCGTTCATGGATCTTATGAATCGAGTCTTTAAAGACTATCTCGACTGCTTCGTCATCATCTTTATTGACGATATTCTGATATATTTTAAGACAAAGGAAGAACACGAGCATCATTTACGAATCGTCTTAGGAATCTTGCGTGAAAACAGCTCTACGCCAAATCAAGAAATGCGAATTTTGGCTTGAGCAAGTAGCCTTCTTGGGACACGTAATTTCAGGGAATGGAATCTCTGTGGACCCGAGTAAGATTGAGGCCGTGAACAGTTGGCCACGACCGACTACCGTAAGTTCATAGCTGACTTCTCTAGCATTGCCTCGACTCTGACGAACTTGACCAGGAAGAACGTACCTTTCAAGTGGTCTGAAGCTTGCGAACAAAGCTTTCAGGAATTGAAGAAGCGACTCACTTCTGCCCCCATTCTAACAATACCCTCGGGAACGGGAGGATTCTCAGTCTACAGTGATGCCTTGAAGAACGGATTGGGATGCGTGCTGATGCAGAATGGGAAGGTGATCGCTTATGCTTCACGACAACTAAAAGAATATGAGAAAAACTACCCAACCCATGACCTCGAATTAGCAGCAGTAGTTTTCGCTCTAAAAATCTGGAGACACTACCTTTACGGAGAGAGGAGTGAGATCTTCACAGACCACAAAAGTTTGAAGTACTTCTTCACTCAGAAGGAGTTAAACATGAGACAACGACGATGGCTGGAGCTTGTAAATGCTTTCTACTAGACCAAGTTACCAGGGAATTTCCAAGTAATTGGCAAGTTCCGCTAGTACTTTTCCTATCTTCCCTACAGCCGGCATAGTCGGCATCGGAATATCCCATTAATGGGAATTCATCCGTATGAGAGTACCACAGACCAAAATTGACAGTACCCTTGATATACCTAAGTATACGCTTAACTACTGTCAAGTGGGATTCCCTAGGGTTAGACTGATATCTCGAACACATACCAACAACAAACATGATATCAGGGCGACTAGCAGTTAAGTAAAGAAGGCTTCCGATCATACCTCGATAGTGTTTGATCAACAGATGTACCTGATTCATCAGTATCTATTTTTGTGGTCTGATGCATAGGGGTGGAAATCGCTTTGGAATCACTCATCCCGAATTTAGTCAGTAATTCCCTGCTGTATTTCGTCTGGGATACGAAGGTTCCATTGTCAAGCTGCTTTATTTGCAACCCGAGGAAGTAGTTCAGCTCACCCATTAAGCTCATCTCAAATTCCTTCTGCATAGACTTAGAAAATTCCTCGCAGAGAAGGATATTAGTACTTCCAAATATGATATCAACAACGTAAATTTGGACCAGTATCATGTGATCACCTTCATACTTAATAAACAACGTGTTATCAATAGTTCCAGTCGAAAATTCTATGTCAATCAGAAACTTACTTAGCCTTTCATACCATGCCCTAGGAGCCTGCTTCAAACCATATAATGCTTTATTTAATTTAAAAACATGATTTGGAAAATCTTCCCTAGCAAAGCCCGGTGGTTGTTCTACATAAACCTCCTCATTTATAAAACCATTTAAAAATGCACTTTTTACGTCCATTTGAAAAAGTTTAATACGTTTAAAACATGCATATGCAAGTAAGACACGTATAGATTCTAATCTAGCTACCGGAGCAAAAGTTTCATATCAATACATTCCTCCTGGGAATAACCTTTTGCAACTAACCTCGCTGTTGACATGTGTTGATATGGAAAAGATCAGATTTGATTTGATCCTTTACTTCTTTCCTGGTATAGAAGATATTGTATTAAAAACATATCTTATCCTTGCTAGAAGTACGATGTAATCTCCTATAAAGAGGAGAAGGATTACAGCAATGAAATCAAGCTTTGAAAGTAAGCCTCTATTCTCAACATGGTATCAGAGCCTTAATCTATCTTGACAACCCTGTTTCTAGACAGCCTTCATCGCTGTAACTAAAACACTGCCTTCATTGCCGTGTTCACGATGGAATCGGAAATTTCCAGCAATCCACCGCCTAATAACTCTGCGCCTAATCCGAATAATCCCAATGATTCCTACAAGACCGGTGATTTACAGACTATTAGACCCTCTTATCGACTCAATGGAAAAAATTATTTAAAGTGGTCTCAATTTGTGAGGACCTATTTGAAGGGTAAGGGCAGACTGGATCATCTCACGTCTGCTGCACCATCAGAAAACGACCCAACCTTCAAAGCATGGGATGAAGAAGACTCAATGATCATGTCATGGCTTTGGGATTCCATGGAGCCTTCTATCAGCGACACTTGTATGTTCTTAGTCACAGCAAAGGAGATCTGGGGCTACATTCAACGTACATATTCCAAAGCTCGTGATGCAGCCCTAATATATGAGATCAAATCTAGGACAGCCGCAACGAAACAAGGGGAAAAAACGGTTACTGAATACGCTCAAATTCTGCAGAACTTATGGCAGGAACTCGATTATTATCGTGTGATCGACATAAAGTGTGCCCCTGATGCTGCGGTTATTAAAACCTTCATAGAAAAAGATCGAGTGTACGATTTCCTGGCTGGTCTGAACTCGGAGTATGATCAAGTACGGGTACAAATTCTTGGAAAGGCTGAGACACCTTCACTGGAGGAAACCATAGCCATTGTCAGAGGAGAAGAAAGTAGGCGAGGAGTTATGTTGGAACCACATCCTACTGAATCCTCTGCCATGACTGTAAAAGCAAACTTCAAAGGTAGAGACAAAGAAGAAATCCCTAAGAAGCAGACTAAAGAAACTCAATGGAGGGTGAATAAGGATGATTTGTGGTGCACGCATTGTAAAAGGTCCAGACATACGAAGGAAACTTGCTGGAAATTACATGGAAAACCACCAAGCAAGGAATGGGGAAATCGTGAGACTCACCAGAGATCACAAGCAAATGTGGCTGAAACAACTGAGGGAAAGGTGATTGCTGGAGGATTCAATCATGAGGAGATTGACAGCTTGTGAAATTTGCTTCAATCCTTGAAAATAGCAGCCCCTGGAAACTGTTCATCGACTCCTTCAGGTAAACTGATATTTCCTATTTGTTCACATGCCTCAGAAACTCCCGAAGAACAGATTTGGATTCTCGACTCAGGTGCCACTGACCATATGACCCCAAAATCTCGTTTTTTTCGATCATATAGTTCATGTACGAATAAGACAGTCCTAGTTGCTAATGGCCAATTAGTAGCTGTTGCAGGGATTGGAGATATATATCTTACACCCACTATTATCCTTAGACGTGTTTTGCATATCCCAACACTTTCCACTAGCCTTATATCTATTAAAAGACTGACGCGTGACCTTAATTGTTACGCTACTTTCTTCCCTTCTTACTGTGCTATTCAGGAACAGGGAACGAGGAAGAGGATTGGACTTGCTGAGGAAAGGGACGGTCTCTACTATCTTAAGTCACCTTCCAACCAACGAAATCGTCAACCAATGTCCTTTCTAAGTCTGTCCAAAAAGGAATCTATATGGTTGGTTCACAAGCGTTTAGGACATCCATCTTTTATGATATTAAAGTTTATGTTCCCAAGATTATTTCAAGGTCTTCATGTCTCTGAATTTCAATGCGACGTTTGTAGTTTGGCAAAACATACCCGAGGTAATTTTCCTATCAGCAATAAAAGAAGTGCTCATCCATTTCAGTTAATCCATAGTGATATCTGGGGACCATCATCCACTCCTAATATATCTGGGGCTAAGTGGTTTGTTATTTTTGTTGATGATTGCACAAGGGTCGTATGGCTTTACCTTTTAAAGCAAAAATCCGATGTTAGCTCCATTATACCTTCTTTTCACAATATGGTACAAAACCAATTCGGGGTCAAAATTAAGGGATTTAGAACAGACAATGCCAAGGATTATTTTAATGCCACTTTGTCCTCATACTTCCAATCGCAGGGAATTATTCATGAGTCATCTTGTGTCTACACACCCCAACAAAATGGAGTGGCTGAACGAAAGAACAGACACTTACTTGACACAGTCCGTGCAATGCTCCTTCAAAGTAATGCTCCAAAAAACTACTGGGGTGAGGCTGTCCTGAATGCGACATATACCATAAACAGACTTCCCTCAAAAATTCTCGGTAATAGAAGTCCTGCTGAAACACTCAATAGTTTCTATCCCCATTTCAAAATTTCTAATGCCCTCACTCCTCGAATATTTGGATGTACAGCATTTGTTCATATTCATAGTCACTTGAGAGGAAAACTTGATCCTAGAGCCATTAAGTGTGTCTTCCTCGGGTATTCAGCCACACAAAAAGGGTACAAGTGTTATAACCCTAGGCTCAGAAAGATCTATATCTCAGCCGATGTTACTTTTTCAGAAAATAAACCATATTTTTCAGATTCCTATCTTCAGGGGGAGCGTATTGAACCACTCGATAGTATTGAACCACTCGATCTTCCTCAAGTGTCCAAACCTGTGTCTAAAGCTATTGAACCCGAACTTCAACCCGAAACTTCTGAACCAAATCTTGAGCCTGAAATTAGACCTTTATTATCTGAACCAGCTACTATCACTAATGATAAATTTCCAAGGTTCGAACAGGTGTACTCAAGAAGGAAGAGGACCCAACCTATTCCAACGCAAGTCCATGACTCAAACTCGGCACCTCCTGAGATAGACCAGGTTAGCCCTGAAAATTCTGAGCCTTCTCTTGAAATACTTGATGACATTGACCTTCCTATTGCTTTCAGAAAAGGCACTAGAACATGTACTAAACATCCTGTTTACCCATTAGCTAACTACATTTCTCTCAAAAGGTGCTCTCCAAATCATAAGAAATTCATCATGAGCTTGAACACTATTGTTATCCCTAAATCTGTTTCTGAGGCTGTGACAAAAAGGGAATGGAAGGATGCTATGAAAGAGGAGATAACAGCACTCGAGAAGAATAAAACGTGGGAAATCGTCGATAAACCACCAGGGACAAATATCGTTGATTGTAAGTGGATATTCACCACGAAGTACAAGGCCGATGGAACGCTTGAAAGGTACAAGGCCAGACTAGTCGCCAAAGGCTATACGCAAACGTACGGTGTTGACTATCAAGAGACGTTTGCCCCGGTGGCGAAAATGAACACTGTAAGAATTTTACTTTCTTTGGCAGCTAACTGTGATTGGCCTCTCTTACAGTACGATGTGAAGAACGCTTTTCTCCATGGGGATCTAAAGGAGGAAATTTACATGAAGATTCCACCTGGATTTGAAGGAAAATCAAGTGGACAGGTGTGTAGGCTACGAAAAGCTCTTTATGGCCTTAAACAATCTCCCCGAGCATGGTTTGGGAGATTTACCGAGGTTATGAAGAAGTCAGGGTACAACCAAAGCCAAGGAGATCACACGTTATTCATCAAGCACTCAACCGATGGAAAAATCACAGCGCTTCTGGTTTACGTCGATGATATGGTAGTCACTGGCAATGACGACAAAGAAAGGAAATATCTGAAGGAAAGGCTTGCAAGTGAGTTTGAGATTAAAGAGTTGGGGAAACTCAAGTACTTTCTTGGAATCGAAGTTGCGTACTCATCACATGGCATATTTGTATCCCAACAGAAGTATGTAACAGATCTCTTACAGGAGACCGGAAAGTTGGGGAGCAAACCAATTTCAACTCCTATTGATCCGAACCAGAAATTAGGAGATTCTAAAGAGGAGCCACGAGTGGACAAACAGATGTACCAAAGGCTTGTTGGAAAACTTATCTATCTAGCACATACTAGACCAGATATAGCGTTCTCAGTAAGTGTGATTAGTCAGTTCATGCATGACCCTCGAGAGCCGCACCTACATGCAGCATACAGAGTATTACAATACCTAAAGGGATGCCCGGGAAAAGGACTGTTGTTTAAACGTGGAAACAAGATCACGATAGAAGGATATACGGATGCCGATTATGCTGGATCAATCGTGGACAGAAGATCTACAACCGGGTATTGTACATTTCTTGGAGGAAATTTAGTGACATGGAGAAGCAAGAAGCAAAATGTGGTTGCAAGATCATCCGCTGAAGCTGAATTTCGAGCAATGGCACAAGGATTATGCGAATTGCTTTGGTTAAAGATTGTGTTAGACGACTTGAAAATCACAAGAGAGGGACCGATGAAGCTTTATTGTGACAACAAATCCACCATCAGTATTGCCAATAATCCTGTCCAACATGATCGGACTAAACATATAGAGATTGACAAACATTTCATCAAGGAGAAACTTGAGGAAGGCCTTGTAAAGCTTTCCTACGTTCCGTCCAAACTTCAGCTTGCAGATATCCTTACAAAAGGACTTTCTGGTTCAAGATTTTATGATCTAACTAGCAAGCTCAGAATGACAAATATCTATTCTCAGCTTGAGGGGGAGTGTTGACATGTGTTGATATGGAAAAGATCAGATTTGATTTGATCCTTTACTTCTTTCCTGGGATAGAAGATATTGTATTAAAAACATATCTTATCCTTGCTAGAAGTACGATGTAATCTCCTATAAAGAGGAGAAGGATTACAGCAATGAAATCAAGCTTTGAAAGTAAGCCTCTATTCTCAACACTCGCTTTGTTTCTTGTGACATTACCATGTTCGTCGAGTTTGTTGCGGAAGACCCATTTGGTTCCTATGATGGATTTTTCTTCCGGTCTCTCTACGAGTGTCCACACTTGGCTCTTTTCGAACTGAGATAGCTCATCTTCCATGGCAGAGACCCATGATATATCATCTAGAGCTTCATGGACTGTCTTTGGTTCCATCATTGAGAGCAGTACATCATGAGATTCCTCCGTATCTTGATTTCGTACAGTTGCTCGAGTTTTGATTCCAGATCTGATATGTCCTATCACTTGATCTGTTGGATGACTGGAAGCATGTTTCCATTTTCTGCATTGCTGCTTATCAGTTTCTGGTTCCAGTATCTCAATATTTTCGTCTTTTGGAATATCTTCCTCACTGTCTTTAGTTTCCTGCAATTCTGCACACGGAAAATCTATACCTTCCTCATCAGTAGCAGCTGCTTTAGGTATCTCATCGAAAGTAACATGTATAGATTCCTGGACAGTCTGTTTTCTCTTATTATAAACACGATATGCCTTAGACTGAAGGCTGTAACCAAGGAATATCCCTTCATCTACCTTAGAGTCAAATTTTTCTCTCTTATCTCTATCATTCAAGATAAAACATTTGCATCCAAACACACGAAAATAACCTATATTTGTAGTTCTACCATGCCAAATTTCATAAGATGTTTTCTTTAATATCGGCCTAAGGAACACACTATTTGACACATAACAGGCTGTGCTAACAGCTTCCGCCCAGAACTGTTTAGGAATATCATACTCATGTAACATAGATCTAGCCATTTCTTGTAGTACCCTGTTTTTACGTTCAACTACGCCATTCTGTTGGGGAGTTATAGGGGCAGAGAAGTTATGACTATATCCATACTGATCACAGAATGATGCAAACGACTTACTATCAAATTCCAGCCCGTTATCACTTCGTATCCTACATAAGTTCGTTTCTTTTTCTTTTTCAAGTCTCTTTACTAGCGATGCAAAGTTATCTAATGCCTCATTCTTATGTGCAAGGAATATCACCCATGTATACCTAGAGTAATCATCAACGATGACAAAGGCATATCTTTTACCTCGCAGAGACATCGTCTGAACAGGACCAAAAAGGTCGAGATGTAGCAGTTCCAGAGGTCTGGATGTGGATATCACATTCTTTGCTTTGAACGATGTCTTGGTCTGCTTGCCCATTTGGCATTCCTTGCATGTTTTGTCCTTGACGAACTTTATGTCAGGAACACCTCGTACTAGTGCATTGCTTGTAATGTGAGACAGTAATTCCATGTTGGCATGTCCTAAGCGTCTATGCCATAACCAGGTGTTATCCTGTGTAACTGCTAAGCACTTGACGTTCTGGTCAGTGATATCATCAAGGGTTATGCAATAAATATTTCTATCCCTAGATGCACTAAATAATACCTTATTATCACTTCTAACAACACACTTATTATTTTCAAAGGTTACCGTATGACCCTTATCACATAATTGACTAAAGCTAATGAGGTTATGTTCTAGATTCTTAACTAACCATACGTCATCTATAGTAGTATGTAAAGTGTTACCAACAGTTCCAACCCCAATAATCTTAGCTTTTGTGTTGTCGGCGTAGGAGACATATCCTCCATCATAGGCTTTCACCGACACAAACTTACTGATATCACCTGTCATATGGTGGGAACACCCACTGTCGAGGTACCACTTGTTCTTCTTACTGGATTTTCTTCTTTGTACCTGCATGAATCAGTTCTTTTCTGAGGTGCCCAATTTTGATTGGGTCCTAAACGGTTAGCAGCAAAATAATTCCTGTTAACACGTGGTATATCATGTATCACAGGCTGTGATCTCTCAGACACAGGCTGGCCAGAGTTAGAAACTTCAGGAACTTTCTTAGGTCTCCAGACATATCTAGATTTATCAGCTTTCTGCAAGAAACAATGGTTAGCATAATGACCAAGACGACCACATGAAAAACATTTAGGTTTCCTAACATTTTGTGGAGGTGCAGCATGTTCATGTGTCGTGGAATATCCTATTCTTGTTTTTCCGATATGTGGAGGAATACTAAGTAACATATCAAGATTTTGTTGTCCTTCAAGAAGTCTAACATTAGTATGAGATTTTTCTTCTAAGAAATCCTTAAGAGCAGACATGTCTCTAGATATATTCTTTTGCTTGCTAAACTTATTGCAATTACACAAGGCTTTTTCTTCCTTAAGAGTTTCTAGCTCGGCTCTTAGGCGCTCATTTTCTAGATCTGTTTGGTGCTTCTCTCTAGCTACGTCATCTCGTTGCCTAATTAGACTCTTTACTTGTGAGTTGAGCGACTTAATCCTTCTTTCTGCGTTTTGGATTATTTCAAACATCTCTTACTTTTCATCTACTTCAAGGACTGAGGAAGCGTTATCATGAGATTCATCTTGCCTAGCATATAATTCGTTTAGAAATAATATTTTCTTAATGGTAGATGAATCTGATACCTGATCATCGTCATCGGCCATGTAGGCGAGATCTTCCTCTTCTTCACTTTCGGCCTCCTCCCAGTTAGTGACCATGGCTTTCTGTTTCTTTACCTTTTTGTCACCATTTTCCATCGGGCAGGTTGAGGCGAAGTGGCCTGGCTTGTTGCACTTGAAACATTTCTGCACGTTGTTCCCGGATGATATATTCCCTTGTTTCTAGGTTGGAACTTGGAGTTTCCCCTTGAACTTTCTTCTAATCCGAAACCTTTCAAACTTTCTAGTCAGCATGGCGATCTGCTCCATTAGGTCCTCCTCAGTTTCTTCTTCTCCTTCAGAGTCGTTTTCTTGTTCGGTGTTAATGGCAATGTTTGGTTGATTTCGGGCTGTTGGTTTCTCTTTGATGGAGATCTGAGTCATCTCGTAGGTGGTAAGAGATCCAATCAGTTCTGACACGGGAAGTTCGTCCAAGTCCTTTGCTTCGTAGATGGCAGTTACTTTGGGATTCAATTCTCTTGGAAGGGATCTCAGTATTTTTTGCACTTTCTCACCATCCGGTATTTTCTTTCCCAACGAGAACATTTGATTGATGATGTTCATGAATCCCGCGTACATGTGGCTTATGGTCTCATTGTCCTCCATTTTGAACAGTTCGTATTGGTGAGTTAAGAGGGCTATTCTTTCTTGTACAACTCGAGTGGTTCCCTCATGTGTGACTTGAAGCATGTCCTACATATCCTTGGCAGATTCGCATGAACTCACACGATTGTATTCTTCTCTTGTAAGCGCGCAGGCGATCATGTTCTTAGCTTTGGCATTCAAGGATATGACTCGCTTGTCTGTTGCATCGTACTCAGAACCTTTCTTTGGGAGTTCCATCCGTCTTCTTGGGATTGTAAGGTCCAGTAGTGATGATATCCCACAGGTCATAGTCAGTAGCAAGCAGGAATTCCTTCATACGGTTTTTCCATATAGAATAGTTTGTTCCATCGAACAATGGTGGCCTAGAATGGGATTGTCCCTCTGCAAAAACATCAAAACTCGAAGAAGCCATTAGATCTTTAACTCAGGCTTGTTAGGCCCATCGTTTGAGTAACCCGCTCTGATACCAAATGAAGATATAAATGTGCCTAAGAGGGAGGGTGAATTAGGCTTATAAAAATTTTGTGCTTCTTCTGACAAATGCTAAGTGTGGTGACTTAGATATGCCTACTTATGTTTGTGACGAGTATGCCTGATATATCCTAGTAACGTCGGATGTGCGTCGGGTCGGTCTCACAGCGATAAAGAAATAACTGAAAAGTAAATGCGAGACAGGATTTTTATAGAGGTTATATCCCCAACTGGGGTTTACTCCTCTCCTTGGGATTTGCTTCCCAAGAGTTTAACCAATCACTATAATGCACCGTAGCTGGATACAAAACTGATTGGTTAGCCCAATACACAACCGAAACAAGTCGAAAACTAGCCACTACTAGGTTACCACACGCCGAGTTCCGTTCCTCGGAATCTCCTTGATCCCGACAGACACAGCTCGCTACCGAAGGGCCCCCGGACTTGTCCTTCCCTTCACGTGTGCGTAAACGTCGACCTTGCCTCCTTGGTATTGCTCACGTCCGAAGACAACACGTCCGAAGACTGAATATATGGAAGGGATGATGGAATATTGGATAAATCACTCGCTCAGTGATGGATACCAGGTTAACGCTCAGGTGGGCAGAAAGCTATCGCAAGTGGGAACTCAGGAATCTCTCAGTATGTTTCTGCTTAAGAATCTCTCGTAGGCTTATTATGCGCAAATTCTAAGTGCCTCGAAAGTCTGAAGTGCAGCTCATATATAATCCTTTTCAAATAGCACTTCACATGGAAAATCATATCAAACAATAATTACCAAATCAAGCATAGTTTCCATGCAATTTTCGAGTCAACCATACCATATAAATCATGCTCTTAACAAATCATCACAACGGTCATATAGCACATTTAAAGCATAATTATTTTCCATATAAAGGCTCAATTTCGTTCTCAAGCTCATTCAACCATTTCGCATATATTTTCCATTTCAGGACTTTCCATAAGTGATTCCCTGCTATCAGTTTCTAGTAACGAGTCAATCCAGATTTACTTTCCAAGTATGGCACACAAGATAGAAATACATCAGCACGTTTTCCATGTACAGCTCATAGCATTTAATCAATATATTTACCATGTTTAGCACACAAATCAGATCGGAGCATACTTAATTCGATTTATCATAACATGGCAGAACTCTTCTTATTTCAGAGATCACACCCGTTATAGCACATACCATATAAGAGCACCTTATCCATAAGGTTAATCAAATCGAATCTTTCCTAATTATAATATTCTAATCAGCATAAGGAAAGATATCAATTCAATATATCGCATTTAATTCAGTGCAAAGCAAGCAAGGATCATACATATGATTTTCGTCCAGGAATAACCTAGTATCAACGGATATATCACTTTCCTTATATAAACAGCATATTTTCCATATATAGCTCAGTAGGATATCTCATGCATTATTTCCATATATAGCACAAAACGATATATCCTATCTCATGGAATGTCTATAACGTGCGATCACCTAGTTCCATCAAATCATCACAGAATCACATGCAATTCAAATATTCAACACTTATTCGATTTATAGCTCATAAACAATGCATGGTTGAATATTATCATGAACTTAGACATTTTATTTGTCCCAAATCGAATTGCTTATTTTATAGACCTAATGTCATTACAATTACATCGTTCATCAAAACTCTCTAACATATACGGACCAAAAAAGGTCAACATCTATGAATCTCGATACATATCAAGTTATAAAAAGTATTTTGATGGGACATTAAGTGACGTGCATTCCCTTCATCCCAACTAGTAATAGTTGTCCCTAATACTTGGCCCTAAGTAAGCATATAATATAAGCCCAATTTATTATAACAATCCAAATTTATTCTTATTAGTATTATTATTATCATTACAAAATTCGAATTCCCTATATATAATATAGCTCTTATTAATAATTTTTCTTACCAAAAATTACGTGCCCTATACGAAATTATTCACAAGTCTTAAGCAATCTATTATATGCCCTTTTATTCAAAACTTTGGGTATTAATAATATCCCTTTTAACTAATTAAGCTATGCCCCAATTAATTTATACTATTCTTATTACCAACGTTGATACTTGGCCTAAGTTAGAAATTAAATATATACATTTTATGCTCACTAATACTATTATTTTCGCTTAATTCCTTGATTAAATTCTGGAATATTCTCGGTTATTTTAGTTTCATCCTAATTTCGTTTAAAATATTTATTAGGAATTTTATTCCTAACACTTTCTTAGCTAATTATCTTGAAATTTCCGATCGTAATCCCGCTTTTAATTTTTACGGATATTACAAAATCGCAACTAAAACACATAATTTTTATATGCATGAAATTATGTGTTATGTGCTTTTATGATTTTATGTGACGTGTCTATGTACTTATATGATTTTATGTGAGTTCTTACGTGATTTAATTACGTTATACGATGACATGACACGCATATTCATGGCATGAGCATATGCACGCACGACTAGTACGAGAGTCAGGGAGATAGCGTGCATGAGTATAAGATCACTTGAAAGCGATATGTACATTTGCCGATATGGGCATTTGTGTCGACTCAATGATGAGTCACGGCTCTTCTACGCTACCACGGCGATTCACGATGCCGGATTACCTGATTTACGAGAGGTAAGGGAAATATATTACGGCGATTCACGAGGCCGACTGCCTGATTCACGAGTGGCAGGTAAATACCCCATAGCGAGAGATGCAACCTGGAGGATGCGACTCGAGGGAATGAGCGGCACCGAGGGAACCTCGAGTGTTGGTGACCTCGTAGTAAGCTACCAGTGAGAAGCGCCCGCGTGTCAGACCGCATTGGGATGGAAAGACGCCTTAGGGTTAAACGAAATTTGTGTGCCCGGGTTAGCCTCTCAATGGTACTGCATTGGGATTGAAAGGCACTAGTAGCCTCTCAGTGTGGACCACATTGGGATTGAAAGGCACCATAGGGTTAAGCACAGATGGAGTACTCGGGTTTAGCCTCCCAGTGTGTGTACTGTCACTTATTTATACACTTAGGGGTTTGAGCTCTATATGGTGCATAGTAAGATTGGAAGCCGAAGGGGCCCAAATACAAAGTCAATGAACGAGAAAGATGTGGGAAGTAGATAGCATGGGCGTGAATGCCTTCGCTATTTAGGTCACATGCATTGCATGCATGATTTTCACTTACTGAGCTTTATAAGCTCATTACACGTTTTATGTGTTGTAGGACCCCGCGATCACGGTACGTGATCATTTTCACGGCGAGGCCACTTTTGAAGCTTCCGAGGGCTTTTGAGATGGAACTGTGTGCATGGATGCGACCTCGTGGAGGCCCAGTAGATAGATTTATTTTGACCCGCATGCGCGCTTTCCTATGTAAATAGGACCCATGAGAATTTTGTAGGAACCGTTACGATTCCTTTTTATAAAAGGAAAAATTTTATACGAAATTTCATACGATCTATTTCATTATTAGGATATTAGTTGCGTAGACTAGTTAAGAAAGTAGTGGTGAAAGACGGGGCGCCATAGGTGGTATCAGAGCTTAGGTTATAGAATCTGGAGACTGTCCATGTACACACACTCAAAAGCACGGAAGCGGTCTTGCTTGTAAGTTTTATGATTTTATGAATTTCTGGTATTACTTGATTTATTGGCCTTAGGAACGTTAGGATAGAAGAACGATGGGTAGAACAAGAAATGAAAATAGTGGGGGTGCAGATAAAGGTAAAGAACACGCAGCCTCTACCGATAGTCGGGATGCGACTATCCTTCAACTCGCGGAACTAGTCCGCCAACAATCTGCCAAAATTCAGCAACTGATCCAGCAATCAAACGCTGGCGGGCAATCAAGTAACGGACCCCCTCAGGCCGACTGAATCGAAATGGTCGGGGAAAGATTTCGTAAACTTAACCCCCCAACCTTTGAAGATGCTTTTGACCCAACCTCGGCTGAGGATTTGCTCCGAACCCTGGAAACAATGTTCCAACATAGTCGTACCCCTAAAACAGAAAAGGTTTTGTGCGCTAGCTACCTATTAAGGGTAAGCGCAGGTCATTGGTGGGATACCATGTTAACTCTCGAAAATCCCTTGACAATGACCTGGGAGCATTTCAAAGAGCTTTTCCGAAATAAGTATTTCACTGCTCCCGTCTGTGCCCAAAGGATGAACGAGTTCATCAATCTCCGCCAAGGAGCAATGACGGTGGCGGAGTATATCCGAAAATTCGAACAGCTTTCTCGATTCGCAACTCACATGGTAAGCACCGACTTGCTGAAGATCGAACGATTTATGGAAGGCTTGAAACCAGAACTCTATCGCGACGTTGGCATGGCTGGATTCCAAGGGGTTACTTATGCCCAAATGGCGGAACGAGCCCTAATGGCTGAACAAGCTGATGGCCGAATTGTACGAGCCCAGGAAATTAAAAGGAAGTTCGAACAATGACCCAAATGGGACGGAAATAAACCAAAGAAACCGTTTGTTCCTAAGAATGTGAAACCCAACTTCCAAAACCGTCCTGGACCACCTCAGCAAAACTAACACGAATCAGGGGAGACCTCAACCAAATGTACCCATATGCCCAAAATGTGCACGGCGATATATGGGCGCCTGCTTTTCACAAAATGCTACTTGCTTTAAATGTGGCAAGATAGGCCACTACTCTGTAGCATGCCCAGAGAATGCATCTGGAAGTCAGGGAGCGAACCAGGCTAAGCCGCTGACGGCCCCCGCTCGGGTATACATGCTTACAGCGGAAGAAGCCGAAAACAACCAGTCCGAGATGGTACCCTTCTAACCGATTAAACCTCAACATGCATTCTAGGGAACTTATGAGCCACATTTTCTTTTGTATCCACCACTTATGTGGTAAGACTCGGGATTTCTTTTAGCCGATGTGGTTGATACCAGTTCGAGTGTCGACCTGAATCATGATCGTAGCAGATAGACTTCGAAATGGGAAGATGTATCCAAATTCTCTAAAAAGAAACCTAAGATCCAATAAAATCCGCGGTATAACCCTATGCCCCAATCTTTTGCTCACCCTGAGAAATATTTTCGTTTGGTGTCAGAATGGTGCAGCTAAAGCGTGGTGGACGCTTATAACCACTTATCTCTGCCCGAGATAGAATTGTAGCTATTCTCGTTAAGCTTTTCAAGGCCATACGAGTTCGATTAATTTGAACGATCTTCATATCTATTTCATCAGGATCGTATTTCTCTCTATTCTCGAAAATTACCTGAGATCCCTTGATAACTTCGTAGGGTGAATTTCTATCACCCAACCAAGCCAGTTCAACTCCCTAGCAATCGACACCCTGAATTACTCCAGTTGACGGAATTTCGGGGGCGAAATTCTTTTAAGGGGGAGGATGTAATGCCCGTAAAATCTGATTGCGGGATTTACAATATAATTAATGATGGAAGATAGTTAATTAGAGATTTCACTATGCAAATTAAATAAAAGAGGCTAGGACTACACGAAAAGTTGTACGTAAATTATTTTGTGGACTTAGTTACTAATAATGTTTTAGGTATTATAACTAAATCTATTCAAGTCAGGTAAAAACAACTAACGACCAATAAATATGCATACATATTATATGACTTATGTGACTGCATGGAGCATATTCTATGATTTTATGTGTCAATGTGATTACATATTAGATGCTATTAGGGTTACTAACCAAGTAGAAGAACTAATTGAACTTAGAAGGGATCCCATATGAAATGAAGAGATCAATTTCGAAACAATAGATCTCGAAATCTTTGGATGTCGAAATTTTGAAGTCTCGAGATTTAAAGTTTGCGAGAGAAGGTAGATTTCAAAAGCTAACATGAATATCGAAGTTGGAATAAAATCTTTGACTTAAATGAACTCGATTACTTAGTTAAATAAAAATACTACAAAAATTGTTATTTGGAGATTAGAACCTAGAGCTATCATATAAATTAATTACTTAGCTACAAGGGAAACGTTTAAATAACGTGGTAGGGATTATTTCTTAGGAATGCGATAAGTATGAACAAAGTAAAGAAATCCAACGTCACTTAGTTATTATGTCACGCAAAGAAAAGTGAGATAAGAACAGAAATTCTATGTCATGACTTATGAGTGGAGCATTATCAAAAGAAACTTAATAGTGGAGCATTATCGAGATTTCGAGGGGAGAAAATAGAAAAGTCGAACAGAGATCCTAACCAAGGCATAGAAAATGTATAATTCCCCTTATTCTTAGTAGTTAACTATTTTCTTTTGATATCATCAGTATACGGTTATATAAGAGAAAGCTTTAGAGGGTCTTTAAGATTAAAATGCTTAGGAAATTGTTAGGAACGAAATATCTGAAAATGATTAGAGTTTATATCAGCTTAATTGACGAGGGTTTTTGAAGTCTTTAGAACTTTTATAATTATGCTTTTAAGTGTTATGGTACACTAGGAGTAATTTTCGACAGCTTAATATATTCAGGATTATGATAAGGTGTAAGATATTCCCAGTTTAGGATGGTTTATAAGGAGGATTTCGAATTTGAAGCTGTTTAATGATTTTAGGGTTTTCATGATGTTATGTTAATATGACTGCTTAAGAACTTAAAAAGTGCTGTGTTTGGAAAGAATAATACAGCAGGAATAAGATGATGAAGTAGTAGGCAGCTTGGTAAAAAATCTCGAAGCCATATTGGCTGTGTAGGAATGATGTCGAGATCTTCATGAGGGTTTTAAAATGTCGAAATATAAGTTCTGAAATTAGTAGAATCTCAAAATATTTGTTAAAATATCGAAACATATCTCGAATTTTATATAGAAACTCGAGATTTTAGGATTCATATTATATCGAGATCCATGTTAAAGCTCATGTCGAAATCTATCTTGGATGTTAACATATCGCTATCATGTCGAGATTCATTTATAAGGTATGTCGAGATCCATCCAAACCTTAGCTCCAGATCTATCTCGAATATGTCGAGATTTACCAACTATGTCAAGCTCGAGATTTACCAACATGTAGAGATCTAATGATGTCGAGATTTACCTCATAGGCTATATTGAAATCTTAAAATCATGTCGAGATTTATGTCAAGGCTATGTTGAGAATCATTTTACAATATATCTCGAAATCATGTCGAAATCCCACACTAAAACCCATTTCGTTAACCCTATCGAGAATTATCAATTCCATGTCGAGACCCATGCCGAGTCATATTTCGAGACTTTGTATCATTCAAATCTCGAAACTTTGCAATATACTATGTGGAGATTTAAGTTACTATGCAACTCAAGATTCTTGTAAATTTCCAATGGTACTTTTAATTTAAGTAAAATTCAAAATTTTAGGGTTTCGAAATCTATTAGTCAAAACTAGGGGTGGTTCGGTACGGTATACCGTACCAAAACTGTGATACCGTATACTGTACCGAAATTTCGGTATCCAAAAAAATCATACCAATACCATACCAAAATAACGGTATACCTTAAATTTCGATACGGTATCATACCGAAATTTCGGTATGGTATCGGTATCATACCTTCTATACCATTCATACGGAGGGTTTTTTATCATGCATGTCTCGTGACTCGTTAATTCGTTGTTTTGGAATTTTTAATCAATTCAAACTCCTTACGCCCTAATAAGATAGATTATTAATACCAAATTTTTCAAAATAAAAAGATTTTTTAACCTTAAATAATTTACATATTTTAGCTAGTCTCCTTAGTAAGACAAAAAACTTTACATAACCACAAAATACAACTTTATATACAGATTAATTAGAACGAAGCGGCTATATTTAGAAAATTAGTGAAGATTAACAAAAAGTAATTGCATTGCATCTTCACGCTTTCAAAAATCATGAAAAAAAAATTAAAAAGGCAAAAATTAAACGTTACTTGAGTTACATAAGTAAAATATGGTGGGCCTAATATTAGAAAGTTGTGTATAAGTTAATAATTTATTGGCTAAATAAGTTTATGAAGATCCTTAATTTTTCATTTTATATTTTATGAAATAATATAATATATATAGGTGTATATATATATAAATTATATATAATATTTATATAAAATATATTAAAAATTTTAGAATTTCGTATTCGGTTTAATCGGTATACCTAATTTTAAAAGCTTCCATACCATTACCGTACCGAAAATTTTCGGTACGGTATCATACCTTACCAAAAACTTCGGTATACCAAAATTTTCGATATTTTCGATACGATTCGATACGATAAGGACGATATTTCGGTATTTCGGTATTTTTCCCCAGCCCTAGTCAAAACTAGGGTTTTCAAATTAAGCCACTTTAGTGAGATTGTAATTAGACTAACAAACCCTAATTTTATATGTTTCTATACTTAGGGTTTGAAGGTTAACAATTTACCGTACGATAAGCTAAGGATACCAGGTAAGTGGAAATCGAAACTACAATACATAATTTTTATATGCATGAAATTATGTGTTATGTGCTTTTATGATTTTATGTGACGTGTCTATGTACTTATATGATTTTATGTGAGTTCTTACGTGATTTAATTACGTTATACGATGACATGACACGCATATTCATGGCATGAGCATATGCACGCACGACTAGTATGAGAGTCAGGGAGATAGCGTGCATGAGTATAAGATCGCTTAAAAGCGATATGTAAATTTAAAGATATGGGCATTTATGTCGACTCAATGATGAGTCACGGCTCTTCTATGCTACCACGGCGATTCACGAGGCCGAATTACCTGATTCATGAGAGGTAGGGGAAATATATTACGGCGATTCACGAGGCCGACTGCCTGAATCACGAGAGGCAGGTAAATACCCCATAGCGGGAGATGCAACCTGGAGGATGCGACTCGAGGGAATGAGCGGCACCGAGGGAACCTCGAGTGTTGGCGACCTCGTAGTAACCTACCAGTGAGAAGCGCCCGCGTGTCAGACTGCATTGGGATGGAAAGGCGCCTTAGAGTTAAACGAAATTTGTGTGCCCGGGTGAGCCTCTCAATGGGACTCCATTGGGATTGAAAGGCACTAGTAGCCTCTCAGTGTGGACCACATTGGGATTGAAAGGCACCATACGGTTAAGCACGGATGGAGTACTCGGGTTTAGCCTCCCCAGTGTGTGTACTGTCACTTATTTATACCTTAGGTGTTTGAGCTCTATATGGTGCATAGTAAGATTGAAAGCCGAAGGGGCCCAAATATGAAGTCAATGAACGAGAAAGATGCGAGAAGTAGATAGCATGGGCGTGAATGCCTTCGCTATTTAGGTCATGTGCATTGCATGCATGATTTTCACTTACTGAGCTTTATAAGCTCATTCCACGTTTTATGTGTTGTAGGACCCCGCGATCACGGTACGTGATCATTTTCACAGCGAGGCCACTTTTGAAGCTTCCGCGGGCTTTTGAGATGGAAGTGTGTGCATGGACGCGACCTCGTGGAGGCCCAGTAGATAGATTTATTTTGACCCGCATGCGCGCTTTCCTATGTAAATAGGACCCATGAGAATTTTGTAGGAACCGTTACGATTCCTTTTTATAAAAGGAAAATTTTGTCCGAAATTTCATACGATCTATTTAATTATTAGGATATTAGTCGCGTAGACTAGTTAAGAAAGTAGTGGTGAAAGACGGGGCGCCACACTCTTGCACCACTTCGCGATTCTTCACTTCAGGAACTCTAAATCTGCAAATTGAACTTCGTGAACCAACTGAAGAAGAGAGTTTCACGAACCCGTATCATTTGACGAACTCAGATCAATTCACGAACCAGATTCAATTCCCAATTCGCGATTTCACGAACCAAACCCTTGTGTCAAAGTTATTCTCAAAACTCAATTTTGACCAAATTCTCGATTCAGATTTAATTTTCCTCACATTACACGTTAACGATCATATCCAAAACATAAGAAATGGATTCCTTTAGCATGGGAAATGATGTTAGACCTCCCATCATCCGACATGGAGAGTATGCAGTCTGGAAGAGAAGGTTCATCAACTTCATTGAAAGCAAGGACAATTCAGATAACTTGCTTGAATCTATTTATAATTGTCCTAAACAGTACTGGACCGTTATCCCAGCCACAACCACCACAACCCCTGCAAGAGAAGCACAGAGTATCTTGAAGACCGTCGAGAGTATCTTGAAGACCGCCGACCAATGCAATGACGAAGAAAAACTGCGACTTAAGGAGATAAAGCCCATTTTAATTGATTCTTATTTGTATAAATTATTTGGTAAGTTTCGAAAAATTCTGAAATTATTAAATTCGTATTTTCGTTCTACAACTTAAATTTCTTTATCGACTTCTTAACGCAACTTTATATAATTGATTCATATCAAAATCCCGTATTAAAATTTTTACGGGTATTACAACTATACTATAGTTATTCCAAATAGATTCTTTATGTTGTCCGAAATTTCAACATTAAAGTCGCCCGATTTTAGTCTCAAATTGGCTAATCCAAAAATTATGTTAAGATCGTCCGACTCGAACCTTACTTGCTCGGCGAAAGTTAACCCTATATGTGTTATAATCGCCTAAACTAATGTTCATACCATCAATTATTTTCGCCGGGATTTTCTAAAGTCTAACCCTCAACCATTTCCAAACTTTTTCCAAAGTCCTCATATTTTCACATAAGTCACTTATCACATAACACATATAAGACTGTAAAACACGTATCATGCAGTCATATAAACACATTGCAAATTTATTCGCCTACTTACTTACGGGACTCGGGTATTACATCCTTCCTCGTTAAAACAGATTTCGCCCCCGAAATCAGGTTAGGCGAACAATTCGGGGTAATGGTTCCTCATATCATCTTCATGCCCCCACGTGGCTTCCTCATTCGACTGATTCTGCCATAATACTTTTACCAGAGGGATTCTTTATTTCGCAATTGTTTAACTTCATACATCAAAACTTCCACTGGCGTTTCCTCGTAACTTAAATCTGGTTTAAGCTGTTGCTGCAAAAATTCCGTTCTCAATACATGACTTGGGTCTACCACGTACTTTCATAATGAAAAAGGTCGTGGACTTGGGTCAACGAAGATGGTAATTCCAATTGATAAGTAACTTCGCCAACTCGTTTAAGTATTCTAAATGGTCCAATATAGCTAGGGTTCAACTTGCCCATCTTTCCGAACTGTTTTACGCCCTTCATTGTAGAAACTTTCATAACACACAATCATTAACTGCAAATTCCAACGGCCTTCGCTTTGGTCTGCGTAACTCTTTTGTCTGCTTTGGCCGTTCGCATTCTTCCTCGTATTTTCGAGATGGCTTCCATCTTTCTTGTACCATGTCGGGACCTAAGTATCGCTCGTTCTCCAACTTCATCCCAATGTATTGGAGATCTGCATTTGCACCCATACAAGGCTTCATATGGAGTCATTTCATTAATCACATGGTAATTGTTATTGTAAGATAATTCAATCAATGGTAAGTATTTGCTCCAGTTTCCTTTGTAATCGAGCACGCATGCCCTCAACAAATCATCTAAGGTTTGAATGGTTCGCTCTCACTGCTCGTCAGTTTGGGGATGATAGGCAGTACTAAAAGAATGCTTGGTTCCCATCGCCTTCTGTAAACGCATCCAAAATTTAGATAAGAATCTCGAGTCTCGGTCTGAAATTACTGACATTGGAAATCCTTGAAGTCGAACAATTTCTTGAATATATAACTCTGCGTATCGTTCCAGGGAAAACGTCGAGCTGATCGGCAGAAAGTGGGCAGCTTTGGTCAAGCGATCGACTATGACACAAATAGCGTCGTGGCCGATCACGATTTTCGGCAAGCTAACGACGAAATCCATTATAATATAATCCCACTTCCACTCAGGTACTGGTAGGGATTGTAAGGTCCCCCCTAGTCGTTGATGTTCAGCCTTGATCTGTTGACACGTCAAATTAACTTACGAATGTTGCAATCTCTCTCTTCATCCTGGCCACCAATAGTTGCTTCGTAGGTCTCGATACATTTTTGTCGCTCCGGGGTGTTCTAATTGTGGCATGCTGTCATAATTGTCTTCGAATCTCCGCATCGTTGGGTACGTATAATCACTTGTAATATAAGCTTCCATCATTTCGTATTTCAAAATCTGATGGCATTTACTCCTTCTACGTGCCTTTAATTTTCAAATAATATTCATTCTTCTCTTGTGCATTCCTGATCTGCTCTATTAATGTGGGTTGGAGGGTTAGTGCAGCCAATTTCACTTCGACTTCACCAAATTGTACTATTTCCACTTCGAGTCGTTGTAACTCTATATTCACGGTCTTTCGACTTAACGCATCGACAATTACATTTGCCTTTCCTGGGTGGTAACTAATCACGCAATCGTAGTCCTTGCCTAGCTCGAGCCACCGTCGATGTCTCATGTTCAACTCCTTTTGAGTGAAGAAGTACTTAAGACTTTTGTGGTCGGTGAAAAAATTTCGTATCATTCGCCATATAGGTAGTGTCTCCAAATCTTCAAAGCAAATACCACAGCGGCTAGTTCCAAGTCATGTGTAGAATAATTTTTCTCATATCTTTTAGTTGCCGAAAAGCGTATGCGACCACGTTGCCATTTTGTATTAGGACACATCCTAAACCGTTCTTCGATGCATCGCTGTAAACTGGAAATCCTCCGGTTCCTGTGGGTATCGGCAAGACTGGGGCCGAAGTAAGTCGTCTTTTTAGTTCTTGAAAACTCTGCTCGCAAGCATCGATCCAATGAAAAGGGGTTCTTCTTTGTCAACTTCGTCAAAGTTGAGGCTATCTTTGAGAAGTCTTTGATAAATTTTCTGTAATACCAAGCTAGGCCAAGAAAAATGCATACTTCTGTTACGTTAGTGGGTTGAGGCCAGTTCTTAATAGCTTCGATCTTCCTGGGATCAACAAAAAGTCCTACTCCCGGGATAACATTTCCAAGAAATGCAACTTGATTCAGCCAAAATCGCATTTATTGAATTTAGCATATAACTGCTTCTCTTGCAGTACTTCAAGGACTATCTTCAGATGTTGCTAATGCTCCTCTTTCGTCTTTGAGTAGATAAGAATTTCGATAAAGACAATGGCAAACTTATCCAAGAACGGCTTGAATAAATGGTTCATCAGGTCCATGAATGTCGTTGGTGCATTAGTCAACCCGAACGGCATGACTAAGAACTCGTAGTGTCCATATCGGTTACTAAATACGGTTTTTGGAATATCCTCTTCTTGGATTTTCACCTGGTGATACCCTGATCGTAAATCTATCTTCGAAAATATTGTCGCACCATGCAATTGGTCAAATAAGTCGTCAATCCTCGGTAAAAAGATACTTGTTCTTTAAGGTGATCTTGTTCAGTTCTCGGTAATCAATACACAGCCTCATTGAGCCATCTTTCTTTCGAACAAACAAAATTGCGCTCCCCAGGGAGAAAAGTTCGGCTAAATGAATCCTTTCTGTAGTAATTCATCCAGTTGTTCTTTCAATTCCTTCAATTCCGTTGGAGCTAATCGATATGGTGCTTAGAAAAAATTGGTGCCGCTCCAAGTACTAAATCAATCCTGAATTGAATCTCAAGATATAACTGAAGTCCTGGCATGTCTTCAGGAAATATATCAGGAAATTCTCGTACTACCGGAACCTCTTCTGACTTTGGGTACGGGCGCTCCTCCGATGTCATTGCAAAAATAAGGTAAGCTTCACATCCTGCCTTGATCAAGCGATGTGCCTTCGTTGCCAAAATCTTGGAAATATTTCCGCTCTTACTTGTTCCCGTGAAAGTAAAGGCTTCAGTTTTTTCTAGATTGAATGTGACTTTCTTGCTGTTGTAATCAATGACTGCCCCGTATTTTGATAGCCAGTCCATGCCAAGAATTACTTCGTAGTCATTCATTTGAATGACTATCAGATCAACATGCAGTTTCCTATCATTAACTAATACTGGGCAGTTCCGTAAAATTTGGTTGGTTCGCATCGAAGTTCGTGGGGGATTGTTACATTGTGCTCACAGTTAAATTGGCAGGGTGTAACCCCGAGTCTCGCCACGTAATAGTGGATGCAAATGAATGCGTTACTCCTGAATCTACTAAAATGCATGTTGGGGTTTGATGTATAAGGAGGGTACCTGCCACCACTGATGGGTTATTTTCCGCCTCATCTGAAGTAAGCGTACATACTCGAGCGGGTACCATCGGTGGTCTAGCCTGAGTCTTCTCTTGACTTCCAGAAGCATTTGGCATGCTCTCGAAAAATGGCCTGACTTGCCACATTTGAAGCAGTTGGCGTTCTGGGAAAAACGGACGCCCAGATGTCGTCGTGCACATCTCGGACACACTGGTACTGTTGGGGGGCCTCCCCTCATTTGGATTAGACTGTTGAGGTGTTCCGGGTCTATTCTGAAAGTTGGGCTTTTCTTGGAAACGAACTGCTTCTTTTGGTAGCCTCCGCCCCATTTTGTTCCTTGTATAAACTTCCCCTTTGCTTCCTGAGCTTGGATGATTCAGATTTCAGCTTGCTCGGCCACTAACGCGCGTTCCGCAATCTGTGCATAAGTAGCTCCTTGAAGCCCGGCCATATTCTGTAATTCCAGATTATCCAAGAACAATTCAACAGATTAAACCTTCGTAGAACGTGAATAGTGTGCTTTAGAGGCTTAGTGTTGAATACGTGAGATTTTAGCAAATGGAAACTTAGATTAATGAGTGTTAGGGTTTAAGCTTAAATACCTTGTGAGGTATTTAAGCCCATTGGGCCCCTAACAAGCCCATTACAAATACAACCCAATTACATAAAATAAAATACATCTATAAAATACATTGTAAAGAAATTACAAGACTTAGAATAAATATTTTGGACACTTCTAAAATATTCCTAACATTCTCCCCCTAAGTGTCCAAATTACAATCGAGCTTATTAACTAAGTCTTCATTTCTTTTTCTTCGAGCGAGGCGGAGGTGGAGGTTCTCTATGGGCCAAGTAGGTCTTCCTGAATCCTAGTGCAGTCTCGAACTGTCTGATGTCGTTCCGAAGAACGATTCGATATCTGATCTTCTCGACGAGTTTCCGTAGAACATCTTTCTCTTCCAGTTCTGTTCCTTCTAATTTGTCATCTTCGGAAACTGTCTTCTTCTTAGCCAGGAGTTGGTTAAGGATAATCTTCAATGTCCCATCTGAGAATTTGGAGATCTCTGACAGAAGACGCACCTGCAACATTTTCTTCTGAGCTTGTAGGTAAGTGACCCCAGGTTGTGGTTCAAGGAAGATAAATCCCTCTCCATACTTTTCGAGATCCTTATATTTGTTTTCTGGACGTGTCAGGTTGACCTTGCTCATATTGCTTTCCAACGCCATTTGGAAGTCATGAGTAGCGAAGTACTTGACCTGCCTCAGCATACACTCTTTGATAGCCCGATAACCATCTCGTCTTGTGTGAGTGTCAAGGGGAAACTTATTGCGATAAATGTTGAAGAGCTTGTTGAGTTCGCCCAGTGGAAAGTAGGGAAGATCTGCTTCTGAATATTTTACGATTTTCCTGTCATAACGATCAATTACAAAGACAGGGCCTACATATCTTCCTACTGCCCATTCGACATCCACAATATCACAGATGGCCGATTGATCTCTCATGTACTTACTGTATTGATCCCTACTCATTCCTTTCTTGGCCGTGACTTCCCAGAGCATAATCTGATGGCTGAGTCCCCTATACGTCCCTCTTAGGTGCTCAAGGCCTCGAAGATTCAGCTCGTTGACTCTCTTTATTTCTTCTTCCTTCCTCCAGATCTTTGGATAAAGATCCTCAAGAAAAGGTGGCTTGATCTTCGTGTTTCTCCAACGAGTTTCTATGAACTCGTAGCCCGGCGTCGGTTCCTCGGGCACCTGATGTTGAAGGAGTTCTGGAAGTTCTGGAAGATCTGCCTCAGGATTTTCTCCTTGCTCCTCTTCCTCTTGCTCAATGAAGCAGAAGTCTGTTGCCGCCGCCTTTAATAAATCACGAACATTTTCAATCCTGAGACGGGACTCTTCTGCTGTCTCTGTTCTCGTCCTCCATTCCTCGTCTAAGATATATCTGTCAATGTAGCCTTGAGGATCCTTTGGACGTGGGGTTGTAGTTGTTTGGACTGGTTGGGTGGAGATCCTCGAGGGAGCAGACTCGACTTCACCAAGGGAAGTTGTCTGGTTCGGCCCTGGTGTAGCTTGTCTGCCACTGGAGGACCTTGGTGGTGGATTGGGTGGTCGTGACGAACTGCCTCCACGCGTTTGAACTCCGCGTCCTCTGCCTCTTCCGCCGCGAATAACTGGAGACTTGGTTCTCGATCTCTTGCTGCTCTCCCCCTCAGGACGATCCTGATTGTCTGGATCGTCATGACGACGTTTCTGACTGGGGCCTTCTTGGCGGCATGTGTCGGTCGGTATGCTCGCATCAGGAGGTGGGATGACGCCACATGCGACCAGCTTCCGATAGAGGTCTTCTTCTTCAAAGCTTCGTTTGCTGTCGAGATCTAATAGGCAAGCAATACCAACGTCAAAGATCTCTTGCGTCTAATAGAAAATCGTCTCTTTCACTTAATAGTTTATTAATCTCTACTTACTCCTTTATACCTCAACAAACATTAGTATTAAAATATGTTAAGACATTAATCTCGAAAACATTAGTCACTAGGAATTTCTTTTCTAATTTTCATTCTATGAAATAATTAAGTTCTTAGTGCATTATTTCGATTCACCTCTCTCAGTAATTCCTAATTTAGATTCCTAAGTTAAATATTTCATCCTATTCAATTACAACTAAGACCCGCATCAAATTTTACGGGTATTACACGTGGTGGCAGGGTGAGAAGACGGGGAAGTACCGGCTGTTGAGGAGGAGGTTGGTCAAATATGGGAGCCTTCCCTTTGTCGGTGGAAGTTGCTTGGACCGCCTCCTTAATAAGTCCTTTGACCCGTGGTAGGGTTACTGTTTCAAAGAACTCGAACAGACGATTCTCCAAGTAGGCAGTCGTCACCTGAGTTGGGATAGATCCGGCACCACTAGGGGTAGCCGTTGGCACACGTTCAGAACGAGGTTCTGTACGGTGGCCCTCGTCACCCGAAGTTCGTGGAACTTCGGAGTCCTTGGGTCTTCCGACCTCTCCTTGCGACACATCTTTCGGAGATGGTGCTCGGGTCATTGTGGCCACGTCAGTGTGATGGGCTTGGGTGGAGCTGTCACCGGGATCGCCAAGGCGTCCCGTTAGCACGCGTCCAGAACTAGGTTCTGTACGGTGGCTCGCGGATGGTGAGCTGCTAAAATCATCAACATCCGAGAGACTTCCGTCCAATCCCTGAAGAGCCTCTATTTGAGGCTCTTCTATGAACGTTGAGACCTGAAGATCAGGCTGAGGCTCGGCCTGTGTCACGGATATGGGTATTTCTTGAGTTGGTTCAGACACAGGAACCGAGCTGCTGGAGGTTTGGGGTGGTTCGTGTTGTGTTGAGACACTTGTCAGTTGGGAGACAAGTGAATGGTCAGGTGGGGTTCGCTCATGCGTCGTTGGGTTGAGTACGACGTCTTCTATCCTAGGGGTTGACCCGGCCTTTTCTGACTGAGCTAGTGCAGTCGTAGCTGTCTCGGGAACATCTATTAGTGGGAGTTCGAGTCGTTCGGCATGTGGTTGTTCCTCGAGCGGTTGTTCAGGTATTGTTTGTTCAGAGGATGGTGGTAGTTGGTCAGGTATTGCTTCTTGAGATGTAGTTTGTGGTGCGTGTGGGATAAATTCGGTTTCTGTGGTTTCTCTCAGTATCTCACTTGCTTGTTCTCTCTCGCTCGTTTCTACTCTCTCAGTCTCACTAACCCCTGGGTTAGACTCGGGTGGGTCGGCCTGAGTCATGGGGTGGGGAATGTTGTACTTCTGACAGTAATTTTCAATGTCATCTGGGCTAGCAAGTAGTAAGATGGCGCGTGGAATTGGCATTGGTGTGCGTGAGTACTTCTCGTCGGTCTTTCCCTTTTGAAGAAATTTGAGTTTTGGAGGGGTGTAGTTTTCTTCTTGCGGCCTTGTTGGTATCCCCGGTGTTGTAGTCATAAAGTGGTGGATCATTAGTGAGAACCACCGGGGATAGGGCAGATTCTGTGTCTTTTTCGATTTGGACGTTGATCTCTGATGAAGCTGATCGTCCAGGTCCATTGTGATTAGCTTGGCATAGTCGTATCCTTTCCTGAAGGCGATCCCGTGAAAGATTCGCAGGATCGTAATGTTGCATCTGTCCCACCCTGAGTGCTTTGGTGAGAAGCACTTGTTGACAATTGCGAAAAGAGTTCGCCACGGATACTCGAGTGAGCTATAGTAACCCATTTTCAACATATCTGCGATGAGCTCGTCCTCGGATGCCTCATGTTCATAATCTGGTTGAATCGGCAGCCGAAGAATTTGTCGAAGAAAGTCCCTGGTGATTCTGACGGTTTCGTTTGCGATTTGGGCTTCATAGTAAGTGGTGTTGTCTTGACAAATTTTGGTAGTCATCGTTCCCCAGAACTGTTGAAGGTACACGGTTGGTGCAGGAACTGATGCAGAGAAGGCGTATCCCAGGTGGTGGTTTCTCAGAATGGATGTGATGATCTCTTCTTGACACTTGAAAGTGTTCAAGTCGAGTTGAAAGTTGTTGTCTTTGATTACAATCCATTTGGTGGTTGAGTAGACGAGATCTGCTGGTGTAGTCATTCTGTCGAAACTGCATTGTAAGAGAAAATGTTGTGAATAACGTCTTATGAGAAGATATTAGACATTCGTAGAAAAAGATGATTTAATTAATAAGGAACTGTTCGGCAAAAAATTAAAGTGTATTTCACGAATTCGAAGTTTTGAAATTTTGGCAAGGGTTCGCGAATTTAAGCAGTTAGTTCAAAAGACTTCAAAATTGATTTTGCGAGTTTGCTTCAGATCGAATTTGAACATGAATTTTTGCGAACATAAAGATATGCGGGTCTGTAAAAGCCTGAAATTTTTCAAAAAATTTCACTAAGTTACTTTCGCGAATTAGTTTGAAATACTGAGAGGGTTCCGTTTGCGAATTGATTTGAAATTGAGAAGATTCAATTTGCGAATACTAAGTCAAGTTTAGATTGGGAAATTTGGGGTTTGCGAACTGAATTTTTAAAAATCTTTGTAAAGTATAGTTCGAAAGACTAGTTCGCAAGTTGGAAATTTTGCGAGGTACAAATTTGGCGAATTTGGAAATTTGCGAGTCTGTCAAAGGAATTTCGCGAATCGATTTTGAACTTTGAAAAGAATTTGGCGAAGTGTGAATTGACAGTTCGGGAAGTGCGAATAAAAAAAATTTGCGAATAAAGATTTGCGAATTCGGCGGTTCCCGAAGTGACAAGATTAATCACACGACCCGCGAAACATTAGTTCGCGAATTTAGATTCGTAAAATTTTTAGTTGGTCAACTAGTCAACTTAAAAGTGCGAAAGCATTTTGCGAACTCATTCTATGCATGAATTCGCAAAAAACACATATTCAATTCGCGAATCACGAACAGAAAGATCAAAAAGTAAATTTTTGAATAAAACCCAGAAAAACCCTATTCGCAGAACATTGATTTCAAAAACGATATTGAAGACTCCTGTCAACACGGTTCGTACTCTTTTTCACGATAATCATCTAAACAAAGTATGAATAAAAATGATTATAGAACACAAGATCAAACAACATAAAAAAAAAAAAAAAAGACGAACTCCCTGTTCTTTTCCGATTTCGAACCTACAAAATCAACGAAGAGAATACATGAAAAATTAAGATTTAAAGACTGTTTCTTCCTTACCTCAACGAAATCTGTGAGTGTGTGTGGACGAAAGCACAGCAACGAAAATCCAAAGTTGAGTTTGACGCGTTTTGAGAGATTTTGAGATTTTAGGGTTCGTAAAAACTGATTTGGGGAAATTCGCGAATAAGATAAAGGAAATTTTGCGGGCCGAAAGATAACGATTTAGTTTAAAACTAGGCCGCGAAATTTTTAGTTAAAGAGGCCCACCGAGAGTTCGCGAATTATCCGGTGAAGTTTCGAAGGTTCGCAAATCAGAGATTTAAAACTTTAGCGAACTAGTAGAAAGGAGATTTAAAAATTTACGGTTCGCAGATTTGGAAATAAGATGAATTCGCGAAATGTCCATGAGTTATCACGAAGTTCGCGGATTATGATTCCACAATTGTTCACTAAAAGTTTAGCGAATTATTTACCAAAGATATTAAGTAATCTAGTAATAACCCAAATACTACCAATTTGACTCGATCAATCACTAGGATAACATCAAATCTATGGGTTTTTCAAGATCGATTTTCATGATACGATATCCTTGTTGGAGAAGAAAAATCGCCGCCTTAGTCAAAAATTCGTCTTAATGTCGGGACAATAAATGACGTAAGTTTCCTTCTTGTTTATAAATAGATCTCATTGAAGTACCTTACATCTAAGGACTAACTCATTTCTAATTTTCTCGTTTACATATGAATTGGCAGAAGCAGGAAGAAGAGAAGAAGTTCAAGGAATAGGCAGAGTTAAGACGTGACTTTGAGCATAACTTGAATATGCTGGTTTTTGAGATTTTCCTTCTTTTGAGCTTATTCGTTGTTTTACTTGCTATTCTGCTTTGGGTCTTAATAGGGCATACGAGTTTTTGAGAGTTATCTGCGTATTATAAATGTTTTATGTGTTTGAGAGAGTTGTTGTACTAAAACTCCCCCTAAATGAAGAAATTTCTTGAATAAGTATTTGTTGACTCCCCCTATATACAATGCCTATCGAGTATCTTAAAAAAATGATTGAATGAATTCACTTACTCCCCCTCGATGCATTGATATAGCATTTCTCCCCCCTCGATGTATTGCCATCAGCATTTGCGCTATATCGACTTATGAACACAGAAAAATTTATTGAAAAATAGAAAGTAAGCAAAAATAAAAAAATAAAGATCTAATTAACTAATTAACATAATAAACACGCACAGAATAAGAGAGAAGTAAAACATAGCAAATAGATAAATAGTGAACTGCAGGAAGGCACAATCGAAATTAAAAATTGAGGTTCAACATTCCCAACTTTGCAACTAATAATTGGAAGCGTTTTTCATCCAATGCTTTTGTAAGCAAATCGGCTAGTTGAATCTCTGTATTGACAAAGTACATTTCTATTATGCCTCTTTCTACGTGGTCCTTTATGAAGTGATATCGAAGATCTATGTGCTTAGTGCGTGAGTGATGAACAGGGTTACATGTAATTGCGATAGCACTCTTGGAATCACAGTAAATAGGAATTCTATTTAGATCAAACCCGTAGTCCCGTAGTTGAGTTTTGATCCACAAAATTTGTGAGCAGCAACTTGCTGCAGCGACGTATTCTGCTTCCGCCGTGGAAGTTGATACACAATTTTGTTTCTTCGAGGCCCAACATACAAGCTTGTCGCCTAGGAATTGGATGTGTCCAGAAGTGCTTTTTCTGTCTAGTCTGCAACCTGCAAAGTCTGCGTCAGAATACCCTATTAGTTTCATATTTGAGTTCTTAGGATACCACAGTCCAAGGTCTGGTTTTCCTTTCAGATACTTCAAGATTCTTTTGACAGCATGAAGATGCGAATCCTTGGGGTTAGCTTGAAATCGAGCACAGAGACATGTAGAAAATAAGATGTCTGGTCGACTGGCTGTGAGGTAGAGCAGTGATCCAATGATCCCTCGGTAATGAGTAACATCTACAGGTTCACCTAAGTGATCTGCATCGAGTGAGCATGAGGTGGACATAGGTGTACTCAATGATTTGCTCTTGTCAATCCCATATTTTCTGAGAATATCATGGATGTACTTTGATTGATTGATAAAAATCCCATCCTAAAGTTGTTTGATTTGTAATCCGAGGAAGAATGACATTTCTCCCATCATACTCATTTCAAATTGTGATTGCATCAGAATGCTAAATTCTTCACAAAGTTTAGGGTTAGTAGAGCCAAAATGATATCATCCACATAGATTTGCACAAGCATGATATCAGAACCATCTTTCTTTACGAACAAAGTAGTGTCAATTTTCCCTTTAGTGAAACCTGAGGAGATAAGAAAGTCGGATAGCACCTCATACCAGGCCCTTGGAGCTTGTTTAAGTCCGTACAGTGATTTGTCGAGTTTGTAAACAAAGTCGGGATGATCAGCATTGAGAAATCCGTTTGGCTGTGACACATACACTTCTTCTTTCAGAATTCAGTTCAAGAAGGCTGTTTTTACGTCCATTTGATAGACAGTAAAGTCTTTGTGTGCTGCATATGCAAGGAATAACCTAATAGCTTCGATTCTGGCTACAGGGGCAAATGTTTCATCGTAATCAATTCCTTCCTGTTGATTATATCCCTTTGCAACGAGCCTGGCTTTGTTTCGAACTACAACACCATCTTCATCCTTTTTGTTTTTAAATACCCACTTTGTTCCTATCACAGTCTTCCCTTTTGGACGAGGAACTAAGTTCCAGACTTTGAGACGTTCGAATTGATTAATCTCCTCTTGCATAGCCACTATCCAGTTAGGATCCCGTAGTGCGTCAACTACTCTTTTAGGTTCTGTTTGGCTCAAGAAACAGGTGAAATTACATTCATTTGAATGTGATCTTCTAGTTGTTACTCCTGTATTGGGATCTCCTATTATTTGATCTGTAGGACGATGTCGAACCCATTTCTTTTCGTGGGGTAATGTCGTTTCGTCTATTTGCAATTCCTCACTTAGTGGATAGTCGATTGCAGACGAGGTAGTGTTGCTGGCTGAAGTGGAAGAGGAGGCCTCTGTCTGTGTTGTTGTCAAAGTTGTTGGGATCGAGGCTTCTGCATCTGAGGGAGGAATTGTCTGGTTAGGAATAGGTTCTGAATCATGAGTTGACGAACTAGGACTGGATTCAGTATTTGGAAAGGGATCGGTGGATGGTCTTGTCTGATTTTGAGAGATATAAATATGTTCAAAAAGTAGATCCAGATCCAGTTCCTCTTGAGCTCGTTGAGTGAAGCATGTGGGGTTGCTTTGTCTAGAATTGGCAGTTGCTTGTTGATCTGGCTTCAAACTTCCTTTGTCCGATCCCGGTTCTGAAGAGTTCCGTTCAGAGGCATCTCTCGAACACTCTCCTTCTTCTGTATGAGAGTGAATAAGGTGTCGTGTTCTAGATACTTGTCCCAAACTGCTATGTCCAGTAGAAAGTTCGAGTCCCTCATCAAAGGTGACATTTATACTTTCAACGAGCATCCTTCTGTCTCTGAGAAATATCCTGTACGCCTTAGATTGTGCAGAGTAGCCTACGAAGATGCCTTCAGTTGCTTTTGGATCAAGCTTGGACTTGTCTTCGCGGTCGTTGGCGACGAAGCACTTGCATCCAAAAATTCGAAAATGGGCAATGTTGGGCAGTCTTCCGTTTATAAGTTCATAGGGCGTCTTACCAAATCTTAGATGAATGTTTGTGCGATTCTGCGTATAGCAAGCAGTATTCATTGCTTCAGCCCAAAGGAAATGGGGTAGTGATGATTGGATGATCATTGTTCGGGCAGCCTCTACGAGTGTTCGATTTCGCCTTTCGACAACCCCATTTTGTTGAGGTGTGTAGATAGCAGAAAACTGTTGAGTAATCCCTATGGATTCGTAGAAGTCACTGGTGTTGATTCTTGAATTCTGTTCCATTATCTGATCTAACTATTTTAACACTACTCTGGAGTAGGTTCTGTGTTGTTCTGATTAGGTTTGGAATATGTTCGACTGTCTCTGATTTAGTTCGTAAGAAGCGTACCCAAGTATATCGGGAATAGTCGTCGACGATAACCAGCATATACCGCTTTCCACTTATGCTTTCAGTTCGCATCGGGCCACAAAGATCCATGTGTAAAAGCTCTAGAGGATGTTGAGTGGATACCGTGTGTTTTGTAGGATGTGAAGCTTTCTTCATTTTTCCTTTCTCACAGGCAGAGCACATATGCTCTTTTTGGTACTTCAGTGGTGGTAGTCCAATAGCCAATTTGTTGGTTGACAGCTTATTGAGGGTCTTGAAGTTAAGATGAGATAACCGCTGGTGCCATAAGTCATTTTGAGTTGAAGTTGCTTTGGAGATTAGGCAGATATCAGTCTTTGGTTTGACAGTTCTAATATCAATGGTGTAAAGATTTGTCTTGCGAGTTCCAGTGAGAAGTTCTTCACCATTCGCATTAAGAATTTTGCAAGTTTTCTTTAGAAACACAACTTGGAGTCCAAAATCACTGAACTGTCCTATTGATAAGAGGTTGTGTGTCAGTCCTACAACATACGAGACTTGTTTAATTGTGAGTCGATTGCATATGAGATCGCCATAACCAAGAATTCTGGCTCCATTGCTATTACCAAAGCGTACCAGTCCTCCTGGTCTATCAACGTAGTTGCTCAACAGTTCCTTTGTCCCAGTCATGTGTGTGGAGAAACCAGAATCTAAGTACCACACATGAAGGGCCTGCAAAATAAAACTAGAGGGATTTAGGTACCCATTGGAGTATGGGTCCTCCTCTATTATGTTTATTAGTCCATTTAGACTCCCTAGATTTTCCTTTGTTGGTGGAAGACACAGAGTCACTAATTATTTCTAGGGTTGGGGTTTGTTTTCCTGCAGTCTGAAGCTTTGGAACCCATTTGTGCTCTAGTAAGGGTCTCTTTGTCTTAAGTTTAGACATGAATTTTTTTTGTTTAGCAGGTTTGACAGGTTCTTTGATAGCTTTTGGTTTTGATTCGTGTCTTGACTTTGTAATTTTGTTTTTAGGAATTGTTTTGTGAGTTTGCTTGGTGACATGATCATGCACGGAAAGCTTTGTTTTTGATTTAAAAGATAATTTTTTTGATACATGGTGAAATAAAGAAGGTACAAAAGTTTTGGAAGGAAAATACTCAATGACAAAAGGTGTATTGAGATCACTATTCTCCTTCAAGATATCTTCCTTTTTAACCCATACTTGCCCCTTCAATGGCTCTTTTGTGGGTCCTGAAAATTTCAATGTATTAGTGCAGGAAATTTTGTCATGTGAAACTAAAGTGTATGAAATTGTGTGTAATCTTAATTTTTCTTTAAGTGAAGATATTTCCTGAAGAAGTTTCTGCCTTTCTTCATCAAATGACTTCCTCTCGCTTTCGATAGTGGAGTGAAGATCACTGATTTTGTTTATGCAATCAGGCATATATTCTGTTGCAAATGTAACCATCGGTGCCATACTTTCCGAAACACCTGAGGTTTCTCCTTCATTTGGGCGTGGAATATCTGACTCAAATTCAGTTATTGCTGGACAACTTCTTTCTTTATAACTATCATTTAATTCTGTGTAGTTAAAAGATGTTTGAGTTTTACTGTGTGTTGATGTCTCATTTTCACTGACAAAACTCATGAGTTTGCCAGGCAACCTGTCTGCATGAATTTTAGATCATATAGATAGGGTGAACTTGATATGCCTTGTTTTAACTTACCTGGGTTTTCAAAACCTAGTCCTTTATGGGGACTATTGTAACGACCCTCACTTTCTAACAGTAATTATGGCGGATTTTCGCAACGTAAGTCGCGGAAGACCCGTCTAATTAAAAATCTTTCTAAAATAAAATAAATATAATAAAATAAACCTCGTCTACGTAGTCGTATGTTTACACAAGCCGAAGCCCTAAATTATCATAATATTAAAAATCCTAACATCTCTCCACAGGTCGCATCCATGTACTGCCCTGTCTCAAAAGTCCGTAGAGTCACCGCCATCAGCCCTCCTAGTCGCGACGCGTCTCAACGCCGGACTCGTATGTACCTACAACACGTAAACTGAGCTCCTTGCCCAGTAGATGAAACATGCATGTATGCAACGTGCACTCACCATTCCCAAACACCTCACAAATACACGCTCGACTCGTCTCTACTCATCTCAACACCTCACATGACTCGACACTTAGTACATTTCAAATACCCCGCTCAGGTCTCGTTAGAATGGGTTCCCACTCAGGTCACGTTAGAATGGAATATCCCACTCTGGTCTCGTTAGAGCGGGTGGCTACTCAGGTCTCGTTAGAGTCGCATATCCCGCTCAGGTCTCGTTAGAGCGGGTAAGCTACTCAGGTCTCTTTAGAGTCGCCCTATACTCGAAATGTTCTATGATGTCATAACACATCCCATCACTCAACACCTCATACGCTCGGGCGGCCAGCTCAGGTCACGTTAGAGTTGGCACACACCCGAGTTTCCCCTATACTCGACGCAATAACCTACACTGATACCGCTCATCAACATCCCAAACGTTACCGTTCCACACGGTACTCAACCCCCTCACACTAACATGATATGCAAGTGTAGTGCAAACAACCTATGCAAATAACGTGCAAAAATATTAAGTACATGTGAAACACATAATTCACGAAATCGCATAATTCAGCAAATTCACATAATCGCACAAGCACATAAATATCACATAAAATTCATACAACGTTTACGTGCCGTAGGTGAGTTTCACCTACCTGTCCTCCCGATGTAAATTATCAACCACAATATCTGGGAAATTCCCTAAACTTCGAACCTCTGAATATCGAAATATTTCCAAACCCTACGTATCGAAAACCCTAAAATTATCAAAACCCTAAAATAATAAAAGTAATTAATACTGAAAATATGAAGTCAAAACTCTATTATACATATTGCCGAAAATATCTGAAGAATGCAATTACCCTAAGCATTAGGAATTGTTCCATTAAACATGTACATGCCGATAAGAAACACTTGAGGGAAAGTCAATTCTGAAGTTCCGTTCTTTCGTTTCTTACACATAATATTATTTTGCATTGACATCCTTTTCTCATTAATTATGATTGGTACTAAAACATAGATGTTAATATATATATTTTGCCAATGAAAATATTACTAGTTGTTGAAACATTCTTAATAAGAAAACCCTAACTATATTTCATACATGTGTAGTGCCGAACATATATGCTTAACCTGAAAACATCAAGTTCGAAAAACCCTACTGCCAAAAACTTACAACTATCAAAATCCATCGTAAGTCCAAAAGTAATCATATACTAAGTCGAACTTTGAGGTTTTCAATCATTGTTCTAATTCCGAAATTACTCCTATAAACATCAACGTGCATTTAATATGGCTAACTCAAAAATCAAATATTTCAAACATATAACCTTTGAGATCTCCTATATTCATTCCTTAACCATATGCGAACATATAACCATTAAAAATAAATTAAGTATACTAAGCATAGAGTTCACATACCTTACTTCGAATCGAATTTGCTTCTTGTTGGAAATTGAGTTTTGCTATAATCTACACTCTCGTTTTTTTCTCCTCTTCTCCATTTTCATATGATCTTCGTTGTTATGAAGTTTAGTTTATGAAATAAAGATATATATTATGGTCCTGAAAAATAGCGAGTGAATGGGCAAGAAGATGATAACAATTTTCCTTAGGCCTACTCAAGTTCTTATAGAATACAACGTCCTCTTTTGCTTATTGTATATGATATATTATATATAATGATCATTATGTTGATTAGACTTGATGGTAAAGGACGAACTTTTCCTCTGCTCTTATCCCTTCCTAATAAATTAATCCTTATTAGTTTATTATATTAGATTCTAATGCTTCCCTCTTATTACATAAAAATCATTATATTATTTTTACCTAATACACAGTAGTTATCTTCCTTTAGCCGTATTCTTTTTGTTTTTGTATCTCTTTAATAATGCTCTCTAGAATTATTAAAGACCATTACACATGGATATAAAAGGGACAAGTATGTGATATGTCATTTCCCTCCTTTTAGTTAAGCAATCGATTTCCTCTAAATATTTTATTAACTTATCCTAATTATCTAAAGTGGAGTAGGTGGTTTTCTCATATGATTAACTCATTCCTTCTTTTCCTCCAAGGAAACAAATCGTTCCCTATCTCAATCTCTTAATTATTGTAAATATTATAAGAATTTAAGTATGTGTTAGGATCCACGAAAATTTTCCAAGTCTTATTTGACTATGATGAAAACTTACGTGTATATGCCATGGTCATCACAAAAACTTTGTTTCTTTCTAAAGATTTATTTTGAAGCGAAAAATATTCCTCTTGCCTACCTAATATTTTCGGATCAATACTTTGTAATTTTCTAATTTAGATATCCGTACTAGTAAATTATTTGATAACCCCGTATTAAATTTTTCGGGTATTACAACTATAAAAATCAACGTTAGCTGGTTTGTTCAAGAAGATCGTTTGTTCTGACTGATCTCGTCGGGTTAAAATGTCCTCCAACTTTTTTATTTTGGAGTACAGTCTTTCCCGTTCTTTACTTAGTAAGTCATATTTAATTGTAGCGTTCATTGCCTGATCTCTATGAGATTTCATTTCCTTTTCTAAATCCTTGGCTTTAGCTTCGGATTTTTGCACTTGTATTTCTAGCTTAGCAATTTTTCCATTTGCTACAATTACACGATTCTTCTCACATGCATAATCATATCTAAACTTATCTAATACTACTAAATTCTTTTCTAAGTTAGCTTCTAGTTCCTTGATTTTTCTTTTCCCCAATTTGTTAGATTTATATAAGGATAAAAATTCATTTTTCATCTTAAGTAAGGAATCATAATCTGCTTCACTTACCTCCACTATGTCTGAATTGTTAAAGGTTTCCCTGTTTGACTTGCTACCTTCAGCTCCAGCTCCATCTTCTTCGTCATCTAGTTTGGCCATCAGTGCCACGTTCTCATTCTCGCTGTCTGAGGTATCTTCAAGCCAATGATCCTCTTCTGCCATTAAGACCAGTCCTTTTTCTTTTTCTTCAACTAATTGAACTTTTCGGCGGTAATAGTTAACGTCCTTTTTCTTGGGCATTCTGCACTCTCTGGCAAAGTGTCCATTCTTACCGCAGTTGAAGCATTTGCCGCCTTGATGAGGAGTTTCAGAGTTGTTTTCCTCATCCTGAGTCTTTCCTTTAGAGTTGGAGGAAGTTCTTTGACGATTGGAGGAGGAACCAGTCTTCTTATAATATTTCTTCTGCACGAAATTCGAGACCAGAGCGAGTTGCTTAGCAAGATCTTTGAGGGTGATCTCCTGGTCTCCATGTTTCATCAGATCCTTGGATTCGTCATCAGAATCAGAGTCTTCTCCCTCCTTAACTTGTGATGACTGGATAATTTCTTTGTCCTTGGATTGTTTTCTTGATGATCGTTCAGTCATAAGAGCAAGTGAGTCGCTTCCTATTGATTTGATTTCCTCCCTTCGTTTCTCCACATGATTGGAATGTTGATTGAGGTAGTCGAATAATGTATGAATGCTAGCTTTGGTTAGGTCGTTCATTTGTCTTATCATAATTGCAGTAGCCTCCCATTCTGGATGAAGTGATCCTAAGAATTTGATATTGATCTCCATTACACTTTTTGTGACTCCATTCATCTTTAGCTCGTTTAGAAGAACAAGAAATCGATGGAAGGTTTCTTGGAGAATTTCCCCTTTGTTAGCATGAAAGCGGTCATAAGAGATGAGTGTGTTCGCCATTCTTGCCATTGTATTGACTTCTGTCCCCTGCATCATAATTCGAAGAGCATCCCACATTTCCTTTGCGCTATCACCACATTCGAGTTGCATCAAAATGTCATTGGGAATGGCTTGCATCATGTATGATTTCGCCACTTTGTCTGCCTTTAGTCGCAGTTTTTCTTCATCACTGCATTGGTCAGCAGTTTTCAAGATCCTCTGTTCCTCTCTTGCTGGAGTGGTGTCAGTAGTGGCGGGAATTATGGTCCAATACTGTGTAGGTCCATTGTAAATAGATTCCAGAAGGTTCTCTGAATTGTCCTTGCTTTCTATGAAGTTTATGAACCTTCTCTTCCAGACTGCGTATTCTCCATGTCGGACGATGGGAGGTAACATCATTTCCCATACTGAAAGAGTCCATTGCTTGTGTTTTGGATATGATCGTTAACGTGTAATGTGAGGAAAAGTTAATTTGAAATGAAATTGGTTCAAAGTCTAAAACTTTAGTCTTTGACTTTGACTCGAAAAATTAGTTCGTGGAATTTTGTTCATTGTCGTGGATTTCGCTATGTGAGGATTGCGATATGTGTTGACGAGCGTACTTTAACAGAATTTAAACAAGTTCGCAAGATGGCAAAGGTTCGCAAGTCGCAAGATTGTACTGATTCGCAAACAATGAAGGATTCACGAAATGTCAAGTGACATGTACAATTGTCCCAATTCGCAGAATGAGATAAATTCGCAAAAGTGTGAAAGAGTTCGCGAATTTCTACCGGCAGTTGAGGTTCGCAAAAATTCTTCGAACGAGTTCGCAAATTTTGCGGAGATTGAAGTTCGCAAAAATTCTTCAACTGGATTCGCGAAAATCTGCGGGCAACGAAGTTCGCAAAATTCTTCGACTGGATTCGCAAAATTCTTATCTTTTCTGGTTAGCGAACTTTCAAGAATTCGCAAAAAGGGCTATCAAGGAGTTCGTGAAATTTCTCTCTGAGATGCAATTCGCGAAACGTGGCAGTGAATATTTCTTGATTCGCAAACTTTGGTTTCGCAAATAATTGAAGAAATATTTTGCGGGTTGACTTGATTCCCTCAATTCACAGTCGGTCCTCAACTTGAATTCGTGAAACTGAATTGCAAATTTAGAATTTGCGAATCCAAATCCAACTTAAGTGCCGTTCGCAATCTCAAAAGCAGACTAAACAACGAAGCTGTTCTTCAATTTCTCCCGCAGAAATCCAGAAATTTAACGCAAATTGACAGAAACAGATTCAGTAGTTCTCAGAACATAGAGAAACCAGCCAGTTATATTGACGATGCCAAAGAACTTGGAATGAAGTTTCCTCACCTACACGCTTGCTCTGATACCACTTGTTATTCCAGATTATCCAAGAACAATTCAACAGATTAAACCTTCGTAGAATGTGAATAGTGTGCTTTAGAGGCTTAGTGTTGAATACGTGAGATTTTAGCAAATGGAAACTTAGATTAATGAGTGTTAGGGTTTAAGCTTAAATACCTTGTGAGGTATTTAAGCCCATTGGGCCCCTAACAAGCCCATTACAAATACAACCCAATTACATAAAATAAAATACATCTATAAAATACATTGTAAAGAAATTACAAGACTTAGAATAAATATTTTGGACACTTCTAAAATATTCCTAACATATTCACGTCACGGTATAGTTCTGGTTTCAGGCCTTCTAGGAAGCGTTCAATCTTCAGCGCATCAGTACTCACCATATCAGTGGCAAACCTTGACAGTTGCTCAAATTTTCTAATATATTTTGCTACAGTCATCGCCCCCTGTCGTAGGTTGACGAACTCGTTCATTCGTTGGGCTCGTACCGGAGCAATGAAGTACTTACTCGTGAAGAGTTCGTTGAAGCGCTCCCAACTCATCGTTATTGGGTCTTCAAAGGCTAAGATCGTGTCCCGCCAATGGCCTGCAATTCCTCGCAACAAAAATGCAGCACAGAGGACTTTTTCTTCTTCGGGAATTCCACTATACTGGAACATGCTTTCCAGTGTTCTCAGCCAGTCTTCAGCAGATCAATATCATCTTCAAAAGTTGGGGGATTGAGTTTACGAAACCTTTCCCCGACTATTTCAATTCGTTCTGCCTGGATGAGTCCGCTGTTCTGCTGTCCTCCATTGTTTCGTTGTTGTATTAATTCCTGAATCTGGTGGACTGCTGAAGAACTAGTTTAGTAAGTTGAATGATTGTTGTGTCACGATTATAGGTTGGTATCTCGGGTTCCTTGCCTCGGTTGAAACCCCCGATACTCTCTCCTCGTGTTCTACGCATTGTAATATTTCTACCCTGATGTCCCTAAGGCCCATAAATTATGCAGCACAAAGAAATTCACAGTAATAGAAAACTTACTAGTAAGGCCGCTCCCGTGCTTTTGAGTGTGTGTACATGGACAGTCTACAGAACCTATCTCCGAATCTCTGATACCACCTGTGGCGCCCCGCCATCTACTATCCATTTTAATACTAAGTCGTGTGACTATCTATGATAAAAAGATAATGACATACAAAAATGCGTACAAAATTTTTTTATATATAAAAGAAATCGTACTGTACAATACAAAAATATTAAAGATCCTAAATACATAGGGGATTCGTATGCGCATCAAAATCTATCTATCAGCCCGCCCACACAGGTCGCAACATGTACACACTACCACCCTCAAAAGTTCCCGGAAGCTTCAAAAGTTTGGCCACGCCATCAGAAAGATCATGTACCTTGATCACGTGAATACAATACATAAAACACGGGATGAGCTATAAAGCTCAGTAAGTGGAAACGATGCATGTTGTGCACGTGTCAAATTCGCAAGGGCATCTGCGCCAATGCTTTCTAATTATCATATCATATTATCATTCTCATTTCACTCAGGGTCATCAGCTAACTTGCTACGAGCACCAGCATGAGCTCAAATCCAATATGGATAAAATACGATAATTGGTCCACTCCAGCTAGGCCTACACTAGGTTTTTTCCCTAGGTCGCCTTTCGCTAGGTCGCTAGTCTATCTAGCGGTTGCCTTCCCTGATCGTCATCTAGGCCCACACCAGTTAACTGGGTCTCCATTTACCAGACGATTCCAGCCAGGTCGCATCTTCCCGCTACATTCCTCATTCAATTAAATACATTCGACGGATTACATCTCGTCGTGGTGCCTTTGTAGAAGTAGCTCTGACTCAACTGCGAGTCAACATCAGATGCCCATATCGGCAAATATTTATCACGCACAGGCGATCATATATTGTGCATGCTCATATCTCATAACTCTCGTGTAACTCGTGGAATAATGTAAAAATGCTTATCATGCCATCACATATAACAAATAATTCACGTAATATCACCAAGACAGGTAGTCATGTAAAACAAGTACACATCACTCAGTTTATGTGTTGTAGTGGAATTCCCACTTACCTGTCATCCAAGCTAAATTAGCTTACTGCCTCAGGAAATACCTAGATTTCAACCCTTAGATAAAAACATTGAAGTATCATTATAATGTATAAGTTAGATGGCTGTTTCAAAATAAATTGGTTCATTGATTCTGTATTGTTTGAATCCTAGATCGCCCGATTGTTGGTCTAGGTTAAGTCAATACTCGATCTAGTATACAAAACGCGTTTGATCATGCTCGAACCTCATATTTGCTCGAAACTTTACTTAACATTTGGTCAAGGTTATCTTGAGTTTCGATCGACAGTGAGGCCATGCACCCCATTCACATTCGCCGCGTGTTCAAGTCGCCCGATCACCTAAATCGCCGGATCACCTAAGCTTCAAGCCACCCGATCACTTAGTAATCTAAACCTTAAATAACACGTCGACAGTCTCATATTAAGGCTTATCCCCCGAAAGTTGCCAATTGAATTCCTTAACTAAGAATATCCTTAGCTCGGCGATTTTTTATCATCAAGCGAAACTCCTTATGTTGAACTTATTAAAATATTCTAAGGTCTGAAATACTCTAAGTCGCCCGAAAGTTCATATGGGTCTTCTACTTTCGACCGAAAGTGCAAACCTCAAGTTTCAACTGTTCGAAATATTCTTTTAATCTATGAGTTATTACTCCAAGCTATCATACCTAAAATTTCTTAATTCTGACACTCTACATCTCGTCATGACTCAAGAATAAAGTTGTTTACTAGAAAGTTGCTAGTTCTAATTTAAATCAACATATCCAAAAACTGTAACTTCTGAAAGTAATTTCTAACTACCCGAAAATTAAGTCCTAGCTTAGTTATTTTCCTTGAATTCGTACACTTATACCTACACAAACCTAAACAATGAATGTTAGTATTATTGTAAATCCAGAAATAAGGGTTTTCGATTAACTATCCTATCCGAGCATTGTATATAAGCTTTATAAATTCATACGGATAACATAAGTCACGAAAATTGTAAAGTTGCAAATCATATACCTACCAAAAGTCCGAACTTTAACTTGCTATGAATGTCCTTTGGTTGGTAGAATTTCTTTTGGTTTTTCTTCTCTTTACTTTAATGAGGGTTTTCTCTCTTTCGTTTCTTAAAGGATTTTCCTTTCTTAATTACTTTTGATTTATTTGATGAGGATTAAATATAGAAGTGTGTAATTGAAATAACTAGTAGGTGACTAAGCTAATACTCTTTACCTCTTATGTTAAGAAACCCTTAGTTGCTCGAGTTCTAACTCCACATGAATTACGAGTGGTTGAATTTAATAGACACCCGAAAGTTATCTAGTCTTGGTCAAATTTGATTTCATTTGTTAGTCGAAATTTTATATCCATGTCATCTGAAATCAATTCTTCAATCGCCGGATTCTTCCACATTGCCTTACTTGATTATTACGATTAAATTCTCTCTATTATACCCGAAAGTTGAGGTCTTCTTTAGTCGATTTTGACTTCCACTTAATCATCTAAAAACGATACTACAGTTATTCCAAATAAATTCTTATGCTATCCGAATTCGGCCGATTTTAGTCTCAAATTGGCTATCCAAAAATTATGTTATGATCATCCGACTCGAATCTTACTTGCTCGATGAAAGTTAACACGTATATGTGTTATAATCGGCCTAAACTAATGTTCACACTATACAATTATTTTGGTCGGGATTTTCTAAAGTCTAACCCTCACCTAACCATTTCCCAACTTTTTTCTAAGTCCTCATATTTTCACATAAGTCATTTATCACATAACACATATAAGACTGTAAAACATGTATCATGCAGTCATATAAACACATAATATGTATGCAAATTTATTGGCCAACTTACTTACGGGACTTGGATATTACAATTTGGTAAATAGCAAAGCACGAATATCAATCACACAAGAGACACCGATTCCATGGGTCTTTCCGACCAACAAAGTAAGCTCCACTATGATCAATAGAGTAATAGAGAGTTACAATCGAGTTCTAACACAAGCACGGATCAACCCCAAAGCGACAAGCTTTAACATGAGAGACAAAATCGGAAATACCCTCACGAAGAACAGGCATTGGACGAGCCCAATATCTCAAGCGTCGGACTAGGAAATCAAAATCTGACCGGTGGATATGAAATGAACCTGCTGAGCAAATTTCAGCACGACCCGACGGTGGACGAATATGTAATGACCAGATCTCTAACACCGCCAAACAGTGACGGGATCACTTTTTATCTCTTTTGATCTCTTTGAATTTTGTTTATTCTCTCTCCTTAACCTCCCTTCTTGCCACCGAAATGATCTCACTACTTATATTTACAAGTAGATAAGTGGGCTTACATTTTTGGGCCTTTCTTCACATAGGACGAGAGCCCAACCCAACAAAGATCACATAGGTCTTTTTGATGATATGCTTCCATGCACATCACCCAATACTTGTAGTTTTCCCTACAAGCTTCTTGACACCATATTGTGTTATTGCATTGACTCCTCAATTTGAAATTCCCATCTCTTTACACAGCTTTCAATCTACTCCAACAGGACAACACTTAATAGACTAGACGAAAAAAACTGGATATCGAAGTTCAACGATGCCCTGACATCATTATGTAATAAGAGAGAAAGTGGAGAAAAACTACGGCAGTGCATAGTAAGATTACGCAAACGCATTAACTAGTGACTCAGATAACTTGCTCCAAACAGAAATCAAACTGCAAGACATGTTCTATCTCCATGACTCGACTGCTAGGAACTTGACAATAACTAAGACACAATTTGAAAGTAGATAAACAATTGTCACCCTATACCGCAAAAGAGTGCAAAACAGCCTAAGTGTTGTTCACTCATCTAAACACGTAGCCCCATCCTAATCTTACCATCCAATAGTGATTAACCCGACTACTTCCTCCGATTGTGACAAAAAATGTGGTAATCTAGCTCAATGGTTGCTTCTCAGATTGCACATCACATTAGCATGCTAAAAGCCACATTGACATGGTATTTTTTCTATTATTCTTTAGTTTGTCGTATATTTTATCAGAAAATGATTCATTTCTTGTTTCGTATTTGCATGTACTATATCAGTTTTTAGGTTGTGTTCAATAATCCAACGAAAGAGCATCATACTCATTGCTCTACATAAAACATCTCTAGTTTCTTTAGCCTAAACCCAATTAATTTTAATATATGCAGCCCAACCGAAATTCGACCAATTGGCCCAGCCCATATAGAATTAGTTCTACCTTCTATCTAAGTTTTTGCCATCATTTCTTTCTCAATTCTCATCCTAAGTTAACGTGAGAGAAGAACCAACAAGCAAGGAAGATGAAAAAAATCGCTGAAATATGATCATCTCGTAATAGATGCTGCTTAAATAGAACTGCAAAGAGGTAAGGGTTGTTCTTCAAATTTCCCAAGATCAAATTATCTGCTTTGAAACACTGGTTCGTGCAGCCTTTGTTTCAAACGTATTTGACCTAGCTACAATTTCGGATCCGTATAAAACTTGTTTCTGTGGAGAATTAACTTTCTCAGTTGTTCACAGCTACTATAATTAATTCAATCCGATCATTCCCCAATTTTATATGAATTTTTTAAGTTGACAGTGGGAAGTTGGAATTATTTTGTAATTGCTATTTTTCTGGGAAAAATCTGCGGTCGCAGTTGAAGTATCCCTGAATTTTGACCCATTTATACTTCTCCGATTTCTTTGAAACTGGTTTCGATCGACATCTGAGTTCCTAAGTTGTTCATAGCCACAAAAAACATCTCAATCGGATAGTCCTATGACTCTCTTTGATTATTTGAAGTAGTTGGTGCTAGCTGAAAATTTACAGCAATTTTGGAAGAAAATTTGACGCCTAATCTTAAAGTTATTCGTTATCATCTTGCTAGGAGAAGGAACATCAGTCGAGGGCTCGAGGTTAGCTTCGGGTCTTACGGAACGTAAGATTTGACACTATGAGTGGGTAATACGGGGACGCCTTCCCTTCACGCAACGTGTGGATCTCGTCGGTCGTTTTATTGCATCGTCCTATGTTATTGTGATATGTCGTCGTTTTCGTTTTATATGATGTGACATCATGGGTTTTTGGGGATAGTGAGCCTTGCGGGCTATAGGGTGTTCATATTGGTTGGTATTTAGCATATAAGTTCTTTGTGATTTGAATTGAGAGTTATACGAGCTATTGCATGACATGGTAATGTGATACGACATCCTTCTATGACTTGATTTGTGATATGGATTGTTGTATTGGTCGGTCTTTGTTGTTGCATAAACTTGGTACCAAGTCTAGTAGCCCAAACGGCCACATTCGGGTGAGTGAAGAGTGGAAAATCGAGTAGTAGCCCGTGGCTTGGCATTATAGTGCCCTGTGATGCTATTGATTATTGTTGAAGGGTGGTCGTTGGGGAGATTAGATAGGCTTACGTCACCGTGTGTGGGACATGCATGTTATCGCAGTGGATGTATCCGTTTAGGTTCATGGTCTAAAGTACGGTGACAGACTCGTCTGACTATCGACGGGGAGTTCAGTTCGAGGGAGGAGTTGGCCACCCACGCGTCGTTAATATGATTTTGTGGATTATATTGGCATGTATCATATCTTGTAGTGGTTAGCTATTGTATTTGTCTCATCAGAGTGATGGTACTATTGTCAAGTAAGAGCGTTGATTATTTAATTTGTCACGGTGTTATCGCAGAGGACCCGACTTCCGAGAGGGAAGGTGTGTCTATATTATCTCCTCACTGAGGTTTGGTCACCCCATTCTTTACATATCCTTCTTTTAAGTTGTGGATATCTTTTGGACTGGTGGTTGTCTTACTTCCACTGCTTTTCATCCTTTTGGGTACATTATAGTCATTTTCGTTGGATCCATTGGCAGTGATATTTTTTGAAGGAGACTTTATTTGTAAATTCATTCCTTCATTTGTCCGATATGTCGAGATCGTTCGATATTTTCTAAAAACCATCATTGATATATATAAATATGTTCTTTTGAGTTCTTTCTCGCGTTTCTTGTCATTCTACGACAAATGAGCTGATATCGAGCCTGTCGTTTATTGGAAAACACGGCAGGTGTCGTGCCTGTGACGCGGGTCGGGCGTGACACTACAGCTCCAACAGAAGCTTATGGCTTTTTTGCATAACCATTGGAGGAGGAGAAAATGATAAAATCTCGAGTATTATCACCATTCGTTTCCATTAACCAAGTATACAAGTTACATTTAATTTGATTAAGTTCAGTGAGCATATCACTATATACATATACTTATATTTTTATATAGGAAGAAAATCCAAAACGCTCCCCAATGTTTACCACATGAACCAATTTAGTCTCTGATGTTTTCGTGGATCAATTTAGTCACCGATGTTGTCGATTTTGAACAAAATTGGCATGCCGTTAGATGGTCGCTAATTTGGATGGAAAATTGACACGTGTCGACATGTCAGTGGCCAAACTTAAAAAATCATAGATTAACATTAAAAGGGGAAAAATTCAAAAAATCAAGAAAAATTCAAATAAAGAGGAAAAACTAAAAAAAACAGAGAAAAATACTAATACATTAAAATAAAATAAAAATAAAGATAGAATATAAAATTAAATTAAAAATAATAAATTAAATTAAAATACAAATAAAGAGATGTTAGGTCCTCTGATTATCAACTCTAAGATCCTAGACATCAATCCTAAGGCAATCGATTAGAATTGTATTAAATTTCAGTTCGATCGAAAAACCTTCCTGAAAAACTCGAGAGAGAATCTCGTTAATGAGAAAATGATTTCTGTGTTTCTCTATCTAGAATGGGATTGTGAAGCCTTTCGGATCAATTCATCTAATTTCTGTATTAAGCTCAATCTTTACAATGCTATTTATACCAAACTAACTTAATATAAATATCAAACTAGTCCTACACTGTACACTAATACAATAAAAGCCCCAAATAACGAAGACATCTAATAAAATCAAAGTACAATTACAACTTATATTCAACATTCTCCCCCTTTGTGCTTGATTGTCCTTCCGCGCTGTCTGTCCTCGTCGGGCATAGAACGACCTGCGCAAGCCCAGCGCATGCCCGTAGTTTCTGATTGTGTTCCTCAGCTCTAATCGCTCCTCAATAGCTTCAAGTAGTTCCATCAGAAATGATTGTTCTCTCACAAACCTTTGAAGATGCAGCATGGTATCTTTGTTGATCTCTTCCAATCTCTTCTCGATATTCTTCCTGATAACTTTGAGCGTCCCATCACAGAATTTATTGACTTCAGCCTTCAGCATCAACCTATTCTCAATGGCAATTGGATTGTGGTAGGTACTGGCTAGGACTGAGCTTATGTGTACGTGATTGTTGGGAAGCCCTTCGACCTCAGGTCCTTTATTATGCGGAGCGGTCATGTTGACCTTCTTCATGTTGCTCTCCAGAGCCATCTGAAGGTCGTGTGCGGCAAAGAACTTGACTTGGCGCACCATGAACCTATAGAGTCCCTCGAGCCCTTCCTTTTTGATAAAACCTTGAGAGTCTTTGTACTTCTCTACATATAGTTGGTAGAGATGGTAGATTTCCTCGGCAGGAAGGTATGGTAGAACGCTCTCGGTTAGCTCTTCTCGAGTTCTGTCTATCCACGCTATCTGGTAGATTGGAGTTGGAATGCCGCCTTTTGCATAGTAGACACCTAATAGCTGACATGTTGGAGATAAATCTCTGAAGTGGCTCTTCAGCTGATTCTTTGGAATCTCCAGTCTTCGATTAGGTCCAAGTTGGATTAGCATCCAAAGATATGTCATACTTTTCTGCTGATCCCAGTGAGAGATGCCTCTGAGTTTGAACTCGTTCAACTTCTTTATTTTGTCTGGTGACCTCCATCTCTGCAGACGGACTTCTTCTAGGAATGGGATTTCTATTTTTATATTCTCCCACGGCGTGTCGACTCGAACGGTCCCTGGAGTTAGTCTCGGAGGGGCATCTGCTCGTTGAGCTGTCAGCTCTGGAAGCCTTGGGGATCCATCTCGTAACCCTCACCTTCCTAAATTTCTTCATTTTCTAATAGAACTAGGTCGGCCGAAGCTTGTTGTAGAAAATGTCGAACATCCTTGAGTCTTTGACTTTGAATTGTGTCGGGCATACTGTGGGTCATCCACTGTCCGTCGAAAATGTACTTGTCGAGGACTTCATGTAAGTCAACTCCACGTCTTGATGTCTCCGACTGATCTGGAGCGGTCGAGCTTGAAGGTGCTTGAGTTTCTGTCAATGCTATGAGCATTTCTGCGCTTGCTTCGTCTTCCGGAAGCAAGGGGCTTGTCAAGGTCATATGCGGTGGTGTAGGCGGAGGCGTTCGTAAAGTGGGTAGTTCGGTTAGGTTTACGGTTTGGGTGTGGTGCGGGTGCGTGGTAGTTTTGTGGGTGGTTTGGGTTTGTGAGCGTTAGTGGGTCGTGAGGTTTCAGCGGCTCATGTACTTGTTCGTGCCTCGCCCGAGCTTTGTCCTTGACCTCTCGTAGAAGTCCTAGGCCTCTTCTCGCCCTCATGATGATCCTGATCGTCAGGGTCGTCATGTCGGCGTTTTGAGCGGGAGCCTTGACCTTGGCACGATTGAGTAGGCGGGTCAGGATGGTCCACGAGACGTCTGAAGAGATCTTCTTCCTCCGGCATCCGGTTGGGCAACTCAAATAATCCGGCGACTAAAATAGAGTGCAGTTCGCTGATGGGTACAGTGGCTTGGTTGATAAGGTTAGGTGAAAGGATGGGTGTGGTGGTCAGCATGGATTAAGTGGTTGTGAGGTTAAGTCTTGAGAAGGGGCCTCGGAGACGGGTGCTTTCCCTCTGTCTTGGCGGGACGTCTCGATGGCCGTGTGCACTCTCTCCATTAACTTGTCTTCGAACGATTTAAGAGCTTCGGAGAGAACGGCCTTGAGTTGTTCTTCAGTCACGAATGGCGAGAACGCCTCCGTTGATGATGGACCAGGACGACTGATGTCGCCTGTTGTCAACCCTTGAGTGAACACTCAACAGGTCTGCTCGTCGTCACTTGAGGTTACGACTTTTCGAGACTTCCATCCAGGCCTTGAGATAATTCCAGAGGAGTCGTCTCTATGGATGTTGTTGCAAGTTCGGATTGAACTTGCGTATCAGACACTGATTCAGGGCCGGTAATGAGAAGAGTCTGAGCCTCGGCCTCTGTAGAGGCAGGAATGTCGTGTTGCGGCTCAAGATTGAGCGAAGGAAGGTCCGCAGCACTTGTAGTAAATATTAGCGTCGTGTCTGACGTACCGACAGCTATGTCGACGGGCTCAGTGGATGGGAGTTGAAGTCGTGGAACCCGTCTGACCAATTGAACCTCCTCGTCTGAATTTGTGGCATCGGACGAGGTAGCCGTGTGAGGAGTATGTTCTCGTTCAATATCCTCATGGGCCTATGCTGTCACTTGAGGCTTTCTAGGTGTGATCGTGGTGATCAAGGCTTCTGTTTCAGGCGTGGTAGCCTGTTGAAGTGGGCTAGGCCCCGTTTCCACTCCGAGTGGTGCTTCGTCGACAGAAACCTCCTCAAGTGGCTCTTGAAGCACTTCTAGAAGGATGTGCTGTTCCACTTGGAATTCGTGTTGGGGAGCCTCGAGTTCCAAGTCACACGCCACTTCATCAATCAACGTGGCTTCCAGATCTGGCTTTGGATCGTCTTGAGTTGGAGGCTCCAAAGCTAGTTTCTGGGCTACTTCATTGATCAGCTCAGCCTCAGGACTCGGTTGTTGTTGTTGAGGAGGGCTCACATTGAAGTCTATCTGGGGCCCTCGAATCATCTCTACAGTAAGATGATTCTCCCTACAGTATAACCGGTACACGTCTCCCGTGGGGTTGGTGAGACGGAGCAGCTCAAATGAGATCGGCATTGATGGCTGATCCAGATCTGTGAGCTTGGGATTGTGGAAGAACTTGAGCCGGGGTGGTTGATAGTTTCCTCGTGGAGCCAGGCAAGGAATATTCTCATGGAGATGAACAATGATCACAGAAAACCACCTTGCATACGACACATTCTTCGATCTCTTGTTCTCCTTTTCTCTGATCTGTTCTGCAAGATCGTTCCAGACAGCTGTACGAAATCGTAATTTCGTCAGAATGCGATGCCGTGGAAGATGCGAAGGATGTTGCCGTTGCCTTTGTCTAAATCGACATGATTCGGTGAGAGGCACTTATTGACAGTCCCAAATAATGTCTTCCATGGGTGAGGGATACCGTTGCTCTGAAATTGTGCAATTTTGGTAAGCGGCGGTCGGTATCCCATATGGAGAAAGTCGTGTACCATCTCAGCATCTGTAGGCAAAGGGTCATAGTTGTGGCTGAATGGCAGGTCCAAGACAAGGCCAAAATCATTCTTGCTGAAGCTGATGTGTCTTGTCCCGAGTACCGTGGTGAATTGGTAGGTGCCTTCAACTATGAGACTCTTTATTCATCCCCAAAACTGTTGGAGGTAGACAATTGGCACCGAGTCCGTCATGGTAAGTGCGTGCCAGAGGGGATGGCTTGAAGAATGGATACAATTATCTCGTCTGGGCACCGGAAGGTGGTCAGATCGAGGTGGAAGTTGGTGTCCTGTACACTGAGGTACAAATTGTGATCGTATATGTGGTTGTACTGTGGGTAATGATCCATCTGAAAAAAAAATAAGAAAGCTCATGAGTTCAAACTTTAATTTTGAGTCGAAATATATCATATCAAACACGTTAAATTGTTCACTCCGTTAGATTGATCGAAAATTTTCTAAGTGTTTAGCACGAGAATACCACTGTTCACTCCTTTAAATTGTTCGCTCGAAAATTGAATTTTAATTTTCTATCTGTTAATTTCTAATTAAAGACTCCGTGTAATTTTGCGATCGAAAATTATATTCGCTACGTTTGCTACAGTGTAAAAGACTTAGAGAAATTTTTCTAAGTGGTTGATCATTAGACGTGGTACTGTAGCCGATAAATTTTACGATCGAGAAAAATTTCTGTGTAAATTCACGATTGAGAAAATTGATTTCTGTGTAAATTACGATCGAGAAATTTTTCGCGAGTGAATAAAATTTCGTCGAGAGATTTATCGAGCGAGAAAGTTTTCAATTTTAAAATTGGTTTTCGCTACAAAGTTTGTCGATCGAGAAAATTGTCAACGAGAAACTATCAATCGCCGAGAAAAATTTCGATCGCACAAAATTATCGTTGCGTATTTTACGATCGAAAAATTTAACATCGAAACATTGATTTTATCGCCGCTAAAAATTTTACAACCAAAAAAATTGAAATCAAAAATACTGTTTTTAATGGTAAGTTTTGCGCTCGAAATTAATTGCATCTATTAAATTCCACTCATTAATTTTTCGCTCGCATAAAATGCTAATTAGAATTCTCGATTGTAAGTGATTTTTGGTCAATGTCATCTATCTTAGTGACTTAAACAAAATTTCAATCGAAAATTTTTGTCGATGCAAACAGTATCTTAATTCAAATGACACTATTTGCGACCGAGAAAGTTCTTCGACTGCTTTAAACGTTCAAAAACCCATTTAAGTCGAAACTCAGATTTTAACTCTAAGACGCAAATCATTGAAAATCTCCACTACCAAATTGAACGAAAACGCTTAAACATCTAAAAATGCAGATATTAACCCAGATAAGCACATGTCTTAATCTCTGCAAAATACCATTCGAGTTTTCATATTTTAAACAGACGAGAATTTCTCAAAGAATCATGCGAAAAATCACAGAATGTAGATGCAAACGTAGTTCAATAGCATGGAAACACCTAATAAACGTCGATTCTACTTTAAAAAGACGAAAATCAGTTGAAAATCAAAGGATTAAATGGATCTTGAAGTTCGTCTTTTACTGTAGAGTTTTTTCGCGTGAGTGAATTTGCATGAGAAATACTTTTGAGATTTCATTGGATAAGCCCAACACTATTCACGCTCGAGAAACATGGGATCGAAGATTGCATTTACTATCCAATTTCGCGATTGTAAGTATTCCTATGTTTTCAGATTAACCCCTAGTTAAATCAATAACCACAAATTTGCTCCCCCTATGTATTAAAACAAATGCGATTAACTCCCTGTAATTTGGAACAATAACATCTGGCTCCATAACTGATTTTCGAGGAATCTGCATCACTTTGAATCAAATGTCGAAAATGCTAAGAGTTAATCAATGAGTAAATTTTAATAATAGATATCCCGCCCCCCTTGGCTTGACGAAATGTGACGTCCCTCTCTTGAATAGCGTTCGAGAAAAATTTGAAACACATAGAGAAAAGCATAAAAAATGTTTGGAACTGATAGCATGAAATTCATAAGTGCTCTCCCTCAAATAATGCACCAAAAGTGATTTGTCATGCAAGCATATAAAATCACTTCAAGTACATAGCACACATAACACGCATTTAATCGAATTTATCCTAGATACATGGTCCCCTAAACATGTATTCAAAATAATGCGTGAGGGTATGAGCACAAATTTGCATTTTATCAATTCAATATCAATGCAAGCTAAACATTCATTCATAATGAGCGAATTATGAGATGCAAAAATATCTCATTTATTGCAAAATAAAATTGCATACCATAATGTGTGAATTCTTATTAAGTAAAATAAAAAAGAATAAGAAACATAAAAAAATACAAAAACAAACTTATATATAAAATTTTTATTTATTTTTATTTTCTTTTATATGTGTATATACTAATATTATTAATAGTATGGGGTCAGATTATTTTGCTTCGATCAACGTCACGCATAAAATTTCACAAGACACGTGAAAAGATCATATGCCGTCAAGTCATGTCGACAAACTAAAGTCCTAAGTTCATAGAGTGATCCGTTTCGACAACTCTCACTTGGTTCACTCTTGCGCTCAATTATTTTTAACATTGGGATTTTTATATTTATATCACTCAAGTCAACACAAGCAATTTTTAGTCAATTTACCTGTGATCGAGGCGCTTTTAATCAATTCACCTAAGTGAAGGACCGTCATTTTGGAATCAAATTGACTTTGAGGGATTTAAATTTGACTCTGACTTAGAAGAGAAGGAAAATTTTGGGATTGTGGACTGAACACCTTCATCTTCCTCTTTTTTTTTTTTAATTTTTTTAAAGGATTGAAAATTTTTTATTTATTTGGCCGAGTGAGGAATTTCCTAAGTGCCCATATCATTTTCCTAACGATCTAACACAAGGCCAAGAATCACTAGTTAAGACAAGCAATTGAAGCGTGACTTGCTCGAGAATAAATCCGTAGAAAGAAAATAAAGGCTAGAATCCTCACTTATGTAAAGTGGCTTTGTTTCTAGTGGAATCAACTAACGATCTTTAGACACAAGAATGCAACTTAGACTGATAAAATTAAGAAATTAACCAGTCGCATGTCAAGGAAATGCATTCGTGAATAGATCGAGCATCCTAAAGATATCGCCATTCCCCTAATATTATAAGTATATGTATAATATTTTTGGGTTTTGGTTATATATTATATTTATTATATATATATATTTATTTTTTTATTGTTTTTTATTTTTGTTTCACGCAAGATATAGCATTTAAGTATGAAAAACACATAGAATAGAGCATATGAAAGCACAGAAAATTAGGTAAAGCACATATCACGGGAGATTCAACATGCCTAATTTTCCGACAAGGAATTGGAATCGTTTTTCATCCAATGCCTTGGTGAAAATGTCGGCTAGTTGATATTCCGTGTTCACGAAATACATATCAAATGTGCCTTTTTCTACGTGATCTTTTACAAAGTGATATCTTATGTCTTTATGTTTTGTGCGTGAGTGGTGAACAGGATTACACGTTATAGCAACGGCACTTTGACTATCACTATATATGGGTATATGATTTAAATTGTACCCATGATCGCGAAGCTGAGTCCGCATCCACAACATTTGTGAGTAACAGCTGGCGACCGCGACGTATTCTGCCTCAGCCGTCGACGTTGAAACACAGTTCTGCTTTTTGGCTGACCAGAGACAAGCTTTTCGCCTAGAAATTGAGCGCCACCGGATGTGCTTTTCCAGTCCATACGACAACCGGCATAATCAGCGTCTGTGTAGCCCATAAGTTTGAAATTCGTACCTTTCGGATACCACTATCCTAAGGTTGAAGTGCCCTTGAGGTAGCGCAATATCCGCTTGACCGCTAGCATGTGGGATTCTTTGGGATCAGCTTGGAAACGAGCGCAGAGACAAGTGGCATTTCCTGAAGGATCGGCATCCAACATGGAGCTTCTGGCCATGAGAGTGGTGGGAGGCTTGCTCTGATCCTGATGGAATTTCTTCAAGATGTCTCTGATGTACTTGGTCTGACTTATAAAAATTCCATCTTCATGCTGCCTGACTTGAAGTCCTAAGAAGAACTGCATTTCTCCCATGTGGCTCATTTGAAACTTGGTCTTCATGAGATCTCCGAATTTTTGGCAGTCGGGGGTTCGTAGATCCAAAGATGATGTCGTCGACATAAACTTGGACGACCCTCAGATCCTGTCATGCCATTTAATGAAAAGAGTCATATCGATGGTTCCTCGGATAAATCCAAACTTCACGAGGAATTCGCTCAGGACAACATACCAAGCATGGGGAGCTTGTTTTAGCCGTGGAGAGCTTTATCCAATCGATAGACGTAATCAGGATGTTCTTGATCAACGAAGCCTGCTGAGCGACGTAGACTTCTTGTAACACACCGTTTAGAAAGGTGGTTTCCATTTGGTAGACTTTGAAGTCCTTATGAGCCGCGTAAGCCAAGAAAAGGCGAATGGCTTCGATTCGGGCAACAGGAGCGTAAGTCTCGTCGTAATAGATTCCTTCCTGTTGGTTATAACACTTAGCAACTAATCTTGCTTTGTTCCTGATCACTTCCCCATCTTCATTTTTCTTGTTCTTGAATACCCATTTCATCCCTATGATTGTTTTCCAATGCGGAGGGGTACTAAGGTCCACACTTGTAGACGCTCGAATTGGTTGATTTCGTCTTGCATGGCGATCACCCAATCCGTGTGCTTAAGTACGTCTGCTACCTTGGTTGGCTCGTTCTGGCTTAAGAAGCAGCTAAAGAATCCGCTCTGATTTCTTGTCTTTATTCCACTCGAAGGATTACCGATGATCTGATCGACTGGATGAGCTCGAGTCCACTTACGCTCATAAGGCATAGCCGAACTTGAGGCATCAGCCATTTGTGGAGGAACATCTCCAGTGATCTCACGCTGCTCATCGAGTTGAGGTAATTCCATATCAACACTTGAGTTGAGCGACTCGGGTGATGTTACCTCAATATCCATATTAGGAGTAGCAGCACTCTGAGGTAATTCTGAGTCGAATAAGGTGGGGACATTTGAAGAACTTGGTATATCGACTTCGTCTTTGTGGGTTCCACAGTAAATGTATGAATAGTGTTGTTCGGGCGACATAAATGCTTGAAGAGCGAGTCCAAGTCTTCTAGAGCGAGTTGTAAAGCTTCTTCTGATGGTGAAGGCTGTGTATTTTCCGTTCTCTGTTGGTCTTGTGCCAACATACCAGTGAGCACGGGTTCTGAACTGTTGTATTCAGAAGCCATCTGGTTAGCCACGAGTCCTGAACTGAGGTGTGCAGGAGCCATGGGGTTGGGCATGGGTCCTGGACTGATGTGCGTAGAAGCCATTTCTGTCACTTCTTGGAAAGTGACGTTGTAGCTTTCCTTAATTGTTCTGTTGCACTTGGTATATACTCGGTATGCTTTGGAAGTTGAAGAATACCCTACGAAGGTGGCTTCGAATTCTTTAGGGTCGAACTTAGCGCGTTGCTCTCGGTCGTTCGCCACAAAGCACTTGCACCCGAAAACGTTGAAGAAAGAAATGCTGGGTACTCGTTATTGATGATCTCATACGGGGTCTTATCGAAGCGCTTGTGAACGACCGTCATGTTCTGAGTGAAGCAGGCGGTATTTACTGCTTCAGCAAAGAGAAAGTGTGGGAGGCCGGACTGGATCAGCATCGTACGAACGGCTCCCACTACAGTTCTACTCTTCCTTTCAACGACCCCATTCTGTAGAGGTGCCTTTGCGGCTTGCTGACTAATCCCAAGTTTCTGATAAAAGTCGCTGAGAAAATTGTTCTTGAACTCAGTTCCATTGCCCGTTCGAATGACTTGGATAGTCTGTTGCAGTAGATTCTGAGTTGTGTTCACAAAATTTGCAATCAAGTCCCCTGCCTCATCCTTAGTTCGGAGGAACTTCGTCCATGTGCAGCAAGAAAAATCGTCAACAATGACTAGCACGTACTTATGGTTGATACTCTGTGTTTGTATAGGTCCATAGAGGTTCATGTGAAGTAGTTCTAGAGGACGTGAAGTAGAGGCAACTAGCTTGACGTGATGAGAAGCTCGCTTCATTTTTCCTAGTTGACATTTTGAACACTGACGTTCTTTCTGTAATACTATAGTTGGAAGACCGTGAACCAACTTTTTCGTGGAAAGGCGTTTAAGGGCTTTGATGTTGAGATGAGACATGCGTTGATGCCATAAGCTGATCCTCTGAATTACTGTCTGAGAGATGAGACAAACAGCTGTCGAAGGCTGCGGGGACAGGTTGATCGTGTATAGATTTGACTTCCGAATTCCTTGAAGGAGTTCTTTGTCCTGACAGTCCAAAATTCTGCACCGGTCAGCAAGGAAGACCACCTGGAAGCCTTTATCGCAGAACTGGCCTATACTGAACAAGTTATGGCGGAGGCCTTCGACATAGGAGACATCCTGGATAGTTAGATTACTCAGAATAATATCTCCAAGTCATAGGATTAGAGCTGAATCGTTGTTCCCAAATCTGACTTTCCCACTTAGACGGTCGTGGTAGTTGCTCAGCAGCTATTCATTTCTCGTCATGTGTGTGGAGCAACCGGAATCGAGGTACCACACATGATGGATCTATAACAACATATTAGAGAGCTTTAAGTACCAACTTATAAATGTGTCCTCTCAGATTAGCAGATTTATGTTTAGTTTCAGATTTGGTTCCTAAGTTATTATTAGTGGGAGTTTTAGCGACCCAAGTTACTTTCGAAGAAGTAGCTTTGGGTTTAGCCTTTGTAGGAGACTTAGTCTTTTTGGTTTGCGTCTTCCTAGGCGGAGATTTGGAAACTCATTTCGGTTGAACCTAGCAGGGCAGTTGAATTTCAGCACGGGCAAATGCTTTGGTAGGCGTGATCGAGGAAAAGATTTTTTCATTAGACAGTCTCCTAAGGTGTTTGGGGGATTGGATCTTTACGGGATACCTTAGGTGAAAACATGAATGAATAGCACTATAAGCTTTCTTGATGGCTGGATCTTGTTTCCTACGAGTCATCCTAGAGGCATTTGTCTTAGAATGATTGCTTTTTGATTTTTGATGAAGAGCCTTCTCGAAATTAGTGCTTCATAGTAGGCTTAAGGGAACTTGCAGAAGCAATGATTTTGAGTGAGGAAATATCTCTTTTATTTCTACAAGTGTCTTTTATTTTTCCAGAAGGGAGTTGGCATTGGAAACATTTAAATCTAAGGTCTCCTTTTCTATTTTTATTCTAGACACCCACGCCTTCGACTCCTTATGCTTTGGTACTACGCTCCCTGTAGACGTAGTAGAAACAGAATTAAAAATAATATTTGTCAAAATATGTTTCTTAGTTTTTTTATCTTGGGAAGGCGATTTTTCTTTCTTCACGCATTCCAGAATAATTTTGTCTTTTGAGGGAGATGCGTGAGAAATGGTTTGGGAGACGGAGGAAGCTTTGGGATTTTCCATCTCTTTTAGGAACCTTTTCTTTTCCGCTTCAAAATCATCTCTTTCTTTATCTAAAGAAGCTCTTAATCCCTCTATTTTCTTAACAATAGGAGGTATATTTTCAGAATGATGAATTTGTGATCCGCGGTTGTGGAGCGATCTTCAGGAAGATAAATTGACTCAAAGTTTCAGCCCTTGGGAATTTTCCTAGTTTTGTAACTTTGGTTCAATTCGGTGTAGGAGAAGGGGATTTCATCCCTAGTCTTAGCTCTTCTCTTGGTTTCTTCTAATGCGTTATTTCTTTTGTCTTAGTAAAAACCATCAAAGAGGCTAGTCCTAGACCCATGTACTTGACATCATGAAGTTGTTTGCAGTCAACTTTATTCAAGTGACGTGAATTCTCGAAGCCTAAGCCAAACTTATAATCATACAATTTTACGACCATGGGTTGATTTACAAATATAGTATGATCAGTTTGACCCCTTTTCACAAGAAAATCTTCCAATTTCTTAATCTTAGAATATAGCTTCTTACGTTCATCATCTAAGGTAGCATATTTGATTAGAGCGGTGCTATTTCGGCTTGACATGTGTCTAGACTTTTTCTCAAATCACTAATCTTAGAATTTGACTTAGCTAATTCATCTTCGAGACTAGTGACCTTCTTACTTGTGGCTTCAAGTCTACACTTAAAATGACTTTTCTCATTTAAGTTCATATGTAGACATTTTGTGGTTATTGTCTAGCCTGTCTTCTAGTTCCTTTACTATCGAACTATGCTTTTCTAATAGGATGTGCGTAGACTCATAGGATTGGAGTCTCTTAGTTAATTCTTCTATTTTGAGATTAGAGCTCCCAAGATTTTCTTCAAGACTAGCTATGGTTTCCTTAGACCTAAGAAGCTTTTTCTCTACCTTTGTCCCTCGTTTCTGCTCAAGTACCATGTTAGCATACCTAGATTCTAGTACAGCTAACAGGTTAAAATGTATAGAGTCAGAGGTTAATACCTCCTCAGATGATGTGGATACGTAGTCGTCGTCCGTCCTAGCGGGAGTTCCACCTTCCGTGTCATCCTCGAGGCGTGCCATGAGAGCGAGATTATCGGCGTCTGAATCTGAGGTGTCCTCTAGCCAGTTGTCCTGTTCAGCCATCAGAGCTACTCCAGCTTCCTTTTGTTTAGTGAGTTGAAGCTTCCTGGAGTAGTAATTTGCATCTTTCTTCGGCAAAATGACCAGTTTTCCCGCAGTTGAAACACTTCAGTGGGTCTTTAGAGGTTGTGGCTTCTGAGGACTCAGTTGGTGTTTCTGTGTTCTTCGAACTTGTAGTTCGAAGACGATTAGCAGAAGATGACGACTTCTTCTTAAAGTACTGCTTCGTCATCATCTTGGCAATTAAGGCCAACTGTTTTCTAAAATCTCTGACTTCAGAAGGAAGCTCTGAATCCGATGGTTCCTCATCCTCTGAATAGCTGTGAAGCTTGACATGCTTTTCCTTGCGTGAGCGGGAGCTCTTCTTCTCCGAAACTAGAACTATGGAGTCTTCGGTCTGTTTGCCATTTTGTATCTCGCTGATGTTTTCTTCATGTTGAGAGAGATTGTCAAAAACCAACATATATATCCATCTTGTCTTAGGTCTTTGTTTTGTCTGAGTTGAGTGGATATCTTCTTCCATTCGACGGGCAATGAGGACAGGAATCGTATTTTCATCTCCTAGTCTTCTTGATCTCAGTTTTCCTTATTCGTTGAGACGAGTGAGGTACCGCTGATAAAGATCATGCAAGCTCTCCTAATTCTTTGCTTGAAGGAATCATACGCCGTCAGTATGTAGCGCCCCTGACTTCCACTACCATTCTTACTACTATTTTACGTGACTGCAGGTGATTTAAGAAAATAATCTATATGAAAATGCGTACAAAATTTTTTCTTTTATATAAAGGAAGCATTCTGTACATTACAAAATATTCGTAGGACATAAATACATAGGTGAGTGCGCATGCGTGTTCAAAACTAATCTATCGGCCCGCCACTCAGGTCGTATCCATGTACACGCTGCCACGTCAAAAGTCCTCCGGAAGCTTCAAAATTTGGCCTCGCCATCATAAAGATCACGTATCATGATCTCGTGAACCTACAACACATAAATACGTGGAATGGGCTTATAAAGCCCAGTAAAAGAAAGCCATGCATGCCATGCACGTATGCTCCCTAGACCTTATATTTTTCCTTGCCTTGTCTTATGTAGGTCCCTTGGCTATCTTGTTATGCACCATCGTTGAGCTCGAATCCACAAGGGATAAATAAATATATAAGTGGCAATACCCACCCATGGGTTGCCTTTTCTGTCCCAAGGTGGTTTCATACGCCACACGGATGCTTCACACTGGTAGCCTATTCTGAGGTTGCCAACACCAGAGGTACCTTCGGTGTCGCTTATTCCCTCAGCTCGCATCCTCCAGGTTCCACGTTCTGCATGAGGGCATCTCCCCTAAAATCATATCTTGCCTTGAACATGTCATGTCTTGACGGTAACGACATACGACATCACGATGGTAGCATAGAAGAGCGTGACTCAACTGTGGGTCGACATCAGACGCCCATATCGGCGAATATCTATCGCTCTCATGCGATTGTATATCATGCACGCTCTCATATCATGCCTTTAGTACTAAACGTGCGTGCATATGATCATGTCATGAATATGCAGGTCATGTAACGTAAATAATTCATGTAGGAATTCACGTAATATCATAGAAGCACATAACACATAACACATAATTCATGCACATATAGTTATGTGTTGTAGTTGGGACTTCTAGTTACCTGTCGTCCGAGCTTAAATGACTTACTGCCTCGTGTCGACTCGCCTTTCGACCCTTAGATAGAAAATTGAAATGTCAAGACCATATCTAAATTAGGTAACTGGGCTCAAACAACTGATTCAGCTAGACTAGTTTGCTAAAACCCTATGTCTCGGCTAATAACCCAGTTTAGGTTATGAATATCATAATTTCGGTCGGACTTAGGATTGACTATTTCTAGAATCGCTCGATTATCTGTACTTAAAGTGGTTCGCCCGATTTATTGCACTTGTCCTTCATAATCGCCGAATGTTGATTATAGTATTCACTTGTTCGATTTATGCATGGAACGCTCAAGACATTCGGCCGATTTATGTAGGTATCAACATGGTTTCGCCGAGCTCACTTATTCCTCCAAATCGCCCGATTTGGTGACATGCTAAGCAAGGTTTCCCTCGATTCCTTTCAAATCGGCCGATTGTGTCACCTATGAAGAAGGTTTCACCCGATTTGAGGTGTAAACCATCCAAGAATCGCGGAGCTTATTTGCTCCTCCAAATAGCCCGATTTGGAGCATATGGAAGTTCCACTTTTCGGTCGATTATCATGAATCAAAGTAGGGGTGAGCAAAACCGGATATCCGGTTTTTCGGATATCCGAAATTCGGATATCCGGATTTTCGGATATCGAAAAATGGTATCCGTATCCGCTCTGGTTTTAAGCGGATATCCGAAAATCGGATATCCGGTATTTTTGGATATTTACACCGGATATCCGCATCAGCTTTAAATTTATTTTTCTTATATTTTTTTATTATTTTCTTTTGAAAAATCATATTTTTTATTTCTTATCACAATAAAAACATATATTTTTTAATATAAGAATTTCTACACATAGTAATTCACACAATATTTGAATTTACGATTCAAAATTACATAATAAATAATAAACACAATACCACAAATTCACGTTAATTTTTTAACTTGCATCTCGATGTTTTTTTGTTTTTTTTTTTTCTTGTTTTTATCTCAATTATCTAACAAAGTTTTTTGCAATAATAAAATACTATAAATTTAAATATTCTACTTGATGATTTTTTCTTTTTGGACCTTCATTTTTCTTTTTGGACTATTTTTTTATTGTTCTATTTTTTTAAATATAAAACCGGATACCAGTATCCGGATTTTAGACAAACCACTATCCGTATCCGATCCGGTTTAGTTTAAAATAAATCGGATCGGATATCCGATCCGGTTTTTTAAACCGGATATCCGTTTTTTCGGGTTTTGAAAAGCGGATAGCGGATCGGAATCTGGTTTCCGGATATTTTTGCTCACCCCTACACCAAAGTACACTTTCGCCTAGCCCCTTGTTTACTCATCGCCCGATTTAGGTATCAAAATAAAAATCGCCGAATTGTCATTTAACCCTCCATTTGCTCGATCATTGAGTATTTAAATCGGCCGATTCCCCATGTATTATATTTGCATTCGCCGAGCCTTCCATTCATTTGACATTTCGCCCGATTTGATCATACTCTAGGCCAAGTTTTGGTCGAAAGCCTAATTTTGTGGCTTAAATCAGTTGAATGTTCACATAGCTTACTACTTTTAAACGAGACCCTCATCAAGCTGCTTATTTCTTCATAATCTGACTTTCTATCTTGCTAAATTTTCCAGCAATAACCACATATAATTCTGAGCAACCATGTTAGTTCCTATACTAAAATGACTAAAACCCTAAAACTCGAGGACTATCACTAAAGCGTAACCCTTTTTGAAAAATATTTTAAACCCTGACCGTTGAAACCTTAAATCCTTCTTATATTCTTAAATTATATGAAACACTAAATATAATGGTTTAGAATAAATTTTCAAATCATAGTTGAAGTTATACCTCCTTAATTGGATCTCGTCTTTGGCCTATGCTTCTTTCTTTCAGCTACTGCTTGAACTACTTCCTCCCTTCCTTAAGGTTTTTACTATGAGGAGTTTAAACCATCGAAAAGCTTAACCCTTAGATAAACTTCAAGTTACTAAAAGTAGGATTGATGGGACAAGGTGGTGGATTACGTGACTTTTCCTTATGATTAAGGAATGTTGATAACTATCTTTATAGTTAAATGGTTGGGCCTATTTGAAAAATTAGCACATTACTGTTGGCCCAAGTCTAACTATTCCAATCCTATCACTTGTTAGCCCATTCTCCCTAGTTATATTTTGGGCCTTATAATTATCATAACTTTTCTAAGACCTAATCGAATTCCCCTTCAATTTAAAAGTCAGTTTTACATTATCCTATACCCTCCTCAACTTTAACATTTCTACGTAAATTAACACATAAGGTTGGGTAGCACATAGCATGAAATTTCATGACCATATAAATAAATATAATGCTGTAAAGCATGTACCATGCAGTCACGTAAGTCATATAATAGACATGCATATTTATTGGCCGGCTTACTTACGTGACTCGGGTATACATCCTCCCCCTTAAAAGGGATTTCGCCCCCGAAATCTGGCGGGCAGAAATAACTCAGGGTAGCGAGTTCTCATATCATCTTCGCGTTCCCACATGGCTTCCTGTCCCAACTACAACACATAACCATATGTGCATGAATTATGTGTTATGTGTTTTGTGCTTCTATGATATTACGTGAATTCCTACATGAATTATTTACGTTACATGACCTGCATATTTAACTAGTACAAGAATTTCCTGATGTGTTCCCCGAAGATTACCAGGGCTTCCACTAGATCGTGAGATTCAATTCACGATCGACCTAGTACCCGGAGCTACACCAATTTCCAAAGCACCATATCGATTAGCTCCAGCACAGTTAAAAGAGTTGAAGGATCAACTGGAGGAATTAATACAGAAGGGATTCATTCAGCCAAGCTTCTCACCCTTGGGAGCACCCGTTCTATTCGTTAAGAAGAGAGATGGATCGATGCGGCTCTGCATCGATTATAGGGAATTGAACAAGATCACGGTCAAGAACAAGTATCCCCTCCCACGAATTGATGACCTATTTGACAAACTACAAGGAGCGTATTTTCGAAGATAGATCTGAGATCAGGATATCATCAACTGAAGATCCGAGAAGAGACATACCGAAGACGGCCTTTAGTACCCGCTATGGGCATTTTGAATTCCTAGTCATGCCTTTCGGACTGACTAATGCTCCAGCAGCATTCATGGACCTAATGAATCGTGTATTCAAGCCATTCCTAGATAAAAGCATGAGCAACACTTGAGGATCGTCCTGGAAATATTACGAGAAAAGCAATATGCGAAATTCAAGAAATGCGAGTTCTGGCTCGATCAAGTCGCATTTCTTTGGCATGTGATCGCAGGAGCTGGAATTTCTGTTGAGCCCAGCAAGATCGAAGCTATTAACAACTGGCCTCAACCGACAAATGTCACAGAAATACGGAGTTTTCTTGGCTTAGCCGGATACTACAGGAAATTCATCAAGGATTTCTCCAAGATTGCATCAACACTGACGCAGCTGACGAAGAACAATACTCCCTTCAAGTGGGACGATGCTTGCGACAAAGTTTCCACGAACTGAAGAAACGACTCACCTCAGCCCCAGTACTAACGATACCCACGGGGACCGGAGGATTTTCCGTTTATAGTGACGCATCGAAGAATGGTTTAGGGTGCGTCTTAATGCAAAACGGAAACATAATCGCTTATGCTTCAAGACAACTCAAGGAATACGAATAGAATTACCCAACGCACGACTTGGAGCTTGCAGTCGTGGTTTTCGCTCTCAAAATCTGGAGGCATTATCTATACGGTGAGAGATGTGAAATCTTCACCGACCACAAAAGCCTGAAATACTTCTTCACCCAGAAGGAGTTAAACATGAGGCAGAGACGGTGGCTCGAACTAGTTAAGGATTACGACGGCGTGATTAGCTACCATCCTGGAAAGGCGAATGTAGTCGCAGATGCTTTTAGTCGCAAAACTATAAGTACGGAACTACAAAGACTAGAAGTGGAAGTTATTCGAATGGGCGAAATTGGAACAAGGCTAGCCGTGTTAACCCTTCGACCTACACTAATGGAGCAAATCACGAAAGCGCAAGAGAACGATGAACTATATTTGAAGATTAAGGAAATGCAACCCGAACAAAGGCCATCAGATTACAAAATACGAGAAGACGGAAGTTTGTACTACCGAAATCGACTATATGTCCCTAATGACCGGGAACTGCAAAAGACAATTATGAAGAATGCACATGCCACGACTTATTCAATCATCCTGGAGCGACGAAGATGTATAGAGACATACGATGTAACTATTTGTGGCCAGGGATGAAAAGGGAAATTGCAACCTTTGTAAGGCATGTGTCAAGACCATATCTAAATTAGGTAACTGGGCTAAAGCAACTGATTCAGCTAGACTAGTTTGCTAAAACCCTAAGTCTCGGCTAATAACCCAATTTAGGTTATGAATATCATAATTTCGGTCGGACTTAGGATTGACTATTTCTAGAATCGCTCGAATAGCTGTACTTAAAGTGGTTTCGCCCGATTGATTGCACTTGTCCTTCATAATCGCCAAATGCTGATTATAGTATTCACTTGTTCGATTTATGCACGGAACGCTCAAGACATTCGGCCGATTTGTGTAGGTATCAACATGGTTTCGCCTAGCTCACTTATTTCTCCAAATCGCCCCATTTGGTGACATGCTAAGCAAGGTTTCGCTTGATTCCTTTCAAATCGGCCGATTGTGTCACCTGCGAAGAAGGTTTCGCCCTATTTGAGGTGTAAACCATCCAAGAATCGCCGAGCTTATTTGCTCCTCCAAATCGCCCGATTTGGAGCATTTGGAAGTTCCACTTTTCGGTCGATTATAATGCATCAAAGTACACTTTCGCCTAGCCCCTTGTTTACTCATCAAATCGCCCGATTTAGGTTCAAAATAAAAATCGCCGAATTGAGCATTTAACCCTCCATTTGCTCGATCATTGAGTCTTCAAATCGGCCGATTCCCCATGTATTATATTTGCATTCGCCGAGCCTTCCATTCATTTGACATTTCGCCCAATTTGATCATACGCTAGGCCACGTTTCGGTCGAAAGCCTAGTTTTGTGGCTTAAATCAGTCGAATGTTCACATAGCTTGCTACATTTAAACGAGACCCTCATCAAGCTGCTTATTTCTTCATAATCTGTCTTTCTATCGTGCTAAATTTTCGAGCTATAACCCACACATAATTCTGAGCAACCATGTTAGTTCCTGTACTAAAAATGACTAAAACCCTAAAACTCGAGGACTATCACTAAAGCGTAACCCTTTTTGAAAAATATTTTAAACCCTGACCGTTTAAACCTTAAATCCTTCTTCTATTCTTAAATTATATGAAACACTAAATATAATGGTTTAGAATAAATTTTCAAATCATAGTTGAAGTTATACCTCCTTAATTGGATCTCGTCTTTGGCCTATGCTTCTTTCTTTCAGCTACTGCTTGAACTACTTCCTCCCTTCCTTAAGGTTTTTACTATGAGGAGTTTAAACCATCGAAAAGCTTAACCCTTAGATAAACTTCAAGTTACTAAAAGTAGGATTGATGGGACAAGGTGGTGGATTACGTGACTTTTCCTTATGATTAAGGAATGTTGATAACTATCTTTATAGTTAAATGGTTGGGCCTATTTGAAAAATTAGCACATTACTGTTGGCCCAAGTCTAACTATTCCAATCCTATCACTTGTTAGCCCATTCTCCCTAGTTATATTTTGGGCCTTATAATTATCATAACTTTTCTAAGACCTAATCGAATTCCCCTTCAATTTAAAAATCAGTTTTACATTATCCTATACCCTCCTCAACTTTAAAATTTCTATGTAATTAACACATAAGGTTAGGTAGCACATAGTAAGAAATTTCATGACCATATAAATAAATATAATGTTGTAATGCATGTACCATGCAGTCACGTAAGTCATATAGTAGACATGCATATTTATTTGGCCGGCTTGCTTACGGGACTCGGGTATTACATAGTATGTTCGCCTTCTTACCCTTGACGCCTACTTCGGTTCTTCGCATCATCTTGTGCAGTTCATCCCACATCCCCTTAGCCGTTGAAGGCCGTCTATTTGTCTGTAGATATCGTTGGGGATGCCCTATATCAGAGTGTTCTTAGCTATTAGATCAGCCTTTGCTCTTAGTCTCTCATCATCATCGTACTAACTAGGAAGTTTCAGTTGTCTATTGTGTTCGACGGGAGGATTATTGGTATTGTCACCTTCTTGAGTAACTCAAAACTGTGCGGGTCCCTCTTCGAGTGATATTAGTAAGTTTTCGGCCTGATCTTTGAGCTCAATGAAGTTCAAGAACCTACTTCTCCAGACTGTGTATTCGCCTCTTTTAAGGATTGGAGGACGATTGTCATTTCCAAGCGCATAAGCATCCATTTTTTTTTGTTGAAGAGTTGATTAAGGATCTTCGTTGGTTGTTTTGATGGTTTGAAATGATGTAATGTGCTTCACAAGTAACAAATTAGTTAGTAGCATTGATTCGAAAGCAGTTCGAGAATTAGTTTTTATTCAATCTTTGAAGTATCAAAAATAATTTCGTCGAAATAAAATGTAATTGTTACTGTTCTCGTGCGGGAAAGTCTGTCAGCGAAAAAGTTTTCGAGCGAAATAAATTGCTCAAAATATTTCGGTCGAGAAAATTTTCCGGATCGTGAATTTATTTCGATCGCAAAGAAACTGTACGTTTAGTAAGTTCTCGCTAGTCAAAATAAAACCGTTGACTGGAAAAGTTTTTCGAGCGCAAATGATTTTCGCTAGGTCAAACTCAAATGTCTGACCGAAAACGTTTTTCAAGAGATAATTTTTCACTCAAAGCCAAAATAAGTCTCGTCGAAAAAGATTTTCGTTGAGTAAAGTTCGAGAAATTTTTTCTAACTAAAATCTCTCTTAGTAATGGCGACTTTAGCGCTGACTTAGTATTCTGACTGAGAAAACTTCTCGCGCAGGGTTTTCGATCGAGAAATTAATCTGATCGAAGACTTAGCGAGAAAAATTGGAATTGCGCAAATAATCACAGAATACGAAGTAACACTGATTCAAGCAAAAACAACGAATTAGGCAATGAAATTGCAGGTATTTGCTGGAAATCAACTACTGATTATGCACGAACAAGAAAATAAACACGTCATGAAGCAGAATATATCAAAATTTGTCAAAATCAGAACGTGTTCTAAATGTTCTTCGCGCGAACAGTGACTCTCCAGATTAATCAATTCTACTAAATCTATGTTCTAATCGCTACCAATCTAATCGTAAATGATTTCTAGCACTGAAGCGAGCAGATAAACATCAAATTCAAATCAAATAATCACAGAAGTAAGGCTATCAGATCGAATTCCTTTTCGCGCCAAAACTGTTCTTCGCACGGAACAGTTTCAGAAATAAAATTCGATCCGAATTCTAACAATTTTGATTCAAAACAGAACGAATCTGCTCTGATACTAATTGTTAGGCCTCTGATTATCAACTCTAAGGTCCTAGACTTCAATCCTAAGACAATCGACTAGAATTGTATAAAATCTAAGTTCGATCGAAAAACCTTCGTGAAGAACTCGAGAGAGAATCCGGTTAGTGAGAGAATGATTTCTGTGTTTCTCTCTCTAGAATTGGATTGTGAAGCCTTTCGGATCAATTCAACTAATTTCTGTATTAAGCTCAATCTTTACAACGCTATTTATACCAAACAAACTTGGTATAAATTTCAAACTAGTCCTAAACTATGCAGCTAATAAAATCAAAGCACAATTACATCTTATATTCTACAAGAGAGAATAAAAACTATATTAAAAATAATAAACTGAAATAAAATAAAAGAGAAAATAAAAGTACATTAAAAAATTACAGATAAAGCTATATCTTTTTCTATTCGATAAATATTAGACTATTTTATCCCAAGCAACTTGACGCAAGGAGGCTATTTGATCCCAAATGCGAAAATAAACTTTTTGACAAAAGCAATTGTATAAAATATCGATAGCTAGTTTCTATAGCTATGATATTTTTACATAAAAAATTGCAATTTTTGCACATAAATAAATTACTTGTCTTTTCATATTCAACCCAACGCCGTTATCTAAGGATATCAATTACTAGTAGCATGCTTTTGATTTTGATAATGGGTAAATAGCATAAAATCTCATCGTGGTTTAGCTGAAATGCATGTTACTGCCTTGTACTTGATAAATTACGCCAAACTCCTTGTGGATTTAAAAACTCAGCATGATTCACCCCGGGCAGCATTTCTACCCACAATTGCCGCAAACGTGCTTCTATTGTGATTGGGTAGGGGTTAATGACTTTATATAAGACGAAATGACCAAAGTATCCCTATAAACCAATCGTTTTAAAACCCTAAATCAGACGAATTTTTTCCAAAGGAACATCAGACGAATTTTGATCTCAAAATCACCCGCGATTACATCGTTGTAAAGTTGGATTTCTTCAGAGCTATCGGCAGGAATTGTGAGTTTGATATTTTTTTTGGTAGAATGAGTATTTCATTTACCACAGTCGAATGTTACTTCTTACAACATAAGCCCACATCACATAAGCATTACATAACAGGGAAAAGCAAACTAAATGGAATAACACTGATCTAGCCATATTCGACTGAAGTTTTGTATCTGCAACTTCATTTCCTTCCGGATAGTAATGGAGAGCTGGTTCGCATCCTTGGTCTCCAATTCATCCACACGGCTATCTCCTTCACACCAGATGTGGTAAATGGAAGATGCATAGCATGCTACGATTATACCACTTTGAACATTCCTCCTCTTTCCCAAGCATACCATCCAGCTACATAGCTCCTCAAAATTCTGCAGATGAACTCAAATCTTCAACCATTAATTAATTTGCATGAGTACTTCCTAGCTGTAGGAACAAGCCTGAAATAAATGCTCCAACGTTTCCTCTGTCCCCCCACACAGCCTACAGCTGTTGTTGTCAATGTGCAAGCCCCATCCATGCAATCTGTCTGGAGTCAGGACTCTTTTCTGTAAAATCAGCCATAGCAAGAAAGATTGCTTGGGAATATTAAGTCTGTTCCAAATAGCTCGGCAGAAAGAAATGTCTGAGTGAACACCTTTGAGCCAGTTATATCCAGACTGAGCAGAGTAAATACCATCCTTTGCATGAATCCAGTTCCTACCCATATAGCCCATTCTAAATTTCTCTTTCAGCCGATGAAGCTTCCTCCAATGCAGCTTGAATCCACTGCAGGTATAAAGTTCAAGAAACTTGTACCTTTTAGGTAGATCACATTGATCCATTTTATCCATAAGGAATCTGCTTCCATGATGATATCGCATAGTTGTTTACCCGCAAGGGCAAGGTTCCATGTCACGCAATCTCGCAGGTTGAGCCCTCCTTTACTCTTAAACAGCAGACTCTGTCCCAGCTTATAAGAGGGACACATCTGCCATGAGCCTTTCTGCCCCACAGGAATTCAGCACAGATCCTATCCACTTCTTTTGAGACAGCCTTAGGTAGCATGAATATAGACCGCCAATAACTATGGGTAGCCAAGAGCACTGAGTTAATGAGACACAATCTGCCAGCGTAGGAAAGATTTCTGGTTGCCCAGCATTGTATCCTTGCTGTGATCTTCTCAACTAGAGCCTGGCATGAGCTTCTACTCCATTTAGTTGGGGACATAGGAACTCCCAGGTACTTCATAGGATATTTCCCCAATGGATACCTTGTTATGTGCATGATCTGCTCAGTAATTCTGCTAGATGTGCCAGCAATGTACAAACTTGATTTCTGCTGGTTGGCAGCCAAACCTGAGACTAGTTGGAAGTGATCAAGGGATTCCTTGATCACAGAAACAGCCCCTGTGTCCCTTTGCAGAAGATCATCAAATCATCCGCAAAGCAGAGGTTCACCAGTTTAATGTGTTTGCATAGTGGGTGAAATCTAAACCGAGGATCAGTAGAAGCTAGCAGTAATTTCCTAGTCAGATATCCATTACAATCACAGAGAATAGGGGAAACTGGATCACCTTGTCTCAGGCCTCTTGCTCCTTGAATAGCCCTAGTTTGTGACCCATTTACAGAGACAGTGTAGGATACAGAGGAGATACATTCCATAATCTAGTTAATAAATTTCATGGGAAATTTGAGGAAGCAAAGCCAGTTCTTCAAGAAGACCCAATCCACCATGTCATAGGCTTTTCTAATGTCCACTTTTAATAGAGCCCTTGCTGAATCATTTTGCCTATTGTATAATCTGATCATTTCTTGGCATAGCAAGATATTATGCACAATTGATCTCCCTTCCAGAAAGGTATTTTGGTTAGCATTAATGAGCTTGGGCAGGAGAGACTTAATTCTGGCACAGAGCAGCATAGCTATGCATTTGTAGACTGTATTACAACATGCTATTGGTCTGAAATCTAGGGCAGTGTTAGGATTAGCCACCTTAGGTATTAGACACAGAACTGTGCTATTGGCTCTGGGCAGCATCTTGCCTGTTTCAGAAAACTCCAGTATGGCAGAGGTGACTTGATCCCCCACAATGCTCCAGCTTGTTTGAAGAAGCCACTACCAAAGCCATCAGGCCCGGGAGCCACTTCCTCATGAATGGTTTTCAATACATCCCAAATCTCAGTTTTCTCAAATGGTTGGATGAGACTTAATTGATCTTCCAGAGACAGAGTATAGCCCTCAGCAGCAACATTGTCGTCCAGCTCTTGTCTGTTATTGATCACCTTGCCCAGCACCTCTTGAAAGTACTCAAAGAAATGTTTGTGGATCCCCCCTTGATCAGTGATTGTTGTCCCATTTGAGGTAGTTATGGATAGGATCCTATTTGAATAGGCTCTCTGCTTAATCCTGGCATGAAAGTAAGCATAGTTCTGATCTCCCTTATCCATCCACCTGATTTTAGCTTTTTACCTCAGGAATTTGTCATTTGCCTCATACAAAAAACCAAATTCTGTTTTGAGACCTTTCTCCTTATCCAGGAGCTCAGGATTTAAAGGGACAGAGTAGAGGGTTGTTTGGATATCCTTCAGCCTAGTTCTGACCAAAACAGTTTTGGTAACAATGTCAGCAAACTGATTCCTGTTCGGAGCTTTTAGAGGACCTTGTAGTTTGGACAGATTCACATATAACCTTCTCATGGCCGTGCCATGCTGAGAATTCAAGTGTTCTTTGACTATGCGAAGAAAGGAAGGGTTCATACTCCACATGTTGAAGTACTTAAAGGCCCTTCTTTGAGTCTGTGCATTCACAATATTCCTGAGGACAATGGGGGTATGATCTGACACACCCTCAGGGAGAAAACTGTGGTGTTCAGCAAATTTTGTCAGCCACTATTGGTTGGCAAAAGCCCAATCAGTTTTACACCAAATTCTTCTGTCCTTATCTTGTTTGTTAGTCCATGTGAACTGGCATCCATATCTCTTGATTTCTTCCAATTGACAGGACTGAAGGCATTTGTTGAAGTCCCTAAACTCGGCAGCAGAAATAGGTGAACCTCTCAATCTATCAGCAAAGCCTCTGATGTCGTTAAAGTCCCCCCAGACCATCCAACGGTCATTTAGAGCCCCTCATATCTGCTCCATAATTTCCCACAATTTACCTCTAGCCCCTGGATCATTATGACCATAGACACAAGTAAGGTGAGTGACCAGATAACTGTTCTTCCAAACTTTGAAGTGCGTGTGCTGTTCGGATTTCGAAATGAGTTCCAATTCTACCCCACCTCTCCATACCACTATAATACTCCCATTAGGAATGTGCTTAGGTTGTGGCAAGCTTCCCAACCATCAAAGACTTTGCCAATTGTGTCCCTCGCATTCTCCTTTTTAAGTTTTGTTTCCAAAAGGCATAGTATGTCTATTCTATATTTACAACAGAAGAGATCCACCTCTCTCTGTTTGGCAGGGCCATTAAGGCCCCTAATACTCCAAGAGGCACAACTATTCATGACCTGTGTCATGGACCCTCTGCTTGGAAGGGCTGATTGGATATTCAACCTGTTTTCTTCTTTCCTCTAGGTGAACCAAGTCTGCCCAGGATTTTCTGCTGCGAGTCTCTGTGGTCCCTCGAAACCCCCCAGTTTCTAAGTTTTCGTTGATAGGCTCTGGAGATTTACTCGCTGTCCCATTACCCATATCAGGAGCCTTGGAGCCCTGTTCCATTATTGGCAGATCAGGAACCACAGGTGCTGGTTTGTTCCTCTGGACAGGCTGCCAAACTCTGTTTTCCTCCTTTCTACATACAGCTTCTTTATGGCCAAACTTCTTACATTTGGTGCAGAGCACAGGTTTCCATTCGTAGGATACTTTCTGCTCTAGGAGTTGTCCTTTCTCACTCAGGAATTGGATGGTATCCTTTAGTGGCTTATCGAGATCTACTTCCACAAGAACTCTAGCATAATGGATCCGCTCTTTTCTTCGAGTCACATCATCAGCCATTATTGGTGTACCAATCAGGCTAGCTAACCTACTTAATGTTTTAATTCCCCAATATTTTAGCTCAAGCTGAGGCAATTGCACCCATATAGGGACACTGTCAACCCCTATCTTGTTCAGCTGCGTGCTCTCAGTCCAAGGGGCCAAAACTATTGGTTTCTTATCAAAATGAATTATTTCAATTTCTAAGATTATGTCCCTAGACTCCACACTGTCCAACCGTGCCAGGAAAAGACCTTGCTGCACCTACCAGATATTCACCAGGCCAAGCTTCTCCCATTTCCTTTTCAGAAAACCAGCCATTACACTATAGGGAGGATTGGCTCCAAGCACATAGCACATCAGAGCTGATTTCCAGTGATCTACCTCCTCCTGAATCTCATCAAGCACAACTGTGCCAATTATCTGCCCTGAATCAGTTATTGGAGCAATGAAATCTAGTCAATTGTCCTGATTTTTCAATAGGTTTGCATTGAACTTGAGCCACGGGCTGCTACAAGTGGTTGGCGCAGGTGATCGGCCAGAGGATCCAGATAGCTTCGGCCACGCCTTCTCCAATTCGCCGTCAACGCTCAGATTGGGCAAAGATTGATGTATCACCTATGCTTCCAGAACAGTGCAGCTGCAATTCGAGCTCACAAGTGAATTCTCTCGATTCTGGTTACGGTTGCTGCTTCGATTCGCTTCGTCAGTTGATTGCCCGATGATAGGGGCGGCGTCGCCACCACCGTGGCCGGTGCAGCCCTCTGTGTCGTCATTCTTCTCTTCTTCGCCATTAGTAGAAGGGAGAAAATTGGCGCGAGTGAGTTGAGTTTTTACGTGAGTTTGATTTATCATGGGTGATTTCTCAAACAATCTTCTTCTGATTACTTGCATTATAATTGATTCATTGTCTGTAAAAGAGAAAAGGTATTTTGCGGATTTGATTTTTCATGGGTGATGTCTGTTGAAGCTTTGCATTATCATATGAATTCAGCAGCTGCTTTCATTCTTGTTTATGCATTGTGATAGAGGCCATATAGTAGCATGTCTTCTGCATCGAATAACAGTGTGAAAATGGACTTGAGGTACAAAAATCACTTGTGCAAGTGTGGAAGAATTGCTGCCATCAAAGTTGCTGGTCCTACAAAAGACTCCAAAGGGAAACTGTATTTAGTTGTCCGGCTGGGTATTGCGATTTTTCATGTGGTTGCGTCCCATAAATCATAACATTGACGATGATATCTCAGACAATGATTGTGAATCATGTGACCTCAACGCAGAGCAGATGGGCGGCCTAATTGATACATGCGACAAGTTGGAGATACGAGTTGCAGCGCTGCAAAACAATGCAAAGGTGTTGAATTATAACTTTGTTTTGATTTTGATCTTGATATTTGTCCTACTTTTGAAGTAGCACATGTGTTTGTGATGTTTGCTTAATTGATTTGAACCTTGTCTGTATTTTGAATGTCGTAAGAACAATGTCAGCACTTGGTTGTTTTCATCTTCATTTGATCAAGTGTACTTTGAACCTCATTTTTTTTCGAAAGCACAAAATGCAAAAAACTTGTCTCAAAACAGAAACAGAAAACAGAACCAGACTTGTCTCAAAACTTGTCCAAAAGCAGACCAAAACTAGAATCCCATATAGATAATAACATACCGAACTTGTCTCAAAACAGACCAAAATGCACTACTTCAAGTCACAAATAGTATGGTTTCTTGCCCACTAGTGGAGCAAAAACAGACCAAAAAACCAAACTTGTCTCAAAACAGACCCAAATAAATCCAAAAGGAGCCACATCACCAAGACGAGATAGTTCAAAGTCATGCATACCAGGGACAGGTAAAATGTAATGTTCATAAATCTTCAAATAAACATGTTTGCTGAAAACTTTGTCAATGTAAGGAGTATACTCTAGGCGATGAAGGTCTAAACAGGAAATAGTATGGCAACATGGGTATCCAACCATTTGCCACTTTCCACATGTGCACCTCATATCATCTAAATTGACAACATGAGTCTGATCACCTACATCTCTCACCAATGCCACATCACTTAATAATTGTCCTTTGAAGATTCCTTTTAAAAAACATCCATCCAAACCAATCATAGGTCTACATCCATCTTAAATCCATTAAACAATTGCCTCAAACCATTGTAGAATCTTTTAAGAACTGGTGGATTCTCCTCTCTATTCACATGTAGAATACAATAATTTCCAGTATTGTACTTAACCACAGTAGCACAATAGTCATAAAGTCTTGTATACTGCACCTTGATATCTCCTCTCAGCAACTGTTGTGCATACTTCTTTGCCCTATACACTTTGTAGGTGCTAACATCAACATTCACATCCCTCCTAATTTGCTCTTTAGTGACTGTAAATCCTCATTGGGGTTGTCTCGTACATACTCCATAATTCTCTTTCAAAGGTACTTGTAATTAGCTTGAGAATTGGTAGTGTGATGTGCACGTTATGAGCCCCATGGTGTGCTTTGACCTACCATTCAGAGGCACCCATCACAAGTGAAGCATGCAACCTCCATTCACATCCATATTTACAAGCTGTCACCATTTTCCTCTCATTCTTCACCAATCCCAAGTCTAACCCTCTTTTGACTGCCCAATCTTGCAAGGCTGCTTTAAAGGTTTCTCTATTTGGAAATCTCAAACCAACAGGAAGATCATTGACAGCCATGTTCATTTTCTCATCCCATTCAGGGTGACTTAGACCACCATTATCACCAGATTCTGCCCTTTCCAGCTCATCATAAGATTGTCCATTAATGTCAGATTCACTTTCCTCTAGGCCCTCCTTAAATACAAAATCTTCATCTTCAGAATCAGCTGCATCTGATAATAGACCCTCATTATCATCATCTTCATTACCTCCCCCAGTGTCTACCTCCTCAGCAAAATCATCAACTTCATTGTCACCTTGTTCACTAATCTCATTCTCACATTGGAAAGCCTCTTCAGCTTGCTCACTGACCTCATTCTCACATTGGACAGCCTCTTCCTCACTGATCTCATACTCACATTGAGCAGCCTCTTCAGCTTCCTCACTGATCTCATTCTCACATTGGCCACCCTCTTGAAGCTCCTCATTAGCAAAGCCAGACACACCCTCACCCGTAAGATAAGTAAGCAAAGCCACATCTGATAATCTACGACCACGACTGTCCACAGCCTCAACAAAACTACCAACCTCTACAACAAAAGTGTGAATGACCTTCTCATTCCTGTTTTCATTGATAAATTCCCTTATATCATTGTCATCTTTTAGCACCCTAAGACAAGTGTTCATACTTTCACCTGGTAAGCAATACTAGAACTTAACAATGCTGTTTTTCCCCCTTCGTACGAGTAAATCCCGTACAAAGTTCCCAGACAAAATCTATCCTTCTCGACACCTCTAAATAGCACATTCATTCCCCCAAAATAACTCACATCTGGAAGTCATCCGATCCTTCCGTCAACTCATAAGTAAATATTGCAATAGGGATCCGCCATTTTTGCCTGATGCTTGAGAGTCCTCAGTAAATGCCTTAGCTATGAGGGAATGTGGCGTACCAAAATCTGAGAGCAGTAGAAACACGTCTTGGTTAGGGTTCTAAAATTTGGAGGGAATCTGAGTAAACAAATATGTATGGAATCGGGTTTCTTGATGGAATCTGTTTTCAATGTTGCGAATTAGACATCGTGATTTCACTAAGTGTTATTATCAGGGGTATAACGAGAAATTTTGAATTTATCTGACCATAAGATCGTAATTTGACCTGACAGGGAACGTGTGCATGATTAAACAAATCTTGAGGGGATTTTAGCATATTTTGAAATCATGGGTTTTTGTGCTTAATTTTCAAACCACATGTGGGTTTTATGCTATTTACCCTTTCATAATTAATGGATGACAACAGTGACTCACTATACGCTGGATATTTTTCATATGGAAGTCATGATATTTTCATATGGAAGTACAAGTGCTCGAATTTATCCAAATTCTTAATTATCTTAGTTCGTGTGGACTTTGAATATTATTCATAAACTAGATGAATTATCCCATATAGAAGTCAACCATCGAGGTCAACCAACAGTAAATTTAAATTCGCTTCAAATTGAACTTATTCAAATTCGGAAAATACATTGACTTCGTGAGGGTACATCCCGACAAAAAGAAAAAGAACCTATCTTCGAATTTTTTTATTTCTTTCAAAAAATCAGAAAATTAAAAAACAAAGGAAATACACTACTAAATTTCGACCCTTTTTCCTCAGCATTAGCTCTTTCCGCTTCCCCGGATAACTCCTTCACATAACATAACTCTCTCTCTCTCTCTCTCTCTCTCTCTCTCTCTCTCTCTCTCTCTCTCTCTCTCTCTCATGGACATGGAAGAGGCCATCGTGGTTGATGAAGCAGAAGGCTTCTGCTTACCCCCGAGTTTCCATACAATATTCATGAGACCTTCGGCGATCTCGCTTTGAATTTGTCAGCCAAGCTCAAGCTCGACTCCGTCGGGCCCACTAAACCCGTTGGTAGAAATGCAGCACCGTCTAAGACCCCAACACCACACCCCTCTGTCTTCCACCAAGCTAACGTAGCAACTCTTCTTCGCATCTCTATCCGCATTTGTTGCATTGAATTAGATGATGTTGCCGTTCATTTGTTTAGGGTGCATTTGGTATGCAAAATTCGGAATGGAAAAGAAAAGAAATGATATAATGGTACGACCCCATAATCGTACAATGATCGATGTGTATCATTAAATTTTCCTTTCATTTTCTGCATTGAATTCGGCATACAAAATGGACCCTTAATTAGGGTATGTTAGGTTTGTGAAAATTAGTAGCGAAAAGAAAATGAAAACTTGTTTGGTCAAATAAATAGATATGGAAAAGAAAAGAAGAAAAGAAAATCTAGTTTAATTTTGACCTGAAACTAAGAAAACTAATTTCCTCACCAAATGGTGAAGAAAACAAAAGAAAAACTTATGGAAACTATTCTCTCTCATTTTCTTTTCGACCCTACTACCTTCCTCAAACTAAACACAGTCTTAGTTTTCGTTACATTAGAAGTTTTTCTAATATGGTCTCTTTTATTTATTGTTGGTATATTCATTGTGGCTGTTATGAATCCAATAAAATCCTTAACCACTTCAACTCCATAAGCTTATGGGGTTCCGCCCTAAAATAAATTGACAATATAGGGAGTAGCTCACAAGCTTATAATGAGCTCACAATTCTTCCAGTTATCTTATGTGCGACTCGGGTTTGATACGCAACTGTATCTAGTCAAGGCATATTGTTGTTGGTACATGTTAGAACTTATCAAGAGAGCATAGACTAGGTGACTCGATTATTCACCAGTAAAATTGATGTCCTATTGTTATTATTTATTTATTAATATTACTCAACGCGGCAGCTTCACCATAAGAGACAAAGGCAACCCATAGCAATCGGTTCGACCCGAGTTGGTCAGACGGGTCGGGTCGGTTTGGTGGGACGATGGTGTGTGCTGGGATGGGAGTGTTCTTTCCTAGTACATATGGTCGGTTTGTTTCGAATTTCCATCTTTTCTTGCAAAAAATATCTTCCTTCGAACTCATTTGTTCAAACTGTTTTGCTTACAGCTAAAGGTAAGAAGAAAGTTCGTACGGCGAATGGCTTTGTTCAACCTCCACCGCAAACTGATCACTACTCAATCGGTAAGCCCATTCACTACTAGAAAAAAACATATTAGATACGGAAATTGTGTTTAAAACTAAAACTTCATATCTATAAGTAATTAGACAAGGAATTCTTGTGTCTGATTGTGTATGTATTGTTCTCGTAGCAAATTTGGATACTACCGTTTCTAAAATGAATTTTGTCACATTTCCGTTTTTATTTCCGTATCTAATCCGTGTCTAAATAAAAACATTAATTTATTTTGAAATAAAAATAAGAAAGTTTCAGAATCCGTTTCTAATACTCATAATTTAGATACGAAATGAACTGTTTCTATTTTTCGTGTTTGATACTATGTTTTCTGATTGTGATTGGCACAGATCGTTACAGTGCCTACCTAACGTCTTTTGTTCGATACAGTTGGTGTCTGTTTTCTTTCAATGATAACCTAATTCATTTTTTAATTGTCTACTTCTTCTTATTGAAGATTTGGTTATGGCTAGAAGAAGACAAATGATCTTGCTACAAAAGCAGTTGTGCATACTCGCGGAAGCAGAAAGATCTTTGAGAATTTGTCATGAGACAATTCGTCTTCATCACGATTGCCCTTATTGATTTTTTACTGCATTGTCTTCTTTATTACAGAAAATGCCCTTGTTACAATATCTGGGGATTGAAGTAGTTGCTTGGTAAAATCATGTTGTATATACATAGTATAACTCGTGAGTCGTGACTATGGCGTGGCAAATCCATAAAAAGAGAACAATTGGAATGAATAACTGAAATTTTTTCCGCTCTCCACCGCTCGTTTCTCCTATATCGCTAAAAAAACCCTAGAATCATTTCAAGTTATTTTTTCGTGCCGTTTTTGCTTTGTGTTGTGTTTTCCATATTCTCTCTTGTGGCCCTTGGGTTTTCATTTGTCGGTATTTTTCTCTTTTTTATTAATTTTTTTTCTTTTTTATTTGAATTTTTCCTTATTCTTGAATTTTTTTTACTTTTTAATGTTAATTAATGATTTTAAAGTCAGCCCAATCACAGGTCAACACGTGTCCAATTTCCATCCAAATTGACAGAGATCTAACGGAAGGACCCATTTGGTTCAAATTCCACAACATCGGGGTAAATGAGTAATTGTTAAATTTTGTATCCATTATCTCTTGTCCAAATGATCAATTTACTTGCCAGCTTTTTACTTATTGCGGAGTGATATTTATATATATATATATATATATATATATATATATAGTATGTATTATATATGGATGGGTAGGTAGATAGATAGATAGATATATTGTCAAATATAAATCTCCTGCGTACTACACCTAAGTGGGGGATTTTTTACTCGGAAATAGGAATGTGTCTATTGTATCCTCTCAAGTTTGACACTTCCAAAGATTCGAAAGATGGTTATTAATTAACTGCACGACCTTACAACTAATGCTCGTATTTATGGATCACTATAGTACTGTCTGGTAGGCCATCCGCCCATGAGGGCAGCCGTATTTGAAAAGAAGAAAAAAATAATGAAATAATATTATATAATATTATAATATTATTTTATATATATAAAAAAAAGGAAAACCCTAAGATAAAGAATGAGCGGCCCATATCAACTAGCGACACGGCGGATTCCTTGCCACCGGTTTTGAGTGGTCCAGAAGAGCTGAAGACATCTATAAATAGGCCGAGTCTTCAGTTATTATCATCCCAAATCAAGTGAGAATCAGTAAGAGAGAACTAGTGAGAGAAAAACTTATCCGGGTGGATAAGGGCGAGATCGGGTGTAGTTTTACTGGGATAGTTGGGAATAGGTACAAATATATTACCCGGGTGGGTAAGGGGTCTCGATTTTTGGTTTAAACACGAGTGTTAACTTGTACGCTGTAATATTCTCAATATAGTAAAGCTGGCTCTCTCCGTGGAGGTATGCGGTATTGGCTGAACCACGTAAAAATCTCGTGTTCTCTATCGGCGTCATTTTGGTTTTATATTGTCTAAATAAAATAGTCGCGGGCCAAAATCAACCTTCCGCTGGGCCCGAAAAATTACCGCTCAATCCCTACAAGTGGTATCAGAGTCAACCCTAATTGTTATTCTGAGTATGCTCTATGGTTGCAGCTTTGTCTGATCTTCCACATCAGAAAAGATATCAAGAAGGTTTAGTTACGGGGGAGCAAGTGCCGGGCCAAGCTGTTGAATCTCTGAGAGGATAATGGCGACGGAAAATAGTTTCAAAGTTCGGCAATTTGATTGTGCAGAGAGTTTCACTCTGTGGCAGAGACGAGTGAAGATTCTGCACCGGGAGGATTTGGGATCAAGATTGGGTCAGCACAATCCGGTTGTACATTGCGGATAACATTATTAATAATGTTGTTAATGAGGATTCTGCACCGGACTTGTGGGCGAAGTTGGAGGAGCTGCATCTCGGGAAAAGCTTAACCACAAAGTTAGATCTGAAGCGAGAGCTGTACCGGCTGAAGATGGAGGAAGGTGGGAATCTCAGGGATCACATAAGCGTGTTCAATGAACTTGTGGATCAACTCATAAAAGTTGATGTGAAGTTAGCGGAAGAAGATAAGGCACTTTTACTTCTTACCTCGCTTCCTGATTCTTATGATAATTTGGTCACAACTATCTTGTACGGAAAGATGACAGTGAAGATGGTGGATGTGCAGTCAACTCTTTTGGCGCATGAAAAGAGGAGACGATCAAATTATGGGGATAGCCAAAATTCGGCGTTGGCTATTCATGGGGAGAATCGTAGAGGAATGTTCCACGCCAGGGAATTTGGACGTAGTAGTAGGTCCAAATCAAAGAATGGCGGGAAGGGCATCGTGTGCTACAAGTGTGGTGAGCCGGGGGAATTGTCCGACTTGGAGGACGGACAAGGACGGCGAGAAAAATTCCACAACTATGATAGCACAGGATACGGATGACGTTGTAGGCGTTCTCACAGTTTAAAATGATGGCGTTTTTTCTCAGGATGAATGGATATTTGATTTGGGGTCGAAGTACCATATTTGCTCTCAAATAAAATATTTTGATACGTTCCAGAAGATATGAAGAGGTTCGGTTTCCATGGCTGATGGATACCGTCATGTGGTTCGTGGTGTTGGAACTGTGAAGATCAAAATGGCTGACGGAGCGGTGCGAGCTTTGGGTGGTGTGATCTTTGTCCCAAAGTTACGGAAGAATTTAATATCCTTGAGCCAGTTAGATTCCAAGGGCTATGAGAGTTTCATAGCAGGGGAGTCTGTAAAATCACACGTGGCGGAAAAGTCCTACTGAAGGGAGCAGAGCATGGAGGTTTGTATTTTCTGGACGGGAGTGTGGTACAAAACACTCTAACTTCGATGGGTTCACGAAAATCGCGCGCGCGTGGTGGAAAGACAGACGATGATGAAAAGGGAAGTCCTGTTGGGGAAGGGTTGCGTCGAAGTCCCTCTTCAGAATCGACGAGTAGAGTCGGTTCGGCAGCTGCACATAGGATTAGCCGCGGGTGAATCAAGTTGGTAGGAGCTGAATTCCTGATTCGGATATGTATAGCTGGTACAAGAAAGGTCAATGGACGTTCGTGGTAGTTACGAATGGGTTACTCTCAGACAGACTCGCTGGGATGAGTGCTTGACGGTGCTGAAGACGATGCTCGGATAGGTGTCGAATGCGGCTGGCGGGGGAGAATTGTTAGGCCAGCCGCCCATGAGAGCAGCCGTATTTGAAAAGAAGAAAAACAATAATAAAATAATATTATATACTATTATATAATATTATAATATTATTTTATATATAAAGAAAAAAAAGAAAAACTTAAGATAAAGAATGAGCGGTCCATATCAACTGGCGACGCGCGCGGATTCCTGGCCACCGGTTTTGAGTGGTCCAAAAGAGCTGAAGACATCTATAAATAGGCTGAGGATTCTTCAGTTATTATCATCTTCCAAATCAAGTGAGAATCAGTGAGAGAGAAATAGTGAGAGAGAAACTTATCCGGGTGGATAAGGGTGAGAGCGGGTGTAGTTTTACTGGGGTAGTTGGGATTAGGTACAAATATATTACCCTGGTGGGTAAGGAGTCTCGAGTTTTGGTTTAAACACGAGTGTTAATTTGTACGCTGTAATATTCTCAATATAGTAAAGCTGGTGCTCTCCGTGGAGGTAGGCGGTATTGGCCGAACCACGTAAAAATCCCGTGTTCTCTATCGGCGTCATTTTGGTTTTATATTGTCTAAATAAACTAGTCGCGGGTCAAAATCAACCTTCCGCTGGACCCGAAAAATTACCGCTCAACCCCAACACTGTCCTTATTTCTACTCTCTTTCTCAAAAGCATGAAGAAAGACTTAACATTTTTGTCAGATTTTCGACATTATGTGAATCGAAAGCTGAAAATTACTATACAATTGAAGAGAGTTCTCCTTCTTTACTAAGTTTGGCAAGTGAGTGCTGATTATTAATGATCATAGGGCATTACTACTAATGCTCGTGTTAATGGAAGGTAGGGGTGAGCAAAAATATCCGGAAACAGAATTCCGATCCGGTATCCGATTTTCAAAACCCGGAAAAACGGATATCCAGTTTTAAAACCGGATCGGATATCCGATCCGATTTATTTTATAAATCGGATCGGATACGGATAGTGGTTTGTCTAAAATCCGGATATCGGTATCCGGTTTTATATTTAAAAAAAATAAAAAATAAAAAATATAGTCCAAAAAGAAAAATGAATGTCGAAAAAGGAAAAAAATCATCAAGTAGAATATTTATATTATTTATTATTGCAAAAACCTTTGTTAGAGAATTGAGATAAAAATAAAAATAAAAACATCAAGATGCAATTTAAAAAATTAATGTGAATTTGTGGTATTGAATTTATTATTTATTATGTAATTTTAAATAATAAATTCACATATTGTGTGAATTACTGTGTAGAAATTCTTTTATTAAAAATATATCTTTTTATTGTGATAAGAAATAAAAAAATATGATTTTGAAAGAAAATAATAAAAAAATATAAGAAAAATAAATTTAAAAACCGGATGAGGATATCCCGTATAAATATCCGAATAAACAGAATATCCTAATTTCGGATATCCGATTAAAACCGGAGCGAATACGGATATCATTTTTCGATATCTGAAAATCCGATTACGGATATACAAAAAACCGGATATCTGGTCTTGCTCACCCCTAAATTGGAAGGACACTGTTGTACTGTCATAAATTCTATGTGTTGCTGAAACCTCTCACAAGTCCGAATATTTTATTCAACTGCGCCTCACAAGATGTCAAGGCCAAGTGCTCGACCACTAATAAAGTTAGATCAATTAAGTTAATTCATGTTGGCTGTTATAATTTGGGCCCAATTAGGTTAACTAAACAAATTAAATATCAATTTAATCGATTTGACAGAAATCAAGAAGCTAAGTGAAACTCATTAATGACTAAAAATTCAAAATATATGCTTTCGGTTCAAATGAATAGCTAATAACTTGCTGAAAGCAATATCAGGTCAATGAAAAATTAAATAGTAAAGTCAGCTAAACTATTTCAGAATATATAAAAATGCTGATGGGGAAGGCCGGTGACGACAAGGATTATGGCAAAACAGTCCAGAAGCTATGACTATTCGAAGATTAACCCTCTGTGCTAAACTAGATTAATAGCCAAAACTTATTTACACTAGCATATTGATCCCTCCAACTTTTTTAAGCATATAGATAGGTCACTGCAGAATAGAAAACTCCTTCAATTCCACCACAACATTTAGAAATATAGTCACATCATTTCACTAATACAGGAATAAAGGCGAAGGTTTTATAGATCGGCGACGGATCCTACGCGTCGCCCAGAGCCCGTCGCCCATCTACACAATTTTGCGTGACAGATGCGCAAGCGTCGCCCACGATAACATATAGGCGACGGTTCTTGAGGAAACCGTCGCCACAATCGCCAGTAGGTTGCTGTTATTAGTGAGTGGGTGAAGGCTTTCTACGCCAGAAACCGTTGCCCACGATATATATATATATATATATATATATATATTTAAATGTGATTGGGCGAGAAACCGTCGCCCATGACCTTTTCTTTTTTTTTGTATAATGTTTGGGTCGCCTATATGTATTTTTTTTTTTTTGGTTTTATTATGCCACAACAATCAAATCCAAATCAACCAAATAGACCAAAAAGATTATCCCAACAATCAACCCTCAACAATAACTAATAATTCGTCAATAAAATCAAGAGTAACATCATCGGCCAACAATTATCGATCTCGTAACATAACAAACATATATAACGCAAAAGTTTAACCTACATCAAAGAGTGCATAAAATGCTCCGCCCACAATTCCCGTACTTCGTTGATCTCTTCGATGCAGTAAAAGGGGGAGCACTCTAGCATCTATAAAATATTAAACGAGAGGATAATATTAAAACATATATTAAACTTGAAACTTAAAGAAGCTGATGGTTTTAAAGTTCCATACCGTTGGCAAGTTGATTGTAACGCCGCCGATACGTTTGCAAATAATATCGCACATGTATCTCATGACGTAATAGCCACAGAACTCACTCCCGCTCGGTTGTCGTGGGCACTAATTTAGAAAGATTTTCAAGTAATTCAATATCGAATGGTAATAATTTACCCCAAATAACTTTGAAAATTCATATGTCAAATGCAAACCTTGCATCTGTTCCAAATAACCTTTGATTTCTTACTCCGATTTTCAACCGCACCCAAGAGCGACGTCGTAAAAATTGCCCTGAAACTCGAAAGTAGGTAAAATAAACTAATTTTATAATATAAAGTTACTAATATATGAACTTTATTGTATGGAAAAAAACTTACGCATCTATTCGAGGACGAATCTTTATCTTCCTTACGCTGATGTTCGGTGCGAGCGAATCAAACACAAATACCGTGTTCGAGGAAGTCGATGACCAATAGAATCCAACGGTCACTAAATAAACGAAACGAAATAATTATTTATAACATAAGCTATGAATTAAGGAAAAGATATATCTTATTTTCTTACCCGTCACAAAAAGGCGCAAACAAGTAAGTGTCGGCTCTACCTTCTCTTTGACAGCATATTTGTTCTTCCAATTTTTGCGAAGCTCACCGTCTTTCTTGAGGACCTTCTTCTTTATAGCAGGATTGTCGAGCAACTTCCAGGTACGCTGATATATTTTGGATATAATTATATTAATGATATGCAACATATAACGAACACAAGTACAATTATCACTTAATTAGCTGAATGTCTGCCCAAAGTACCTCCTTGAGCCTGACGTCGATCTGGCGCCAATTGGTCACGTAGTCGGTAACTTGTGATCTTGTCACATGGCCAATGTAGTTGCTAAATTTCATTTCGGTATCATTGTCAGGGCCGATGCATGTACTGGCATCGTTGATTTACAAGATGCACTCATCCGACTAAGCATTCAACTTCTTACGTAGATTCTTCATGTTGTACGGGCCTCTCTTGCGCCTATTCGTCCCGCTTGATTCGGTATCAGGCGAGGAAGTTGTGGGGGGGATTCGAAGACATTGTACCTGAAAAAAATAACAAAACAATATCTATTTAGCAAAAAAAGACATGAAACTGTAGAAAAATGGGAAACGAGTATCAAAATTTTTTAAATTAAAAATATAAGACTTACAATTGATAGGGTCCTTATCGCTCCAACCTAGCCCATCTTAAACATTCACTATAACTTGAAATGTGTGTATGAGCTTCTATGTTGACAAAAATCGGCAGCATTTCCACACAGTACTCCAAGTAGACGAAAAATATGAAAGGATATACATCCAATCCATATGTCTACCCGGAGAACATTTATGGGAAATGTAAACCAAATTTTTCATAAACATCGAAGCTCAAACACAAATTTAGTCCTAAAGCGACAGTGAACGTTTAAGAATGGTCCCAAACGGGGACCATGAGAAAACCTTGAACGGGTATCTAAGCTTAAATAAAAACGTAAATTCACAAAGACAAAGGCATATAAATCAAATACGGGTTTGAAAACTTACGTACTCGTCCGAGAACTTGTCAAGAAGCACGATAATAGATGTCTTAGCACGTCAAGCCCGGAATTCGCCCAAATTCGCCCTAATTTTGTTCAAATTCAAAAAATTGTTAAAATCAACATTTGGATTTCGAAAATCACCCAATGAATCATCAAAATAAATCTCAAATCGTAGATATCTCATTCATCCTAAGCCAAGAAATCGCACAAAATAACTCCAAGCTCGAAAAAAATGATCTCACAATAAGCTCAAAAAACCAAATTTTAGCCACAAATTTGTGCATAAATCAAGCTCGAAACCAACCCCAAATCGAATGTAACACAAGCCTAAGCCTCAAATCGCTGAAATTAGCCATGAACTTGTACAAAACAACTAAGTCGAAAAAATTGAGCTCAAAAGAAGAAAAAACAAAAAAAATTGCCACTTTTTTCGCATTTATCAAGCTCCTAATCAAATTTTCGAAAATTAGAGCATTAAATCGAAAGCTTAGTAGAAGGAAATGGGTTGCGAAGTGTTTTAGGTGTTCTCGTAGCTCGAAAATGTCGGAAAAGAAGCAACTCGTTGTGACACCCGGGGCCGATGAGGGCGGGGAGTGATCGCGCGGTGCCCGAGAGGTGCACGGACAAGGAGCGGCTCCTGGCAGGCTTCTAGGCGAAGGGGTACGTGAACGAACCGATCCGACACCCGAATGAGAGGGGATCCTGAGACTGATAACGTATGGGCGTGTCAGGCTAAGAATCGTATAAGGAAATTGCTAGTACTACTCATATCACCAAGGTCGACCTACCTTTTCGGGAGTCCATCTATAGAAACTCCGAAGTTAAGCGTGCTTGACTTGGGGCAATCTAAGGATGGGTGACGCCCTGAGAAGTTTCTCAGGGTGCGTGTGAGCGAGTGCACGAAGCACGCTAAAAGGTTAAATGGTGGTACAGTGGGGCCAGACTATCAGTCGGAGTGTGGTGGGCCCAACCCCACTGGTCCCGATAGGGACCGATGCTATAGTGACACCCGGTATGGGACGGGTCGTTACACTCGTTGCCGAAAAATCGTTTAGGTTGGAGGAGCTCGCATCTGAAACGGTTTTGGGGAAGAAGAAGTGGGTTTTAATAACCTATGGGCGACGGTGGTTACCCCGTAACCATCGCCTATACAAACCGCGACATGGGAGACGGTTACTCTGTCAGAAACCGTCGCCCAAAGTAAAAAAAAAAGCTAATTTTCTAAAAAAATAAAATAGTGGGCGAAGGTTTTTGGTTTCGACCAGAAACAGTTGCCCATATTAAAAATATATTTTTTAAAAAAAATTAAGGAGTTGGGCGACGGTTTTTTGTACGTCGCCCACAATATGTCAATAACATAGACGACGGTTTCTGTAAACAAACCGTCGCCTACAAGTACCGAACCTTATAAAAATTACCATAATGCCACCGGTGTTTATTAAACCGTCGCCCATAGGGCCGTGTCCTACTATTGGCGTAATTAGTGGTATGCTATATATGGTATAGCAATTAGTGATTTATTGTATAGTAAATATGGTAAATATCCTTTGATTTATAGTAAGCTGTAATTAGGGAGTTGATTGGTAGGTTTGTGTTGTATATAACCATAGCAACTCATCAATACAGAAACAACTTTCGTTCAAAGATATTGTCTGTTCCGTTCCTTGTTTTACATGGTATCAGAGCCATGGCGGATGAAAATAATAGAGGAGTAGTTCGTGATAATCTCGTGCGGCGCAAAACCATCTCGCCGTACGACATTACTGCAAACGACAATCCCGGAATTGTGATCACCCAAGTTCAATTCAGGGGTGAAAACTATGACGAGTGGTCTCGTTCGTTACGAACTGCTCTACGTGCCAGAAAAAAATATGGATTTGTAGATGGGACAATTCTCCGTCCTAGTGATGATTCACCGGATCTCGAAGACTGGTGGACGAACAACTCTCTTCTTGTGGCGTGGATCATGAACACCATCGAGCCGTCCCTTCGCTCGACGATCGCGCACATGCAAGTAGCTGCTGATCTTTGGCGAGACATCGAAGATCAATATTCTGCGGAAAACGGGCCTCGCATCCAGCAGTTGAAGGGAGAATTGATTCGTTGTACGCAGAAAGGGTTGATTGTGACTGTATATTTTGGTAAGCTGAAAAAATTGTGGGAAGACTTGGCTAATTTTGATCGCTTCCCGATGTGCTCGTGTGGATTGTGTACTTGTAATCTTGGTGTGGCTATAGAAAAGAAAAGGAGGAGGAGAAAATTCACCAATTTCTTCTTGGACTGGATGATAATCTGTATGCTACTTTTCGTTCTAATGTGTTGGCACAAGACCCGCTCCCATCTTTGCACAAAATCTTTTCTATCATGCTTCAGAAAGAACATATGCAATCGGTTGCTCGTGGAAAGGAAGCAGTGACAGATGTCATGAGCTTCGCTGTGAACTTGACTTCCAAATCCGATGGTGGTGCGTCCGGCGTTACAGGCGGGTGGTGTACGGGACCGTCGGAATCAAGACGCGAAAAAGGGGGGACATTGTACTTACTGTAACCGAGGCGGGCATGACTTTGATGGATGTTTTGATCGTATCGGATACCCTGAATGGTGGGGAAATCGTCCTTGTAGTTCGGCGGGAAGAGGTGGAACTGCGCGTGGGCGAGGCAACGCTGCCCGCGCACATGCTGTGGTGGCTGGTCGGGACGGATTGGGGGAATCCGGTGCCGCTGTGACAGGTTTAAGCGCAGATCAGTGGGAGACTCTCGTTGAGATGTTGAACTCCGCCAAAACAGCCCCGAATGAGGCATTGACTGGTAAGCGGTTTTCTTGGATGTATGATTGCGGTGCGACGCGACACATGACTGGCTCGCTTAATTTTTTGACGGAAGTACGGAATATCGATGCTTGTCTTGTGCGGCTTCCAAATGGGCAGCATATAAATGCTACTAAATCTGGGGTTGCGATTCTTAGCAGCAAAATTATTTTGGAAAATGTTCTTTTCGTTCCAGGCTTAGAATGTCATCTGATTAGCCTGTCTCAGTTGCTCAAGGACTCATCTTGCACTGCGTATTTTACTCACAATAATTGTGTTGTACAGGACCTAAATTATAGGACGATGATTGGCGCGGGTGAACAGAGAGAGGGGCTTTGTTTTTTTGGGATGTTGCAACGATCGCGGCAGTGAATAATGCTGGTTCTGAGTCTTTTGATTTGTGGCATCGTCGTATGGGGCATCCCTCTTCTCAAGTAGTTAAATTACTTCCTCGTGTTGCATCTAATAAAACTTGTGATTCGTTGAATAAAGCTTGTGATATATTTTTTCGGGCCAAGCAGTCTAGAGATAGTTTTCCTATCAGTGAAACTAAAACTCTTTCGGCGTTTCAGTTGATTCATTGTGATTTATGGGGGCCATATTGCACCCCAACGTTTTCTAGCGCTCGGTATTTTCTAACAATTGAGGATGATTTTTCTCGAGCCACTTTGGTTTTCTTATTGGTTGATAAGAAAGAGGTATCTATTGCTCTACAAAATTTCTTTGCCTTGATTAAGCGACAGTTTGGGAAACTAGTGAAGGTGGTTCGTAGTGACAATGGCACTGAGTTCACCTGTATGCGTCGTTATTTTCGTGAACAAGGCATTATGCATGAGACATCGTGTGTAGATACTCCGCAACAAAATGGACGAGTTGAGTGCAAGCATAGGCATCTTCTTCACGTTGCTCGTGCTCTGCGTTTCCAAGCCAATCTTCTGCGGCGAGTGTGTGTTGATGGCCTGCTATTTAATCAACCGTACTCCCACTCGTATCTTGCACGGTAAAACACCGTGTGAAATTCTGTATGGTAAACCACCGTCTTTTGTTCATCTTCGGGTATTCGGTTGCTTGTGCTATGTGCATAATCAAGATCGTCATGGCAATAAATTTGAGAGTCGTAGTAGAACATCTGTGTTTGTTGGGTATCCTTTCGGACAAAAAGGTTGGCGTATGTATGATCTTCAGAAGAAGAAATTTTTTGTGTCTCGTGACGTGGTATTTTTTGAGCATGAATTTCCTTTTCTTGCACCGACAACTGGCTCTACCACTCCTACTTTACATGATCCATCGCAAGTAGTGTTGGATGATGATAATGATATGTTTGGTGATGGTTGTGTCGCCGTTTCGGATTCAGTTGTATCTCCTGCCAATGATGCCATTCTTTTGCCCTCGGAGGACCGGGGCGGTTATCCTTCTAATGATATGGTTGTCGAGACTCTTGGTCGTGGTTGTCGGACCAAAGTTCCTTCGACTCGTCTTCAAGGGTATGTTATCAACACTGTTCGAGTTACTAGCCCCTCTCCCAGTTCACTTGTCCCTAGAGCTGTCAAAATAGCCCGCGGGCCGCGGGTCGGCCCGCCCCGCCTGCCTATGGGGCGGGCTAGGCTGGGATTTTTAAGGCCTGCCTGGCAGGCCTAAACCGGCTAGCCCGCGCGGGCCACGGGCTAGGCGGGGCGGGGTGGGCTGGCCCGCGGGCCGGCCCGCCATATTTTCTTATTAATTTATTTTATAAATTAAATATATATTAATTTAAATAGAGGAATTAATTAATGATTTTATATATAACTAATGATACATTTATTAATTAATACATAATAAGTGTATATTTAAATATTATAATTAAATGATTAATGATGCATTTATTAATTAATACATTTGTATATTTAAATATCATAATTATATAAATTATTCTTAATTAACTAAAAAGTATAAATAAAAACAATTTTAAAAAAAATCATGGTGGGCGGGCCTGGCCCGCTAGGCCCGCTGCGGGGCGGGCTGGGCTTCAGTTTTGAAGGCCCGCCACATGGCGGGCCAGCCCGCCTCGCCCCGCCAAACAGCGGGCGGCGGGCGGCGAGCCAGCCCGCCCCGGCCCAGCCCATTGACAGCTCTACCTGTCCCGCTACCCTCCTCAGGTACTTCTTACCCTATAAGCAATTATGTGAAGTGTGATTCTTTTTCGTCCTCGTATCGACATTTTTTGGCAGTGGTTACAACATGTGTTGAACCCCGAAACTTTGCCGAGGCTGTAGAAGATCCACTGTGGCGTCAAGCCATGCAACAGGAAATTCAAGCGTTGGAAGCTAACGGTACTTGGCCTCTCGCTTCCTTACCTAGCGGCAAAAAGTCTATTGGTTGTTTAAGTATTATTCTGACGGGTCCATTGAGCGCTACAAAGCTCGGCTGGTAATTTTGGGAAATAGGCAGGTTGAAGGTATTGATTATAAGGAAACTTTTGCTCCAGTTGCCAAGATGGTCACTGTTCGTACCTTATTGGCAGTTGCTGCGGCTCGACGTTGGGAGCTTCATCAAATGGATGTTCACAATGCTTTTCTGCATGGTGACTTGGATGAAGAAGTCTACATGCAGTTGCCACCTGGATTTTCTACACAGTATCCGGGTAAAGTATGTCGTTTGCGGCGTTCATTGTATGAATTGAAACAAGCACCTCGGCGTTGGTTTTCTAAATTGACTAGCGCTTTGCAACGATATGGTTTTCATCAGTCGCATGCGGATTATTCTCTTTTTACTTTTCATCGTGGAAATATGCAGCTTCATGTTTTGGTTTATGTGGATGACCTAATTGTATCTGGGAACGACGGTCATGCAATACAGTTGTTCAAGGATTACTTGAGTCGTTGTTTTCACATGAAGGATTTGGGGGCTCTCAAGTACTTCCTTGGTATTGAAGTTGCTCGTAATCCTTCTGGTATATTTCCGAAGCAGGATTATTAGGTTCAAAGCCTGTTGTTTTTCCTATAGAACAGAATCATCGACTTGCTTTGGCCACTGATGAGCCTTTGTCTCATCTGGATCGTTATCATCGTTTGGTTGGTCATCTTATATATCTCACTGTTACGAGACCGGAATTATCTTACAGCGTCCACACTCTTGCCCAGTTTATGCAGAAACCGTTACACTCTCATTGGAATGCCGCCCTCAGAGTGGTACGGTTTTTGAAGAATCATCCCGGACAAGGTCTTTTCTTTGGTGCCGACTATGACTTACAACTTAGTGCGTGGTGTGACTCTGATTGGGCTAGTTGTCCATTGACTCGTCGATCTCTTACTGGTTGGTTTATTTCTTTGGGTAATTCTCCTATTTCTTGGAAAACGAAGAAACAACCAACTTTTTCTCGCTCGTCCGCCGAGGCTGAATATCGATCTATGGCTTCTACTATTTGTGAGTTGAAATGGTTGAAGTCTTTGTTGTCATGTCTTGGTATTCCACATCCGCCTCCGATTCGTCTTCATTGTGACAGTCAATCGGCTTTACATATAGCTGCGAATCCGGTGTTTCATGAGCGTACGAAACACATTGAGATTGATTGTCATTTTGTTCGAGACGAGATTCTCAAAGGACTTGTTTCTCCAAGCTATATACCTACGCGGCTGCAACTAGCTGACATATTTACTAAAGCGTTAGGACAAGCTCAGTTCGAATTTTTACTTGGCAAGTTGGGTGTTCGAAATCTTCACTCTCCAACTTGAGGGGAGGTATTGGCGTAATTAGTGGTATGCTATATATGGTATACCAATTAGTGATTTATTGTATAGTAAATATGGTAAATATCCTTTGATTTATAGTAAGCTGTAATTAGGGAATTGATTGGTAGGTTTGTGTTGTATATAGCCATAGCAACTCATCAATACAGAAACAACTTTCGTTCAAAGATATTGTCTGTTCTCTTCCTTGTTTTACACCTACTTATCATTTTCCACATCCCATATTCACAAGGTAAGAAAGGCTCGAATATTGAATAATTGTTGCTACTTTTTGTTTCATTGTGCTGCAACAAACAAACCGAGAGTTACTGTTGAAGAATCATCACCAAAACCGACTTCGATCAGCGACTTAATCATTGCAAGAAATATATTCTAGATATATCATCTACGTAGCAGTTTTCAATAAATAAATTTTTAGTCGCTCACGTAGCTAAATCTAGAAAATAATAACCGACTTCAATGCTATATAAATATGCGATGTATCTATGAATGTAATGTGTGTTATATTGTCTTATACTGTCCACCAAGTCAGTGGCGGAGCTAGGATCTAATGAAATTAATATAATAAAATCTATCAAGTGTGGTCTAACTGCAAGCAAAACAACTGAGTGTGGTCATTTTATAAATATTTACAGATCATAGCTAAAATTAAAATTATCATTACTAAATATTAAAGAAAAAAAATAATTTCAGTGGGGTCCATGGACCCCACTGGTCCAGCTGTAGCTCCGTCACTGCACCAAGTCTATGTGAGTTTAAATAAAACAAAATATGAGTGTGAGTGCCTTAATAGTGTACGGGAGTTGACATCAAATAATTGAGGGTCTTTAATAATTATAAGAAAAATATTATTATAATCCGTTCTTGTCCTATTTAAATTTTCTATAACTGTATCCTCGAAACGGTTGAGGAAATCCAAGAGCGTTGTAATTAGGGACTATTTCGTCTTACAGAAAGTGAATTCAACTCGTACCTAACAAACAATACTGTCTATGAAGGTTCACATGTGACCTATTCAAAGAGGCTAGATGTTGAAGCTTCTGCAAATTTTTTAGAGTTAATGGTTGATGACTTGTAAGCGAGCGAGTATCTTTTGTGTCAAGTTTGTGTGAGCACCTTATGGGAGCACCTCTTATGTGGCATATGATTAACTCCTTTCGTGTTGATGTGGCATATTGATTTGGCACCAATCGGTGCCAAAATGATGTGCTCACATAAGGTATTTACATTGAGCACCATAAGATTTCTCTCTTCACCGTTTGAGTCTCGCTATGCTTTCAGGACAACTATGTATATATATTTGCGCAAATAGACGTTGTGATAGTGATATCGTGAGAGGTTGTTGTGCGAGGTGGTCTTCGAGTGATATTGAGTTTCAAAAGAAATTCACGCAGTTTATTTTTGTGAGCTCACTTTTTTACTGACTTCAATAAACTCTATAAAATAATAAAATCTTTTGGTCCTGACTTGGGCCTTTGTAAAAAATCATCAAATTGATAAGATAATAATATAATAATTTTTTGGAAAATCGCTTTATAAATATTAGGACCATTAAAACCCTAAATTAATCACTCATAAAAATTACAATTATAAATTATGGTAATTTGCTAAAATAAGAATATATTTGTTACTAGATTTTCTTAAATTTTAATCTAATTGGATTTCATCCCTAACTTTTTTAATTGCAGTCAATAATGATGTCGAGTTCTCTAGCTGCAATAAAAAATTGTGAAGGGTTGTTGTCGTCATTTTGTGTCGCTTAATATCCCCACCCTTATGAAAGTTGGTTGAACGATATTCCAATGATATCCTGAGAGCATTTGATATTGTGCATTGACTAATTTTCAAATTATATTTTTCATTAATTCACACTTATAAATCGTTTTGAGTACATGAATATAATTAATGAACATATTTGAATTCATTTATCGTCAATACATTCTAAATTTGTTGAATTTAAAGAATCTCTCTTTTAATTAATAAATATTAATTTACCGATATATTAATATCTCTCTAAATTAATAAAATTTAATGGTCCCAATGTTATTAATTTATAGAGATTTTATTGTATTGTCCATAAAATGTCAAATTCCAAATTTATTGTCCCTATAATACAAACTCGTTAAATTACAATTATTACATCACGAAAAAAGTAAGGTAACTAAGCCTATTTCTGCTCATAATTGATACTCTCAAAAGAATTTTCCCCCACAGTAATCAAAAGTTTATTCGAACGACTTTTAAATTTATCAAATTTCGAGAATTTTCATTAAAACATCATTTCATTTTAAGTATAATATGATCCGCATACGCGACTCTGATTCACCGTGAATCTCGGCGTTTAAGATGCAATACACCTAACAAGCATGCAGCGATTCATCTCATTCTCCTCGAATTATCTTCGATATCAAAATTACATATAAATCAAAGATTATGATATTCCCAATTAGCCGACAAGAATTACAATTTACAAGTAATCCCTCTCTTTTGTATTTCCACGCATTTATACGGCCCGTTTCGGGTTAGTAATCGAAGAAGGAGAGGAGATAAGAAAAGAAGGCCTCGATAGGGATATACAATAATGGGAGGTGATGAGAAAAACTATGGCCGTACGGACGTTGAGGTGCCAGACACTGCCCATCAGATTAGTCAAGGTTGAATCTTTTTCATCTTTTTACGTTTCAATCATTCTTGATTTTGTCTCTTTTGATTAATGATGTCCCATTTTTCTCGAATAATTGATGATTTTGTTGCTGTTCGTGGAAAACGATAGCTGTACCTTGTATTTTTATATTTTATGTCCTCCCTGATGAGTCGAATGCATGGATTTCTTATGCTTTAGTCGTAATCTATCTAATACATCAACTTCGATCAAGATGTTGGTACAAGAATTTTGACTCATGGCAAATTTGTCTTTGACTTTTGTCTGCTCCGTTTTCGTTTTCTTTAGGTTTCTTCTATAGACAGATTTGTTGCTGTCCATATTATTTTTCGTTTAGGTATTTGCTTCGATTTTGTGTGGGATCAATCGACCGACTCGATTCGAACTAGTTCAAGATAATTACGACCCACAATTTTTGGTGTCCACAGAGAAAAACCCGAGTTCTTTATAGACGATTTCGAGATTACAGATCAAGAACAACCCCTCCTAAGTGTTTACAACAGTCATTCAGAAACGAAAATGTTTCACACCACTACTCGATTACTCTGCGCTTTTCTTCTCTTCTCTATCTCGATAATTTTTCATTTCTAAGGACGAAAGTGAGCAAATGACAATCTTATCATGTAGAAAACTGTCCGCCACAGTCAAAATTCTTCTGAACCATTTTCTTCAATCCAAAACAGAAATCGTCGTTTGGCGACCTTCAAGTATTTAGCCTTGACCTTAACAGGTTTCTTTCTTGCGAATTTTCACAGATTCGTGGTTTCAAGTGGGATTCGTTCTTACAACTGGGATCAACAGCGCCTACGTTCTCGGCTACTCAGCTGCAGTCATGGTTCCATTGGGATGGATAGGCGGCGTTGTTGGGCTAATCTTAGCCACCGCCATTTCTCTCTACGCCAACTCGTTGGTTGCTAAGCTTCACGAATTCGGAGGAAAGAGGCACATCAGATATAGAGACCTCGCGGGATTCATATACGGTATAGTAACAACGTTGCATTAAACGTCGAAAGAAAACGTCTTGTCTGAAAAAATTCTCGTCTTTTTCCCATGTCTCAGGCAAGAACATGTATTCTCTTACATGGGCACTTCAGTATGTCAACCTCTTCATGATCAATGTTGGCTACATCATATTGGCTGGAAGCGCTATTAAGGTGATGACCATATTTGTTGGTTCGCCGTTATAAGAATAAAATGTTGTATTTTTCTTTGATTGTATGTGACGATAAACGCAGGCTTTGCACACGCTTTTCCGAGATGATCACGGTTTGAAGCTTCCGTACTGTATTGCGATGGCTGGGGTAGCGTGTATTCTCTTCGCCATTGCGGTGCCTCATTTGTCAGCGCTGCGTATTTGGCTGGGGTTTTCAACGCTGTTTAGTTTGTTGTACATCGTTATAGCGTTCGTTCTGGCGCTTAAAGATGGTACATGCGGCTTCCTTTTGCGCTTTTCGGTTTCTGTTATGTTCATTTTTTTCTTTTTTGTTGAAGGGGTGATTGCCCGCGTTTTCCTCAGGTATGAACTCTCCTCCGAGGGATTATTCGATTCCTGGAAACACGGTGAGTCGGGTGTTTACGACAATCGGTGCTTCGGCGAATCTCGTATTTGCCTTCAACACCGGAATGCTACCCGAGATACACGTAAAAAGAAAACATTATTTTTTTATGTCATACAATGCATGAATGTGGGTCACTTTATATATCAGGAATTACGATATTAACAAGTAACTCAATCGTCGAATTTTACAAATTTATTCTATCCAACCCAGTTGGGTGGTAGTTCAACTGGGTTAGATTTTCGCACGTGGCATTTTCTGATGACGTGTCGAAAATCTAACACGAGGTTGTTTTTGTATCAACATGATAGGATAGTGGTAAGAGGGCAACGTGTCAGTTTTTTAGAGGAACTAGATTATACCCAAGTGGATAGGCAAGACAAAATATTTACAGTTTGACACGCTGATCAAGTTTTTGACATTCGTTTCCGACGTGGCGAGAGGAAATCCATGAACGCCGGAAATTGGCATTATCTATTAACTTGCAAAATTTGAGAACTTCGAAAAAAGTTGTTTTCTGTGGGGATAAACCCTTCAAACGGGAATTAACACCATCTCCATTTTACAGGCAACCGTGAGGCAACCAGTCGTCGAAAACATGATGAAGGGCCTCTACTTCCAATTCACCGCAGGCGTTCTCCCCATGTACGCCGTCACCTTCGTAGGATATTGGGCCTACGGTTCGAGCGCATCGGCCTACTTACTCAACAACGTCAACGGCCCCGTCTGGGTCAAGGCCGTGGCCAACATTGCCGCATTCTTGCAAACGATCATCGCTCTCCACGTAATAAAAACAAACCCTAATAACAAACATATAGTCCTATCATTTAAATAGTGAATTCCTAACCCATGACCGTCGTCATCAGATATTCGCAAGCCCGATGTACGAGTATTTGGACACAAAGTATAGGATCATGGGGAGCGCTTTGGCCGTGCGAAACCTATCGTTTAGGGTTTTAGTGAGGGGCGGTTACTTGGCAATAACCACTTTTGTCTCTGCTTTGCTTCCGTTCTTGGGAGATTTCATGAGCCTCACAGGGGCTTTGAGCACTTTTCCGCTTACTTTTATACTGGCGAACCATATGTACCTCGTGGCTAGGAAGAACGAGCTTGGCTCGTTGCAGAGGGGATGGCATTGGGCCAACATAGGGTTCTTTGGGCTCATGTCTGCGGCTGCTGCGGTGGCTGCGCTGAGGCTGATCGCCGTGGAGTCGAGCTATTATCATGTTTTCGCCGATATGTGAATTTTCTATTATTTTTTAGTTGTTTTTGCTTAGTTATTTATGTTATTAAGTTTCTTGTTTATGAATAATTCTCCTGATGCATGTTTAAGGTAGTTTAGTAGGTTTGTTATTATTATTGCTCGAAACAGCTTAAAACCAATCCCAGCCTGCATGTGAATCGAAGCCCTAATTTCCATTTTGACCTAAAAGTACACCTTGCTCAGCCAAATTGTGCTATAATATATAAAATATTAAATTTATTTTCACATCTCAAGCATGATAGAAGACATGAATCCAATTCCTTTACACACTTAGTATTTATCAATCGGGAGAATAAACCATCTTACATAAGAGCACATAAAATATGCACATCATTTCAAAAACAAACACATACGTAGGTAGTAAATTAACTCTAGGAAATAAACTACAAGACAACACAAACCGGTTATTTCTAGTCTATCCCTATTACATGCGTCTCCAAAAGACTTCGGGTCGTCGCATGGGTCTTGAAGTCGTCAAACGTCCTTAGTTATTCGAACGGCCTCAAAGTCACCGAACGTCCACCACCTTGTCACCGCCGAGGGGGGATCGCCATCCATCAAATGGGTCCTCGTGTCCGTATTTAATTCTAATCTAATAAAACGGTATATTACAAAGTCCCGAACAACCCGTATAAAATAAATACAACCTGGGGGGACGCAACCCTTAACAAATGACCCGGAAACCAAATTCCTAAATCCGCAAATGCACCTTAAATCACATTCAGAACGAGTACGTTGACAATTACACGATTTTAAAAAGAAACAAATATTGGGCCTCAAACGGGCCAAGCCATTAAAAAGCCTGTGCTTTGAGCGCGAAGCCCTAACGTAGCCGTCGCGACTCAAATCGCTCAGCGGTCAAAACACGCCGGAGAGCCACGACGGAGTAGGCCGGTGGCGCGAAGTCCCGGCCGTAGCTGGAACCGCCCCCGATGGCAACGCCACGCCGCACGCATCGGGCGCGATTTCAGCCTGCGGCAGAATTTATCGCGGTTGATTGGTTGTCATCGCAGCTGATCTACGCGACGGCACCACCCTGGAACGGCACCGGAGCCACCATGGCCGGTGCCAGACCTTGGGATCACGGCTGATCGGGCCTGCTCCGAGCAGCCCAATCGTACGAGCGCGCAGGCGCGCGCAATGCACAGCCGCGGCCGGAGTGCGCCGCCGCCCATGGCTGCCCGTGTTCCGGTCTTGACGATGGCTGCCTCGTCGACGATGCCGCAAACGGCACATCGATCAGCCCCACACCGGTCAAACCGCGTTGGCTTTCAATCGTCTCTCACGCGCCTCGTTTCAATTTAAACACGTTATGATTCCGATCACGAGCGCCCTCTCTGATACACTGTTGGGTTACCCGGTGCGTACCGGAGACGCAACGTCACCGAATACGGTGCAGAATAAAAATTTTCCGGGTTCTCCGATTGCCCTCGTAGCTCGGATCAGAATAGTAACACATTGACACGTAATAGGGCGGGTCAAACCCGTAGAGAATTACCAGTTGAAGCGAGTGGCAGCTCCTCGTCCTTTTCTTCAACACTACGTCGATGGTGGTGGATGTCACTAGATCGTCACGCCGACCTCGCGGTGCACCACAGATTCTCTAAATATGGCTAAAGAGAATTGATCCATCGCGTGGAAGAAAGCTGTGTGCGTTTTGGTGTGTTTTCGTGCGCGTAACTTCTTATGATTTGGACGAGGGTTTCACCCTTTTTAGATTAGGGTAGGGAACAAAATTTTTGGCTCATTAGCAAACCTTAATTTCGAATTCAAGTCATGATTAAGTGAGATCTTTTTACCATAAATATTTCTTTCCTTTTGATATCAATTAAGGAAATAATCCATAATCACCCTTACTAACTTAGATATTTACTCCAAATAAAATATCTTAAATATGGACTAAATATCGAACATTATACCATATATATTTCGAATTTTCAGTTTAAAATAAATAATATTCCGAATATTTTTATATCCATATTTACGCATATTAAATATGTAAATTTCAAAAGTACCCTCCTAGACATATTACGAAATTAAGCTTAGGGTGAAATTCCAATTTTACCCTCAAGCCTTTCAAGCACTTAGCCAAACCCAAGTCTTAAAGTTTGTTTCTTATGAAGTTCGATTTCGGTCCAATAAATAGCCCGAGGCCCATTAAGGCACGACACAACGGCCCAAGGCCTGTTAAGGCCCAAAAACAATTTTTCTCCTCATCGGTACACGTTGATGATCCTTTTTAAGCCCGACTCTCTAGGTTTGACTCAATCGGCAAGGGAGGAATCCAAGAGTCCGGTATTTACCTAGCCAATCCCGCAGTATCGGACCGTGACCGATTCGAGAGCGAATTTCGATCCAATCTTTATTCTAGAAGCTCACTATAGATTATAGTGCTACGTATAAACCCTTCAGCTGTGTTCCAATTAGGGTTGGTAGTGGGGCGGGCATTCCCCGTCCCCGCGAAGATCCACCCCGATCGGGGCGGGGAATCCCCGAGAATTTATCCCCACAGGGCGGGGACGAGGAATGATTTTTCCCCGCGGGGATCCCCACTCCGTTCCCCGCCCCGCCCTGAACCCTATTATATATTAAAATATGTATATATATAATATGAAATTATAATTTAAATAATATTAAAATAATATAAATATAGATTAAATAATATTAAATTAATATCAAATATAGATTAAAAATATTAAATTAATACAAATAATATATAAAAAGCTCGTTAAAGAGAATCTTTCAGCTTCCTCAAGTAATACCTTGAGTAGCGAAGATTACAAGTAATTCCTTGAATTCAAAAACCAGAAAGCTAAGTCTTCTAATGAAGGTACTTCCTATGCAAAAATTATTGCGGAAGAAGATGATGATGTTGACTATGAGAAAATTTCTCATACTGAGGTAATAATATTACTTGAATTTAAAGATTTAAAATGGTCTGATGAACCTTGGACTATAATGACAAGGTATTTAGAAAGAGCATCATATGCTGCCACGTTTTATAAAAATCGTGATAATTATGAAAATATCCTTAAATCCACAGGAACGTGGGATTTTGATCATTTCAATGCGGGAAATTCCCAAACTGCTTTAAAAAGGGGTTATACTTTTAGTAAAAATTTTCAAGCAAATTATTTCGCCTGAAAAATGGGCTATTCACCCTTTAAAGGATAGGGAATATTTCCATCCTGAATTAAAAACTCTAACTAAATTTAATTATTATGATTATATCGACGCTTTTTATAAAGTGTTTTTATACCAGAATGAGAATAAGAAACATTCTTGGTGGATTAAGATTTGTGCGGATGTTTATAAGTCCGATATACCTAATTGGTTTTATCAATGGTGGCTTTCTTATGGAACCTCAATTGAAATCCTTAAAGAACCCTTTTTTGGATTATATCAAGAATGGGTTAAAATTTCTCCGAATTTAATTGAAGTGGAGCATAAAGATGAATGTATTGAAGGAATGGCTTCATTACATTTCTATACTGAATTCAGTATTCCATGGATTTGGAAATGGACTCCAGAAGTGGGTTATACCCAACAAAAAATTCCATGTCTTAAACGAAATTTTTATATAAAATTTTGGAAGAAAATGATTAGAAAGACTGCTACTGGTGAATATGAAAGCCAGCAAACGATTGATAAAATCGAAGAGAAAATTTCTCAGTATAAAGAGATGATTAATAATCATCAACAAAGAGAACCCCCAAGTCCTTTTGAAATAATTTCAAGAAGGATGAATATTCAAAAGGGAAAAATGAAGACTGAAGAAATCGTTCAGGCTTATTTTGACCTAATGAAAAAAGATATCCATAAAAATCTTGGCATTGAAGCCTCGGTGGATTTCTCAATGGAGACTTCGTCAAAAGACGAAGAATTTTGTCTTGGTGGAGAATCACAAGAACCGGAAGATCCGGACAACATTATGGTGGATGACGCCATCGATCTTCTCAAAGATGCGATTACTAAGAAGGTCCAAGAAAAGGATAAGACCAAATGATGCTTTGTTTTGTCCACTTTCAAAAGTATAGATTATTACGAAGACTTTCAAGGTAAAGTTGGTTACTTTAATAAAGCAACGACAAATTGCTATTCATCTTTTTTAAAAGAGACGGCCAACAATTAAAGATAATGGAGATGGTGGATCCAGCTCATTCATCAATTATTAAAGTCGAAGAAATTCCTCGACGAATGATGATTGTACACTATGTAATTTTATTTGTCTATAAAAATGGCCTTAAGCCATCAGTTATGTACGCATCTTCTTATGTACTCTCTCTCTCTCTCCTTCCTTCACTGTAATCCTCTCTCTTCTGTAAAATATTATAAAGAAATAAACATTGAAGTTTTCTGTACGACTCCTCTCTCTTTAGTAAGTCTTTTAATTTCGTTTTATTTAAATTTTTGTCTCTCTTAGCCTTAATGGAAGGCTAATTTCTACGTTAAACTACACCAAGATGCCTTAATACTTAATCGTGGTTTTATATCATATTTCTATACATATATTAATATGATGTATTTAATTACCAAAAACCTTTAAAATCGATTAAAAGAATTAAATTTTGGATAAAGGTTATGAAAAAATTTGATTTTGATTAATTCTGTGTCGGCTCTTGGCAAAGCCCGTGTTGCCGTAGAAAGGCGTTTGAGGGCATGGTTGTTACCGATTGAATTAAGTCAAATGAAAATTTTATCATGTAAAAATCCTTGTATCCGATGATTTAATTCTAATAATCACAAAAAGAAAATTTTTATTTTGTTTTGGAATTTTGGTATATAGGCTGGAATACCTTGGGTCCGAACGGGATCAAACTGTTTACAGCTTGATAACTGGACTAATAGGTTTAACAACTCCACGTACCTTTTTCCAATTTCTTTTTTGATGTTTGGTATTTTGGTTAAACTACTTTTGAACAAAGCTTTCTAAAGTTCGATTTTTGGTATGACGGCTTGACTACCTCAGGTCCGATTGGACTAAACTGGCTAAACAAAGTCCGTGTATCATTATCGAGGTTCGATAAGTTGTTTTTATCATGTATCAATCATCACTTTCTTTTTTATATTTTTAAATTTTGTAAAGATCCTTTCCGTATGGTATCAGAGCCATGGTGAGGTTATTAAGAAGTTAAGGTGTAGTTTAACGGTCTTTTTCAAATGTTAAATTTGATGAGACGAAAAGATACTATTAAAAACAGTATTGAAGAGGAGTATGATATTCCTCAAGATTTAGACAAATTAAATCGTTGGACAATTCCTAAGATAGATCATAAAATAATTTATGAATTAGGAACTTTCGAGAAATTAGGCTTGAAACAGGTAGTTAAAACTACCGAAGAAACTATCTCTCTTAACAACGAAGAGATGGTTATTAGACTTCTAAGTAATAGAGACTTAGAAAAATATAGAATAAACCATAAGTTTATTCATATTGGGTTAGTACAGGTAGCCTTTAAGCCTTTGACTTTAGAAGGTTTACCTGAGAGCTTTATTGCAGCTCTTAGAGATGGTAGAAATCTCGATTGGAAACAATCCCTTATGGGAATAATTCAGTCTAGTCTGGCTCATGGACCAGTTTATTTTAATGTTTACCCAAATCTCCAATTATCATTGACCGATGTCAATATATTGGATGCTTTGACATTAAATGTCAAAACTCACGGATATAATTACGCTCCGGGATCGGAAGTAATATGTATCTGTTATAGAATTTATTATAAACCTTTATATACACTGAATCCTCAGTGCAAAATTGTTGATAAACCTATCAACGAAACTGTTCTTATAGAAACCAATTTTAGTAGATCTAATATCACAACTCGAAGATCTATTAAATGGGAAGAAATCCAATTCCCAGAAAATTGGGTTATCGAAAGAGCTTTGCCTCCTCAACCTAAAATTAAAATTAATCCTACTCAAATTATACAAACAACTGATGGATCTGTTCAAATACAATTCGAACAAAATCAAAGATCTATCAAAACTCCTAGATCTAGAATGACTAGATCATCTTCTTCTCATTATCACATAGCACCATGTGATTATTTGATAAAATCTCCTTCTAGAGTTTCGACTTCCCAAATTAGAGAATCAATCTCTAGTGATTATTCTCAAAATAAAGTAGAAGAATTAAGAATTAATTCTGATAATATTGTTCATGGAGTTTTCAAAAATCAAGACGAGGAAATAACCGAGTCAGAAATGGATTTTCATGTTTAATGGATTTAAAACCCAAGATTGATTTTAGTCCGGGTTCACCGGCAAGAAAGAAAGTTAATCAAGAATTTAATTTACCCAAATGGGAACTTTTCCGAAAATGGTTTTTTGGAAATTTCAATAAAGAAGATAAAATTACTTTCCAAGATGAATTTTATAATGATTTGTCAAAACGGAATGAAATGTTACCTTTTATTCCTTGGTTTTTAGAAAAATATTTTAAAAACATGATTTCAGTTCTTGAGAGAAATTATAAACTTTCAACGGGGAAAAATTTAAATACAGTTTATCCTCCTCAAACTAGTTTCCAAATGGAAAAAGAAAATGAAATTAGATATTTCAATGCTTTTCAAAAATTATTTGAAAATGATACGCTTACTGTGACTATAAGTCATATTAATTGTCTTTTAAAACAACAAAATTATACAAATATGTATGTTATTGTTTTAGGTGAACAAATTTCTTTATTAAAGAAAAATATTGAAGAAATTTCATCTTCAGTAAAAGAAATAAAAAATTATCTTTTAAAAGATAAAGCTAAAATTGAAAAGGTCGATATTGCTTCTCCAAGCATTCAACCACCTCCTGAAATTATTGATTTTAAATTAAAATCAATTTCTCATATCGAAAATTTACTCGAAGAAAAACTTAAAGATTTAAAGCTTAATACTTTAAGTGAAGAATTTGAAAATCGAATGGAAAATTCTGATAATATTCAGGATATTCAAAACACATTTAATGAAGAAATTAATAAATTAAAGCATACAAAATATGCAGATAGGCCGACTCAAAGTAAATATATTACCCTAGGCCTACTCCTCAAGATATCTTGTTCGAAGAAAAAGAGTTTATGCTTAATAATTCGTATAGCGGTAGAAGTATATACGAATGGAATTTAGACGGTTATACCGAAAGACAAATCTATAATATGATTCATAGGATGCTTATGTATAGTACTATTTGCAAAGCTAATCAAAATAATGATAAAGCTGTTGCAAAAATGATCGTCGCTGGCTTTACTGGTCAGTTAAAAGGATGGTGGGATAATTATTTATCTCAACATGAGAAAGACGATATTTACCAAACCATTAAAGAAGAAAATGGTCAACAAGTTGATAATGTTGTTTATACACTATGTGTAAACATCATTGAACACTTCACAGGCCGATGGTCTGACAATTCTGAAAATATCAGAACTCTTCTCCAAAATCTTAGGTGTAAGACTCTTACATCTTTTAGATGGTATAAGGATACTTTCCTTAGTCAAGTTATGGAACTCCCTGAGTCAAATAGTACTCATTGGAAGTCTAAATTCATAGACGGATTACCTTCACTCTTTGCAGAAAGAGTAAGGAATAACCTTAGGAAAGGAGAATCGAGTATCGATTATAACTCCTATACCTATGGTAAACTCATAGGAACTTGCATACAAGAAGGCTTAGCCTTATGCAATGAAATAAAACTAAATAAACAAGTCAAGAGACATTCTCTAGACGAAAAGAAACAATTAGGAGAATTCTGTGGCCAATTTGGCATGGAAAATCCCTCTACGAGTAAAACTCGTAAAGAACATAAAACTGAAAAATATTCTCCTAAACAATACGAAAAAAGAAAATATCGAAAATCAAAAAGAAGAGAACAAAAATTCTCAAAAGATAATAAGAATTATCAATATAGGAATAAATTTCCTCCAATTATATGTCGAAAATGTGGAAAAGTAGGTCATAAAGCTAGTACCTGCTGGACCAAGAAGAAAATTAATAATTTAGAAATCGATAATGAATTAAAAGAAACATTATCAAAAATTCTTTTAAACTCTGGTAATGAATCAGAATATTCCTCAAACAATGAAAACAATAATATCATTGAAGTTATTTCGTCATCATCAGAATCTGATGAATGTCAAAATTGTCAGATAGGACAACCTTGTTCTAAGAAAATTGATAGTTTAGAATCTGAACCAGAAGATAATAATTTATATCAAATTATATCTCAATTTCAAGAAATCAATGTTCTTGATAATAATCTTCTTGAAATATTAAAGCAAACAGAAGATCCAGATTTAAAAAATCTGATTATTAAAAGAATTATTCAAAAAGAGGAAGAAACTTCTAAAGAAGTCATTCCTAAATCTGAACCTTATAGTATGTCCGAAGTAATGAATTACTTCATAATAAAAATAAATTTAAAATTGAATCTCCTTCTAATATTAGAGATTTAACACTCGAAATTACGAATCTCAAAACTGAAATTAAACATTTAAAATTAAGTCATATTGATCTTGAAAGAAGATTTTCTAAATTAGAAAAAGGAAAAGAAGTTGTTGAAGAATTTACTAACGAAGAATTCGCTAGTAGTTCAAAAATTGCCGAAAATGATAATTATCTTTCAACTTTAGAAGTTATTACTTCTCAGAAATGGTTAGTAAAAATTTCATTACTAATCGATGGAAATTTTCAAAAGGATCTGATTGCACTAATTGATAGTGGAGCAGATTTAAATTGTATCCAGGAAGGAATAATTCCTACCCAATATTTCCATAAAACAACTCATTCTCTTAGCTCTGTAAGCGAAGAAAATTGCAAATTAATTATAAAATTCCGAAGGCTTTTATTTGCAAAAATAAGGTCTGTATTCCTATGTCATTCTTACTAGTTAAAAATATTACGAACCAAGTAATTCTTGGTACTCCTTTTCTTAGGAAAATCTTTCCTATTAGAAATATTGATGAATATGGATTTAAAGGAAGCTTCGAAAATAAAGAAGTATACTTTGAATTCATTACAGAACCTTTTTCTAGGATTCTTAATGAAATTAAGGATTCTATCCTTATTAAGGCAAAAGAAAATCAGGTAAATTACCTAAAACAAGAAATCAGTATACTTACGATTGAGGATAAACTCCAAAATCCTAAGTTACAAGAAAAAATTAAATTATTACATAATGAATTTACGTTGCAGATATGTAACAATCTTCCTAATGCTTTTTGGAATAGAAAGAAACATATAGTTTCTTTACCATATGAAGATGATTTTAGTGAGAAAAATATTCCCACTAAAGCTCGTCCTTGTCAAATGAATTCTGAATTATTAGAATTATGTAAAAAAGAAATAATTTCTCTTTTACAGAAAGGTTTAATAAAACCTTCGAAATCACCTTGGTCGTGCACTGCTTTCTATGTTAATAATCATGCCGAAAAGGAAAGGGGAGCACCAAGGTTAGTTATTAATTATAAACCCTTAAATAAGGTTTTAAAATGGATTAGGTATCCTATTCCAAATAAAAAGGATCTTTTAGATCGATTATTTAATGCCATTATATTTTCAAAATTCGACTTAAAATCAGGTTTTTGGCAAATCCAAGTTGCTGAAAAAGACAGATATAAAACTGCTTTTACAGTCCCAATTGGACAATATAAGTGGAACGTTATGCCTTTTGGATTAAAAACGCTCCTTCTGAATTCCAAAATATAATGAATGATATTTTTATTCCTTATAGTAATTTTATTATCGTTTATATTGATGATATTTTAATCTTTTCTAAAGATATTGAAACTCATTTTAAACATCTTGATATTTTCAAGAAAATTGTTATTCAAAATGGATTAGTGATATCCAGCCCAAAAATGGTTTTATTTCAAACTAAAGTTAGATTTTTGGGTCACACTATTGAAAAGGGTAGTGTTAATCCTATCAATAGAAGTATTGAGTTTGCGTCAAAATTTCCTGATCAAATTCTTGATAAAACTCAGCTTCAAAGATTTTTAGTGAGTCTTAACTATATTTCTCCTTATTATAAAAATCTTGCAATTGATACATCTATCTTATACGATAGATTTAAAAAGATTCCTTGTCAGTGGACAAATAGTCACACTGAAGCAATAAAGAAAATTAAGAATAAAGTTACGTATTTACCATGTCTCATGCTTGCTAATCCTAATTGCCAAAAAATTATTGAGACTGATGCGTCTGATTTAGGCTTTGGAGGAATCTTAAAACAAGTTTCCCCAGAAGATAAGAAAGAATATTTAGTTAGATTCCATTTGGGGAAATGAAAATAATGCTCAGAAAAATTACGCTACTATAGCTAGGGAAGTTCTTGCTATTGTTAAGTGCGTTCTTAAATTTCAAGATGATTTATATAATCAAAAGTTTTTAATAAAAACGGATTGTCAAGCTGCAAAATTTATGTTTTTAAAAGATTTTAAACACGATGTCTCTAAACAAATGTTTGCGAGATGGCAGGCTCATTTAGCTCCATTTGATTTTGAAATAATTTATAAAAAAGGAAGTGATAATAGTCTTCCTGATTATCTAACTCGTGAATATCTTTCATGAATTTTGCAGATATGTCCCAATATGGGCGAAATTTCCCCTCTAATAGAGGTGGAAGAGGTGGAAAAAATGTTATTGCTCAAATGGGCAATAAAAAGCTCGTTAAAGAGAATCTTTCAGCTTCCTCAAGTAATATATTATATTTAAAATATTAATTTTTTTAAAATTAAATCCCCGCGGGGACGGGGACACTTTTGTCCCCGAATGCATCGCGGGGACGGGACGGAGATTAGATCCCCGCCCCCCGCCCCGCCCCGTTGCCATCACTAGTCCCAATCGAGTGAGAGCCATGGTCAATGTCAAACTTACTGAACTTGATTCTATGATAAAACGGAGACGAGGCAAATTACCAAACTACCCTCCATGTCTAACATGAGTTAGTTCAATACCTTGGCCAAGGATTTCGTAATTTCCCGTCGCCGTCCACATAGGGCACTTGTCTGGATTACTTACAAGATTGTGAATCCGCACTCGGCGGTCTGAGCCCGACAATCACAAATCGTTATCAAGACTGCATCTGGCTCGCTGACCCATGCAACAGCAAATCAGGTCGAGGGAAACCAGTGACAGTCGAGACTTCGAAGTCAACTCCATCAAAGCCTCTTTCGGTCTAAGGTTCACGCAGACTACTATAGTATTATCATCGGTCATTGACACTCCTTGAGTAATAAGCCATGTTCAACCGTACGACCTGCGAGCCAGTGTCCATGAAACGACTTAATCCCTTGATTCGATTCGTATCACAAGTCATGACCTCCGCTTCCAAGCGGGATATTGGCACACGATAGGTCATTGACAAATAAGCCGTGATCGGTTATCCAGCACCCAATTGGAGCCTTAGGCGTACGGACTTTCAATGAGCGAGGTTAAGAGTCCACTGGTGCCTTCCTCTCTCGTGCCCATCGAGAACAGTGGCTCAACTTGACACATTTGGATTTGTTCATTTATTGCTTTACCGGATGCTAAGTAAAGAACTCATATATCCAATAAACGAACAATGCCTTTCAATAAACACACGAAAATTTGTTATTACATAAGAAGTCGAATGATAAATCCTCGTATAGCATTCGAGGGCATATTCCTAACAGCGACAAGTACTTGGCAACGTGCTGGTCGATGTGATGCTTAGCCAGCGTATCGTGGTCGATCTGGTCCGTCAAAAAGGAACTGCATCTCCTACAGCCTATTATATCGTGTCGTCCGCGTGTCATCGACGAACTACTGCATAGAGGCTAGCAGTGACGGCATGTTTGCACGTCGCCTTTGACGAACAGGCGAGCGCGAAGCAAGGTCACGCTGAGCAGTGGAGCGCTGTCGAGACATTTGGAAAATGCATGTGAGCTCAACGAATATATCAAATAATATCAATACAGCTCGACTCGACCAAAATAGCGACAAAAGACACGTTACTATTCAATAACACATGAAGATTCAAAGTAGCATTTTATCGAAAACGTAACATGCAAGCGAAATTATTCAATCGAAGTCCAAAATTGACGAAGCAAGTATATCCACCCACTTCATAAGATTAATTATAGCTAAGTAACACAAGTGGGAGCAATAAAATCGCTAACTTCACAAAGATCCCCAAAACTCGAAATTAGGTTTCATCGTGGTAAAATTCGAGATTCATGGGTAAATTCAACGAATTAAGCAAACTCAAGATGATCATAGCATGAATTTAACTGAGAGATAATAAACCGTACTGCAAGTTCATGAAATTTAGCAATAAATCCCTAAATCAAAAGTACTTAGGGTTCGTAGTAAACATACCCAGCAAGCTAATCGGGTTGGGTTAAGGGTTGCGTAGGCTGATTTAGTTCGCCGCAGAGTGGCCATGGCGGTGGGGTGGTGGTCGGAGGTAATTGATTTGATGTTGGGTGGTGGTGGGTTTGTGACGGTGAGAGATGAAAAGAGAGAGGAAGAGAAGAGAGGGTGGGTTTTGGGGGGGGGGGTGCTCGTTCTTTTAAGGTTATTAATTTTTTTGGTAGCCCCTAAGTGTCATGGCCGTGAATCCTAAGCTTTCTGTCGTGACAAATTAAACTGCAAATTACGGCGTCACGGCCGTGAAGAATAATCTTCAGGCCGCGACAAAGGGCCGTGAGTGCTAATTGCGTAGTTAGGGCCTATGGCACGGGCCGTGAATTTTTTTTTTAATATACAAAGTACTCTAATGCCTAACACATAAACGAAAATATATTGGTTGCCTCCAAGAAGCGCTTCCTTTACCGTCATTGACCGGACGTACCTTCTGCGTGATTAGGATGGCTGGAAGTCCAGGTATAGCACCTCTTTTTCGCTCATGTCGTCCTCGCTTCCATGATAATGCTTCAACCTGTGGCCGTTCACTTGAAATTTTCCTGTTCCATTCCTGAAATTTTGACAGTTCCGTAAGGAAAAACACGAGTAACGGTGAACGGCCCGACCAAAGTGATTTGAGTTTGCTTGGAAAAAGTCTAATTCACGAGTTAAGCTTTCGAGCGCTCCCGCCTTTGCCTAATTTTCTTATCATGGTAAGCTTTCGAGCGCTCCTTTACATTCGAACGTTATCGTAAGCCGATAAACGCCACTCGTCTAAGTCATTAATTTGGAGTTTCCGCTTTTCGCTAGCTTCTCCCAAACCAAAATTCAAGGATTTGATCGCCTAATAGGCCTTGTGCTCGATTTCGACGGTAGACTAATCTATACGGTGTAGTGCCTATGGGTGTCTTATATGAGGTCTTATATGCCCAAAGCACATCGTTCAACTTATTTGCCGACTATCTACGGTTCCCGTCTATGGTCTTTTCTAAGATCAGTTTCAACTCACGGTGCACTACTTCGACCTGACCGCTAGCTTGGGGTGGTAAGGGGTGGATATGCTGTGTCTAACTCCATAACTCTATAACGTACATGCAAATTGGGTGTTACAGAAATGTGTACCCCTATCACTAATAATGCACCTAGGCGCCCCAAAACGCGAAAATTAATTCCATAAAAATCTAACGACTACCCAAGCGTCATTCGTGGGCAAGGCTTGCGCCTCGGCCCACTTGGACATATAATCCACAGCGACTAGAATGTACTATACGAGCTAGGAAATGGACCCATGAAATCTTTACCCCATACGTCAAAAATCTCACATACCAATATAAAGTTCTGAGGCATTCGTTGCGTTTCGAGGGATTACATTCGCGTGGACACTAATCACAAGTGTCAACGTACCTTTGGGCGTCTTTGAAAAGTAGAATCTGCTTTCCATCACCTTCTGAGCGGTCCGGTTGGCTGCGTAATGCCGTCCGGTCGGCCCGCAGCGGCGACGCCTAAGAATCTATGTCGTCTCAGGGAAGGAGACACTCGACGTATCACCTGGTCCACTCATCGCTTGAGATACGTATCTTCCCAAAAGTAATACCTCAGGTCAGAAAAGAATTTCTTCTTTTGCTGACTAGTGTACCCCTTTGGTAGGACCCTCGCAACAAGATAGTTAGTAAAATCTGCAAACCACGGAGTATCGTCACTTACCACCTGTATCGAGTACAAGTGCTCGTCTGGGAATCTATCATGTATCGACATTCCGTCCTTGTGGTATATCTCGGACGACTAGCATCGCACATTAGTTCAAATGGTAACCCCCAATCAGGGGCGACCATAATAGGTGGTGCGATAAGTCGCTCCTTAAGTAAATTAAAAGCATGCAAGCATTCATCATTAAACTCAAACAGGGCATCTTTTTCTGGTAATCTAGACATAGGTCGTGCAATCTTAGAAAAGTCCTTAATAAACCGATAAAACCCAGCATGTCCTAGAAAACTCCTAACCGACCTCACGTTCGAGGGAACAGGCAGCTTTTCTGTCGTCTCTAACTTAGCTCGGTCCACTTCGATTTCTTTAGAGGAAATCTTATGGCCTAGAACTATGCCCTCTCGAACATGAAGTGACACTTTTTCCAATTAAGTGCCAAGTTCGTTTCCTCGCAGCGTGCGAGTACGAGCTTCAAATTAAATAAACATACGTCGAACGAAGACCCAAAAACAGAAAATTCATCCATAAATACCTCTATTACCTCACCTACCAGCTCGTCGAATATTGCCATCATGCATCGCTGAAAGGTGGTTGGGGGGATCCTTCGGTACGCGAACGTCCTGAACGGGCAAGTGAAAGTGGTCTTCTCATGGTCCTCGGACGCTATAGGAATCTGTAGATATCCTGATAATCCATCAAAAATCAATAAAATGAGTGACCTTATAATTTTCTAACATATGGTCGATAAATGGTAAAGGAAAATGATCCTTTCTCGTGGCGTTGTTCAACTTCCTGTAGTCAATACACACGCGCCACCCAGTCACCGTCCTCGTCAGAATCAACTCGTTCTTGTCGTTGGTGACGATCGTCATGCCTCCCTTCTCCGGGATCAATTGGACCGGACTGACCCATGCGCTGTCTGAAATTAGATAGATTATTCCTGCGTTATAGCTTAATCACTTCCTTCTTGACGATGTCCTTCATATTGGGATTAAGTCGCCTTTGGCGCTGAGCGATCGGCTTGAATTCATCCTCCATCTGTATCTTATGCGTATAGTAGCTCGGACTAATCCCTCTGATGTCGGATATCTTCCACGCCAACGCCTTCTTGTGCGCTCGTAATACATCCAAAAGCTGATTTTTCTGCCCGTCGTCGAGGCTCGAAGAAATAATGACTGGAAGCCTCTCGTTGATGCCGAGGAAGGCGTACTCGAGGTGGTTGGGCAGTGGCTTCAATTCTAGGACTGGCGGCTTCTCGGCTGAACTTTTCTCATTGTCCTCATCGCTGCTCTCATTGACAGCTATGTTAGGATATCTAATTGATTGTGTCAATAGTTTAAGTCTTGGAATTAATTTTGTAATTATCCTCTAGCTTGGGCTTTGGACTATAATGTAATTATTTAATATTTAGTGATTGGACCTTAATATACCTAGGGTTAATGTGGTATATAAGGTTTTACCAACTCACTTTTGAAAGTAATCAAAGAAAAAGGCTTATCCTAATTTTCACACAATACACACACTTGAAGGTGAGATCCTCTCCCTTTTCATTCCATTAAAGCCTCTTTGATTCCTTGTTTGGTGCATTCGGGACCAACAAGTGGTATCAGAGCAAACGTGGATCGATCTACATTGATTTGAATCCAGTTTCGTTCGATTCCGAGAAAGATCAAAGGTGTTTTGGGCAAAAAATCACTTTCGGGCATTTTGAACTCGTTTTGGGGTTTTAATGCTTTGTTCTTGTTTTTAAAACCTTCCCCAAGATCGATTCTATGCCTAAAATGTTTTTAGAACACTTTTGGATCAGTTTTAACGAGTTTTGAGCAAGATCGAAGCAAAAACTCTTCAGAAAAAGGACATCTCGGCCATTCTCTGTTTTTGGTCAATTTGACCTATTTTTTGTTGTTTTTAGCTCACAAATCGGTCGATTATGTGTTTAGGGAAGAATTTCTGAAGTTTAGGATCAAGTTTGAGCGATTTTGGTTGAGATCTGAGTGAAAACGGACGGTTTTCTGGCAAAAAATCGCGACAAGCAATGGAACAGTACATTGATGTTCTTGCCCGCGAAACTTTTTGCTGAATCGTTCATATCTGCGAAGTCGATTCCGAGAATTTTTAAAACCGCGAAAAAAAAATTCACTTCACTGTCACTTCATTTTTTCTCAACTGACTCGCGTTCCAAAACCGCGAAAAATTTCTCTTAGACCCAATTTTTCTCAACTTCGTACTCTTTAAAATCCGAGAAACTTTATATCAAAGAAAGCTTATTCCGCGAATTTTTCTGAGCCGCGAAATTTTTCAGCCTAGAACTTTTTGAAATTTTTATATCTGAGAAAGTTTTTTCGAAACCACGTCTCTTTCAAATCCGAGAAAATTTCCTAAAACCACACTTCAACTCTCGATGCGAAATTTTATAACTTGCGAAATTTTTCTTGTGAAGCTTTAAAACTCCCAACTAAGAATCAATCTCACATGCGAAGTTTTAAAAGTCCGAGAAATTTTCAACTGAACCCTTTAAAAATCCAAGAAATTTTTAAACTCACAAACACCGAAATTTCTCAACACATAATTTCTCGGGTAATTCTTCATACAATCACAGGTTGAGTTGAAAATTTCGCAACACATAAAAAACGTCACTTCAAACTGCGAATTTTTCTGATGTGTTAAATTTTTCTCGGGTTCCAAATTTTTTTCTTCCTCGAGTTGAATTTTTTTTTCGAACTTTACAAAGTCTTGATTGTTACACTTCAGTCCTATCACCCTAGACCACTTTTGACATAAAATTTATTTTGCTCCTCAAGTCTCGATTTAAATTTCTAGAACTTCTCCTAATTTCAAGATATATTTCTCATTCATAAATTATCGACCATCACACACGTTCACTTAGTTCTAAGAAATTCTTTAAACGATTTTTAACAAAATCTACTCGTTAAACTCATCTTTCTCATCTCGTTCGATACTAACTCTCTTATCTATACAAGATCAAAACGACGGACGATTTGACTGCACCAACCATGTCTACCAGAAACGACATCTCAACAGTGGGCTCCGACACCAGGCCGCCGATGCTGCGACAAGGCGACTACAGCATATGGACAAACCGGTTCCTCACGTTCATCAGGAACAAAGGCGCACCACTCTCTCAATACCTTCTGGACTCCATCTTCAATGGCCCAGCACAGTTCTGGACAATCATCCCTACACAGCCAAACGCAAACCCTCCCATGGATGAACGCCGCACTCCAAGAGGTCCCATCAATGAGGATGAACAGGCTCGCCTACAGGCCGATGAGACTGCTAAAGGGTATCTCTTCCAAGCTATGGGAAACGAGGTCTACGCTCACATTGAGTGCTGCACAACTGCTAAGGAAATATGGGATGAACTCGTGGAAATTATGGCAGGCACAACTGAGAGTGCTCAGGGGAGGAAATCAGCATGTCTCTCACAGTATGAACACTTCCAGGCCTATGAAGGAGAGGAACTGCGTGACACATACCTCCGATACTTGAAGGTCATCAATGAACTCAAGAAAGCCAGGATCTCGAGGGACAAATTCGATATCAACAACCGCTTCCTTGGTAGCCTCAAACCACATTGGGGCAATGCAATCGTGATGATGATTCAGAGTAAGGACCTCTCCAACACCTCCATCCATGCTCTTTATGACAGTCTGTCTGCCTATGCTCCTTACGTGCAACCTCAGTCCACCAACACTCGAGTCGACCCACTGGCCCTCCTCTCGAACAAGACCAATGAACGATCTTCCACCACTAAGACCAAACAGAACAAAGGGAAGCTACCAAATGTTGTATCTGACACCTCTTCAGGATCTGAAGCCGATACAGAATCAGACGAAGATGTTCGTGATCTACGCAAGCAACTGGCAATGCTCACTAAGTTGGTCTCAAAGAAGATCGGGAAAAAATCCTCATCCTCTTCCAATCGCCAAAGAACCTATAGCGGCACCAAAAAGACCACTCCCACAGAGGAAGCTATGCCGATAAAGAAAGAAGAGGACTCCGCACCTCAAAAATCTGTGAAGTGCTTTCGGTGTGTAAAGTCAGGCCACTTTGCCAAAGAATGCCACGCCCCACGCGTGAAAGACTCCGGCTACTACGACCGTAAGGCCAGAATGACCCGCAAGATGGAAAGTGGGAAAGTTCTACTCACTGAAGAAGCTGAATGGGTGAATGACACTTCAGAAGACGAGGAGCCTAAGGATGAAGATTGCTGCATGGCAAGGCTGGTCGAACATGACGGAGACGAGGAAATGGCCAACACCGATGAGAACACAGCTAAGACTCCTACCAACGCCGAGTCTGAGGTACGAATCTCGCAACTCGATCATGTGTTCAATCACCGTCACACTATTAAGAAACCCACCGTTGACGCTAGGGAGTATGAAGAACTTAAGCTAAAATTTGAAAACAACTATGCATTACTTAGTTTAAAAATAGAAGAGCTTGCTTGTGCAAACGAACGTCTAATGGCCTCTGAAGCGTTAGTCAAACGTCTGCAAAGCAAGAATAAGCAAAGTGAGAATAAGGTGAAGGAAACCACTCTGGCCATCAGTTCATGCGAAACATCTCGTCTCCTAACTGCATCCCAATATGAACTACTTACCAAGGAAAGAGTTAGGCTGTACCGAAAGGTGAAAGAACTTGAAGAGCGACTTCACCTTAGAAACGAAAACTCACGCATCTTATGCCTATTGAACCAACCAGTTGAAACAGAATTCTACAACGCCCGGGGGGGATCGGACTGTCTAGCAATTGCAATCCAACACCGCTAACAGTTAAAAGATATAACATGTGCAACACTACGTTCCTGCAAACAACAAATGGTGCTCCCCCGCAGCTTAAGCCATTTGTGAATCCTCCGCTGTCATCTCAGAAGAAAAAAGAGTACAGAACATTCATTGGGCAGAAATCGCGTATGACTACACAGAATTGAATAATAGAGATAAAACTAAGATATCTTCACTCTCGGAGGATGTCGAAACCTTACTCCCAACCAAAGAACAGGAAGTTGCTTTCCAAGATGTGCTCTCTCGCACCTACATCCCAAAGAAACTACTACTCATAGCAGAACTAGAACGAACACTAGAAGTAGAAAGGAAGGCCTTTGCAAAAGAGCGAGATGAACTACTTAGCAAAATCTTCACACTAGAACAATTTCCCAATACGAACTATCCCTCTACATCAAGTCAAGTACCCGATTCTCAAACATGTAAATGTAAGAGGACGGCGAAAATGACTCCTGAAGCTGACATATGTTCTAACACTAACTTTAGTATTCTTATGGATACAGGGAATGTGAGTTCGACGTCTCTGGAAGGCAGTTCGTATCAAATAAAGGAGAACCCGCTCTTCGATGACAAGAAGAAAAAACCATCCTATATTCGTCCTTCCTCTCTATGTACTGAATCCCAATATCCTAAGGTCGTAGACAATTATGTTGCTAAAAGTTATCTTTCTTTTACCAAACTTATGTCTATGTGCTGCTGCAATGATTTTGTTCTCTCACGATTTCATGAATATGAAACACATGAACACGCAACCCTCCGACCTCGCAAGCGAACCTTCTCTACGACGTCTCTGAATTCTCCCATCTCGCCTAAACCTAAGGTCAAGCGAAAACGTCTCTCGTCGTCAAACGCAAACTCACCTACTACTCGCAAGCCAAAGGCGACCAAAACCGAAGTACGAAAACAACAACCATATTAAAATCATGTATAAGGCGCCATACATGCAAGCACAAGTTTGGAAAATATGGGTTAGAAAAACCATAATCCCGCCTCATCAAACAAACGATAAAGGGAAAGCTAAATTAGAATCAACACAATCTGATTTAGTAACCACATTTCCCATTAAGCGCATAAAAACTTTACATATATCACAAGAATGTCCCGTCCGAAAACGGGGACCCAACGTTTGCTGATGATTGCAGGTCTGTCATGTGTGGTACCTAGACTCGGGTTGCTCCACACACATGACGGGGAACAAGGAGCTGTTGAGCAACTTCTCCGAGCGCTATCTCGGAAGGGTCTCCTTCGGAAACAGTCAAATGGCGCCAATTCTCGGAACTGGTGATCTCGTCCATGACAAACTGACAATTAAGGGGATATCTTACGTCGAGGGTTTGAGCTACAATCTCTTCAGCATTGGTCGTTTCTGCGACAAAGGATACAAGGTTCTCTTCGAATCTGACATCTACAGCATTATAGATGCCTCAGGACAATCTCTTCTTTCTGGATCGCGCACGTCTCACCTTTACGTACTCAATCTTACGACCTCTCGACCAATATGCCTTCTCTCTCGAGCCGCACCCAAGTTGAACGATTTATGGCACCGGCGTCTTTCACATCTCAATTTCAAGACCATCAACAAACTGCGTCAAAATAAACTCGTCAACGGTCTACCCCAACTGACATATTATAAGGAACACCTCTGCTCTGCCTGTGAATTGGGGAAAATGAAGCGATCGTCTCACATCTCTAAGGAAACACCGTCCTCTAAGCTCATCCTCGAGCTCTTACATATGGATCTATGTGGCCCAATGCCTACGGCCACACTCGGAGGAAGACGGTATATTCTTGTGATTGTCGACGATTTTTCACGCTACACGTGGACGAAACTCATTCGTACAAAGGATAAAGTTCCTGATATAATCATCGAGTTTGTTGTTACGTCCCAAACTCTTCATCAACAGAAGGTTCGGATTATCAGAACTGACAACGGAACTGAGTTTAAGAACAAGAAGCTCAGTGATTTCTATGCCACTCAGGGTATCACTCAGCAGCTCTCAGCTGTGAAGACACCGGAACAGAATGGTGTCGTTGAGCGTAAGAACAGGACACTAGTTGAAGCAGCCAGGACTCTCCTCATCCAATCAGGACTTCCTCATTCTCTTTGGGGCGAAGCTATTCAAACGGCTTATTACACACAGAACCGGGCTTCCATCCACAAGAGATTCAACCGCACCCCATACGAGATGCTGAATAACCGTCGTATCCCCGATATATCCTATCTAAGGGTCTTCGGTTGCCGATGTTTTGTGGCCAATGATCGCCAACATCTTGGGAAGCTTGATCCAAAAGCACTTGAAGGCATCTTTGTTGGATATTCGCTGAACTCGAAGGCATACAGAGTCTATCTTAGGGAGAGACGATCAGTAATAGAGAGCACAAATGTCACCTTTGACGAAAGCGAAGGCGATCTCATGGCTTCTGCCCATATCAGTCCAGAACCAGGTCTTCTACAGTCGTTGACAAAAGGTCAACCTTCAACGGCGGGAACTTCCTCATCTTAGGGCAATTCTTGTGAACTGGATCTCGATCTGCTCTTCGAGTACTTCTATCCAGTCCCCAAGACTCCCGTCGCCACCACTCAACCTACCGCTGCACCCACTCCACCTACACCACCAGCTACCGGTAATAACGTCGTCCCTCCAAACTTGGATGCACTCAATCTCAACGAAGACGACATTTTACCCAACCCTGGGAACATTGCTGATCCTGATGCTGAACCCTCTCAATCTAATACGATTGAGATCTCTTCTTCGGACACCGGACCCCAATCTAATGAGTCTCAAATCGATACAAATGCGGCCAGCTCCTCACAAACAAATGTACCACTTTGGGCTCGCTCTCACCCTACCGATCAGATTATTGGGGATCCCACATCCGGTGTTTCGACGCGTTCAGCTACGATGAATGAAAGTCTGCTTGCTTGCTATCTCAGTCAAGTCGAACCATCACGAGTAGCTGAAGCTCTCAACGATCCTGATTGGCTGATTGCAATGCAGGAGGAAATAAATCAGTTTGAACTTTACAAGTTTGGGAACTCGTACCACGACCTCACAATAGATCCATTATCGGCACAAAATGGATATTCAAGAACAAAAAAGATGAAGACGGTGTTGTTATCCGCAATAAAGCAAGACTTGTGGCTAAGGGGTACAACAACAAGAAGGCATCGACTACGATGAAACTTTTGCCCCAGTTGCCAGGATCGAAGCCATACGAATTTTTCTTGCCTTTGCTGCTCACAAGAACTTTAAAATCTACCAAATGGACGTGAAGACTGCATTTCTGAATGGATTTCTCAAAGAAGAAGTGTACGTTGATCAACCTGAAGGGTTCTTGAGCGAATAGTTTCCACATCACGTATATCGACTCTACAAGGCCCTCTACGGACTAAAACAGGCTCCTCGAGCTTGGTATGACGTCCTTTCAGACTTCCTTGTTCAGTCTGGATTCAAGAAAGGATCTCTGGATACAACTCTCTTCACCAAGCGGAGTGGCCCGGACATCATGATTGTACAGATTTATGTCGATGACATCATTTTTGGATCGACTAAACCACAACTGTGTGAAGAGTTCGCAGAATTGATGAAAGAGAAATTCGAAATGAGTATGATGGGTGAGCTGAATTTCTTTCTTGGTCTTCAAGTAAAGCAACTCCCCGACGGAATCTTCATCAATCAGTCCAAATACATCCATGACATCCTCGAGAAATATGGAATGAAGGATGCTAAGACTGCTGCTACACCTATGTCACCCTCTGGCCGACCCGACGCGGACCCATCTGGTGCTCCCGTTGACCAAACCGTCTATCGAGGGATAATAGGCTCTCTTTTGTACCTTACTGCTAGTCGACCGGATATCGTTCTCTCGACAGGAATCTGCGCTCGTTTTCAGGCAACACCGAAGGAATCCCATCTCACTGCTGTCAAAAGGATTCTCCGCTATCTCAAAGGAACACCCAATCTGGGTTTGTGGTACCCCACTCGATCGGACTTCAAACTGGTTGGATTCTCTGACTCGGATTATGCATGATGCAAGATGGACCGAAAAAGCACCTCTGGAGCTGCACACTTCTTGGGCGGTAAACTCGTAAGTTGGTTGTCTCGAAAACAAAACTGTGTCTCAACTTCGTCGACGGAGGCAGAATATGTCGCCGCCGCTAGTTGCTGTTCACAACTTTTGTGGATGAGAACCCAACTACGAGACTTTAATTTTCATGTTGATAAAATTCCCATTTATTGTGACTCGAAGAGTGCGATAGCGATGACGAGTAATCCGGTACATCACTCGAGAACGAAACACATAGACATTCGTCACCACTTCATCAAAGAACATGTCGAACAAGGGACGATTGAATTGCACTACGTCACAACCGAAGATCAACTGGCCGACATCTTTACAAAACCGTTGGATGTCAAACGATTCCAACACCTTGTGACTATGTTGGGCATGTTGAATCTTCCGTTGTGATCAATCGACCCTACATGAATTTTGATAAAGTGTGCATATTTCCTTTTCCACTTCACTCCATTTTCTATGTGTCTTCTAAATTATGTCTTTTAAGGGGGAGCGTCTAATTTTTCCATTATTTAAAAAAAGGGGAGTTTTAGATTAAGGGGGAGTTTCTGATTTTGCCTTTTTGAAACATAAATTAAAAAAAAAAATTTGGTCAAAACAGAGTCAAAATTTGACCAATTGAATCAATTGGTCCAATTTTGACTCTGTTTTGACCAAAAAATTTTTTCAATTGGTCCAATTTTGACTCTGTTTTGACCAATTTTTTTTTTTTTTTTAATTTATGTATCAAAAAGGCAAAATCAGAAACTCCCCCTTAATCTAAAACTCCCCTTTTTTTAAATAATGGAAAATTAGACGCTCCCCCTTAAAAGACATAATTTAGAAGACACATAGAAAATGGAGTGAAGTGGAAAAGGAAATATGCACACTTTATCAAAATTCATGTAGGGTCGATTGATCACAACGGAAGATTCAACATGCCCAACATAGTCACAAGGTGTTGGAATCGTTTGACATCCAACGGTTTTGAAAAGATGTCGGCCAGTTGATCTTCGGTTGTGACGACCAAGCCCATAAATTTTGGCCCATTATCACAAAATTTCGCATGAACAGCCAAAACCCCTAAAACCCTAAACACTTAACACTTTTCACAATCCTAAAATTCCCGAGAAAATTCAAAACTTTCGCAACCCCCTCTTTCAAAATTTCGCAACTCCTCGCATCTTCGTCGTCGTCAAATCTGCAATCAAAATCTGTTTCCTGCTAACTCCATTGTCGCAAATCAGCTTTTCGGTATGAATACACCTCAAATAACCCAAATTTCTGTTCGTTTTATCTTGTTTTTGCCCCGTTTTGATAAATCTGTTAGGTTAGAATTAATTTTTCTCGGCTCTGAATCGAACGCATGTTAGGTTTTTGATGTTTAAAACCCCCAAATAAGCATTTCCCATTCAATTTCGAGTCGATTGTGTCCAGATTATTACATTTTGGTTAAAATTTGAGTAGGTCTAAGGCAAAAAGTCATTGCGTCGTTTCGCACGTTTTCGCACTGTGTTCTTCACCGAGAAAATTCTCAGAAAATGCTTTAATCGTTAAACTTCGCTGCTACAGTGAGCTAAGACCCGCGAAACTTTTATTTTATCCGAGAAATTTCTTGCGCTACAGTGAGTGAGGTGCCGCGAAATTTTATCCGAGAAATCTCTACCCATAAAAGTTTTCGCTGCTACAGTGACTAAGAACCTGCGAAAACTTTCATGCGAGAATTTACGCGTGTTAAAATTTTGCTGCTATAGCATGTGAAGCCCCGCGAAAATCTCATACACTTCACTTCATATTACATATTTTCGCATCTTCACTACTTCGCAACTACAGTGAACCAAAAATTTTCTCAATCCACAAAGCTTTTTCCCTCCGCGAAACTTTCTTAACTCGCAAAAACTTTCCATACTTGCGAAATTTTACTCAGTCTGCGGAAATTTCTCATGACATGTCTATGTGATATCACTTGCGAAAGTTGCCTAATACATGCGAAAATTTTCTGTATCTGCGAAATTTCCTTGATATATGCGAATATTAACTCTGAGTGAAAAATCGCTTTAACGTGCGAAAATTTCCTTATGTGCGAAAATTCATATGCGAAAGTCCTTTAATACATGCGAAATTTTACTCGATCCGCGAAAATGTCTCTTGACTTGTGTCTGTATGACAATTAGCGCTTTTCTCATTACTTGCGAAATTGTACTCAATCTGCGAAAATTTCTCACGACATGTCTTTGTGCTATAACTTGCGAAAATTTCCCAATACATGCGAAACTATACTCTGAATGCGAAATTACAGTGCTACATGCGAAAATTCACTGTGAATGCGAAATTTCCGTGTTATATGCGAAAATTCATGGATAGACTGAGTGCGAAATTTTCTTTATATCTGCGAAAATGTACTCTCGACATGCCTTTATGTAATAATCAGGGAATTTTCTCATTGCATGCGAAAATTTTGGACTGCTTGCGAGACTTCTTAACTTGCGAAAATTTTCCATGCATACGCACAATATGCGAAAACTTTCTCGTCTACGTGTTATAATCTGCGAAATTTCCATTACATGCGAAATTTGACACAAAATGCGAAATTTTTCTCAACATGTCTATGTGTTATACTTAGCGAATTTTCTCATCTCATATGAACGGCTTCAATTCCGAAATTTTCTAAGTATTGAAAAATTTAGTTTAAAAACATTGTCGATGTTTTCGTTTACTATTTGAGGCCACTTCCATTATTTCACCCTCGACTTATTTATGTCCATATTCTCGCGATTTAATCCGTACCAATCATATTACAATTACTGTCAAGCACAGATATGACCGACAAAGATCAAGGAACACTTGAAGCGCTTGAGGCGGCTGCAATCCAAAGGGACGTTGCTCGCATCGAACTCAACACGCGTATCTATGTCCCACCACCCGAGCAGATCTTCCCACTAAGTCAATGGGCGGCCCTGATTCCCAACAACTACATGGTGGACTTGGACAGCTTTCGGTGCGATGCCCCCGTCATTATAGAAATCCTCAAAGGGCACCCACTTCGCCACGCCCTCACTCATGGCGAGCCAGAAGCACAAGTGTATGTTCAACAATTCTAGCATACGTTGCAGATAGCTGGACCACTTGCTAAAACCTTATTCGCCAATATCGATCAAGAAACGGTGGTCCTCACTCGCAAGATAGTCCAAGAAGTGCTTCAACTCCCAGTCTACTCACCCCACGATCCACTACCGACGCACGAACAACTCATTGAACACATTGACAGACTGGGCTATCAACCAGATAACAAGAAGAAGAAAGGCCCACTTGTCCTCAGTGAAGTCACCACCCGCAATCTACCTCAACCCTGGCGAACGCTGTACCTGCTGGTGAACAAATGCATGTCAGGAAAGCATGCTGGTCAGGACCGCGGAAACCTTCAAATCCTCACCATCCTAACCGGCATCGCCCACAACCGCAAGTACAACTACGCCGACATCATCTGGATGGATCTCGTCGCCATGATCCAACGTCGCGACCGGGAAGTCGCCAAGGGAGTCACAAATCGCTTCGTCCCTTACATGCGGTGGCTCCCAGCCTTCATCAAACACTTCCGCTTGAACTCCACCAACATTCGCATCCGGCCGGCAGCAGAACACTTCCTTATCCCCACTGTCGAGAAGTTCGCCAAGAAAAACACTCCGGCGAAAGATCGACACGCCATGATAATCCCGGACGACGTGCTCGCCTACGCCGACCCGACCAACCTGCACGTCCGAGAATACCGTGCCTTCACAGCATCTTTCCGCGAAAGCCCTCACCCACTATCCACTGTCCCTACGGAGCAGATCAACCCCCCTGCTCCTAACCCCGGGACTAGCCAAAACCCCACCACCACCTCCAAAAGGTCATCGAGTCGCGCCGCATCCTCTTCCACCCGCGCTCCGAAAAAACGGTCGCGAGAGGATGACGTAAGCCGCCCCACGGAGCGTCGATCGAAACAAAAACACGATCGGCCTCCTCAGCCACATATAAGCCGAGCCGAACCAATAGGTACATGAGGTGATGTGTTCACCTCCCGAGTAGAAGACGTGGCATCTGGCTCAACCACGCAAACGACCACACCAATCCACTTATCTTCCTCTCTACAGGAAGATATTTCATTCCACGAGGAGCCACGTATGCCATCGACATCCCGCTTGGAGATAGTCGGTGTTGAATCAAGCAGTCCCTCGCCTCAGACTGTATCCTCTTCATGCACATCGAGTATAGTGCCCTCACTCCCCATAATTTCTTACGTTTCTAGGACACATACACCTTTTACCGCACTACAGAGTCTTCGTGATTCTGTCAGAACGCTCGGTGATGTCTCTGTGACTGAGAGCGAAAGACCTAGCACGGCCAACATCACAACAACCGTGAGCCTAGGCCATCATCCGATTGAGTCTGTCTCATCGATGATGCCAACGGGAAGTCTAAGTGACCCCGTCTTTTCCAGTCCTGTGCAAACGGGCGGCCGTTCGACAATCTTCTCCGATTCGGTGTCAGTTGGAATTCTCCGTGAATCCAACTTGTTACACTTACCCACTTTCGTCGCCGAGACCGCGCTGGAGACCCGACTTCAAGAGTTTGCAAAGACTCTTGAGGCATCCATCCTCGATCAAGTCTATGCGCGTCTCGATGCGTCCACCATCGATAAAGGCAAAGGTGTGGCCCCGGAGACGCCACCACCAGCGCAACATGTGGACACACAAGCTGTTCTCTCCACCATTTCCGCCAAGGAGCTCTTCTACATCCTCAGAGCCCGATTCGTGTCCATGACGAAACTCGATGAGGAGGAACAGCAAATGAAGGCTATAATGACTCAACCACTGACTTGTCGAGCTCAGGGCGAGTCGAGCGGGATCAGGCGCGACGATCAAGACGATGATCAAGATCGCCGCGAGGGGGAGAATAGGCCGCAAGCCTCACAAACTCAAGGGCCCATACAATCGACGCCGCCCTCCTCCTCTGCACCTGAAACAACGCCCGCAGAAACCTCACACCCCACTAGCCAAAAAGCCCACCCTATCAACCCCGAGTTACCAGCCAAATCACCCTCACCTCCACCTACTACCGTCTCCGAAACTCTAACTGTCACATCGGCATTAGAGACCACAACCACCACATCTACACCAACCGACGCCCAAATCATCCTAGCCAAAACCATCACCTCATCCGAACCACCAGAATCTCCACCTCAACCATCCCCACAATCCACAAACTCCTCCGACGCAACACCCTCGCCACCACATAGCCATACACCTCTCGATATCGATTCCAACCTGGCTTCCGAGGACGTCTACTGCGCACAAAACGAGATCGAGGCCTACATCTTCAACGATGAATGGCTGTACACACCCGTCGATGCAGTAGCAGCCAGGAAGTTGGTGGAAAACGCTCGACGTCTGCTAAAGGAAGCCTCGCTCACGCTGATCAACACCGAAGACGACGAGAACGGAGAGGAGTACGACGCTGAACCTGCCGAGCTCGAGAACATCCTCCAATTCCAAGCGCAGCAAACTGAGGCTCCTGCTGCTCAAACGGATGTGCCCACGGTGGATATACCGGAAGCACCGTGGGAAAACAAAAAGATCACCGCGCCATTTCAAGAAGAGATCAGGAAGAGGATCTGGCGGCGCAAGGAGCAGATCATCACAACCTTCGACGAATATGAGCTGATGAACATCCAAAATTGGAGCGAGAAAAAGAAGCAGCTCTATCGATGGAGCCTTCTTTGCCACAAGTGCACAAAAAGGACGCTATCCGATGAGGAAAACATCGCTCAGGAAATGAATCGGGCCCCCATCTGCAAAGTCACTGACCTCCGCCAAGAGTCCAAAGGACCTGTCCATTATCCAGTATTCACAGTAATGAGACAGGATGAGAGCTACTGTGAAGTCAGTGAGGCGGACTTCAAGTTTCTGCGCCTGGGCGACCTGTACAGCATGCTGGAATCCATGAAGCAGTTCAGACTCGTCCTCAGAAGTTCTAGACATCTCGTACGTGCTGAACCGGTCACCATGGGATATGTGGCTCTCAAACGCCACATGCTCCGACAGGTCAGATTCTTCGCCACCCACGATCTGCAGATGGCGGTGGAGCACAACCTGAAGAAGGTGAATCTGACTCGCCCATCTTTCAAGAACACGGACGACTACCGAGAGGGCGATGTGATCGACGGAGATGATCCAGCGGTCGCCTACTCAAACTACAAAGGAAAGATGAGGTTGCTGCGCTGCTCCGAAGTGGCAAAATTCTCAGATGGAACGCTTACCATCATCCAAGACAAACTCATGAGGATTTGCCGCATCCTTTCGGAAGAAGATCCCCTCTGCCGATCCAAGTTCGCGAAGTTCATTGACGCTATAGCAGATCGAATGGTTCTTCGAAGGAATCTCCGCGCCTTCGAGTTCAAGCTAGGACTTCGCGAAACACTCACCCGCTAATCCACCACCACAACGCCCAAGATCCAAGACTCCCAACAATTGACACAAAGGGGGAGATTGTTAGGATATCTAATTGATTGTGTCAATAGTTTAAGTCTTGGGATTAATTTTGTAATTATCCTCTAGCTTGGGCTTTGGACTATAATGTAATTATTTAATATTTAGTGATTGGGCCTTAATATACCTAGGGTTAATGTGGTATATAAGGTTTTACCAACTCACTTTTGAAAGTAATCAAAGAAAAAGGCTTATCCTAATTTTCACACAATACACACACTTGAAGGTGAGATCCTCTCCCTTTTCATTCCATTAAAGCCTCTTTGATTCCTTGTTTGGTGCATTCGGGACCAACAAGCTATAATGGGCTCGTCGACCTCCTCCTCACTCTCGTCGATCGCCATAATTGTGCGCGTAATCTGCTCGCCGATCAGTGACAGACTGGTCGCGTCGAAAACGGCCAAAAATAAAATTTATCACCTTATTCACTAAATACTAGTATAGCGAAAGTAGGTCGTCCCCACAGGGAAAATGGCTGATTTATTTCTAATTTCAAACTCGATCGATAATAATAATAATAATAATAATAAGGATAATAATAACAATAATAATAGTAATAATAATAAGTGGGGTTTTGATGATAAAGTTTTTAGCGCAACAGTGACCGAAAAAGAAAAATATCGAAACTAATTATAATAAAATAATAGTCTAAGGGATTATTGTCCACCTGGATTTATTTAACTGATCATCGATTTAATAAAATATTATGTCAGCGCATGCATAATCGGTTATAGTTATCGACGAACGCCTAATAACCAATCTTTTATTACTTTCTTGCTAATTAAGAGACGCTCTATAATTACTTCTGTTGGCCCTTTTATTACCAAACAAGGATCAAAAGAAAGGTTTCAATGTGAAAAACGTGAAGAACACCTTGAGTGCGTGTTAGTGTGTGTTTATCTAAGGAAAAGTACAAGGTGGCTTACCTTTTGAATTCTTTTGATAAACCCTAATTAGGGTAAGTGGGGCTTTATATACAACAAGTATTGGTATATTAAAGCCCAATACAAAACTATGACTTAATATCATAAGTCACCCGAAACTACTACAACCCACTAAATAGACATATTAACCCAAGATTACATAAAATTAAATGATGCTACTAAATACTCCTAACAATTCCCCCTTATCATCCTTTTCGCTTTGGCGTCCTTGGAGTTGTCTTCTTCTTGGGTTTCTGTGCATGGTAGGGAGGCTTACTTAGCCCTAAGAAGTGCTCGAACGAACGCAACCTTATTCGAAAGGATATCTTTGCAGAGATGGTCTCGATCAGCCTTTCGTACTTCTCTTGAACTTCGTATTCTTCTTCCTTTAGCTGCTCGAGTATCCTTCTGAGCTTGTTCCTGATGATCAGTAAGGTTCCGTCGCTGAACTTGTGAATCTCTGACGTCTTCATAAGCCTCTTCTCTCCTTTGAAGTTGATGTAGACGATTGATGGATCGTCGTCTTCATTTATGATGTGCCCTTCACCATAACTTGGATCTGGGACCTCAAAGGAGGGCTTCGTCAGATTCACCCTCTTCATGTTGCTCTCAACTGCCATTTGGAGATCATGTGTTGCATTGAACTTGACTTGGCGTAGAATGAATCTCTTCAGTGCATAGTAGCCAAGTCTGAGTTCTGGCGTTTTGAGAGCTCCAAGCGTTCTAAAGTCCCTTGCTATTTGCTCAACATCTTCTCCTCTGATGTAGGCGAGGTCGGCTTCATTCAATTCTATGTAATCTTCATTTTCTCACCGTACCATGTAGACAGGCATGTCCATATCAGCAAACCTCACTTTGCGAACTCCCAGAATTTCTCTAATTCTGGGCTTCTTTGCCTCTTCTCTTCTCAGAGTGTCTACATCACCCCCTTGTCCTTTGAACATCAAAATTCGACGAAGTGACAGCAAGTACTGGACTACTTTAGGTCTCGAGAGGTGGCTCATTTCTCTAAGCTCAAGCTCGTCGAGCTTCTTGATTCTATCCTCCTTCCTCCAGATTCTCCTTCGAATCTCTTCTTGATATGGGGCAGTTACTTTGACGTTCTCCCATGGCAATTCCACCACTTCTTTTGTCTTCGTCTTCATTGGTGGACATTCCTCATCGATGACGGTGTGTCGGAGTAGCTCGGGAAGTTCTGGAATGTCTGCTTCGTAGTCTTCACCTTCCTCGAGTTCGGCGTCGTCGATTAGGGCCAGGCTGACGTTTGCTTCATCAAGAAGTATCTGGCATTTTCCATCAAGCCTCTAGCCATGGCTGGGTCCATCGGTTTGGTTATCCAATCCTCGTTGAACAGTTCTTCGGTTTGTTGGATTGGTTCAGTGGTCTGCAGGGATAGGATGGGAGAGGATGGATATATCAAAGGGCTGTCTTGGCTTGTGGGAAGAGGAGGTGAGAGGCTCATAGTTGGTGAGGAGGGCTGTTGGGTTGTTTTAGTGGTAGTTTGGGTAGATTTTTTTGTTTGTGTGGGTGCAGGTGGTTTTGTTCTGGTGGGTGTCTGGGTGGATCTAGGCTGTGGCGGCGGAGGTTGAGGCCCTGTGTCTCATCTCCCCCTCGGGACGACCCCCACCGTCAGGGTCGTCACATGGTTGATGTGATGACTGGGCCTCGCCTGGGGTTTGTCGGTGTGAAAGGTAGCTCAAGCCGTCTGAGGACCTCCGCTTGCAGTGCGGAGTTGGGCCAGCAGGACGTCGATGAGTTCCGTGATAGGAACGTTCCACGGCCCGCCGTCGGCGTCAGTAGATGGATCGGCTTTTAAGGGTGCTTCTTCGGTGACGGGGGCTTTGCCTTTATCCCGATAGACTTGGGTCATGATTGTGTCCTCGAGATCTTTTCTGAGCTCAGCGAGTCGATCTTCCAGCCTCGCCTCCGTCACGGACGGGGAAAATAACCGGACGGAGTCACTAAGACGTTCCGTCATCACAACATCAGTAGAGGGTACTGATGTACCGCCCGTTTGCACAGGACTTGAAGACCGAGGCCACGTAGGCTCATTGTTGACATCAAAGCTAAGACAGACTCAGATTGATGGCCCAAGGTCGTAGCTGCAGTGATGTTCACTACGTTGGGACTTCCGCTCTGTTCCGTACTAGACTCTAGTACGGAGACAGCATGGAGCGTTCTGTCTAAATCACTAAGATCTAGAGGTGCAGAAACTAGTGGTAGTGTCCTAGAAAGTGGAAAAATTATGGATGGTGAGGGCACTAGACTAGTTGTGATCAAGGAAGGTGCAGTCTGAGGCTGAGGACTGCTTGTTACATCAACCCCCTCAGAGCGAGGTGGTGATGAATGACGTGGCACCTCGTGAGTATGTGAAACAATCATCTGTTGGGAGATGATAGAGTGGCTGGGGAGGGTAGTTTGCGCGATTGGACCCGATGTTGCGACTTCTACTCGGGGGAAGACAAAGTCATCCCCTGTACCTATGGGTTCGGCCCGGCTTGTTTGTGGACTAGTTGGCTGAGGAATACGGTCGTGTTTTTGTTTTGTACGCCGGTCCTGTTGACTGCCACTATCATCCCCTTTGGATTTTCTCTTTTGTTTTGGCTTTGGGGATGAAGAGCTTCCTAGACCTACATTTGGCTGTGGGGGTTGGCTTGTCCATAGGTTAGGTTCAACTGGGATGTGTTGAACCACGTGAACGTCATTAAGGTTGTTGGCTCGTAGGTATTTGAGGAGCTCCGGCTCATTTGGATCGAGGAGGCGAAGTAGGTGGTCTGGTATGATCATGGCCTCCTGATCGATTTTGCTCTTTGTTGATTGTATTTTGATGAGCTTCGGAGATTGATAGCCCTCGTCTCTGGGTCGGCGCTCGATTTCGGGATGAAGATCCACGAAATGTTGGACGATGACATGTAGCCACCGTAGGTAAGGAAGCACCGGCTTCGTGGATCTGAGACCTCGCCTTCTTAGTTGATCAAGGATGTCCGTCCAGATTAGTTGGGCGACATCATAATTCCTATTGAAGACGATCCCATGGAAGATGAGCATGATGTTGCGGTTGCATTTTTCGGACCCTGCGTGCTTCGGCCATTTGTTTACGATAAGAAACAGGGTCCTCCAAGGTCCAGGGATGTCTTTGGCCGTGAAGTCAGGGAGGTGAATGGAGTTTTGGGCGTTAGGTTTGTGGCCCATGAATAGAAAGTCCCTGAGTAGGTCATCGGTAGATGGATGGAGATCATATAGGAGTGAGTGTGGTAGGTTTAGGATGGAACGGAGAATGGTTGGGGTAAAGACAACTATGGTGTTGTCGATTATGGCGGAAAGACTGGTTATTTTTGGGTTATTTGTTGGTTTCTGAAGGGTGGACCAAACTTGTTGAACGTAGACCTCAGGGACAACCTCGGTGATATTTAGGGCGGTTTTTAGAGGGTGGTTTGCTAGGATTTTAACAATAATATGATCTGGGCACGAGGTATTGTCAAAGTCAAGTTGGAAGTTATTTGGTGGCCTCTGTATCCAGTCCTTTGAAGCGAAAACTTCATCGATCAGTCGCACCATTTTAGTATATCTGTAAGATAAGAGCAAGGGATTAGTGGGAAGCAACCATGACAATGCTTAGAAAGGTAATTGTGAAAAATGGGTCACGGTCAAATGTTGTTAATCAGTCGGCGAAACGAAGCATAGTAAATTATATTGTTAATCAGTTTCGATCAAAGTTCAAATTCTAATTCAAATTTCAGTGTTATTTGAGTTTCGAGCAAGATTGTGTATCGTGCGATTCAATTCATAATCAAATTAGAAGGTCCAGTTTCGGTCGAAAGTGGAATTCAATCGATCAATTCAATTTGGACTTCAGTTTTGATCGAAAGTCAGTTTCAATTTAGACAGTTTCGGCCGAAAGTCAAGGCAAACAATTGAAATCATTTGTAATCGGTGAAAACCAGTTTTGGCCGAAAGTCCGAAATTGGGCGATTGAATCAAAGTAAAATTGAAATAGTCAGTTTCGATCGAAAGTCATGAACTGCAAGATTTAAATCACAGGACAATTAAAAATTGACAGTTTCGGCCGATTTAAATGTGAAATTGAATCTGGGGTTTAGTTTCGGGCGAATTTAAACAAAATATCAACATGATTGAAGAACGATTTGCGCGAACTCACTCAACTCTAATCTGCGCAACCTGCAAGAATCGAGAAAAATATCAGTTAAAAGTTGCTGATAATGCATTTATCCTTACCAATAGTGAAATTTGTGCTGCGGAAATCGTGAAAACTGGGTTTGAGTGAGACAGTGAAACGATTTGTGTGCGATTTCTGAGAGGGTTTGAAAATGAATTTTGAGAATAGATGAAGAAGAACAGTGTTTCGGGCGAAACGCTATATATATAAGTTGAGTTTCGATCGAAACTGGGTCGAAGCTCAGTTTCGCCGAGAATAATTACAAAGGGTTAATTTTGAGTTTCGATCGATTTGATTTAGTTTCGCCGTGTTATCTTATAAAAGGATTTCAGTTTCGATCGAAACGTGTTTTCGGGCGAAAGTCAGTTTCGCCGATGAAATTATAAAAGGATTTAGGCAAATTTCCAATTTCAATTGAAGCTTGTTTCAGGCAAAAGTCAGTTTCGCCGAGAAAATTATAAAAGGATTTAAAGAAAATTTTCAATTCCGATCGAAACGAGTTTCGGGCGAAAGTCAGTTTCGCCAAGAAAATTATAACAAGATCTAAAATTCAGTTTCGATCGAAACGTGTTTCGTGCGATTGTCAAATCAATTTTATAGGAGTTTCGGGCAATACGTAGTTTCGCCGAGAAAAGATTTGAATTACTTGAAAATTCAAATTCAGTTTCGATCGAATTTGAGCTGAGTTTCGGGCGATGGTCAGTTTCGCCGAGAAAACATTTTAAATAATTGTATGTTTCAATTTTCAATCAAACTTTGAGTTTCGCCGAGAAAAATTGTCTTAAGGTTGCAAAATTATTATTTCATAAGTTTAACCCTTAATGCAAATTTGAAATTAAATTTGATAAAAGATCATAAAAACTCCCCCTTAATTTGTGCGAAGTGTTCAATGACTCCCCCTAGATTAGTGTATAATTCTTAGAGACTCCCCCTAGATCCATGCATAAATTATTTATTAGACTCCCCTAGATACGATAGTAGAATTTTTTTTTCACATTCATATGAGAACATTTAGAGGAAAAATTAAGTGACCTATTTACGCAATATCAAGTTCATGTAGGGACAATCGATCATGTCTTGTGGTTCAACATGCCTAACCTAGATGCCAAGAATTGGAATCGCTTTTCATCCAATGCCTTAGTAAATAAGTCAGCAAGTTGAAGATCTGTGTGAACAAAATGCATTTCGATTGTACCTTGTTCCACATGTTCCTTGATAAAGTGATATCTAATGTCTATATGTTTTGTGCGTGAATGATGTACTGGGTTACTTGTTATAGCTATAGCACTTTTAGAGTCACTAAAAATTGGAATACGATTTAATGTTATGCCAAAATCTCGCAGCTGGGTTCTCATCCACAAAATTTGTGAGCAGCAACTCGCAGCAGCGACATATTCTGCCTCTGCTGTCGAAGTTGAGACACAATTTTGCTTTCGAGATGACCAGCTTACGAGTTTACCCCCGAGAAATTGAGCGCCTCCAGAAGTGCTCTTTCTGTCCAGCTTGCATCCGCGTAATCAGCGTAGGTGTATCCTACGAGTTCGAAGCTTGACTCCATCGGGTACCATAGACCTAGATTTGGTGTTCCCTAGAGGTATTTGAAAATTCTCCTGACAGCGAGTATGGGAGACTCCTTTGGATCAGCTTGAAAGCGAGCACAGAGACACGTGGCGAACATGATGTCAGGCCAACTGGACGTAAGATAGAGCAGGGATCCTATCATGCCTCGATAAATCGTCTGGTTAACAGATTTTCCTGAAGAATCTGCATCAAGATTGCATGAGGTAGTCATGGGAGTGGTGGCAACATTTGAGTTGTCCAAGTTGTACTTCTTGAGTATGTCGTGAATGTACTTGGATTGACTGATGAAGATTCCATAGTGAAGTTGCTTAACCGGAAGGCCTAAGAAAAAACTTAGTTCGCCCATCATGCTCATTTCAAATTTCTGCTTCATTTGATCCCCAAAGTTCCTGCACATTCTTGAGTCCGTCGACCCGAATATGATGTCGTCGACATAAATCTGCACTAACATAATGTCTGAGCCGTCCTTCTTGATAAAGAGAGTCGTATCGATCTTCCCTTTGTGAAACCAGAGGAAATGAGAAAATCGAGAGGACCTAGTACCAGGCTCTGGGAGCTTGTTTAAGTCCATAGAGAGCTTTATCGAGTCTGTAGACGTGGTCTGTGAGTTGTTCGTTTACAAAACCTTCAGGTTGAGATACAAAGACTTCTTCTTTTAGTATTCCGTTGAGGAATGCAGTTTTGACATCCATCAGGTAGACTGGAGATAATCTCGGTATCAGTTGGGGATTCACTGTCGTCATCAAGGTGAAGATTTTCCATCGTTGGAGAGGAATTGTCATTGCTAGTCTCTGCAGGATCATTATTTCCTGGTGCTGCAGAAGTTGTTGGAGCAGTGGGTGGCGTCGGCTTAGAAAGAGATCCTCGAATAAGAGATCGAGTTCCATGTCGCTCAAAGTGTTTGATTTTGAAGTTTCGCCCACTGAGGAGGTGCTTGGTTGATCCTTTGTCAACTCTCGTAGAAGTCCTGGTTCTGGACTGATTTGTACAGAAACTACTCGGTCTACTTCATCAAACGTTACATTAATGCTTTCCATAACAGATCTTTTCTCCATGAGGTATACTCGATAGGCTTTTGATGTTGTCGAGTATCCCACCAGTATCCCTTCGAATGCTTTTGGGTCAAGTTTGCCTCTATCTTCACGATCATTTGCTACGTAGCACTTGCACCCAAAGACTCTCAGGAACGAGACGTCTGGCACTCTGCGATTTATCAACTCGTAGGGAGTCCTATTGAATCCCTTGTGAAGGGAGCCACGATTTTGTGTGAAGCAGGCTGTGTTCATTGCTTCGGCCCACAAGAAGTGAGGTAGTCCAGAGTGAATGAGGAGTGTACGGGTTGCTTCAACTAAGGTTCTGTTCTTGCGTTCAACTACCCCGTTTTGTTGAGGTGTTTTTGCCGCTGCGAACTGTTGGATGATTCCAAGTGATGCATAAAAGTCACTGAGTTTTCTGTTCTTGAATTCTGTCCCATTGTCAGTTCTGATGATTTGTACACTTAGTTGGTAGAGGTTTTGAGCGGTTTTGATAAACTCAATGATTAGACCTGGAGTTTCGTCCTTGGTTCTCAGAAATTTGATCCATGTGTAGCGTGAGAAATCATCCACAATAACCAACACATATTTTCGCCCATTGATGGTCTGAGTACGCATGGGTCCACACAGATCCATATGCATGAGTTCGAGAGGTTTGGAAGTTGAGGCTATGTGTTTGGTCCGGTGAGATGCCTTCCTAATCTTTCCCATTTCACATGCCGAGCAAAGATGCTCTTTGTGATATCTGAACGAGGGAAGTCCTTTGACCAAGTTTTCTGATCGCAGTTTGTTAAGGTCTTTGAAGTTGAGATGGGAAAGTCGCTGATGCCTGAGATCGTTCTAATGAAGAGAGGCTCGGAAGATGAGGCACGTCGGTCGGACAGTTTTGAGATTAATGGAGCAGAGATTCGTTTTCCTATAGCCAGTGAGTAGCTCTCTTCCATTGTTATCTGTGACACTACATTTGCTGGTCTCGAAGTTCACCTTGTAGCCTTTGTCACGGAAACGTCCGATGCTGAATAAATTGTAGCTCAGACCTTCGACGTAGGACACCCCTTTGATGGTCAGCCTGTCATGAATGAGATCGCCTGTTCCTAGCATGGATGCTGATTGACCGTTTCCGAAGTAGACTTTTCGGTGAAATCCTTCAGAGAAGTTGCTCAACAGCTCTTTGTTTCCAGTCATGTGTGAGGAGCAACCTGAATCTAAGTAACACACATGACGGACCTGCAAAAAAAATCAAGTAAGTTTAGGTACCCATTTATAGATGGGCCCTTCTTTGATAACAGGTGTAGAAGCTAACTTGTTCGTTGCTAGTTTTAATTCTTTGTTGGATTGTTGGATGATTGGTTTAAGAATCCAAGCATGACGATTTCCTACGGGATGCAATTGGATTTAGGAATCCAAATCTGTTTTTGACTTCGTTTCTTGTTCGGCTTGGTCTTGGATGTGGTGTGTTTCTTTATTTTAGATTTGATAGTATGATTGGACGGCGTGGGGGATATGTCCTTAGAACGAGTGCTATGTGACGTGGAAGCGTTTTTGCTGAAATGACTGTCACGAGGATGGGAAAATACATCATTGTTTACATGACAGTGTTTAGATTTTAGAGCATGAAATAACAGAACACGTTCTGCGACATTACAAGAAGTCACTTTTGGAAATGCGAAAGATTTCGAAACATGAGAAGAAAGGTTTGAGACTGGTCTCTTCTTCTTATCAGGAACTGTTGTCTTCTTTGCTGAGCCAGATCGAACCTTCTTCGCTTTCTCAGATCTCACGCCTTTGTCTGTGGGTACATGTGATACAAAGTTAGTGTGAGATAAATGAATTTTCTTCGTAGTTTTCTTGTATTTATATGTAGAGGACTCTGGAACAGAATGGGATGTGGAGGGTCTGTAAGCGTCAGGAAAGTTTTCAAGAGTATAAATTTTGCTTAACAAAATAGTTCTCTCTTCTTCGTGGGCTTTCTTTTCTGATTCTAGGGAGGCTGTCAACTCACTGATTTTGCGAATGATCTCTGGAATATATATAGATGAACGAGTGAGTTTAGCCGCCTCGTCAGTGCTTTCCTGAGTTTCAGGTCCAAATGGTAAAATATAGTCATCAGAGAGGGGTATCTCTCTCGTTTTATCGCTATTATTGAGTTCTGTGTAGTCATACTCGACTTGGGCCCATTCTTTATGCCTCCTTTTCCGTTCTTCAGATCCAGTCACCTCACTTGATTCTATGAAGGGCCTTAGTTGTTCAAGGCTTAACCCAAAACGCTTAATGTTGTACAGAGAATGTATCTTATCTTTTTTAGGGTTAGTGGAGGGTTCAAATCCCAATCCTTTGCGAGGATCATAGAATTCTACATCTTTAGGTTGGCTAAGAAAGATGGTTCGTTCAGATTGACCACTTTTGGTGTTAATGTCCTCTAACTCTTTGACTTTCTTGTATAGACGAACGCGTTCGTTGGTGATTAGTTCATATTGGGACAATACAATTGCTCGTTCTTCTTCGCTGTCTTTCAAGCTTCTACTCATATCGTTAATTTGTTTTTCCTTGATTTCCATATGCTCTTCTAAAGTCTTTACTTTAGTTTCAGACAAGGTCAAGGATTCATTAAGAATAGCTATCTCTTCCTGTTGTTTGTTTAATAAGGCATAATTTTTGTCAAAATTGCTTTGGAGTTCTGAGTAATCTTTACGATGCATGGAGAGTTCAGTTATACTACGTTCAAGTTTAACGAAATCATTTAGGGATGGAGTGTATACGTCCAGGTTGGATGAAGAGACATCAGTCCTGTCTGACCCGATGGCTGGCTCATCCTCGTCGGAGTCATCCTCAATGCTTTTCACCATGAAGGCCATTTCTTCTTCCTCCTCGTCAGATGTGTCCTCCAGCCATTCCTCTTCCTCAGCAACCAAGACAATCCCCGCCTCCTTGCGCTGTGAGAGCTGAAATTTTTTCTTGTAGTATTCAGTGTTTTTCTTCTTAGGTCTGAAGCATTCAGAAGCAAAGTGACCCGGCTTGCCACAGTTGAAGCACTTCTTGACTACTTTAGATTTCTTAGTTTCAGCCTCGTCAGGGGCAACAAACTTCTGTTTCCCACTCGAGGTTCGTTGTTTGTTGAAGGAAGAAGATGATTTCTTGGCGCTCATCTTATTGATCGTCTCTGAAATCATAGCCAGTTTCTTTCTGATTGATTCGAGTTCGTCCACAGATTCTTGGTCAGATTCGCCGTTGTCAGAGGTGTCAGATTGTACGACCTGCTTTCCTTTAGAAATTCTCGAGCTCATGTTGCTTGACTTAGAAGTCACGAGTGCAATTGGTTCCATGTCGACATTTGTTGTCCCTTCGTTCTTCATTTCTTTGGCATACTGCGAGTATTGTGAGAGATTATCGTGTAGGGAGTGAATATCTATAGCGTCCAGATCTTTGTTCTGTTGCTTAACCAGAACTGCAATCCGTCCCCACTTAGGTTGAAGTGTGGAAAGGAACTTGATGTTGTGTTCGAGATTGGAGCGTTGGATGTTGATTTTTCTCATCCATTGATGATAGTCAGGAAACGAAGGTAAACATCTCGAAGTTCCTCCCCTTCCTTAGCTTTGAAGGAATCATAGGCAGTGCGAATGCTGGACTTCTTAGATAGGTTGCTAACTTCTGTCCCAACCATCATTTTGCAGACTTCATCCCCAATTTCTTTTGCAGTGACCATTGCATCGACTTGCTTGTAGACATCATTTGGTAGAGCCTGAAGTACATAGTGTCGGGCAAGCTTGTCTGCTCTGGCTCGTGCTCTCTCAGCATCGTTGTATCGACTAGGGTCCTTAGGAGTTCTCCTCTCTGGAATTGCAGGAACTGCCTCGGGTTGAGCAGGGATGATGGTCCAAAATTGAGCAGGTCCTTCAAAAATGGAGGAAAGCATGTCGTTTGCGAGGTCTGCATCCTTGATTTCTATGAAATTGATGAATCGTTGCTTCCATATGCCGTACTCTCCCCATCTTAGTAGTGGTGCACGGTTGTCAGATCCAATAGCAAGACTGTCCATGATTGTGTTTGGTAATGATCGTTAACGCGCGATATATTTGCGAAATGAAACGCTTTAGTTTTGAATGAGATATAGTCAAGTTTGAATGATTTCGAGTGTCGAGTCTAAGTAGGTAAATTCTCTTAATGAGTTTTGTCGCAATTTAAAAATTTGATGAATATTGTGTACTGCTTGAGGATCAGACGATTGGAGTATGTGAGATTAAAATTTTGGTCTACCCAATTTGAATGCTTGATCGATTCTAATTTTATATCGATTGGTCGTTGAGAATCGGGCAATTGAAATTGAATTTTGTGTTCTAGAATTGGGCGAAGGTGTGAATCGCGCAGTATAGATCCCAAAGGCTAAATTCGAGCGACAGTATGTGAATCGGGAGAAACAGCTTAGATAAGGAAAGTTTCGATCGAAAGAAGAATTTCGATTTCGATTGGAATAAATCGTTTCGATTGTCTAAGATTGAAATTGGTTAATTGGATGATTGAGTTTCGGGCGAAATAGATTAGGCTTTCGACGAGAATTGTATCGATTGAAACTGTGAAATTGGGTACTGTAGCCTTTCGAGCGAGATGGATTGAGCTTTCGCCGAGAATTGTATCGATCGAAACGTAGCAATTGGGTACTGTAGCGTTTCGGGCGAGATGGATTGGGCTTTCGCCGAGAGTTGTATCGATCGAAACTGTGAAATTAACGAAAAATTGCCCCGAAACTCTAATCGATCGACTTATCGGGCGATATCGATTGGACTTTCGCCGAGAAATATATCGGCGAAACTGTGAAATTGGCGAGAAATTGCCCGAAACTCAAATCAATCGAAGCTTCTCATAGTGGGTTTCGGTCGAAACCTTCAAACTCAAAGGTACTGTTCTATCGGTTACTGATGAACAGTTCAGTAAAACCCAGATTTTCAGACTCGTTTTTGCTCAAATCCTACTCAAACTTGACTGAAATCGACGTGAAAGTGCATAAATGTACTCAATATCAGTTTTCTAACGTCTTAGGGGTAAGAAATCACTGAAAACGATTTAAAAACACCTACAAACAGGAAAAAAAATCGAAAATGAGTTTCAAGCAAAAAACTTCTTCAAATCACGTCGGAAGCAAAACTGGATTCAAATGAAGATATTGATCCGCGTTAGGCTCTGATACCACTTGTTGGCCCTTTTATTACCAAACAAGGATCAAAAGAAAGGTTTCAATGAGAAAAACGTGAAGAACACCTTGAGTGCATGTTAGTGTGTGTTTATCTAAGGAAAAGTACAAGGTGGCTTACCTTTTGAATTCTTTTGATAAACCCTAATTAGGGTAAGTGGGGCTTTATATACCACAAGTATTTGGTATATTAAAGCCCAATACAAAACTATGACTTAATATCATAAGTCACCCCAAACTACTACAACCCACTAAATAGACATATTAACCCAAGATTACATAAAATTAAAGGATGCTACTAAATATTCCTAACAACTTTCCCAATCGAAAAAATAATCTCTAGGACGCCTTGCAAGATTTAAAATTCCGACAGCGTTAAATACGAAAAAGACTCGATTATTGACTAATAAACTCGGACGCCGGTCTATTAAAATCAAATCGTTTAACGCGATAATATAACTTACACTTACCGAAGGTAGAGAAGTTGAATATTATTTGCTACTTATTAAAAGGAACAAACAATAACTGATTTGTTGTTTTAATTTGCTATTGATTTTCCTAGATCTAATAAACATTGGCCACTGCTTATTTAACCTAAGCTCATCAATATATTAACTCCCGGTTAAACGAATACTTACGCTTTCACGAGTAAGCTCGCTTAATCACACAGTTTTAACAAAACTAGGTTTCGAATAATCCTTCGACTATAGAGAATTTAGCCGCTAAACATACTACGAAAACGCATATGAAATTAATTAATTCTAATGACATATCGAAATAGACAGAAATGAACTTACGATCGTATGAATTGCGATTTGCTGTCTTCCTCGAAAAGACTCAGACCGTATACGTTTTCCACCGAGATCAAAGATAACAAAACAACTTTTTCGATGCTTTACACGTTCTGCAATATGCTTAAGACTTGTATCACAAATTATGTATAATTTAAAAAGATAATGCCAAACAACAAACAATAGTCTGTAAATGAAAAGAACGAAATTCTCTCAACTAAACTATGACTAGTTTCTATAATCCGGCCCTTACCTCTCGATCCTCTCTTTTCACTCTATAATATAAAATAAAACATAAAGATGAAATAGGACAGTCATAGTAGCAATACTGATAAAGAAACTGCACTATTCTCTTCTGCTCTCTCACATCATCTATCCCTGTAACGACCCTCACTTTTTAATAAATATTTTGGCAGATTTTCGCAACGTATGTCGCGGAAGACCCGTCTACTTAAAAACATCTATAAAAAAAACATAATATATTACATCACAGACATCTCGCAAAATCATATTTTACAATATACGCACAACTTGCACATGTCTTATCATACAGAGACCGTAGGCTATTATTTTTATTCTACAAAGACTATCGACCCAAAACACAACAATACCCTAACGTCACTCCACAGGTAGCATCCATGTACCGCCCTGCTCAAAAGTCCGTAGAATCACCGTCAACAGCCCGCCAAATCGCGACGCGTATCAACGTAGGACTCGTATGTACCTACAACACGTAACTGAGCTCCTTGCCCAGTAGATGAAATATGCATGTATGCAAGGTGCGCTCAACCCCATTCCCAAAGCACCTCACAAATGCACGCTCAACTTGTCTCTACTCATCTCAACACTAACACGTCTCAACACCCCACACTACTCGACACTAAGTACATTTCTAATATCCCACTCAGGTCTCGTTAGAATAGGTTCCCACTCAGGTCACGTTAGAATGGAATATTCTATTCAGGTCTCGTTAGAGTGGGTGGCTACTCAGGTCTCGTTAGAGCAGCATATCCCGCTCAGGTCTCGTTAGAGCGGGTAAGCTACTCAGATCTCGTTAGAGTTGCCGTATACTCGAAATGTTCTATAATGTCGCAACACATCCCGTCACTCGACACCTCATACGCTCGGGCGGCCAACTCAGGTCACGTTAGAGTTAGCTTTCACCCAACACTCGGGCGACCAACTCAGGTCTCGTTAGAGTGGCACTCACCCAAATGTTCCCCTCTACCCAACGTAATAACCTACACCTCCCATCGACATCCCAAACGTTACCGTTCCGCACGGTACTCAACTCCCTTGCACTGACATGGTATGTAAGTGCGGTGCAAATCATAGATATACATAATAACATGCAGAATATTTAATACATATAAATCACGTAAATTATTAAACCACATAATCATACAAGCACATAATTATCACATATAATTCACACAATCGTTTACGTGTCGTAGGTGAGTTTCACCTACCTTCCCTCCGTATCATTCGAGCTTATATTCTACACCTGAGGTTGTTGCATCTGTCGGAAATTTTTATAACATGTTCTTCATTCACATATAAAATACGGAAATTCGATGTTTGCGACATAAACTTCTAAATTACATTAAAAATGCTAGGAACATCGGATTGAGTCGTTTCCAGCGGCTATAGAGCTGAGAGGATTAGATTTCAATAGAAACAAACTTCAATATCATCGGAGCAGTTTAAAAAAGTGAAAAAGAGAAGTACGGGTACAGCTGAATCAGAAATTGTCCAGCGGCAGAAACTTTAAAAATTCGTAACAAATCACACGGACATCCGATCGATCTTATTCAAGTGGATATGGAAACCTGACGCGCTTAGCTTTCAATAGGAATAGTTTCGAAGGAATCAAAGCACAATAACTAGGTCAAATGTTCTAAAAAAAATAAAAACTGCGCACAGATCCGATTATTAGACAGTCCTGAACTTGCATCAGAAAGTCAAAGCCTCATAATCGATCCTAGAAATATCGGATCCACCTGATTCAAGTGGCTATTAAAAGCAAGAAATTAGCTTTCAAATGAAATAAGATTCGAATGAATCGGAGCACAATAACTTGGTCAACTTCGTTTAAAACTAAAGCTGCGCACGGATTTAAAACAGAAACTATAGACAGAATTTGTGTTTCGTGCTGTCACTTTAGAAATTCATAGAAAATCAAAAACGGATCCGATCGGGTCGATTCAAACTGATCTGGAAAGTCCAAGAAGTTAGCTTTCAAGAGAATTTAGTTTCAACGAAATCCGAATACAATAGCTAGGTGAAAATCGTTTTGACCTGAGGTTGCGCGAACTACACTATCAAGAACCCGATCATAAAAACGAAATAGAAGCAGCTTAGCATGTTAATTACCTCAAAAGAACTCAACTGAGACAAGAACACAGCACAAAATCAAGCTTTGGGAGTTTCATCGTTGCTTAATCTTGCTGACTTCCCCTCCCCTCTCTCCTTTCTTACGTTACTTATGGTGGAAAGAACAAATGAATGGATATGTATAGAATAGAAATGAAACTCCTAAAATTATGATATGGGATGGGATATTTTTTCCTTTCATACTTTAATATTGCTCAAATGATGGTTTTCATGTCAATTAACATATATGAGAGAGATTCTCAAATATGTTGAGTTATATGATAACGACGAGCAAGTGGAGTAGGTGTTCTTTTCCCCTTATGCCTACGTAAGTTTTATAGAATTAGAGTAACTTTCCATCCTTGACCTTTGCATATAATATGAATTATTTTCCTCACGTCACTTTCATATGATATAGGATGAAACGTTATCATTTGCTTAATGTATGATATATTAAATATACATGATCATGATGTTTTTATAATCATGTTGATTAGGCATGATCGTAAAGGACGAATTTTCATATGCTCTTATCCCTTCTTCATTAACTAATCCTCATTGGATTATTATATTTATATATAAAGAACTAGGCAATGATATGAGAGGTGACAACTACTAACAACCACTAACATTGCTTTCTTTAATATCTAATGAAATTCGTCCCTTTTATATCTACACTTAGCTTTTCAAAACTTGTTTAGTAAATGAACTTTCGTTTGGTGTCTACATATTTAATTATTACCTAATCTTGGTCCCATTCTAAACGAAACTCGTTATTGTCATTATTCCTCGTTAGCTTATTACATGATTGTCCTTATTTAATTAACTTGTATTATGTCGTCATTCTTTTTGGTTTCCTCTATTGAAAGTTTAATTTGTGAATTAATAAGTGACAAATTAGTAGATAACCTACTACGTATATTCCCTTAACCAAATTTCCTTTCATAACTATTTGTATTTTGGACCACATAAAATTTTTGGGCTAATATTATGAATTTGGGCTTTTGGCCCATGATATCTAATTTACTTCCATTAATTAATTTAATGTAATTTATTATTTTAAGCTTCTATAATTTATATTTTCCACCCTAAATTTTAGATTAATATTTCAAGACCTCTAAGTTAAAGATTTACTCTGCTAGATTACATCAAAACATCGTATTAAATTTTACGGGTATTACAATCGCTTACGCCGATCACTCTATTTTATTTCTTACCCTCTCAAAATCTGCTCTATCGCTAAATCTCTGCCTTCCTCTCTATTTTCTCGTTTGACAACAGCTCGGTATTTATAAATGTGCTGTGATTTCTTCTTTTTTTCTTTCCCACTCGACATGGAGCTGAAATCCCGTTCTTTGGACACCAAATTCAGAAATCGCGTAGCTCCTTTTATCTTTGTCTGTTTGAATCTTGCTGTGTTTGTATAAAGTTCCCCCGTCTCTCTCCTCTGTTCTTTTCTTGTCTTTGGTTTGAACGACAATTAGTTCCCTTTATAGAGTAAAGCTCAACGAAGATATATTGTGTCTTAAATCACGCTGGGATGTCAAACTCATCTTCTTTCAACGACAGCTAAATCAGTTGAGCAGCCAAGAAAGACATGGGTTTGTCATCTCCTTTGAGTATTTGTAGATCGTGTTTATTTTTCAGCCGTTGATAGCTTCCTTGTCTATTCATTTATTATCTTTAATAGGGCTAATCTGATTGGGCCGATTGAAGCTTATACGGGCCTAATGAAGTCCATTTCGTCCAGGAAGGTTCACGCACGCACCCACTTGATCTGTTTGCTTGAGTCATTTTTTTTGTCTATTTTGCTCTTAAGTTGTAAGACATGTAATAGAATAACCGTGTATGATTGTACAAATATAGAACAAAAAACGTACTTTTACGGGGTATAAAATATTGTGAATTGTTATGTCAAATTCCCCCACACTTACGCAATGCTTGTCCTCAAGCGTTCACTAAAGATTGAAAATGCGAATATTCTGATCAAGAGTTTACCGACATATATTACTTCGCCCTAGAGATAGCAATTATTCACAACAATTAGCACAAGACGATCATATCGATTTTCAATGATATCAGTAAAGCCTGAACGAGCAAAAATCAACAACTCTCACATGGATTCTCTCAATGCGCTCAAAGTGTTTACGGAAATATGTGTATACGCTCAAATCAACACTAGGAAACGATATTACCATAAGCTTGCTAACATATCACATTGTATTCACATACGACTTAAGTGTACAAATCAAGAAGGTCTTTATTTGGGTTGTAATGGGGCTAGGGATTTAGGTAGGATAGTTTGGGGAAAGTAGGCTAAAATTTTCGAACCAAATGAATAATAATCGCTAAGTCCCACAACTATCGCACGACTATTTCTCAATACAGATAAACAGACTAGCGCCGCATATTTTTTTATGATTTTTTTTCTTCATTCTTTTTTTTTCGACTATATATTTTTTTTCCGACCCTTCTTTTTTCGGTAAACATTTCAGATTATTTTTTTTCTTTTTCTTTTTTTTTTCAGCTATAACAATAGAAATACTAATAACAAGAATCTAGACGCATTCTCAATCTAATCAATCTCGAGGTCGTGGAATCTACGCAATTAATAATTCATCTAATCCAATAATGGGTTGAAAAGAAATCCAAAAGGATAGATATGGGTAAATAAAGTGGCTAAAATTCGACAAGAAAAATAAGGCCCAGGCTCAAGTTGGCTCACTAAGCGGTATATTGAAGATAGGGTCAATGTGAGGCCAATGGCTTAATCCTAAGTGCCTTAATCACTTTTGTACACAAAAATTCGCCAATGATATCAACATGTATAATAGAGCAAGTTCTAGAATATTCGAAACATACGTCACGCTCTCGTAAAAAACTGAGTATAAAGATAAATACTCTTTTTTTCTTTAAAGGCTCAAATCTCACATATTTAAGTAGGATTTGTGTCGACTCTTGCGCATTCGGTCTTTAAATCAATTGAAGCAGAATAATCATCCTAATACCAAATCACTATTCCTAATTATTTCTCTCATGTTCTAGTAAGTGCATATCGGTTTGCTCTAGACAAGAATTATTCTCATCAACTATCACGAAAATCTTCCCCACACCTAAACTGTGCATTGTCCTCAATGTCGAATTCTAATGAAAATAATCTAAAGATTCCCCCCCTAATTTTCATTTTAATAATTAAGAGTCTATGTGAAGGAAGTAATAACAGTGCTAATGAAAATAAAACTTCCCTGATAGTGATGGAGTCGTAGAGAACTTCTGAGCGAGAGGATATTTGTTCCCGAGCCTAGTGAGATCTTGTAGCATATGTAGCCGAGAGTCAAACCTGTTTAATCATATGTAAAACATAGATAGAACGAAAATATTGCAATAACCAAATAAAATAGGATAATTTTTGGTTGCCTCCCAATTAGCGCTTTTCTTTAACGTCTTTGGCTAGACGTAGTCTCCGTTCTTCAAATTCATTCATAAATGGATGGGCTCATCTTTAAGGAAAGCCGTAAAATTATTCTCAAAATAAGGTTAAGCCTATGACCGTTAACCTTGAAACATTTATCAGAAGACATGCTCTCAATTTCGATAACGCCATTTGGAAATATATTTTTAACAATGTACGGTTCCATCTAGCGAGATTTGAGTTTATCTGGCATGAATTTCAACCTCGAATTGTAAAGGAAAACTTTTTGGCCTACCATGAATTCTCTTTTATGCAAGAGTTTGTCGTGAAAATGCCTGGTGTGTTCCTTGTAGATTCTCGCGTTGTCGTATGCTTCGAGGCGAATCTCTTCAAGCTCCTGTAGTTGAAATTTCCGTTCCTCACCAGCTTTTATGGCTTCCATGTTGCACTGTTTAACTGCCCAAAAAGCACGATGTTCAATTTCAATAGGTAAATGACACATCTTACCGAAAACTAGGCGATATGGCGACATCCCAGTTGGTGTTTTAAAAGCAGTGCGATATGCCCAAAGTGCGTCATCTAGCCGGTCCAGTCCTTACGATTCGGGTTTACAGTTTTTCTCAAAAATATTTTTGACCTCCCTATTTGAAACTTCAGCTTGTCCGTTTGATTGTGGGTGATAAGTAGTGGCTAATCGATGGTGAACTCCGTATTTGCGCATGAGCGCTTCCACCGTGCGATTGCAAAAGTGCGTGCCCTGGTCGCTTATAATTGCGCGGGGAACTCCAAACCTACTAAAGATTTTTGTTCTAAGAAATCTTACAACAACTTTAGAAACGTTAGTTCGGGTAGCCTTTACTTCTACCCGCTTCGACACATAATCAACGGCAAGCAAAATATAAAGAAAGACAAACGAGCTTGGAAAAGGTCCCATAAAATCCATTCCCATACATCGAAATTTCACAAACCAAAGTACGATTTTGTGGCATCTCATCTCTAAAAGAAATTGTACCCGTTCTTTGAAAATTAGGACAACTCCTGCAAAATAATTAAGCATATTTAAAAATAGTTTCCCAATAAAATCCGCAGTCTAACATTTTTTCTAGCAGGTCGCTTAGGTCCAAAGTGTCCTCCATATGCATACAGTAGCTCGGACTAATCCCTCTGTCGGATATCTTCCACGCTAACGCCTTCTTGTGCGCTCGTAATACGTCCAAAAGCTGATTTTTCTGCCCGTCGTCGAGGCTCGAAGAAATAATGACTGGAAGCCTCTCGTTGCTGCCAAGAAAGGCGTACTCGAGGTGGTTGGGCAGTGGCTTCAATTCTAGGACTCGCGGCGGGTAATCTGCTCGCCGACCAGTGACAGACTGGTCGCGTCAAAAACGGCCAAAAATAAAATTTATCACCTTATTCACTAAATACTAGTATAGCGAAAGTAGGTCTCCACAGGGAAAATGGTTGATTTATTTCTAATTTCAAACTCGATCGATAATAATATAAATAATAATAATAATAATACTAATAATAATATCAAGGGGGGTTTGATGATAAAGTTTTTAGCGCAATAGTGACCGAAAAAGAAAAATATCGAAACTAATTATAATAAAATAATAGTCGAAGGGATTATTGTCCACCTAGATTTATTTAACTGATCATCGATTTAATAAAATATTATGTCAGCGCAAGCATAATCGGTTATAGTTATCGACGAACGCCTAATAACCAATCTTTTCTTACTTTCTTGGTAATTAAGAGACGCTCTCCCTAATCGAAAAATAATCTCCGGGATGCCTTGCAAGATTTAAAATTCCGACAGCGTTAAATACGAAAAAGAACCGATTATTGACTAATAAACTCGAACGCCGGTTTATTAAAATCAAATCGTTTAACGCGATAATATAACTTACACTAACCGAAGGTAGAGAAGTTGAATATTATTTGCTACTTATTAAAACGAACAAACAATTACGGATTTGTTGTTTTAATTTGCTACTGATTTTCCTAGATCTAATAAACATTGGCCACTGCTTATTTAACATAAGCTCATCGATATAATTAACTCCTGGTTAAACGAATACTTACGCTTTCACGAGTAAGCTTGCTTAATTTTACAGTTTTAACAAAACTAGGTTTCGAATAATCCTTCGACTATAGAGAATTTAGCCGCTAAACATACTAACGAAAACGCAACTGAAATTAATTAATTCTAATGACATATCGAAATAGACAGAAATGAACTTATGACCGTACGAATTGTGACTTGTTGTCTTCCTCGAAAAGACTAAGACCGTATACATTTTCCACCGAAAATCAAAGATAACAAAATTTAGATGCTTTCCACGTTCTGCAATGTGCTTAAGTCTTGTATCATAAATTATGTATAATTTAAAAAGATAATGCCAAACAACAAACAACAGTCTTTAAATGAAAAGAACGACAGCTCACAGATTCTCTCGACTAAACTATGAGTAGTTTATATAATTCTTTTTCGGTCCTTACCTCTTGATCCTCTCTTTTCACTCTATAATATAAAATAAAACATAAAGATGAAATCGGACAGTCATAGTAGCAATACTGATAAAGAAACAGCACTATTCTCTTCTGCTCTCTCAAATCATCTATCCGTTACGCCGATCTCTCTATTTTATTTCTTACTCTCTCAAAATTTGCTCTGTCACTGAATCTTTATAACACCTCGCGGGTATTTTAACGATCTATCGGCTAATTGGAGACTCATCCTAGTGGGCCATGATTCTCCTAATTCTAAGCGCTTAAACATGGAATACGACATTAAGTTAATACTAGCGCCTAAATCAACTAACGCACGCTCAATTACTAAATCGCCTATAAGACAGTAAAACTTCCTGGGTCCTTAAACTTCATTGGACATGCTCTATTCGTGTATTTTTTAATTCGTTGCCATGTATGATTTGAAGTTAGAATAGTTTGACGTGAAGATAACGTTCTTACATGGCGATTTAGAGAAACAGATTTATTTGAAGCAATATGAGGCTTCATTGCTCAAAATTCGGCACCCTATGGCGCTAGGTCGATTTTCAACATCTAAATTCGACCTAGCGCCCTTCGGCTTCTCCCGAGGGCTCAAGATACTTCAATGAGCCTCAGGAGACCACATCTAATCCGAACTTTTCAGATTCGAATTTAATACAAATTTATTCGAATTAATAATTTCATTCCGAAATAGTTCGAACAAAGCGGCAGCCGACAGTGTTTCGACTATTTGGTGACCGAAACGATTTCCGATCGATACCAAATTTTCCAAATTGATTCTACACTTCCCGATGATCGTAACGAAGGGTCTTTCGAATCATTCCGATGTCATTTGTTATTTTCCGCAAAATCAAATCAGTGGTTCAAAATTATCAATTCGACTAAAGCGGCAGTCTGCCGTCTTTTGACAGTTTGACAACCGAAATGATTTTAGATCAATACCAAATTTTCCAGATTGATTCTACACTTCCCAACGATCGTAACGCGAGGGGTCTTTTGAAACATTCCGATATCATTTGGTATTTTTCGTAAAATCAAATCAGTAGGGTTCGAAACATACAGTCGATGAACGTGATTTCACCTCGGATGGACGTCGCAGCGCCTCGTCTGGTTCCGGGGGCCTCCGGGCTAGATTATCACGCAGGTATGTCCTTGATCGAACCTCCGAGACTGCTCTCGATGGCTAGGCGCAGCTCGGTTCGGGCGTCGGGCTTCGTGGAACGATCCCGTGGCTTTAATATTGTGGTTTAAGAAGTACCAAGTACACACTTTCTAATTCTCTAGTTTTGGTTGATGAGAGCAAAATGACCAAGTGCTTTGCATTAGAGAAAACTCACGTTACTTTTCTCATTTATATTCACAAGAAGCAAGTTCCCTCTTTAACTCTCTTATGCATATGTTATTTCTATTTCCATGCTTGTAGTAAAATCCCACTAAGGATGTTTATTATTTTTTATTTAACACTTGTCATGCTCTCAAAGTATGACTCATATGCCACCTCCACCAATGTGGCATGAAATGGAATTGACACATGTCCAAGACCAAGTCAACATGCATACTTTCAATTAAGCCCATGAGGTTTCTAAATTCTCAATTTAGTCCCTCAATTTTAAGTAATAAAATAATTAAATCCAATCTAATTATTTTAATTACAATCGAGCCTCATTTAGTTAATTAATTAAACACTTAAGACAATCTCAAGTCCTAATTATTCCCGTGACCGTCACCGAAACTTAACTAAATCGTCGACACCTCGTATCAACTATGCCACTACCTCAACGAATCTCATTCGTTAGGTTCTAGAGAAAAGCCCGCCGTTTTCGTTCAAGTTCATTACCATTTTTAAGCGCGACTCTCTAGGTCCGTATCAACTGGCACGGGAGGAATCCACGAGTCCCGGTATTCGCCTAGCCAATCCCACAGTACCAGACAGATCCCAGTTGAGAACGAATTTTGATCAATCGAAATTCGGGCGAACCGACTATAGTGTATACATTTAAATACATCTTACGCCTTTCACTTGCGTCCCGGTTAGGTGAGAGCCATGTAAATGTCAAAACCCAACTCTATGTTATAATTGAGACACAACCGATTATTTAAACTCTGCTCCGTATCTAATACGAGCGAGCTTTCCAAGCTTCGGCCGAAGGCTTTAATCGTCGTACTCCAATTACCTCATAGGACGTTAACCTATACGAATATAGGCAGTGAATCCCGATAGCATTCAAAGCCCGGCAATCACCTCCGTAAAGTCAGTTGCGTTTCGTCGCTGGCGCGTGTCCCATTTCCGAACACTTGCGGACCTAGCCGACTAGCGACAAACCCAAATCGCAAAAGCAAATCCGTCAGTGACCTTATCGGTCTGAGGCTGCTATAGCCATTCGTTCAATCATTGACAACATCCTAGTCATGTGATCGAGACGAATACGAGCCGAATGTCCGAATACGCGATCTCTCCGATCACCGATATCTCCATCACGACCCACAACCTCTCAGGTAATCGGTGACACTACCGATACTATGTGGTCGTCAATGAATAAGTCATATTCGGATATCTAGTCACCCACCTAGAATCCTTAGACTTACGGACTTTTATTTAATGCTGAGATTAAGGACCGTCCGGTGTCTCCTCCCTCGTCCCCATGAGAATCAGACGTCCAACTCAAACATTTGGGTGTTATTTATTTATCGCACCGCCAGATGCCAAGCAGACTTTAAATTCGATAAATAAATAATAATGCCTTTATTATAATGAAAATAATATTCATTACTTTATTTTAACAGTATATACAATAAGACTATCTATCGACCTATACATCATTGTGTGCCCTATACTATTCCTAGTCCCCGTATGGCATTCTGAGGTCACACTCCCTAACAGCCTCCCATTTGCACTCGAATGCCAGGTGCTGCATCTAATGCCAGTCACAATGGTATCGTAGCCCCATCTTGTCCAGATGTTGTTCCATAACTGCCTGGGACAAGGGCTTCGTGAGTGGGTCCGCCATGTTTTCCGCGGTGGCGATTTTCTGCACGGCGACCATCCCGTTTTAAACGAACTCACGTAGTACGTGATATTTTCTCTCAATATGTTTGGACTTGCTATGAGATTGTGGTTCCTTCGCCTGCGCGATTGCACCGCTATTATCGCACCAAAGTGTAAGCAGTCTGTCCGCAACTGGCACCACATTAAGTTCTTCCAAGAACTTTTTCATCCAAACTGCTTCTTTAGCTGCCTCTGAGGCTGCTATGTATTCTGCCTCACACATGGAATCGGCAGTTGTGCTTTGCTTGGAGCTTCTCCAAGACACTGCCCCACCGTTGAGCACGAATACAAAACCTGAAGTAGATTTTCGGTCATCCACGTCCGACTGGAAGTCCGAATCGGTGTAACCTTCTACTACTAGTCCCGCTCCTCCATAGACCAACGTTAAGTCTTTAGTCCGTCTAAGGTACTTAAAGATATTCTTAACGGCTGTCCAGTGTCCTTCACCTGGGTTTGCCTGAAACCGACTAACCACGCTCACAGCGTAGGCAATGTCCGGTCGTGTACACAACATTGCGTACATCAGACTACCCACTGCAGATGCATAGGGTATCCCACTCATCTGTCGTCGGTCTTCCTCACTTTGAGGTGACATTAATTTCGACAAATGGACCCCATGTAGCATAGGTAAGAACCCTCTCTTAGAGTCATCCATTCTGAATTTCTTCAAGATTTTCTCTAAGTAAAGGGCCTGAGATAAGCCGATCGTTTTGTTCGCTCGATCCCTGAATAAGCGAATACCGAGTATATACGTCGCTTCTCCCAGATCTTTCATGGAGAATTCGATTGAAAGCCATGCTTTCACCGAAGAGAGCATCCCGATGTTGTTTCCTATCAAAAGGATATCATCCACGTACAATACAAGGAACGACACCATACTCCCACTGGACTTTCTGTAGACACATGGTTCATCTACGCTTTTCTCGAATCCGAAGTTTCGAACTGCTTCATCGAAATGTAGGTTCCAGCTGCGAGAGGCCTGTTTCAGTCCATAAATGGACCGATTCAGTTTGCACACTTTGTGAGCATCTGCATGCGACTCAAAACCTTTTGGCTGCTCCGTATAGATCTCCTCCTTGAGGAATCCATTAAGGAATGCCGTTTTGACATCAATCTGCCAAATCTCGTAATCATAGTGCGTGGCTATTGAGAGCATTATGCGGATAGACTTGATCATGGCTACAGGCGAAAAAGTCTCCTCATAGTCGACTCCTTCTTTTTGGTTATAGCCCTTGGCAACCAACCTGGCCTTGTACGTCTCAACTTGTCCGTCAGATCCAATCTTTCTCTTGTATATCCATTTACAACCAATTGGTCTAAAACCACTCGGTAGGTCTACAAGAGTCCAGACTTTGTTGGAGTACATTGAGTCCATCTCAGCCCGCATAGCCTCAATCCATCTCGTTGAGTCAACATCGGATATAGCTTGATCGAAAGTAGCGGGATCTTCTCTTAGATTCGTTAGGTTCTAGAGAAAAGCCCACCGTTTTCGTTCAAGTTCATTACCATTTATAAGCGCGACTCTCTAGGTCCGTCTCAACTGGCACGGGAGGAATTCGCGAGTCCCGGTATTCGCCTAGCCAATCCCGCGGTACCGGACAGATCCCAGTTGAGAACAAATTTGATCCAATCGAAATTCGAGCGAACCGACTATAGTGTATACATTTAAATACATCTTACGCCTTTCACTTGCTTCCCGGTTAGGTGAGAGCCATGTAAATGTCAAACTCACTAACCCAACTCTATGTTATAGTTGAGCACAACCGATTATTTAAACTCTGCTCCGTATCTAATACGAGCGAGCTTTCCAAGCTTCGGCCGAAGGTGTTAGGTCCTACGATTAACAACTCTATGATCCTAGGCATGAATTCTAAGTAATTCGATGACAACGATTGACATTAGGATTCGATCAAAGAACTCAAATGAAGAACAAGAGAGAGAATTCGAGTAGAGTGAGAAAGTTACTGTTGTTTCTCTCTCTAGAAATTGAATTGCAAGCCTTTCGGATCAATTTCCAAAACTTTCTCTATTGATTGCGATTGATTACACAGTATTTATACCAAACACACTTGGTATAAATATCTATCTAGTCCTAATCTACGGACTAATACAAATAAAGCCCCTAATTACAAGGACAACTAATGAAATCAAAGCACAATTAGAATTAATCTTCTACATTATCCCCCTTTGTGCTTGATTGCGTCTCAGCGTTGTTTGTCCTTGTCGGGCGTAGTACGATCTGTGCAAGCCCAGCACATGCTCAAAGTTCCTGAGAGTGTTCCTCGGCTCGAGTCGCTCCTCGATATCTTCTAATAGTTCCATTAGGAGTGGCTGTTCTCTCACGAACCTATGGATCCTCAGCATCGTATCTCGATTGATTTCTTCCAACCTTTGCTCGATGTTTTTCCTGACGACCTTGAGCGTCCCATCGCAAAACTTATGAATCTCAGTCTCCAGCACCAACCTATTCTTCTTGGCTATTGGATTGTGGTAGGTGATGCCTAGGACTAAGCTGATGTGCACGTGATTGTTGGGAAGCCCTTCGATCTCAGGTCCTTTGTTGAGCGGAGCGGTCATGTTAACCTTCTTCATGTTGCTCTCCAGAGCCATCTGAAGGTCGTGTGCGGCGAAGTACTTGACTTGCCGCATCATGAACCGGTAGAGTCCCTCAAGTCCTTATTTCTTGATGAAGCCTTGAGGACCTTTGTACTTCTCAACATACTGCTGATAGAGACGGTATACCTCATCAGCAGGGATGTACGGTAGGTCGCTCTCGCTTAGATCTTCTCGAGTTCTATCTACTCGCTCGATAGTGTAGTGAGGTGTTGGAAGTCCTCCTTTTGCACAGTATACGCTGAGTAGTTGGCATATTGGGGAGAGACTCTTATAGTAGCTCTTGACTTGTTCTTTAGTCATCCCCAGCCTTACATTAGGTCCAAGCTTGGTCAGCATCCAAAGGTATGTCATCCTCTTCTACTGATCCCAGTGAGAGATCCCTCTCAGCTCAAACTCGTTTGGCTTCTTAACTCTCTCCGGTGACCTCCAAATGTTTTCCGGAACTTCTTCGAGGAAGGGGATTTCAATTTGGATGTTCTCCCACGGCATGTCGATCCGAACGGTCCCTGGTGTTAGCCTTGTAGAGGGAGCCGCTTGTTGCGCGACCAACTCCGGTAGCCTTGGGATGTCTTGGTCGTAGTCTTCACCTTCCAGAAGCTCGTCGTCTTCTATGATCACGAGGTCTATGGAGGCTTGTTGTAGGAAATTTCGAACGTGCTGAAGCGTTTTCTTTGATGCTCCTCGGGCATGGAATGGGTCATCCACTGTTCGTCGAAGATATACTTATCTAGAGCCTCATGTGGATTGACACCATGTCCTGAAGGGCCCGGTTGGTCTGGAGCAACCAAGGGAGTAGCTTGAGTAGCTGCTAGGTCTATGAGCATTGCGGCACTTGCTTCTTCTTCCGGAAGCAAGGGGCTTGAGTAGATCGGTGATGTGGGCGGAGGCGTCCTGAGGTGAAAGGTTGGTGGGTCGATGTGGGTTAGAGTGGTGGTGCGGTGCGTGGTGTGGGTAGTTTGGGTGGTTTGTGTAGGTGGGTGGTTTGGGTTTCACCTGCTCCAGCGCTTGTTTCTGTTGCGCCCGAGCCTTGTCCTTTGTAATACCCGGGTCCCGTAAGTAAGCTGGCCAATAAATTTGCATGCATATTATGTGTTTAACTGATTCATATTTTATATCTATATATTATGTGCTTATGTGAAATTAGGACGTAGGCGAATTATGAGATTCGCGGATCGTGAAATAAGAATTTCCACGGGTCAATTTTAAGTGGCGAATTATGAATGTGTGAGACAGACTTCGCGAGTTACAAAAGTTGCGAAGTATTTAGACATGTGAAGTGTTTTTCATGAATTTGGCAAGTTTTATTAATGGAGAAAATTATGAGCATGTGTAGTGGAGTTCGCGAATCACAAGGATTTGTGAAGTGTGGAAGTGCAAAGTGTTTTGACGAATTGAACTTTGAACCTTTGAAGTTAGGAAATATTATAATAGTAAACTAATTATAATTAAGTAGGAAATACAAGTGGGAGACAATACTTTTCAGATTAGGTAAATATCAACGTTGGGGTTTTGTCCTTTGTTGTCTAAAGCACTAATGGAGAAGTAAGATTAATCATTTATTCAATCATAAGAAAAATTAATCTAGAGAGAAGACGGAGAACTCAAACTGTAGAGGTTGAACTTAAGTTTGGAAAGGGGTATAAATTTCTTACCTTAATCTTTAAGTTTTATGTTATGATTTAATATGTTCTAAGTATGAGAAGTTAGATTTTACTCAGGTTTTATACAGATTTTTAATTTAAAGGGTTTAAATTTATTTTGAAGTTTTTAAGATGTTCATCGTGTTCTTGAAAGAAATGGATTTTAATCGAAAGTTTTAAGTTTTTGGGTATTAACAGTGTTTGCGTGATTGTGAAATGAGAGTTCGCAAATTAGTTCGCGAATTGAGAGTTTTGCGGGTTAAATGAATTTTGCGAACTGTGTGTGTGATATTAATTTCGCGAATTGTTAAGAGTTTGCGAATCGTGAGTTTGAAATGGGTTCGCGAAGTTAGAGAGTGCAAACTGATTTTTTTTGCGAACTGAAGATATGCGAATGAGGTTTGTGAATTGAGGTGTGTGAAGTGAATTTTGCGGATGAACAGTAACACTTTGCGAATGAACAGTACTTTTGCGGATGAACAGTAACACTTTGCGAATGAACAGTAACTTTTGCGAATGAACAGTAACTTTTGCGAATTGGGACTATTATTTTGCGAATTGCTTTTGTGAATTAAGTTTTGCGGACTAGTTTAAATTCGCGAACTGTGAGGTGATTAGTTCGCGAATGGTTTTGTGAATTGTTGAGACTTTGCGAATTATGTATACGCAAAGTAGAATTCGCGAATTGTATGTATGGGTTTGCGAATTCATGAGATTTTGCGAACTTAGTTACTGTGGAGAATTTCGCGGGTTCATGTAATGCACTTTGCGAATCAGAACCTACGAATAAAACGTTTTGAGGAAAAATATTTTTATACCATTTAATCAGAAAAATATTCTGGGTCTAATGGGCATAGTCTCTCGTAACGCCCGATCATAATTTGCCTCTCGGTATCTTCAGGGTCAATTTACGGTATAGGCAAACGTTCTTTTTGATGGAATTTCTGAACGAAAATTTACGTAGTCAACTAATATAATATATAAACTGATTTTATGGTCTTTTCGTGGTTAAAGGACGATATTTTAGGAAACTCAACAGACCGGTTAGCGATTAGCTTAAGGACGTCAGGTAAGTGGGAATCTCACCTACAACACATAATTTGTGTTATATGTATTTGTCTTACGTGACTATGTGCTTTGGTGAGAATATATGGTTATGAATTATGACGTGAAATGTTTCGATATGCTTTTGCATGGTAAACATTTATCGCATTTTTATGTGACATGAGCATGTGCATACACGTACGATGTGAGAGTTAGAAGTATGAGTATGCACAGAATAAGATCGTCTGAGAACAAAATATGTTTGACGATATTGGTAATTGATGTCAAGATGTAAAGGAATGATAGCTACTTCTACAAAGGCACCATGACGGGGGTAAAACCGTCGAATGTATGTACCTAAATTATTTAGGTAGCGGACGAGGGTCACCTGGACGAGACACATGGCGTATGCCAGAGTGCCAGGAAAGGCAACCGCAGTAGAAAAAGGATGATCATCAGATAGAGGGGCGACCTGGTGAATGGAAAACTGGAGATAAACCCTAGTTTTGTCCTAGCCAGAGTAGGCCAACTATCGTATTTTTATCCGTATAGGATTCGAGCTCATGTTATGGTGGTGCGCGTAGTAAGTTAGCTATGGGCCTGATAGAAATAAGAAGGAAATGAAAAAAAAATAATAATAAAAGAGATGAGTATGCGAGTATTAGAAAGCACTGGCGCGGATGCCTTTGCTAGTTGACACGTGCATACATGCATATTTCCACTTACTGAGCTTTATAGCTCATCCCATGTTTTTATGTGTTGTAGACGCAGTGAACACGGTACGTGAGCCTGTGAAAGGCGAGGCTGGTCCTTCTGGAACTTCCGGTGACTTTTGAGGGTGGTGTGTACATGGATGCGACCTGTGTGGCGGGTGATATGTTAATTGCGCTGTGTTTGTAAAATATGTTTGTATTATATGTAAAATATTCGAATAATGTTTGTATTGTAAAATAGCAGTGTATGGTTTGCTATGTAAAAAGAAAAATTATATCAGTATTTCGTATGTAATATATTTATATTTCTATTTAGTCACGTAAGTTAGTGTAAGAAAATAGTAGTAGATGGCGGGGCGCCACATCCTTGGCCACTAGTAGATGTCCTTAGCCTCTTCTCCCCCTCATGAGGATCCTGATTGTCAGGGTCATCATGTCGGCGTCTTGAGTGGGAGCTTTGGCCTCGGCAAGTATCAGTAGGTGGCTCAGGATGATCCATCAATCGCCTGTAAGAGACTCTTCTTGAGGCGACCGGATGGAAAGGCCGATCAGTCGGGCGAGTAGGATGTCGTGGAGCTCGGTTATGGGTATGGTGTATGGGTTGATGATGATGGATGAATTGGCTAAAGGGTCGGTGGGTGTGGGTTGTGGAGGTGTGAGGTTGGGCTGTGACGAGGTGCCTTCGGAGACAGGTGCTTTTCCGGTGTCTCTGCAGGATGTCTCTATGGCAGTAAGAACTCTCTCCATTATCTTGTCTTCAATAGATTGAACCGCAGCGGAGAGAGCAGCTTGGAATTGCTCATTCGTCACAAACGGTGGGGACGCCTCCTTGGATGGACCAGGACGACTGATGTCGCCTGTTATCAACCCTTGAGTAGACACCGACTCTTTGGGTTGGCTCACAGTCACTTGAGGTTGCGACTGTACGAGACTTCCACCCAATCCTTGAGTCGAATCTTGGAGATTCGGCTCTATGGGTGTTGTGGCAGGCTCGGGTTGCGCCTGCGAACCAGACACCGGTGGATTCGGTTGCGGCTCAAGATTGAGCGATGAAGTGCCCGCAACACTTGTAGAAGCAGTCATCATAGTGTCTGGTACGGTGGTGACGGCGGGGAAGAGGGACTCCAACTGAATGCTAAGTCTCCTGGGAGTCCTTCTCATTAGACTTATTTCCTCGTCCGACTCCGTGTCAGACGGGGTGGCCGTATGTGGAGTGAGGTCACGTTCAGCGTCCTCATGTGCCTGATCCGTCACCCATGGAAGCGAGTTTGCCCCATTTCAACCTCGAGCTGTGCTACAGGTGGAAGAACCTCCTCAATGGTTTCTTCGAGCACGCCTACATGCACGGGCACTTCCGCTTGAAATTCTTCTGTTGGAGCCTCTTGTTCCAACTCAGCAGCCACAACATCTATCAAGGTGGCATCTGTATCAGGAATCTCTTCGCCCTGAGTTGGTAGCTCCTACTCTAGCTCCTGAGCCACTTCATCAATCAACATGGCTTCAGGGCTGTGGTGTTGTTGCGGTTGGGGAGGGCTCACATGGAAATCTGCTGGGGCCCTCTGATCATTTGTTCCGTTAGATTATGTTCCCGGCAGAATCTCTGATATTCAGCTCCCGCGGGGTCGGCGAGCCGAAGAAGGTTGAGCGGAATCGGCATCAACGGTCGGTCCAAGTCCGTGAGCCGTGGATTATGGAAGAATTTGAGCCTTAGCGGCTGATAGTTTCCTCCAGGAGGCAGCTGAGGGATGTTCTGTGCATGTAACTCCATGAACTCCCTGATGATCACATTGAACCATCGAGCGTAGGGCACGTTCTTCGATCTCCGATTCTCCTTCAGCCGAATCTGTTCAGCAAGATCATTCCAGATCAGCTGCGTGAAATCGTAATTTCTGGAGAATGCGAGTCCATGAAATATCCGCAGTATGTTGCCGTTGCCCTTGTCGAAGCCAGCATGCTTGGGTGATAGACACTTGTTCACGATCCCGAACAGTGTCTTCCAGGGATGAGGGATACCGCTGCTCTGGACCTGAGCTAGCTTGGTGAGCTGCGGTTGATATCCCATCTGCATGAAGTCATGCACCATTTCTGCGTCTGACGGGAGCGGGTCGTAGTTTTCGCTGTATGGCAAGTCCAGAATCATCCCGAACTGGTTCTTGTCCATGTGAATATGCCGCGTCCCGATTATAGTTGTGAAGGAGAATGCTCCATTTGCCACAGTTCCTTGTATGCATCCCCAGAATTGCTGGAGATAGACCATTGGCACAGAGGCGGTGACTGTTAATGCGTGCCAGATGGGGTGGCCTTGCAGGATAGAGACAATGATCTCGTCCGGACACCTAAAGGTGCTCAGATCGAGCTGGAAATTTGTATCATGGACCTTCAGGTCGTATATGTGATTATATAGAGGGTAGCGATCCATCTGAAAAATAAAGAGATATAAAACTTTATTAGTTCATAATTTTGATTTTAGTCGAAAATAGATTAAATTTCATCAAACTATAATATTTGTATCAAGTCATGACATGTTTGATGAATTTTGAGTTGAAAAGGTATAATATGCATATCGGATACTTGATTTTGAAAAAATGTAATGGCATGATTGTAATTTCGAATTAAACATGTAACGCATGAAAAAGAGTTCGAAATTTTTCGCTCGATAAATTGGACTTTCAAATTGATTTCCTATGCATTGATTTCAATTGTAATGACTACGTTTAATTTTGCGATCGAGAAAATTTTATTCGCTAATGTTCGCTACAGTGTAAAAGACTTAGAGAAAAATATTCTAAGTGTTGAAGTTAAAATCGTGAGACTGTAGTCGATCAATTTACGATCGAGAAAAATTCCGCGTAAATTTACGATCGAGAAATTATTTCTCAGGTAAATTTACTATCGAAAATTGTCCTCGATGGAAAAAAAAAATTCGATTTGAAATTTGTCGAGCGGTACTTGATTTTCGATCCTAAGTAAAATTTACGCTGCGATATATTTCTGTCGAGAAATTAGTCAACAAAAGACTAAGTCAATCGTCGAGAAATTTTTCGATCAATTAAATCCTAAGCGGCGAATTTTGCGATCGAAAAATTAGTCGTTTAAAAATTAATTTCTTCTGCTAAAATTTTGCGACCGAAATGAAATTAAATCGAAAATTCAATTTTGCGATAATAAGTTTTACGCTCGATAAAATTTGCATCTAATTTGTCTATTCAGTGCTTAAGTTTTCGCTCACAAAAGTCCTAATTAGATTTCTCGATGGTGAATAATTTTTTTCGGTCAAAATCTTCTATCTTAGCGACTAAATCAGAATTTTATCGATCGAAAACTAATTCGACACAAACAGTATCTTAATTAAATCGGAATTCAATTAAGACTTTTTGCGATCGACAAAGTTCTTCAATGGCTTCAAACATTCAAATACCCAGTTTCACCAAAACTCAAATTACAGTCGAAGATGCAGATTTTCCGAAGATTCAGACTATCAAATTCATAAAGAACATAGAAACCATCGTAAGTGCAGGCATTGATCTCAGATAACACTCATAATCAAGTCTAAATCACTATAAAATAGTATACGGTTTCTCAGTTTTGAAGAACAGTCGAGAATCTAATCTTAAACATGCGAAAAACTACAAAATGCAGATGCTAACAAAGGTAAATCACACGCAGATGTCAAAATAATCTCATTTTTACCTTAAACAGACAATTTGTTGTGGGAAAAACGAAAGATTTTTGCGAAAATGAGACTCTCTGTGAAAATTTTTCGAGAGATAATTTTTTTTGCGATTTAGGGTTGCGTGAGAAAAAGTTTTTCGACTGACAAGAAAGTGAACTTTTATTAACTCGCTGTAAATCAATGTTGGGTTTGCGATATGACCTTTTGCGATTAAATGGATCAGGCCCATTACTATTTGCGCTCGTGAAATTTTTTATTCGAAAATTGCTCTCAATTCAATTTTCTTGATCGCAAATTATCGCGGCTAATCAAAATCGTTCCCAACACTGTTTACGATCGAGAAACTTAAGATCGCAAATTAATTCTTATATCCAGTTTCTCGATAGTAAGTACTTCTAAAATTTTCAGATTGACCCCTATTTCAAATAAAATCACATTGTAATGCTCCCCCTCAGAATTAAAATAAATGCAATTAACTCCCTGGATTTTCTGTGTAGTAACGTCCAGCTCCCCTGGCAGAATAAAAAATATGTACCACTTAGAGAAAAAAACGTTAGAAATAATAGAGTTAATCAACAATTATTTTTGGCATGTTTTCCTTTGAAATATTTGATCTGTGGCAATAGCTCCTTGTCTTGTAGTGTCGACGTCTTACTCCTTTATTTTGTTTGAAGAAATCTGAAATACTTAGAGAAAAACGTCAAAAATATTTTGAGCTAATGCACGATTTTTATATTTGCTCCCCCTCAAATAATGCGCGAGAATTGACTAAACATGCAAGCATATGAAATCAATTCAAGTCATGAGCATATAACACACAATTTTATCCGGTAAGAACATATACATGGTCCGTACAACATGTACTTAAGATATTGTGTGAGGGTAAGAGCATTGAAAAATATCGGATTTAAACAATTCAGTATCAATGCAATCTAAAATTACATTTAGAATGTGCGATAACAAAATAAATTCGCATTTATTCAATTCAACGTAGATGAAACATAACATTTCATATCAGAATGTGCGAAACATACATTTTTTTTGTATGTATATTACTATTATTATAGTATGGGGTCAGATTATTTTGCTTCGATCAATCGTCACACCTAAAATTTTACGAGACATTTGAAAGAAGAAAATGCCGTCGTCGTCAAACTAAAGTCCTAAGTTCATAGACTGGTCCATTTCGACAACTCTCACTAGGTTCGCTCTTGCACTCAATAATTTCTAACTTGGGATTTTTATATTTATATCGCTCAAGTCAACACAAGCAATTTTAAGTCAACTTACCTGTGATCGAGGCATATTTTAATCATTTCATCTAAGCGAGAGACCGTCGATTGGAATCAAAGGGTTGTAAGGGTTATAGTTTGGTTAGGACTTAGAGGGGAAGGAATTTAGAGGAAAGTGAGCTTATCTCTTCGTCATCTTCCATTTCTACGTCCGTCTCCCTTTTTTTTCGGCGTCTTTATTCTTTCAATCTTTTCTCCCTCTTTTTCTTTTAAGAATTATCCCTTTTTATGCTATGCTCAAGCTGGAGCTCCGCTTCTCCACGAGGCTATAGGAGATTATCGTAGGCGAAGTTCTTCTTGGTGGTTCTCGGGCCGATACCGTGCTCCTCTTCTCTTAATCCCTAGAGAGGTTTCAGAGATTATCTTTTTGGAGAAGTTCGCGGTTATAGAATTCGTACCCAAGGTTGCGCTCCTCTTCTCGTTTCCCAATATAAGACCGGATTATCGTTGGAGAAGTTCACTTCGTGGTGCTCCTCTTTCCAGTCGTTCTGACGAGCGTACGAGATTATCGTTGGAGAAGTTCACAGCAGGATCCATGCCACCGTCTAAAAAATAGTCGGAAGGCAGGTTCCTTTGGTCTGATTGCGTGTTGAGCAATGCCTTCTTTTGTCATCATCCTCCTTATTTTCTACCCCTCCTTTTCTCGTTTGAACAACCATCCGAAGAGTATATAATACGGTTGAAGGCTAGGAATGGGATTCAAAGGAAGAAAAGGGCATCGGAGAAGGCTCAAAGTGGATGACTTAAGAACTAATGAGAGGAAAAAAAATTTATAAGGTCGAGTGAGGAATAACCTAAGCGCCCTTATCATTTTCCTAACGATCTAATTCTAAGACCAAGGAAGCACAATCTCATCATTCTGAAAATTCTTCTTCCGTCGATATACCTTCTATTCTTAAGAAAATAGAGGATTTAAATTCTACACTAGAAACGGAAAGAAAGAAGTTTGAAGTAGAAAAGAATACACTTCTGACGGAGATATCTAGTCTCAAAGCTGCCGGCTCGAAGTGAGGTAGAGAAGAGATCCAATAATGCTGCGATACAGTGTGACGTCGACCGACTTGCCAGAGGGATCGGCATCCAACTTGCATCTTGGTGACATAGAAGTGCTGAGAGGCTTGCTCTGATCTTGATGGAATTTCTTCAGAATATCCTTGATGTATTTTGTCTGACTAATGAAAATCCCATCTTCGAGTTGCCTGACTTGTAGTCCTAAGAAGAATTGCATCTCTCCCATGTGACTCATCTCGAACTTGCTTTTCATTAGATCTCCAAACTTCGTGCAAAGTCGTGGATTAGTTGATCCGAAGATGATGTCGTCGACATATACTTGAACGACCATCAGATCTTTGTCTTGCCTTTTGATGAAGAGAGTTGTGTCTATCGTTCCTCGTATGAATCCAGACTTCACGAGGAATTCACTCAGGACATCATACTAAGCACGTGGGGCATGTTTTAGTCCATAGAGAGCTTTGTCCAATCGATAGACGTGATCGGGATGTTCTTGATCAACGAAGCCTTCCGGCTGAGCGACGTAGACTTCTTCTTTTAACACGCCATTGAGAAAGGCGGTCTTAACTTCCATTTGATAGACTTTGAAGTCTTTGTGGGCCGCAAACGCCAGGAGAAGACGGATAGCTTCGATTCGAGCAACAAGAGCATATGTCTCGTCGTAGTCGATGCCTTCCTGTTGATTGTATCCCTTCGCAACTAGCCTTGCTTTGTTCCGGATCACTTCACCATCTTCATTCTTCTTGTTTTTGAATACCCATTTGGTTTCGACAATTGTTTTCCCATGCGGACGGGGTACTAAGGTCCACACTTGAAGACGTTCGAATTGATGAAGTTCATCATGCATCGCTATTACCCAATCCGGGTCTTGAAGTGCGTCTACTACCTTGGTAGGCTCATTTTTACTTAAGAAGCAGCTGAAGAGACTGTGTTTACGACGTGTCCTCGCTCCACCCGAAGGATAATTATCTGATCAACCGGGTGACCTCTAGTCCACTTGCGCTCATGAGGCAAGGCTGAAGACGATGCATCAGCCATCTGTGGGTCTAGATTTCCTGTAATCTCTGATTGATCACTTGCATGAGGAAGTTTCAATTCTGCACTTGGAACGATCGTCTCTGATGATTCTTCCTCAATGACCACTGTAGGTTCTTCGTTATTTTGTGGCAATTCTGAATCGGGTGAGGTAGGGACGTGAGAAGCACTTGTACGTCGGTCTCGTAGGGTGGAGGGTCCACTGTAGGTGTAGCAGTGTGTGACCGATATACCGGCTCGAAGAGAGAGTCCAAATCGTCCAATGCAAGTCTCGTTGCTTCTTCTGACGTTGAATTCTGAGTTGTTGCCATCTTCTGTTGGTTTTGTGCTAACACACCGGTGAAAACAGGTTCTGAACTGTTATATTCAGAAGCTATCTGGTTAGGTACGGGTCCTGAACTGGGGTGTGCAGGAGCCATCGGGTTGAGCACGGGTCCTGGACTGAAGTGACCAGAAGCCATATCAGCCACTTCGTGGAAAGTGATGTTGTAGCTTTCGTTGATTGTATGGTTGGACTTGATGTATACTCGGTACGCTTTTGAGGTTGAAGAATACCCGACGAAAGTGGCTTCGAATGCTTTAGGGTCGAACTTAGCATGTTGCTCTCAGTCGTTCGCCACAAAGCACTTGCACCCGAAGACTTTGAAGAATGAAATGTTGGGTACTCGTTTGTTGATAATTTCGTACGGAGTCTTGTCAAAGTGCTTGTGAACCACCGTCCTATTTTGAGTAAAACAGGCGGTATTTACTGCTTCCGCCCAGAGAAAATGTGGAAGTCCAGGGTGGATGAGCATCGTACGCGCGGCTTCCACTAGTGTTCTGTTCTTTCGTTCGACTAGCCCATTCTGTTGAGGAGTCTTGGCGGCTGAAAATTGTTGACTTATCCCAAGTTTCTGGTAAAATTCACTGAGACATCTGTTCTTGAACTCAGTGCCATTTTCTGTTCGAATAACTTGGATAGTCTGCTGCAGCAAATTTTGAGTGGAGTTCACGAAATTGACGATCAAGTCCCCTGTCTCATCTTTTGTTCGGAGAAACCTTGTCCAAGTGTAGCGAGAGTAGTCATCGACTATGACCAGCAGATACTTGCGTCCATTTATGCTCTGTTTCTTCATCGGTCCACAGAGGTCCATATGTAGTAGTTCCAGAGGACGTGAAGTAGAGGCCAGTTGTTTTATATGATGAGATGCTCGCTTCATTTTTCCTAATTGGCACACCGAACAATGATGCTCATTTTGTAAAGTTATAGTTGGAAGACCATGAACCAACTTTTTCGTTGAGAGACGTTGAAGAGCTTTGATGTTGAGATGAGACATGCGTTGATGCCATAAGCTGTTCCTCTTAATTACAATATGAGATATGAGGCAAACAGCTGTCGAGGGCCGCGCGGATGTCAGGTTTATCGTGTATAGAAATGATTTTCGAAGTCCTTGTAGGAGTTCTGTGTCCTGGCTATTCAAAATTCTGCACTGGTCAGCATGAAAGACCACCTGGAACCCTTTATCACAGAGCTGGCCTATGCTGAACAAGTTATGGCGGAGGCCTTCGACGTATGAGACATCTTTTATAGTCGGATTCTTCAGAATGATATCCACAAGTCCTAGAATTGGGGCTGAGTCGTTGTTTCCAAAACTGACTTTTCAATTCAATCGGTCTTGATAGTTGCTCAGCAGCTCTTGATTTCCTGTCATGTGTGTGGAGCAACCAGAGTCGAGGTACCACACATGATGGATCTCTTGTGACGAGGTGGGTGCGTTGTCGTCGTCCGTACGATTGGATGTTTCAACGTCCGATTCATTGTCGAGACGGGCCATGAGGGCTAAATTCTCTTCTTCAGAACTCAACGTGTCCTCGAGCCATAGGTCTTGTTCGGCCATGAGAGCTACTCCAGCTTCCTTCTGTTTAGTCAATTGGAGCTTCCTGGAGTAGTAGTTGGCATCTCTCTTCTTCGGAAGAGTGCATTCTCTGGCAAAGTGACCTGGCTTGCCACAGTTGAAGTATTTGTTAGCCTCTTTTGGGTTCTTGACTTCGGAGCTCTCTGGTGCACGTTCTTTGTTTTTAGAGCTTTTCATCCGAAGTCTGTTGGCTGATGTTGAAGACTTCTTCTTGAAGTACTTCTTGCTCATCATCTTTCCTATCAAGGCCAGCTACTTTCCTAGGGCTTTTACATTTGGCTCAACGTCGGAGTCTGATTCTTCTTCCGACTCTGAAGGTGAAGGAGGCCTAACGATCTTTTCTTTTCTACTTTGAGCTCCTCTTTTCTGAGACTAAGGCAACAGTGTCTTCGTTCTGTTTGCCTTTCTGCTCCTTTTGAATCTCGCGTATATCATCTTCATGTTGTGCGAGATTGTCAAACATGGCATGGATATCCAGCTCCTCTAGATCTTTATTCTGTCGAATTTGAGTGGATATCTTTTTCCATTCCGCGGGCAGGGAAGAGAGAAATCTGATGTTTGTCTCCATGTTGGTCTTCGTGATTTCTATCTTCCTCATCTCATTGAGAAGAGTGAGGAGGTATCTTTGGTAGATCTCATATAACTTTCCTCCGGCTTTGCTTTGAAGGAGTCGTAACCTGTGAGAATGTTCGCCTTTTTGGCCTTTATGCCAACTTCCGTTCTCTGCATCATCCTATGCAGTTCACATTCCTTTAGCCGATGAAAGGCTATCAATCTGTCTATATATGTCGTTGGGGATGCCCTGCATGAGGGTATTCATAGCTACTAGATCAGCCTTAGCTCTAGCCCCTTCCTCGATTGAGTACTCCCTAGGCTCCTTCAGTCGTCTAGATGCGGAAATTTGAGGAGTTACCGATTCGTCACCGGGAACATTCACCCAAAACTGTGCGGGTCCCTCTTCTAGTAATTTCAGCAAATTCTCGGCTTGATCTTTTAAAGCGATGAAATTTAGGAAGCGGCTTCTCCAAACGTTGTATTCGCCACGTAGCAAGATCAGCGGACGATTGTCATTTCCAAGCGTGTATGCATCCATCTTGTTTTGTAGTAGAGTTGTTGAAGGATCTTCGTTAAGTGTCTTGAAGGTTTGAAGATGATGTAATGTGCTTCACACGTGACAAAGTTCGTTAGTAGCGTTTGATTCGTAAAATAGTTCGAGAATTATTTTCGATTCAATCTCTGAAGTTTGATCGAAAATAATTTCGTCGAATTTGAATATAATGCGTACTGTTCTCGTGCAAGAAAGTCTGTCAGCGAAATATTTTTCAAGCGAAATAAATTGCCCAAAATCGTTCGGTCGAGAAAAATTTCGGATTGTGAATTTATTTCGATCGTAAAGAAACAGTACGTTAGTAAGTTTCTCGACAAGTCAAAACAAATCTGTTGACTGGAAAAGTTACTCGCGTGTAAATGACTTTTAGCTTGGTCAAACTTTAAAGGTCTGACCGAAAATGTTTCTGGAGAGAAAGCTTTTACGCATGCAAAGTCAAAATCGGTCTCTCTCGAAAAAGATTTTTGCTGAATAACGCTCGAGAAATGTTTCTAACTAAAATCGTTTCTAGTGCTGACGATTCTAGCGCTGACTTCGTATTCTGACCGAGAAAAAATCTCGCGCCAAGTTTTTCGATCGAGAAATTAATCTGATCGTAAACCTAGCGAGAAAAATTAGAACGATCGAGAAAAATCACAGAATACGATTAACACGTATTCAAGCAAAAACAACGAATTAGACAGTGAAATGTCAGGTAATTGCTCGCAATCATTTACTAACTACGCACGAACAAGCGATTAAACACGTCATGAAGCAAAGTATGTCAAATTTAATCAAGACCAGAACGTGTTCTTCATGTTCTTCGTGAACAGTAAGTCACAGTATCGATTTTATCCAAAAAAGACGAAGTTCAAATCGCTACAGAACTGATCGCAATCATGATCTAACACTTAAACAAGCAAATAAACACCAAATTCAAGTCAATTAAGCACAGAATTGAGCTATTGGATCGAAAAAAGATTTCGCGCCAAACTGTTCTTCGATGAACAGTAATCAGAAATTGATTTTCAATCCAATTCTAACAATTTTCGATTCAAAACAGAACGAATCTGCTCTGATACCAATTGTTAGGTCCTATGATTAACAACTCTATGATCCTAGGCATGAATTCTAAGTAATTCGATGATAATGATTGACATTAAGATTCGATCGAAAACCCCAAATGAAGAACAAGAGAGAGAATTCGAGTACAGTGAGAAAGTTACTATTGTTTCTCTCTCTAGAAATTGAATTGCAAGCCTTTCGGATCAATTTCCGAAACTTTCTCTATTGATTGCGATTGATTACACAGTATTTATACCAAACACATTTGGTATAAATATCTATCTAGTCCTAATCTACGGACTAATACAAATAAAGCCCCTAATTACAAGGACAACTAATGAAATCAAAGCACAATTAGAATTAATCTTCTACAGAAGGCTTTAATCGTCGTACTCCAATTACCTCATAGGACGTTAACCTATACGAATATAGGCAGTGAATCCCGATAGCAGTCAAAGCCCAGCATTCACCTCCGTAAAGTCAGTTGTGTTTCGTCGCTGGCCCGTGTCCCATTTCCGAACACTTGCGGACTTAGCCAACTAGCGACAAACCGAAATCGTGAAAGCAAATCCGTCAATGACCCTATCGGTCTGAGGCTGCTATAGTCATTCGTTCAATCATTGACAACATCCTAGTCATGTGATCGAGACGAATACGAGCCGAATGTCCGAATACGCGATCTCTACGATCACCGATATCTCCATCACGACCCACAACCTCTCAGGTAATTGGTGACACTACCGATACTATGTGGTCGTCAATAAGTCATATTCGGATATCTAGTCACCCACATAGAATCCTTAGACTTACGGACTTTTATTTAATGCTGAGATTAAGGACCGTCCGGTGTCTCCTCCCTCGTGCCCACGAGAATCAGACGTCCCACTCAAACATTCGGGTGTTATTTATTTATCGCACTGTCAGATGCCAAGCAGACTTTAAATTCGATAAATAAATAATGGTGCCTTTATTATAATTAAAATAATATTCACTACTTTATTTTAACAGTATATACAATAAGACTGTCTATCGACCTATACATCATTGTGTGCCCTATACTATTCCTAGTCCTCGTATGGCATTCCGAGGGCACACTCCCTAACAATAGGAGCTGGTAAGTTACACATAACCCATGAAAGTTACTTCAAGAAAGTTTGGAGAGTTTGGCAAGGTGCAAAACCAGTCAGCACTCCTCTCACTAGCCATTTTAGGCTATCGGCTATGCAGTCACCATCGTCAGATGTAGACGAGTATATGGCATGAGTTATGTGTTCGAGTACAGTCTGCGTATTATGTATGCAATGGTTGGCAATGAGGTAAGAGAAAACACATAACATACATGACTATTTCGATATATTTATCCAAATACCACGACCTCTAAAATTTTGAGTTTTAGTTGGCATTTAATATTTTATTACAAACAAGCCAGTTTCTCATATGTAGCAGGTCACGGGGGTAATTAACTTTATTAATTTTTCACATTCGAAGCTCCCTCGGACACGGCAATGATGCAACTCCGCCAAGCCCGTCATTAAGCCTTCTTTGTTTGTTTGCGGAATGTTGCGTATTCAATGGTAGTTTCCTTCTAAACCCTTGCTGTTTTTCGCTAAAGCCCTCGTATTTAGTTACCTCCAAACTCACACCAATGAACTCGAACAGACTAGAACACAAGACGATCACGGGAGCCTCACCTCCCAACTCACTTCTTATTACTTAGAAACGAGGGACCCATATACGGGAGTACAAGCTCGCTTTCGCTCGTACAAATACATGTCGCTCACACTTAAGCTCGTTAACTTGCTACTTACAAACACGGCAAAAGACAATCAACGCTCAATTTAGCCTAAATCGTATGTCCTACTCTAACACTTTAGATTTTTCTCACAAGACTTGCCTTTCTTACAAATGAGAGAACTTTGCTCCATTTATAGGTGTCAGGAACCGAAACCCTATATTATAATTTCATGCATTTACATAAATTCATACATTCATATAAGTTATTTTAAAACAGAGATATAGATAGGATAAGGTATTTAAAAGTATGATAGTTCTAGGTTATCAAGGGGATAAGTAGTGAAGAAGTAAATGTTATGAAGTTGGAATTTTCTAAGTATGTAATTTCTAGGGTTTTCTCAGGTTTTGAGGAACTTTATATATATTAATTGAAGTAATTAAATAAATTAGGGAGTTTGATGATATTCTTGAGATTCTTCAAGTAAAAGGAAATATTTCAACAATATTAAAGGATAACTAAGGATCATTCGAAAACCCTAGGTATAATGTCGAAACTATTGAAATAAGGGTTTCGAAATTTGTTTAAAAAGGGGCTTCGAAATTCTTCAAATTAAGAATTTTGAGATTTTTAATATAAGATATATTGCAAGAACTCGAAATATTTGAATAAGGATATCGAAATCTATGTAGTGAAGACCTCGAAATCTTTTAATCAAAGACTCGATATTACTTAACATTGGAATCTCGAGATTGAGTTCTCCGATATATAACATGCGACAATTTAAATTATTCTTAGTAATAGATATTGAAAACTTAGTCCTAAAGGAAACATTGTAATAATAATAATAATAATAATAATAATAATAATAATAATAATAATAATAATAATACAACATGAATGAGAGGAACTTATGATAAACATGGACAAAGGTGTCGATGTCATTTAACTACTAACATACGAAAACTTAAGATAAGGAGAAAATGAAAACCCATATCAGTCGAGAGAATTCGTGAAGTTAAAAACCGAGAATACAAGAACTAATTCCAAGTTGAGCTCAAGGAAAAGGTATGAATTTATTTTAGCATCTTTAATTATAACTTAACATGATTCAAGTGTTAACATGTCTAGACTTTATATTCATGCTATATATTGAAGACTGAGATTCGAACAGCAATTGAGACTTCAAAGAAATTTTCCAACTTCTTAAGAAATCAATTTATGTCAGATTTGAAGAAATTTTCGTGATTTGACAGAATTAGGGTTTTAGACTTTGTGTAGGGTTAATTCTTGAGATGAGTTCGATACTGAAGTATGCTAAAGATTTACAAATGTTCAAGTCTTTTAAGTATCTTGATTTGATGAATATATGAACAGTAAGAAGTTCGATGGAATTCTATCATGTTCTTAAAAACTCGATGATATAAATTAAACAAATCTCGACATGAATAGGTAAATCTCGATATATGTTTTGAAAGAACTAAGTGAAATCTCGAGATGAATTGTCGTGAGAATGCCGAGATTTAATTTATTTAAATAGATCTTGAGTTATGATAACTCAATTGGATAAAGTGTTTAGTTGTGATGTCGAATAGAATGTCGAGTGTGTTGTTAGGATATAATTTCGAGATATCATAGAAATTTAGAACAAAAATGTCGAAGTCAATTTGGCAGATCTCGAATTAGATCTCGATATCACTTAAAAACCTCGACATGTTATATTTGAAGATTTCGATGTGTTATATTTGAAGACCTCGACATGTTAAATTAAGAAGCCATCGACAAATGAGCTCGAGTTATAAATTCAAGTTATACTAATTCAAGAAGATAGAAGATGCCGAGATGTATTTCATGACACATACTACTAAAATTTCGACATGTATATTGGATTTCGATAAGTAAGGACCTCGAGATTTGTTAATTAAAGACTTCGATATTTCCTCAATTAAAGGTCTCAAGATTATTTAAATTGGTTAATGCCAGTTATAACGGGAGTATCCCAATATATGGACATATAGAAATGGCATGTGATCTACGGATCCTATGAATGACAGTTATATGAACGATGATTATATGATTCGAAATGGCATGGCTACGCTAGTGATGAAAAGGAATGGACTACTGTTTATTTTATTTGTTACTTGTATTAATTAACATGTTGCGATCATACTCTGAATCGTTGGCTTCACAGTTGTTGTAGATAATTAGCAGGCTGCGTAGCAAGCATATCATAAAACATGGATTCAAGGTTGGCCAGCTACGCTCTCCTCCTGTTCCCCTCTGGTTCATCATTAGCATATAGAATAGAAACGGATTTAGACTATCGCATTTTGTGACTCATATGATAGGTATATATATATGTACATTATTGTGGAAGGAACTAGACCAGATGTACGCACCCGTTTTTGTTAAAGGAAATGCTATGGGAATCGCGAAAAATTTTATACGAATATTTTATTGCTGCGTTAAAAAAAGTAATAGGAAACGGGGCGTTACATGTAGTGGTATCAGAGAGCCTAGGCTTTAGGTTCTGTAGACATTTGCATAGTATGTGTCTGTCATGGATTGCCTTTAAACTTCTTTTGCATATATAGGCAAATGTCAATAGGTGAACCGATACCTATAGAACGTGATGAACCAACTATAGAGGGAGGAGGAAGAACGGCCGTACCTGAATCCCATTCATCGCATACTCTTAGACAGTATGAATATGAACACCCCCTGACAACTCCTCGAGAACGAAGATATGATAAGTTAAGAAAGATGGGTGCTGTGGACTTTATGGGTACGACAGATCCCGCGGAAGCGGAAACATGGTTGAAAAGAACGAAAAGGGTGTTTAATATGATGCAATGCACCCCAGAAGAGAGATTCGACTATGCTGTCTCACTCTTACAGGGACATGCATATGAATGGTGGGATACTGTCCCAGATAGTATGACCCAACCTCCAGTACTGACCTGGGAAGATTTCCTGAGAGAATTTAATGATACCTCTATGCCTGAGGTATACAAGGATCAGAAAGAGAAGGAATTTCTGGAATTGAAACAAGGTAACAGGTCCGTAGGCGAGTATGAAGTGCTGTTTAATCAGCTATCCCGTTATGCCTCGCATATGGTTGCTATTGAAAGAAACAAATGTCGAAGATTAGAAGCTGGACTTCGTTATATGATTAGGAATCGCATCACGCCATCAGATATGGAGTCCTATTGGAAATTGAGAGCGGCAGCTATTCGCGCCGAAAGATTAGAAACTGAGACTCGGAATTTTCAAAGTAGTAAACGAAGGTTAGGCGAAGAGTCGTTTAGTGGAAAAATGAAAAGGCCGTATGGTTCGCCGAGACCAATAAGTGTTCAAAGTAGCTCTGGAAGGAGTAACACAGGCGGGCCAAGAACTACCGGACGGGGTACAGAGACTTCTCAACAAATACCAACTTGTGAACACTGTGGAAAGAACCACAGGGGTGTATGTAGATGGCTTACAGGCGAATGTTTCACGTGTGGACAATCAGGGCATATAGCCAGGAATTGCCCAACACTGCGAGTACAACCTACAGTAGACCAATCGAGAGTTAGTGGACCCTCCACAAACCGTGGAAGGGGAAGAGGCCGAGGACCATTTAGTACAGGTTCGGGAAGAGTAGGCTCAGGAGGCCAAGCCTATAGGCCGCCAGCACAAGCAAGGATTTTCACCATGACTCGTGAGGAGGCCAAAGAGGGATCACACGTGATTACGGGTAAATTATCTATATGTGATATTGATGCATATGTTTTATTCGATCCAGGTGCCACTCATTCATTCATTTCATGAGCATTTGCATCATTATTACCTGATAAACCCGAACCCCTAGAGGAGAAATTATATGTCCGACTTCCAACGGGCGAAATAGTTATAGTAAACACCGTATACCCAAAATGCAAAGTTATCAGTAACGGGATAGAAATGCGAGCAACCCTGTTCGTTATTCCTTTAATGGATTTTGACGTAATATTAGGCATGGACTGGTTGTCAAGATACCGGGCGAAACTTGATTGTTTCAAAAAGGAAATTGAATTGACCCCTACGGATCAAACCCATATAATACTTAAGGGAGAAAAGAGCGTACGAACGGCGTATCAGATATCAAGTTTAGAAACTTCTAAGATGATCAGTAAAGGATGCGAAGGGTATATAGCCTACGTTATAGATGCGTAGTTAAGTGGAGTGAAGATAAAAGATATTCCGGTAGTTAGCGAATATCCTGATGTCTTTCCCGAGGAGTTACCGGGATTACCCCCTGACCGAGATACAGAATTTACCATAGAACTTCAACCGGGCAACCGATTTCCATTCCACCATATCGGATGGCTCCTATAGAATTGAATGAATTAAAAGTACACTTGAAGGAGTTATTAGATAAAGGCTATATACGGCCAAGTGTATCGCCTTGGGGAGCGCCTTGTTCTCTTCGTCAAAAAGAAGGATGGAACGCTTAGATTGTGTACTGATTACAGACAGTTAAATAAAGTAACGGTGAAAAATAAATATCTGTTGCCTCGAATTGATGATCTATTTGATCAATTGCAAGGTTCTAGGGTCTTTTCAAAAATCGATCTGAGATCGGGATATCATCAATTGAAGATTGCTGATGGTGATATTCCAAAGACGGCCTTTAGAACAAGATATGGGCATTATGAATTTCTAGTTATGCCCTTTGGGTTGACGAACGCTCCTGCAGTCTTTATGGCATTGATGAATGATGTGTTCCGACCCTATTTAGACCAGTTCGTGATCGTCTTTATTGACGATATATTGATATATTCCAAGTCAAAGAGGAGCACGAGCAACATTTGAAGATTGTACTTCAGACTTTACGGGAAAAGAAGTTATATGCAAAGCTCTCGAAATGTGAATTTTGGTTAGATCAAGTAGTATTTCTGGGGCATGTAGTCTCTGGTAAAGGTATTCAAGTCGATCCCAGTAAAATCGAAGCGGTAATCAAGTGGGAAAGTCCTAAAAATGTAGCAGAAGTTCGTAGTTTTCTGGCATTGGCCGGATATTATCGACGGTTCATCGAAAATTTCTCACTGATAGCAGCCACAATGACGAAGTTACTACGAAAGGAGTTACATTTAAGTGGACTGAGGAATGTCAAAGGAGTTTTGAAGAATTAAAGGAACGACTAACAACAGCCCCTGTACTAACTATTCCATCAGGAACAGATGGGTTTGTAATTTATCATGATGCATCCTATCAAGGGTTGGGGTGCGTCCTAATGCAACACGAAAAAGTAGTAGCGTATGCATCCCGACAGCTAAAGCCCTACGAAACATCTTACCCAACTCACGACTTAGAGTTAGCGGCCGTGGTGTTCGCACTAAAGATATGGCGACATTCTTTATACGGTACAACATTTCAGATATTTACTGACCATAAAAGTCTGAAATATCTGTTGAGCCAGAAAGAATTGAATATGAGACAGAGGCGGTGGATTGAGTTGTTAAAAGACTACGACTGTACTATAGAGTATCATCCTGGAAAGGCCAATGTTGTTGCTGATGCCTTAAGTCGGAAATCGTACGGTATCGTTTCTTACCTATCTACATGTTCTTTATCAAGTTTGATTGATCTCAGGAAGATGAATACAGAGATGAAAGTAGACAATACTGGTGCTATTTGTACCTCAATTATAGCTCGACCTATCATGTTAGATCGAATCAGACAAGTACAGTTTAAAGATGAAAAGATAGCTAAGATTGCAGATAAAGTGAAACAAGGATTGGGGAAGTCTTTCGTGATAGACGAGAATGAGACTTTGACAATAAATGGCCGTATATGTGTTCCTGATATCGATAATCTTCGACAAGAGATAATGGAAGAGGCACATACCGCTCCTTATGCTATGCACCCAGGCAGTACGAAGATGTATCGGACCCTTAAATCTCACTATTGGTGGGCAAGGATGAAAAAGGATGTGGCTGAATATGTGCTGAAATGTTTAACGTGTCAGCAAATCAAAGCTGAACACCAAGCGCCAGTGGGTAAATTACATCCTTTACCCATACCTGTTTGGAAATGGGAACGAATAACGATGGATTTTCTTTATGGACTTCCTCCAACGACTAAGAAAAATGATGCCGTGTGGGTAATTGTTGATAGACTTACAAAATCAGCTCATTTCTTGCCATTTCGATGGGGTTCTACGTTAGTATACTTGGCAAAAAGATACGTCAATGAAATAGTTCGGTTACACGGGGTACCTATTTCTATCGATCTGATCGTGATCCCCGATTTACTTCTAGATTTTGGGGAAGTTTACAGGAAGCGCTCGGAACTAAATTGCATTTTAGTACGGCGTATCATCCACAGACCGATGGTCAGTCAGAAAGAACAATACAGACATTGGAAGATATGCTTCGAGCATGCGTGATCGAGTTCAAAGGCTCATGGGATGATTATATAGCGCTGATGGAATTTTCTTATAATAATCAGTACCATTCGAGTATCGGAATGGCGCCGTACGAAGCTCTGTATGGCCAGAAATGTCGTAACCCAATTTGTTGGGACATGGAAGGAGAAAAAGTATTAGAAGGACCAGACTTGATTCAGGATACGAATTAAAACAGTAAAGAGTCGACTTAAAGCGGCCCAAGATAGACAGAAGAGTTATATAGACCAACATCGACGGGAAATGGAATATGAAGTTGGGGAGAAAGTATTTTTGCGAGTATCTCCTTGGAAAGGTGTGTTGCGATTTGGAAAGAAAGGAAAGTTGAGCCCACGTTACATTGGGCCTTATGAGATACTTGAAAGAATTGGACCGTTAGCATATCGATCGATTAGCACTACCACCTGAACTTTCACAAATACATAATGTTTTTCACGTCAGTATGTTACGGCGATATAGATCAGACCCCACTCATGTTCTACGTGACGAACCGATAAATGTTTCTGAGGATCTTAATTATGTAGAAGAACCGGCAGAAGTCCTGGAATATGCTGACAAGCAGTTACGAAATAAAACAATTCCGATGGTAAAAGTGAGATGGAAGAATCATTCAGCTCGTGAAGCTACGTGGGAAACAATAGAAAGTATAAAGACCCAGTACCCATGGTTATTGACCGAAACAGGTACGAAATTTCGAGGTCGAAATTTTTAAAAGGGGGGAAGAATTGTCAGGAACCGAACCCTATATTATAATTTCATGCATTTACATAAATTCATACATTCATATAAGTTATTTTAAAACAGAGATATAGATAGGATAAGGTATTTAAAAGTATGATAGTTCTAGGTTATCAAGGGGATAAGTAGTGAAGAAGTAAATGTTATGAAGTTGGAATTTTCTAAGTATGGAATTTCTAGGGTTTTCTCAGGTTTTGAGGAACTTTATATATATTAATTGAAGTAATTAAATAAATTAGGGAGTTTGATGATATTCTTGAGATTCTTCAAGTAAAAGGAAATATTTCAACAATATTAAAGGATAACTAAGGATCATTCGAAAACCCTAGGTATAATGTCGAAACTATTGAAATAAGGGTTTCGAAATTTGTTTAAAAGGGGCTTCGAAATTCTTCAAATTAAGAATTTTGAGATTTTTAATATAAGATATATTGCAAGAACTCGAAATATTTGAATAAGGATATCGAAATCTATGTAGTGAAGACCTCGAAATCTTTTAATCAAAGACTCGATATTACTTAACATTGGAATCTCGAGATTGAGTTCTCCGATATATAACATGCGACAATTTAAATTATTCTTAGTAACAGATATTGAAAACTTAGTCCTAAAGGAAACATTGTAATAATAATAACAATAATAATAATAATACAACATGAATGAGAGGAACTTATGATAAACATGGACAAAGGTGTCGATGTCATTTAACAACTAACATACGAAAACTTAAGATACGGAGAAAATGAAAACCCATATCAGTCGAGAGAATTCGTGAAGTTAAAAACCGAGAATACAAGAACTAATTCCAAGTTGAGCTTAAGGAAAAGGTATGAATTTATTTTAGCATCTTTAATTATAACTTAACATGATTCAAGTGTTAACATGTCTAGACTTTATATTCATGCTATATATTGAAGACTGAGATTCGAACAGCAATTGAGACTTCAAAGAAATTTTCCAACTTCTTAAGAAATCAATTTATGTCAGATTTGAAGAAATTTTCGTGATTTGACAGAATTAGGGTTTTAGACTTTATGTAGGGTTCTTGAGATGAGTTCGATACTAAGTATGCTAAAGATTTACAAATGTTCAAGTCTTTTAAGTATCTTGATTTGATGAATATATGAACAGTAAGAAGTTCGATAGAATTCTATCATGTTCTTAAAAATTCGATGATATAAATTAAACAAATCTCGACATGAATAGGTAAATCTCGATATATGTTTTGAAAGAACTAAGTGAAATCTCGAGATGAATTGTCGTGAGAATGCCGAGATTTAATTTATTTAAATAGATCTTGAGTTATGATAACTCAATTGGATAAAGTGTTTACTTGTGATGTCGAATAGAATGTAGAGTGTGTTGTTAAGATATAATTTAGAGATATCATAGAACTTTAGAACAAAAATGTCGAAGTCAATTTGGCAGATCTCGAATTAGATCTCGATATCACTTAAAAACCTCGACATGTTATATTTGAAGATTTCGATGTGTTATATTTGAAGACCTCGACATGTTAAATTAAGAAACCCTCGACAAATGAGCTCGAGTTATAAATTCAAGTTATCCTAATAAATAGGGGGCATCCCTCACTAAACCTAAGATCAAGAGCATTCTGGAACAGGGCTGCTTATTGGGACGGATATGGATATGAGGCTTCGGGAGAAGATGGTTTCATTTCCCGTGGTAAGAGCACAATTACGATATGCTCTTGTAGGCCCATTGGTAGACAAATCCCTCCCAAGCATTGAAAAGCGATGCTTCCAATTCATTGCTGAACCTGGTTGGAAATGCCATAACTTCCCTGGACTTCACCCGGGACTTGACCAAGCCAACATTCTCTTTCCTTTCTCCTTGGACTGAACTTCATACATAAACAAGTCAGGTACACAAATTGCCTTCGAAACAAAGCTTGAACAGAACCTGAGACAAATAGATCTTTTGGACATGTCCCTCGATTCTGCACGTGTTTGGTCATTGATGTATTGAGCCACTAGACATATTAATCACCATCGAATTGAACTTCGCCTTCTCCTTGAAAGTGGATTTTATAAAGACGGATTAGAAACTGAGTCTCGGAATTTTCAAAGTAGTAAACGAAGGTTAGGCGAAGAGTCGTTTAGTGGAAAAATGAAAAAGGCGTATGGTTCGCCGAGACCAATAAGTGTTCAAAGTAGCTCTGGAAGGAGTAACACAGGCGGGCCAAGAACTACCGGACGGGGTACAGAGACTTCTCAACAAATACCAACTTGTGAACACTGTGGAAAGAACCACAGGGGTGTATGTAGATGGCTTACAGGCGAATGTTTCACGTGTGGACAATCAGGGCATATAGCCAGGAATTGCCCAACACTGCGAGTAGAACCTACAGTAGACCAATCGAGAGTTAGTGGACCCTCCACAAACCGTGGAAGGGGAAGAGGCCGAGGACCATTTAGTACAGGTTCGGGAAGAGTAGGCTCAGGAGGCCAAGCCTATAGGCCGCCAGCACAAGCAAGGATTTTCACCATGACTCGTGAGGAGGCCAAAGAGGGATCACACGTGATTACGGGTAAATTATCTATATGTGATATTGATGCATATGTTTTATTCGATCCAGGTGCCACTCATTCATTCATTTCACGAGCATTTGCATCATTATTACCTGATAAACACAAACCCCTAGAGGAGAAATTATATGTTCGACTTTCAACGGGCGAAATAGTTATAGTAAACACCGTATACCCAGAATGCAAAGTTATCAGTAACGGGATAGAAATGCGAGAAACCCTGTTCGTTATTCCTTTAATGGATTTTGACGTAATATTAGTCATGGACTGGTTGTCAAGATACCGGGCGAAACTTGATTGTTTCAAAAAGGAAATTGAATTGACCCCTACGGATCAAACCCATATAATACTTGAGGGAGAAAAGAGCGTACGAACGGCGTATCAGATATCAAGTTTAGAAACTTCTAAGATGATCAGTAAAGGATGCGAAGGGTATATAGCCTACGTTATAGATGCGCAGTTAAGTGGAGTGAAGATAAAAGATATTCCGGTAGTTAGCGAATATCCTGATGTCTTTCCCGAGGAGTTACCGGGATTACCCCCTGACCGAGATACAGAATTTACCATAGAACTTCAACCGGGCACGGCACCGATTTCCATTCCACCGTATCGGATGGCTCCTATAGAATTGAATGAATTAAAAGTACAGTTGAAGGAGTTATTAGATAAAGGCTATATACGGCCAAGTGTATCGCCTTGGGGAGCGCCTGTTCTCTTCGTCAAAAAGAAGGATGGAACGCTTAGATTGTGTATTGATTACAGACAGTTAAATAAAGTAACGGTGAAAAATAAATATCCGTTGCCTCGAATTGTTGATCTATTTGATCAATTGCAAGGTTCTAGGGTCTTTTCAAAAATCGATCTGGGATCGGGATATCATCAATTGAAGATTGCTGATGGTGATATTCCAAAGACGGCCTTTAGAACAAGATATGGGCATTATGAATTTCTAGTTATGCCCTTTGGGTTGACGAACGCTCCTGCAGTCTTTATGGCATTGATGAATGATGTGTTTCGACCCTATTTAGACCAGTTCGTGATCGTCTTTATTGACGATATATTGATATGTTCCAAGTCAAAAGAGGAGCACGAGCAACATTTGAAGATTGTACTTCAGACTTTACGGGAAAAGAAGTTATATGCAAAGCTCTCGAAATGTGAATTTTGGTTAATCAAGTAGTATTTCTGGGGCATGTAGTCTCTGGCAAAGGTATTCAAGTCGATCCCAGTAAAATCGAAGCGGTAATCAAGTGGGAAAGTCCTAAAAATGTAACAGAAGTTCGTAGTTTTCTGGGATTGGCCGGATATTATCGACGGTTCGTCGAAAATTTCTCACGAATAGCAGCCCCAATGACGAAGTTACTACGTAAAGGAGTTACATTTAAGTGGACTGAGGAATGTCAAAGTAGTTTTGAAGAATTAAAGGAACGACTAACAACAGCCCCTGTACTAACTATTCCATCAGGAACAGATGGTTTTGTAATTTATAGTGATGCGTCCTATCAAGGGTTGGGGTGCGTCCTAATGCAACACGGAAAAGTAGTAGCGTATGCATCTCGACAGCTAAAGCCCTACGAAACATCTTACCCAACTCACGACTTAGAGTTAGCGGCCGTGGAATGTTCGCACTAAAGATATGGCGATATTATTTATACGGTACAACATTTCAGATATTTACTGACCATAAAAGTCTGATATATCTGTTGAGCCAGAAAGAATTGAATATGAGACAGAGGCGGTGGATTGAGTTGTTAAAAGACTACGACTGTACTATAGAGTATCATCCTGGAAAGGCCAATGTTGTTGCTGATGCCTTAAGTCGGAAATCGTACGGTATCGTTTCTTACCTATCTACATGTTCTTTATCAAGTTTGATTGATCTCAGGAAGATGAATACAGAGATGAAAGTAGACAATACTGGTGCTATTTGTACCTCAATTATAGCTCGACCTATCATGTTAGATCGAATCAGACAAGTACAGTTTAAAGATGAAAAGATAGCTAAGATTGCAGATAAAGTGAAACAAGGATTGGGGAAGTCTTTCGTGATAGACGAGAATGAGACTTTGACAATAAATGGTCGTATATGTGTTCCTGATATCGATAATCTTCGACAAGAGATAATGGAAGAGGCACATACCGCTCCTTATGCTATGCATCCAGGCAGTACGAAGATGTATCGGACCCTTAAATCTCACTATTGGTGGCCAAGGATGAAAAAGGATGTGGCTGAATATGTGCTGAAATGTTTAACGTGTCAGCAAATCAAAGCTGAACACCAAGCGCCAGTGGGTAAATTACATCCTTTACCCATACCTGTTTGGAGATGGGAACGAATAACGATGGATTTTCTTTATGGACTTCCTCCAACGACTAAGAAAAATGATGCCGTGTGGGTAATTGTCGATAGACTTACAAAATCAGCTCATTTCTTGCCATTTCGATGGGGTTCTACGTTAGTATACTTGGCTGAAAGATACGTCAACGAAATAGTTCGATTACACGGGGTACCTATTTCTATCTGATCGTGATCCCCGATTTACTTCTAGATTTTGGGGCAGTTTACAGGAAGCGCTCGGAACTAAATTGCATTTTAGTACGGCATTTCATCCACAGACCGATGGTCAGTCAGAAAGAACAATACAGACATTGGAAGATATGCTTCGAGCATGCGTGATCGAGTTCAAAGGCTCATGGGATGATTATATAGCGCTGATGGAATTTTCTTATAATAATCAGTACCATTCGAGTATCGGAATGGCACCGTACGAAGCTCTGTATGGCCGGAAATGTCGTAACCCAATTTGTTGGGACATGGAAGGAAAAAAAGTATTAGAAGGACCAGACTTGATTCAGGATACGAATTAAAACAGTAAAGAGTCGACTTAAAGCGGCCCAAGATAGACAGAAGAGTTATATAGACCAACATCGACGGGAAATGGAATATGAAGTTGGGGAGAAAGTATTTTTGCGAGTATCTCCTTGAAAAGGTGTGTTGCGATTTGGAAAGAAAGGAAAGTTGAGCCCACGTTACATTGGGCCTTATGAGATACTTGAAAGAATTGGACCGTTAGCATATCGATCGATTAGCACTACCACCTGAACTTTCACAAATACATAATGTTTTTCACGTCAGTATGTTACGGCGATATAGATCAGACCCCACTCATGTTCTACGTGACGAACCGATAAATGTTTCTGAGGATCTTAATTATGTAGAAGAACCGGCAGAAGTCCTGGAATATGCTGACAAGCAGTTACGAAATAAAACAATTCCGATGGTAAAAGTGAGATGGAAGAATCATTCAGCTCGTGAAGCTACGTGGGAAACAATAGAAAGTATAACGACCCAGTGCCCATGGTTATTGACCGAAACAGGTACGAAATTTCGAGGTCGAAATTTTTAAAAGGGGGGAAGAATTGTCAGGAACCGAAACCCTATATTATAATTTCATGCATTTACATAAATTCATACATTCATTTAAGTTATTTTAAAACAGAGATATAGATAGGATAAGGTATTTAAAAGTATGATAGTTCTAGGTTATCAAGGGGATAAGTAGTGAAGAACTAAATGTTATGAAGTTGGAATTTTCTAAGTGTGGAATTTCTAGGGTTTTCTCAGGTTTTGAGGAACTTTATATATATTAATTGAAGTAATTAAATAAATTAGGGAGTTTGATGATATTCTTGAGATTCTTCAAGTAAAAGGAAATATTTCAACAATATTAAAGGATAACTAAGGATCATTCGAAAACCCTAGGTATAATGTCGAAACTATTGAAATAAGGGTTTCGAAATTTGTTTAAAAAGGGGCTTCGAAATTCTTCAAATTAAGAATTTCGAGATTTTTAATATAAGATATATTGCAAGAACTCGAAATATTTGAATAAGGATATCGAAATCTATGTAGTGAAGACCTCGAAATCTTTTAATCAAATACTCGATATTACTTCACATTGGAATCTCGAGATTGAGTTCTCCGATATATAACATGCGACAATTTAAATTATTCTTAGTAATTGATATTGAAAACTTAGTCCTAAGGAAACATTGTAATAATAATAATAATAATAATAATAATAATAATAATAATAATACAACATGAATGAGAGGAACTTATGATAAACATGGACAAAGGTGTCGATATCATTTAACTACTAACATACGAAAACTTAAGATACGGAGAAAATGAAAACCCATATCAGTCGAGAGAATTCGTGAAGTTAAAAACCGAGAATACAAGAACTAATTCCAAGTTGAGCTTAAGGAAAAGGTATGAATTTATTTTAGCATCTTTAATTATAACTTAACATGATTCAAGTGTTAACATGTCTAGACTTTATATTCATGCTATATATTGAAGACTGAGATTCGAACAGCAATTGAGACTTCAAAGAAATTTTCCAACTTCTTAAGAAATCAATTTATGTCAGATTTGAAGAAATTTTCGTGATTTGACAGAATTAGGGTTTTAGACTTTATGTAGGGTTAATTCTTGAGATGAGTTCGATACTGAAGTATGCTAAAGATTTACAAATGTTCAAGTCTTTTAAGTATCTTGATTTAATGAATATATGAACAGTAAGAAGTTCGATGGAATTCTATCATGTTCTTAAAAATTCGATGATATAAATTAAACAAATCTCGACATGAATAGGTAAATCTCGATATATGTTTTGAAAGAACTAAGTGAAATCTCGAGATGAATTGTCGTGAGAATGCCGAGATTTAATTTATTTAAATAGATCTTGAGTTATGATAACTCAATTGGATAAAGTGTTTAGTTGTGATGTCGAATAGAATGTCGAGTGTGTTGTTAAGATATAATTTCGAGATATCATAGAAATTTAGAACAAAAATGTCGAAGTCAATTTGGTAGATCTCGAATTAGATCTCGATATCACTTAAAAACCTCGACATGTTATATTTGAAGATTTCGATGTGTTATATTTGAAGACCTCGACATGTTAAATTAAGAAACCCTCGACAAATGAACTCGAGTTATAAATTCAAGTTATACTAATTCAAAAGATAGAAGATGTCGAGATGTATTTCATGACACATACTACTAAAATTTCGACATGTATATTGGATTTCGATAAGTAAGGACCTCGAGATTTGTTAATTAAAGACTTCGATATTTCCTCAATTAAAGGTCTCAAGATTATTTAAATTGGTTAATGCGATATTATATATATGTAGAATTAGGGTTTTCAACACAATAAGGAATTTTAATATCACATAAAATATTCAATATTTAGGGTTTTAATATAAAATAAGTTAGGGTTTCCGGTAAAGGCTACAGATAAGGAACGATCATGCATAATAATAAAGCATGCATATCACATACACATATCATTATAGGAATTTCATATTTACGGATAAAATAATTGTATAGGTTAGGAGTCCGATAAGGGCAAGGACAAGGTCGCTTAAGCGAGCGGAGAAAATAGGCGAAACTTGTGAGTATGATTTGCAACATGTACCTTATGTGCCTTATGTGTTTACATGCTTTATATGGATTAATTGACTAATATGTGCTTTATATGTTATTTACGGATCGATGTGAATTACGTGACCGTGAAGTGCTTTTATATGATATATATGTGCTATGTACGAATTTACGTGAACTATGTGACTATAAAGTGCCTTTATATGATTTATGTGTTATATAAAGTATTTCATATAGCAATTGCATACATATAAATGAAAGGAGAAACCGTTATGACTGCTAAGACTACGGATAGTACGATACGGATGCTACGGCATACTTCCCTTCAAATCGGGGGATGATAGTTACTTCCCTTCAAATCGGGGGATGACAGAGTCCTGTACAGGCACATACAGATATTTACAGTATTGACAGAGTCCCATGCATGGGCGCCGACTGGGCTTACAGAATACGAGTCTAGCTAGTCTATAACGGGAGTATCCCAATATATGGACATATAGAAATGGCATGTGATCTACGGATCCTATGAATGACCGTTATATGAACGATGATTATATGATTCGAAATGGCATGGTTACGCTAGTGATGAAAAGGAATGGACTACTGTTTATTTTATTTGTTACTTGTATTAATTAACATGTTGCGATCATACTCTGAATCGTTGTCTTCACAGTTGTTGTAGATAATTAGCAGGCTGCGTAGAAAGCATATCATAAAACATGGATTCAAGGTTGGCCAGCTACGCTCTCCTCCTGTTCCCCTCTGGTTCATCATTAGCATATAGAATAGAAACGGATTTAGACTATCGCATTTTGTGACTCATATGATAGGTATATATATATGTACATTATTGTGGAAGGAACTAGACCAGATGTACGCACCCGTTTTTGTTAAAGGAAATGCTATGGGAATCGCGAAAAATTTTATACGAATATTTTATTGCTGCGTAAAAAAAAGTAATAGGAAACGGGGCGTTACAATAGGACTCGGTCAAGGCACCTCAAAGGTCTTGCCTTATTTTATCGCCTAAAATTGCCCAATCGCAGTCTGGCATAGAAGGGAAGTGGCACGCATCCTCTGGCCTGCTGGGCTGCCTCTAATAATGGTCTGGCCAAAAAGTATCTTTTGCGAGGTTCAAGGTGACCTTCCAGCTTCTTGGCCAGTAGCTGTTCCGAACAGCAATGATTGCTGTTGGGAAACGATGTCTAGCCAGCTGCCTCTATGCCAAGCACGCGTTTCATGTCTCGTGCCAACTCCGTGCCTCGCACTGAGTGTCCAGGTCCGAGCCCCAGAGTGTCATGATCCATTTGACGTAGTCGGCCCTCGTGTCCGACTAAGCTCCGGCGGAGGTCATATTTCGTCTCACGTCCTAAGTAGCTCCGGCTTCGCCGTCACCGGCCGATCAAGCTCCCGCCATTGTCGACCTGCGGTCAAAGGTCAACATTTATCAACTTTGTAACAAAGAGATGCGTTCACTTTCAAAGATTGGAAATTAATAGATAAATTATCTTTAGATTATTAATGATAACGATTATCCAATTCACGTGTTCACTTTGCAAGATATGGATTGAGTTAATTTCAGTACTATTTGTCAAATTCCTAAAGTACCCTTTAATTCATCAATCCGTAGTTTACAAAAAAACTTATTCTTATGTATATAAAAAATATAAGATATGCATATCAATTTGATCGTCATGAAATAATGAATAAATTTGTGTTGTTTATTTATTTTATCATATAAATCACATGAAATAATGATGATTTTATGATTTAGTAGAATATGGGTATTTTAGCCCTTTCGTATATTTAGTGATTAGATTAATTATACAGACCTAACCCACTGGATGAGTTAAACCGGGCTTGTGTGATAATAGTAGCGGGCCGATTATTTGTTGGGGGCTTTAATCATTGATTTTTATTTATAGTGAACGGTATTACATTGGATAACTTATTTTTATCTTGGCTTATCCATGAAACTAAACACAGCCGATGAAATGAACCCTTTACAAAGATAAAAAAATGGTCGACTACAATTATATTTATTTACCTACCAGTAATTACCCGTGCAATGCACGGAGTTAATTATATATAAATATTAACTATATATAGTAGTTTGTTACTAACAATTAAGCTAAGATAAATGGGTATTTTAATTAGTAAGCTAACATAATGAGTACTTTTTTTTAATATTATATTTATTTTTATTGTAATTATTATTGTGGACATGTGTCAACACCACAACAAAACTACATTTAAATGTATATATAGGATTATGACGCTAATACAGTTTAATGCGACGTCCAGTAAACGATCTATCTATACGAGTTTCGAATATGCTACGAAAGAGCTGAGCAGTTTAGGAACTTAGCTCAAATAAGTCCTGGGGATGGCGAACTATTCTCTATCCCAACTGATATGATTTCGTAGAAGTGACCTTATCATTTTTAACAAAATAAATTTAATAATAAACATTATATTTGTATTTTCAAGACTTGATTAGTTGGGAGTAGAGCTGTCAAAACGGGCTGGAGGGGCCAATCGGCTCATAGCCCGCCCCGCCTACAGGCGGGTAGCGGGCCTGGCGGGCTTAGCGTTATTAAAAATATAAAAATAAGAAAAAATTTAATAAAAATTAGGAAAAAATAAAAAAAAATGAAGAATTTGAGTTGGAAAATATATCTAATCTAATTAACTTCTTTAATTACTTTATTTATGTTACTTAAGTAAAAACCAACAAAAAACATAAAGATCAATATAATTTATTTATATATCTATTATTTAATATAATTATATATTTTTCTATTTTTAGGCATGCCGGCCCACCAGGCCTGCCCCGCCAAAGCCCGGGGCCTGCGTGGGCTTGCCCGCCCAGACCCACTCCCTGACGAGCCTAAAAATTTACAGCTCATCTGCCACTTTGGCGGGGCGGGTGGGCCCGCGGTCCCATTGGACAGCTCTAGTTGGGGAGCAAGGACAGACAAATGATTTTATGACTTGTAGTTACTTAGGCGGCTCTCAATCCGTACCAGATTAACTTGATTATTATGTTGTAACAAAACTTGAGAAGAGGATGTTGTAGTATGTATTAACGAATATACTTTTTAAGTGGCATTTATCAATAACTAGCTAGACTTAACTTGATAACATTTTTTTTCAACATAAAAATAGGGACTTGAGGATAACACAAGTAAAAAATCATGGATATTCCCCCGTTACTCATGTTACTTGATCTGCTTACATGTTCAACCTCTTCCTTAACCCTCTAAGCATATTCTCGTTACACCCTACTATATATAAACAAGTGCCACAGTCCCATTGAAACGCATAAAGATTCAGTATCGAAGGGTCCTTAATTAACAGAAAAACATGATGTTTGGTTTGCCAAGAACAACTATGACGTTTCTGTATGTATTGGCTGCCTTGGCCTCTGCAGTTCTCAATCGTACAGTTCCGTGCAGTGCTGGGGTAACGAGCAACTTCGTTAGGAGCGCCGAGAAGGCAATGGATATGCCCTTTGATAGTGATGTCTTCACAGTGCCTAGTGGTTACAATGCGCCTCAACAGGTTAGTGATCTTCTATGAATTCTTGATTCCATAATATTCATTTACATATTCATAATAATCCTTGTATCGTTTGCTTTTCGGGGGTTTATTTAATAGGTACATATAACTCAAGGAGACCATATAGGCACTGCTATGATTGTATCGTGGACCACCGTAGACGAGCCCGGCTTGGACACGGTCGTCTTCTGGGCTGAAAACGACGGTGATCATAACAAGAAGTCCGCACAAGGGTTCGTGACTCAGTACGAATATTATAACTACACTTCTAGTTACATTCATCACTGCACCATAAGGAACTTGAAGGTATAATTTATATCCACATATATAAATTCACATGTATAAGGGTTAATTACTTCCGTCGTCCTGTAATTTAAGGGATGACATTATAAGGACAACAAATTTAGGGTGTGGTGTTATACTAAGAATAACTTTCAAAAGTAAGCAACTTTGAGATAAAACTCACCCCCTAAATTCGTCCGAACACTATATTATACTCCGGAACTCTAAAACTTTGGGCAAAATTAAGGGCTCCGGCATATAACAACCATAAATTGCTTAATTTTAGTTATTGTACGTGTGACACCTAAGTTTGTTGTCCCTGCCAAACCACCCCCTTAGGAAGATGAAAAATAATTAAGCCTTTATATTGTGTATGAATTATTTCAGAATTTACGTGTGAATAACATTTCATTATTCATCACACAGTACGATACAAAGTACTATTACACGGTTGGCATCGGCCACACGGAGAGGACGTTCTGGTTCACAACGCCTCCGCCCGTCGGCCCGGATGTTCCGTACACTTTCGGGCTTATAGGTATACATATATATGTACATATATATATATATGTATATTGTGTGTGTTTGTCTGTGTCACGCATGAGTTTTCTCTAATCATTGTAATCTTTAACATCTCGGCGGGTTTATAGAGCATGTATGATTTTATGACGTAATATAATAGGTGATCTCGGACAAACGTACGACTCCAACATAACACTCGAGCACTACGAAAGAAACCCTCATAAGGGACATGCGCTTTTGTTCCTCGGAGACTTGTCTTATGCGGACACCTATCCCTTCCACGATAATAATCGATGGGATACGTGGGGAAGGTTTATCGAGAGGAGCGCCGCTTATCAGTCGTGGATTTGGACCGCCGGAAACCACGAGATGGATTACAATTATGACATCGTGAGTTGTTTTCGGTTTTCACAAAGAATTCTATTGCAATGACCAATTAATGTTAGGAAAAATAGTCTATATTTTTGTGTTGAGATTTCTATTTCTATCCCATATCAGATAAATCAGGTCCTGACTCACTTAAGATAACAAGACACCTATCGCCAATTGGTTTTAAGATGATGCCCTCAATTTCTAATAATTTGATATTAATACTGACTCGATGATATGATTTATTTCTTGACGTGCAGGGCGAGACAAAAGTCTTCAAGCCATACTCGAACCGTTTTCGCGTCCCTTACAAAGCGTCCAACAGTACGAGGCCATTTTGGTACTCCATCAAGAGAGGTCCCGCCCATATCATAGTTTTGTCTTCATATTCGGCGTATGGTAAGAGATCATATAAATCATGATGCTCGTATTTTAGACTTTTATCGGCTCCACAATTGCGCTTTCTTAATTTGTTTCGTATTTCGTAAGGAAAATACACTCCTCAGTATGAGTGGCTCCTACGGGAGCTTCCAAGGGTAGACAGGACACAGACGCCGTGGCTCATGGTGCTCGTACATTCTCCGTGGTACAACAGCAACAACTACCATTACATGGAAGGAGAAACAATGAGGGTCATGTACGAGGATTGGCTCATCGAGCACAAAGTCGACGTTGTCTTCGCCGGACATGTTCATGCATACGAACGCACGGTATTTTACTATATATTACACTACATCACTCCTAAATTGTTTCCTATTTTTATTTCAATTCTTCGATTCATTTGTTGATTTTACGAAATTTTATAGGAACGAGTATCTAATGTAGCTTACAATATCGTGAATCGAGCGTGCTCGCCTGTGAAGGATTTGTCGGCGCCGGTCTACATAACTATCGGAGACGGCGGAAACATCGAGGGCTTAGCAACCAAGTATGAGCTTTTACATAATTTTAAAAATTGATAATCGTTGTGTTATAATATGACCGCTACGCCTAAAAGCTAGCATCATATTTTAGTTTATATATTATATTTCCAAAACTCTCATCACGCCTAAGTTAATTTAATTCTTTTCTAGTCTTGTGTGCATTGCATGGCCTCTTAACCAGACCTCTCATATTAGATGACTATTTCGTTTGAAAGCTTCGTTTTTACTTGAATTTGTATCATACTTTACTTTTATATATTATCTTTTCGAGATCAGTTAGATTTTTTAATCGAGAGAACGATAGAGATGACTAATTAATTTTTTGGTTTTATTAATGATACGTGACGCAGCATGACTCAGCCGCAACCCGAGTACTCGGCGTTTCGAGAGGCGAGCTTCGGGCACGCTACGTTTGCGATTAAGAACAGAACGCACGCTTATTACAGCTGGCATAGAAATCAAGATGGTTACGCCGTTGAAGCTGATAGAATGTGGTTTTACAACAGGTTTTGGCATCCCATTGATGATTCCACCTCTACTACAACGCATTCTTGATGATCATCGTCTTTATTATGATTTGGCTTTGGAGTCGATTTAGATTGACTTTTCATTTTTCCTGTTTGATGTTATTTTTCACATCAAGTCGTAGTTGTGCTTCGGTTATAATTAAAAAAATCATTTTATTCTGATCATTAATATCACTAGTTCTTCTGCTATTAAGGGGACAACAATATTTATAGTTCTCAATGTTTGGGTTGTGGGCGTTTTTTTTTTTTTCCCCATGTTGCGAGACTTTTAGTACCTAACGTTATCGAATTTAATCCGTGTTGGTCTCCCGATTAACCTAATCGCCAACTTAGACATAATTTAACAGGCGAGAGCTCGTTATCACCTTTTACTTGACTTAACACGCGAGACCATTTTGCGTTTTCTCCCATAATAAGTATTTTATAATCAGAATTATAGAACTCCATTTCATTTGACATTTATATTTTTTGATTTGTATTTCCCAACAACAACAATAATCATAATAATAATAATAACAACGTAACAGTAAATTCTCTTTTTTTAACATTCAAATGCCTTTTTGCAGCAAATATTGATCCTCCAACTCAAGCCCCGATAAATGAAATTCGCAACGCTATCCACCGATCTATCTTCTTAGACCAAAGACTTCGTCTTGGGCTTTGTTGTCTTCAGCCACTAGCACCAGCCTTGAAAATTCATAGGCATACGATCGACTATAGTTTACGTAGCTTTGTATTTATTGTTGACCGTACGACCCATTCGAAAAAGACATGATACCATTTACATATTCCATTAACTATATGCTGCACACAACCGAAGCTCTTTGTTTAGAATAATAGTCAAGCGCAACATTAGCCACCCAACTATAAATTAGGGACTTGTTAGAATTTACGTCAGTGCAGAGCCAACAAATAGTTGCTATTGTCTGAGTTCAGTCAACGCAGTAAGAGTATGTTTGGGATCTTCTGTTCTACTTTTGTATTCCACTACATATAACTTATATAAAATTCATGTTATATGCTTTCTCTATCTTATTCATTAATTACATTATATCAAATATACAAATATTCATAAATTAAAAATAAAAAGTTCTTCCATCTCCGTTCGTCGCCGATTTTCAACACTCTCCTTAGTCGTCGCCGCGATCACAACCCATCTCTGGATGTCGCCCATCGCTGGCTAAAAAATGCAACATTTCGTTCGCAAATCCGGATTTCGTCCAAATCTTCCGTTTGAGAATCGCATCGATTTGGATTTCGATTTCGTCTAAATCCGAGAGGAAATCCAAACGCTTATAATTCTTCGGATTTGAAATTCCGTGTCAAATGGTCCGTTTTCGAAACCAAAGCTGAGTGCTTAACGAGTTTTTCATAACTGATAATAATAATAACAGTATAACAATAATAGTATAATAATAATAAATAACAATAATGAAAAAATTAATAATAACACAATAACAACAATAATAATAATAATTAGGAGGTGGATGATAATCGAGCCGATCCGTAAGCTCGATGAGCCGACTCGAGCTCGTCATGGATTTGCGAATGAGCCGGCTCGAGCTCGTCACGGGTTCGCAAATGAGCCGGCTCGAGCTCGAGCTCACTCGTGGGCGCTCGAAAGCTCGCAAGCCGGCTCATGAGCTTGTTTTATTTATATTATTCATGATTTTTATTTTATTTTATTAGAAAAAGTTAGAAATCATCGACGAGCTTCATGAGCTCGAGTCGAGCTCAGTTTGAAATTCGAATTTCGAAATCCTAACGTTTGCGAAACAGTGAATTTGGATTTGAAATTAGGATTTTGAAATTCGTAATTTAAAATGAAGCGATTTCGTTCAAATACGCGAATCCAAACGCACTCTAAAATATTTTTTTATCTCTGGTCGTCATCTCCCCTCTCTGGTCGTCGCGGCTCGCAGGCTTGATACGGCAGCGAAGACCGCAGAGTAGCGACGACGAGGAGAGATAGAAGATTAATTTTCTTCTAATAAGTTAGATTAATTTACGATTGTTTTTATATATAATTTAATGTAATTAATGATGAATATGATATAAAAACGGATGCAACGAAGCCGAAGAGGGTCGGCGGTGCATGAAGATGGAAAGTTGGTTTTCTTTTTTGTTTTAAAAAAAATATGTTAATTCAGGACATATTGGTATATTTAATTTAGGGTTAATTAAAGATCAGGCCCTATTAGTATGTTTGATTTTGGGTTCAGGCCCCATTGCAGTGGGCTTTAGTATTAAGGACCTGCTTTTCGTAAAACTAAGCTGTCAGGCCCTAAAATGACGCAAAAAGACATATTTAACCTTGACATATGCCAAAATTACGCTGTATACCTAAATAATCCGTTCCAATCAATTATAACAGTTCGGCACTGAAAAAGAACACTTCCTTTCACTTGGATAACAACAGTCTTGTATTGAGTACCAAATTTCGTCTATTTAGTAACAAATAACGTCGCAGAAGTAACACAATATTCAAAATAATACCGCTTCCTGCAACATCATTTGTTAATCTGTTACTGCAGGAATCGGTATTATTTTTGAATGATGTGGTACTTCTGCGACTTCGTTTGTTACTAAATTGACGTCATATGATACTCAATACTAGACTGTTGTTATCCAAATGAAAGGAAGTATTTTTTTCAGCGCAAAACTGTTATAATTGTTCTTCAACCCTCCACCCGACCATCTCCCTTATTTTCCTAGACAGAAAATTCACCATTATAGGGAGCAATTGCTCGATCAGTGGGAAAAATAGGGTTCGATAGTCCGATGTAATAAATATGTCTGTTAATAACATTTTACTGTCGATAAGTAACGTCTTATGACGTTAAAATAACACTTACGGTTTTTACGATGACAAATCAGTATAATTGTGTAACAGTTATAAATGTTCTTGAACCCTCCACCCGACCATCTCCCCCCTGTTTCCCTAGACAGAAAATTCATCATTATAGGGAGCAATGCTCCTATAATGGGTTACCAATTTTCAATCTCGAACGTGTAATAAGATCGAAACGCTAATGATTCGATCTTTTATAGGAGAACGCTAATGATCGTCGAGTTTAGGGTTTACGGTTTTGAGGTTTATGGTGTAATACCGCATGATGGAAGACAAAACAAGGTGTTAACAATCGACTGTGCTCGATCTGTGTGAAAAATGGGATTCGATAGTTCGATGTAATAAATATGTCTGTTAATAATATTTTACTGTCGATATGTAACATTTTATAACGTTATAGTAACACTTGCTGTTGCTTCGGTAACAAATCAGTATAACTGTGTAACATAAAACTGACGTCAAATACCATTCAGAAATCACTTTTATTAAGGGTAATTTCGTCAAATCACAGTTTTGGTCCTTTTCACTTAATTTTTCAAAAAATAGGTCCTTTAAACTAAAGAAAATCCTGATAGGGCCTGATTCCTAATTTTAAAATATACTAGGGCCTGACACAAAATTTGCCCTTTAATTTATTAAGTTAATGATGAATAAGATAAAGAATAATATGAAATGTTGATTTTTGTAAGTTGGATTATGTAGTGAAAATGTGAAGTACAAAAGTGGAAAAAGGATCCCAAGCGCTCATAATAACTTTATTATGTAGTTTTAGCGAAAAGAGACCATAAATCTTACGATCGAATTTTAATTTCCTCAGAGATTATTCGTCAATAACTAAGTCGCTATTCTCCGCCTTTGTTGTCGCCGCCGTCTTCTTCTTCGTCCTCGTCCTTTTTCGCGTTGTTCTCATCTCTCGCCTTCTCTTTCTCTCGCAAAAACTCGACCAACCCCTCGAGCGCAACGCCGGCATCCTCGCTCCTCAGCAACCTCTCCCCAACTTCTGCGGGCGTAACGTTAACCTCCCCAACAAAACATCGATCTCATCAAAGGAAGAATGATCGCCGTCGATCCCATGATAGTTCCTCGCCAACGTCCTAAAAGTGCACGGCATGCAATAAGACATGTTGACGTGCACGTCCATCCGTCCTGGCCGCAACAACGCCGAGTCGAGTCGGTCCTTGTGGTTCGTCGTGAACACTATGATCCTCTCGTCCCCGCAGCTCGACCATAGCCCGTCGATGAAATTGAGTAGCCCCGATAATGTCACCTAAGTCGCATTGTACAGTAGAAACTGAATAAATTTTTATACATTTATATAGACGCCATATAAAATATAAATTTGTAGGTCATTATATATACTATTACATCAATGATTTTATCAAGGTCTACTATACCCCCCATTGTCTTTTTAGTTGACGGGTTTTTTACGAATTGGTGTTTGTCAATTGAATACGTTTTATAACGAAGGGTACGTTTGAAAGGTACTTGTAAATGAGTATTTGATTATAAATGAATCAAATATTAATTAACATAGAATTTAAAAAATTACGAAGTGATCAACTAAGTAATAACTAATAAATTTCGGTGTCAACGAGTATTGATTTATAGAGTTCCCAAGGTAGAAAATCAAAATAAAAAAATCATTTGGTTATGGGTATTGAACAACTAATATCCCATTCTAAATGCAATAGAATGAGTTTTAGGTTTTTACCTGGTTAATCTTGTCTTTACGGACGATATTGACCGTCTGTATCTGGCTATGACTGGACCTGAGCATCTTGAGCGCTCGATCCTCGGCCTTTCGATCGTCGATCTCAACACTACAATCAATGTCCTCCACAACGAGTATGGACCGATTCGCCGTGTTGATGAGTAGCTTCCTCAGCTCGGAGTTACTGTGGACGTCGGTCAATTCCAAGTCGTAAACGTCAAAATTGAGATAGTTCGCCATCGCGGCTATCAGAGACGACTTTCCCGTCCCTGGTGGGCCGTACAACAAATATCCGCGCTTCCAAGCCTTGCCTACCTTTCTATAGAATTCCCTTCTCTTCACGAATAAATTCAAGTCGTCGACGATCATTTTCTTGACCCCATCTTCCATGGCCAAAGTCTCGAAAGTCGCTGGGTGATCGAGCTTGACCGAGTTCCAAGTGTGTTCGCCGCCCGAATACCTACGCATTTGATCGGTGTTTAGAGTGTAGATCTGTTAGGCCGATTTGATCCAACCTTGTACTGATTCAAAGGATTAGTATTACCTGATATGATGAATTACGGAAGCAATAACGAAGTAATACCGATAGACGAATTGTAGAGTTGGAACGAGAGCGCACGAGTTCTTCAGAAAAGTCGTCAACTCTATTTAATGAATCAGCAACCCTAAACACTAATGTGTTTAGGGTATTTATACACACATGCCCTAATGGGCTATCGGGCCCAATATAACTAATATACCCACAAGTCGGGTATATTTACAATTAAGTCCTAGGGCGTAATTAAATTACAGAACATAGACTAATAATTAAATGAACACAATTAAATAATATCTAACAATCTCCCCCTTTGTGTTCATTTCACGTAGTAGCACGGTCTTCTGTTCTGTAGAAGGATTTTCTCAGATTGAGAACGTACTCGAACTGTCTGATGCTTCGACGAAGGCATAATCTATTCTGAATTTCTTCAATAGCAATATTGCTTAGGCTGACGATTTCATCTCGGAACTGCTCGAGGCCTAAGCTTGCAAGGTCACCTTTTGAAGAGTCAGAATATCTTCTAACTTTACTTCTCAGTTTCTCGATAATGATCCTGAGAGTGCCGTCGCAGTACTTCTCGACTTCTGAGAGGAACATGACTCTCTTTAGTCCATCCTTGCTGTAGACTACGGAGAGTTCAGGTTCTTTGAAAATGAAGCCATTTGGGTATGGTTTGAGTTCCTCCTCCATGCCGGCGAAGTTTGGTCTTGTGAGGTTTACCTTCCTGGCATTATTCTCAATGGCTATCTGGAAGTCATGCCCTGTGTAGAAGGTAATGTCCCTTAGCATGTGTCTTTTGATGGCTTCATATCCCAGCTTGTATCGAAATTCTCGTAGGATGAATTTCCTGTAGAGTCTTGATAGCTTGTATACTTCGCTGGGATCAACGTACTGCAAGTTGCCTTCGGTGATCACGTCTTCTGAGCCATCCAGCCGTAGTACTTTGTAGACTGGGTACTTTAGGTTTCTTCCCATTTCCTGGACGGTGACATCCACTATGTCCTTGATCGGTGCCTTCGCTCTCATTCTCTTCTTGTCTACATCCGTGACCCTCGATCCGCCTTTCGTCGTCCATTTGTATAGGAAATGGTAGGCCAACTTTTTGGATCCTTCAATATGTGATAGGCCTCTCAGCTCCATTTCATTGTATGGTCGAATTTGACCACGTTCTCGCCAGATTCTGCTTCTAAGTTCCTCTTGAAATGGAGTTGTGATCTTGTTCCAGGGAGTCTCAGATGCTTCTGACGTTTCTTCGTAGTCTTCTCCATTTCTGATCTCGTCTGGAGCCATTCTGAGGCTTGCTTCAACCGCCGCCCAGATCAGTCCACTAACGTTGTCCAGTCTCTCTTGAAAGTCATCTCCTGTTGGATGATCGCTGTGGCTTTGAGATCCCCATCCCTGATCGATATACTCGTTGAGCTCAGTCAGGGGATCAGGGATGCTCATGTCTACGACTGGGGGCAGTGGCTCGTCGATTTCCTGTGGAGGTGGGTCTGGTCTGAAGTGGGATGGTAATGAGGGTAGGCTTTCTGGTAGGTTAGTAGTTAGGGTTAAGTGGGAGGAGGTAGTAGGTTGGGGATTTGAGGTTTCTGGTTGAGTTTGGGTTGAGGTTGAGGGTTCTGTATGAGTGGTGGATGCCTCGACCCGCTGTCGCTTCTCCCCCTCAGGACGACCATCGCCATCGGGGTCGTCATGTCGACGTTTGTGTGTGGGCGGGTCGTAGTGGCAGTGGTAAGGGAGTTGGAGGCGGTGAAGGAGCTCCGTATCTTCATCATCGAGGTGGTCGGCCTCGCTGAGGAGTCGGGCGAGTAGATTCTGTCGAAGCTCCTTAATGGTGGGGGTAGGTGTAGAGGGAAGTGATGGTGTTTGGTGGGATGAAGAGGATGGTGTTGCCCCGACTCTTTGTAGAATAGATGCCTCCATTTGCTTCATTTCTTCGCGTATGGTGGCGAGGCTTCGTTCAAGGCGCTGATCGAGGTGGGCTTGGGTGATAAAAGGGGAAAATAACTCAACAGAGCCACGATGGCGTTCTGTTGTCACGACTTCAGAGTAAACTCCTGTGTCGCGGCCCACATTCACTAAAAAGTGTGTGGGACTTGAGGAACCGGGGCCACTTAGGCTCACCGTTGGCATCGTCGATAAGGCAAGCTCATCGAGATGGCCTGATGGCACGGGGGTAATGATGTTGCCCATGTCAGGTCTTCCGTCCGATCCTCGAGTATCATCAGCAGATGACGTCTCTACGGACGTTCTGGACTGATCACTAAGAAGAGTCGATAAGGGTGTATGTGTCCTAGCAAAATCGAAAAAATTTGGGAAAGTGGACACTAGACTCGATGTGAGGGAAGAAGGGACAGCGACGTGGGGCTGGGAGTCGCTGATTTGTATATCACTTGCCTCCGAGCGAGGCAAGGATGACTGAGATGGTTCCCCGTGAGATGTTGAGACATCAACCTGTTGGGAGGTTGATGAATGGGAAGGGCTGGGTTGTGCATGCGCCGTTGAACCAGATGCGGCGGCTTCTACTCGGGAGCTGATTAAATCAGCTCCTGTTCCTAGGGGTTCGGTTCTGGAAGTTATAGTGAGGAGGGGAGGTGCGAAGGCGACGGACACCGGAGGAGGCGGTCGTCGGTCGTGTTTTCTCTTTGTTCGGACTTCGCTTTGTCGCTCAGGACCCTGTCTCACACTCGGGCTGGCCCCGGGGTTGGATACGGTGGGGTTTGACCGTATCGGAGGGGCAGGAAGATTCTGGACCTGCCGGTATTTAATGACGTCGGCATCCGTAGGATCAGCGAGGTCCAGGAGGTGTCGTGGGATGGGCATGCCTTGGAGTGTCGATCCTTCCTTTGATTTTTTCAAGTAGTTGAACTTGGGGACTCCTAAGGACTCTGCCGCTGGACGACGAGTGATCTCTGGATGGATTTCCATGTAATGATAGATCAGGACTTGGAACCATCGGAGATATGGAAGGCCCTTTCTCTTGGACGTCTTGAGGTGATCCCTGGTATAGATCTGGTCCACGATTTCTTGCATGAATAGGGCAGCGTAGTCGTAGCGTTTCCCGAAGATGACACCGTAGAAGAGTGTGAGGATGCTGAGGTTGCAACGATCATATCCGGTGTGTTTTGGTGAGAGGCACTTGTTAATTAGCATGAATAGAGCGTTCCATGGAGCTGGTATTTTGTTGAAGGAGAGTGCTGAGACTTGTGTGAGAGGTGGGGAACAGCCTATCTCCAACATTCCATTTAGGATCTCTTGAGCCGTGGGAGGTGGATCGAGCTCTTCAAAGGTCGGCAGTTGTAGAATCGTCCTCAGGAGGTCCTTGTTAAGAACAACCGAAGTGTTCTCAATTTGACTTTGGAATATTATTTCTTCGATGTCTGGGACTTGGTCCATGAGTCCCCAGAATTGTTGTAGATAGACTTGGGGAACGCTCGCCGTAATCGTGAAGGCAGGGAAAGTAGGGGCTTTAGCGAGCTTCGTCGGTGATTTCTTCGAACTATTTCACCTGCAATCAAAATCATTAGCATAAAAGAGGAAAGTAGGGGCTTTAGCGAGCTTACCAGTCGACGATAAAGTAATGGGGTAAACGAAATGAGATTTACAGAAAGGGCTGAGAATAATTTTGCTGAAAAGATTTCTGTCGAAGCGGGGAAGACGAAGAAAGTCGGGATGAATGATAAAAGTCGAGTCGCAGGTAGATGGCGAATCAAGTTATAAAATGTCGAAGTTGGTCTTGGGCTTTCTCAAGGCCCAAAAAAAATGTCGAAAAATTGATTTAATGGTCCAATTTCGACAAGTAAGAACTGATTAAATGACCCAATGCCGAAGAATTGATTATAACATGGGCTTGAATAAGTGACGAGGCCCAACATATAAGATGTATATTCAAATGTTGATATGAGATGGGCTTGGTAAGCTTAAGGTTTGGGCTTGTTCTCGAAATGGCCCAATGAGATTTCGGAACTGATAGGAATAATGCAAGGAGACCACATAAAATAAAATAAAATGTAAATAATGTGCAAATAAAATAAAATAAAATTAAAATGCAAATAAAATGCAAAGATACCATATGACAATGCGAAAAAAATAGGAAAATAGTGATGCTCCCCCTAGACAGATACGCAATTTTTTTTATTTTTTTTTTTTTTATTTTTTTTTTTTAAATAATAGAAAATCTAATTATCCCTAAAGCAGTGATGCTAATATGAAAAGATAAATGCTCCCCCTAGAATTATGCAATTATGTTTCTCCCCCTAGACACATGCATAGACTGTTCGTAATATGTAACATGATTATATCTGAAAAGTGCAGCCTAGCATGAATGTGCCTAAATTAAGCGGTAAGATTCAACATGCCCAACCTAGAGACTAAGAATTGGAATCGTTTCTCATCCAATGCTTTAGTAAAAAGGTCGGCCAGTTGAAGTTCGGTGCTAACAAACTGCATTTCTATGATCCCGTTTTCAACATGATTTTTGATGAAGTGATATCGAAGATCAATGTGCTTAGTACGTGAGTGGTGGACAGGATTGCATGTTATCGCAATTGCACTCTTAGAATCACTGTAAATAGGAATATTATGTAAATCAAACCCGTAGTCCAAGAGTTGAGTGCGCATCCACAGAATTTGTGAACAGCAACTGGCGGCTGCGACGTATTCTGCTTCAGCTGTTGACGTAGAAACACAGTTCTGTTTCTTGGAGGACCAGCAGATTAATTTGTCACCAAGCAGTTGTGCGCCACCTGATGTACTTTTTCTATCCATGCGACACCCTGCAAAATCTGAGTCAGTATATCCAATTAATTGAAAACTAGAATTTTTGGGATACCATAGACCAAGATTTGGAGTTCCTTTCAAATAGCGAAGTATTCTCTTGACGGCTGTCAGATGTGATTCTTTGGGGTTTGCCTGAAAACGTGCACATAGACAGGTTGAAAAAACAATATCAGGTCTGCTCGATGTCAGATAGAGTAGTGAGCCGATGATTCCTCTGTAGTGTGTTTCGTCAATAGGCTTGCCAGAGAGGTCTGCATCAAGTTTGCATGCTGTGGACATAGGAGTCGCTATGGGAGTGCAGTTTTCCATCTTGTATTTCTTCAGGAGATCACTTATATACTTAGATTGATTGATGAAAATACCGTCAGAAAGCTGTTTAATTTGCAGTCCTAGAAAGAAGTTCATTTCGCCCATCATACTCATCTCGAACTTAGTGGTCATTAACTGACTGAATTCCTCGCATAAGTTTACGTTCGTGGAGCCAAAGATGATGTCATCAACGTAGATTTGAACTAGTAAGATATCGGAATTCTGTCTTTTCACGAAGAGTGTAGTATCGATTTGACCTTTTGTGAACCCGGATCCGATCAAAAAGGTGGAGAGAACGTCATACCAGGCCCTTGGTGCTTGTTTAAGTCCATAAAGGGCTTTATCAAGACGATACACATAGTCAGGCTTGGTTGAGTCTACAAATCCTTCGGGTTGTCCAACATAGACTTCTTCTTTCAGTACTCCATTGAGGAAGGCTGTCTTGACGTCCATCTGGTAGACAGTAAAGTCCTTATGAGCAGCAAATGCAAGGAATAAACGAATGGCTTCTATACGAGCAACTGGTGCAAAGGTTTCATCGTAGTCAATGCCTTCTTGCTGATTGTACCCTTTTGCGACTAGTCTCGCTTTATTACGGATGACTTTGCCGTTTTCGTCCCTTTTGTTTTTGAAGACCCACTTTGTTCCGATGATCGTTTTTCCTTTGGGTCTTGGAACTAAGGTCCAAACGCATAGGCGTTCAAACTGATTGAGCTCATCTTGCATAGCAATGATCCAGTCTGGGTCCGATAGTGCTTCTGACACTTTTCGTGGTTCGAGTTGACTCATAAAACACGAGAGATGGTCGTGGAAAAATGAGACGTAATCATCCGGTATTGCGCTTTTCTTCTCGCGAGTTGACCTTCGTAGAAGTGGTTGATCCGGTATTGTCGCGGCTTCATCATCCGAAGGTTGATCGTGTTGAGAGGGTATGATGTCAACGTTTGTTTCAGTATGAGGTGATATGGCATTTGGAGTGAGATCATGACTTGAGTGAGAATTTTCGTCCTCAGTGTCCGTGGCGTTTGGAAGCGTGATTTCTGTGTCTGAGGAAGAATTGTCTTGAATGTCTGTTGTTGCTTGGGTTTCACCTTGTGGAGTTTCTGTCGTCGGAGAAGGCACCGGATCTGAAATTTGCTGAAAATCTTCAAGCAGAAAATCGAGAGATGCCACATTTGGACTTGGAGGGGCTGAATCTTGTTGAGAGTTCCCTGATGCAGTAGAGGAAGGTTCTGATGTTGTTGGGAATGTTTCGTCAAATGTGAATACCCGAAATGCTTTAGACGTCGAGGAATACCCAATGAACGTGCCTTCGAGAGCCTTAGGATCGAATTTGCCTCTGTTGCTTCGGTCATCTGCAATAAAACATTTACAACCAAACACTCGAAGAAAAGAAATGTTAGGAGCACGATTATTAATGATCTGATAGGCGGTCTTCTCAAATCTTTTGTGAATTGAGGTGCGGTTCTGAGTGAAGCAGGCAGTACTTAGTGCTTCAGCCCAGAATGAGTGTGGAAGATTTGATTGAATTATCATCGTGCGTGCAGCTTCAACAAGAGTTAGATTTTTCCGCTCGACGACGCCATTTTGTTGTGGAGTTCCTGCAGCTGAGAATTGTTGTGAGATGCCCTGAGATGCGTAGAAGTTTCTCAAACGGTCGTTTTTGAACTCCGTGCCATTATCTGAGCGAATGGTGCCAATTCGAGCCTGTAGCAAATTTTGTGTGGTTGCAACGAAGGTTTCAATTATGGAGGCGGTCTCATCTTTGCTGCGTAGAAACTTCGTCCAAGTATACCTCGAGAAATCGTCGATAAGAACCAGAACATATTTGCGACCATTGAGACTCTCTGTTCTCATGGGACCACATAGATCAGCGTGAAGTAGTTCTAAAGGTCGAGAAGAGCATGCAACATGTTTGGACTTATGGGAGGCTCTTTTCATTTTTCCTAGTTCGCAGGCACTACAGAGATGTTCTTTTTGATACGTAAGGTTTGGTAGACCGACAACTAGTTGCTTAGAGGATAGCTTATTAATGTCCCTAAAGTTTAGGTGGGATAGACGATTGTGCCATAGAATGTTTTGATGATGTGAAGCTTTAGAGAGTAGGCAGATATTCGAGGATGGGGTGGTTGTTTTAAGATCTATCGTATAGAGGTTCGTTTTTCGAATACCATGAAGCAGATCATTACCGTGACCGTCATTGATGCTGCATTTTCTTGCTTTGAAATTTATTTCGAGCCCTTTGTCGCACAATTGACCAATGCTGAAGAGGTTGTGGCCTAGTCCCTTGACGTATGAGACGTCTTGGATGGTTAGATTCCCGTGATTTAGATCTCCTCGTCCTAAGATTGGGGATGACTCGTTATTTCCAAAGCGTACCTTTCCGCCGTACTTTTCAGTGTAGTTGCTCAACAGATCTTTGTTCCCAGTCATGTGTGTGGAGCAACCTGAATCAAGATACCACACATGATGGACCTGCAAGAGAAAAAATGTTAGAAACGTTTCGGTACCCATTTGAGAATGGGCACTGTCCATTTCTTAATAGATGACTTAGGCGAACTAGTGACAGGATTAGTATTCGAAATAAGATTTGTGTTGGAGCTTTTAGTATCCGGCTTGGGAATCCATCGTTGCAATCCGTTCTTTGGGTGTTGTGGAGATGCAGGGTAATGTTTATGTTTGGGCACCCAAATCTGTATAAATTTAGGTTTATGCGACGATGTTTTTTTGTTCAAAGATCGAGTGAATATAGGAGTGCGTGAGACGTGCCCTGCAGAAGAAACAGACGATCGAGTAGGAAAATAATGTAGATTATATGCACTAGATTTAGCAATGCGAGAAACATCAAATGTCTTAGAGTTCTTTAAAGGAATAAAAGTAGAATCATCATAAGCGTAGGTAGTAGAGTAGGAAGTCTTGAAGTGAGTATGATCAGGTTTCGGCTTCTTGACCCAGGCCGACGTCTTCTTCTTCTTTGTTATTCTCTTCCCTGTAGTCAAATTTGGCATGTCATTAGGAGTTAGATCAGAAGAGGAAAAAGAATGAACGTCAGATGAATAATCGTTGAGGTTTCTAAGAAGTGAAAATTCATTAAGTAGTTTCTCTTTTTCGAATTTGAAAATTTCGATTTGATTTTGATGTTCCTTGGCTTGGGACGTGTTGATGGCTTGCAGGCGTGATAGTTCAGTCAGGAATTCTGTCTTGTCTTTGGTTTGTTTCCTCTCCATTTGGGTTTGCGAGCTTGACTTGGTAAAGAAGCGTGAGTCGTCCTTGTTTGAGGTTGCGGTTGCTAAACGAAAACGGGAATTTAAGGCAAGTGCATCATCGTAGTAATAGTAATGATTTGAAGGGGATGCGAAGTTTTCAAATAGCAGCTCATGTCTTTTGACTTTTTCTTTCCCTTTAACCTCCTTGTGAGATGATGTATCCACCTTAGGCGTAGCTACGTGACATTGTGTGAAGAGACCTATGGGGTTGTTGATTTGCTTCTCGAGTGAAGAGATGATTGTCAGGAGTACGTCTTTTTCCACTTGAGAGGCAATCTTTTCTTGTTCAAGAGTCGAGTGACAGATACTAATTTCTTTCATTTCCTTGATAAATGGAGGAATATATGGACGAGATGTATGCGGTCTTTGGACGTCTACTTCTTCTGAGGAGGGTGGATATAGGGGTAAGTAGTCCTCCGCCGGATAAGGTTCCTTAGTGCTTGAGCTCTTATTCAGTTCGTCGTAGTCAATGGGTATTTCAGCCCAGCCTTCCTTATTTCTCTTTTTCTCTTCTAAGTTGTCAATAAGACTAGTGAAGGGCATAAGACTAGGTATTTGTAAGCCTAGGAAACTAATATCGTAAAGAGGTAGAGGCTTCTTAACGACTGGGGGAGAGTCTGCAACAATACCTAGACCGTCACGGGGATCATAAAAGCTAGTATCTCTAGCAGTATTTAATAGGATATTTTTATCTGTTAGTACTCTCTTTGTTAGAAGATCCTCAAGTTTTTTAATTTTCGAATATAAACGATTTCGTTCCTTAGATAGGAATTCATATTGTTGGGTTATTGTGTTTCGCTCTTCCTCACTCTTCTTGAAGTCGTTTTCCTTTTTGGAGAGTTTTTCTTCTAAATCTCTTATCCTAGTCTCATGTCTGAGGGATGTATCCTGAGCTTGTTCTAGAAACGAGGTTAATCTAGCCTTTTCTACTAGTTCGGTTCGCAAGACTTTTTCATTGTTTGCTAACCTAGATTCTAGTTTTCTTAGTGATTGGTTTTCACTAGACATGGATGTTAGTCTATCCTGAAGAATTGAGATCTCTAAATGTAGATCAGAGTAAGAATCTTGTACCTCAGTTTCTGAAGATGAGTCTGTCGAGGGAGTGGCTACGGCGTTGTGTGCCTCATCTTCAGTGTCAGTTTCGACGTTTGCCATGAGTGCCAGGTTTTCGTCCTCACTCTCAGAGGTATCCTCGAGCCATGATTCTTGTTCTGCCATGAGTGCAACACCAGACTGCTTTTGTTGGAGAAGCTGTGCCTTTTTGGTGTAGTAGTCAACATTCTTTGTCTTAGGCAGGAAGCAGTCTCGAGCAAAGTGTCCTGGTTTGCCACAGTTGAAGCACTTCTGATCTTTTATGGAGGTCTTAGGCTCACCATCTTCAGGCTTTCGGTCCCGCTTCTTTGAGGAACTAGTCCTGAGTCGATTCGACGATCTGTTCTGTGTGTAAGAGTTGAAGCGTTTGGTGATCAAAGCCATCTGTTTGGTAATCTCTGCCAGTTCAGGATCCATATCTGCATTTGTGTTGTCATTGTCTTCTTCAGATGAACTAGGATTCTGCACAGGCTTTGGATTCTTCCTTGATTTTCGATGGCTGATTAGTGCAAGTGACTCCATGGCTGCTTTTTCTTTTGATGCTTTCTGAATCTCATTTATGTCTTCAACATGCTGGGCGAGGCTGTCAAAGAGACAGTGAATGTCCAGCTCTTCTAGATCCTTGTTCTGACGGATGTTGCTAGCTATTTTCCTCCATTCTGGCTGTAGTGCTGAGAGAAAGCGTATGTTGATCTCCTCACCAGTTCTGGTTACATTTATCTTTCTCATCTCATTCACTAAGGTCAGGAATCGCTGATAGGTCTCATATAGTTCTTCTCCATCTTTGGCTTTGAATGAATCATAAGCCGTAAGGATGTTGGATTTCTTAGCCTTGTACCCAGATTCAGTTCGTTGCATCATTTTACTAATCTCATCCCACATTTCCTTGGCAGTCTGCAAGCTATTAACCTGCATGAAAATGTCATTAGGGATGCTTTGACAAAGATAGGTTCTGGCTTGACGATCTGCCCGAGCTCTGAGTTTTTCAGCTTCAGTGTAGGCAGAACGCGCTTTGGGTTCCCTGGTGTCTGGAACGGCCGGTTCATTGTCCGGATTTCCTGGAATAGTAACCCAGAATTGAGCTGGGCCTTCGGTGAGAGATTCGTACATTAGGTCTCCGTTCTCCTTGCTGTCGATGAAGTTCATGAACCTGAGTGTCCATGCTGTGTACTCGTCCCTCTTGAGGATGGGTGGTCTCGCGTCGTTTCCAAGTGAGTAGAGGTCCATTGCTTATAGTAGGTTGGATGTGGATCTTTATCGTGTTGATCAACTAAAATCTTAACTCAAGGAAGACAAGTAGAGTTAGAGAAATATATGAAATAATATAAGCACAAAATGATTGGAAATTTTAATAAAGATTTAATAGATAGTAAAATAAATTCGGAAATAATATTATTTATTATTTTTTTTTTATTATTTATTTTTTTTTATTTTATTTTAGATGTCGAAGGAATGGAAAAAAAATGTCGAGGCTTGAATGAATTTGGGATTTCGAACGAACAAAAAGTCGAGTGAAATAGGGTTCAAGATGTCGAGTTCCTTATGAAATGTCGAGACAGAAGTCGAACTAGGTAGGAAGTCGAGATATAGAACACTGTCGAAAGCTTAATGAAGAATGTCGAGGTCTTCAAATGTCGAAGTCTTCAAATGTCGAGTAGAGTAGAATGTCGAATTGAAAATGTCGAATTGAAAGTCGAGTAGGGTAGAATGTCGAAATAAAAATGTCGAGTACTTTTAATGACTTCAAATGTCGACAAACACAAATGTCGAGATCTCCAAATGTCGAGGTGTAACAAAATGTCGAGCCAGATGTCGAGAGATTTAAATGTCGACAAGATCAAATGTCGAGTGCTTCAAATGTCGAGATCAATGTCGAGCTGAGCCAAAAAAGTCGAGAAAGATGTCGAGGCAGCCAAAAAATCGAGAAAGATGTCGAGATGGGCAATTTTGAGCGAAGATCTCGAAAATTCAAAACTGCGTTCGTCGTCCAACACTGTTCTTCGATCTGGAAAAAAATTTATCACGAATAAGAATTAGCAGATAATCAACTGAGCGTTCTCCATGAGCCGAGTGGAATCTGTGAATTCGGATGAGAGGAAATTGATAAAATTTCGAAAAGCAATAAGAACGAGCGAGTAGAAATTCGTGAGGCTTCGATGAGTTTGATCCACGAGTTCGGCTCTGATACCACTTGTTAGGCCGATTTGATCCAACCTTGTACTGATTCAAAGGATTAGTATTACCTGATATGATGAATTACGGAAGCAATAACGAAGTAATACCGATAGACGAATTGTAGAGTTGGAACGAGAGCGCACGAGTTCTTCAGAAAAGTCGTCAACTCTATTTAATGAATCAGCAACCCTAAACACTAATGTGTTTAGGGTATTTATACACACATGCCCTAATGGGCTATCGGGCCCAATATAACTAATATACCCACAAGTCGGGTATATTTACAATTAAGTCCTAGGGCGTAATTAAATTACAGAACATAGACTAATAATTAAATGAACACAATTAAATAATATCTAACAAGATCTTCAACGTCTTCTTTTCCTCGTTGAGCACCTTGGCCTGGCTTATGATGTAGGGAAAGTACGATTCGAACACCGTCGTCTTGTGCTTCGAGTGGAAATGAAGCTGAAAGAACCTAACTTCGGACTGATTAACGCTTTGTCCCGAGAAAGAATAATTCGAGCGCATGGGCTCAGCCGCTCGGGTGATTTGTCTCCATTTGAAGCTAATCCCATCGAAGACGTCGACGATTCCTTGGTTCTTGGCCATTGAGGTTGAGATTTTGCTCTCCATTTTAGGCATGGATACCATGAATTTGTTAGTGTGGGGAGAAATTTTTGCGCCTAAATATGTCTCTGCGGCTTTGTAGATTTGATTGGTCGATAGGCCGGTCGACTCTTCGATGATTAGGGTTACTTTCGACGAGAAAGATTTGAAGATGCTTTGAACGGAGAGGTATATATATTGTTGGAGTTCGTAGGGGATTAGCTCTCGGGTTATGGAACGAATTACCATAGCCGAGGCAGCCAAAGAAGCTGCAGTCGATACTATGGTTTTCGCCGATGGCATGGCAGCTTGATCGCCGAATAAATTTGAAATTGATACCATTTTCTTTAGAAGATGAAGACGATGATTTTGATGTTAGAACTTCCAATGAGAATGAACTAATATAAAAAAGAAAGGGATGCTTAATTAGCTTTATGGGAGACGTTACGTTTCTAGTCCTCGAGTGTGCGTTTATTTCATATTTTATCACCATATTTTATCGTCGAGTGTGGATAGATAGTGATACTTGTAGTTGTAGTCTCACTTACCATGTGTTTTGGGTATCAAATCTAAGATATAGCTAAACATGAGGGAGAAATATGTGTTTTTCAAAGTTTGTTGGTATTATTTTCTTGTCATCGGTATTTCCAACTTTCAACAAGATTATTCCAAATTACATCATCCATTTTGTATTGTTCAACGAACGTGACCGATGGGCCATGGGGACATTGAAGTCAAGACAAGCTAATTTAACTTATTGGTCCTCATGTGTGCAGTGTGAAACCATGACAAATTGGACCTATTTTACCGTCTTCGTCAACGTGACATGTTTCCTGCTATTTTATATCAAGAAAATAATTAAGTTGAGGAGATTCTTTTCAAAAAAAGAAAGTTGAGGAGATCGACGAGGGTTGACTACATTAAGAGTTACGATTTAGGGGACTAAGTTATCACAAATGATGAAGTTTATTTCTTGGAAGATGAACACTCGATATGATCATCATAGTATCACAAGATTGGCGACAAAACTGTAATGTTGAGTTGCAACTGTAAATGATAATTTAAAAGGTGTGGTCACTAATATGACGAAATATATATTCGGATCTTCGGATCTTTTCCGGATTGAACAAGCACAAAATCCTATATATTTGTATATCAACAGTCAAGTGAGTAGAAAATATTCCAAGTCAGCAACAACTAAGTATAAGTCAATTCTTGATTTTGAGCAAAGTTGGCGTGCAACTAATCAAGTGCCATTACCAACCACTTAAAAGCTTCTGTATAAAAGATAATATTTAATTCATACTCAAAAACATTAAATGGAGAACGGAAGAAACGAAAGTAAACTGAGGTTGTGTAATGGAAACAAACCTCGCTCCAAAGAAGGAACTCAAATAGCCTTTTTAATGGCTTTAACCCTACATATGACGAGGAGGATAAATGGAAAAAATAAAATACGATAAACAAACACTATGTTAGGTGAGCTTGACATCTCTGACAATTCAAAGATGATAAGCCGTTTGCAGTAGAGGAAATGGAAAGGCTCCTATGCTTTTGACAGCTGACCAACAATGCAATAAGAAGAAAAGCCACGTAAACTTGCGCCGATTTAGTAAAGAGCTGTGAATATTTTTCCTTCGGTTCATATGGCATATCAGAGACAATTCTCTCCTATAAATTGAGGGACTCAGACGAAGGAGAAAAATATCACCACAACATCAGATCTTCTCCTCTTATTATTTTCTTGTGTAGCCTATTCCTAATATTATTGTAGCTGCTTTTGTACCACGTCAGTGTACATGTCTGTATCACTCCACAAAATAAAGAAGTTCTACCCTCCGGCCCGTGGACGTAGGTCATTCTGACCGAACCACGTAAACCTCGTGTTCACTGTCTATTTATTTTCGTCTCTTTTATTTATTATCGTCATTTCTCGGGCAAATAATTATCGGGGATTTCCACATATCCTAACAAATTGGTATAGAGCCAACCCGATTTATTTTTAGCCACCATGACGATAACAAAAATGTCAATTGAAAAGTTCGACAGAAATGTCAACTTTGCAATGTAGAGTCTCAAGATGGAGGTCATACTCATACAAGACGGTTGTGAGGTGGCGCTTGAAGGCGCAAAGAAGAAACCAACCGAAATGAAGGACGATCAATTTAATGAATTGAACAAGAAAGCCAGATCGGCTATTATCTTAAATCTCTCTTACGAGGTTTTACAAGAAGTTGCCACGGAGACGACGGCCATGGGTATGTTGGATGCGCTAAAAGCTATCTACATGAAGAAGACTAAGGAGAATCGGCTTTATTTAAAGCAAAAGCTATACAGTATAAAAATGACGGAAGGTTCTTCTATTATTTCGCATCTCGATAAATTCGATTCAATTATTATTGATTTGGGCGAACGTAGAAGTAAAAGTGACGGACGAAGATCAGGCCATAAAATTGTTGTGTTCCCTTCCCTTTTAAAGCATTTTCGTGACACTATAATATACGGGAAAGACACAATATCATATTCTAGTGTCATCAAATCTGCATTACAATCGAAAGAACAGATAGACAGGGATATTACGGGAGAAACAAGTGGTAACCAGGCAGAAGGCCTGTTTGCACGGGGAAGACAAGAACATATAAATGCTGAAAGTAGCAGATCTAAAGAAAGGTCAAAATCCAGGTACAGAAATAAAGTCTGTAATTTTTGCAAGAAAAAGGGTCACATCAAAGCTGATTGTTTTAAATTAAAAAATAAGGAGAAAAATAATCAGTAATATAATAAACCCGCCGAAGCTAGTGTAGCTACTGATGAGAGCGATGGAACTATTTTTGTAGCAACTGCAAATGATTCTGGTTGTTCTTTGTAACGTCCCGTCCCATACCGGGTGTCACTGTAGCATCCGTCCCTATCGGGACCAGTGGGGTTGGGCCCACCACACTCCGACTGATAGTCTGGCCCCACTGTACCACCATTTAACCTTTTAGCGTGCTTCGTGCACTCGCTCACACGCACCCTGAGAAACTTTCCAGGGGGTCACCCATCCCTAGATTGCCCCAAGTCAAGCACGCTTAACTTCGGAGTTTCTATAGATGGACTCCCGAAAAGGTAGATCGACCTTGGTGATATGAGTAGTACTATCAATTCTTTTATACGATTCTTAGCCTGACACGCCCATACATTGTTAGTCTCAGGATCCCCTCTCATTCTGGTGTTGGATCGGTTCGTTCATGTACCCCTTCGCCTAGAAGCCTGCCAGGAGCCGCTCATTGTCCGTGCACCCTGGCACCGGCGATCACTCCCCGCCCTCTTCGGCCCTGGGCGTCACATGCCCACCAGCTTCCGCCTGGTTCGTCCCCGAACCAGCACCGTACTGCGAGAGGTTGTGCTCTGATACCACCTGTAACGTCCCGTCCCATACCGGGTGTCACTGTAGCATCCGTCCCTATCGGGACCAGTGGGGTTGGGCCCACCACACTATGACTGATAGTCTGGCCCCACTGTACCACCATTTAACCTTTTAGCGTGCTTCGTGCACTCGCTCACACGCACCCTGAGAAACTTCCCAGGGGGTCACCCATCCCTAGATTGCCCCAAGTCAAGCACGCTTAACTTCGGAGTTTCTATAGATGGACTCCCGAAAAGGTAGATCGACCTTGGTGATATGAGTAGTACTATCAATTCTTTTATACGATTCTTAGCCTGACACGCCCATACATTGTTAGTCTCAGGATCCCCTCTCATTCTGGTGTTGGATCGGTTCGTTCATGTACCCCTTCGCCTAGAAGCCTGCCAGGAGCCGCTCATTGTCCGTGCACCCTGGCACCGGCGATCACTCCCCGCCCTCTTCGGCCCTGGGCGTCACATTCTTACCACATTAGTCGGAGTCAGGACTATTTTTCCACATATGAAAAATTCGATGGTGAATATGTCTTAATGGGAAATGATGCTCCGTGTAAAGTTGTTGGTAAAGACACAGTTAGGATCAAGATGTTCGACGGAATCATCCGAACTCTCACAGAAGCCAGACACGTTCCAGATATGAAGAAAATCTTATCTCTTTAGGCACACTTGAATCTCAAGGGTGCAGGATCTCAGGTGAAGGTGGAGTTTTAAAGATTGCCAGAGGTGCCCTTGTCGTGATGAAAGCTTGCAGGTCTGGAAATTTATATATTTTGAAGGGAACTACTGTTACAGGTTCCACTGCAGTTTCAACATCCCCGGAGGTTGATACCACGCGATTATGGCATATGCGACTTGGACACATAGCAGAAAAAGGCTTGACAATTTTAAGCAAGCGGGGCCTACTTTGCGGTCAAAGTACTGGTAAGATGGACTTTTGCGAACACTGTATATTTGGGAAGCAGAAATGAGTCAGCTTCAATTCGCCAGCTGTACACAGGACGAAAGGTACTTTGGACTATATTCATTCTTATGTATGGGGTCCTTCTCGTGTTTCGTCCAAAGGTGGTGCAAGATACATATTGACTTTCATCGATGATATTTCGAGGAAAGTCTGGGTCTATTTTCTTAAACAGAAAAGTAATGTTTTCTGATAAACGTATTTTTAATACGTTTATTGTTATGTTTATTCGGGTTATAATAGGATATTTTTGGTCATTCCATGCATTTATTGGCTCTATTTACACCCATTTAAATATTGTAGAACCTTCGAATGATTATGGAGCGAAAAGGAACGAAAACGAGGCGAAAAGCGACACAAAATGGCCAAGTTTGAAGCTGCCAGAAATAAATCACGGCCGTGAACACTCTTGCAAGAGGCTGTGAACGTGGGCAGTAAGCTTAAGGAGCACAAGTCCCAAGTGTCACGGCCGTGAGTCATATAGCACGAAGCCGTGACAATGGGCAGTAGGTCGACTTATGTAAGTCACGGCCGTGAATCATCTAGCACGAAGCCGTGGCCAAGGGCAGTAGCTCGAGATGTTAGAGTCACGGCCGTGTACCCTGTGCAAGTGACCGTGAACCAAGGCAGAGAGCTCAACGAAGGAATATTCATCATTTCACGGCCGTGACTTGTTATGTATGAAGCCGTGAATCGTTCCAGAAATTCAATATTTAGGGTTTAAGCCGTCGTCACGGCCGTGAATCGGAATGCAAGGAGCCGTGAGGGGTTTAAACATGGCAAAAAGTCAGCCTAAATTCATCTGTCACGGCCGTGAAGGCCCGTTAAGTGGCCGTGAACGTGCCTAATTTCAGGGTTTTGGCCCAAATTCGATGCATAAAAGGGGAGTTCTTCTCAGAACTCAAACACAACTCCATAGGGACAAAACTTAGAGAGAAAAGAAGTGGAGGAAGAACACCAGAAGCTGCTCTTCCATTCGGAGACATGTAAGGGACGATCCAACGACGCAGCCACGCTTAGTCGATCGAGGAACGAGAGCTCCACCTCAGAAATGCCATATTCACTTCTTAGGGAAGTTTTTATGAGTTCTCTATCCTCGATTTCCTTGAATCTCATTGTTGTTTTGTCCAATATGAGTAGCTAATCCTCTTATGTGTTTGGGAGTAGATGAACGTTGGGTTATGTCGTAGTTAAGGCGTAGGATAATCGTGAACACGTGTATTCGACTATTTATTGTTCTATGATATTGCTTCTTTGTCTCAATATGTCTATGTATTGATATGAATGTGTGGTACATCGTTTAGGGCGACAACTAAATAACGATTAGGCCGTTCATAGACGTTAGGATTCGAGTATAGGACGACAGCAAATACTCGATCCTCGCCGTCTAGTAATCGCTAAACTTATATTCCCACGAACGTTTAGGAAGACAGCAAATCCGTGAGTGGGTAGGAAATTACTGCGATTTAGTCGATAATCACGTAGGAGCGATATTCCGTAGCCTTAGCGAAGCACCCAGCGAGATTCGAATCCCGAACACATATTTGTCATCTTAAGTCACTCTTATTATTTCTAGTTGCACTTCCTTAATCTTCGAATCCTTTAAGTTGTTCTGTTAAATTAGTTCATAGTATAAACAAATCCTGGTATTTTATTTAGGCTAAATATCGAGTCGATAGGTTAATACTAGTATTCATTTTATTCCTCGTGTTCGATACTCGGATATTCACTATAGCTATATTACAAACGATAGGTACACTGCCTATCGCGCGTGATATATTCGTTTTTAATTATTACTTGACGTACTCGCACAACCTTTATTTAAACATACACGCACGCGATCATTTTCCTAACATTTAAACAATGGAAAGCTTTGACTGAAATACAGACAGGAAAACAGATCAAGCGGTTGCGGACAGATAATGGCTTGGAATTTTGCGGAAGCGAGTTCAACGAATTTTGCAATGAAGGTATTGCTCGACATCACACTGTTCGAATGACGCCTCAACAAAATGGTATTGCCGAGCACATGAACCGGACTCTTTTGGAGAGAGCTCGATGTATGATCTCCAACGCTAGGTTGACAAATGATTTTTGGGTGAAGCTATCGCCGCATCATGTTATATTGTCAACCGCTCACCGTGTTCACCGATCAATTTCAAGACTCCTGAGGAAGTTTGGTCAGGTACTCCTGCTGATTACTCCAACTAAAGAATATTTGGGTGCCCAGCTTATGCACGTGAACGAGGGAAAGTTAGAGCCTAGAGATAAGAAATGTATTTTCCTCGGTTACGCTTTAGGGATGAAAGGATATAGACTATATAATCCTGATCCCAAGTCACCCAAATTTATAATTAGCAGAGATGTTACATTTTACGAGTCTTCTATGTTACATCCTTCAAAAGAGTCTACTAATCCCTCTAATCAAGAAAGGAAGGATAGTGTACAGAACGAGGTGGAGCTCGAGATCAACAAAGGTTTTTCAGATGATCCTTCAACGAGTTCAACAGATCTAGAGGATGAGCCAGAGCCTGATTCAGATCCTGTTGAAGATGAAAGTATCGAGCAGGAATATTCTATAGCCAGAGATGTGACGCCCGGGGCTGATGAGGGCGGGGAGGATCGCCGATGCCAGAGAGGTGCACGGACAGGGAGCGGCTCCTGCCAGGCTTCTAGGCGAAGGGGTACATGAATGAACCGACCCGACACACGAATGAGAGGGGATCCTGAGACTAACAATGTATGGGCGTGTCAAGCTAAGAATCGTATAAGAGAATTGATAGTACTACTCATATCACCAAGGTCGACCTACCTTTTCGGGAGTCCATCTATAGAAATCCGAAGTTAAGCGTGCTTGATTTTGGGCAATCTAGGGATGGGTGACCCCTGGGAAGTTTGCCCAGTGTGCGTGTGAGCGAGGACGAAGCACGCTGGAAGTTAAGTGGTGGTACAGTGGGGCCAGACTATCAGTCGGAGTGTGGTGGGCCCAACTCCACTGGTCCCTGTAGGGACCGATGATACAGTGACACCCGGTATGGGACGGGATATTACAGGTGGTATCAGAGCTTAGGCTTTAGGTTCTGAAGACTGTCCATGTAGTGCCGCTCAAAGCCTGGAGAACCAGCTTGGCCTGTAAGTTCAATACATGCCATGTGTTTACGTGTTATTTGACATGTGTTTTATATGAATTCTTGTAGATAACAGTTGAAAAAATGCCAAGGACAGTTGGCCTACATCTTTATTAGTCTCGTTACCTTTTCGACGTATTTATCTAGTTCTTCGTTAAATTTCGCTTCCACTCATTGAAGGTACTGTTTGACAGTGGATAACCGAAGCCACCCATCAGGTCCCATCGTTGAAGGAGATCCAGATTTCGAACAAAAGTTACGAAGACAACTCAGATACAATTCCGAAGGCACGGCTAGTAATTATCAAGAAGCGCTGGTTAACTACTCAGAGGACAACTCTCAGGAGTCGGCCGACAATTCTCGAACAGAGACGTCTAAAGACAATCGACTGACAGAGGTCGAGATGGCAGACCGCAGAGTACCCGTCCACCATGACCAAGAAGAAGAACAATCTCTACAAGATCTACTGAAGAGCGCCTCTCTAGGCGGTACCGAATCGGCGATTGTGATTCCACCGATCGAGAACAACAATTTTGAGCTGAAGCATGCTTGGCTTCAAATGATCTTTCAGACGGCTCAATTTGAGGGGAACCCTGATGATGATCCATACTCCCACCTGAAGGCCTTTCTGACAGTAACAGACACCATTAAGATTAATGGGGTCCCTAGCGATGCTATCAAGCTGATGTTGTTTCCTTTCTCACTCAAATACATGGCGAAGGATTGGTTGGAGATGCTACCGCCCAGATCAATCACTACGTGGGAAGAGCTGCGAGCAGCATTCATCGGCCATTGCTTCCCATTGTCAAAGGTATTAAGGTTGAAGACTGAGATCTCCCTTTTTCACCAGAAGGATTCGGAGAATCTTTACGAGGTGTGGGAGAGGTACAACTCCCTATTGAAGAAGTGCCCACAACACGGGATGTCGAAGGCCGCCATGATCAATCGATTTCACGAGGGCCTCAATGATCAAACCGTTCATATGCTAGATGGAGCAGCGGGAGGAGGGCTCGTGAAGCTCAATGCCACAGACGCCTGGAATCTAATCGAAAACTACCCGAGGAACAGCTTCATGAGAGGCAATACGAGGATAAAGACTCCAGGAGTGTTTGGGGTGAGCGAGGAGACCGCTACAAATGCCAAGTAGGCGCTGCAACAACAGATTGCAACTACTAATTCCCAGCTCCAGACGGTGATCAACACACTACTCCAAAGGGAAAACACAGCCCGTGCATGCCGTGATGACCACCCCATCACCTCAAAATCCGTACACACCACAGTGTGAGATCTGTGGCGCAGCTCATGAGACCTCAGAGTGACAATTAGGGCAATCACTAGAGCACATGGACTATATGGGTAATTACCAAGGCCAGCGGAGTTTTCAACCTCGAGCGCATCCAAATCTGGCGTATGGAAACCAAAACCACCATGGGCAAGGGCCACCAGGATTCCAACCTAGACCATCTGGAACATCACGTCCGTATCAGAACACGTCTGCAGGGTCGGGATCCGATGATATGAGGGAGATGAAGGATATGATGAAGACGCTCCTCACAAATTTCAGCTACACCACTCAAGCCCACGAGAGTCGAATGAATAAGATGGAGCAGTACATAGAAGTACGTGCCCAGAACACCGACGCCTCTATCAAGAAATTGGAGCAACAAGTGGGCCAGATGGCGAAGCAGTTGGCTGAGCGAACTCAGGGATCACTTCCAAGTTACACGAGCCAAACCCTAAGGAATATTGCAAAGCAGTTACCCTGAGAAACGGAAGAGAGTTGCAAGAGGTACCCCCAAGAAGAAATCAAATGATAAAGCTGAGTTCGAGGTTCACGACGAGCCAGAAGTGCAGGTTGGCAAGGGCGACGATGTTGAGAAGGCCGAAGCTGAGAAGGAGAATGCTAAAGCTGAAAAGGAAAAGGCAAAGGAGATTGAGCGACCACCGGTGAAGCCGTACCGGCCGAAGATCCCTACCCAGCTCGGTTGAAGAAAGACAGAGACGAGGCGCAGTTCGGTTAATTTATGAACATGTGTAAAGAATTACATATTAACTTACCGTTTGTTGAGGCTATTACGCAGAGGCCCAGCTTCGCCAAGTTCTTGAAGGACCTATTGACGAACAGGAGGAAGCTCGAACATGTTTCCACGGTATGTCTACGAGGGGAATGCTCGGCGATACTTCAGAACAAGATGCCGAAGAAGCTCAAAGACCCAGGGAGTTTTACGATTCCCTGCCTTATAGGAGATTTAGTTGTTAAACGTGCTTTAGCTGATCTAGGAGCTAGCATAAATTTAATGCCGTATTCCATGTTTAAGCGCTTAGGATTAGGCGAGCCACGACCCACTAGGATGAGCCTTCAATTAACTGATCGATCGTTAAAATACCCTAGATGAGTTATTGAGGATGTCCTAGTTAAGGTAGGTAAATACGTGATTCCCGCCGATTTTGTTATCTTAGATATGGAAGAGGATGATAATGTCCCATTGATATTAGGTAGACCATTCTTAGCTACCGGTGAGACTATGATAGATGTTAGGAATGGGACGTTGACTCTGACGGTAGATGCGAGAAAGTTACGTTCAATATGGCTGAATCGATGAAGAAAAGTAATGAGCATGATGATAAGTGTTATTACTTAGAGGCCTTTGAGCACGATTTTCTCTTTTCTGTGCAAGGGCTAACACAGGTTTTGAGCGAGGAGGACACCGGAATGATTATGGCAATCGATGAGTGTGGGGAGGAAGTAGACGAACCTATCATAGCAATCGACGAAAGCAGCGAAGAGGACAAGGAAAAGAGCTCGGTCGAGGAGCCACCGGTCCTCGAGTCGAAGCCGCTGCCCGACCACCTCGAGTACGCGTTCCTTGGCAGCAACAGAGGGCTACCAGTCATCATCTCATCGAGCCTCGACGACGGACAGAAGGACCAGCTCTTGGACGTGTTGAGAGCCCATAAGAAGGCGATAGCGTGGAAGATTTCCGACATCAGGGGAATTAGTCCGAGCTATTGTACGCACAAAATTCTGATGGAGGACGAGTTCAAGCCAGTCGCCCAACGTCAAAGGCGACTTAATCCCAACATGAAGGACGTCGTGAAGAAGGAGGTGATTAAGCTACTAGATGCGGGCATGATCTACCCTATCTCAGATAGCGCTTGGGTAAGTCCAGTCCAAGTGGTCCCGAAGAAGGGAGGAATGACGGTCGTCACTAACGATAAGAATGAATTGATTCCAACAAGGACTGTCGAAAGGAAATATTCTTGAGATTCTTCAAGTAAAAGGAAATATTTCAACAATATTAAAGGATAACTAAGGATCATTCGAAAACCCTAGGTATAATGTCGAAACTATTGAAATAAGGGTTTCGAAATTTGTTTAAAAAGGGGCTTCGAAATTCTTCAAATTAAGAATTTTGAGATTTTTAATATAAGATATATTGCAAGAACTCGAAATATTTGAATAAGGATATCGAAATCTATGTAGTGAAGACCTCGAAATCTTTTAATCAAAGACTCGATATTACTTAACATTGGAATCTCGAGATTGAGTTCTCCGATATATAACATGCGACAATTTAAATTATTCTTAGTAATAGATATTGAAAACTTAGTCCTAAAGGAAACATTGTAATAATAATAATAATAATAATAATAATAATAATAATAATAATAATAATAATACAACATGAATGAGAGGAACTTATGATAAACATGGACAAAGGTGTCGATGTCATTTAACTACTAACATACGAAAACTTAAGATAAGGAGAAAATGAAAACCCATATCAGTCGAGAGAATTCGTGAAGTTAAAAACCGAGAATACAAGAACTAATTCCAAGTTGAGCTCAAGGAAAAGGTATGAATTTATTTTAGCATCTTTAATTATAACTTAACATGATTCAAGTGTTAACATGTCTAGACTTTATATTCATGCTATATATTGAAGACTGAGATTCGAACAGCAATTGAGACTTCAAAGAAATTTTCCAACTTCTTAAGAAATCAATTTATGTCAGATTTGAAGAAATTTTCGTGATTTGACAGAATTAGGGTTTTAGACTTTATGTAGGGTTAATTCTTGAGATGAGTTCGATACTGAAGTATGCTAAAGATTTACAAATGTTCAAGTCTTTTAAGTATCTTGATTTGATGAATATATGAACAGTAAGAAGTTCGATGGAATTCTATCATGTTCTTAAAAACTCGATGATATAAATTAAACAAATCTCGACATGAATAGGTAAATCTCGATATATGTTTTGAAAGAACTAAGTGAAATCTCGAGATGAATTGTCGTGATCTAAATAGAATGCCGAGATTTAATTTATTTAAATAGATCTTGAGTTATGATAACTCAATTGGATAAAGTGTTTAGTTGTGATGTCGAATAGAATGTCGAGTGTGTTGTTAGAATATAATTTCGAGATATCATAGAAATTTAGAACAAAAATGTCGAAGTCAATTTGGCAGATCTCGAATTAGATCTCGATATCACTTACAAACCTCGACATGTTATATTTGAAGATTTCGATGTGTTATATTTGAAGACCTCGACATGTTAAATTAAGAAGCCATCGACAAATGAGCTCGAGTTATAAATTCAAGTTATACTAATTCAAGAAGATAGAAGATGCCGAGATGTATTTCATGACACATACTACTAAAATTTCGACATGTATATTGGATTTCGATAAGTAAGGACCTCGAGATTTGTTAATTAAAGACTTCGATATTTCCTCAATTAAAGGTCTCAAGATTATTTAAATTGGTTAATGCCAGTTATAACGGGAGTATCCCAATATATGGACATATAGAAATGGCATGTGATCTACGGATCCTATGAATGACAGTTATATGAACGATGATTATATGATTCGAAATGGCATGGCTACGCTAGTGATGAAAAGGAATGGACTACTGTTTATTTTATTTGTTACTTGTATTAATTAACATGTTGCGATCATACTCTGAATCGTTGGCTTCACAGTTGTTGTAGATAATTAGCAGGCTGCGTAGAAAGCATATCATAAAACATGGATTCAAGGTTGGCCAGCTACGCTCTCCTCCTGTTCCCCTCTGGTTCATCATTAGCATATAGAATAGAAACGGATTTAGACTATCGCATTTTGTGACTCATATGATAGGTATATATATATGTACATTATTGTGGAAGGAACTAGACCAGATGTACGCACCCGTTTTTGTTAAAGGAAATGCTATGGGAATCGCGAAAAATTTTATACGAATATTTTATTGCTGCGTTAAAAAAAGTAATAGGAAACGGGGCGTTACATGTAGTGGTATCAGAGAGCCTAGGCTTTAGGTTCTGTAGACATTTGCATAGTATGTGTCTGTCATGGATTGCCTTTAAACTTCTTTTGCATATATAGGCAAATGGCAATAGGTGAACCGATACCTATAGAACGTGATGAACCAACTATAGAGGGAGGAGGAAGAACGGCCGTACCTGAATCCCATTCATCGCATACTCTTAGACAGTATGAATATGAACACCCCCTGACAACTCCTCGAGAACGAAGATATGATAAGTTAAGAAAGATGGGTGCTGTGGACTTTATGGGTACGACAGATCCCGCGGAAGCGGAAACATGGTTGAAAAGAACGAAAAGGGTGTTTAATATGATGCAATGCACCCCAGAAGAGAGATTCGACTATGCTGTCTCACTCTTACAGGGACATGCATATGAATGGTGGGATACTGTCCCAGATAGTATGACCCAACCTCCAGTACTAACCTGGGAAGATTTCCTGAGAGAATTTAATGATACCTCTATGCCTGAGGTATACAAGGATCAGAAAGAGAAGGAATTTCTGGAATTGAAACAAGGTAACAGGTCCGTAGGCGAGTATGAAGTGCTGTTTAATCAGCTATCCCGTTATGCCTCGCATATGGTTGCTATTGAAAGAAACAAATGTCGAAGATTAGAAGCTGGACTTCGTTATATGATTAGGAATCGCATCACGCCATCAGATATGGAGTCCTATTGGAAATTGAGAGCGGCAGCTATTCGCGCCGAAAGATTAGAAACTGAGACTCGGAATTTTCAAAGTAGTAAACGAAGGTTAGGCGAAGAGTCGTTTAGTGGAAAAATGAAAAGGCCGTATGGTTCGCCGAGACCAATAAGTGTTCAAAGTAGCTCTGGAAGGAGTAACACAGGCGGGCCAAGAACTACCGGACGGGGTACAGAGACTTCTCAACAAATACCAACTTGTGAACACTGTGGAAAGAACCACAGGGGTGTATGTAGATGGCTTACAGGCGAATGTTTCACGTGTGGACAATCAGGGCATATAGCCAGGAATTGCCCAACACTGCGAGTAGAACCTACAGTAGACCAATCGAGAGTTAGTGGACCCTCCACAAACCGTGGAAGGGGAAGAGGCCGAGGACCATTTAGTACAGGTTCGGGAAGAGTAGGCTCAGGAGGCCAAGCCTATAGGCCGCCAGCACAAGCAAGGATTTTCACCATGACTCGTGAGGAGGCCAAAGAGGGATCACACGTGATTACGGGTAAATTATCTATATGTGATATTGATGCATATGTTTTATTCGATCCAGGTGCCACTCATTCATTCATTTCACGAGCATTTGCATCATTATTACCTGATAAACCCGAACCCCTAGAGGAGAAATTATATGTCCGACTTCCAACGGGCGAAATAGTTATAGTAAACACCGTATACCCAGAATGCAAAGTTATCAGTAACGGGATAGAAATGCGAGCAACCCTGTTCGTTCGTCCTTTAATGGATTTTGACGTAATATTAGGCATGGACTGGTTGTCAAGATACCGGGCGAAACTTGATTGTTTCAAAAAGGAAATTGAATTGACCCCTACGGATCAAACCCATATAATACTTAAGGGAGAAAAGAGCGTACGAACGGCGTATCAGATATCAAGTTTAGAAACTTCTAAGATGATCAGTAAAGGATGCGAAGGGTATATAGCCTACGTTATAGATGCGTAGTTAAGTGGAGTGAAGATAAAAGATATTCCGGTAGTTAGCGAATATCCTGATGTCTTTCCCGAGGAGTTACCGGGATTACCCCCTGACCGAGATACAGAATTTACCATAGAACTTCAACCGGGCAACCGATTTCCATTCCACCATATCGGATGGCTCCTATAGAATTGAATGAATTAAAAGTACAGTTGAAGGAGTTATTAGATAAAGGCTATATACGGCCAAGTGTATCGCCTTGGGGAGCGCCTGTTCTCTTCGTCAAAAAGAAGGATGGAACGCTTAGATTGTGTACTGATTACAGACAGTTAAATAAAGTAACGGTGAAAAATAAATATCTGTTGCCTCGAATTGATGATCTATTTGATCAATTGCAAGGTTCTAGGGTCTTTTCAAAAATCGATCTGAGATCGGGATATCATCAATTGAAGATTGCTGATGGTGATATTCCAAAGACGGCCTTTAGAACAAGATATGGGCATTATGAATTTCTAGTTATGCCCTTTGGGTTGACGAACGCTCCTGCAGTCTTTATGGCATTGATGAATGATGTGTTCCGACCCTATTTAGACCAGTTCGTGATCGTCTTTATTGACGATATATTGATATATTCCAAGTCAAAGAGGAGCACGAGCAACATTTGAAGATTGTACTTCAGACTTTACGGGAAAAGAAGTTATATGCAAAGCTCTCGAAATGTGAATTTTGGTTAGATCAAGTAGTATTTCTGGGGCATGTAGTCTCTGGTAAAGGTATTCAAGTCGATCCCAGTAAAATCGAAGCGGTAATCAAGTGGGAAAGTCCTAAAAATGTAGCAGAAGTTCGTAGTTTTCTGGCATTGGCCGGATATTATCGACGGTTCATCGAAAATTTCTCACTGATAGCAGCCACAATGACGAAGTTACTACTAAAGGAGTTACATTTAAGTGGACTGAGGAATGTCAAAAGAGTTTTGAAGAATTAAAGGAACGACTAACAACAGCCCCTGTACTAACTATTCCATCAGGAACAGATGGGTTTGTAATTTATAATGATGCATCCTATCAAGGGTTGGGGTGCGTCCTAATGCAACACGAAAAAGTAGTAGCGTATGCATCCCGACAGCTAAAGCCCTACGAAACATCTTACCCAACTCACGACTTAGAGTTAGCGGCCGTGGTGTTCACACTAAAGATATGGCGACATTCTTTATACGGTACAACATTTCAGATATTTACTGACCATAAAAGTCTGAAATATCTGTTGAGCCAGAAAGAATTGAATATGAGACAGAGGCGGTGGATTGAGTTGTTAAAAGACTACGACTGTACTATAGAGTATCATCCTGGAAAGGCCAATGTTGTTGCTGATGCCTTAAGTCGGAAATCGTACGGTATCGTTTCTTACCTATCTACATGTTCTTTATCAAGTTTGATTGATCTCAGGAAGATGAATACAGAGATGAAAGTAGACAATACTGGTGCTATTTGTACCTCAATTATAGCTCGACCTATCATGTTAGATCGAATCAGACAAGTACAGTTTAAAGATGAAAAGATAGCTAAGATTGCAGATAAAGTGAAACAAGGATTGGGGAAGTCTTTCGTGATAGACGAGAATGAGACTTTGACAATAAATGGCCGTATATGTGTTCCTGATATCGATAATCTTCGACAAGAGATAATGGAAGAGGCACATACCGCTCCTTATGCTATGCACCCAGGCAGTACGAAGATGTATCGGACCCTTAAATCTCACTATTGGTGGGCAAGGATGAAAAAGGATGTGGCTGAATATGTGCTGAAATGTTTAACGTGTCAGCAAATCAAAGCTGAACACCAAGCGCCAGTGGGTAAATTACATCCTTTACCCATACCTGTTTGGAAATGGGAACGAATAACGATGGATTTTCTTTATGGACTTCCTCCAACGACTAAGAAAAATGATGCCGTGTGGGTAATTGTTGATAGACTTACAAAATCAGCTCATTTCTTGCCATTTCGATGGGGTTCTACGTTAGTATACTTGGCAAAAAGATACGTCAATGAAATAGTTCGGTTACACGGGGTACCTATTTCTATCGATCTGATCGTGATCCCCGATTTACTTCTAGATTTTGGGGCAGTTTACAGGAAGCGCTCGGAACTAAATTGCATTTTAGTACGGCGTATCATCCACAGACCGATGGTCAGTCAGAAAGAACAATACAGACATTGGAAGATATGCTTCGAGCATGCGTGATCGAGTTCAAAGGCTCATGGGATGATTATATAGCGCTGATGGAATTTTCTTATAATAATCAGTACCATTCGAGTATCGGAATGGCGCCGTACGAAGCTCTGTATGGCCAGAAATGTCGTAACCCAATTTGTTGGGACATGGAAGGAGAAAAAGTATTAGAAGGACCAGACTTGATTCAGGATACGAATTAAAACAGTAAAGAGTCGACTTAAAGCGGCCCAAGATAGACAGAAGAGTTATATAGACCAACATCGACGGGAAATGGAATATGAAGTTGGGGAGAAAGTATTTTTGCGAGTATCTCCTTGGAAAGGTGTGTTGCGATTTGGAAAGAAAGGAAAGTTGAGCCCACGTTACATTGGGCCTTATGAGATACTTGAAAGAATTGGACCGTTAGCATATCGATCGATTAGCACTACCACCTGAACTTTCACAAATACATAATGTTTTTCACGTCAGTATGTTACGGCGATATAGATCAGACCCCACTCATGTTCTACGTGACGAACCGATAAATGTTTCTGAGGATCTTAATTATGTAGAAGAACCGGCAGAAGTCCTGGAATATGCTGACAAGCAGTTACGAAATAAAACAATTCCGATGGTAAAAGTGAGATGGAAGAATCATTCAGCTCGTGAAGCTACGTGGGAAACAATAGAAAGTATAAAGACCCAGTACCCATGGTTATTGACCGAAACAGGTACGAAATTTCGAGGTCGAAATTTTTAAAAGGGGGGAAGAATTGTCAGGAACCGAACCCTATATTATAATTTCATGCATTTACATAAATTCATACATTCATATAAGTTATTTTAAAACAGAGATATAGATAGGATAAGGTATTTAAAAGTATGATAGTTCTAGGTTATCAAGGGGATAAGTAGTGAAGAAGTAAATGTTATGAAGTTGGAATTTTCTAAGTATGGAATTTCTAGGGTTTTCTCAGGTTTTGAGGAAATTTATATATATTAATTGAAGTAATTAAATAAATTAGGGAGTTTGATGATATTCTTGAGATTCTTCAAGTAAAAGGAAATATTTCAACAATATTAAAGGATAACTAAGGATCATTCGAAAACCCTAGGTATAATGTCGAAACTATTGAAATAAGGGTTTCGAAATTTGTTTAAAAGGGGCTTCGAAATTCTTCAAATTAAGAATTTTGAGATTTTTAATATAAGATATATTGCAAGAACTCGAAATATTTGAATAAGGATATCGAAATCTATGTAGTGAAGACCTCGAAATCTTTTAATCAAAGACTCGATATTACTTAACATTGGAATCTCGAGATTGAGTTCTCCGATATATAACATGCGACAATTTAAATTATTCTTAGTAACAGATATTGAAAACTTAGTCCTAAAGGAAACATTGTAATAATAATAACAATAATAATAATAATACAACATGAATGAGAGGAACTTATCATAAACATGGACAAAGGTGTCGATGTCATTTAACAACTAACATACGAAAACTTAAGATACGGAGAAAATGAAAACCCATATCAGTCGAGAGAATTCGTGAAGTTAAAAACCGAGAATACAAGAACTAATTCCAAGTTGAGCTTAAGGAAAAGGTATGAATTTATTTTAGCATCTTTAATTATAACTTAACATGATTCAAGTGTTAACATGTCTAGACTTTATATTCATGCTATATATTGAAGACTGAGATTCGAACAGCAATTGAGACTTCAAAGAAATTTTCCAACTTCTTAAGAAATCAATTTATGTCAGATTTGAAGAAATTTTCGTGATTTGACAGAATTAGGGTTTTAGACTTTATGTAGGGTTCTTGAGATGAGTTCGATACTGAAGTATGCTAAAGATTTACAAATGTTCAAGTCTTTTAAGTATCTTGATTTGATGAATATATGAACAGTAAGAAGTTCGATAGAATTCTATCATGTTCTTAAAAATTCGATGATATAAATTAAACAAATCTCGACATGAATAGGTAAATCTCGATATATGTTTTGAAAGAACTAAGTGAAATCTCGAGATGAATTGTCGTGAGAATGCCGAGATTTAATTTATTTAAATAGATCTTGAGTTATGATAACTCAATTGGATAAAGTGTTTACTTGTGATGTCGAATAGAATGTAGAGTGTGTTGTTAAGATATAATTTAGAGATATCATAGAACTTTAGAACAAAAATGTCGAAGTCAATTTGGCAGATCTCGAATTAGATCTCGATATCACTTAAAAACCTCGACATGTTATATTTGAAGATTTCGATGTGTTATATTTGAAGACCTCGACATGTTAAATTAAGAAACCCTCGACAAATGAGCTCGAGTTATAAATTCAAGTTATCCTAATAAATAGGGGGCATCCCTCACTAAACCTAAGATCAAGAGCATTCTGGAACAGGGCTGCTTATTGGGACGGATATGGATATGAGGCTTCGGGAGAAGATGGTTTCATTTCCCGTGGTAAGAGCACAATTACGATATGCTCTTGTAGGCCCATTGGTAGACAAATCCCTCCCAAGCATTGAAAAGCGATGCTTCCAATTCATTGCTGAACCTGGTTGGAAATGCCATAACTTCCCTGGACTTCACCCGGGACTTGACCAAGCCAACATTCTCTTTCCTTTCTCCTTGGACTGAACTTCATACATAAACAAGTCAGGTACACAAATTGCCTTCGAAACAAAGCTTGAACAGAACCTGAGACAAATAGATCTTTTGGACATGTCCCTCGATTCTGCACGTGTTTGGTCATTGATGTATTCAGCCACTAGACATATTAATCACCATCGAATTGAACTTCGCCTTCTCCTTGAAAGTGGATTTTATAAAGACGGATTAGAAACCGAGTCTCGGAATTTTCAAAGTAGTAAACGAAGGTTAGGCGAAGAGTCGTTTAGTGGAAAAATGAAAAAGGCGTATGGTTCGCCGAGACCAATAAGTGTTCAAAGTAGCTCTGGAAGGAGTAACACAGGCGGGCCAAGAACTACCGGACGGGGTACAGAGACTTCTCAACAAATACCAACTTGTGAACACTGTGGAAAGAACCACAGAGGTGTATGTAGATGGCTTACAGGCGAATGTTTCACGTGTGGACAATCAGGGCATATAGCCAGGAATTGCCCAACACTGCGAGTAGAACCTACAGTAGACCAATCGAGAGTTAGTGGACCCTCCACAAACCGTGGAAGGGGAAGAGGCCGAGGACCATTTAGTACAGGTTCGGGAAGAGTAGGATCAGGAGGCCAAGCCTATAGGCCGCCAGCACAAGCAAGGATTTTCAACATGACTCGTGAGGAGGCCAAAGAGGGATCACACGTGATTACGGGTAAATTATCTATATGTGATATTGATGCATATGTTTTATTCGATCCAGGTGCCACTCATTCATTCATTTCACGAGCATTTGCATCATTATTACCTGATAAACACAAACCCCTAGAGGAGAAATTATATGTTCGACTTCCAACGGGCGAAATAGTTATAGTAAACACCGTATACCCAGAATGCAAAGTTATCAGTAACGGGATAGAAATGCGAGAAACCCTGTTCGTTATTCCTTTAATGGATTTTGACATAATATTAGTCATGGACTGGTTGTCAAGATACCGGGCGAAACTTGATTGTTTCAAAAAGGAAATTGAATTGACCCCTACGGATCAAACCCATATAATACTTGAGGGAGAAAAGAGCGTACGAACGGCGTATCAGATATCAAGTTTAGAAACTTCTAAGATGATCAGTAAAGGATGCGAAGGGTATATAGCCTACGTTATAGATGCGCAGTTAAGTGGAGTGAAGATAAAAGATATTCCGGTAGTTAGCGAATATCCTGATGTCTTTCCCGAGGAGTTACCGGGATTACCCCCTGACCGAGATACAGAATTTACCATAGAACTTCAACCGGGCACGGCACCGATTTCCATTCCACCGTATCGGATGGCTCCTATAGAATTGAATGAATTAAAAGTACAGTTGAAGGAGTTATTAGATAAAGGCTATATACGGCCAAGTGTATCGCCTTGGGGAGCGCCTGTTCTCTTCGTCAAAAAGAAGGATGGAACGCTTAGATTGTGTATTGATTACAGACAGTTAAATAAAGTAACGGTGAAAAAGGTGTCGATATCATTTAACAACTAACATACGAAAACTTAAGATACGGAGAAAATGAAAACCCATATCAGTCGAGAGAATTCGTGAAGTTAAAAACCGAGAATACAAGAACTAATTCCAAGTTGAGCTTAAGGAAAAGGTATGAATTTATTTTAGCATCTTTAATTATAACTTAACATGATTCAAGTGTTAACATGTCTAGACTTTATATTCATGCTATATATTGAAGACTGAGATTCGAACAGCAATTGAGACTTCAAAGAAATTTTCCAACTTCTTAAGAAATCAATTTATGTCAGATTTGAAGAAATTTTCGTGATTTGACAGAATTAGGGTTTTAGACTTTATGTAGGGTTAATTCTTGAGATGAGTTCGATACTGAAGTATGCTAAAGATTTACAAATGTTCAAGTCTTTTAAGTATCTTGATTTAATGAATATATGAACAGTAAGAAGTTCGATGGAATTCTATCATGTTCTTAAAAATTCGATGATATAAATTAAACAAATCTCGACATGAATAGGTAAATCTCGATATATGTTTTGAAAGAACTGAGTGAAATCTCGAGATGAATTGTCGTGATCTAAATAGAATGCCGAGATTTAATTTATTTAAATAGATCTTGAGTTATGATAACTCAATTGGATAAAGTGTTTAGTTGTGATGTCGAATAGAATGTCGAGTGTGTTGTTAAGATATAATTTCGAGATATCATAGAAATTTAGAACAAAAATGTCGAAGTCAATTTGGTAGATCTCGAATTAGATCTCGATATCACTTAAAAACCTCGACATGTTATATTTGAAGATTTCGATGTGTTATATTTGAAGACCTCGACATGTTAAATTAAGAAACCCTCGACAAATGAACTCGAGTTATAAATTCAAGTTATACTAATTCAAAAGATAGAAGATGTCGAGATGTATTTCATGACACATACTACTAAAATTTCGACATGTATATTGGATTTCGATAAGTAAGGACCTCGAGATTTGTTAATTAAAGACTTCGATATTTCCTCAATTAAAGGTCTCAAGATTATTTAAATTGGTTAATGCGATATTATATATATATATATATATATATATATATATATGTAGAATTAGGGAAGGAATTTTAATATCACATAAAATATTCAATATTTAGGGTTTTAATATAAAATAAGTTAGGGTTTCCGGTAAAGGCTACAGATAAGGAACGATCATGCATAATAATAAAGCATGCATATCACATACACATATCATTATAGGAATTTCATATTTACGGATAAAATAATTGTATAGGTTAGGAGTCCGATAAGGGCAAGGACAAGGTCGCTTAAGCGAGCGGAGAAAATAGGCGAAACTTGTGAGTATGATTTGCAACATGTACCTTATGTGCCTTATGTGTTTACATGCTTTATATGGATTAATTGACTAATATGTGCTTTATATGTTATTTACGGATCGATGTGAATTACGTGACCGTGAAGTGCTTTTATATGATATATATGTGCTATTTACGAATTTACGTGAACTATGTGACTATAAAGTGCCTTTATATGATTTATGTGTTATATAAAGTATTTCATATAGCAATTGCATACATATAAATGAAAGGAGAAACCGTTATGACTGCTAAGACTACGGATAGTACGATACGGATGCTACGGCATACTTCCCTTCAAATCGGGGGATGATAGTTACTTCCCTTCAAATCGGGGGATGACAGAGTCCTGTACAGGCACATACAGATATTTACAGTATTGACAGAGTCCCATGCATGGGCGCCGACTGGGCTTACAGAATACGAGTCTAGCTAGTCTATAACGGGAGTATCCCAATATATGGACATATAGAAATGGCATGTGATCTACGGATCCTATGAATGACCGTTATATGAACGATGATTATATGATTCGAAATGGCATGGTTACGCTAGTGATGAAAAGGAATGGACTACTGTTTATTTTATTTGTTACTTGTATTAATTAACATGTTGCGATCATACTCTGAATCGTTGTCTTCACAGTTGTTGTAGATAATTAGCAGGCTGCGTAGAAAGCATATCATAAAACATGGATCAAGGTTGGCCAGCTACGCTCTCCTCCTGTTCCCCTCTGGTTCATCATTAGCATATAGAATAGAAACGGATTTAGACTATCGCATTTTGTGACTCATATGATAGGTATATATATATGTACATTATTGTGGAAGGAACTAGACCAGATGTACGCACCCGTTTTTGTTAAAGGAAATGCTATGGGAATCGCGAAAAATTTTATACGAATATTTTATTGCTGCGTAAAAAAAAGTAATAGGAAACGGGGCGTTACAATAGGACTCGGTCAAGGCACCTCAAAGGTCTTGCCTTATTTTATCGCCTAAAATTGCCCAATCGCAGTCTGGCATAGAAGGGAAGTGGCACGCATCCTCTGGCCTGCTGGGCTGCCTCTAATAATGGTCTGGCCAAAAAGTATCTTTTGCGAGGTTCAAGGTGACCTTCCAGCTTCTTGGCCAGTAGCTGTTCCGAACAGCAATGATTGCTGCTGGGAAAAGATGTCTAGCCAGCTGCCTCTATGCCAAGCACGCGTTTCATGTCTCGTGCCAACTCCGTGCCTCGCACTGAGTGTCCAGGTCCGAGCCCCAGAGTGTCATGATCCATTTGACGTAGTCGGCCCTCGTGTCCGACTAAGCTCCGGCGGAGGTCATATTTCGTCTCACGTCCTAAGTAGCTCCGGCTTCGCCGTCACCGGCCGATCAAGCTCCCGCCATTGTCGACCTGCGGTCAAAGGTCAACATTTATCAACTTTGTAACAAAGAGATGCGTTCACTTTCAAAGATTGGAAATTAATAGATAAATTATCTTTAGATTATTAATGATAACGATTATCCAATTCACGTGTTCACTTTGCAAGATATGGATTGAGTTAATTTCAGTACTATTTGTCAAATTCCTAAAGTACCCTTTAATTCATCAATCCGTAGTTTACAAAAAAACTTATTCTTATGTATATAAAAAATATAAGATATGCATATCAATTTGATCGTCATGAAATAATGAATAAATTTGTGTTGTTTATTTATTTTATCATATAAATCACATGAAATAATGATGATTTTATGATTTAGTAGAATATGGGTATTTTAGCCCTTTCGTATATTTAGTGATTAGATTAATTATACAGGCCTAACCCACTGGATGAGTTAAACCGGGCTTGTGTGATAATAGTAGCGGGCCGATTATTTGTTGGGGGCTTTAATCATTGATTTTTATTTATAGTGAACGGTATTACATTGGATAACTTATTTTTATCTTGGCTTATCCATGAAACTAAACACAGCCGATGAAATGAACCCTTTACAAAGATAAAAAAATGGTCGACTACAATTATATTTATTTACCTACCTGTAATTACCCGTGCAATGCACGGAGTTAATTATATATAAATATTAACTATATATAGTAGTTTGTTACTAACAATTAAGCTAAGATAAATGGGTATTTTAATTAGTAAGCTAACATAATGAGTACTTTTTTTTAATATTATATTTATTTTTATTGTAATTATTATTGTGGACATGTGTCAACACCACAACAAAACTACATTTAAATGTATATATAGGATTATGACGCTAATACAGTTTAATGCGACGTCCAGTAAACGATCTATCTATACGAGTTTCGAATATGCTACGAAAGAGCTGAGCAGTTAGGAACTTAGCTCAAATAAGTCCTGGGGATGGCGAACTATTCTCTATCCCAACTGATATGATTTCGTAGAAGTGACCTTATCATTTTTAACAAAATAAATTTAATAATAAACATTATATTTGTATTTTCAAGACTTGATTAGTTGGGAGTAGAGCTGTCAAAACGGGCTGGAGGGGCCAATCGGCTCATAGCCCGCCCCGCCTACAGGCGGGTAGCGGGCCTGGCGGGCTTAGCGTTATTAAAAAATAAAAATAAGAAAAAATTTAATAAAAATTAGGAAAAAATAAAAAAAAAATGAAGAATTTGAGTTGGAAAATATATCTAATCTAATTAACTTCTTTAATTACTTTATTTATGTTACTTAAGTAAAAACCAACAAAAAACATAAAGATCAATATAATTTATTTATATATCTATTATTTAATATAATTATATATTTTTCTATTTTTAGGCATGCCGGCCCACCAGGCCTGCCCCGCCAAAGCCCGGGGCCTGCGTGGGCTTGCCCGCCCAGACCCACTCCCTGACGGGCCTAAAAATTTACAGCTCATCTGCCACTTTGGCGGGGCGGGTGGGCCCGCGGTCCCATTGGACAGCTCTAGTTGGGGAGCAAGGACAGACAAATGATTTTATGACTTGTAGTTACTTAGGCGGCTCTCAATCCGTACCAGATTAACTTGATTATTATGTTGTAACAAAACTTGAGAAGAGGATGTTGTAGTATGTATTAACGAATATACTTTTTAAGTGGCATTTATCAATAACTAGCTAGACTTAACTTGATAACATTTTTTTTCAACATAAAAATAGGGACTTGAGGATAACACAAGTAAAAAATCATGGATATTCCCCCGTTACTCATGTTACTTGATCTGCTTACATGTTCAACCTCTTCCTTAACCCTCTAAGCATATTCTCGTTACACCCTACTATATATAAACAAGTGCCACAGTCCCATTGAAACGCATAAAGATTCAGTATCGAAGGGTCCTTAATTAACAGAAAAACATGATGTGTGGTTTGCCAAGAACAACTATGACGTTTCTGTATGTATTGGCTGCCTTGGCCTCTGCAGTTCTCAATCGTACAGTTCCGTGCAGTGCTGGGGTAACGAGCAACTTCGTTAGGAGCGCCGAGAAGGCAATGGATATGCCCTTTGATAGTGATGTCTTCACAGTGCCTAGTGGTTACAATGCGCCTCAACAGGTTAGTGATCTTCTATGAATTTTGATTCCATAATATTCATTTACATATTCATAATAATCCTTGTATCGTTTGCTTTTCGGGGGTTTATTTAATAGGTACATATAACTCAAGGAGACCATATAGGCACTGCTATGATTGTATCGTGGACCACCGTAGACGAGCCCGGCTTGGACACGGTCGTCTTCTGGGCTGAAAACGACGGTGATCATAACAAGAAGTCCGCACAAGGGTTCGTGACTCAGTACGAATATTATAACTACACTTCTAGTTACATTCATCACTGCACCATAAGGAACTTGAAGGTATAATTTATATCCACATATATAAATTCACATGTATAAGGGTTAATTACTTCCGTCGTCCTGTAATTTAAGGGATGACATTATAAGGACAACAAATTTAGGGTGTGGTGTTATACTAAGAATAACTTTCAAAAGTAAGCAACTTTGAGATAAAACTCACCCCCTAAATTCGTCCGAACACTATATTATACTCCGGAACTCTAAAACTTGGGGCAAAATTAAGGGCTCCGGCATATAACAACCATAAATTGCTTAATTTTAGTTATTGTACGTGTGACACCTAAGTTTGTTGTCCCTGCCAAACCACCCCCTTAGGAAGATGAAAAATAATTAAGCCTTTATATTGTGTATGAATTATTTCAGAATTTACGTGTGAATAACATTTCATTATTCATCACACAGTACGATACAAAGTACTATTACACGGTTGGCATCGGCCACACGGAGAGGACGTTCTGGTTCACAACGCCTCCGCCCGTCGGCCCGGATGTTCCGTACACTTTCGGGCTTATAGGTATACATATATATGTACATATATATATATGTATATTGTGTGTGTTTGTCTGTGTCACGCATGAGTTTTCTCTAATCATTGTAATCTTTAACATCTCGGCGGGTTTATAGAGCATGTATGATTTTATGACGTAATATAATAGGTGATCTCGGACAAACGTACGACTCCAACATAACACTCGAGCACTACGAAAGAAACCCTCATAAGGGACATGCGCTTTTGTTCCTCGGAGACTTGTCTTATGCGGACACCTATCCCTTCCACGATAATAATCGATGGGATACGTGGGGAAGGTTTATCGAGAGGAGCGCCGCTTATCAGTCGTGGATTTGGACCGCCGGAAACCACGAGATGGATTACAATTATGACATCGTGAGTTGTTTTCGGTTTTCACAAAGAATTCTATTGCAATGACCAATTAATGTTAGGAAAAATAGTCTATATTTTTGTGTTGAGATTTCTATTTCTATCCCATATCAGATAAATCAGGTCCTGACTCACTTAAGATAACAAGACACCTATCGCCAATTGGTTTTAAGATGATGCCCTCAATTTCTAATAATTTGATATTAATACTGACTCGATGATATGATTTATTTCTTGACGTGCAGGGCGAGACAAAAGTCTTCAAGCCATACTCGAACCGTTTCCGCGTCCCTTACAAAGCGTCCAACAGTACGAGGCCATTTTGGTACTCCATCAAGAGAGGTCCCGCCCATATCATAGTTTTGTCTTCATATTCGGCGTATGGTAAGAGATCATATAAATCATGATGCTCGTATTTTAGACTTTTATCGGCTCCACAATTGCGCTTTCTTAAATTTGTTTCGTATTTCGTAAGGAAAATACACTCCTCAGTATGAGTGGCTCCTACGGGAGCTTCCAAGGGTAGACAGGACACAGACGCCGTGGCTCATGGTGCTCGTACATTCTCCGTGGTACAACAGCAACAACTACCATTACATGGAAGGAGAAACAATGAGGGTCATGTACGAGGATTGGCTCATCGAGCACAAAGTCGACGTTGTCTTCGCCGGACATGTTCATGCATACGAACGCACGGTATTTTACTATATATTACACTACATCACTCCTAAATTGTTTCCTATTTTTATTTCAATTCGTCGATTCATTTGTTGATTTTACGAAATTTTATAGGAACGAGTATCTAATGTAGCTTACAATATCGTGAATCGAGCGTGCTCGCCTGTGAAGGATTTGTCGGCGCCGGTCTACATAACTATCGGAGACGGCGGAAACATCGAGGGCTTAGCAACCAAGTATGAGCTTTTACATAATTTTAAAAATTGATAATCGTTGTGTTATAATATGACCGCTACGCCTAAAAGCTAGCATCATATTTTAGTTTATATATTATATTTCCAAAACTCTCATCACGCCTAAGTTAATTTAATTCTTTTCTAGTCTTGTGTGCATTGCATGGCCTCTTAACCAGACCTCTCATATTAGATGACTATTTCGTTTGAAAGCTTCGTTTTTACTTGAATTTGTATCATACTTTACTTTTATATATTATCTTTTCGAGATCAGTTAGATTTTTAATCGAGAGAACGATAGAGATGACTAATTAATTTTTTGGTTTTATTAATGATACGTGACGCAGCATGACTCAGCCGCAACCCGAGTACTCGGCGTTTCGAGAGGCGAGCTTCGGGCACGCTACGTTTGCGATTAAGAACAGAACGCACGCTTATTACAGCTGGCATAGAAATCAAGATGGTTACGCCGTTGAAGCTGATAGAATGTGGTTTTACAACAGGTTTTGGCATCCCATTGATGATTCCACCTCTACTACAACGCATTCTTGATGATCATCGTCTTTATTATGATTTGGCTTTGGAGTCGATTTAGATTGACTTTTCATTTTTCCTGTTTGATGTTATTTTTCACATCAAGTCGTAGTTGTGCTTCGGTTATAATTAAAAAAATCATTTTATTCTGATCATTAATATCACTAGTTCTTCTGCTATTAAGGGGACAACAATATTTATAGTTCTCAATGTTTGGGTTGTGGGCGTTTTTTTTTTTTCCCATGTTGCGAGACTTTTAGTACCTAACGTTATCGAATTTAATCCGTGTTGGTCTCCCGATTAACCTAATCGCCAACTTAGACATAATTTAACAGGCGAGAGCTCGTTATCACCTTTTACTTGACTTAACACGCGAGACCATTTTGCGTTTTCTCCCATAATAAGTATTTTATAATCAGAATTATAGAACTCCATTTCATTTGACATTTATATTTTTTGATTTGTATTTCCCAACAACAACAATAATCATAATAATAATAATAACAACGTAACAGTAAATTCTCTTTTTTTAACATTCAAATGCCTTTTTGCAGCAAATATTGATCCTCCAACTCAAGCCCCGATAAATGAAATTCGCAACGCTATCCACCGATCTATCTTCTTAGACCAAAGACTTCGTCTTGGTCTTTGTTGTCTTCAGCCACTAGCACCAGCCTTGAAAATTCATAGGCATACGATCGACTATAGTTTACGTAGCTTTGTATTTATTGTTGACCGTACGACCCATTCGAAAAAGACATGATACCATTTACATATTCCATTAACTATATGCTGCACACAACCGAAGCTCTTTGTTTAGAATAATAGTCAAGCGCAACATTAGCCACCCAACTATAAATTAGGGACTTGTTAGAATTTACGTCAGTGCAGAGCCAACAAATAGTTGCTATTGTCTGAGTTCAGTCAACGCAGTAAGAGTATGTTTGGGATCTTCTGTTCTACTTTTGTATTCCACTACATATAACTTATATAAAATTCATGTTATATGCTTTCTCTATCTTATTCATTAATTACATTATATCAAATATACAAATATTCATAAATTAAAAATAAAAAGTTCTTCCATCTCCGTTCGTCGCCGATTTTCAACACTCTCCTTAGTCGGCGCCGCGATCACAACCCATCTCTGGATGTCGCCCATCGCTGGCTAAAAAATGCAACATTTCGTTCGCAAATCCGGATTTCGTCCAAATCTTCCGTTTGAGAATCGCATCGATTTGGATTTCGATTTCGTCTAAATCCGAGAGGAAATCCAAACGCTTATAATTCTTCGGATTTGAAATTCCGTGTCAAATGGTCCGTTTTCGAAACCAAAGCTGAGTGCTTAACGAGTTTTTCATAACTGATAATAATAATAACAGTATAACAATAATAGTATAATAATAATAAATAACAATAATGAAAAAATATAAAATAATAATAACACAATAACAACAATAATAATAATAATTAGGAGGTGGATGATAATCGAGCCGATCCGTAAGCTCGATGAGCCGACTCGAGCTCGTCATGGATTTGCGAATGAGCCGGCTCGAGCTCGTCACGGGTTCGCAAATGAGCCGGCTCGAGCTCGAGCTCACTCGTGGGCGCTCGAAAGCTCGCAAGCCGGCTCATGAGCTTGTTTTATTTATATTATTCATGATTTTTATTTATTTTATTAGAAAAAGTTAGAAATCATCGACGAGCTTCATGAGCTCGAGTCGAGCTCAGTTTGAAATTCGAATTTCGAAATCCTAACGTTTGCGAAACAGTGAATTTGGATTTGAAATTAGGATTTTGAAATTCGTAATTTAAAATGAAGCGATTTCGTTCAAATACGCGAATCCAAACGCACTCTAAAATATTTTTTATCTCTGGTCGTCATCTCCCCTCTCTGGTCGTCGCGGCTCGCAGGCTTGATACGGCAGCGAAGACCGCAGAGTAGCGACGACGAGGAGAGATAGAAGATTAATTTTCTTCTAATAAGTTAGATTAATTTACGATTGTTTTTATATATAATTTAATGTAATTAATGATGAATATGATATAAAAACGGATGCAACGAAGCCGAAGAGGGTCGGCGGTGCATGAAGATGGAAAGTTGGTTTTCTTTTTTGTTTTAAAAAAAATATGTTAATTCAGGACATATTGGTATATTTAATTTAGGGTTAATTAAAGATCAGGCCCTATTAGTATGTTTGATTTTGGGTTCAGGCCCCATTGCAGTGGGCTTTAGTATTAAGGACCTGCTTTTCGTAAAACTAAGCTGTCAGGCCCTAAAATGACGCAGAAAGACATATTTAACCTTGACATATGCCAAAATTACGCTGTATACCTAAATAATCCGTTCCAATCAATTATAACAGTTCGGCACTGAAAAAGAACACTTCTTTTCACTTGGATAACAACAGTCTTGTATTGAGTACCAAATTTCGTCTATTTAGTAACAAATAACGTCGCAGAAGTAACACAATATTCAAAATAATACCGCTTCCTGCAACATCATTTGTTAATCTGTTACTGCAGGAATCGGTATTATTTTTGAATGATGTGGTACTTCTGCGACTTCGTTTGTTACTAAATTGACGTCATATGATACTCAATACTAGACTGTTGTTATCCAAATGAAAGGAAGTATTTTTTTCAGCGCAAAACTGTTATAATTGTTCTTCAACCCTCCACCCGACCATCTCCCTTATTTTCCTAGACAGAAAATTCACCATTATAGGGAGCAATTGCTCGATCAGTGGGAAAAATAGGGTTCGATAGTCCGATGTAATAAATATGTCTGTTAATAACATTTTACTGTCGATAAGTAACGTCTTATGACGTTAAAATAACACTTACGGTTTTTACGATGACAAATCAGTATAATTGTGTAACAGTTATAAATGTTCTTGAACCCTCCACCCGACCATCTCCCCCCTGTTTCCCTAGACAGAAAATTCATCATTATAGGGAGCAATGCTCCTATAATGGGTTACCAATTTTCAATCTCGAAACGTGTAATAAGATCGAAACGCTAATGATTCGATCTTTTATAGGAGAACGCTAATGATCGTCGAGTTTAGGGTTTACGGTTTTGAGGTTTATGGTGTAATACCGCATGATGGAAGACAAAACAAGGTGTTAAGAATCGACTGTGCTCGATCTGTGTGAAAAATGGGATTCGATAGTTCGATGTAATAAATATGTCTGTTAATAATATTTTACTGTCGATATGTAACATTTTATAACGTTATAGTAACACTTGCTGTTGCTTCGGTAACAAATCAGTATAACTGTGTAACATAAAACTGACGTCAAATACCATTCAGAAATCACTTTTATTAAGGGTAATTTCGTCAAATCACAGTTTTGGTCCTTTTCACTTAATTTTTCAAAAAATAGGTCCTTTAAACTAAAGAAAATCCTGATAGGGCCTGATTCCTAATTTTAAAATATACTAGGGCCTGACACAAAATTTGCCCTTTAATTTATTAAGTTAATGATGAATAAGATAAAGAATAATATGAAATGTTGATTTTTGTAAGTTGGATTATGTAGTGAAAATGTGAAGTACAAAAGTGGAAAAAGGATCCCAAGCGCTCATAATAACTTTATTATGTAGTTTTAGCGAAAAGAGACCATAAATCTTACGATCGAATTTTAATTTCCTCAGAGATTATTCGTCAATAACTAAGTCGTTATTCTCCGCCTTTGTTGTCGCCGCCGTCTTCTTCTTCGTCCTCGTCCTTTTTCGCGTTGTTCTCATCTCTCGCCTTCTCTTTCTCTCGCAAAAACTCGACCAACCCCTCGAGCGCAACGCCGGCATCCTCGCTCCTCAGCAACCTCTCCCCAACTTCTGCGGGCGTAACGTTAACCTCCCCCAACAAAACATCGATCTCATCAAAGGAAGAATGATCGCCGTCGATCCCATGATAGTTCCTCGCCAACGTCCTAAAAGTGCACGGCATGCAATAAGACATGTTGACGTGCACGTCCATCCGTCCTGGCCGCAACAACGCCGAGTCGAGTCGGTCCTTGTGGTTCGTCGTGAACACTATGATCCTCTCGTCCCCGCAGCTCGACCATAGCCCGTCGATGAAATTGAGTAGCCCCGATAATGTCACCTAAGTCGCATTGTACAGTAGAAACTGAATAAATTTTTATACATTTATATAGACGCCATATAAAATATAAATTTGTAGGTCATTATATATACTATTACATCAATGATTTTATCAAGGTCTACTATACCCCCCCCATTGTCTTTTTAGTTGACGGGTTTTTTACGAATTGGTGTTTGTCAATTGAATACGTTTTATAACGAAGGGTACGTTTGAAAGGTACTTGTAAATGAGTATTTGATTATAAATGAATCAAATATTAATTAACATAGAATTTAAAAAATTACGAAGTGATCAACTAAGTAATAACTAATAAATTTCGGTGTCAACGAGTATTGATTTATAGAGTTCCCAAGGTAGAAAATCAAAATAAAAAAATCATTTGGTTATGGGTATTGAACAACTAATATCCCATTCTAAATGCAATAGAATGAGTTTTAGGTTTTTACCTGGTTAATCTTGTCTTTACGGACGATATTGACCGTCTGTATCTGGCTATGACTGGACCTGAGCATCTTGAGCGCTCGATCCTCGGCCTTTCGATCGTCGATCTCAACACTACAATCAATGTCCTCCACAACGAGTATGGACCGATTCGCCGTGTTGATGAGTAGCTTCCTCAGCTCGGAGTTACTGTGGACGTCGGTCAATTCCAAGTCGTAAACGTCAAAATTGAGATAGTTCGCCATCGCGGCTATCAGAGACGACTTTCCCGTCCCTGGTGGGCCGTACAACAAATATCCGCGCTTCCAAGCCTTGCCTACCTTTCTATAGAATTCCCTTCTCTTCACGAATAAATTCAAGTCGTCGACGATCATTTTCTTGACCCCATCTTCCATGGCCAAAGTCTCGAAAGTCGCTGGGTGATCGAGCTTGACCGAGTTCCAAGTGTGTTCGCCGCCCGAATACCTACGCATTTGATCGGTGTTTAGAGTGTAGATCTTCAACGTCTTCTTTTCCTCGTTGAGCACCTTGGCCTGGCTTATGATGTAGGGAAAGTACGATTCGAACACCGTCTTCTTGTGCTTCGAGTGGAAATGAAGCTGAAAGAACCTAACTTCGGACTGATTAACGCTTTGTCCCGAGAAAGAATAATTCGAGCGCATGGGCTCAGCCGCTCGGGTGATTTGTCTCCATTTGAAGCTAATCCCATCGAAGACGTCGACGATTCCTTGGTTCTTGGCCATTGAGGTTGAGATTTTGCTCTCCATTTTAGGCATGGATACCATGAATTTGTTAGTGTGGGGAGAAATTTTTGCGCCTAAATATGTCTCTGCGGCTTTGTAGATTTGATTGGTCGATAGGCCGGTCGACTCTTCGATGATTAGGGTTACTTTCGACGAGAAAGATTTGAAGATGCTTTGAACGGAGAGGTATATATATTGTTGGAGTTCGTAGGGGATTAGCTCTCGGGTTATGGAACGAATTACCATAGCCGAGGCAGCCAAAGAAGCTGCAGTCGATACTATGGTTTTCGCCGATGGCATGGCAGCTTGATCGCCGAATAAATTTGAAATTGATACCATTTTCTTTAGAAGATGAAGACGATGATTTTGATGTTAGAACTTCCAATGAGAATGAACTAATATAAAAAAGAAAGGGATGCTTAATTAGCTTTATGGGAGACGTTACGTTTCTAGTCCTCGAGTGTGCGTTTATTTCATATTTTATCGTCGAGTGTGGATAGATAGTGATACTTGTAGTTGTAGTCTCACTTACCATGTGTTTTTGGGTATCAAATCTAAGATATAGCTAAACATGAGGGAGAAATATGTGTTTTTCAAAGTTTGTTGGTATTATTTTCTTGTCATCGGTATTTCCAACTTTCAACAAGATTATTCCAAATTACATCATCCATTTTGTATTGTTCAACGAACGTGACCGATGGGCCATGGGGACATTGAAGTCAAGACAAGCTAATTTAACTTATTGGTCAACCTCATGTGTGCAGTGTGAAACCATGACAAATTGGACCTATTTTACCGTCTTCGTCAACGTGACATGTTTCCTGCTATTTTATATCAAGAAAATAATTAAGTTGAGGAGATTCTTTTCAAAAAAGAAAGTTGAGGAGATCGACGAGGGTTGACTACATTAAGAGTTACGATTTAGGGGACTAAGTTATCACAAATGATGAAGTTTATTTCTTGGAAGATGAACACTCGATATGATCATCATAGTATCACAAGATTGGCGACAAAACTGTAATGTTGAGTTGCAACTGTAAATGATAATTTAAAAGGTGTGGTCACTAATATGACGAAATATATATTCGGATCTTCGGATCTTTTCCGGATTGAACAAGCACAAAATCCTATATATTTGTATATCAACAGTCAAGTGAGTAGAAAATATTCCAAGTCAGCAACAACTAAGTATAAGTCAATTCTTGATTTTGAGCAAAGTTGGCGTGCAACTAATCAAGTGCCATTACCAACCACTTAAAAGCTTCTGTATAAAAGATAATATTTAATTCATACTCAAAAACATTAAATGGAGAACGGAAGAAACGAAAGTAAACTGAGGTTGTGTAATGGAAACAAACCTCGCTCCAAAGAAGGAACTCAAATAGCCTTTTTAATGGCTTTAACCCTACATATGATGAGGAGGATAAATGGAAAAGATAAAATACGATAAACAAACACTATGTTAGGTGAGCTTGACATCTCTGACAATTCAAAGATGATAAGCCGTTTGCAGTAGAGGAAATGGGGATTATTTAAAAAAATGGCCTTTGACATCGTCAACGTTAAAAAAATAGCCTCCTAAATGATAAAAGACCAATGTACCCTTACTTACTCTGCGTAAAAGACTTTTATATCCTTTTTTAATGGCAATCAACGACAGTTAACGAAAATTACAGCTTTTGACAGAGGTTTACTGTAGAATCTGAAAAAGCAAAAGTAAATAAGAAAGAACCCTTTCACTTCACGGACCCTTTGCAAAATCGATCAAGCTTTCTCCCTTTTCTTCTTCTTCACAACCGAATTTGAAGCTCAGAATCCATGGCAGTTCAGGCGAGACCCCAAACAGTGAAGGTAATTTTTTTATTTTTCGAAGACCCCGTCCTATACAATCGCACGGGACCCTAAATTTAGGCCGCAGGGGACCCGTGCTTCCTCAGGCAGGGTCCCGTGTCTTGAATCTCAGGGATCCGGGTGAAAGCGCAGGGGTCCTCCCCAATTAACCCGCGCTTTGTCTCGCTGGGACCCGTGCTGGCTAGCGCGGGAGACCTTGCTATGCCGCGCTGGGGACCCGTGCGTGCCAGCGCGGGGACCCTGCGACATAGCACGGGGCCCGTGCTTGCTAACGCGGGGACCCATGCTCATGTGCGCTGGAGGTCCCGTGCGTGCCAGCGCTGGGGACCCGTGCGTGCCAGCGCGGGGACCCTGTGACATAGCACGGGGCCCGTGCTTGCTAGCGTGGGGACCCGTGCTCATGTGCGCTGGAGGTCCTAGCTATGTCGCGCTGGGGACCCGTGCGTGCCAGCGCGGGGACCCTGCGACATAGCACGGGCCCGTGCTTGCTAGCGCGGGGACCCGTGCTCATGTGCGCCGCGCTGGGGCCCAGCGCGGCATAGATAGGACCTCCAGCGCACATGAGCACGGGTCCCCAGCGCTGGCACGCACGGGCCCCGTGCTATATCGCAGGGTCCCCGCGCTGGCACGCACGGGTCCTCAGAGCGACATAGCAAGGTCTCCGCGCAGCATGGCAGGGGACCGTGCGCGGCGGCCTATCTCACCCTAAGCAATTTTCCCGCAGCATTTGTAATTAATTTTTTATTGATTTGTAGGTTCAATTGAAGAAGCAAATTGCCGGAGGCGACAATGAGAAAGATTACCGGTTACATATCACGTCACGAGCCTTTCCATTTCCTATGCTTTTGACAGCTGACCAACAATGCAATAAGAAGAAAAGCCACGTAAACTTGCGCCGATTTAGTAAAGAGCTGTGAATATTTTTCCTTCGGTTCATATGGCATATCAGAGACAATTCTCTCCTATAAATTGAGGGACTCAGACGAAGGAGAAAAATATCACCACAACATCAGATCTTCTCCTCTTATTATTTTCTTGTGTAGCCTATTCCTAATATTATTGTAGCTGCTTTTGTACCACGTCAGTGTACATGTCTGTATCACTCCACAAAATAAAGAAGTTCTACCCTCCGGCCCGTGGACGTAGGTCATTCTGACCGAACCACGTAAACCTCGTGTTCACTGTCTATTTATTTTCGTCTCTTTTATTTATTATCGTCATTTCTCGAGCAAATAATTATCGGGGATTTCCACATATCCTAACAAATTGGTACAGAGCCAACCCGATTTATTTTTAGCCACCATGACGATAACAAAAATGTCAATTGAAAAGTTCGACAGAAATGTCAACTTTGCAATGTAGAGTCTCAAGATGGAGGTCATACTCATACAAGACGGTTGTGAGGTGGCGCTTGAAGGCGCAAAGAAGAAACCAACCGAAATGAAGGACGATCAATTTAATGAATTGGACAAGAAAGCCAGATCGGCTATTATCTTAAATCTCTCTTACGAGGTTTTACAAGAAGTTGCCACGGAGACGACGGCCATGGGTATGTTGGATGCGCTAAAAGCTATCTACATGAAGAAGACTAAGGAGAATCGGCTTTATTTAAAGCAAAAGCTATACAGTATAAAAATGACGGAAGGTTCTTCTATTATTTCGCATCTCGATAAATTCGATTCAATTATTATTGATTTGGGCGAACGTAGAAGTAAAAGTGACGGACGAAGATCAGGCCATAAAATTGTTGTGTTCCCTTCCCTTTTAAAGCATTTTCGTGACACTATAATATACGGGAAAGACACAATATCATATTCTAGTGTCATCAAATCTGCATTACAATCGAAAGAACAGATAGACAGGGATATTACGGGAGAAACAAGTGGTAACCAGGCAGAAGGCCTGTTTGCACGGGGAAGACAAGAACATATAAATGCTGAAAGTAGCAGATCTAAAGAAAGGTCAAAATCCAGGTACAGAAATAAAGTCTGTAATTTTTGCAAGAAAAAGGGTCACATCAAAGCTGATTGTTTTAAATTAAAAAATAAGGAGAAAAATAATCAGCAATATAATAAACCCGCCGAAGCTAGTGTAGCTACTGATGAGAGCGATGGAACTATTTTTGTAGCAACTGCAAATGATTCTGGTTGTTCTTTGTAACGTCCCGTCCCATACCGGGTGTCACTGTAGCATCCGTCCCTATCGGGACCAGTGGGGTTGGGCCCACCACACTCCGACTGATAGTCTGGCCCCACTGTACCACCATTTAACCTTTTAGCGTGCTTCGTGCACTCGCTCACACGCACCCTGAGAAACTTTCCAGGGGGTCACCCATCCCTAGATTGCCCCAAGTCAAGCACGCTTAACTTCGGAGTTTCTATAGATGGACTCCGAAAAGGTAGATCGACCTTGGTGATATGAGTAGTACTATCAATTCTTTTATACGATTCTTAGCCTGACACGCCCATACATTGTTAGTCTCAGGATCCCCTCTCATTCTGGTGTTGGATCGGTTCGTTCATGTACCCCTTCGCCTAGAAGCCTGCCAGGAGCCGCTCATTGTCCGTGCACCCTGGCACCGGCGATCACTCCCCGCCCTCTTCGGCCCTGGGCGTCACATGCCCACCAGCTTCCGCCTGGTTCGTCCCCGAACCAGCACCGTACTGCGAGAGGTTGTGCTCTGATACCACCTGTAACGTCCCGTCCCATACCGGGTGTCACTGTAGCATCCGTCCCTATCGGGACCAGTGGGGTTGGGCCCACCACACTCCGACTGATAGTCTGGCCCCACTGTACCACCATTTAACCTTTTAGCGTGCTTCGTGCACTCGCTCACACGCACCCTGAGAAACTTCCCAGGGGGTCACCCATCCCTAGATTGCCCCAAGTCAAGCACGCTTAACTTCGGAGTTTCTATAGATGGACTCCCGAAAAGGTAGATCGATCTTGGTGATATGAGTAGTACTATCAATTCTTTTATACGATTCTTAGCCTGACACGCCCATACATTGTTAGTCTCAGGATCCCCTCTCATTCTGGTGTTGGATCGGTTCGTTCATGTACCCCTTCGCCTAGAAGCCTGCCAGGAGCCGCTCATTGTCCGTGCACCCTGGCACCGGCGATCACTCCCCGCCCTCTTCGGCCCTGGGCGTCACATTCTTACCACATTAGTCGGAGTCAGGACTATTTTTCCACATATGAAAAATTCGATGGTGAATATGTCTTAATGGGAAATGATGCTCCGTGTAAAGTTGTTGGTAAAGACACAGTTAGGATCAAGATGTTCGACGGAATCATCCGAACTCTCACAGAAGCCAGACACGTTCCAGATATGAAGAAAATCTTATCTCTTTAGGCACACTTGAATCTCAAGGGTGCAGGATCTCAGGTGAAGGTGGAGTTTTAAAGATTGCCAGAGGTGCCCTTGTCGTGATGAAAGCTTGCAGGTCTGGAAATTTATATATTTTGAAGGGAACTACTGTTACAGGTTCCACTGCAGTTTCAACATCCCCGGAGGTTGATACCACGCGATTATGGCATATGCGACTTGGACACATAGCAGAAAAAGGCTTGACAATTTTAAGCAAGCGGGGCCTACTTTGCGGTCAAAGTACTGGTAAGATGGACTTTTGCGAACACTGTATATTTGGGAAGCAGAAATGAGTCAGCTTCAATTCGGCAGCTGTACACAGGACGAAAGGTACTTTGGACTATATTCATTCTTATGTATGGGGTCCTTCTCGTGTTTCGTCCAAAGCTGGTGCAAGATACATATTGACTTTCATCGATGATATTTCGAGGAAAGTCTGGGTCTATTTTCTTAAACAGAAAAGTAATGTTTTCTGATAAACGTATTTTTAATACGTTTATTGTTATGTTTATTCGGGTTATAATAGGATATTTTTGGTCATTCCATGCATTTATTGGCTCTATTTACACCCATTTAAATATTGTAGAACCTTCGAATGATTATGGAGCGAAAAGGAACGAAAACGAGGCGAAAAGCGACACAAAATGGCCAAGTTTGAAGCTGCCAGAAATAAATCACGGCCGTGAACACTCTTGCAAGAGGCTGTGAATGTGGGCAGTAAGCTTAAGGAGCACAAGTCCCAAGTGTCACGGCCGTGAGTCATATAGCACGAAGCCGTGACAATGGGCAGTAGGTCGACTTATGTAAGTCACGGCCGTGAATCATCTAGCACGAAGCCGTGGCCAAGGGCAGTAGCTCGAGATGTTAGAGTCACGGCCGTGTACCCTGTGCAAGTGACCGTGAACCAAGGCAGAGAGCTCAACGAAGGAATATTCATCATTTCACGGCCGTGACTTGTTATGTATGAAGCCGTGAATCGTTCCAGAAATTCAATATTTAGGGTTTAAGCCGTCGTCACGGCCGTGAATCGGAATGCAAGGAGCCGTGAGGGGTTTAAACATGGCAAAAAGTCAGCCTAAATTCATCTGTCACGGCCGTGAAGGCCCGTTAAGTGGCCGTGAACGTGCCTAATTTCAGGGTTTTGGCCCAAATTCGATGCATAAAAGGGGAGTTCTTCTCAGAACTCAAACACAACTCCATAGGGACAAAACTTAGAGAGAAAAGAAGTGGAGGAAGAACACCAGAAGCTGCTCTTCCATTCGGAGACATGTAAGGGACGATCCAACGACGCAGCCACGCTTAGTCGATCGAGGAACGAGAGCTCCACCTCAGAAATGCCATATTCACTTCTTAGGGAAGTTTTTATGAGTTCTCTATCCTCGATTTCCTTGAATCTCATTGTTGTTTTGTCCAATATGAGTAGCTAATCCTCTTATGTGTTTGGGAGTAGATGAACGTTGGGTTATGTCGTAGTTAAGGCGTAGGATAATCGTGAACACGTGTATTCGACTATTTATTGTTCTATGATATTGCTTCTTTGTCTCAATATGTCTATGTATTGATATGAATGTGTGGTACATCGTTTAGGGCGACAACTAAATAACGATTAGGCCGTTCATAGACGTTAGGATTCGAGTATAGGACGACAGCAAATACTCGATCCTCGCCGTCTAGTAATCGCTAAACTTATATTCCCACGAACGTTTAGGAAGACAGCAAATCCGTGAGTGGGTAGGAAATTACTGCGATTTAGTCGATAATCACGTAGGAGCGATATTCCGTAGCCTTAGCGAAGCACCCAGCGGGATTCGAATCCCGAACACATATTTGTCATCTTAAGTCACTCGTATTATTTCTAGTTGCACTTCCTTAATCTTCGAATCCTTTAAGTTGTTCTGTTAAATTAGTTCATAGTATAAACAAATCCTGGTATTTTATTTAGGCTAAATATCGAGTCGATAGGTTAATACTAGTATTCATTTTATTCCTCGTGTTCGATACTCGGATATTCACTATAGCTATATTACAAACGATAGGTACACTGCCTATCGCGCGTGATATATTCGTTTTTAATTATTACTTGACGTACTCGCACAACCTTTATTTAAACATACACGCACGCGATCATTTTCCTAACATTTAAACAATGGAAAGCTTTGACTGAAATACAGACAGGAAAACAGATCAAGCGGTTGCGGACAGATAATGGCTTGGAATTTTGCGGAAGCGAGTTCAACGAATTTTGCAATGAAGGTATTGCTCGACATCACACTGTTCGAATGACGCCTCAACAAAATGGTATTGCCGAGCACATGAACCGGACTCTTTTGGAGAGAGCTCGATGTATGATCTCCAACGCTAGGTTGACAAATGATTTTTGGGTGAAGCTATCGCCGCATCATGTTATATTGTCAACCGCTCACCGTGTTCACCGATCAATTTCAAGACTCCTGAGGAAGTTTGGTCAGGTACTCCTGCTGATTACTCCAACTAAAGAATATTTGGGTGCCCAGCTTATGCACGTGAACGAGGGAAAGTTAGAGCCTAGAGATAAGAAATGTATTTTCCTCGGTTACGCTTTAGGGATGAAAGGATATAGACTATATAATCCTGATCCCAAGTCACCCAAATTTATAATTAGCAGAGATGTTACATTTTACGAGTCTTCTATGTTACATCCTTCAAAAGAGTCTACTAATCCCTCTAATCAAGAAAGGAAGGATAGTGTACAGAACGAGGTGGAGCTCGAGATCAACAAAGGTTTTTCAGATGATCCTTCAACGAGTTCAACAGATCTAGAGGATGAGCCAGAGCCTGATTCAGATCCTGTTGAAGATGAAAGTATCGAGCAGGAATATTCTATAGCCAGAGATGTGACGCCCGGGGCTGATGAGGGCGGGGAGGATCGCCGATGCCAGAGAGGTGCACGGACAGGGAGCGGCTCCTGGCAGGCTTCTAGGCGAAGGGGTACATGAATGAGCCGACCCGACACACGAATGAGAGGGGATCCTGAGACTAACAATGTATGGGCGTGTCAAGCTAAGAATCGTATAAGAGAATTGATAGTACTACTCATATCACCAAGGTCGACCTACCTTTTCGGGAGTCCATCTATAGAAATCCGAAGTTAAGCGTGCTTGATTTTGGGCAATCTAGGGATGGGTGACCCCTGGGAAGTTTGCCCAGTGTGCGTGTGAGCGAGGACGAAGCACGCTGGAAGTTAAGTGGTGGTACAGTGGGGCCAGACTATCAGTCGGAGTGTGGTGGGCCCAACTCCACTGGTCCCTGTAGGGACCGATGATACAGTGACACCCGGTATGGGACGGGATATTACAGGTGGTATCAGAGCTTAGGCTTTAGGTTCTGAAGACTGTCCATGTAGTGCCGCTCAAAGCCTGGAGAACCAGCTTGGCCTGTAAGTTCAATACATGCCATGTGTTTACGTGTTATTTGACATGTGTTTTATATGAATTCTTGTAGATAACAGTTGAAAAAATGCCAAGGACAGTTGGCCTACATCTTTATTAGTCTCGTTACCTTTTCGACGTATTTATCTAGTTCTTCGTTAAATTTCGCTTCCACTCATTGAAGGTACTGTTTGACAGTGGATAACCGAAGCCACCCATCAGGTCCCATCGTTGAAGGAGATCCAGATTTCGAACAAAAGTTACGAAGACAACTCAGATACAATTCCGAAGGCACGGCTAGTAATTATCAAGAAGCGCTGGTTAACTACTCAGAGGACAACTCTCAGGAGTCGGCCGACAATTCTCGAACAGAGACGTCTAAAGACAATCGACTGACAGAGGTCGAGATGGCAGACCGCAGAGTACCCGTCCACCATGACCAAGAAGAAGAACAATCTCTACAAGATCTACTGAAGAGCGCCTCTCTAGGCGGTACCGAATCGGCGATTGTGATTCCACCGATCGAGAACAACAATTTTGAGCTGAAGCATGCTTGGCTTCAAATGATCTTTCAGACGGCTCAATTTGAGGGGAACCCTGATGATGATCCATACTCCCACCTGAAGGCCTTTCTGACAGTAACAGACACCATTAAGATTAATGGGGTCCCTAGCGATGCTATCAAGCTGATGTTGTTTCCTTTCTCACTCAAATACATGGCGAAGGATTGGTTGGAGATGCTACCGCCCAGATCAATCACTACGTGGGAAGAGCTGCGAGCAGCATTCATCGGCCATTGCTTCCCATTGTCAAAGGTATTAAGGTTGAAGACTGAGATCTCCCTTTTTCACCAGAAGGATTCGGAGAATCTTTACGAGGTGTGGGAGAGGTACAACTCCCTATTGAAGAAGTGCCCACAACACGGGATGTCGAAGGCCGCCATGATCAATCGATTTCACGAGGGCCTCAATGATCAAACCGTTCATATGCTAGATGGAGCAGCGGGAGGAGGGCTCGTGAAGCTCAATGCCACAGACGCCTGGAATCTAATCGAAAACTACCCGAGGAACAGCTTCATGAGAGGCAATACGAGGATAAAGACTCCAGGAGTGTTTGGGGTGAGCGAGGAGACCGCTACAAATGCCAAGTAGGCGCTGCAACAACAGATTGCAACTACTAATTCCCAGCTCCAGACGGTGATCAACACACTACTCCAAAGGGAAAACACAGCCCGTGCATGCCGTGATGACCACCCCATCACCTCAAAATCCGTACACACCACAGTGTGAGATCTATGGCGCAGCTCATGAGACCTCAGAGTGACAATTAGGGCAATCACTAGAGCACATGGACTATATGGGTAATTACCAAGGCCAGCGGAGTTTTCAACCTCGAGCGCATCCAAATCTGGCGTATGGAAACCAAAACCACCATGGGCAAGGGCCACCAGGATTCCAACCTAGACCATCTGGAACATCACGTCCGTATCAGAACACGTCTGCAGGGTCGGGATCCGATGATATGAGGGAGATGAAGGATATGATGAAGACGCTCCTCACAAATTTCAGCTACACCACTCAAGCCCACGAGAGTCGAATGAATAAGATGGAGCAGTACATAGAAGTACGTGCCCAGAACACCGACGCCTCTATCAAGAAATTGGAGCAACAAGTGGGCCAGATGGCGAAGCAGTTGGCTGAGCGAACTCAGGGATCACTTCCAAGTTACACGAGCCAAACCCTAAGGAATATTGCAAAGCAGTTACCCTGAGAAACGGAAGAGAGTTGCAAGAGGTACCCCCCAAGAAGAAATCAAATGATAAAGCTGAGTTCGAGGTTCACGACGAGCCAGAAGTGCAGGTTGGCAAGGGCGACGATGTTGAGAAGGCCGAAGCTGAGAAGGAGAATGCTAAAGCTGAAAAGGAAAAGGCAAAGGAGATTGAGCGACCACCGGTGAAGCCGTACCGGCCGAAGATCCCTACCCAGCTCGGTTGAAGAAAGACAGAGACGAGGCGCAGTTCGGTTAATTTATGAACATGTGTAAAGAATTACATATTAACTTACCGTTTGTTGAGGCTATTACGCAGATGCCCAGCTTCGCCAAGTTCTTGAAGGACCTATTGACGAACAGGAGGAAGCTCGAACATGTTTCCACGGTATGTCTACGAGGGGAATGCTCGGCGATACTTCAGAACAAGATGCCGAAGAAGCTCAAAGACCCAGGGAGTTTTACGATTCCCTGCCTTATAGGAGATTTAGTTGTTAAACGTGCTTTAGCTGATCTAGGAGCTAGCATAAATTTAATGCCGTATTCCATATTTAAGCGCTTAGGATTAGGCGAGCCACGACCCACTAGGATGAGCCTTCAATTAACTGATCGATCGTTAAAATACCCTAGATGAGTTATTGAGGATGTCCTAGTTAAGGTAGGTAAATACGTGATTCCCGCCGATTTTGTTATCTTAGATATGGAAGAGGATGATAATGTCCCATTGATATTAGGTAGACCATTCTTAGCTACCGGTGAGACTATGATAGATGTTAGGAATGGGACGTTGACTCTGACGGTAGATGCGAGAAAGTTACGTTCAATATGGCTGAATCGATGAAGAAAAGTAATGACATGATGATAAGTGTTATTACTTAGATGCCTTTGAGCACGATTTTCTCTTTTCTGTGCAAGGGCTAACACAGGTTTTGAGCGAGGAGGACACCGGAATGATTATGGCAATCGATGAGTGTGGGAAGGAAGTAGACGAACCTATCATAGCAATCGACGAAAGCAGCGAAGAGGACAAGGAAAAGAGCTCGGTCGAGGAGCCACCGGTCCTCGAGTCGAAGCCGCTGCCCGACCACCTCGAGTACGCGTTCCTTGGCAGCAACGGAGGGCTACCAGTCATCATCTCATCGAGCCTCGACGACGGACAGAAGGACCAGCTCTTGGACGTGTTGAGAGCCCATAAGAAGGCGATAGCGTGGAAGATTTCCGACATCAGGGGAATTAGTCCGAGCTATTGTACGCACAAAATTCTGATGGAGGACGAGTTCAAGCCGGTCGCCCAACGTCAAAGGCGACTTAATCCCAACATGAAGGACGTCGTGAAGAAGGAGGTGATTAAGCTACTAGATGCGGGGATGATCTACCCTATCTCAGATAGCGCTTGGGTAAGTCCAGTCCAAGTGGTCCCGAAGAAGGGAGGAATGACGGTCGTCACTAACGATAAGAATGAATTGATTCCAACAAGGACTGTGACCGGGTGGCGTGTTTGCATCGACTACAGAAAGTTGAACGACGCCACGAGAAAGGACCATTTCCCTTTACCGTTCATTGACCAAATGTTAGAAAAATTATCTGGTCATTCATTTTATTGCTTTTTTGATGGTTTATCAGGATATTTGCAGATCCCTATTGCACCTAAGGACCAGGAGAAGACCACAATGCCCTTCGGCACATTTGCGTATCGAAGGATGCCATTCGGTCTATGCAACACTCCAGCCACCTTCCAGCGATGTATGATGGCTATATTCGACGAGTTGGTAGGTGAGGTAATGGAGGTGTTTATGGATGATTTTTCTGTGTTTGGATCGTCGTTTGATGTTTGTCTAGCTAACTGAAGCTCGTACTCGCACGTTGCGAGGATACGAACTTGGCACTTAATTGGGAAAAGTGCCACTTTATGGTTCGAGAGGGTATAGTTCTGGGCCATAAGATTTCCTCTAAAGGAATCAAAGTGGACCGAGCTAAATTAGAGACAATTGAAAAATTACCTGTCCCTTCGAACGTGAGATCAATTAGGAGTTTTCTAGGACATGCTGGGTTCTATCGTAGGTTCAGTAAGGATTTTTCTAAGATTGCTCGACCCATGTCTAGATTACTTGAGAAAGATGCTCCGTTTGATTTTAACGATGAATGCTTGCACGCTTTTAACTTGCTTAAGGAGAGACTGATCGCAGCACCTATTATGGTCGCCCCCGATTGGGGGTTACCCTTTGAATTAATGTGCGCTGCGAGTGATTACGTAGTGGGAGCCGTGCTAGGGCAGCGCAAGGACAACCATTTCAGGCCGATTTACTACGCCAGTGAGACGTTAGACGCAGCCCAAGCCAACTACACGACCACTGAAAAGGAGCTCTTAGCTGTCGTGTTCGCCTTCGATAAATTCAGGTCATACCTTATTTTATCGGAAGTTATTGTTTTCACTGACCACTCTGCCCTTAAGTATTTATTAGCAAAGCCGGACGCCAAGCCTTGGCTACAGATGGATCCTGCTCCTTCAAGAGTTCGATATAGAGATCCGTGACAAGAAAGGCGTAGAGAATCTGGCGGGGGATCACCTCTCTCGACTAGAGGAGTCCGAAATTTACAACAAGGACGACAAAGCGATTTAGGACACATTCCCAGACGAGCACTTATACTCAATACAAGTGGTAAGTGACGTTGCTCCTTGGTTTGCAGATTTTGCTAATTATCTTGTTGCGAGGGTTCTACCCAAGGGGTACACAAGTCAGCAAAAGAAGAAATTCTTTTCTGACTTGAAGTACTACTTTTGGGAAGATCCGTATCTTTTCAGGCGATGTGCAGACCAAGTGATACGACGATGTGTTGCTTCTCCCGAGACGATAAAGATTCTGAGTCACTGCCACAGCGGACCAACTGGAGGGCACTACGCAGCCAATCGAACAGCTCAGAAGGTACTGGAAAGTGGATTTTACTGGACTACTATTTTCAGAGACGCCCAACGGTACGTTGACATTTGTGATCAATGTCAGGGTGCAGGTAATATCTCTAAACGCGATGAAATGCCTCAAAACTTTATTTTAGTTTGTGAGATTTTTGATGTTTGGGGTATAGACTTCATGGGTCCGTTTCCTAGCTCGCAGAATAATAAGTACATTCTGGTTGCTGTAGACTATGTGTCTAAGTGGGCCGAGGTGCAAGCTTTACCCACGAACGATGCTAGGGTTGTTGTTCGAGTTTTACGAGCACTATTCTCACGATTTGGGGCACATAGATGCATCATTAGCGATAGAGGCACTCATTTCTGCAACACCCAATTTGCACGTACACTAGAACGTTGGTGTTAGACACAGTTTCTCCACCCCGTATCACTCTCAGGCTAGCGGTCAGGTAGAGGTAGTGAACCGCGAGTTAAAACGCATCCTTGAGAAAACTATAGATGGGAACCGTAAGGAGTGGGCGAATAAGCTTAATGACGCACTTTGGGCGTATAGGACTGCGTATAAGACACCAATAGGCACTACACCGTATAGATTGGTCTACGGGAAGGCATGCCACCTCCCAGTAGAAATCGCACATAAAGCCTTTTGGGCGATCAAGTCATTGGACATGGATTTGGGGAAAGCCGGCGGAAAGCGGCATCTCCAAATTAATGAGCTAGACGAGTGGCGTTTATCAGCTTATGATAACGGTAGAATGTATAAGGAGCGTTCAAAAGCCTACCATGACAGCAAAATTAGGCTCATCCGAGAATTTCAAGAAGGGGACCAAGTCCTCCTCTTTAATTCTCGACTTAGGCTTTTTCCTGGCAAGCTTAGATCACGTTGGTCAGGACCGTTCACTGTCACTCGTGTTTTCTCATATGGTACTGTTGAGATTTCAGGTATGGGACATGGCACTTTCAAGGTGAATGGGCATCGGTTGAAGCATTATCATGGAGGCGAGGAAGACTTGAGCGACAAGGAGGTATTATACCTCGACTTCCAGCCAGCATAAGAGCATAGGAGGGACGTCAGGCTGAGACGTTAAAAGAAGCGCTTCTTGGGAGGCAACCCAGGTATTTCTATTTATGTTTTAGGAATTATTTGAAAAAAAGAGAATTTAATAATCTAAAACTATATATATTAAATTAAATAAAATAATAATAATAACATTAAAAAATTTTAAATAATAGTCAATTTATTTCGAATATTGAGGATGGTCACAACGCAGAGTTTAGAGACGAGATAGAAACGATAGTTTTACTTCATAAAAGATGGTTACAATACCATTACAACGTGTGAAGGTCCAACACAAAAGCAAATTAAAACTGCGAATAAGACAAAAGACAGAACAATAGTTTATTTTGCTTCATAAGGGCAGTTACACACAAGTGCACCTTGTTATAACCCAACACACGAAAGCAAGTAAAACTCCAAACAAGCCCAAAAGAAGAGCAAGGTAGAGTGATAGCATATCTAAATTACGACGAATCCTTGCATATTCTTCACTCTCATTCTCACGGCCTTGCTGCTGTCCCCAATGCATAGTGGCTAGCAAACCCAGAAATATCGAAAATAAGATTGCTGAAGACGTGGGATTTATGTTAGATGATGATAGTGTTGTTCTACCAATGTCTATTTATAGGCATGAATGACACAAAAATATCATTATCATACCCGGCAAATCCATTAAATGATACAGACGAATTTTTGACTTGGAAGATTTGACGCCGCGTGAGAAAGTGATATTTCCCTTGTCGAATATCAGATTTTTCCTCGCGCAAATCGTTCTCGAAAAATTCGTCAATTGCGTGTCAATCATAGTTTATATTAAATAATAATAATAATCATAATACATAAAAAAAAAATTACAAGTCGCGGCCTTGCGCATCACACTCACGGCCGCGAATGTCATAAGGTTGCCCACTGCCGCGATTCACGGCTTCGTGCTTAGGCATTAACGGCCGTGAATCCTAGGGCCACAATCCTATGCCTACTGCCTTGAGTCACGGTCCAAGGTTACGACCTCACGGCCGTGACATTTTCGAAAAAATATATATATATAAAATAAAATAAAAAAATAATAATAAATAAATAAATAAACAAATAATAAAAAAATATATATATATAAAATAAAAAAATAATAAAAGAAAAAAATAAAAAAAATAAATATATATGTAATATATTATATATATATATATATATATATAGAGTCACGGCCCGTGTCCCGGAGTCACGGCCATGACATAGACGGGCTGAACTCACTGCCCGCAGTCACGGCCCAAGAACCCATGAGTCACGGCCGTGACTGTAACATAAACGAGCTTATTGCCTCAATTCACGGCCTCTGAATTATGATTCACGGCCGTGAGTGATGCGATTTTCACCTATTATAATCATTTCATCACTCCTTTCGTTTCTTTCACACCGAAACTCAAAACAATTCGAAAATTTCTCTCTTCTTCCACCCCTAACACCACCGTGCCGTCCTTCGCGTGTCAAAATCCGGCTAGATCCAAAACCGAATCTTACCCACAATCCAACATCTTTTAAGCTCCAAAGGTATGATTATTGCTTCACCCTAATTAGTTTCCATTTCGAGATTTCGTCGATTGTTGTTGGATTGGGATAAGCTTCTATGTTTATCGTTGTTACGACGTGCTATAATGGTGATGGGCACCCTTAATTTGTGAATTTATTCATGAATTTGGAAATTTTGCTACGATGAACCCTAATTTCGGAATTGAGGATTTCCAAAATTGGATATAATTTGGTGTTGGTATTGCTCTTTATGGTTAGATTTATGCTATGAACGCCTTGGGTTTACTTAATTTCTTGATTTCGTCCGTTAATTTTGATTTGGAAATGATAAACCCTGATTTTACAATTTGGGGAATGTTGGAATTTGTAACGGAATTGGTTGCTTTTACTGGTTTATATAGCCTTGATTACTCGCTTGAAGTCGAAGAATGTGCTTGGTTGACCGATTATTGCGATTTGAGAGCGTATTTTAGCTTGTCTATTATGTGTTCGACAAAATGTCGCTTTGAATTTGTATATGTTCTTGCTTTAGAATTATCATTTTTGTCGCTACGTTGGTCGAGTCAAGCTGTGATGATTACCTTTTTCTCGCCAACTAACATTTGGACTTCTAGGTACTATGGGAAAAAGTCGCTCATCTGCATCAACGAGTTGTCCACGTCGAGGCCAACGCACGACGTCAATGCTAGAGTCTATGGGGCAGTTTGACGATGAGACGCACTAGGCCCGTTACAACCGGCTAAAGGACATGCAATTCATCCCAACCGACCAAATTGACCACGCCACGTTGGAAAAATACCACGTCGACCAGCAAGTGGCCGGGTATGTGTCCATCAGCGGATGGCTCGAATTCTTTCACATCGACGAGCCGGCATACAAGGATCTGACCTTAGAGTTCCTCTCCACCTTCTCTCTCGAAGAATACTGGATGAACGGAGTCAAGTTTCGGGCATTTAATGAGGACCACACGGTGGACGTAGACGACATCTGCCAGCGCTTGGGGCACCGGTACCATTTTTCGGACACCAAGGACCTTTTCCCGATATGCATTATAAGGATTATCTTGCGAGTTCGATGGTGCGCCAGGCCTGTTTGGCTGAACTCGCTAGGCCCGGTGAACCCAACTTTAGTGTGAAGACCTCGAAGGCGTCTTCGCTCAGGAGCCCAGGCCTGCGCTATATCCACCGTCTCCTGACGACCTCGCTCACACCAAGGGGAGACTCGCACGGCGCGATTGGCCTTCGCGACCTGTTCTACTTAGCCAAGATGCAGCGCGGCCAACGGTTGCACTTAGGGATGGCCATGGCCCACGCCTTTGCGGCCCAAGCAGATGTTCGTAGTCACGGAAAGTTGGGCCTTTTGTTACGAAGGTTGTTAGGGGACTCAACCTGTGGCCAGCCAATCCACCAGAGATGACGATCGTGGGTGGGCGAAACCTGGTGAACGAGGATATGATACTGAAGATGAAGATGCTGATCAAAGCGCCGAATTGATCCCGCTCAAACAAGGTTTACGTCTGGCACGAGGTCTATCGTGGGCAGACGGACCTGGGCACCGAATTCCCCGAACCACTAGAAATTGAGGGTGTGGGACCAGTCCCGGTTCATTCAGACACTGCCGGACCTTCCCATTCCTCTGGCTATCACGAGGGCGAGTCATCAGGGATCGCTCATTACGCGTCAGCCGCAGACCTTCACACATTGCGCCAGGAAATCCTACGCTACAACGACGAGGCCATTTGACGCGATGAGGAGACACGGCGCCGACAGGACGAGTATGAGCGTCGAAATGAAGAAGCCCACCGACGCTACCGCGAGGAGCAACAGCGCTATGAGCAGGCCCTTAAAGCCATGGACAACGCAGTCCGGCGATCACAGGAGTCACTGGCGTTCCTTCGCCCTCGGCAGCCCTCCCCAGCACCACCTTAGTTTCGTTTATGTTATGTTTTTCTGTTAGTACTCTTTTGTGTTGGTCTAGTACTCATGTTACTTGTGATGACTATGACTTATTTTGTTATCTTTTATTATTTCCTCTGTGCGTTTAATTTTCTTTTGAGTGTTTTCAGGAAACGTGACACGAATTCAAACTACGACTCAAAATATTTCAAACTCAGGTGCAACAACCATGCTCAACTACATAAATGCTCGAGGCAAGACCACGCCATTTTTTTTCAGGGGAGTCACGTTCTTTTCAACTTCTTTTACCTTCCTTTTATTTATTTTACACGTTGAGGACAACGTGCATCTTAAGTGTGGGGAGGGGAAATTTTGTTGGAATTTTGTTCGAAATTTACGTGACAATTTTTATGATGCGCTGTGGTTATCGAATCTATAGAAGTCTGGTATGATTGTTTGCGTTCATCTCGAAGTTGGAGTGCATACTAGGGAGTCTAGTGAGCGATAAAGACATGCATCAGTGATTTAATCTTTTCAGCATGAATAGATATGGTATTACTTTGAGAGATTCACACACATAACCCATGTTCCGTTGTGAGAGTTTGAGCTGACGATTGCTCATTTTTATTGGTTGTGTGAGCAGTGCATAATTTACGTCTCTCTAGAACTTGCTCGTTTGATACGCATTGAAATTGCTTTAGAGTATGTTTTGTATGAATATGACGAAGGCATTAGGAAATAAGTCCACGGCCAAAGTTCCCAACCACGCCTGATCACCGTAGTTAACCACTTTGAGCCTAAGCTTATTTATTTCTCAAACCTCGTATATCATAACCCTCTGACCTAAATAAGCCTCCAGAGATCATCTGAACCCGAGTTAAGCGGAAGTGAAGGTCAAATGTCAAAGTCGAAAAGCGCAGAGATGACGGCCCGCCGCATTGCGAACAGTTTGTTGAAAAAAAAAGAAGAAAAGAAAAGAAAAGAAAAAAAAATTTGTGGAAGTGAAACATGAGGAGAATAAACTGCTGTGAAGAAAAGAAAAGAACCTTTCCTTCGATAATCTTCCAGTCTCGCGAATTCCACATCATCTCTCATTTTGAGACGTGGGAGAAGAAAGGCTTAGTGGAACGCAGCAGAAATAAGAGGAAATGAAGACGGCGTAACCAAAAAGGCTAATTCTTGGCACGCTTTAGACAATGACATGAAGACCGACATGACTGCTACTCATATGTGATTCCACTACCACCTCATTGCTATCTGAACCCATTTAACCCGAAAAAGACCTTCCTATTCATGCTAACTGCTTTAAGTAGTAGACGTGTGATTGACTTGCAAGCATATGGTTTAGACAAGATTATTGCATGAATTGAGCGATTCACCGATTTATTAGCCTATACACTGAGTGATTTGAGTGAATCCCTGCGAGGTGTGGATCTCGATTAGTAGTGCTAAGGAAATTCGTGTCGATAAGTGCTGATTATTGTAGCAGTGTCCATAATTGCTTGCTTGATTCCATTTTGTGTTTTCCATCTGCGTTGGTGAATTGTGAATGGTCGTGCCGTTATCTTGATTACCTTTTCTTGCTTTGAATTTGCTTGAGGACAAGCAAAAGATTAAGTGTAGGGAGGTTTGATAAACGTATTTTTAATACGTTTATTGTTATGTTTATTCGGGTTATAATAGGATATTTTTGGTCATTCCATGCATTTATTGGCTCTATTTACACCTATTTAAATATTGTAGAACCTTCGAATGATTATGGAGCGAAAAGGAACGAAAACGAGGCAAAAAACGACACAAAATGGCCAAGTTTGAAGCTGCCAGAAATAAGTCACGGCCGTGAACACTCTTGCAAGAGGCCGTGAACGTGGGCAGTAAGCTTAAGGAGCACAAGTCCCAAGTGTCACGGCCGTGAGTCATATAGCACGAAGCCGTGACAATGGGCAGTAGGTCGACTTATGTAAGTCACGGCCGTGAATCATCTAGCACGAAGCCGTGGCCAAGGGCAGTAGCTCGAGATGTTAGAGTCACGGCCGTGTACCCTGTGCAAGTGACCGTGAACCAAGGCAAAGAGCTCAACAAAGGAATATTCATCATTTCACGGCCGTGACTTGTTATGTAAGAAGCCGTGAATCGTTCCAGAAAGTCAATATTTAGGGTTTAAGCCGCCGTCACGGCCTTGAATCGGAATGCAAGGAGCTGTGAAGGGTTTAAACATGGCGAAAAGTCAGCCTAAATTCATCTGTCACGGCCGTGAAGGCCCGTTAAGTGGCCGTGAACGTGCCTAATTTCATGGTTTTGACCCAAATTCGATGCATAAAAGGGGAGTTCTTCTCAGAACTCAAACACAACTCCATAGGGACGAAACTTAGAGAGAAAAGAAGTGGAGGAAGAACACTAGAAGCTGCTCTTCCATTCGGAGACATGTAAGGGATGATCCAACGACGCAGCCACGCTTAGTCGATCGAGGAACGAGAGCTCCACCTCGGAAACGCCATATTCACTTCTTAGGGAAGTTTTTATGAGTTCTCTATCCTCGTTTTCCTTGAATCTCATTGTTGTTTTGTCCAATATGAGTAGCTAATCCTCTTATGTGTTTGGGAGTAGATGAACGTTGGGTTATGTCGTAGTTAAGGCGTAGGATAATCGTGAACACGTGTATTCGAATATTTATTGTTCTATGATATTGCTTCTTTGTCTCAATATGTCTATGTATTGATATGAATGTGTGGTACATCGTTTAGGGCGACAACTAAATAACGATTAGGCCGTTCATAGACGTTAGGATTCGAGTATAGGGCGACAGCAAATACTCGATCCTCGCCGTCTAGTAATCGCTAAACTTATATTCCCACGAACGTTTAGGACGACAGCAAATCCGTGAGTGGCTAGGAAATTACTGCGATTTAGTCGATAATCACGTAGGAGCGATATTCCGTAGCCTTAGCGACAGCACCCAGCGGGATTCGAATCCCGAACACATATTTGTCATCTTAAGTCACTCGTATTATTTCTAGTTGCACTTCCTTAATCTTCGTATCATTTAAGTTGTTCTGTTAAATTAGTTCGTAGTATAAACAAATCCTGCTATTTTATTTAGGCTAAATATCGAGTCGATAGGTTAATACTAGTATTCATTTTATTCCTCGTGTTCGATACTCGAATATTCACTATAGCTATATTACAAACGATAGGTACATTGCCTATCGCGCGTGATTCTAGTTATAATATATTCGTTTTTAATTATTACTTTACGTACTCGCACAACATTTAAACATACACGCACGCGATCATTTTCCTAACATTTAAACAATGGAAAGCTTTGACTGAAAAATAGACAGAAAAACAGATCAAGCGGTTGCGGACAGATAATGACTTGGAATTTTGCGGAAGCGAGTTCAACAAATTTTGCAATGAAGGTATTGCTCGACATCACACTGTTCGAATGACGCCTCAAAAAAATGGTATTGCCGAGCACATGAACCGGACTCTTTTGGAGAGAGCTCGATGTATGATCTCCAACGCTAGGTTGACAAATGATTTTTGGGCTGAAGCTATCGCCACAGCATGTTATATTGTCAACCGCTCACCGTGTTCACCGATCAATTTCTAGACTCCTGAGGAAGTTTGGTCAGGTACTCCTGCTGATTACTCCAACTTAAGATTATTTGGGTGCCCAGCTTATATGCACGTAAACGAGGGAAAGTTAGAGCCTAGAGCTAAGAAATGTATTTTCCTCGGTTACGCTTCAGTGATGAAAGGATATAGACTATATAATCCTGATCCCAAGTCACCCAAATTTATAATTAGCAGAGATGTTACATTTGACGAGTCTTCTATGTTACATCCTTCAAAAGAGTCTACTAATCCCTCTAATCAAGAAAGGAAGGATAGTGTACAGAACGAGGTGGAGCTCGAGATCAACAAAGGTTTTTCAGATGATCCTTCAACGAGTTCAACAGATCTAGAGGATGAGCCAGAGCCTGATTCAGATCCTGTTGAAGATGAAAGTTCGAGCAGGAATATTCTATAGCCAGAGATGTGACGCCCGGGGCCGATGAGGGCGGGGAGGATCGCTGATGCCAGAGAGGTGCACGGACAGGGAGCGGCTCCTAGCAGGCTTCTAGGCGAAGGGGTACATGAATGAACCAACCCGACACACGAATGAGAGGGGATCCTGAGACTAACAATGTATGGGCGTGTCAGGCTAAGAATCGTATAAGAGAATTCATAGTACTACTCGTATCACCAAGGTCGACTACCTTTTCGGGAGTCCATCTATAGAAATCCAAAGTTAAGTGTGCTTGATTTGGGGCAATCTAGGGATGGGTGACCCTTGGGAAGTTTGCCCAATGTGCGTGTGAGCGAGGACGAAGCACGCTGGAAGGTTAAGTGGTGGTACAGTGGGGCCAGACTATCAGTCGGGGTGTGGTGGGCCCAACCCCACTGGTCCCAGTAGGGACCGATGATACAGTGACACCCGGTATGGGAAGGGATGTTACAGGTGGTATCAGAGCTTAGGTTTTAGGTTCTGAAGACTGTCCATGTAGTGCCGCTCAAAAGCCTGGAGAACCAGTAAGTTCAATACACGCCATGTGTTTACGTGTTATTTGACATGTGTTTTATATGAAGTCTTGTAGATAACAGTTGAAAAAATGCCAAGGACACGTAGTGAGCATGTGGGTGAATCCAGTCGTAGGGCTGAACCAGATTCCCCTCCCCCTGAAAGGGACACACTATCCTACGACAGACTAAATTACTTCAGCGTCGGTCTGATCATATCAATCGCCAGTCAGATCAAATCGACGAGCTACTTCATCATCATAGCTCATCTGAACATCGTCCTTCCCCTCAGCCTGCACGTGTAGAAATTATCGGGGAGCGCTTTCGAAAGATGGATCCCCCAACGTTCGCGGATGCCACCGATCCCGCAATAGCTGAAGACTGGCTACGAAGTATAGAAGATATGTTTATCTACAGCCGCGTACTTGAAAACGAGAAGGTCCTTTGCACCGTTTCTATACTCAGAGGAAGTGCCCGATTCTGGTGGGATACTGTGAAAGTCCTGTTGCTCAATATATCCAGGACATGAGTGTTGGGTCTTCCAGGACTTTCACAGTGTCCCACCAGAATCAGGCACTTCCTCTGAGCATGGAAACGGTGCAAAGGACCTTCTCGTTTTCAGGTACGCGGCTGTACATAAACATATCTTCTATAGTTCGTAGCCAATCTTCAGCTATTGCGGGATCGGTGGCATCCGCGAACGTTGGGGGATCCATCTTTTGAAAGCGCTCCCCGATAATTTCTACACGTGCAGGCTGAGGGGAGGGACGATGTTCAGACGAGCTATGATGATGAAGTAGCTCGTCGATTTGATCTGATTGGCGATTGATATGATCAGACTGACGCTGAAGTAATTCAGTCAGTCGTAGGATAGTGGAGTCCCTTTCAGGGGGAGGGGAATCTGGTCCAGCCCTACGACTGGATTCACCCACATGTTCACTACGTGTCCTTGGCATTTTTTCAACTATTATCTACAAGAATTCATATAAAACACATGTCAAATAACACGTAAACACATGGCATGTATTGAACTTACAAGCCGAGATGGTTCTCTAGGCTTTTGAGCGGCAGTACATGGACAGTCTTCAGAACCTAAAGCCTAAGCTCTGATACCACCTGTGACGACCCTCAATTTCTAATTGTGTCGGCCAAATACGTGGCAAAGGTGGGAATATCTCCTACTTGAATGAAACTACATAGTTACTTTACCACATGGTGATCCGACGCACACCAACCAATTATTGAGAGGGTGCGTCGTAATTATCGAGGGTAGGAACTTGAGTGTCGACCTGATAGTAATCCCGATGAACGACTACGAAGTCATCTTCGGGATGGATTGGCTTTCAAGATATGGAGCCATCATAGATTGCAACAAGAAGGTCGTTAAATTCCAACTGCCTGAAGAAGAAGCATTCACTTTTTCGGGTAAAACAAGTACGAATAGTATTCCACGAATAGCAGCTCTGAAGGCTCAACGACTTTTGAGGTCAAGTTGTGAGTCTTATCTCGTATACGCGGTGAAGGCAGACGTACCTATAGTCAACGAATACGCTGATGTATTTCGCGATGATCTCTCGGGGTTACCCTCTGATCGAGAAATACAGTTCATGATAGATCTGATCACGGGGTCAGCCCCAATCTCTAAAGCCCCTTACCGTTTATCACGAAATGAGTTAAAGGAATTGAAGGAACAGTTAGAGGACCTACTACAGAAAGGGTTTATCCAGCCGAGTTTTTCACCGTGGGGCGCACCCGCTCTTTTTGTGCGAAAGAAGGATGGGTCGATGCGACTGTGAATTGACTACAATGAACTGAACAAGATCACTATAAAAAATAAATATCCCCTGCCGAGGATCGATGATTTATTCGATCAGCTGCAAGGAGCGACGGTATTCTCGAAAATTGACCTCCGTTCGGGATACCATCAGTTGAAGATCATGGAGGTAGATGTTCCTAAAACCGCATTCAGTACAAGGTACGTCCATTATGAGTTTTTGGTCATGCCTTTTGGACTGACAAATGCTCCAGCTGCTTTTATAGACCTGATGAACCGAGTCTTTAAAGACTACCTCAATCGGTTTGTTATCGTCTTTATTGACGATATTCTGATCTATTCTAAGTCAAGAGACGAACACAAAAGCCATCTACGAATCGTCTTAGGAATCCTACGAGAGAAACAGCTCTACGCCAAATTCAAGAAATGTGAATTCATCAAGTAGCCTTCTTGGGACACGTGATTTCTTGAAATGGCATCTCTGTGGACCCAAGCAAGATCGAAGCTGTGAATAACTGGCCACGACTTACTACTCCTACCGAGGTCCGAAGTTTTCTTGGACTTGCGGGATATTACCGTAAGTTTATAGCGGACTCCTCCAGTATTGCCTCTACATTGACAAATCTGACGAGGAAGAACGTTCCGTTCAAGTGGACCGAAGCATGCGAACAGAGCTTTCAAGAGTTGAAGAAACGTCTTACCTCTGCCCCAATATTGACAATACCATCAGGGATCGGAGGATTTGCAGTATACATTGATGCTTCAAAGAATGGCTTGGGATGCGTGCTGATGCAAAATGGAAAGGTGATTGCTTATGCTTCGCGACAGCTAAAGGAATACGAGAAGAATTACCCAACACATGACCTCAAATTAGCAGCAGTAGTTTTCGCTTTGAAGATCTGGAGACACTATCTTTACGGAGAAAAGTGTGAGATCTTCACAGACCATAAGAGCTTGAAGTATTTCTTCACTCAGAATGAATTTAATATGCGACAGCGAAGATGGCTAGAGCTCGTTAAGGACTACAATTGCATCATCAGCTATCATCCGGGCAAGGCAAACGTAGTCGCCGATGCGCTAAGTCGAAAAGCGATGAATGCAGAGTTACATCAGCTCGGAATAGAGGTAGTCAATTTAGGCGAAGTTGAGGCAAAACTAGCAGCATTAACTCTTCAACCCACGCTGCTAGAACAGATCAGGAAGACGCAAGTAGAAGACGAGCTCTATCTAACAATGAAATGTATGCTACCCGAGGATTTTGAAATACGAGAGGATGGAGCCTTATTATACAAGGGTCGTCTTTATGTACTTGACAATGAGGAGTTGCGACAAACGATAATGAAGGAAGCACACGCGACCACATACTCGGTACACCCAGTAGCCACAAAGATGTATCAAGATTTGCCAATAACCTATTGGTGGCCAGGAATGAAGAAAGACATCGCTGTGTTTGTGAACAATGTATGACCTATCAATTAATTAAAGCAGAACACCAGCGACCCGATGGAACTCTACAGCCCCTACCAATCCCAGAATGGAAGTGGGATCACATCACGATGGACATCGTCGTTGGTTTACCCAGGACAACGAAAGGTCACGATGCTATTTGGGTGATTGTTGATCGCCTGACCAAATCTGCCCATTTCCTTCCAATCAGTTCTACTTTTTCCATGGAACGCTACGCTGAATTATATATTCAGGAAATTATTCGACTCCATGGAATTCCGATTTCTATCGTCTCGGATTGAGATTCGAGATTTTTATCGAACTTTTGGCAGAGCTTACAGAAAGCGATGGGAACCAAGCTCTCATTCAGTACTGCTTACCATCCCCAGACCGACGGGCAGTCTGAACGAACGATTCAGACTCTCGAGGATATGCTACGGGCATGTGTGCTCGATTTCAAAGGAAACTGGAGTAAGTATTTGCCGCTAATAGAGTTTTCATACAACAATAGTTTCCACGCTACAATTGGAATGGCACCGTACAAGGCATTATACGGGCGCAAGTGCCGATCCCCAGTTCATTGGGACGAAATCGGTGAACGAACACTGTTAGGACCCGATATGATCCGAGAAATGACAGAAGCTGTGACGAAGATTCGGGAAAGAATGCGAACCGCACAGAGTCGTCAGAAAAGTTACGCAGATCATCGACGATGGCCTTTGGAATTTGCAGAAGATGATCAAGTGTTCCTGAAGATTTCCCCGATGAAAGGAGTAAAGCGCTTTGGAAGAAAGGGCAAGTTGAGCCCTATATACATAGGACCATTCAGAATTGTCAAAATAGTAGGCGAAGTTGCGTACCAATTAGAATTGCCGGCCTCGTTATCGCAAGTTCACGACGTATTCCACGTATTGACATTACGAAAATACGTCGCAGACCCGAGCCATGTGATCCAGAACGAACTTCTCTACCAACAACTCAAGCCCGACTCGAGTTACGAAGAGAAACCTGTAGAAATTTTGATGTCTGAAATGAAGCAACTTCGGAATAAAACTATTCCGTTAGTTAAGGTATTGTGGCGGAATCAATCGATTGAGTTTCCTTTGAAATCGAGCACACATGCCCGTAGCATATCCTCGAGAGTCTGAATCGTTCGTTCAGACTGCCCGTCGGTCTGGGGATGGTAAGCCACTTGGGAGCGTGAGGACGATATGAGAGTTCGTTATCCGGAGTTATTCCAGTCGGCGTAATTTCGGGGACGAAATTTCTTTAAGGGGGAGAATGTAATACCCGTAAATTTAGTACGGGATTTTGATGTAATTAGTTTTGTAATTCCGTGAATTAGAAATTTCGTCAAATACTTGAAATATATATATATATATGTGTGTGTGTGTGTGTGTGTGTGTGTGGCGTGACAGCTCGAAATAACTTAGCTTAGGAAATTTTTGCGAATAATAACCATAGAATAAATAAAAGTTGGGCTAATTAATTTTAGTATAAGGCCCAAGCTTTCAATAATATACTAGGATCATAAGTTTACTTAAGCTCAAGGAAAAGTTTCGTATTTATCACCTTGTCTTATCATCACACTATTCAATAACTTAAAAGTATATCTAATATCTCATAAGCTTTAGAAAAAAAAACCTTCATCATCAAAGAAAGAAACCTTGAATAAAGAGGCACCGAAAACAACTGAACGACATAGAAGGTTAGCAACTCAAAAATCTGATTTTTTTTAACGAAATATAGATTCCCCATACTTGATATGTTTGACGTAGTCTTCGTTGTTTACATTAATGTAATCATGTGATTAACTAGGTGAGGTTTTCGAGAGGGTTCTATAATTTACACGAGCTTAATGTGTCATTAAGATGATGTTAGAAATATTTTAGAAGTGTCCAAAATATTTGTTCTAAATCTTGTTAGTTCTTTACTATGTTTTTATACGTTATACTTTGCTTTGATGGGTTGTAGTTGTAATGGGTTTGTTAGGGGCCCAATGGGCTTAAATACCTTACAAGGTATTTAAGCTTAAACCCTAACTATCACTAATTAAGTTTTCCATTATTCAAAACTCTATAACACACATACGCCTCCAAAGCACTATTCACAGGAACTTTCAAAGCTTTAGTCCATTGAAGTTAATCTGTGCTTTTTGGATAATCTGGAGTTTACAAGTGGTATCAGAGCAAGCGTGTAGGTGAGGAAACTTCAACAGGGAATTCAAAATCAAGATTTCAAGTTTTTCTTGCAGGCTATTCAGATTTCGTCACACGTCAGAAATCGAATTCTAAAGCTGTTAAGTGACTCAAGCAGCTACATTGCATTTCTATCATTCCTGAGCGTTTTCAGATTTTTTTTTTGGTCGAGTTTGAGATTATATGTCTGAGATTTTGGTCCGAAAGTGAAAGAACAGCTTCAGCTCATCATTTGTTCTTGATTCACAATCGGCGCCTGCGTAGGGTTTAAGGAATTCGCAAATTTACAAGAAATTTCGCGGATTCTGACCTTGGAAGAAATTTTGCGAATCCGAAGTTCTAAACCTAACTTTGTGGAAATGCCGTCAGATCTTTCAGAACTAACGTCTCAGATTTAGAATTTTATTCTTCACGAATTCAGTTTCGCGGGTCCAGCATTGCGAATCCTTGTCCGCACTTCAATTTGTGAACTCGTTCTTGTAATACCCGGGTCCCGCACGTAAGTTGGCCAATAAAGTAGCATGCATATTATATGACTTACGTGACTGCATGGTACATGTTTTACGATATATATGTGCTTATATGACCAAATGCTATGGGTTACATGATTTATGAGATGACGTTAGGACTTAGAGAAATTTTAGATGATACTCATATACATAGTATAGATATCTCAGCGAATGCAAATAGTAAAGATCAGTTTTGATCGATTGAAACTTGGTTAGGATCGATCGATTTCTAAATGTAAAAGAGTTCATCGCCTAGCTTAAGAATCTACCGATTCCTATGTTCAAAATAGGGAAAATCGCCGAGTAAGACGTTGAAATCGGGCAATAGTGTGTGCTGAATTAGAGTCGATCGATTTTGAGTATAGAAACATAGATGATTTGTATAGGAAATATAATCGACCGATTCGACATATAGATATACTTAAGTACATCTAACAATCGCCGAGCTTGGTAAGAATCGACCGATTTCAATACTTATAAATGTGAAATCGACGAGATATAGGAGCTAAAGAATAGAATCGGCCGAATCCCATGTAGAATAAAATAAATAAGAATTAACAATCGACCGATTGTTACATGGGAAATAAAAATTCAATCGATACATAAATTTAGAACAATCATGACTTACATATAGAATGAATAATTAGAGGACACGTAAGGTTTCCTTGACCTAAGATACAAAAATAAATTGCTTACTCACCTAGTTGTCACTTCAATCCCTATTTTCCATGCTCAATACTTATCGAGTATACCAAAGGTTGTATAGGATATCTACATAAGCTAATAACCTAACAAGTAGAAAGCAAAGGAGATCAAAGATTAATATTTAATAAACTCCCAACAGAAAACAAAGTCGAACAGGAGAAAAACTCGACCCATCTAAGCAACCAACAAAGCAGATTTTGAACATTTGGTAAGTAACAATCTTACTCATAACATGTAAATTAAATTCTAGCTTTATATTTATTATATTTATACAAAGTAATATAAGTTAGAGGAAACTCTCGAGTAGAATATGTAGAAGAAACCCTAATTTCTGGAATTTTTGTTAAGCTAACAAGTTACATATATTATTAAATCAGAAAATCCGTAAGAATAGAAGGAGCATAGGACAGATAATTTGATGTTCAGATAGTAAGATAACTTGCCGAGTATATGAGGTCTTAGGGTTGGAATTTTGGGAAGTCATTGAAATAACTTTCGGGTATGAGAAGAATTTGAAAACCCTAATTGTTGATCTTAAATTCATGCTAACACGGTTGTTTAAATTTATATAGGCTTAAGTTACGTCAGAGAATTAACGAAGAAGTTATTTTGAAATGAAAATTAACATGTAACTAAATGAAATCATTAAAGGTATAAATTGGCGTATTTACTGAGATGAACTTTGAGTAATTAACTTAGCATTGGTTCGATGTTCTTTGGTATAAACCTTTCGCCTAGGATATTGGAAATAATAGTTTAATTAGACTTATAGATAGCGTAAATTGCTAAAATCTGTTAGGAGGTATCGGCCGAATTTAGAAGTTAATTAACTTTCAATAGGAAAGATGATAAGTATTAGAATATATTAGTAAATTCATGCATAAGGAGTTTCGATCGCAGGGAAAAAATTGCCGAGCTAGATAAATTGTGAGTTGAGGAACTAATTGGACAAATCGGGCGATTTATATTTTATATGAACTATCGGCGAAAGTGAGTGTCGAATGAAACAAATCGAGCGATTAAAATCCAAATAGTTAACTAACCAAGTGAAAAAGAAACAATCGGGCGAATAAGCTTTAAATCGCCGAACTATTTAAATTCATCTCTATAGAATCGGGCGAATTGAGGGTGTTAGGATTCGCCGAGTCATGTAATATATTAATTTATGAGGTGGATCGGCCGATTGGAGAACTTATATGGAACTCGACGATTTTGGAATCTGGCGACACCAAGTTTCGACCGAAACTCATACTGCCCTAATCTTGACAAAAATCGGGTGTTGACCTAATTTTGACTAATAATCGGGCGACTTAGGGTTTTAAAATATTATGTTACACCGAAGATATTTTTGAGCAAATTAGTGTAGACAAACCAATTTATTTCGAAGAAGTTGTCTAACTTAGTTATTATACTGATACCTTAATACTTTTGTTTAAAGGTCGAAAAATAGGAATTTCCCGGAGCAGTAAATTTATTTAGCTTGGACGACAGGTAAGTGGGAATTTCAACTACAACACATAATTTATTTGTATGTGCTTACGTGACTATGTGCTTGGGTGTTTATATTATTACGTGAATTAATTGACATGCTTCTACATGGTAAGTGCTTACGATATTAATTCACGTTGCATATCCATGTGCATGCACGAGACATTCGAGGTTTATGTGAGATGAGCGTGCACAGTATTTATCGCCCGAGGGCGAAGGATATTTGCCGATATAGGCATTTGATGTCGACTCGCAGTTGAGTCAGGGCTACTTCTATGGCACCATGACGGCGTGGTGCGTCGTCGGTTATATTATATATTTATTTGGGCTTCTGCCCTGTTTATTTTATTTGGGCTGATGCCCTGATAGCGGAGGGATGCGACCTGGAGGGGGCGACCTGGGAAGGAGCGACCTAGGGGGGGGGGGACCCTAGCGTAGGCTAACCAGCGTAGGCTACCAGCGTGGGCTACCGCACGGCAGAGGGGACGACCTGGGAGGGTGCGACCTAGGGAAACCTAGCGTAGGCTACCCAGCGTAGGTCGCTGCCACGTTTATCCGTATTGGATTAGAGCTCTTTATGGTGCATAGGAAGTTAGCCGAGGGCCCTGAGAGATATGAGATTGAGTCTGATTTACGAGGTGTGGGATGCATTGGCGCGGATGCCTTTGCGGAGTTTTCACGTTCACGACATTGCATATTCCTACTTACTGAGCTTTATAGCTCACCCCTTACTTTATGTGTTGTAGGCGCACGCGACCACGGTACGTGATCGCTTTTGATGGCAAGGCTTACCTTTTGAAGCTTCCAGCGACTTTTGGGGGTGGTGTGTACATGGATGCGACCTGTGTGGCCGGGCGTTAGGGTTTCTTTTGCTTCGCACTAATACACCTCCCTTGTATATAGGGTTGGAGCGATGTTTTGAGCATGTACATAATGAATTCCTTTATATAAAAGGAAAAATTTAATACGCATTTTCGCGTATTGTTTACTTTATATTGTATTTAGTCACGTAAGATAACGTTAGAAAGGTTAGTAGATGGCGGGGCGCCACAGGGTGGTATCAGAGCTTCGGTTGCAGGTTCTGTAGACTGTCTATGTACACACACTCAGAAGCGTGGAAGCAGCCTTGCTAGTAAGTTTTATATTACTGTGAATTCTTTGTGTTGCTTAATTATTGGCCTTAGGGACATCAGGGTAGGAATATTTACGATGGGTAGAACAAGAAGTGAAGGCAGTGGGAGCTCCGATCGGGGTAAAGAACCCGAAACATCGACCGATAATCGTGACGCTGCTATTCTCCAACTTACGGAGTTAGTGCGTCAGCAATCTGCCCAAATCCAAGAATTAATCCAACAACGAAATACTGAGGGCAGCAAACCAGCGGACCTTCCCAGGCAGAAAGAATCGAGATCGTTGGGGAAAGGTTTCGTAAACTCAATCCGCCTACATTTGAAGACGCCATCGACCCCACGTCTGCTGAGGATTGGCTAAGGACCCTTGAGAGCATGTTTCAGTACAGTCGCATCCCTGAGGAAGAGAAAGTGTTATGTGCTGCATTTCTACTGCGGGGAAGCGCAGGCCATTGGTGGGACACCATCCTGGCCATAGAGGACCCGATCACGATGAGCTGGGATCGTTTCAAAGAACTCTTCAGGAGCAAGTACTTTACTGCTCCAGTGCGAGCCCAGAGAATGAATGAGTTTATTAATCTTCGCCAGGGGCCGATGACAGTGGCGGAGTACATACGCAAATTCGAACAGTTGTCGAGGTTTGCCATTCATATGGTTAGCACAGATGCCCTGAAGATCGAACGCTTTTTGGAGGGCCTGAAGCCAGAATTATATCGCGACGTAAATATGGCCGGGCTTCAGGGAGCCACATATGCTCAAGTTGCGGAGAGGGCATTAGTTGCTGAACAGGCCGAGACCAGAATCATTCGCGCACAAGAGGCAAAGAGAAAATTTGTTCAAGGAACACAGTGGAGTGGAGGAAACCAGAAGAAGCGGTTTTTCGTGAAGGGCGCAAAGCCCAATTTTCAGAATAGACCTGGACCACCTCAACAACCAAATCAGATGCCACCGAGGTTTCCCGCACCGGTACCAAATTGTCCAAGGTGTGGGAGACGACATTTTGGTAACTGTCCTCCACAGACTAATAACTGCTTTAGATGCGGAAGGCCAGGGCATTATGCGAAACAATGCCCGGGGAATACTTCTGGAAGTCAAGCTGCAAGCCAGACGAGGCCACCAACTGTACCAGCTCGTGTATATACCATGACGTCCGAGGAAGCAGAGACCGACCCGTCAGTAGTAGCAGGTACCTTATTTATACACCATACCCCGACATGCATATTAATAGACTCAGGAGCCTCGCATTCATTTGCATCATCTAAATACATGGCGAGACTCGGGATTACACCTCAGCAATCTGATTGTGAGTATAACGTAACCATTCCACATGGGGCTTCGACCCGAACTAGCCTAATCTTACGAGATTGCCCAGTATTAGTTAGTGATAGAGAACTACCAGTAGACCTCATAATCATTCCGATGAACGATTATGAAGTAATCTTAGGAATGGACTGGTTGTCTAAATATGGAGCTGTGATCGATTGTAACCACAAGACAGTCACGTTCAGCTTGGAGAAAAGTGAACCGTTCGTCTTTACTGGAATGGCTAAAGGCAAAGGTATTCCGAAGATTTCAGCATTGAAGGCAAGACGCTTAATCAAGGCAGGATGCGAAGCCTATTTTGTCTTCGCTGTGACATCTGAAGAGAGTCAATCTCCGAAATTAGAAGAGATTCCAGTGGTTCGAGAATTTTCTGATGTTTTTCCTGAAGACTTACCAGGACTCCCTCCTGATCGTGAAATTCAGTTCACGATAAACTTAATACCTGGAGCTGGACCTATTTCAAAAGCACCCTATCGATTAGCTCCTGCAGAATTGAAAGAATTGAAGGAACAACTGGATGAATTACTACAGAAGGGATTCATTCAGCCAAGTTTTTCACCTTGGGGAGCACCGGTTCTATTCGTTAAGAAGAAAGATGGATCGATGCGACTCTGCATCGATTACAGGGAGTTGAACAAGATCACAATCAAGAACAAGTACCCTCTACCCAGAATTGATGATCTATTTGATCAATTACAAGGCGCGACGGTATTTTCGAAAATAGATTTAAGGTCGGGATACCACCAGTTGAAGAGGAGGAAGATATCCCGAAGACGGCTTTCAGTACAAGATATGGACACTACGAGTTCTTAGTCATGCCTTTCGGGCTGACTAATGCACCAGCAGCATTTATGGACCTGATGAATCGTGTATTCAAGCCATTCCTGGATAAATTTGTCATCGTATTCATTGATGACATCCTCATCTATTCGAAGACGCACGAGGACCATGAACAACACTTGAAGATCGTCCTTGAGATATTACGAGAAAAAGAGTTATACGCTAAATTCAAGAAATGCGAGTTCTGGCTGAATCAAGTCGCATTTTTGGGACACGTTATCTCGGGAGCAGGAATTTCCGTAGACCCAAGCAAGATCGAAGCTATAAATAACTGGCCTCAACCAACCAATGTCACCGAAGTACGTAGTTTTCTTGGCCTAGCGGGGTACTACAGAAAATTTATTAAAGACTTCTCGAAGATCGCCTCAACATTAACGAGGTTGACGAAGAAGAATGCCCCATTTCACTGGAGCGATGCGTGCGAACAGAGTTTCCAGGAATTAAAAAGACGACTCACCTCGGCCCCAGTTCTGACAATACCCACAGGGACCGGAGGATTTTTAGTATACAGCGATGCTTCGAAAAATGGTCTGGGATGTGTGTTAATGCAAAATGGGAACGTGGTTGCGTATGCTTCCCGACAGTTAAAAGAATATGAAAAGAATTATCCGACTCATGATTTGGAGCTCGCCGCAGTAGTCTTTGCTTTGAAGATTTGGAGGCACTATCTATACGGCGAACGATGCGAAATTTACACAGACCACAAGAGTCTGAAGTACTTCTTCACCCAGAAGGAGTTAAATATGAGGCAGCGACGGTGGTTAGAGCTTGTTAAAGATTATGACTGCGTAATTAATTACCATCCAGGCAAAGCAAATGTGGTCGCCGATGCATTAAGCCGAAAAGCTGTGAGTGCGGAGCTACAACAACTCGAGGTGGAAATTGTACAATTGGGCGAAGTTGAAGTGAAATTGGCGGCACTAACCCTCCAACCTACATTAATAGAGCAGATCAGGAATGCGCAAGAAAAGGATGAATTCTATTCGAAGATTAAAGACGTGCAAAAAGAAGAAGTGTCCTCCGATTTTGAAGTACGAGAAAATGGAAGCTTATATTACAAGAATCGCTTATACGTGCCCAATAACGCGGAGCTTCGCAAGATTATTCTGACGGAAGCACATACTACGGTCTATTCCATACACCCCGGAGCGACTAAGATGTATAGGGACTTACGAAATAATTATTGGTGGCCAGGAATGAAGAGAGAAATTGCAACGTTCGTGAGTCAGTGTTTAACATGCCAACAGATAAAAGCAGAACACCAACGACCGGCAGGGACGTTACAATCCTTGCCAGTACCTGAATGGAAATGGGATCACATCACAATGGACTTCGTCGTCGGCTTGCCGAAAACAGTGAAAGGCCACGACGCCATTTGGGTAATCGTTGATCGATTGACCAAATCTGCCCACTTTTTGCCGATCAATTCGACATTCTCCTTGGAACGATACGCAGAATTATATGTGCAAGAGATAGTTCGACTCCACGGAGTTCCAATTTCGATCATTTCCGACCGCGATTCGAGGTTCCTCTCTAAGTTCTGGATGAGTTTGCAGAAGGCAATGGGAACCAAACTTTCTTTCAGTACTGCCTATCATCCCCAAACTGACGGGCAGTCAGAACGAACAATCCAGACATTGGAAGATATGTTAAGGGCGTGCGTACTCGATTTTAAAGGGAATTGGAGCCGATATCTTCCATTGATCGAATTCTCTTACAACAACAGCTATCACGCGACGATTGGAATGGCTCCTTATGAAGCGTTATACGGACGCAAATGCAGATCTCCAATCCATTGGGATGAAGTTGGAGAACGGGCGATATTAGGCCCTGATCTAGTACAAGAAATGACGGAAGCAATATCAAAGGTACGAGAACGGATGAAAACGGCCCAGAGTAGACAGAAAAGCTACGCAGACCAAAAGCGTAGACCACTGGAGTTCCAAATAAATGACTATGTATTTTTGAAAGGGTCCCCAATGAAAGGCGTGAAACGGTTCGGAAAGAAAGGCAAGTTGAGCCCGAGATACATAGGACCGTTCCGGATACTTAAGAAAGTAGGCGAAGTAGCTTATCAGCTGGAGTTACCAGCATCATTAGCTCAGGTTCATGACGTCTTTCATATATCGACGTTACGAAAATACGTCGCAGATCCCAGTCATGTGTTGAATAAGGAAAGTTTTCACCAACAGCTCAAGCCCGACTTGAGTTATGAGGAAAGACCTGTAGAAATTTTGATGTGCGAAATAAAGCGATTGCGGAATAAGGAAATCCCGTTAGTGAAAGTGCTGTGGCAGAATCAGTCAACAGAGGAAGCTACGTGGGAACGAGAAGATGATATCAGGAATCGCTACCCTGAGCTTTTTCTCCATGCCTGATTTCGGGGGCGAAATCCCTTTTAAGGGAGGGAGGATGTAATACCCGGGTCCCGCACGTAAGTTGGCCAATAAAGTAGCATGCATATTATATGACTTACGTGACTGCATGGTACATGTTTTACGATATATATGTGCTTATATGACCAAATGCTATGGGTTACATGATTTATGAGATGACGTTAGGACTTAGAGAAATTTTAGATGATACTCATATACATAGTATAGATATCTCAGCGAATGCAAATAGTAAAGATCAGTTTTGATCGATTGAAACTTGGTTAGGATCGATCGATTTCTAAATGTAAAAGAGTTCATCGCCTAGCTTAAGAATCGACCGATTCCTATGTTCAAAATAGGGAAAATCGCCGAGTAAGACGTTGAAATCGGGCAATAGTGTGTGCTGAATTAGAGTCGATCGATTTTGAGTATAGAAACATAGATGATTTGTATAGGAAATATAATCGACCGATTCGACATATAGATATACTTAAGTACATCTAACAATCGCCGAGCTTGGTAAGAATCGACCGATTTCAATACTTATAAATGTGAAATCGACGAGATATAGGAGCTAAAGAATAGAATCGGCCGAATCCCATGTAGAATAAAATAAATAAGAATTAACAATCGACCGATTGTTACATGGGAAATAAAAATTCAATCGATACATAAATTTAGAACAATCATGACTTACATATAGAATGAATAATTAGAGGACACGTAAGGTTTCCTTGACCTAAGATACAAAAATAAATTGCTTACTCACCTAGTTGTCACTTCAATCCCTATTTCCATGCTCAATACTTATCGAGTATACCAAAGGTTGTATAGGATATCTACATAAGCTAATAACCTAACAAGTAGAAAGCAAAGGAGATCAAAGATTAATATTTAATAAACTCCCAACAGAAAACAAAGTCGAACAGGAGAAAAACTCGACCCATCTAAGCAACCAACAAAGCAGATTTTGAACATTTGGTAAGTAACAATCTTACTCATAACATGTAAATTAAATTCTAGCTTTATATTTATTATATTTATACAAAGTAATATAAGTTAGAGGAAACTCTCGAGTAGAATATGTAGAAGAAACCCTAATTTCTGGAATTTTTGTTAAGCTAACAAGTTACATATATTATTAAATCAGAAAATCCGTAAGAATAGAAGGAGCATAGGACAGATAATTTGATGTTCAGATAGTAAGATAACTTGCCGAGTATATGAGGTCTTAGGGTTGGAATTTTGGGAAGTCATTGAAATAACTTTCGGGTATGAGAAGAATTTGAAAACCCTAATTGTTGATCTTAAATTCATGCTAACACGGTTGTTTAAATTTATATAGGCTTAAGTTACGTCAGAGAATTAACGAAGAAGTTATTTTGAAATGAAAATTAACATGTAACTAAATGAAATCATTAAAGGTATAAATTGGCGTATTTACTGAGATGAACTTTGAGTAATTAACTTAGCATTGGTTCGATGTTCTTTGGTATAAACCTTTCGCCTAGGATATTGGAAATAATAGTTTAATTAGACTTATAGATAGCGTAAATTGCTAAAATCTGTTAGGAGGTATCGGCCGAATTTAGAAGTTAATTAACTTTCAATAGGAAAGATGATAAGTATTAGAATATATTAGTAAATTCATGCATAAGGAGTTTCGATCGCAGGGAAAAAATTGCCGAGCTAGATAAATTGTGAGTTGAGGAACTAATTGGACAAATCGGGCGATTTATATTTTATATGAACTATCGGCGAAAGTGAGTGTCGAATGAAACAAATCGAGCGATTAAAATCCAAATAGTTAACTAACCAAGTGAAAAAGAAACAATCGGGCGAATAAGCTTTAAATCGCCGAACTATTTAAATTCATCTCTATAGAATCGGGCGAATTGAGGGTGTTAGGATTCGCCGAGTCATGTAATATATTAATTTATGAGGTGGATCGGCCGATTGGAGAACTTATATGGAACTCGACGATTTTGGAATCTGGCGACACCAAGTTTCGACCGAAACTCATACTGCCCTAATCTTGACAAAAATCGGGTGTTGACCTAATTTTGACTAATAATCGGGCGACTTAGGGTTTTAAAATATTATGTTACACCGAAGATATTTTTGAGCAAATTAGTGTAGACAAACCAATTTATTTCGAAGAAGTTGTCTAACTTAGTTATTATACTGATACCTTAATACTTTTGTTTAAAGGTCGAAAAATAGGAATTTCCCGGAGCAGTAAATTTATTTAGCTTGGACGACAGGTAAGTGGGAATTTCAACTACAACACATAATTTATTTGTATGTGCTTACGTGACTATGTGCTTGGGTGTTTATATTATTACGTGAATTAATTGACATGCTTCTACATGGTAAGTGCTTACGATATTAATTCACGTTGCATATCCATGTGCATGCACGAGACATTCGAGGTTTATGTGAGATGAGCGTGCACAGTATTTATCGCCCGAGGGCGAAGGATATTTGCCGATATAGGCATTTGATGTCGACTCGCAGTTGAGTCAGGGCTACTTCTATGGCACCATGACGGCGTGGTGCGTCGTCGGTTATATTATATATTTATTTGGGCTTCTGCCCTGTTTATTTTATTTGGGCTGATGCCCTGATAGCGGAGGGATGCGACCTGGAGGGGGCGACCTGGGAAGGAGCGACCTAGGGGGGGGGACCCTAGCGTAGGCTAACCAGCGTAGGCTACCAGCGTGGGCTACCGCACGGCAGAGGGGACGACCTGGGAGGGTGCGACCTAGGGAAACCTAGCGTAGGCTACCCAGCGTAGGTCGCTGCCACGTTTATCCGTATTGGATTAGAGCTCTTTATGGTGCATAGGAAGTTAGCCGAGGGCCCTGAGAGATATGAGATTGAGTCTGATTTACGAGGTGTGGGATGCATTGGCGCGGATGCCTTTGCGGAGTTTTCACGTTCACGACATTGCATATTCCTACTTACTGAGCTTTATAGCTCACCCCTTATTTTATGTGTTGTAGGCGCACGCGACCACGGTACGTGATCGCTTTTGATGGCAAGGCTTACCTTTTGAAGCTTCCAGCGACTTTTGGGGGTGGTGTGTACATGGATGCGACCTGTGTGGCCGGGCGTTAGGGTTTCTTTTGCTTCGCACTAATACACCTCCCTTGTATATAGGGTTGGAGCGATGTTTTGAGCATGTACATAATGAATTCCTTTATATAAAAGGAAAAATTTAATACGCATTTTCGCGTATTGTTTACTTTATATTGTATTTAGTCACGTAAGATAATGTTAGAAAGGTTAGTAGATGGCGGGGCGCCACAGTTCTTCAATTCGCGAATCAGTCAGTATCGCGAATCACTCATCGTCTGCGAATCAGTTCAGTTGATGTAATACCCGCAAAATTTAAAGCGGGATTACGATAGGAATTTCCAAGATATTTGGGGGAGAAAATATTAGGAATATATTTTATGAACAAAAAAATTCGGATGAAACCGAAAATAATGTGGGCCGGGAGCTAAATAAATAAGATGGGCCAACGAGTGCGCAAAGCCCACTAAGTACCTAAGAATTTAAAATAGGATTGGAAAGGACCAATTTAATTTGAGAAAGACCAAAAGGAAATAAGAATGGACTAAGTTAAACATTAAAGCCCCAAATAAATGAATTTCTTGGCCCAAGAACACAATTCCTTAAATGATGGGAAAGAAGCGTTGGAGGCCATACCTTTCCTTGATATTTATCATAAAAAATATTATTTTGGGGCAAAGAGGAAACGTGATATTGGGGAGAGAAAGAACAAGAAAAACCCCATGTGCAAACCTTCAAAGTGACGAGAGGATCAAAGGAGAATATTGCAAACTCCACCTTCAACGTAGGAAATAATCCCAAAATTAAACTAGGAAGGTAAGGGCCTTATCTAACGTGTAAATCTCCTAGTAGTGTATATATGTATATACTTACATATTACATGGTTTGATGGACTTGCCGAAGGAGGAGCCTAGTAGTCGAAGAACTAAATCAAGAACAAGGAGTTTCGGCTAGTTCAAATCCACAAAATCATCTAAATTTAGCTTGGAGGATAGGTAGGTGGATTTCTTCACCTACAACACATAAATAAGCTCATGAGTTTCGAACTTGGGTGTTTCGGATTCAAGTTCAACTCAATGAGCTTTGGTTTACGTGATTTAGTAGCGTGTTAATGGTGTGATGTTATGTGTTGAGTCTCGTATCCAATGTATGAGTTTTTGGAAGAATTTACATGTTTGTATGCTTAGGGATTTATTGGGATGCTTAAATTGAATTCGGGTAGATGTACTAGGTTCGGGCAATTTATTAGTGTTTTACTTCGAATTGTACTTTGTGGAAATCGGGCGAATCCTAGTGAAAGTTTGGTGTTAAAAATATTGGTATTATGGTAATTCGGGTGGATGCGTCTCAAATCGGGCGATTAGCTAGCACTTGAATGTAAATGGGTTTGGTGAGAATCGGGCGAACTTCGTGAAGGACGAACCTTAGAATTGGGCGAATATGAACTAATGTTTGGTGATTAAATTAATTGCTACGAAGAATCGGGCGAAGCTAGAAATCGGGTGAATTAGGACACGTTGAATCTTAGAATACTACGTTAACACAATCGGGCGATTTGCTGATGTTAGAACATGGATTTGAGGTACGAGAAATCGGGTGAAAGTGAAATCGCCGCGTGAAGTCAAATCGGGCGAATTTCTAGTTTCCCAAATCGCGCGATACGAATCAATCTTCAGAATCGGGGCGTGGCCAATTAATCCCCAAATCGGGCGATTTCCTCACCATGCCACGTGTCGAGCGACAGGGAAATCGCCGAGTATTTCCAAAAACGGGCGATTCCCGTTCCTATTTCCAAATCGGGCAGAACCAAGCCCCGTGAGGAAATCGGACGAAAATCGTCAACGCAGGCTGCTTCCAAAATCGCCGAACGACCGTTTAAAAGAAATCGGGCGATTTCTCTATACAACACGCGTCAAGCAACCCAGAAATCGCCGAACTTGCATTCTAATCGAGCGAAACCTTGCATTTTGAGAAATCGGGCATTTCAACAGCTCGAAGTCGCAATCGATGAAGAAATCGCCGAGTCCGTCAAATCGGGCGATGCTAGTGAGCACTCAAAATCGGGCGAATTGCTCCATCAAATCGACTCTCCCAGAGCTCGAAATAAATCGAGCGATTTCCGTCTATTCATGCGTCTCCAATGAGCCCTTAAATCGGGCGACTTCAACTACGACCCAAATCGGGCATGCTCTTGGTAACGATGGTCTTCAGTGAAGATGGGGAATTCTCCACTCCGAGAGTTGACCATTTAGAATGAGTTGACTAGGCTTAGTATTAGTTGGGCTTTGCCAAAGCTTGGCCCATTCCCTTGGGATTAGTTCATAATTTATTTCAAGAGTGTGCTTTGGTTTAAGTTAGGCCCAATCCCTATACTTGAGTAGTTTTGAGCGATAGGAATCAGAAGACTTTCGAAATTTTAGCAATATAGTACGTGATGCTAATTTTTGCGTGACTGACCCAGACTTAACATTTATTAGGCTTTTGCCCAAATCTAGTCCCCTTTAGTCCATTCTGATTGTTAGGATAATTTCCAAAAATTTAATGAAATTAGAGAATTTTGATTATGTAGGTTGTGTGATACGTGATATGTATTTGTAAAAATGGCATGATGCGTGATTATAATTGTTACGTGATTATTATATTATATGCATTGCATATCACGGCATGTCACGACATTTTGGGAGATGATAACCATATTGGTGGTGATGCCCTACGGGGTCGTTTGTGCGGGGTAGAATGAGATGACTGTGAGGATGTGGTTAGACTCATGGGGCACCGGTGGGAGACAGACGTGATCGATCTGTCTACTCGGGTGTGAGCGACCCGAGGTGCAAACCACTTATTTATTAGCTCCAGAGCGGGAGACAGACGTGATCGATCTGTCTACTCGGGTGTGAGCAACCCGAGGTGCAAACCGCCAGATATTTGCTCAGGTGCGGGAGACAGGCGTGAACGACCTGTCTACTCGGGTGTGAGCAGCCCGAGGTGCAAAACCGCTGGATACGTTAGCTCCAGAGCGGGAGACAGACGTGATCGATCTGTCTACTCGGGTGTGAGCAACCCGAGGTGCAAACCGCCAGATATTTGCTCAGGTGCGGGAGACAGGCGTGAACGACCTGTCTACTCGGGTGTGAGCAGCCCGAGGTGCAAACCGCTGGTTACGTTAGCTCAGGGACGGCAGACAGGCGTGAACGACCTGTCTACTCGGGGAGAGCGTAGTAGCGCAACCCGAGGTGCAAAACCGTCGGTGATATGATATGATTTGCGCGCGAGGTGCCGAGTCTAACCTAGGGCCCTAATGTGTAGGAATCTGGGAAAATGAGTGTGCATTGCATATATTTCATGTTGTGAGGTATTGGGATGGGGATTGAGTGCACGCTGCATTTGCATGAATTCACCTACTGAGCGTATCGCTCAGGCCTTTATGTGTTGTAGGCCATGAGGAGTCCGACGTCGGCGAACGTCAGGACTAGGTTAGCGGCTGGTGGCGGTGACTCCACGGGCTTTTGAGGGCGAGAGCGGTACATGGATGCGACCTGTGGAGCGGCTTTAGTATATCTTTGATTTTTGGGGCTTCGGCCCGTGTAAAGAACGCTTTTGTAAAATGCTATAATATTTTATGATAGGTAAAGTATTTATTTAAAAAGTTTTTACAAAATGGGCTTTCCGCGGCTTTCGTTGCGGAAATCCGCCAATTATTTCAGTTAGAAAAGTAGGGTCGTTACAGGTGGTATCAGAGCTTCGGCTCTAGATTCTGAAGACTGTCCATGTACCGCCGCTCAAAAGCCGGGAGAACCAGCCTCGCCTGTAAGTGTTGTGTGCGGATGTGGCTATGTGTTCTTATTTGCTCATATGGGTTATAGTATTTGGAAAATGTCGAGAGGAAGACCTAGACGTGAGTTCGTAGGTGAGACTAGTCGACGGGACGAACCTGAGTCCCCGACTCGTGAACGCGATACCATCCAACGCCTGACTGAACTAATCCAACGTCAGTCAGAGCAAATTCATGATCTAATCAACCATCGGAGCTCATCTGAGCGCCGTTCCTCCCTGCAGCCTGATCGGGTGGAGATCATAGGGGAGAGATTCCGCAAAACTCAATTCCCCAAATTCGCTGAGGCCACTAACCTTGCAGTGGCTGAAGATTGGATTGGCACTATTGAGGATCTTTTCATTTATAGTCGTGTGCCGAATAACGAGAAAGTATTGTGCGTCGTTTCCCTACTTCGGGGAAGCGCGCGATTCTGGTGGAACACCGTGAAAGTGTTAGAAGATCCTGCAACCATGACTTGGGAGCGTTTCAGAGAGCTATTCTGCGAAAAGTACTTCGCTGCTCACGATCAAGAGCAGCGCATGTACGAGTTCATGAACCTAAAGCAAGGGCGTATGCCAGTTGCTGAATACATTCGTTAATTCGAGGAGTTATCCCGTCTCGCTCCTCATCTCGTAGCGATTAACGCGCTCAAAGTTACAAGATCCCTTCGGGGACTAAAACCCGAATTCTATCAAGATCTCAGTGTGGCAGGTATATGCCAGCTGGAATTCCGCCAAGCGACGGAGCGTGCACATATAGCCGAACAGGCGGAAGGAGTAGTGAGGGAGGCTCAGGAGGCGAACAGGAAGAGAGAAAGCCAGCAAGGCGGAAGCAGTCAGAAGCGCCCATTCTTCGGCAAGGGCCCGAAGAATAAAGGAAATCGAGCGGGTCAGCAGATGTGGCGCCCAAACTTTAGCCAGGGACCAACCGACGTCCCCTACCGACCAGCGATGCTAGCGCCACAGAGTCAGCAGTACGGGCGAAACCACTTCGACATCTGCTACGGACCTCGACCTGCCCAGAATCTGCAATGCTTTCGGTGTGGAAAGACCGGACACACTGCACGGAATTGCACAGAAGGTCAGCCTCGAATGCAGAATCGAACACATAATCTCATCCGACCTCCACCGGTCCCAGCTCGGGTGTTTACCCTGACAAATGAGGAGGTAGATGCCAACCCGGGTGCGGTGGCAGGTACGTTGAAATCCTATACTGCCTACTTCAAACATGATCGATAGCCCTAAGGAACTAGTGAGGTTCCTACTTCCCGAGGGAGACGAACTGCACTCTCGAAAAAAAAAAAAAAAAAAAAAAAGAAAGCAAACAGAAATAAAGTTGCTCAAATCTCATGCTCTTAAGACGCAGCAACACCTAGATTCGGAGTGCGAATCTTTCTCGCCCCTGTTAGACGAGGGACAATTACCTCAGTCTTAACCGAAAACTGTGCCAGTAAATAATCAAAGCTTTGGTATACTTCCCAATGATATTCCGAAAATTACCCCTGACCTAATCGCGATCGAAGGCATGTTCCTTCTTCATTAAGTATCCATTCCCCCCGGAATATGATAATGGAGCTACACTTCATTTCTTCCAGCACAACAAACCCAAAACCTATAGCGCTGTAGTACAACCCTACGCCCCGATCCTTATGAAATATCGGTATTCGTATATCTTCGACACCAGAGTGGCGCAGCGGAAGCGTAGTGAATGCTCCTAATTCCAAATCTTTGCCTGAACCGAAACCATAGCTAGTCTCCTTAGCTCAACCTCAAGGTAATACGGGTTTGACCAACTTAGGTGAGTGTCATACGAGCCCTATCTCGAATCAATCGGCTATACCCGCGATAAGAAGCGAGACCTTACCTTGGCCCCTATGATCTCGCTACCCTTCCGTCCACCCTAACAAGAATGTCCATTTTCCTTGAGTTCCAATTATTGTATGAAAATTTCCTTCCCAATCTCGAGGGATAAAGATCTGGTTATCCATAAGCTCCCTCCCTCGTGCCGAAATTCCACCTAATCTATTTAGGCAAGATAAACTGTAACCCGACCGATGATAGATTCCTTCTAGTCCTTGTTGGTAATCATAAGGCCTGGGTGTACTATCAAGAGGGGGAGAGAAAGAGGTGTAGTGTTTGCAATACCTAAACAGTGAGTCGTCCTCATCAACCAATGGCCAGGAAACGGATGCAAGCAGCCTTAAGTCGTCAGAGGCGTTACGCTGATCAAACGGCGAAAGAGTTAGAATCTGCTAAGATGATTCGGTACTTGAAGGGTGTCCCCCATGAAGTGCGTGGAGAGAGTCGGACCGAAAGAAAAGTTGAGTCCGAGACGTATAGGCCCTCTCCGAATTTTGAAACAAGTTGGCGAAGTTTCGTAACAACTAAAACTGCCAGCGTCTTTAGAACAATGCCCACGATGTTTTCCACGTGTCAACGTTATGGAAATACATCGCGAACCCAAGTTATGTGCTAAGACGTGAAGCCACTTCGGGATAAAGATATTCCATTGGTCAAGGTGATGCGGCAAAACCAACAGTTAAGGATGTCACGTGGGAGCGAGAGGATGATGTCGTTACCCCAAGTGTCCCCTACGACTTAAATTTCGAGGACGAAATTTCTATAAGGGGGGGAGGATGTAATACCCGCAAAATTTAAAGCGGGATTACGATAGGAATTTCCAAGATATTTGGGGGAGAAAATATTAGGAATATATTTTATGAACAAAAAAATTCGGATGAAACCGAAAATAATGTGGGCCGGGAGCTAAATAAATAAGATGGGCCAACGAGTGCGCAAAGCCCACTAAGTACCTAAGAATTTAAAATAGGATTGGAAAGGACCAATTTAATTTGAGAAAGACCAAAAGGAAATAAGAATGGACTAAGTTAAACATTAAAGCCCCAAATAAATGAATTTCTTGGCCCAAGAACACAATTCCTTAAATGATGGGAAAGAAGCGTTGGAGGCCATACCTTTCCTTGATATTTATCATAAAAAATATTATTTTGGGGCAAAGAGGAAACGTGATATTGGGGAGAGAAAGAACAAGAAAAACCCCATGTGCAAACCTTCAAAGTGACGAGAGGATCAAAGGAGAATATTGCAAACTCCACCTTCAACGTAGGAAATAATCCCAAAATTAAACTAGGAAGGTAAGGGCCTTATCTAACGTGTAAATCTCCTAGTAGTGTATATATGTATATACTTACATATTACATGGTTTGATGGACTTGCCGAAGGAGGAGCCTAGTAGTCGAAGAACTAAATCAAGAACAAGGAGTTTCGGCTAGTTCAAATCCACAAAATCATCTAAATTTAGCTTGGAGGATAGGTAGGTGGATTTCTTCACCTACAACACATAAATAAGCTCATGAGTTTCGAACTTGGGTGTTTCGGATTCAAGTTCAACTCAATGAGCTTTGGTTTACGTGATTTCGTAGCGTGTTAATGGTGTGATGTTATGTGTTGAGTCTCGTATCCAATGTATGAGTTTTTGGAAGAATTTACATGTTTGTATGCTTAGGGATTTATTGGGATGCTTAAATTGAATTCGGGTAGATGTACTAGGTTCGGGCAATTTATTAGTGTTTTACTTCGAATTGTACTTTGTGGAAATCGGGCGAATCCTAGTGAAAGTTTGGTGTTAAAAATATTGGTATTATGGTAATTCGGGTGGATGCGTCTCAAATCGGGCGATTAGCTAGCACTTGAATGTAAATGGGTTTGGTGAGAATCGGGCGAACTTCGTGAAGGACGAACCTTAGAATTGGGCGAATATGAACTAATGTTTGGTGATTAAATTAATTGCTACGAAGAATCGGGCGAAGCTAGAAATCGGGTGAATTAGGACACGTTGAATCTTAGAATACTACGTTAACACAATCGGGCGATTTGCTGATGTTAGAACATGGATTTGAGGTACGAGAAATCGGGTGAAAGTGAAATCGCCGCGTGAAGTCAAATCGGGCGAATTTCTAGTTTCCCAAATCGCGCGATACGAATCAATCTTCAGAATCGGGGCGTGGCCAATTAATCCCCAAATCGGGCGATTTCCTCACCATGCCACGTGTCGAGCGACAGGGAAATCGCCGAGTATTTCCAAAAACGGGCGATTCCCGTTCCTATTTCCAAATCGGGCAGAACCAAGCCCCGTGAGGAAATCGGACGAAAATCGTCAACGCAGGCTGCTTCCAAAATCGCCGAACGACCGTTTAAAAGAAATCGGGCGATTTCTCTATACAACACGCGTCAAGCAACCCAGAAATCGCCGAACTTGCATTCTAATCGAGCGAAACCTTGCATTTTGAGAAATCGGGCATTTCAACAGCTCGAAGTCGCAATCGATGAAGAAATCGCCGAGTCCGTCAAATCGGGCGATGCTAGTGAGCACTCAAAATCGGGCGAATTGCTCCATCAAATCGACTCTCCCAGAGCTCGAAATAAATCGAGCGATTTCCGTCTATTCATGCGTCTCCAATGAGCCCTTAAATCGGGCGACTTCAACTACGACCCAAATCGGGCATGCTCTTGGTAACGATGGTCTTCAGTGAAGATGGGGAATTCTCCACTCCGAGAGTTGACCATTTAGAATGAGTTGACTAGGCTTAGTATTAGTTGGGCTTTGCCAAAGCTTGGCCCATTCCCTTGGGATTAGTTCATAATTTATTTCAAGAGTGTGCTTTGGTTTAAGTTAGGCCCAATCCCTATACTTGAGTAGTTTTGAGCGATAGGAATCAGAAGACTTTCGAAATTTTAGCAATATAGTACGTGATGCTAATTTTTGCGTGACTGACCCAGACTTAACATTTATTAGGCTTTTGCCCAAATCTAGTCCCCTTTAGTCCATTCTGATTGTTAGGATAATTTCCAAAAATTTAATGAAATTAGAGAATTTTGATTATGTAGGTTGTGTGATACGTGATATGTATTTGTAAAAATGGCATGATGCGTGATTATAATTGTTACGTGATTATTATATTATATGCATTGCATATCACGGCATGTCACGACATTTTGGGAGATGATAACCATATTGGTGGTGATGCCCTACGGGGTCGTTTGTGCGGGGTAGAATGAGATGACTGTGAGGATGTGGTTAGACTCATGGGGCACCGGTGGGAGACAGACGTGATCGATCTGTCTACTCGGGTGTGAGCGACCCGAGGTGCAAACCACTTATTTATTAGCTCCAGAGCGGGAGACAGACGTGATCGATCTGTCTACTCGGGTGTGAGCAACCCGAGGTGCAAACCGCCAGATATTTGCTCAGGTGCGGGAGACAGGCGTGAACGACCTGTCTACTCGGGTGTGAGCAGCCCGAGGTGCAAAACCGCTGGATACGTTAGCTCCAGAGCGGGAGACAGACGTGATCGATCTGTCTACTCGGGTGTGAGCAACCCGAGGTGCAAACCGCCAGATATTTGCTCAGGTGCGGGAGACAGGCGTGAACGACCTGTCTACTCGGGTGTGAGCAGCCCGAGGTGCAAACCGCTGGTTACGTTAGCTCAGGGACGGCAGACAGGCGTGAGCGACCTGTCTACTCGGGGAGAGCGTAGTAGCGCAACCCGAGGTGCAAAACCGTCGGTGATATGATATGATTTGCGCGCGAGGTGCCGAGTCTAACCTAGGGCCCTAATGTGTAGGAATCTGGGAAAATGAGTGTGCATTGCATATATTTCATGTTGTGAGGTATTGGGATGGGGATTGAGTGCACGCTGCATTTGCATGAATTCACCTACTGAGCGTATCGCTCAGGCCTTTATGTGTTGTAGGCCATGAGGAGTCCGACGTCGGCGAACGTCAGGACTAGGTTAGCGGCTGGTGGCGGTGACTCCACGGGCTTTTGAGGGCGAGAGCGGTACATGGATGCGACCTGTGGAGCGGCTTTAGTATATCTTTGATTTTTGGGGCTTCGGCCCGTGTAAAGAACGCTTTTGTAAAATGCTATAATATTTTATGATAGGTAAAGTATTTATTTAAAAAGTTTTTACAAAATGGGCTTTCCGCGGCTTTCGTTGCGGAAATCCGCCAATTATTTCAGTTAGAAAAGTAGGGTCGTTACAGTTGATCACTTCTGCGAATCCATCTTTGAAGAATCCAGTTTTTACTTTGCGAAACCTCACTTTGCGAACTTTCATTTTGCGAACTCGGCTAATTTCACGAATCCAGTCACTTCGAGATTTGGTCAACTCCCGAATTTCAGCTTCAATTCGCAAATCTGCTTCATTTCGCGCACTTGGTTTTACTAACCCGCAAACCCTGATTCGTGAAACCCGATCAATCCTCGAACTCATATCTAAACCGATTCGCAAAAACAACACTACCAAATTCGTGAACAAATCCGATCCTCACTTTACGAACTATCGTGCTTATCCAATTTCAAAAAATTAACAAAGCTTCAAGTCAACTCTCAGATTTGACTTTGAAAAAAAAATTCGACCTAAACCCAATTTTCCTCACATTACACGTTAACGATCATATCCAAAACACAAGCAATGGACTCTTTCAGTATTGGAAATGATGTTAGACCTCCCATCATCCGACATGGAGAGTACGCAGTCTGGAAGAGAAGGTTCATCAACTTCATAGATAGCAAAGATAATTCAGAGAACTTGCTGGAATCTATTTACAATGGACCTACGCAGTATTGTACCATAATTCCTGCCACTACTAACACCACTCCTGCAAGAGAGGAACAGAGGATCTTGAAAACTGCTGACCAATGCAGTGATGAAGAAAAACTACGACTAAAGGCAGATAAAATGGCGAAATCATACATGATGCAAGCCATTCCCAATGACATTTTGATGCAACTCGAATGTGGTGAAAGCGCAAAAGAAATGTGGGATGCTCTTCGAATTATGATGCAGGGGACAGAAGTCAATACAATGGCAAGAATGGCGAACACACTCATCTCTTATGATCGCCTTCATGCTAACAAAGGGGAAACTCTCCAAGAAACCTTCCATCGATTTCTTGTTCTTCTAAACGAGCTAAAGATAAATGGAGTCACAAAAAGTGTAATGGAGATCAATGTCAAATTCTTAGGATCACTCCATCCAGAATGGGAGGCTACTGCAATAATGATAAGACAAATGAACGACCTAACCAAAGTTAGCATTCATACATTGTTCGACTACCTCAATCAACATTCCAATCACGTGGATAAACGAAGGGAGGAAGTCATATCAATAGGAAGCGACTCACTTGCTCTTATGACTGAACGATCGTCAAGAAAACAATCCAGGGACAAAGACATTATCCAGTCATCACAAGTTAAGGAGAGAGGAGACTCTGATTCTGATGGCGAATTCAAGGATCTTACGAAACATGGAGACCAGGAGATCACACTCAAAGATCTTGCTAAGCAACTCGCTCTGGTCTCAAATTTTGTGCAGAAGAAATATTATAAAAAGACTGGATCCTCTTCCAATCGTCAAAGAACTTCCTCCAAAGGAAAGACTCAAGATGAGGAAAACAACTCTGAAACTCCTCATCAAGGCGGCAAATGCTTCAACTGCGGTAAGATTGGACACTTTGCCAGAGAATGCAGAATGCCCAAGAAAAAAAATGTTAACTATTACCGCCGGAATGTTCAATTAGCTGAACAAAAAGAAAAAGGACTGGTCTTAATGGCAGAAGAGGATCATTGGCTTGAAGATACCTCAGACAGCGAGAATGAGAACGTGGCACTGATGGCCACACTGGATGACGAAAAAGATGGAGCTGGAGCTGAAGGAAGCGAGTCAGACAGGGAAACCTCTAACAACTCAGACATGGTGGAGGTAAGTGAAGCAGATTACGATTCTTTACTTAGATGAAAAATGAATTTTTATCTTTATATAAATCTAACAAATTAGGTAAAAGAAAAATCAAGGAACTAGAAGCTAATTTAGAAAAGAATTTAGTAGTTTTAGATAAGTTTAGATATGATTATGCATGTGAGAAGAATCGTGTAATTGTAGCAAATGAAAAGGTTGCTAAGCTAGAAATACAAGTGCAAAAATCCGAAGCTAAAGCCAAGGATTTAGAAAAGGAAATGAAATCTCATAGAGATCATGCACTGGACGCTACAACTAAATATGACTTACTATGTAAAGAACGAGAAACACTGTACTCCAAAATCAAAAAATTGGAGGACATTTTAACCCGACGAGATCAGTCAGAACAAACGATCTTCTTGAACAAACCAGCCAACGTAGATTTCTACAATCCTTATAAAGGACTAGGTTTGAAAACCCATGTAAGTTAAAACAAGGCATATCAAGTTCACCTTACCTATATGATATCAAATTCATGCAAACAGGTTGCCTGGCATATCTCATGCCTTTTGTCAGTGAAAATGAGACATCAACACATAGTAAAACTCAAACATCATTTAACTACACAGAGTTAAATGATAGTTATAAAGAAAGAAGTTGTCCAGCAATAACTGAATTTGAGTCTGATATTCCACGCCCAAATGAAGGAGATACCTTAGATGTTTCGGAAAGTAAGGCACTGATGACTACATATGCAACAGGATATGTGCCTGATTACATAAAGAAAATCAGTGATCTTCACTCCACTTTCGAAAGCGAGAGAAAGTCATTTGATGAAGAAAGGCAGAAACTTCTTGAGGAAATATCTTCACTTCAAGAAAAATTAAGCTTACACACAATTTCATACACCTTAGTTTCAGATGACAAAATTTCCTGCACTAATGCATTGAAATTTTCAGGACCCACAAAAGAGCCATTGAAAGGTCAAGTATGGGTTAAAAGGGAAGATATCTTGAAGGAGAACCGCGATCTCAATGCACCTTTTGTCATTGATTATTTTCCTTCCAAAACTTTTGTACCCTCTTTATTTCGGCATGTATCGCAAAAATTATCTTCTCAATCAAAAACAAAGCTTTTCGTGCATGATCATGTCAACAAACAAACTCAAAAAACAATTCCTAAAAACAAAAATACAAAGACAAGGCAAGAATCAAAACCAAAAGCTATCAAAGAACCTGTCAAACTTGCTAAACCCAAAAAACTCATGTCTAAGCTTAAGACAAAGAGACCTTCACTAGAGCACAAATGGGTTCCAAAGCTTCAGACTGCAGAATATCACCAAAAACACCCACAACGCACTATAGATGCAAAATATCACCAAAAACACCCACAACGCACTTCAGATTATTTGTGTTGGTTGTTTTCCTACGGCGTTATTGATTTCGTATTCTTATTCGACGTATTTGTTTACTTCTTCGCTAATTTTTGTTTCTCACTCATTGAAGGTACGATTCAGCGGTGAATGACCCGAAGCCATCCATCGGGCCCCATCGTTGACGCAGACCCGGATTTCGAACGAGAGTTGCGAAGGAAGCTTAAGTACGATACCGAAGGAGCATCCACTAGCTCTCAGGACCGCTTAGTTAGCTATTCAGAGGATAGTTCGCAGGAATCCATCCAAAATTCACGTGTAGAGGCAGCCGTAGATAGTCCCTACACAGAAGTAGACATGGCGGACCACCGAGTGCCTGTCCATAACATTCCCGAGGAGGAACCATCACTTTAGGACCTCCTCAAGAATGCCGCGCTAGGCGGTACGTAGTCGGCGATTGTCATACCGCCGATCGGGAACAACAATTTTGAATTGAAGCACTCATGGCTTCAGATGATTTTCCAGACGGCCCAGTTCGAGGGCAACCCCGATGACGACCCTTACTCCCATCTGAAGGCGTTTCTGACGGTGACCGACACCATCAAGATCAACGGTATCCCGGGCAATGCAATCAAACTGATGCTGTTCCCGTTCTCGCTCAAGTTTAGGGCGAGAGACTGGTTGGATATGTTGCCGCCCAGATCGATCACTACCTGGGAGGAGATGTGAGCCACCTTCATCAACCACTACTTCCCACTCACAAAGGTGTTAAGATTGAAGACGGAGATTTCTCTGTTCCATCAGAAGGATTCCGAAAACTTGTATGAGGTGTGGGAGCGTTACAAGGCGCTACTGAAGAGGTGACCACAGCACGGGATGTCGAAGGCAGCCCAGATCAACCGATTCCACGAGGGGCTCAATGATCAGACGGTCCATATGTTAGACGGAGCCGCAGGAGGAGGGCTCGTGAAGCTCAACGCCACCGATGCGTGGAATTTGATTGAGGACTACTCGAGGAACAGTTTCATGAGGGGCAATGCCCGGATGAAGACACCCGGTGTGTTCGGAGTTAGCGAGGAGACGGCCACTAATGCCAAGATCGAGGCGCTCTGTTGGTCCCGATTGCACCAAACAAGGAATCAAAGAGGCTTTAGTGGAATGAAAAGGGAGAGGATCTCACCTTCAAGTGTGTGTATTGTGTGAAAAATAGGATAAGCCTTTTGATCTTTGATTACCTTTCAAATTGTGTTGGTAAAACCTTATATACCACATTAACCCTAGGTATATTAAGGCCCAGACACTAAATATTAACTAATTACATTCTAGTCCAAATCTCAAACTAAAGGGTGATTACAAAATTAATCCCAAGACTAAAACTATTGACACAATCTATTAAATATCCTAACAATCTCCCCCTTTGTGTCAATTGTTGGGAGTCTTGGATCTTGAGCGTAGCGGTGGTGGATCAGCGTGTTAGTGTTTCGCGAAGTCCTAGCTTGAACTCGAAGGCGCGGAGATTCCTTCAAAGGACCATTCGATCAGCTATAGCGTCGATGAACTTCGCGAACTTGGAGCGGCAGTGTGGGTCTTCTTCCGAAAGTATGCGGCAAATTCTCATGAGCTTGTCTTGGATGATGGTGAGAGTTCCATCCGAGAATTTTGCCACTTCGGAGCAGCGCAGAAGCCTCATCTTTCCCTTGTAGTTCGAGTAGGCGACCGCTGGATCATCTCCGTCGATCACATCGCCCTCTCGGTAGTCGTCCGCGTTCTTGAAAGATGGGCGAGTCAGGTTCACCTTCTTCAGGTTGTGCTCTACCGCCATCTGCAGGTCGTGGGTGGCGTAGAATCTGACTTGTCGGAGCATGTGGCGCTTGAGAGCCACATAACCCATGGTGACCGGTTCAGCCCGTACGAGATGTCCCGAACTTCTGAGGACGAGTCTGAACTGCTTCATAGATTGCAGCATGTTGTACAGATCACCTAAGCGCAGATATTTGAAGTCCGCCTCGCTTACTTCACAGCAGCTCTCGTCCTGCCTCATCACCGTGAACACTGGATAGTGAACACGTCCTTTCGACTCTTGGCGAAGGTCAGTGACTTTGCAGATGGGGGCCCGACTCATTTCCAGAGCGAGGTTTTCTTCATCGGACAGCGTCCTCTTTGTGCACTTGTGGCAAAGAAGACTCCATCGATAGAGCTTCTTCTTTTCCTCGCTCCAGTTTTGAATGTTCATCAGCTCATATTCGTTGAAGGTCGTGATGATTTGCTCCTTGCGCCGCCAGATCCTCTTCCTGATCTCCTCTTGAAATGGCACGGTGATCTTCTTATTTTCCCACGGTGCTTCTGGTATATCCGCCGTGGGCACATCCGGTTGAGCAGCAGGAGCCTCAGCTTGATGCGCTTGAAATTGTAGGATGTTTTCGAGTTCGGCAGGTTCAGCGTCGTACTCCTCTCCGTTCTCGTTGTCTGCAGTGTTGATTAGCGTGAGCGAGGCTTCCTTTAGCAGACGTCGAGCGTTTTCCACCAGCTTCCTGGCTGCTACTGCATCGGCGGGTGTGTACAGCCATTCATCGTTGAAGATGTAGGCCTCGATCTCGTTCTGTGCGCAGTAGACATCCTCGGAAGCTACATTGGAATCGGTGTTGAGAGGGGTATGGCTGTGTGGTGGTGAAGGTGTTGCGTCGGAGGAGTTTGAGGATTGTGGGGATGGTAGTGGTGGAGATTCTGGTGGTTCGGATGAGGTGATGGTTTTGGCTAGGATGATTTGGGCGTCAGTTGGTGTAGATGTGGTGGTTGTGGTCTCTAATGCCGATGTGACAGTTAGAGTTTCGGAGACGGTAGTAGGTGGAGGTGAGGATGATTTGGCTGGTGACTCGGGGTTGATAGGGTGGGCTTTTTGGCTAGTGGGGTGTGAGGTTTCTGCGGGCGTTGTTTCAGGTGCAGAGGAGGAGGGCGGCATCGATTGTATGGGTCCTTGAGTTTGTGAGGCTTGCGGCCTATTCTCCCCCTCGCGGCGATCTTGATCATCGTCTTGATCGTCGCGCCTGATCCCGCTCGACTCGCCTTGATTGCGGCAAGTCATCGGTTGAGTCATTATCCTCTTCATTTGCTGTTCCTCCTCGTCGAGTTCCGCCATTGAATCGAATCTTGCTCGTAGGATGTAGAAGAGTTCCTTGGTGGAGATGGAGGAGAGAACAGCTTCAGCGTCCACATTTTGAGTTAATGGTGGCGTCTCCGGGGCCACACCTTTGCCTTTGTCGATGGTGGACGCATCGAGACGCGTGTAGACTTTATCGAGGATAGACGTCTCAAGAGTCTTTGCAAACTCTTGAAGACGAGTCTCTAACGCGGTCTCTGTCACGAACTGGGGTAAGTTTAACAAGTTGGAATCACGAAGAATTCCAACTGTCACCGAATCGGAGAAGATAGCCGATCGGCCGCCCGTTTGCACAGGACGGGAAAAGACGGGGTCACTCAGACTTCCCGTTGTCATCATCGATGAGACAGACTCAATCGAATGATGGCCTAGGCTCACGGTTGTTGTGATGTTGGCCGTGCTAGGTCTTCCGCTCTCAGTCACAGAGACATCACCGAGCGTTCTGACAGAATCACGAAGACTCTGTAGTGCGGTAAAAGGTGTATGTGTCCTAGAAACGTAGGAAATTATGGGGAGTGAGGGCACTATACTCGATGTGCATGAAGAGGATGCAGTCTGAGGCGAGGGACTGCTTGATTCAACATCGACTATCTCCAAGCGGGATGTCGATGGTATACGTGGCTCCTCGTGGAATGAAATATCTTCCTGTAGAGAGGAAGATAAGTGGATTGGTGGGGTCGTTTGCGTGGTTGAGCCAGATGCCACGTCTTCTACTCGGGAGGTGAACACATCACCTCCTGTACCTATTGGTTCGGCTCGGCTTATATGTGGCTGAGGAGGTCGATCGTGTTTTTGTTTCGATCGACGCTCCGTGGGGCGGCTTACGTCATCCTCTCGCGACCGTTTTTTCGGAGCGCGGGTGGAAGAGGACGCGGCGCGACTCGATGACTTTTTGGTGGTGGTGGTGGGGTTTTGGCTAGTCCCGGGGTTAGGAGCAGTGGGGTTGATCTGCGCCGTAGGGATAGTGGATAGTGGATGAGGGCTTTCGCGGAAAGAGGCTGTAGAGGCACGGTATTCTTGGACGTGCAGGTTGGTCGGGTCGGCGTAGGCGAGGACGTCGTCTGGGATTATCATTGCGTGTCGATCTTTCGCCGGAGTGTTTTTCTTGGCGAACTTCTCGACAGTGGGGATTTGGAAGTGTTCCGTGGCCGGGCGGAGGCGAATGTTGGTGGAGTGCAAGCGGAAATGTCTGATGAGAGCTGGGAGCCACCGCATGTAGGGGACGAAGCGGTTTGTGACTCCCTTGGCGACTTCCCGGTCGCGACGTTGGATCATGGAGATGAGATCCATCCATATGATGTCGGCGTAGTTGTCCTTGCGGTTGTGGGCGATGCCGGTGAGGATGGTGAGGATTTGAAAGTTTCCGCGGTCCTGACCAGATGCTTCCCAGACATGCTGTTAGGATATTTAATAGATTGTGTCAATAGTTTAGGTCTTGGGATTAATTTTGTAATTATCTTTAGCTTGGGCTTTAGACTAGATTGTAATTAATTTATATTTAGTGATTGGGCCTTAATATACCTAGGGTTAATGTGGTATATAAGGTTTTACCAACTCACTTTTGAAAGTAATCAAAGATCAAAGGCTTATCCAAATTTTTCACACAACACACACACTCAAAGGTGAGAATACTCCCTTTTCATTCCATTAAAGCCTCTTTGATTCCTTGTTTGGTGCATTCGGGACCAACAAGTGGTATCAGAGCCCAACGCGATCGGATTTGCGTGTTTTGAGCAAGATTTGAGTGAAAAATTGCTTGAAATATTATTTTCGTCACTTTCAGTTTTTGGGCGATTTCGACCTCATTTTGTTGTTTTTAGACATCCCAAAGGTTGATTATGTGTTTAGGAATGTTTTTCTGATGTTTTGGAACAAGTTTCGTCGTTTTTGAGTGAGATTTGAGCGAAAACGAGCCATTTTTCTGGTAAAAGTCGCGCAGCTATGGAACAGTAATCTGTGTTCTTGGCCGAGAAATTTTCTTACCCGAGAAAATTCTTAGCCGAGAAAATTTCGCAGGCCGAGAAACTTTCGCTGCCCGAGAAATTTTCGCATCTACAGGCCGAGAAATTTCGCAGGCCGAGAAATTTTTCCGAGAAATTTCGCTGCTACAGCATGTGAAGCCCCGCGAAATTTTCATACACTTCACTTCATCATACATATTTTCGCATCTTCACTATTTCGCATCTACAGTGATCCAAAAAATTTCAACTTCACTTTTTCGCATCATCACTTCACTTCCATATCACTTGAGAAAATTCAAACTTGCGAAATTTTTGCTAACTTGAAAACTCTTTCTAACTGCGAAAATTTAATACCGTTTTTAGAACAAATTTTCACCGCGAAATTTTTGGAATACATGCGAAAAATTTGGACAACTTGCGAGATTTCTCACTTGCGAAAATTTTCCATACTTGCTAAATTTTACTCAATCTGCGAAAATTTCTCACGACGTGTCTATGTGCTATAACTTGCAAAAATTTTTATACATGCGAAATTTTACTCTGAATGCGCAATCTTCTTGATATGCGAAACTTTTACTGTACATGCGAAAATTTCCTTTGAATGCGAAATTTCCTTTTTTTTCGCGACTCACTCTCACAACGAAAATTCTCGGGACAACAGTTTTCGCACATTTTCACACCATTTTTCGCACCCCCCGAGAAATTTGCACCCAACCTTTAAACTTGATCCAAACACACCTTTTAGCTTCAAATCTTGCAAAAATCACTCTTTAAAATTACACTTGAACGTTTTTGACCACCAAAAATTTCTGGCCCCCCCTCGGATTAAATAAGGTTTAAGGAGCAAAAAAAAAAAAAAGTTATATCATTGGATAGAGAAAAATTTTCTAAGGCCTTTGGACTTTGTCTATTTTACACTTTTAAAATTTTTCGAAATAAATTTTTCTGGGCCAAAATTTTCGGTATAGACGACGTTTTTGTGAAATTTTTGAAGGCAAATCCAAAACGCGGCAACGATCACCGTACCCAACGATCGACCTAGGACGGTATTGGCATATTATAGAAAAAGTTTTGGTACTACTCACGAAGTTTTCGAAATCATTTTATAAAATTTTTCGGTATCCACCAAAATTTTCGACACTCAAGTTTTTCGAAACTTCACGATATTTCTCGACGAACCAAACTTTTTGGAGTAAAAATTTTCCAAAGCCATTTTTTCTTCTTTATTTAAAATATTTTTGAAAACAAAAATGGATGCTCAAGCTAGGACAATCGCGAAATTAGAAGCACAATATGCTAATAATTACGCATTGTTAGAGACAAAATTGACGGAGCTAGCTGTAGCTAATGACGCTTTGGCTTCCGCTAAAGGAACATTAGTATCCTTCAAGTCAATTTTGACTAGCTTGGAATCTAAGGTAGCAATTAGTGAAAAGAGAGTCTGCGATCTAACTAAAAGCTTAGATATTTACAAAGGTGAGCGAGATTGCCTCTCTTTGCAATATCAAATGCTCTTAGAGGAACGCAATACATCTTCAAAATTAGATTCGAACGGGGAAAATAATTTACATTCTGAAAAACCTATTCCATGTGATATCCCGGAGACTCTTCGTAAATTGAAAGATTTGCAAGAAACTCTGGAATTCGAAAGAATAAGTTTTGGCGCGGAAAAGAAAAAGCTTTTAGAGAAGATTTCTAATCTCGAAAATTCGTTTGAGTCTGAAAAGGAAATAATTTTAAATGAGATTTCAAATCTTAAAAATTCCCCGTCTTTATCTGTCTCCAATGATCTTTTAAAAGATACATCTTCCTCGAAACAGGTAAAGAAAAGAAAGTCAAGCATCTTTGTTCCAAAAATTAAAACTGCTTTTTATACAAATTCTGAGTCACCTTTGACTGATACTGAAATGTTTAGAAAAAACAAAGCGCTTAAATTTTCAAAGGAACAATTAAAAAGAAAAATAAAGAGAGGAAAATCGACATTCTTTTTGAAAAACTTGAACAAAAATTTTAATGATTTCCCCTCTTCGACTCCTATTAAAAGGAGAGCATGTGAAGAAGTTCAAAGCTCAAGCAAGCGAACTTCTCAAACCACACCCCTCCATCATTATAGAGTGAATGATGTGAACTCTCGTAGGAAATACAGCTCATCAGCCAATGACGCATACAATGCGATAAGTTCGTATTCCTACTTGAAGTACCCAGTCCAGATTAAGTCTGAAAAGCATCTTCTGCGACTGGCTAGGGAGAAAATTTTTCGATCTTCTAAACCTAAACACACATTCACCGGCGCTAAAACGTCCTACCCGTGTCAAATCCATTCTAAATGGATTCCTAAGTCTACGATTACGTTAGATAATCCCACGCAAAACAGGGTACCTAACCGGCCTTTATTAGACGATTTAGGACAAAATTCAAATTTGACACATTATGTGCCCAAACAGTTTTGTGCTAATCAGGGAGGACCCATTCTGAAATGGGTACCAAAGTCCCAATAACTTTTGCAGGCCCCCAGCATGTATGGTACCCGGGTTGCTCCACATACATGACTGGTACACGACGTGAGCAACCATAACCCGGCATGAATGGTACATGGGTTGCTCCACATTCATGACCGGTATGCACTGCGAGCAACCAACCCCATCATGCACGTTTAACGGGTTGCTCCACGTGCATGAAGGGATGTCAGAGAAGCGAGCAACCATCATGACTTCTGTACAAATCCGTGCAGAACCCGGACCTACAAAGAAGGGTTGACAAGAGATCAACCAACCATCAGTGGGCGCACCATCCAATCTCGATGCTTAGACGATGTGGATCTCAGGTTCCAGACTACACCGTCCACCCACTGCCATCCATTCCATCATGGTGTGCTACATGGAAACGTCCTCTGCCACCATGCTCTTCACTACGCCCTCACCTTCCACCAGACGAGTCCCTGAAGTGTCTGATCAACAGTTTTGGGTCACCCTCGTCAACATCGCTCGTGGTCGCCATTCAACGCGATCACGCCATGCCACCATAGTTCCCATGGATCAGTGAAACCCCCCTGATCCTAACCCAGGAACGAGCCTACCCTAGCCTCTCTATAGGTCGCGCGACATCCTCCTCCACGCAAAGATCCAATCAACGATCTCGGGAGGATGACGTAAGTCGCTTGCAGGAGTTGCGAACCAACGACGACATGATCGCACTCCTCTGTCATATCTCACCATAACCCGGACCTCGCCCATAGGTACAGGAGACGACTCGTTCGTTTCCCGAGTAGAAGTCGCGGCATCTGGTCCAACCGCGCAATTAACCCCTCCCAACCACTCAGCTATCCTTTCGCAGATAGCTGTTTCATTCGCACAAGAGGAACCACGTTAGCCATCACCGCCCCACTTGGAGACGGTTGATGTTGAACATGCAGTGCCCCGCCTCTTACTGCACTCTTCCACCCACGTCGAGTCTAGTGTCCTCACCCACCGAAATTTTCCAATTTCTAGGACACAAACACTCTTTTCACACCGCAGGTTCTTCGTGAACTTGCCCGAACGCTTGATGACGTCCTTGTGACCGAGAGCGGAAGACCCACGACAGCCACCCTCACCACAACTGTCGATGGGCCACGGATACGAGCTTGTCTCATCGTCCTTGCGAACGGAAAGCCTTTGTGGCTCTCCGGTTCTTTCTGTCCTGTGCAAACAGGCGGCACATCGGACACGTGTTTCGATGTTGTGACGACGGAGCGTCTTTGTGACCCCCGTCTGGTTAGTTACCCCGTTCGTGATGGAGCCCCGACTCATAGCAATCAGCGAGGAACTTACACATTCCATGCCGCGCTCAACGAGGATCTATGAAGGAAAAGGTCCCATCACCGACACCACTCCACCACGCCTACGCTCACGCCACCACATGCTGCTCCGCCTCTTCCAAGTTTCGAAATGAACTTGGAGGAAAGCCAAATGCTGCTACTCCTGAGAATCCCACTTGATTGCCTCACTCAACACCACACCACACCATCATCATCACCATCAACGCCTGAGGCAGACTCGTCTCACGGACGACGTGACGATCCCAAAGATGGAGATCATCTCAAGGGGGAGTAAAGGAGAAGAACTGAGTTGAAGATCGTACAGTAGCATCAGCAGCAACCATCATCCACCTCCGCTCACACCACCTATGCCACCTCTCACAACACCTACTCCACCACCTCCACCAACTATGCCCCGCCGGAGGCTTCCACTACCTCCGCGCACATTCTTATGTGTCAAGCTTTTATGTTCATAATGGAACACTCGAAGGAGCCATGGCACATCTCATCCACCACATTCCGCCACTACTTCGCTGACCACTCTGAAGACCGGGCTCCCTACTCTTGAAAGTCACATTTCAATAGAGCCTTGGCACATTTTTTACGCCCCACGCCCACCTTCTTCTGGAGCCAGACAAGTCAACTTCGTGGCCGAACCAGACAACTTCCATTCGAAGACGACAAAATCCGGCGCCAAGAAGAAGAAGATTGGAGAATCTTAACAAGTGAGTCCTAGCCGAGCCATCAATGCCTCCGCAAGAAGAGGAGATATCCCTTGTAGGGGGAGTTTGCTAGGAATCGAGATCTCCAAAATGCCCAACAAAGATATCCCGCGCTGAACTGAAGATTGAACACTAAGGGGGAGATTGTTAGGAAATATTTTGTAGTGTTCAATTTCATTGTATTATCTTTATTGGTTAGCTTTATTAAACTTTGGGCTAATTCTTAGTTGGGTTAGTTCTTAGTTATTCATGTAATGGGCTTACACAAGGGCCCAAGTATTATATACCAACTTGTGGTATAAATACTAAAACCCTAACACATAGTTAGGTGTGCTTGTGTGTGTAGATCAAATAAACATTTTAGAGTGAGAGTGTCTCCTCAAGAACACCACCAAGCCCCACACGCCCCGAAGCTAAATCTCGATCATTCGGCGTGTTTAATCCATCCTCCGTCGCATTGTTGGTGTAATCTCGGACCAACACATGCATTTGTTCACCAGCAGGTACAACGTTCGCCATGGTTGAGGTAGATTGCGGGTGGTGACTTCACTGAGGACAAATGGGCCCTTCTTCTTCTTGGTTTCTGGTTGATAGCCCAGCCGGTCTATGTCCTCGATGAGTTGTTCATGGGTTGGTAGCAGGTCGTATGGGGAGTAGATAGGGAGTTGCAGCACTTCTTGGAGTATCTTTCGAGTGAGGACCACCGTTTCTTGATCAATTATGGCGGATAAGTTTTTAGCAAGGTGGAGTGGTCCAGCTATCTGCAACGTGTGCCAGAATTGTTGAAGATACACTTGTGCTTCTGGCTCGCCATGAGTGAGGGCGTGTCGAAGCGGGTGCCCTTTGAGGATTTCTATAATGATTGTGGCATCGCATCGAAAGCTGTCCAAGTCCACCATGTAATTGTTGGGAATCAAGGCCGCCCATTGACTTGTTGGGAAGATCTGCTCGATTGGTGGGACATAGGTACGCGTGTTGAGCTCGATGCGAGCGATGTCCCTTTGGATTGCAGCCGCCTCAAGTGCGTCAATTGTGCCTTGATCTTTGTTTGTCATATCTGTGCTTGACAGTAATTGTAATATGATTAGTACGGATTAAATCGTGAGAACATGAACATGAAAGCAGCCTTGAATTGTAAACGAAAGCATCGACAAAAGGTTGGTAAATGAGCTAGCCGAAGACAATTCTCGCATGTAGTGTAGAATTTCGCATGAAAAAAAATTTCGCACGTTAAGAAGCTTCGCAAGTTGTTCAAAATTTTGCATGCAATGGGAAAATTCACTGATTATACACATAGCCATGTCGAGTGAAAATTCACATTTAGAGTAACATTTCGCATGTATGAAAATTTTCGCAGGTTGTGGACTTTTACAAGTTGTTCAAAAATTTTCGCACGTAATGTTAATTTTTCACATATCAAAGAAATTTCGCATGTAGTGGTGATGTTTCGCAGGTTATATATCTAGGCATGCCGAGAAAATTTTCGCAGATAGAGTAGGTTTTCGCATGTATTGGGAAATTTTCGCAAGTTATAGCACAGAGACATGTCGTGAGAATTTCGCAATTAGTGTAATCCAAAAATTTCGCGGTGAGAATTTGTTCTAAAAACGGTATTAAATTTCGCAGGTGGAAAGAGTTTTTAAGTTAGCAAAAATTTCGCAAGTTTTAAATTTTCTCAAGTGATATAGAAGTTTCGAAGAGTGATGGAGCTTTGAAGAAAATCTGCTTAAGTGATAAAAATTCTGGGGTTGAAATTTTGGGTCACTGTAGGTGCGAAATAGTGAAGATGCGAAAATATGTAATGTGAAGTGATGTGTATGAGAATTTCGCGGGGCTTCACATGCTGTAGCAGCGAAAATTTTTTAACACACGTAAATTCTTGGATGAAAGTTTTCGCAGGACCTTAGTCACTGTAGCAGCGAGAAAATTTTAACACTAGAGATTTCTCGGAAAGAAAAAAAAAAATTTCGCGGGGCCTTGCTCACTGTAGCAGCGAAATTAACGTTTAAAGCATTTTCTGAAAATTTTCTCGGTGAAGAACACTGTGAGAAAACGTGCGAAACGACGCAATGAATTTTTGCTTTAGACCTACTCATATCTTAACCAAAATGCAATAGTCTGGACTTAATCGACTCGAAATTGGACGGGCAATGCATATTTGGGGGTTTTAAACACCAAAAACCTAACATGCGTCCTATTCAAAGCCGAGAAAAATTAATTTTAACCTAACAGATTTAACAAAACGGGGCAAAAACAGGATAGAGCGAACGGAAATTGGTTTATTTGAGGTGTATTCATACCGAAAAGCTGATTTGCGACAATGAAGTTAGCAGGAAACGGATTTTGAATGCAGATTTGACGACGACGACGATGCGAGGAGTTGAGAAATTTTTGAAAGAGGGTTGCGAAATTTTTGAAATTTTCTCGGGTATTTGTAAGAATGTAAAAAACGTTAAGGGTTTTGGGGTTTTAGGGATTTTGTTACTGTTTATGCGAAATTTTTGTGTTAATGGGCTGAAATTCGTGGGCTTGGTCAAGATTGGGCCCTGATTAATTTTCGCGGGCTTGGTCAAAATTGGGTCCAATTGGTGTTCAATTGGTCCAATTTTGACTCTGTTTTGACCAAGGAATTAAAATTTCAACCCCTCTTTTTTATTTTTTATTTTTTATATATTATTATTTTTTTTTAAATTAAAAAAAAAGGCATAATCAGAAACCCCCCCTTAACCTAAAACTTCCCTTTTTAAGTTGAGAGAAAAATAACCAGAAACTCCCCCTTAATCGAAAACTCCCCCTTGAGAGATATAATTTAGAAGACACATAGAGAATGAAGTGAAGTGAAAAGGAAATATGTGCACTTTATCAAAGTTCATGTAGGGTCGATTGATCACAACTGAATATTCAACATGCCCAACATAGTCACTAGGTGTTGGAATCGTTTGACATCCAACGGTTTTGTGAAAATGTCGGCTAGTTGATCTTATTGTGACGTAGTGCAATCCAATTGTCCCTTGTTCGACATGTTCTTTGATGAAGTGGTGACGAATATCTATGTGTTTCGTACTCGAGTGATGTACCGGATTACTCGTCATCGCAATCGCACTCTTTGAGTCACAGTAAATGGGAATTTTATCAGCATGAAAATTAAAATCTCGTAGTTGGGTTCTCATCCACAAAAGCTGTGAACAACAACTAGCCGCGGCGACGTATTCTGCCTCCGTCGACGATGTTGAGACACAGTTTTGTTTTCGAGAAGACCAACTCACGAGTTTACCGCCCAGGAAGTGTGCAGCTCCAGAGGTGCTTTTTCTATCCATCTTGCATCCTGCATAGTCCGAGTCAGAGAATCCAACCAGTTTGAAGTCCGATCGAGTGGGGTACCACAAACCCAGATTGGGTGTTCCTTTGAGATAGCGGAGAATCCTTTTGACAGCAGTGAGATGGGATTCCTTAGGTGTAGCCTGGAAACGAACGCAGATTCCTGTTGAGAGAACGATATCCGGTCGACTAGCAGTGAGTTACAGAAGAGATCCTATTATCCCACGATAGACGGTTTGGTCAACGGGAGCACCAGATGGCTCCGCGTCGGGTCGGCCAGAGGGAGACATAGGTGTAGCAGCAGTCTTAGCATCCTTCATTCCATATTTCTCGAGGATGTCATGGATGTATTTGGACTGGTTGATGAAGATTCCGTCGGGGAGTTGCTTTACTTGAAGACCAAGAAAGAAATTCAGCTCGCCCATCATACTCATTTCAAACTTCTGTTTCATCAATTCTGCAAACTCTTCACACAGTTGTGGTTTAGTCGATCCAAAAATAATGTCATCGACATATATCTGCACAATCATGATGTCCGGGCCACTCCGCTTGGTGAAGAGAGTTGTATCCAGAGATCCTTTCTTGAACCCAGACTGAACAAGGAAGTCTGAAAGGACGTCGTACCAAGCTCGGAGAGCCTGTTTTAGTCCGTAGAGGGCCTTGTAGAGTCGATATACGTGATGAGGAAACGCTTCGCTCAAGAACCCTTCCGGTTGATCAACGTACACTTCTTCTTTGAGAAATCCATTCAGAAATGCAGTCTTCACGTCCATTTGGTAAACTTTAAAGTTCTTGTGAGCAGCAAAGGCAAGAAAAATTCGTATAGCTTCGATCCTGGCAACGGGGGCGAAAGTTTCATCGTAGTCGATGCCTTCTTGTTGGTTGTACCCCTTAGCCACATGTCTTGCTTTATTGCGGATGACAACACCGTCTTCATCCTTTTTGTTCTTGAAGATCCACTTCGTGCCGATAATGGATCTGTTGTGAGGGCGTGGTACGAGTTCCCAGACTTGTAAACGTTCAAACTGATTTATTTCCTCCTGCATTGCAATCAGCCAATCAGGATCATTGAGAGCTTCAGCTACTCGTGATGGTTCGGCTTGACTGAGGTAGCAAGCGAACAGACTTTCATTCATCGTAGCCGAACGCGTCGAAACATCGGATGTGGGATCCCCAATAATCTGTTCGGTAGGATGAGAGCGAGCCCAAAGTGGTATATTGGTTTGTGAGGAGCTGGCCGCATTTGTATCGATTGGAGGCTCGTTAGATTGGGATCCGGTGTCCGAAGAAGAGATCTCAACCGTAGTAGATTGAGAAGGTTCAGCATCAGGATCAGCAATGTTCCCAGGGTTGGGTAGAATGTCGTCTTTGTTGAGATTGAGATCATCCAAATTTGGCGGGACGACATCATCGCTGATAGCTGGTGGTGTAGGTAGGGTAGGTGCAGCGGTAGTTTGAGTTGTGGCGACGGGAGTCTTGGGGACTGGATAGAAGTACTCGAAGAGTAGATCGAGATCCAGTTCACCAGAATTGCCCTCAGATGAGGAGATTCCCGTCGTTGAAGGTTGACCTTTTGTCAACGACTGTAGAAGACCTGGTTCTGGACTGATATGAGAAGAAGCCATGAGGTCGTCTTCGCTTTCGTCAAATGTGACATTTGTGCTCTCTATTATTGATCGTTTATCCCTAAGATAGACTCTGTATGCCTTTGAGTTCAGCGAATATCCAACAAAGATTCCTTCAAGTGCTTTTGGATCAAGCTTCCCAAGATGTTGGCGATCATTGGCCACAAAACATCGGCAACCGAAGACCCTTAGATAAGATATGTCTGGGATACGACGGTTATTCAGCATCTCGTATGGGGTGCGGTTGAATCTCTTGTGGATGGAAGCCCGGTTCTGTGTGTAACAGGCCGTTTGAATAGCTTCGCCCCAAAGAGAGTGAGGAAGTCCGGATTGGATAAGGAGTGTCCTAGCTGCTTCAACTAGTGTCCTATTCTTACGCTCAACGACACCATTCTGTTCTGGTGTTTTCACAGCTGAGAACTGCTGGGTGATGCCTTGAGTAGCATAGAAATCACTGAGCTTCTTGTTCTTAAACTCAGTTCCATTGTCAGTTCTGATAATCCGAACCTTCTGTTGATGAAGAGTTTGGGACGTAACAACAAACTCGATGATTAAATCAGGAACTTCATCCTTTGTGCGAACGAGTTTCGTCCATGTATAGCGTGAGAAGTCGTCGACAGTCACAAGAATATACCGTCTTCCTCCGAGTGTAGCCGTAGGCATTGGGCCACATAGATCCATGTGTAAGAGCTCAAGGATGAGCTTAGAGGACGGCGTTTCCTTGGAGAAGTGTGATGATCGCTTCATCTTCCCCAATTCACAGGCAGAGCAGAGGTGTTCCTTATGATATGACAGTTGGGGTAGACCGCTGACGAGTTTATTCTGACGCAGTTTGTCGATAGTCTTGAAATTGAGGTGTGAAAGACGCCGGTGCCATAGATCATTCAACTTGGGTGCAGCACGGGAGAGAAGGCAAATTGGTCGAGAGGTCGTAAGATTGAGTACGTAGAGGTGAGACGTGCGAGTTCCAGAAAGAAGAGGCTGTCCCGAGGTATCAATAATGCTGCAGATGTCAGATTCGAAGAGAATCTTGTATCCTTTGTCACAGAAACGACCAATGCTGAAGAGATTGTAGCTCAAACCCTCGACGTAAGAGATGCCCTTAATAGTCAGTTTGTCATGGACGAGATCACCAGTTCCGAGAATTGGCGCCATTTGACTGTTTCCAAAGGAGACCCTTCCGAGATAGCGCTCGGAGAAGTTGCTCAACAGCTCTTTGTTCCCCGTCATGTGTGTGGAGCAACCCGAGTCTAGATACCACACATGACCATTAGCAAACGTTGGGTCCCCGTTTACGGACGGGACCTTCTTGTGATATAAGTAAAATCTTCATGCGCTTAACGGGAAATGTAGGGTCTAAATCAGGTTGTGTTGGATCTAATTTAGCTTTCCCTTTGTGATTTGTTTGAGGAGGTGGGATTATGGTTTTTCTAACCGATATTCGCCTAACTTGCGCTTGCATATACGTTGTCTTATTTGTGAATTGACGTGAAGGTTTTGGTTGTTGTTGTCGCCTTTTGGTTTTAGTCGTCTTTTGCTTGCGAGCAACAGGTGACTTTGTATTCAGCGTTGGATGGCGTTTTCGCTTAACCGTGGGCGTAGATGAGCTGGGAGAATGCAGGGGCGTTGTAGAGGAGGTTTGCCTTTTTGGTCGGAGTGTTGCGCGTTTGTGTGCCTCATATTCATGAAAGCGTGGAAGAATAAAGTCATTGCAGCAACACATAGACATTAGTTTGTCAAAGGAAAGATACGTTCTGGTAACATAATTATCTACGTCCTTAAGATGTTGGGATTCAGTACATGGGTTGGAAAGACGAATATAGGATGGTCTTTTCTTCTTGTCATCGAAGAGCGGGTCCTCCTTTATTCTAAATGAACTTCCTTTCAAAGACGTCGAACGCACATTCCCTATATCCATAGGAATACGAGAGTTAGTATTTGAACAAGTTTCAGCTCTCCGCCATCCTCTTACATTTACATGTTTGAGAATCGGGTACTTGACTCGATGTAGAGGGATAGTTCGTATTGGGAAATTGTTCTAGTGTAAAGATTTTGCTAAGTAGTTCATCTCGCTCCTTTGCAAAGGCCTTCCTTTCTAATTCTAGTGTTCGTTCTAGTTCTGCTATGAGTAGAAGTTTCTTTGGGATATAGGTGCGAGAGAGCGCATCTTGGAAAGCTACTTCTTGTTCTTTGGTTGGGAGTAAGGTTTCGACATCCTCCGAGAGTGAAGGTATCTTAGTCTTATCTCTATCATTCAATTCTGTGTAGTCATACGCGATTTCTGCCCAATGAATGTTCTGTATTCTTTTTTCTTCTGAGATGACAGCGGAGGATGATCTCACAAATGGCTTAAGTTGCGGGGGAGCACCATTTCTTGTTTGCAGGAATGTAGTGTTACACATGTTATACCTTTTAACTGTTAGCGGTGTTGGATTGCAATTGCTGGCCAGTCCAATTCCCTCCCAGGCGTTGTAGAATTCTGTTTCAACTGGTTTGTTCAATAGGCATAAGATGCGTGTGTTTTCGTTTCTAAGGTGAAGTTGCTCTTCAAGTTCTTTCACCTTTCGGTACAGCCTAACCCTTTCCTTTGTAAGCAGTTCGTATTGGGATGCCGTCAGAAGACGAGATGTTTCGCATGAACTGATGGCCAGTGTGGTTTCCTTCACCTTGTTCTCACTTTGCTTAATCTTGCGTTGCAGACGTTTGACTAACGCTTCAGAGGCCATTAGACGTTCGTTTGCACAAGCGAGCTCTTCTACTTTTAAACTAAGTAATGTATAGTTGTTTTCAAATTTTAGCTTAAGTTCTTCATACTCCCTAGCGTCTACGGTGGGTTTCTTAATGGTGTGACGGTGATTGAACACATCATCGAGTTGCGAAATTCGTACCTCAGACTCGGCGTTGGTAGAAGTCTTAGCTGTCTTCTCATCGGTGTTGGCCATCTCCTCGTCCTCGTCATGTTCGACCAGCCTTGCCATGTAGCAATCTTCATCCTGAGGCTCCTCGTCTTCTAAAGTGTCGTTCACCCATTCAGCTTCTTCGGTAAGTAGAACTTTCCCACTTTCCATTTTGGGGGTCATTCTGGCCTTACGGTCGTAGTAGCTAGAGTCCTTCATGCGTGGGGCGTGGCATTCCTTGGCAAAGTGACATGTCTTTCCACACCGAAAGCACTTCACAGACTTTTGAGGTGCTGAGTCCTCCTCTTTCTTTATCGGCTTAGATTCTTCCGTGGGAGTGGTCTTTTTGGTGCCGCTAAAGGTTCTTTGGCGATTGGAGGAGGATGAGGATATTTCCCGATCTTCTTTGTGACCATCTTTGTGAGCATTGCCAGTTGCTTGCGTAGATCACGAATATCTTCATCAGATTCTGTATCAGCTTCGGATCCTGAAGAGGTGTCAGATACAACGGCTGGTAGCTTCCCTTTGTTCTGTTTGGCCTTAGCGATGGAAGATCGTTCGATAGTTTTGTTTGAGAGGAGAGCCAGTGGGTCGACTCGAGTGTTGGTGGACTGAGGTTGCACGTAAGGAGCATATGCAGACAGGCTGTCGTAGAGAGCATGGATGGAGGTGTTGGAGAGGTCCTTACTTTGAATCATCATCACAGTTGCATTTCCCCAATGTGGTTTGAGGCTACCAAGGAAGCGGTTGGTGATGTCAAATTTGTCCCTCGAGATCTTGGCTTTCTTGAGTTCATTGATGACCTTCAAGTATCGGAGGTATGTCACGCAACTCCTCTCCTTCATAGGCTTGGAAGTGTTCATACTGCGAGAGACATGCTGATTTCCTCCCCTGAGCACTTTCAGTTGTGCCTGCCATGATTTCCACGAGTTCATCCCATATTTCCTTAGCAGTTGTGCAGCACTCGATGTGAGCGTAGACTTCATTGCCCATAGCCTGGAAGAGGTATCCTTTGGCAGTCTCGTCGGCCTGTACGCGAGCCTCTTCATCCTCATTGATGGGACCTCTTGGAGTGCGGCGTTCATCCATGGGAGGATTTGCGTTTGGCTGTGCAGGGATGATCGTCCAGAACTGTGCTGGACCATTGAAGATGGAGTCCAGAAGGTATTGAGAGAGTGGTGCGCCTTTGTTCCAGATGAACGTGAGGAATCGGTTTGTCCATATGCTGTAGTCGCCTTGTCGCAGCATCGGTGGCCTGGTGTCGGAGCCCACTGTTGGGATGTCATTCGTGGTAGACATGGTTGGTGCAGTCGAATCGTCCGTGGTTTTGATCTTGTATAGATAAGAGAGTTAGTAATGAATGAGACGAGAAATATGAGTTTAACGTGTAGAGTTTTGAGAAAAAAAATTGTTTAAGGTATTTCTTAGAACTAAGTGAGCGTGTGTGATGGTCAATAATGTATGAAGGGAAGATATATCTTGAAATAAGGAGAAGTTCTAGAAATTTAAAAACGAGATTTGAGGCGAGAAAAACTTATGTCAAAAGTGGTCTAGGGTGATAGGACTAAAGTGTAAGGATCAAATCTTAAATAAGTTTGAGAAAAATTTAACCCGAGAAAATTTTAACTCGAGAAAAAGGCTGAAACCTTAACAAGTCAGGAAAAGAAAATTCGCAGTTTGAAGGGACATGATTATATGAAGAATTATCCGAGAAATTATGTGTTGAGAAATTTCGGTGTTTGTGAGTTTTAAAGAGAAATTCTCGGAAAAAAATTCTCAGTTGAAAATTTCTCGGATTTTAAAATTTCGCATGTGAGAAGGATTTTTGATTTTGAATATTTACCACCTACGCAAGAAATTTCGCATCAAGAGTTGAAGTGTGGTTTTAGGAAGTTTTTCTCGGATTTGAAAGAATTGTGGTTTTTGAAAAACTTTCTTGGATGAAATAAACTTTCTCGGCTGAAAATTAAGAAAATTTCGCGAATTTGTAAACTTTCTCGGTTTTGAAAAATTTCGCGGATTTGTAAACTTTCTCGGTTTTGAAAAATTTCGCTTCAGAGAAATTCGCGGAATAAGCTTTCTCAGGTACAAAGTTTCTCGGATATATGAAGAGTAAGCAAATTTCGCAGATGAAGGTTTCTCGGATTTTGAAAATAGGCAGTTGCGAAAAATACAGTGAAAGTGAAATTTTTCGCGGTTCTAGGTAAATTCTCGGAATCAAATTTCGCAGATGGGAAAATTTCGCGGACTTGAACGATTAAGCAAAAATTTCGCGGTCAAGAACGAGCTTTCACTGTTCCATTGCTTTCATGCGTTTTGCCAGAAAATCGTCCAGTTCTTGCTCAAATCTCAACCAAAATCGCTCAAACTTGATCCTAAATTTCATAAATTATTCCCTAAACACATAATCGACCGATTTGTGGGCTAAAAACAACAAAAAACAGGTCAAATCGACCAAAAACAGAGAAAGGCCGAGATGTCCTTTTCTGAAGAATTTTTGCTTCGATCTTGGTCAAAACTCGTTTAAACTGATCCAAAAGTGTTCTAAAAACATTTTAGGCATAGAATCGATCTGGGGAAAGGTTTTAAACACAAAAACGAAGCATTAAAACCCCAAAACGAGTTCAAAATGCCCGAAAGTGATTTTTGCCCAAAACACCTTTGATCTTTCTCGGAATCGAACAAAACTGGATTCAAATCAATGCAGATCGATCCACGTTTGCTCTGATACCACTTGTTGGTCCCGATTGCGCCAAACAAGGAATCAAAGAGGCTTTAATGGAATGAAAAGGGAGAGGATCTCACCTTTAAGTGTGTGTATTGTGTGAAAAATAGGATACGCCTTTTGATCTTTGATTACCTTTCAAATTGTGTTGGTAAAACCTTATATACCACATTAAACCTAGGTATATTAAGGCCCAAACACTAAATATTAACTAATTACATTCTAGTCCAAATCTCAAACTAAAGGGTAATTACAAAATTAATCCCAAGACTAAAACTATTGACACAATCTATTAAATATCCTAACACGCTCCAGCAGCAAATCGCTTCGACGAACTCACAGTTGCAGACGGTGATTGGTGCATTACTTCCCAATTCCGGGCAGACTCAGCCCGTGAATGCCGTGACGACCACCTCACCGACGCAGCATACGCCTTACGTGCCATTGTGCGGAATCTGTGGCGCCGCCCACGAGACCTCTGACTGCCAACTTGGGCAGCCGCTGGAGCACGTAGACTATATATGGGCAATTACCAAGGTGGCCAGCGGAGTTACCAGCCCCGAGCGCATCCAAACATGGCGTACGGAAATCAGAACCATCAGGGCCAAGGACCACCAGGATTTCAGCCCAGACCGTCCGGATTCCAAAACGGGCCACCACGACAGTACCAGAATGCGCCCGCGGGAGGATCCGACGACATGAGGGAGATGAAGGACATGATGTAGACGCTTCTCACGAATTTCAGTAGCACCACTGCAGCCCACGAAAGCCGAATGACGAAGATGGAGGAGTACATGGAGGCGAATGACTTGCGTGCTCAGAACACGGACGCCTCGCTCAAGAAACTGGAGCAACAGATGGGCCAGATGGCGAAGCAGCTGGCGGGGCGCACTCACGGATCGCTCCCAAGCTACACTGAGCCGAATCCCAAGGAGTACTGCAAGACGGTGACGCTGAGGAATGGGCGAGAGTTGCAAGAAGTGCCCGCCAAGAAGAAGGCCAAGGAGAACGCCAGCTTCGAGAGCCACGACGAGCCCGAAGTAGAGGAGACCAGAGGCGACGACGTCGAGAAGGCCGAAGCTGAGAAGGAGAAGGTCGAGTCCGAGAAGGAAAAGATGACGGAGATCCAGCGGCCACCGGTGAAACCATACCAGCCGAAGATCACGTATCCGACCCGACTGAAAAAGGACAAGAATGAGGCGCAGTTTGGTAAATTTATGGGTATGTGTAAGGAGTTGCATATTAACTTACCTTTTGTTGAAGCTATTACGCAGATGCCCAGCTTCGCCAAGTTCTTGAAGGACTTGCTGACGAACAGAAGGAACCTCGAACACGTCTCCACCGTCTGCCTACGAGGAGAGTGCTCGGCGATTCTCCAAAGCAAGATCCCGAAGAAGCTTAAGGATCCAGGGAGTTTTACTATTCCCTGTCTTATAGGAAATTTAGTGATTGAGCGTGCGTTAGCAGACCTAGGCGCTAGCATTAATCTTATGCCGTATTCTATGTTTAAGCGTTTAGGACTAGGATGAGTCTCCAACTAGCTGATAGATCGTTGAAGTACCCTTGAGGTGTTATCGAGGATGTCTTAGTTAAAGTCGATAAGTTTGTGATTCCCGCAGATTTCGTTATCTTAGATATGGAGGAAGACGAGAATGTTCCTTTGATTTTAGGTAGACCATTCCTAGCCACGGGGGAGACCATGATAGACGTTAGGAACGGGACTTTAACCTTGACAGTAGACGGCGAGAAAGTTACTTTCAATATGGCCGACTCGATGAAAAAGAGCGGCGAGCAAGATGATAAATGTTACTTTCTAGACGTATTTGACCGCGACTTTCTCCTTTCCGTGCAAGGTCTGTCACAGGTCGATGATCACGATATGCACACACTTATGGCGATCGATGAGTGTGGGGAGGAAGTCGACGAGCTCGTAATAGCCATCGATGAGAGTAGCGAAGAGGACAAGGAAAAGAGCTCGGTCGAGGAGCCACAGGTCCTAGAATTGAAGCCGCTGCCCGAACATCTCGAGTACGCGTTTCTTGGCAACAACGGAGGCCTACCGGTCATCATCTCATCGAGCCTCGATGACGGACAGAAGGACCAGCTCTTAGACGTGTTGAAGGCGCACTAGAAGGCTTTGGCGTGGAAGATATCCGACATAAGGGGTATCAACCCGAGCTACTGCACGCACAAGATCCTCATGGAGGACGATTTCAATCCGGTCGCTCAACACCAAAGGCGGCTCAACCCCAATATGAAGGACGTGGTAAAGAAGGAGGTGATCAAATTGCTAGACGCGGGGATGTTCTATCCCATCTCAGACAGCGCGTGGGTCAGCCCGGTCCAAGTGGTCCCGAAGAAGGGAGGCATGACGGTCGTCACCAACGACAAGAACGAACTGATCCCGACGAGAACGGTGACTGGGTGTCGCGTCTGCATTGACTACATGAAGTTGAATGATGCGACGAGAAATGATCACTTTCCTTTACCATTTATTGATCAGATGTTAGAAAAGTTAGCCGGTCACTCATTTTACTGTTTCCTTGATGGTTTGTCAGGTTATCTATAGATCTCCATACCGCCCGAGGACCAGGAAAAGACCACGTTCACTTGCCCGTTCGGGACGTTCGCGTATCGAAGGATGCCGTTCGGCCTCTGCAATGCCCCAGCCACTTTCCAGCGATGCATGATGGCCATATTCGACGAACTGGTAGGTGAGGTAATGGATGTATTTATGGACGACTTTTCTGTGTTCGGTTCCTCGTTTGATACATGCTTATCGAATCTGAAGCTCGTACTCGCACGATGCGAGGAGACGAACTTGGCACTTAATTGGGAAAAGTGCCACTTCATGGTTCGAGAGGGTATAGTTCTCGGTCACAAGATCTCCTTTAAAGGAATCGAAGTGGACCGGGCTAAGTTAGAAACTATAGAAAAATTTCCTGTCCCCTCGAACGTGAAGTCGATTAGAAGTTTTCTAGGACATGCGGGGTTTTATCGTAGGTTTATTAAAGATTTTTCTAAGATCGCGAGACCCATGTCTAGGTTGCTAGAAAACGATGCCCCGTTTGAATTTAATAACGAGTGTCTGCATGCTTTTAATTTGCTTAAGGAGCGTTTAGTCGCAGCACCTATTATGGTAGCCCCTGATTGGGGGCTGCCCTTTGAACTAATGTGCGATGCTAGTGACTATGCAGTCGGGGCCGAGCTAGGACAGCGTAGGGACAACTATTTCAGGCCGATCTACTACGCGAGTAAGACGCTAGACGCAGCCCAGGCCAATTACACGACCACCGAAAAAGAGTTGTTGGCCGTCGTGTTTGCTTTCGACAAGTTTAGGTCATATCTGATCCTTTCCAAAGTTATTGTTTTTACTGACAATTCTGCTCTTAAGTATCTGTTAGCAAAGCCGGATGCCAAGCCCCGGCTGATCAGGTGGATCTTACTCCTGCAAGAGTTCGACATTGAGATCCGCAATAAGAAGGGTGCAGAGAACTTGGCGGCGGATCACCTCTCTCGACTAGAGGAGTCCGAGATCTATAATAAGGACGAAAGGGCGATACATGACCGGTTCCCAGACGAGCATCTGTACTCGATACAAGTGGTAAGTGACGACACTCCCTGGTTTGCAGATTACGCTAACTATCTTGTTGCGAGGGTCCTACCAAAGGAGTACACCAGTCAGCAAAAGAAGAAATTCTTTTCTGATTTGAGGTACTACTTTTGGGAAGACCCGTATGTTTTCAGGCGATGTGCGGACCAAGTGATACGACGATGCGTGGCTGCCCCAGAATCGACGCAGATCCTTAGACATTGCCACAACGGACCGACCGGAGGGCACTATGCAGCAAACCGTACCGCTCAGAAGGTGTTGGAGAGCAGATTCTACTGGCCCACGATCTTCAAGGACACCCAAAGGTACGGTGACACTTGTGATCAGTGTCAGCGCGCAGGTAATCTCTCGAAACGCGACGAAATGCCCCAGAACTTCATCTTAGTTTGTGAAATTTTTGATGTATGGGGTATAGATTTTATGGGTCCATTTCCTAGCTCGTACAACAATAAGTACATCCTAGTAGCTGTCGATTATGTTTCGAAGTGGGCCGAGGCGCAAGCCTCACCCACAATGATGCTAGGGTAGTCGTTAGATTTTTGCGAGCATTGTTTTCACGTTTTGGGGCACCTAGGTGCATTATTAGTGATAGAGGCACTCACTTTTGCAACACCCAGTTTGCACGCACACTAGAACGTTACGGTGTTAGACACAGCCTATCCACCCCGTACCACCCCCAAGCTAGTGGCCAAGTCGAAGTAGTGAACCGTGAGTTGAAACGCATCCTAGAAAAGACCATAGAAGGAAACCGTAGGGAGTGGGCAAATAAGTTGAATGATGCACTTTGGGCATATAGAACTGCATATAAGACTCCCATAGGCACTACACCATATAGATTAGTCTATGGAAAAGCATGTCATCTTCCCTTAGAAATAGAGCATAAGGCATAGTGGGCTATCAAGTCCTTGAATCTTGATTTGGGGAACGCCGGCGGAAAGCGGCAACTCCAAATCAGCGAGTTAGACAAGTGGCGTTTATGGGCTTACGATAACGCTCGCATGTATAAGGAACGCTCCAAAGCCTATCACGATAAAAAGATTAGGCAAAGACGAGAGTTTCAGGAGGGGGACCAAGTCCTTCTTTTTAACTCTCGACTTAGGCTTTTTCCTGGCAAGCTTAGATCACGTTGGTCAGGACCGTTCACTGTCACCCGTGTTTTCCCTTACGGTACTGTTGAGATTTCAGGTATGGAGCAGGGGACTTTTAAGGTGAACGGCCATAGGTTGCAGCATTATCACGCAGGCGAGGAAGACGTGACCGAGAAGGAAGTGTTGTACCTGGACTTCCAGACGTGAGCGAACAGAAAGACGTCCGGCTAACGACGGTAAAGTAAGCGCTTCTTGGGAGGCAACCCAGGTATTTTCATTTATGTCTTCGGCACTACCTTAGTCAAAAAAAAATGGATGGTCACGGCCAACTGCTTAATCAGTCACGGCCGTGACTCCCTCCAGAGGCCTCTACTGCCCCACGTCACGGCCAATGGCTTAAGCCATCACGGCCGTGACTTTCAAAAAAAAATATATATATATATAAATATATATAAAAAAAATAATAATAAAGAAATCGATTCGGTCACGACCTGTGACTAGTACGTCACGGCCGTGACGTATTCCAGAGGAGCACACTGCCTATGGTCACGGCCAAAACCTTTACAGGTCACGGCCGTGACCCCGCGGATTTAAAGAGAAAATCCGCAATTTCTTTCTATTTTTTTTCCTCTCTTCCCTCCCTCTCGCGATCCTTTCTCTCCCACCATCTTCTTCACCACCCAAAACCGTCCCTATAGACCACCGAACGCCGCCGCCGTCCTCTCAACCCCGGCGAATCAACACCCAAAACTCGAAACCGATCCCTAATCTCGTTAAAGTCCAAGGTATGAAACTTTTATTACCCTATTTCGTTTTAAATTTGCAAATCTCGTCAAAATCAGTCATCTTTGGAAATGATCATGCTCGTAATTGTTTATTGTATGATGTAGTTGCTTTGGGTATGCCTAATTCGCTACGTTGAATTGCAATTGTTCGAATTTTGTGATGAACCCTAATTTTCAAATTGGGACTTTTTGAAATTGGATCTTGATTGTCGTTTCTCTTGTCCCTTTATTGATAGATACATGCTAGGAACGCTTTGGGTAAGCCTAATTATGTGAATTTGATGTTAAATTTCAAAATTTTTACGAAGAACCTAATTTCGATTTTAAGGCTTTTCAAAATTGAGTTCAATTTCGTGTTCTTCATGCTTTTTCATGGCTTTTTATATGCAATCGACAGCGTGGGTATGTTTATTTTGTGATTTGATTAATTGATTTCGAGCTTTGAATAGAGGAACCCTAATCTCGAAAATTAGGGATTTTTACAATATTAGTAGTGCAAATCCGTCGCTTAATGTGATCTATATACCTTCGCTTATTCATATGAGGCCTAGAAATGCGCTTAGCTGATTGATTCTAAAGCATGGAATGAATATGTTAGTTTGCCTGTTACGTGTTCGGCGAAATGCGTCTTTGAGCTTTTCAAGGGTCATTGAATTAAGATATATTCTTATTGCTGCTTTTGGTCGAGTCGAGCTGTTTTCGTATTATTATTTCTTCGAGCTCACATTTTTCTTCCAGGTACTATGGGTAAAAGCCGTCCCTCCGCCTCACGTGACCCCGCCTCGCGTTCGCCGGTTCGTCAAAGGCGACGCGGGCCCCCGCCGACAATGCTAGAAGCCATGGTCCAGTTCACTGACGAGGCCTGACGGCACGATACACCAGGCTGAAGGGAATGGAGTTCATAGCCATGGACCAAATCGACCACGAGACGCTGGCAAAGCACCACATCGACCAGCAGGTCGCCCAGTATTTATTACTCAGTGGATGGAACACCTTCCTGGGCATCGACGAACCGGCGTACAAGGAACTCACCTTGGAGTTCCTTGCCACGTTCTCATACGACGAATACGGCGACAGCAAGATCAGATTCCGAGCGTTCAATGAAGAGCAGATAGTGAGGGACGACAACCTGTGCCATGCACTTGGAGTACCACGTCCACACCCACACCGGCCCTACGCGACTTACTTTGATCAACCGGGCGGACGACAGGGTTGCTGGGCTGACATCGCTCGACCCGGCGAGCCGGCATACAGCGCAAAGACGTCGAAGGCGTCTGTGCTGAGAAGCCCAGGACTGCGCTACATTCACCGCCTCCTGACAACCTCGCTTACACCGAGGGGCGACTCGCACGGAGCAGTCACCCTCCGCGATCTGTTTTACCTGGCCAAGCTACAGCGAGGCGAACAGGTCCATTTGGGGATGGCGGTAGCCCATGCCTTCAGTGCTCAGGCGGAAGCAAGACGCAATGGCAAGATCGTCGTAGGAGCACTCATCACCAAGGTCGTCCGGGGACTACGCTTCTGGCCAGAGAACGCACCAGCGATGGAGATAGTAGGCGGGCGCCACCCCGTGAACGAGGAGATGCTTGTGAAGATGAAGATGCTCGTGAAGGCGCCCATCTGGACTCGCGCCAACAAGGTGTACATCTGGCACGAGATGTATCGCGGCCAGACCGACCACGGAGCCATCCCCGACGACCAGCTCTACCTCGAGGGTCCCCACGGCGACTACAGGGCCCTCCTACTCATCCGGCTACCACCACGGAGAATCATCCGGCGTCGCCCGCTTCGCGTCTACAGCGGACCTCGAAGCGCTGCGCCAGGACATGATGCGCATGGACGCCGACGCGCTGCAGCGGGACGAAGAAGCCCAGCGATATAACGAAGAGACTCGGCGCGCGACAGGAGGAGTACGAGCGACGGAACGAGGAAGCCCACCGTCGGTACCAGGAAGAGCTAGACCTCTACAACCAGGCCCTCCAAGCCATGGACACCGCGCTCAAGTACTCCCAGCAGTCGATGTCTCTCCTTCGCCCGAGGCAACCCTCACCACCGCCGCCACCACCACCTTAGGGATTTGTCCTTTTCTTTCTATGACATTTCATTTGCTTGAGTAGTCGCGTGTGTTTTATTTTGTTTCTACCCTTGATGCTTATGACTGTGTTTATAGTTAATCTATAACTACTCTCTTTTCGTGTCTATTGCTCTCTAGCTAGCACCAGGAAACGCATAACGGATTACAACACGACCTACATGCGCAAAATAAACGACTACTTCACGACCACGTCAGGGGAGTCCCGTTCTGTTTAAACTCTTTTTCCTTCCCTTTTATCCTTTTTACGTTGGGGACAACGTCTGATTTAAGTGTGGGGTGGGGAATTTAGTTTGAGAACTTACGTGAAAATTTTAAAATTTTTATGACATGTCCGTGAATCGTTAAGTTCGTGGAAAGGCATGAATTACTGAATCAGGCATGATTGTTTGTGCTTATCTCGAGTTGGTCTGCATGTTATGAAATTCTGTGAGCGATTAGGATATGCATGACTGCCTGATCTTGTCTGCCTGAATAGATATAGCACTGCTTTGAAAGACCCGTACACATAACCCTGTTTCATTGTGAGAGTTTGAGCCTGACGAGCTTATGCTCATAGTTCTTGGTTGTGTGACGTGCCTAGTCTATATCTCTCTAGAACTTGCATGTCTGATGCGTGTTGAAACTGTTTGGGTGCGTTAGTGTGAAAATGATGAGGGCAATAGGAATTAAGTCCAGCGCCAAATCTTCCTTACCATGACTAATGCCCCCTAGCAGCCATTTTGAGCCTGAGCCTATTCGTTGCTTACCCCGTATGTATGAAATGCCCCTGACCCGAATAAGCCTCCAGAGAGTATATGAATCCCAGTTGATTAGAATAAAGCAGAAGTCGAACGTGAGAGTTACTGTTTCAGCGTATGATTCAATGTTCTTCTCTGCTATTCGTGAAATGACCCGATCCCTCATATTAGCCTGCCCTATGAAAAAAAATAATAAATAAAAAAATAAAAATATTTTGCGAGCTAGAGGTTTTGGTAATAAGTATCCCTGCACACGGCATTCGCTGTGACGATGTATTCTTTGCGACAAAAGCCAAACCTTGATGTTTAGGGAATAAGGGCATTGCACGAAATAGAGCATAACTAAGGGGTCGGGCAGAAAAGTCTAGGATTTCAGAGCGAGAATATCGAGTCTTATGTTGGGGCATGTGATTATCATTTTGATTATGCTATGTTCTTTGATACTATTCGCTTGCATGCCCTAGCTCTAAGATTACGTGACCATGACATGCTTATCGTTTTATGACTATGTGACCCATGTCCACCCGAAAAGACCCTCGGATTTATGCTTGCCACTTTAGATAGTAGAAATGCGATTAGCTTGCGAGCTTATGGTAGGGGTTGGACTAGTGCACGAATTGAGCGACTCATCACATGCTAGCCTATACACTTGAGTCGATTTTAACTCGGAATTCTAACGTGGCAACGGGATTGCTGACATCACGCGTGGGGTAATTTAACACGTCATTAAAAAATATACGCGTGGCGCCACGTTGGATAAATAAGCGATGCCATGTTGGATAAATAAAAAAGAAAAAATAAAGAGACAAACAAAAAGAAAAAGAATTACGTGAGCTCAAAAAATCGATTTCTCCCTTTTCACTTTGCAGAAGACCTAAATCGGTTCCCCCCTCCTTCAATTCACTTAATGACGTGTTAAATTACCCCACGCGTGATGTCAGCAATCCCGTTGCCACGTCAGAATTCCGAGTTAAAATCGACCCACGTGCGGATCACGTGATGTAAAAACTAGGGTTCCGACGGAATTGTCTATAAATTGCCAAATTTTGAAAGATATTGGGCATAAACGGCAAACCCGTAAGTTACATGTCCTAAGAATGCTACCCCCCCTAAAATAAGGGACCAAAAATAAAATTAACCCTATTAAATTCGGCCAAGCCCAAATTTAATTTGGCCGAGCACGTTTGCGACTCTAAGTCCAATCTCTCTATAATTTGACCCGTACTTAGTGATCTTTTTTAAGCCCGAGTCCTCTGGTTCGTCTCAACTCGACATTGGGAGGAATCCAAGAGCTCGGTAAGCGCCTAGTTAATCTCGCAGTACCGAGCGGACACTGAGTCGAGTCCGAATTCGAAATTCACGAACGACTATAGATTATTGACACGTATAAACCCTTCACCTGTGTTCCGGTCGAGTGATAGTCATGTAATATCAAACTAGACAAAATTACGAAACTACCCTCCCCATCCAAGTGAGTTAGTTTCAATGCTTTGGCCAAAGACTTTGAAATATTCCGTCCCCGAAACTCACATTCGGACCGTGAATCCCACTCAGCGATCAAGTTGACAATCACGCCCCGTTGTCAAGACCGCACGTCGCCGCCGACTCTAGCAAAAGCACGTTGAGCCTAGCAAAGCTAGTGGAAGGTCATGACCCCCGAGGCCAACACAACGTTGGCCCTTTCGGTCTAAGGTTTACGTCTCTAGGATAGTCAGTCGATTCGATATTTGATATTCCCAACATGCGATCGATTCGAGTAGGAATGTCCAAATACAGACAATCCCCGATTTGTCTTGTATCAATGTCACGAGCTCCCACTCCCCTGAGTGAGCGACTGGCACTGTCACATCGGACTCGTCGACATATCAAGTTTATCTGATCAATACGGTCACCTTACCAGAGATATTAACTTGTGGACTATTTTAACGTCAGAGTTCCCCCCCCCCCCTCTGCCAAGCAGAATCTATAACTAAACTCTGACGTTTGGGTTTTATTCAATTTATCTTCTTAAACGGAATGCCTTGTAAGAATATATGATAAATGAGTAACAAGCCTTTATCAGTCGAAATGCCATACAATCAAGATGTAAAACGAATTGTGAATATTACATAGATTAAATAGCCCATATTCATCTAATCCTCGAATATCGACATTCCGAGGGCATATTCCCAACATGTATTCCATAGTCCTTCTTCGTCCATAACCAATCGATGATGGAGTCGAAGCGAGATTAACTTACGAAGCAGATGCTTGTCGAAATCAGATGGAAATTATTTTTCGGAATTCTTGAAGTCAAACCACCATTTTTCGGAATTTTTTTTGGGTCTCGTCATAATAGGATTATATATTTCCTCAAGTTATCCTTACCTATCTCTAGATTTCTTTACACTAGTATTACATGTCCATTCTATGCGTGTGCTAAAATTATAGTTATATTTTATATTTTTAGTTATCTATAATTTCTAATGTTGGTGAAATATTATTAAATATATATAAAAGGAATATTGATTTGTAGGAAGATAATTATTATAAAAAAGTAAGTGGAGTGATAAAGGGGTGAAATGATAAATAATTGTTAAAGAATAACTAAAAGTTAGTTTGTCTTGATAAATTAGGGATAAAACGAGATTAAATTGTAATTACATAAACGATAAAATTATAATTGCATGATGAAATTGACACAAAAAAAGGAGTTACCCTAAGAGAGCCTCAATAAAATAGAAAGATGTGGTACTAAGAGCATCTCCAATCGAATATCAAAACGTATAATTTAAGGTAAATTTACTCCAACCGAACACCAAAATTAAATGCAAAATGCGTTTCATACACTCTCTCTCTTCAAAAGAACGCATCTATGCGTTTGGGTACAGTTATTTGCGTTTCATATTTGTTAGTTGCACTGACATACTTTATTATTCCATCTCTATCTTATCGTGTGTCAGAAGTAAATGACATCTGGTTCTATACGCCTGCTAGTGCTTTCTATAGGCCTGCTAGTGCTTTCTTCGTCCTCATACACTCTCTTCATACACTCTCTCTTCCTCTCACGTTAATCGATGATATTTTATCATTAATTTTATTAACTTTTTCGTGATTAAATCTAAAATTCTATTTGTAGTCTAATTTGTAAAACTATAAAATATATGGGAAAATTTATAATAACTGGAGTGAAGTGAATATTACAAAATAGTCTTTTGAGTTTGGGAATGAGTTGAACGGTTGGAGAAGAATTACTGCATGAGTTTGAGAATGTGTTTCTCAGTTGGAGATGGTCTAACAACAATTGGTTTTGACAAGAAAAAACAAACAACAATACCAAACTTGGGGATTTCAGTCAAACTACGCCCAATTTGGAAACTTGGGGATTTCAGTCAAACTACGCCCAATTTGGAAACAGCCCAATTCCAGATTCCACCGCAAAAATAAATGTCCAAAAAATTATGGTAATTGGTTCACAACAATCTAGAATCTCGATCGCCTGTTCAATTCTTCTTTTTATTTTAACACTAAGACCTTACAATCATGTTATGTCAGAAACACGACGTGATTATCTTACCAGAGTAGCAAGCAAGGGACCAAAATTTCGGTGCCACCACGTGATTATCGCGTGCTTGTTTACTAGAAATTAGGGGTGAGCAAATCCGGATAATTCGAAATTCGGATATCCGGATTTTCGGATATCGAAAAATGGTATCCGTATCCGCTCCGATTTTAATCAGATATCCGAAAATCGGATATCCGGTTTATTCGGGTATTTATACCGGATATCCGCATCCGATTTCTAAATTTATTGTTCTTATATTTGTTATTATTTTCTTTTCAAAATCATTTCTTATCACAATAAAAAATATTTTTTTATTATAAGAATTTCTACACATAGTAATTCACACAATATGTAAATTTATGATTCAAAATTACATAATAAATAATAAACACAATACCACAAATTCACATTACTTTTTTTACTTGCATCTCGATGTTTTTATGTTTTATTTTTATCTCAATTCTCTAACAAAGTTTTTTGCAATTATAAAATAATATAAATTTAAATATTCTACTTGATGAATTTTTTTCCTTTTTGGACATTCATTTTTCTTTTTGGACTATTTTTTTATTTTTATTTTTAGACAAACCACCATCCATATCCGATCTGATTTATTTTAAAATAAATCGGATCGGATATCCGATCCAGTTTTTAAAACCGGATATCCGTTTTTTCGAGTTTTGAAAACCGGATACCGGATCGGAATCCGGTTTCCGGATATTTTTGCTCACCGCTAATAGAAATGGTGATAAATTAATTAATTAATTATCACGGCTTTCGGTTTTCTTTTTATTATTATTTTTCCTCATATTTGCCTCATCTTTCAATTTCTTTCCCGAACGGAAGAAAATTGAATCCCGTTATGCGTCGCTGTTCATAAATGTATGGTTTATGATTATCTATACTCTTATATTAATGCTCAGCTGGAGTTAAAAATCGCTCCATTTGGTGTATCAATCGGCCAATCAGAATTATTAATAATTAACATAAAATAAAAAATAAGAAATCAACCACTACCTTGCATTTACATAGTCACATTTACCCTTTAATTTTTCGTAATTTTTTTAATATATAATAAATGATTTATATATTATATAGCACACGCATATGGTTGTGCAATTTATACTAGTATTCTATTGTTTTTATTGGAAGCTCTTGCAGGGAAATAATAGTTAATACATGAAATGTAAAGTTAATAAGATAAACTTTATTATATTTATACTTAAATTTCGTTGAGCGTCAAGACTTGCTATATATATAGAGGTTTTCATATGTTTTCGAAAAACGAACGGTTCAGTTAACCGTGGTTAACCGTACGGTTTAAACCGTAATTGAAATAGGCTTTTATAATGGTTCGGTTACAGTTATCCATTTATCTAACCCTAAATTGACGGTTTTAACGAGCTTCAGATATTATTTTTCTTATTAAATAAACCACCATTGATTTATTAACAGTCGGTTTTTTCTTAGGTTTTCTATTTACTCAATGGTAAAAACATTGATCGTTAGAGCACTTAAGGCGAAGATCGATCCATACAAAGAGATTGAGAAATAAAATTGAGCATTAGAAAGAGATCCCTCGGACGAGTGTTCTTCGAAAATTATCATAAGTGAAGATTAGGCGATGATCATAGGTTTTTTTTTTATTATTCATAGGTATTTTTTTTCAAATAGTGAAGTAGTAATATATTTTTTATATTTTGTAAGCTCCAATAAATTTTTTTAAATATAGTACTAAAAGTCAAATTTATTTCAAATTGTTACACGAAAAAAATTATATAAAAGAAAATTTGGAACCGTAAACCAACAGTTTAAAACCGTAACCGGCTCGGCCGATTCAAAACCGTAAATGTAACCGTGATTACCACGGTTTGATTCGTAAACCGGTGATTCATAGTCGTGAATTGTAACCGTAATCGTATGTACACGGCTAGCTACATTTTAATTATTTAAAATGTCAAATATCACCTTAAAAAGAATATTTAATTCACATTAATTATTCTAAGGTTAAATATGACATTCACGAGACATCAACGTACACATCCAATGATTAGACAAACAAATATTCCAGTGTCACGTTGATTTGCATAATGAAATATCATTCCGAAAAATACAGTAATGACAAATAACATTAATTCACATTCTGGTGCTACTCTCATTACGGTGAAGTGAATATTACAGTAATGTTGGATCACCTCAAACAAACGTCCATTTAGTGTATTTATTATACATACATATAAGAAGACACAATGGGGGTGTTTGTTTCTGGTGATCCAACATCATGGTGATACTCAAATCACTGTAATGTGAATATCATCGTAATGTGGATCAATGTGATATATCATTATCGTGTTTGTTTTTTTCATTGTATTTCATTTTGATATCAAGGTGATATTAGAATATTGCGTTTGTCTAATCACGTTGATGTGTTGGACAATATTGCAGTCAATATATATATATATATATACATATATATATTGAGATGATATTTACATAATAATGATTACTATTTTAATCGAGTTTAAATTTGTTTTAAGATTAATAATAAGTTTTTTGTATAGTTATTCGATATAATTATTTATTCTTAAATCTATTATTTTACCATTTAAATACTTTAATTATATAAATATGAATAAGGATATATTAGAAATAAATGCTAAAGTAAGGGGTCATCTCGTCCAAGTAAAAATTTTAATAATCACTTCATCACCGTAATATAAGTTCGTCATTACGGTGATGACTCATCACCTAGGCTAAACAAATATGGTGATGATAAAACAAGAGGATTATGTGATGTTTTGGAGGATCGCCAAAACAAATACCCCAATATGGCGATTGTACCCTATGAATAGGGGTGAGCAAAACCCGATATCCGGATTTTCGGATATTGAAAACTGGTATCCGTATCCGCTCCGATTTTAATCGGATCAAAAATCGGATATCCGGTTCATTCGGATATTTATACCGGATATCCGCATCCGGTTTTTAAATTTATTTTTCTTATATTTTTTATTATTTTCTTTTCAAAATCGTGTTTTTTATTTCTTATCACAATAAAAAAAATATTTTTTTAATATAAGAATTTCTACACATAGTAATTCACACAATATGTGAATTTATGATTCAAAAACACAATACCACAAATTTACATCAATTTTTTAACTTTCATCTCGATGTTTTTATGTTTTTTAATTTCAATTCTGTAACAAAGTCAATAATAAAATAATATAAATTTAAATAATCTACTTGAGAGTTTTTTTCCTTTTTGGACCTTCATTTTTCGTTTGGACTTATTTTTTTAATTTTTTTTATTTTTTAAATATAAAACCGGATACCGGATATCCGGATTTTAGACAAATCACTATCCGTATCCAATCCGGTTTATTTTAAAATAAATCGGATCGGATATCCGATCCGGTTTTTAAAACCGGATATCCATTTTTCCGGATTTTGAAAACCGGATACCCGGATCGGAATCCGATTTTCGGATATTTTTGCTCACCCCTACCTATGAATATCTCGTGGTCGTTATCATAATCTTATCGACAAGCTATCTTTTTCCATATTTAAGCATATTTATCAGGAAAATAATTGCATTTAGGCTGTCGTTTAATTTAATAACAATATCAACGAGACAAAAGTGAGAATGAAATCGACTAATGATTTTCCCTTTGACCCATTTTTTATTTTAATATTCTTTAGTGTCCTATAATAATAAGATTGTGGCATCAAATTTTGGGCTTAGTTATTTTTTGTCTCGTAACTTAGGGGGTGTGGCATTATATGAACAACTAATTTAGGGTGTGGCATTATACGGACTGTAAGTTTTAAAATTGTGCAATTTATAGACATTATACTTGATTTTTCCCAAAATACATCACGTGCCACGCACGTGGCCGATTTTATACCTGATTGATCCCCAAAATACATACGTGCCACGCACCGATGACATGGCCGTTTTACAGAATGTTTTTGTTTTTTATAAATTAATTTCTGTCACTGCGCCAAGTCGGATTATTTAATGACGTGGCATTTCTGTAAAACGGGCATGTCATCGGTCCGCCCAAAAAATAGCAAAAACGGGCAATGTCATCGTTCCGGCGCCACGTCAGTTTTTCGGTATAAAAATCGGTTACGTACGTGGCACGTGATGTATTTTGGGAAAAATCAGGTATAATGCCTATAAAATTGCACGATTTTAAAACTTACTGTCCCTATAATGCCACACCCTAAATTACTATAGTGCCACACCCCTAAGTTACCGGACAAAAAAGATAATTAAGCCTTAAATTTTGTGTACTTTGAACATACCAAGTGAATAGTTTTTCAATAATGTCATCTTTGAACAATACGGAAATACTGACCGTTGAAGTCATTATCATTTGTAAGATGTTTGTTGATTACTCTCGCCTGTCGCTAATTATCAACAATGGAATATTTCAAGAATATAATACAACGTTGTCATTTCTATTGTTGTTGAAACTATTATCAGTGTTATTATATGTAGTGCGATGTTAATTGTTAAAACCCAATTATATGCATGCATTCGGTTGAGTGTCAAGTCTCTCGTAAATTGTTCAACATCGAAATATATAGTGTATGAGAAGCCGTGAAATTGTAAAAACAATTGCATTGCAGGAAAATATGGTAAACAATAATACATCTTATTGGTTTACTTCTAAAAATAAACCCAATATTAAAACTTCTGAATAAACCCAACTATAATAGGTATCTTCTCAAATTAGACCCATGAAATTTTTAACCTATTCAATAGGTTAAATTTCTTTCTTTTTCTTTTTGTTTTATACTTCTATTTTTCTATTTTCCTAAATTATTTTAAGCCTAAAATTAACTAAAAAATTACGAGAATAAATATATTAAATATAAATTCTTAATAAAATAGTTATAAAGAAAAATAAATGAAAATTTAAGAAAATAAAAAAATAGGCTAAATTGAAAATAATCGATGTGTGGTTTAATAAGCATCGAAACCCCCTGATTTATTAATAGCACTATATACCCTCATAATTTATCTAATCTCGTGTTCCTTGTATTTTTAACCCCTAATTGGAGCGTATAATGCTAAGTTTTGAACAATACCGAAGGGGGTGCTAAATTTCCACAACAATGAGGGTACGATGCTACGTTTTTATGAGAATAAGCGAGTTTTACAGAATAAAAAAGCATATGACAGTATGTTGCATTTCAACATAATTTACATGGGGTATAGTGGACTTTACGTAAAAATTATGTTAAAAAAATCCACTTACTCTTATTAATTAAACGTTAAATATATCTCCAACATGAAAGGAGTATAAAAAAAAAATCAAACAAAATTTTCCACGGAAATCTCTCAAAAATTGCAAACGAAAAACCTCTTGAAGTTAGTTATAAATAAATGATAATCAAAATTTTGGAAAAACAAAATGGAATAGAAAAATACCTAGACGAAAATATGTATTAATAATTTCGTCTGTTTGAATATTTTAATTTTAATTGTTAATTAACTTATGAATTTCTGGAATTTTCGGTCTAAATATTTGATATTTTTTAATTTTATTAATTTTAATTAATGTACTAAAAATTTTGTGGGATTTACGTTGAAAGTTTTGTTTTGGTTTTTTAAATTTTTTCATGTTGGAGTTAAAAGTTTAATTAATATAATTAAAGTAACATGATTTTTTGAATACATTATTTTTATTTTGTAATCTCGATTTATTTTTATATTAGTTATTTTATCAAAAAATTCTTGGAATGTTCGTCGAGATATTTATTTTTCAAATTTTTGAGTTATTTTTGAAGTGTGAAATAATTTATTAAAAATAGAAGAAAATGAGAAGAAGAAAAATAAAAAGAAAGAAATTTAACATATTGAATATGTTAAAGGTTACAAGTGTCTAATTTGAGAAGATATATATTACAGTTGGGTCTACTCAGATATAATTTAATGTTGGGTTTATTTGTAGAAGAAAATCAATAGAATTGATTATTTATACCAAATTTTCCTTGCATTGCAAGCTGCAATTCCTATTATTATTTTTATTTGTTATATGCGGTGCATATCCAACCGGTGGCAGCGAATAAATAAATATTAATACGTCGCTTTATTCTAGGATTATTTTTAATCTAAAGCAGATTTAATTTTTAAACCTATTTGATCTGCTTGTTACCATTTATATATGATATATCCATCCGAACTTGATATATTTTTCCACATCACTATGAGAAAGATCGACCTATTCCAATATATAAACTACTTAATTAAGTTACTATTAGGCTGCCCTTAACATTATCGTGGGATCATATCACATACTTAAGGACGTTTTGTTATAAATTAACTATACAAAAAATAGCATCCAACTTAATACTAAAGCACTTTTAGGTATTCTTGCACGAATGGTTACAATCGAACTCGATAAGCCACCTCGACTTGAGTTTAACTGGAGCTCATGTTAGAAATCATGAATTTGAAAGAATTCAGATTAAACAGTTTTGGTGATTGGACTAAACTCAACTAAATATACCGGTTAGACATAGGTAAAACCGGATACCAGAAAGTAGTTCAATGTGCAATCAAAACCGGATGAAAACTACAACCGGAAATCAGTGAAGACCAAAAAACAGATACCGGTGTGCCACGTGGTCAAAGATTCAAAATTATTCAAGGCGCGGCAAGTTGAAGACCTCTGACATACATTTAATGAAAGGCTGGAATAGAGCCTAAGTTGAAGCCAAGGCAAGCTCAAAGAGGAATAAAACAAATGGCACAACCTGAACTGCAACGAAGACCGGACAGTACCCATTTCGGGTAAAGAGCATTTAATTCACTGACCGGTACAAGGAGCTATCCTACAACGGCTCCATACATCAAGCCCATCTATAAAAAGGAGTGAGAGATGATGAAGAAAAAGGACTTCACCAACTCTTAAGCGAAAGACGAGTGCAAAAAAAAAAGTATTAAGCTCTCAAGAGATTACGTCATTTAGGTGTTGTCCTCACTGTACGTAGACCAGGCTCGGTTAGTAAGTGAGTTGTTCCCAAGGGACTTTAACAAGCTCTTGAAGTAGGTGAATTGTTATACATGACTGCCTAGGTGATTCATTAGATTAAGCTGGGTTCAGCTGGGTAGGTTGTACTGTACATTGTACAACTGAAGATCCAGTGAACCTTCCTCTTGAGGAAGAAGGGAAGACGTAGGAGAGTTAACTCCGAACTTCCAGAAACAAACTGGTGTTCCTTCGTATTCACACACTAATCACATTTTCCATTCGGTCTTGGTTCAAAACCGACCGGTCCATTTCTGCTCAAGTCACATTCAGTAAAATATCAAGCACCGGTATCTACCCTAGCCGGTTGTACCGCAAAAGAGACAAGGTTTATTCACCCCCTCTAAATACATAACTGATCCTAACAATAACTGTCGAGGTGGGGCTTCTTCGTAACTGTTTGAAAGCTCGCAATTCACCTCGTGAATTTTATTAATTTCTTCATTATAGTTATTTGTTAATCTTGTTCACCTTTTTGGTCGTGCATTGTATTTGAGTTTTGATGATTCCATGTACTTAAGATGAGATAGGCACTACAAATTTAGCAATTCGAAATGTGTATGTATCATGTGCTTGTATTTGAGTGAATTGCATCTTGACACTGTGATTCCATTACAACATGACTTATGTGATACCACTGTGATCATTGATTCCACCGTCATGATATCATTGTTACGTAATTTTGGAAAGTATGATTAAATCGAATGATAAGTGACTTTGATAAATGACGTTATTAATGCTTGATGTGTTGCACTATGCAAATTAGAGTAAGAATTATGCGTTAATTTGATAAAGGGTAAATATGATATACATGGTAATGATATTACTGCTGGACTCTGTCTATATATGGAATGAGATCTTCTATATCCTCGAATGTGCTAACTATGGATATTATATACTATGGATATAATTGCATGAATTTTATCCGTTTTTAATATATGCTAAAATATGAATTATATGATACGGATGCATTTAATTCGTTGTTTAAGTTATTGCACTTGTGCTATACATGGAAATGATATATGCTATACATGGAAAACACGTCATCCACTGAAACTTGTCTATCTTTAGGAAGAAATCATGCAGATATCATTAGCAATTGCATCTAAAATGTTATAGTCAAACGAATTCTTTCCCTGTGCGAACATGGTATTTATTTGAATGGAAATTCGTGATTTATGTGCTGCATAATTGATACGATGCTGAGTGGAACCATTTATGGTATCTTCGTAAGTACCACAGTGCTAATATGGATAAGATCTGCCTATATGGTAAGGAAAAGGTATTTAGAGTAAGATTTCATGCAAATCAATGAATATGACCGTTGTGATGCTTAGAGCTTAATTTGGCATGATAATGTAATGATGTGCTGAACTGGTGATTGCGATTGACATTCCATATGAAGTGTGTGATACTAACAGGGTTATATAAGTCAACACTTCAACATCGGGTGCAAAAAACGAACGAACGAACGAACGAATGAACATACACACGAGATAGCAAGAACATAGATCTGAATTAGAGCGTTTCATTTGCGATTGTTGAGTGCACCCTAAGCTAGAAAAACTACCATCCCAACCTGAGCGTGAGTGAGCCTCACAAGGAGACAAGAGTGAAGCGTTCCTTTCGTGAAGGAAGGATTTGAGATCCAGCTGAACTTCGGGAGCGAGCTGTTTCCAGTCGGAGAATAGGGATTCTCAGAAAACGATGTGGAACGAAACTCGGCGTTAGGCACCCTAGCTGCGGACTAGTGTTCATATTGGTCTTGGTTGTGTAAGGGCGATCGGTAACTTCTGTAACCAGCTACGGTAACATAGTGAATTCATCAAACTCTTGAGGAGCAAACCTCAAGGATAGGACTAAACCCCACTTGTGGATATAACCTCTATAAATCCAGGTGTTATTACTTTTTTGTTCACTTGCACTCACGCAGATTCACTCGACCAACAGTTAAAGGAATATCCATCATAACATCTTAATTCCGCTGTTCTCTTTTAAAAGATACATTCGATCAAAGAAGCAAAAAGTTATTAGTAGCCTAATTTACCCCCCTCTTAGGCACATATTTTAGTTCAATTGGTAACAGAGCGAGGTTACTCATACGACGGGCCTAACGAGCCTGAGTAAAAGATCTAATGGCTTCTTTGAGTTTTGATGTGTTTGCAGAAGGTCAGTCTCATACCAGGCCTCCACTGTTCGATGGTACCAACTACGCTATCTGGAAGAACAGAATGAAAGAGTTCTTAATCGCTGTTGACTATGACATCTGGGAGATCGTCACGATTGGACCCTACAGTCCCACTACAAAAATCGATGGAACCAGCAAGATCCCTACTAAATACACTGCTGCCAAGAAACAAGGGCTCTCTCGAAATGCCAAAGCAAAGAACTTAATCGCATGTGCATTAACGAAAGAAGAGTACGACCGCATCAGCTCCTGTGAAACTGCAAAGGATATATGGGACATGCTACAAGTAACTCATGAAGGCACTTCCAGTGTGGTACAAGAAAGAATCGCTCTTCTCAGCCACCAGTATGAGCTATTCTCTATGGAACCCACTGAGACGATCAACCAAATGTACGCCAGATTCATGGGTATCATCAACCAGATGTTCTCTCTTGGGAAAAAGGTACCAGAAAGTGAAAAGGTTCGAAAGATACTAAGATCACTTCCCAGAGACTGGAACGCCAAAGTGACTGCTATCTATGAGGCCAAAGACCTGGAGAAACTGACGATTCCAGAACTGATAGGATCTCTTACCTCTTATGAGATGACTCAGACTTCCCTCAACGATATAATACAGCCTCGAAATCAGAAGTCCATCGCTTTCAATGCTGACCAAACTGAAGAAGAATCTGACGAAGGAGAAGAAAGTGAGGAAAGTATGATGCAACAACTCGCCATGCTCACTAAGAGGTTCGAGAAGTTTCACCGAAAGTAGTCCAAAGGCAACTTCAACAAATTCCAACAGAAAGGAACCAACACTGCCAAGCATAACACCTCTCGGTGCTTCAACTGCAATAAGCCCGATCACTTCGCTCAGAACTGTCCTCGAGTGAGCGATGACAAGAAACAAAAGAAAGGAAAAGCCATGGTAAGCAACTGGAATGACTCCGAGAACGAAAAATCACAGGAGGACGAGAATCATGCATACATGGCCGACGATGATCAGGTATCATATTCATCAAGTATTGAGAAAATTAATGAAATCTATGCTAACGATCCCGATGAAAGTGCATCTTCAGTGTTTGATGTAGATGAGAGCAAGGAAGAGTTATGCGAACTGATTCAAAATGCCTATGGAAAAATAAAGTCTCTTAGTGCTTTCGTGAAAGAAATTATGAAGCAAAGAGATAACCTTAGTCAGGAGAAACATCAAGCTGATCTAGAGATTACGAGTCTAAAGAGTGAAGTAGAAACTTTAAGGGATGATAAGAGAGCATGTAAATGTGATGTACTAGAAAAATCGAATAAGGAATTGACGAGTGATATCACTGCACTTAGAGTATCCCTAAGTGAGAAAGAGCGTACTGTTGATAGATTACTTCAAGGGAAACAAAATCTAGATCTCCTACTAAATATTCCTAGGTACGTTGAAAGATCAGGGATAGGATATTCCACCGTAGAAAAACAGGCAGTTCCAGAGGTTTCAAAAACTAAGTGCTTTACTTGTGGTAGAAATGGTCATCATTCCTATAACTGCTTTTCTGAAACATGCTGACAGGTCTAAATATGTTTGGAAACCTAAACATACCGCTGTGACTGCACCTACTCATGCTAGTGTAATGGAATCATCTGTTGAAAATAACAACTTGTCACATGTGTGAACAAGAATTATTTGCTGCTAATGTGTTAGGACCCAACAGAAATTGGGTACCTCAGAAAAATGCAAACGCTTGCAGGTACAGAGAAAGAGCACAAACAAGAAAAAGAGGTGGTATCTTGACAGTGGATGCTCTCGACATATGACAGGTGATATCACTAATTTTGTCTCCCTGAAAGCATGCGACGGTGGGTTTGTATCATATGCTGATAATACAAAAGCTAAGATAATTGGTATTGGAACAGTGGGTAACACTCTTAATACCACCATAGATGATGTTTGGCTAGTGAAGAATCTTGAGCACAACTTAATTAGTATAAGTCAACTATGTGATAAGGGTCATTCCGTGATTTTTGAAAACAATAAGTGCATAGTTAGGAAAGATGTCAAGTAATCTTTAGTGCATCTAGACAGGGGAATATATACTGTATCACGCTCGATGATATCACTAACCAAAATGTTAAGTGCTTAGCTGCCACTCAGGATACCTCATGGTTATGGCACCGGCGTCTTGGTCATGCCAACATGGAACTTATATCCCATATCACTGACAAAGACTTGGTACGTGGAGTTCCGATTGGTAAGTTCTCAAAGGACAGAACATGTCAGGTATGTCAAATGGGTAAGCAGACCAAATCATCTTTTAAGAGTAAGAACACTATCTCTACATCTAGACCTCTAGAGCTACTTCATCTTGACCTTTTTGGTCCCGTTCAACCATGTCTTTATGAGGTAAGAAATATGCATTTGTGATTGTAGATGACTACTCTAGGTACTCATGGGTGATATTTCTTGCACATAAGAGTGAGGCTCTAGAAAATTTTATTTCACTAGTAAAGAAACTAGAAAATGAGCAGGATACCACTCTATGCAAAATTCGTAGTGACAATGGATTGGAATTTGATAGTGGTTCATTCACATCCTTCTGTGATCAGCATGGTTATACACATAATTTTTCAGCTCCCATTACTCCTCAGCAAAACGGTGTAGTTGAGAGAAAGAACCGAGTGCTACAGGAAATGGCAAGAACAGTGTTAAATGAGTATGATCTCCCTAAGAAATTTTGGGCAGAAGCTGTTAGCACAGCTAGTTATGTTTCAAACCGTGTTTTTCTTAGACCTATTTGAAAAAGACTCCCTATGAACTTTGGAATGGTAGAACACCCAACATAGGATACTTTCGTGTCTTTGGTTGCAAATGTTTTATCTTGAATGATAGGGATAAGAGAGGGAAATTCGACTCAAAGGTGGATGAAGGCATATTCTTAGGATATAGTCTCCATTCTAAGGCATACCGTGTAATTAACAAAAGAAAAGAGACTGTACAGGAATCAATGCATGTAACCTTTGATGAGTTTCTAACATCAAGTGCTACTAATGAGGAAGGTTTAGATATGTCCCTTGCAGATTCACAGATACCACAAGTGCCAACTGATGAGTCTCCTCAGGATAAAGATGGTGATCCCCCTGCTGAACCAGAACCCATTGAAATTCCACCCCAAAGAAAGTTCAAGCACGCATCCAGCCATCCCACTGATTAAGTCATTGGGAATCACCTCCGGACTCAAAACGAGAGCCACTGCACGAAACCAATTTTCAGAGGATTCCCCAAATGCGCTACTTACTATCCTTGGTGGAACCCAGGTCAGTAAATGAAGCACTCACTGAAAACTCATGGGTATCTGCCATGCAGGAAGAACTAGTTCAGTTTGATAAGAGCCATGTGGGGACACTTGTGGAACGACCTCATGACAAATCTGTCATTGGTACCAAGTGGGTCTTCCACAACAAGCTCGATGAAAATGGTGAGGTTATCCGCAACAAAGCAAGGTTAGTCGCAAAAGGTTATTCCCAAGAAGAAGGTATAGATTATGAGGAACTTTTGCCCCCGTAGCTAGGCTTGAATCCATCCCTATACTACTTGCCTATGCATGCTTTAAAAGATTCAAGTTATTTCAAATGGACGTAAAAAGTGCTTTCTTAAATGGATTTATAAATGAAGAAGTTTACGTCGAACAACTCCCTGGATTTTTAAATGAGGAATTTCCAGACCATGTTTTCAAATTAAATAAGGCTCTATATGGTTTAAAACAAGCACCTAGGGCAAGGTACGAGAGACTTAGTAAATTTCTGATAGATATGTGATTTACTACTGGAACTATTGATAACACCCTATTTATCAAGCATGATCGTGATCACATGTTACTTGTACAAATTTATGTTGATGATATCATTTTTGGAAGTACCAATAACCTACTCTACGAAGAGTTTTCTAAGTCTATGCAGCTAGAATTTGAAATGAGTCTCATGGGCGAGCTAAATTACTTCTTGGGTCTCCAAATCAAGCAATAGTGCAATGGAACCTTCATTTCCCAGACCAAATACACCAAGGAGTTATTACAAAAGTTCGGAATAGCTGATTCCAAGGTACTGCCCACTCCTATGCACCAAACAGCTAAGATTGACAGTGACGAATCAGGTACACAAGTAGATCAAACTAAGTGTCGTGCCATTATAGGTAGTCTACTTTATCTCACTGCAAGTAGGTCGGATATCATGTTTGCTGTTGGTATGTGCTCTAGATATCAATCGAACCCTAAGGAATCTCACTTGATTGCTGTTAAACGTATACTTAGATACCTTAAGGGAACCATGAATTTAGGCTTATGGTATGGAACTAGCGAAGAATTTCCTTTAGTAGAGTACTCTGATACTGACTATGCGGGTTGTAGGGATGATAGAAAAAGTACCAGTGGAACTTGCCAATTACTTGGCAATTCCCTTGTAACTTGGTCTAGTAAGAAACAGAATGCGGTCGCCCTGTCCACAACCGAAGCTGTGTATATGGCTCTAGGAAACTGTTGTCAACAATTGTTATGGTTAAGACAAACACTTAGTGATTACGGTCTAACTTATGATGCGATCCCTGTTCTCTGTGACAGTACCAGTGCTATTAGTATCACTAAGAATCCCGTCCATCACTCTCGAACTAAGCACATAGAAATAAAACACCATTTTGTTCGAGATCATGTTCAAAAAGGAAATATTAGCATTGATTTCGTGGGTACCACAGATCAATTGGCTGATATCTTTACTAAACCTCTCATAGAAAGTAGATTCAGTGATATCCGTCAGCGTTTAGGAATCTTAGAGCTAATTAAGGAAAGATGATCCCCTCCTTAGCATATTATCTCACAGCCTTATATAGACGATATCCTTCAGTGGAAATCTCAAATTAGGAAATAAAATCTCTGATCCCCTCAATTGTTTTCAAAAATAAGTTCTCGATTTAAGAGCCAAAATCCTTCCTCTCTCACACGAATTCTTTTGAATTTTAAATCATCACATCCCATCAACCGTCTATCTCTCTCTCTCTCTCTCTCTCTCTCTCCCTTACTTCATCTTCTACCCTTCATTATCCTCTTCCTTTCCTCTGAAAACCCTAAAACAATGGTGAGAACGGCCGGATCTAAGCAAGTCAACGCAGGCTCAAGCGCTAGGAAGAAGCGAAAAGAACCACCGCCAAAGGAATCACCATCCCCCACTTCATCGCCTCCTTCCAGAACCACCCGCTCGAAAATTAAGTCCTTAGCGAAACCCTCAAAGTCCTCAAAATCATCCAAGAAAGCCAAAACCGTTCATAAAGATCCTCCCCTAAGCCTTCACCCTCTCCTGATCACACCCCTGTTCGTAAAACCACTTCCCATGTCTCTCAAGTTCGTGAGTCTACTCCACAGTCACCTCCTGTTCGTACAACTTTTCCACCATCACGTCCTGCCCGTGAACCTTCTCCAGCACCATCTTCAGTTCGTGAACCTACTCCTCAACCACCTCCTGCTCGTAACCCTAGTCCACCTAAGCAGAACACCCCACCTAAGGAACCTTCAGTCTCTAAGGAAGGACATTCCAGTGAAGACGAGACAGAAGCAGATATCTATAAAGCAACCTTCGACGTCAACAAGCCCGATGAGATCCCCTTCGAGGTAAAATTTCTAGATCCCACTGCTGAAGAGAACTTTCAGAACCTGTTGGATCGTGATATCGCTAGGGGCCGTGGAATCCTATTTGATGAGATCCCTTCCTGTACTGCTTTTACGTGGTTAGTTAGATTTGGGTGGGAGAAATTTCTTAGTATCAATAGGACCGACTACCCTGAAGCTGTGAAGCTATTCTAATTCCAATCTAGACTATGACGAGACCGATTCTGACATTGTGATAACCTCTTATGTTCTGGGTAAGAGAATCGAGTGGAACAGTGAGAAGCTTAATGAGATGCTTGGGGTGAGTAACATTGGGATTAGGCACTTCAGTATGGGTGAGTGGTGTGAGTCTGAAGAGTTCAGTCTGTCTGAGTGCACTAGAGCCCTGTGGAACAGTAATAGGAGACCTAAGTTTGCTGAGGGGGTAGCTCTTAAGAAACTGGGGATAGATCACTATATTCTTCACAAAGTCCTGAACATGACCCTATGGAGCGCTAAGATTGGTAGCGGCGGACATTCCACCAATATGAATGCTATGAGCACCTTCGCCGTCTTCATGATCTCTAAGAACAGAAAGTTGAATCTAGCCTATGCTCTGATGAAGTATATGATCTATGCCTTTGAAAGCCCTAAGAAGCTGCTTCCCTATGGGATGATTCTGTCCCACCTGTTCGAACTCGAAGGAGTTCAGCTGCCACCTAGCTCGGAGAACACTGCACAGCACGCAGTCGACCTCAAGACCCTCAAATGCATGGGAATCTACTATGAGAAGCAAGTTGGTTGGTTCAATGCCCAGGATAAGAAGGCAATCATGAGTTCTCTGAAAAAGAAGCTCGTTGGTAAGGGCAAGGCCAGGGTTGTTGAGCTAACTTAAGAGTGATGAGGAACCTGCTGAAGAAAATCAAGATGATGATGATGTGATCACAGAAATCCGCACTGATATCGCGGCCATCTTCAAGAAGGTTGGCAAGCTCAAGCACCAGAATAGTGAAATCCTTCACAAGCTGTCCAAGCTTGGGAAGAAACTGAAGAAGCGCGGCTCGTCTGACAGCGAGTTCGATAGCGTTTAGAGCGATCTCTTATCTTCCCATCCATTTGCTTTCTGTAGTTCCTTTCGCGTCTAGTGATCTCGTCCCGTGTCTAAGTGCCTAGGAGTCTAAGTGACTAAGTGTCTTAGTCGTTTTTATCCTCACCCTTTTTGATGCTGAAGGGGGAGAGAATTATGGACTAAGTGTGTAATAATACAGGTACATACGTGTGATCCCTGCTGTTGGGATAAGACCTTTTGTTATGTTTATGGTTATGACTATGTTTATTTTGCTCTGATTTAATTCCTTGACTAACCCTTATGTGTGCTGACTTATGCTTTGACAATTTTGGATATCTAAGTCAGGGGGAGTGCAATAGTCGTGATACTTATGTGTGCTGTTTCTGCTGGAACCTTTATGTGATATCATGGAATCATGCTACATCATATCTGCACATAGTCAGGGGGAGCATATCATGAAAATCTGGTAACACTTATGTGTGATACTTTCATTTATCTCTGCAAGGATTAGTGAACATGCTATGAATCTCGACATGAAGTACTTGCACTTAGATAGGGGAAGCATGCGCATCTTAAGTGAAACTTGACACTTTCATGCTCTATGATTAAATTAGGCTCACACGTTACATGCCTACATGTTCGAATATGCTCATTACATTAGTAACATGACATCATCAAAAAGGGGGAGAATGTTGACCTTTTTGGTCGTGCACTGTATTTGAGTTTTGATGATTCCATGTACTTAAGATGAGATAGGCACTACAAACTTAGCAATTCGAAATATGTATGTATCATGTTCTTGTATTTGAGTGAATTGCATCTTGACACTGTGATTCCATTGCAACATGACTTATGTGATACCACTGTGTGTTGGGGATGTGCCCTCGGAATGCCATTCGAGGATGTAATGAATAGGGCATGTATTTAATAATCGATGTATTATTCGTTATGTATTTGAATAATGTATTCTTGTACGTATTAATGGAATTTATACTTTATAATTTATTCTTCAAAAAGGCATATTATTTATTTACCTATAAAGTCTTACTAGGCATCCGGTGAGACGGTAAATAAATAAATCCCATATATCGTGAGTTTATTCACCGATTCTCATGGGATGAGAGAGGGGCACCGGTGAGCTATTATTCTCCGATATTAAATTCGTCCATAAGTCTTAGACCTCAGTAGGGTGACTGAGCGTCAATTACGACTTATTTGTTGACGACTCTTATATGGTTGTGCCAATCATTCGCTTGGGAAGCGGGAGGTCGTAACATTGGTATAAGTTGAATCAGGGGATTAACTTGTACTTGGACACGACTCGCAATCGACGATCACATGGGCCTTATCGTTACTCTGGGTAGCGTCAATGATCGATCGATTGACTATAGTAGTGTGCGTGGACCTTAGACCGAAGGGTTTTTGACGGAGTTGACTTTGGGGTCTTGAAATGTCACTAGTTTGCTAGGCCCACCTTGTTCGGGGACGAACATGGGTCGGCGGCGACATGCGGTCTTGACAACAAAGGGTAACTACCGTGCTTAGACTAACGTTAGGAATTCACTATCTCGTTAGTAACTGAGATATATGTACTATGCATATTCGGGGACGGGAAATTACGAAGTCTTCGGCCGAAGCTATAAACTGACTTACGTGGGACGTAAGGGCAGTTTAGTAATTTCGCCAGTCACGAGTTAGTCATAGAGTCGAGTCTAGTGAGTTTGACGTAACCATGACTCTCACTCGATCGGGACATTTGTGAAGGGTCTATACGTACGACAATAATCTATAGTCGGTTCGTAGATCGAAGATCGTACTCAACACGGGATCTATTTGGTACCGCGGGTTGGCTAGGCGCTTACCAAATTCTTGGATTCCTCCCTTGCCGGGTTGAGACGAACCAAGAGAGTCGGGCTTAAAAATGATCACTGTGATAGTGCCTAACTAATATGAGATGTAAATTAATTTAACGGTCTTAGAGACGTTAATATAATATTAAATATATATTTAGAAACTATATTTACATGGACGGATATTTACGGAACGAAAATGGTAATAGTTGAAGCGTAAATAGGGTTCACAATGACAAGCAAGGCTTGTCACGGTTGTGAAGCCCATCTGCAAAGTTGCAGTAGCTTCAAAAATTCATATCTCACAATCTAGACCTCAGATTGAGAATCCCTTTGGTCAGAATCAAGATTGATGAGTCTTTTAACTATGGTTAAAATTTCAGGTTAATCGGACATTGTTTACCCCTCGACCGGATCGAAATACGAAACTGCCGCAAAGCTGTCAAAGCGTCACGGCCGTGAACACATTGCACGTGGCCGTGACAACCGGCAGTGGTGACCAAAAATGGTACCCGACTGTGTCACGGCCGTGACACTCATTGCCAAGGCCGTGAAGGCCTCAAAGCAATGGTCATGGCCATGACAATGGCCGTGACGAGTGGCAGAAAATGTCCAATGATGAGTCACGGCCGTGACAAGCTTGTTTGAGGCCGTGAACGCGCATCAAAACATCATTTTCTTGGCCAAACCTAATCCAATTTCGATCCTTGTTCTTATGTTAGACATATGGGACATTATTAGGTCATTTAATGACATAATAAAAGGGAATCTAACACCTTTTTTGAGTCATGTAGGACATGATCTCATTTGGATTAAATTAAAAGTCATTTTCTTGGTTTGGAAATGGACTTTTAATATATTTTCTCAGAGAATTTCGTCCATAACTTGAATTAAGCTCTTTCTCACTCTATCTTTGAGTTTTAGAGAGAAGTGAGAGCATTTAGGGTGATCTTTGAGAAATCTCTAAGTGTTTGTGAGTTTTAGAAATCACACACATACATATACATCTCTACACAACACTCCACACCATCTCTAGCCATCCTTGGGGTGGTGTTGGTTTGTGGTACTTCACGGGGTCGGCGTGACTCTCTTCGGCGCAGTTCGTGAGCTAGAGCTAAGGATCTTCGCGACGAGGGTAATGTTCTAAACCTTAATACGCGTATACATGCGTGTTTTTCTTTATACCGAGTTTGGTCTTGTGGCGGGAACAAGGAAAGTTTTGAAATCACTCGTTCCAACGGGGAACCTGGGAGACCATTTCAATACTTCCGCTGTGTCCGGGGAGAGGCCTCGGGTGGTCACCCGGGGTTTCCCAACAGTGGTATCAGAGCAATAGGCTCGGTTCTAAGAAACGACATAAACGAGTCCGAAACGAACTTGGTTGTGCAAGTCACTAAGTCGCTCGCGCGTCGTAGCATGAGTTGTACTTAGTTCGAGTTTGTAAACCGAGCGCTCGCTTGGTCGAAAGTCGCCTAGTTGCGAACGGTCTGACGTAGCGAAGCAACGTGGTGAGAAAACCCTAGTGGAATCTCCTCACGGTTCGTAATTGACACTAGGTCCGTAAGTCTAGGACTAGCCCAAATTTCGTTTTGGTTTCTTTGAGCGTTTTGTTGTCGTGAACGTGTTTATGTTGTATGTATATATATGTATGACATGTATTAAGACGTCGGCGTGGACTTAGGCTCTATTTCCGGGTGATATGTTAAGGGTGACAAGGTCCCCCCGGTTTGTAATTTATTCGTTAATATACGGGTTGTTTGGGACAGCTGATCCCCCCGTCTTGTACCTTATTAATTTTTAGAAAATTAGTTTAGCACGATGGCTGTATGAGTATGAGGAGGAATCATGAGATGGCCGTTCGAAGCCTTGGAGGTCGTTCGAGAACACGGTTTGAAGCCGACGGCGTAGAGATGTGTATTTTTATCAATATAAATGTAGTAGAGTAGAAATAGTCCACGCAGACGGTCTTATAGGCAAACTAGGTTTACTGCAATTACGTGCATATTTGTTTGACATTACGTGCGTGTATTTATGTGCTTTTGTGTGTGAGACGTATTCTCCCGGTTGGACAAAATACTAAGTGGGTAAAGGACTGGGTCCTGTCTTCTATCAAGCTCGAAACCATTGCGCTTGAGTGTCATGTGCGGTTTGTTCCGAGTTATCGGCGCCAATCATCTCGCTCTTGTCGTAGTTGGCTCGGGTGCGTTAAGACAATAAAGTCAAGCTCGTTATTGAAACGACTTGGGTGTATGTGCGGTTTGTTCCGAGTTATCGGCGCCAAACATTTCGCTCTCGTTGTTGATATTTCGGGTGACTGTCTAAACGCCGCTCTCCGAAACATATTCACGTCCTATAAAGAGTTATCCTACGGGCGGAATTTCTAAATGTTAGGATTGAGCCAGACGTTGATAGGTTACACTTAGACGGTTATTTCCCAATTACTCCTGTTAGGGTGAGGGTTCCTGACCGGAGACAAAGTAGTTGAAATACTCATGAGATGGATTCATGTTGGACACGGGTACGTCTATGGGTTCGTGTAGGACACGGCGCCGTCCGAGTAATGGGCCAACAAACTGTTAGGTTGAGGTTCATTTCTGCGGAGCGGGGAAATCAACTCCACTATGAAACTATCAACGAGGTTTTCGAAATCTCTATCGGGAGAATGAGATTTTGAGAAAAATAGTGGGAGCAAGCCAAATTGTTAAAGTCCTTATTTGTGCTTGTAGAATAATACGTTGACCACTTCAATGCTTTATTTTCTGCAGATTGTTTTCTTTCTTGTTTGTATACAAAATGACGTCACCATTCAATTTACTGATCACGCAAAATTGTTTGGAGGGTCCAAACCTTGCGGACTGGCTCCGTAACTTGAGGATAGTCCTCACTCTGGAACGCCTAGAGTATGTCCTTGAGGGACCCATACCACTCGAACCCCAAGAGGGTGCGAGTGATGCTGACAGGGAATATTATGCCAAATGGATGGCTGATAGTGCCCGTGTCAAGGCTTATATGTTAGCTGGGATGAATAATGATCTGCAGCGCCAGCATGAGGGTATGCAAATGCGCGAGATATTGATTCATCTGAAGGGGTTGTATGGCGAGCAATCGAGATCGTCTCGATACCGTGCTGCCGACAATCTCTTTCATACCAAGATGCCTGAGGGCGCAGATGTTGAGGCACATGTGCGTAAGCTCATTGGGTACATCGAGGAACTGGCTTCTCTCGGTTGTCCCATTCACAACGAGCTTCAGATTGACCTGATCCTTCAGTCACTCCCAGCTTCATTTGCTCAGTTTATTATAAACTATAATCTGAGCGATAGACGATTTTCCATTCCTGAACTCATGAACACGCTGGTTCAGACTCAGCGTGAGCTAAAGAAAGGAAAGGGAAAAGAGGTTGCGCTTGTTGCGACTACAAGGTCTAAGAGATCTAAGTCGAACAAGCCCAAGCCCAAGCCTAATAAGCCAGAAGGAGGGATTAAGAAAAAGGGCAAAGCAAAAATGAACGTGCCTAAAGTTCCGAAGACGACTGATAGGTGTCTTCACTGCCAAGAGCTGGGCCATTGGAAAAGGGACTGCCCCAAGCTTCGAGCTTCTGGGGCATCAGGTAAAGTTTTGGAAACTTATTGTTCATTTACTGTATTCTCCACTTCGTGGATTCTTGACTCGGGAGCTAGTGCTCACATTTGTGTTTTGAACCAGGGTCTGGAACGAAGTAGAAAGCTGGTGGAACAAGAAGTCTTGATCAACGTTGGTAGCGGACATAGTGTACCTGCTAGTCATGTTGGATCGAAGACTCTTGTATTAAGTTCCGGACATGTATTATATTTATCCGATGTACTTGTATTGCCCAAGGGGCTGAAAAATATTATTTCTATTCCTGCTTTGAGTAAGAATGGTTATGAATTTCGGTTCAATAATAATATTTGTGATATTTATTTTGGAAATAAATGCGTCGGAAATGCAACGTTAATAAATGGTTTATATTACATTAACGTCCAGGAACATGCGAATGTAGTTACCGACAAACGTAACTTAGAGTTAAATAAAAAGTATTTGTGGCATCTTAGACTTGGTCATGCCGGAGTTCGAAAGATTCAAGAGTTGGAGAAACACAGCATTATTAAGCCTACGGAATCAGATTCCTATCCAACGTGCGAGTCTTGTATCCTCGGCAAAATGACTAAGTCTCCTTTTACAGGGACTTTTCAAAGAGCCACTAATCTTTTGGATTTGATCCATACAGACGTTTGTGGACCGTTTAGTGTAGCAGCCCGAGGTAATTTCCATTATTTCGTGACTTTCACAGATGATCACTCTCGCTACGGCTTGGTGTATCTGTTGAAGCACAAGTCTGAAACGCTTGAAAAGTTCAAGGAATTCAAGACTTTAGTGGAAAATCAAACTGGGGGACAAATTAGAGTCGTACGATCAGATCGTGGCGGCGAGTATATGAGTCTCGAGTTTGACGATTTCTTGAAAGAAAATGGAATTATTTAGCAGTTTACACCGCCCGGGACACCACAACTGAATGGTGTTGCCGAACGCAGAAATCGGACATTATTAGATAAAGTTCGATCTATGCTAAGCTATACAGATCTTCCCATATCGTTATGGGCATATGCTTTGCAAACTGCAGTTTATGTTTTGAACAGAACTCCTTCGAAGTCTGTAGATAGGGTACCTTACGAAATTTGGAATGGTAAGAAGCCCAGCTTGAATCACTGAAGGGTTTGGGGATGCCCCGCCTATGTGAAAAAGCTATTAGCAGACAAACTCGAATCTAGGTCCATGAAAGGACGTTTCGTCGGATATCCCGATGATAGCATGGGATATTATTTTTACTTCCATGATGATCAAAGGATCGTCGTAGCTATTCACGCTCATTTTCTCGAGGAACAGTTCGTTCGAGAAGGTGGAGCTGGCAGAGAAGTGACTCTTGGAGAGTTAGATGAAACGCTTCCAGAGACATCAGTGCCTGAGGGCACAGATGAGCAGTCCGAGACGCGCCCAGAATTGCGCAGGTCGGGTAGAATATCTCGCATGCCTGAGAGATATGGTATGGTACATGTCGAGCACGGGGGTGCTGCGACTGAAGGGATCGTTGGTGACGACCCTGCTACCTTTGACCAAGCAATGATGGATGTCGACTCTAAGAAATGGGTCGAAGCTATGAAAGCAGAGATGGACTCGATGCATACCAACCAAGTATGGACTCTAGTAGATCTGCCCGAAGGTTTTAAACCTATAGGGTGTAAATGGATCTACAAGAGAAAGATTGGATCTGATGGGCAGGTTGAAACCTACAAAGCTTGGCTAGTAGCGAAAGGGTATAATCAAAAAGAGGGCATCGATTATGAGGAAACCTTTTCACCTGTTGCAATGATTAAGTCTATCCGTATTCTGCTTGCTATAGCAGCATACTATGATTACGAGATCTGGCAGATGGATGTGAAAACTGCTTTCCTAAATGGATTCCTCCAGGAAGAAATCTATATGGAGCAGCCCAAGGGTTTTACATCGCAAGCAGATGTTCACAAAGTGTGCAAGCTTAACAGGTCATTTTATGGACTTAAGCAAGCGTCTAGGAGCTGGAATCTTCGATTTGATGAAGTAGTTAGGAACTACGGATTCGTAAAGAATGAAGATGAGCCTTGCGTTTACAAGAAGGTCAGTGGGAGTAAGATATCGTTCCTCGTATTGTACGTGGATGACATCCTTTTGATGGGAAACGATATCGGAATGCTCTCGGAGGTGAAAGCTTGGCCTTCGACCGAGTTCTCCATGAAAGACCTGGGAGAAGCAACCTATATTCTTGGAATTCGGCTTTTTAGAGATCGAGCGAATCGAATGATAGGTTTATCTCAGGCCCTTTACTTAGAAAAGATCCTGAAACGGTTTCGTATGGATGAATCTAAGACAGGGTTCTTGCCAATGCGACATGGGGTTCATCTCTCGAAATCCATGTGTCCTCAAAGTGAGGAAGCAAGGAAGGAAATGAGTGAAATCCCTTATGCATCAGCAATAGGTAGCCTAATGTATGCGATGCTATGTACGCGACCTGACATAGCGTATGCTTTGAGCATAGTAAGTCGGTACCAGTCGAATCCTGGTAAGGAACATTGGAATGCAGTAAAGAATATCTTTAAGTACCTTAGACGGAGTAAAGATATGGTACTGATTTATGGAAACGGTGAATTAGAGGTGGACGGTTATACCGATTCGGATTTCCAGTCAGACGTGGATGACCAAAAATCCACTTCTGGTTTCGTCTATACGCTCAATGGTAGAGCAGTGTCTTGGAAAAGTTTTAAGCAAAGCACTACTGCCGATTCCACCACTGAGGCGGAGTATATTGCAGCCTCCGAGGCAGCAAAGGAAGGTGTTTGGATGAGGAAGTTCTTTGAAGAACTCCAAGTTGTTCCAGGCATAGTGGACCGCCAGCTACCATTGTGGTGCGACAATAGTGGGGCAGTAGCACAAGCCAAGGAACCTAGGTCTCACTCAAAGTCCAAACACATAGAAAGAAAGTACCACGTGCTGCGTGGGTAGTTGAGAATGGCTACATAGCTGTGCAGAAAATAGCCACTGCGGATAACGTGGCGGACCCGTTCACCAAGCCTCTCTCACAGGCAGTGCTTGATCGACACCTCCATAAAATGGGGTTACGATATCATAGCGCATGGCATTGAGTGCAAGTGGGAGATTGTTGGGGATGTGCCCTCGGAATGCCATTCGAGGATGTAATGAATAGGGCATGTATTTAATAATCGATGTATTATTCGTTATGTATTTGAATAATGTATTCTTATACGTATTAATGGAATTTATACTTTATAATTATTCTTCAAAAAGGCATATTATTTATTTACCTATAAAGTCTTACTAGGCATCCGGTGAGACGGTAAATAAATAAATCCCATATATCGTGAGTTTATTCACCGATTCTCATGGGATGAGAGAGGGGCACCGGTGAGCTATTATTCTCCGATATTAAATTCGTCCATAAGTCTTAGACCTCAGTAGGGTGACTGAGCGTCAATTACGACTTATTTGTTGACGACTCTTATATGGTTGTGCCAATCATTCGCTTGGGAAGCGGGAGATCGTAACATTGGTATAAGTTGAATCAGGGGATTAACTTGTACTTGGACACGACTCGCAATCGACGATCACATGGGCCTTATCGTTACTCTGGGTAGCGTCAATGATCGATCGATTGACTATAGTAGTGTGCGTGGACCTTAGACCGAAGGGTTTTTGACGGAGTTGACTTTGGGGTCTTGAAATGTCACTAGTTTGCTAGGCCCACCTTGTTCGGGGACGAACATGGGTCGGCGGCGACATGCGGTCTTGACAACAAAGGGTAACTACCGTGCTTAGACTAACGTTAGGAATTCACTATCTCGTTAGTAACTGAGATATATGTACTATGCATATTCGGGGACGGGAAATTACGAAGTCTTCGGCCGAAGCTATAAACTGACTTACGTGGGACGTAAGGGCAGTTTAGTAATTTCGCCAGTCACGAGTTAGTCATAGAGTCGAGTCTAGTGAGTTTGACGTAACCATGACTCTCACTCGATCGGGACATTTGTGAAGGGTCTATACGTACGACAATAATCTATAGTCGGTTCGTAGATCGAAGATCGTACTCAACACGGGATCTATTTGGTACCGCGGGTTGGCTAGGCGCTTACCAAATTCTTGGATTCCTCCCTTGCCGGGTTGAGACGAACCAAGAGAGTCGGGCTTAAAAATGATCACTGTGATAGTGCCTAACTAATATGAGATGTAAATTAATTTAACGGTCTTAGAGACGTTAATATAATATTAAATATATGTTTTAGAAACTATTTTACATGGACGGATATTTACGGAACGAAAATGGTAATAGTTGAAGCGTACATAGGGTTCACAATGACAAGCAAGGCTTGTCACGGTTGTGAAGCCCATCTGCAAAGTTGCAGTAGCTTCAAAAATTCATATCTCACAATCTAGACCTCAGATTGAGAATCCTATGGTTAGAATCAAGATTGATGAGTCTTTTAACTATGGTTAAAATTTCAGGTCAATCGGACATCGTTTACCCCTCGACCGGATCGAAATACGAAACTGCCACAAAGCTGTCAAAGCGTCACGGCCGTGAACACATTGCACGTGGCCGTGACAACCGGCAGTGGTGACCAAAAATGGTGCCCGACTGTGTCACGGCCGTGACACTCATTGCCAAGGCCGTGAAGGCCTCAAAGCAATGGTCATGGCCATGACAATGGCCGTGACGAGTGGCAGAAAATGTCCAATGATGAGTCACGGCCGTGACAAGCTTGTTTGAGGCCGTGAACGCGCATCAAAACATCATTTTCTTGGCCAAACCTAATCCAATTTCGATCCTTGTTCTTATGTTAGACATATGGGACATTATTAGGTCATTTAATGACATAATAAAAGGGAATCTAACACCTTTTGAGTCATGTAGGACATGATCTCATTTGGATTAAATTAAAAGTCATTTTCTTGGTTTGGAAATGGACTTTTAATATATTTTCTTAGAGAATTTCGTCCATAACTTGAATTAAGCTCTTTCTCACTCTATCTTTGAGTTTTAGAGAGAAGTGAGAGCATTTAGGGTGATCTTTGAGAAATCCTTAAGTGTTTGTGAGTTTGAGAAATCACACACATACATATACATCTCTACACAACACTCCACACCATCTCTAGCCATCCTTGGGGTGGTGTTGGTTTGTGGTACTTCACGGGTCGGCGTGACTCTCTTCGGCGCAGTTCGTGAGCTAGGGAGCTAAGGATCTTCGCGACGAGGGTAATGTTCTAAACCTTAATACGTGTATACATGCGTGTTTTTCTTTATACCGAGTTTGGTCTTGTGGCGGGAACAAGGAAAGTTTTGAAATTCACTCGTTCCAACGGGGAACCTGGGAGACCATTTCAATACTTCCGCTGTGTCCGGGGAGAGGCCTCGGGTCACCCGGGGTTTCCCAACACTGTGATCATTGATTCCACCGTCATGATATCATTGTTACGTAATTTTGGAAAGTATGATTAAATCGAATGATAAGTGACTTTGATCTTTGTGTAAACTGACGTGATTAATGCATGATGTGCTGCGCTATGCAAATTAGAGTAAGGATTATGCGTTAATTTGATAAAGGGTAAATATGATGTACATGGTAATGATATTACTGCTGGAATCTGTCTATATACGGAATGAGATCTTCTATATCCTTGAATGTGCTAATTATGGATATTATATACTAAGGATATAATTGCATGAATGTATCCGTTTTTAAGATATGCTGAAATAGGAATCATATGATACGGATGCATTTAATCCGTGCTTATCTGTTTAAGTTATTGCACTTGTGCTATACATAGAAAGGATATATGCTATACATGGAAAACACGTCATCCACTGAAACTTGTCTATCTTTAGGAAAAAATCATGCAGATATATCATTAGCAATTGCATCTAAAATGTTAGAGTCAAACGAATTCTTTCCCTGTGCGAACATGGTATTTATTTGAATGGAAATTCGTGATTTATGTGCTGCATAATTGATAAGATGCTGAGTTGAACCATTTATGGTATCTTCGTAAGTACCACAGTGCTAATATGGATAAGATCTGACTATATGGTAAGGAAAAGGTATTTAGAGTAAGATTTCATGCAAATTAATGAATATGACCGTTGTGATGCTTAGAGCTTAATTTGGCATGATAATGGAATGATGTGCTGAACTGGTGATTGCGATTGACATTCGGTATGAAGTGTGTGATACTAACAGGGTTATATAAGTCAACACTTCAACATCGGGTGCAAAAAACGAACGAACGAACGAACATACACACGAGATAGCAAGAACAGAGATTTGAATTAGAGCGTTTGATTGCGAATTATTACTCTCTATTTTGTGCTTTTGTGCTTTCATTTGCGATTGTTGAGTGCACCCTAAGCTAGAAAAACTAACATCCCAACCTGAGCGTGAGTGAGCCTCACAAAGTGACAAGAGTGAAGCGTGCCTTTCGTGAAGGGAGGATTTGAGATCTAGCTGACCTTCGGGAGCGAGCTGTTTCCAGTCGGAGAATAGGGATTCTCAGAAAACGCGTGGAACGAAACTCGACGTTAGGCACTCTAGCTGCGGACTAGTGTTCATCTTGGTCTTGGTTGTGTAAGGGCGATCGATCACTTCTGTAACCAGCTACTGTAACATAGTGAATTGATCAAACTCTTGAGGAGCAAACATCATGGAGAGGACTAAACCCCACTTGGGGATATAACCTCTATAAATCCAGGTGTTATTTACTTTTCTGTTCACTTGCACTCACGCAGATTCACTCGACCAACAGTTAAGGGAATAACCATCATAACATCTTAATTCCGCTGTTCTCTTTTAAAAGATACATTTGGTCAAAGAAGCAAAATGTTTTTAGTAGTAATGGATGGCAAAATAACTATCCGAAATTCCACTAGTAGCAATGGATGGCAAAATAACTATCCGAAGATAGTAAAAACAAGCCTAGAAAAACTACGAATCTAAACGATTCTGCAAACTACGAATCTAATGATTCTGCAGACCTACAAGTCCTAAGACCTTTGCAAACGAAATACTAAGCCAAAAAGACACTCTCGTGACAAGTAAAATCGCTCAAACTCGATATGTGCTTTGCTCATGATTTTCGCTCAATATGTCGCTCAAAAGAGACTCCATGAAAGCTCTCGAATTTCTCGTCCAAAAGCACACTTATGGCAGCTCGAAATATCCTTCTTTTACAGATCTTGGCTCCCTCTTGAATCGGTAAAAGATCCCTTGATATATTCTAAAATATCTCCTTGAAGATCTCTCCAAATATAGTAAATATTTGATTCGATCTTCTCTCCTTATTGGTTGATCTCATATATTCCATATTTGGTAGTTCCAATCTCCTATTTTTGGCATGTAGGTGCATCTCTTATTTTGGGGAAGGAAGACAAAATCTTCTTTCAAATCTTTGAAGATCTTCGACATTAACAGCATAATTCGTTCCCAACTTAAGATTATATAATCAATAGTAATTTTTAAAAAATAGATGTATACAACATGGTCTTCTTTTTATTATTGCTCAAGAAAAATCCACTCATATGTAATTCGATATGTTCGCTTGACAAGTTGAGGGGAAAAGAAAAAGAAAACAGTGACATGAACAATAGGGAAATGATCATATCATCCGTTATGGATATAAAATCACGCACACCCGTACAATTGCTACTAGTTATTAGACAAGAACATACATGAAGGCCCCCTTTCCTTGATTTTTAATAAGGGTTAATTCAATTTCAGGCCCCATTAAGAGGTTTGGGTTAGGGTTCAGGCCCCATTGCAGTGGGCTTTAGTATTAAGGACCCACTTTTCGGAAAACTCAGTGATCAGGCCCTAAAATGACGCAAAAAGACATATTTAACCCTGACATATGCCAAAATTACGCTGTATACCTAAATAATCCGTTTCAGCCAATTATAACAGTTCGGCAATGAAAAAGAACACTTTCTTTCACTTGGATAACAACAGTCTTGTATTTAGTACCATATGTCGTCTATTTAGTAACAAATGACGTCGCAGAAGTAACACAGTATTCAAAAATAATACCGATTCCTGCAACATCATTTGTTAATGTGTTACTGCAGGAATCAGTATTATTTTTGAAAGATGTGTTACTTCTGCGACTTCGTTTGTTACTAAATAGACATCATATGGTACTCAATACAAGACTGTTGTTATCCAAATGAAAGGAAGTGTTTTTTTCAGCGCAAAATTGTTATAATTGTTCTTGAACCCTCCACCCGACCATCCCCCTGTTTTCCTAGACATAAAATTCATCATTATAGGGAGCAATGCTCGATCTGTGGAAAAAATGGGGTTCGATAGTACGATGTAATAAATATGTCTGTTAATAACATTTTACTGTCGATAAGTAACGTCTTATGACGTTAAAATAACACTTAAGATTTTTACGGTAACAAATCAGTATAATTGTGTAACAGTTATAATTGTTCTTGACCTCTCCACCCGACCATCTGCCCCCTGTTTCCCTAGACAGAAAATTCATCATTATAGGGAGCAATGCTCCTATAATGGGTTACCAATTTTCAATCTCGAAATGTGTAATAAGATCGAAACGCTAATGATTCGATCTTTTATAGAAAAACGCTAATGGTCGTCGCGTTGAGTTTAGGGTTTACGGTTTAGGATTTATGGTGTAATACCGCATGATGGAAAACAAAACAAGGTGTTAACAATCGATTGTGCTCGATCTGTGTGAAAAATGGGGTTCGATAGTTCGATGTAATAAATATGTCTGTTAATAACATTTTACTGTCGATAAGTAACGTCTTATGACGTTAAAGTAACACTTGCGGTTGTTACGGTAACAAATCAGTATAAATGTGTAACAAATCAGTATAACTGTGTAACATAAAACTGACGTCAAATACCATTCAGAAATCACTTTTATTAAGGGTAATTTCGTCAAATCACAGTTTTGGGTCCTTTTTACTTAATTTTTCAAAAAAGAGGTCCTTAAAACTAAAAAAATGTCTGACAGGGCCTGATCCCTAATTTTAAAATATTCTGGGGCCTGACACAAAATTTCCCCTTTTAATAAAAGATCTTTCAAGAGCCCCAACAAATTACAACCGTTAGTTGCAAATCGTATTATTTTTTATCTTTTCCTCATCATATTAATTTTTCTATTGTTTATTGTTTGTACCAAATCATAGTGCATCTACACAAATACCTACTTGATTAAAATTTTTACGGATAGGTACCCATGTCAGAAATTTTTACAGTTAGGTACCCGAGTTAATGTTTTACCAGTTTCTTCAGTCACGCCGTACCTTCCTGTGTGTGTATGACGTACCATAACACGTTGATATATGGTATCTAAATGTGTTTATACGGCGTACCTTATGTGTTATAGATGGCGACCTAAATGTGCTAATACGGCGTACCATTTTCTCAACGTGTGACGTACCACAATACGTTGATATAGGGTACCTAAATGTGTTGTATGGCGTACCTGCGGCGGATCAGGTACCTATCTGTAAAAAAATTATTCTACTTGTGTGGCGCCCCGCCATCTACTACTATTTTCTTACACTAACTTACGTGACTAAATAGAAATATAAATATATTACATACGAAATACTGATATAATTTTTCTTTTTACATAGCAAACCATACACTGCTATTTTACAATACAAACATTATTCGAATATTTTACATATAATACAAACATATTTTACAAACACAGCGCAATTAACATATCACCCGCCACACAGGTCGCATCCATGTACACACCACCCTCAAAAGTCACCGGAAGTTCCAGAAGGACCAGCCTCGCCTTTCACAGGCTCACGTACCGTGTTCACTGCGTCTACAACACATAAAAACATGGGATGAGCTATAAAGCTCAGTAAGTGGAAATATGCATGTATGCACGTGTCAACTAGCAAAGGCATCCGCGCCAGTGCTTTTAATACTCGCATACTCATCTCTTTTATTATTATTTTTTTTTTCATTTCCTTCTTATTTCTATCAGGCCCATAGCTAACTTACTACGCGCACCACCATAACATGAGCTCGAATCCTATACGGATAAAAATACGATAGTTGGCCTACTCTGGCTAGGACAAAACTAGGGTTTATCTCCAGTTTTCCATTCACCAGGTCGCCCCTCTATCTGATGATCATCCTTTTTCTACTGCGGTTGCCTTTCCTGGCACTCTGGCATACGCCATGTGTCTCGTCCAGGTGACCCTCGTCCGCTACCTAAATAATTTAGGTACATACATTCGACGGTTTTACCCCCGTCAAGGTGCCTTTGTAGAAGTAGCTATCATTCCTTTACATCTTGACATCAATTACCAATATCGTCAAACATATTTTGTTCTCAGACGATCTTATTCTGTGCATACTCATACTTCTAACTCTCACATCGTACGTGTATGCACATGCTCATGTCACATAAAAATGCGATAAATGTTTACCATGCAAAAGCATATCGAAACATTTCACGTCATAATTCATAACCATATATTCTCACCAAAGCACATAGTCACGTAAGACAAATACATATAACACAAATTATGTGTTGTAGGTGAGATTCCCACTTACCTGACGTCCTTAAGCTAATCGCTAACCGGTCTGTTGAGTTTCCTAAAATATCGTCCTTTAACCACGAAAAGACCATAAAATCAGTTTATATATTATATTAGTTGACTACGTAAATTTTCGTTCAGAAATTCCATCAAAAAGAACGTTTGCCTATACCGTAAATTGACCCTGAAGATACCGAGAGACAAATTATGATCGAGCGTTACGAGAGACTATGCCCATTAGACCCAGAATATTTTTCTGATTAAATGGTATAAAAATATTTTTCCTCAAAACGTTTTATTCGTAGGGTTCTGATTCGCAAAGTGCATTACATGAACCCGCGAAATTCTCCACAGTAACTAAGTTCGCAAAATCTCATGAATTCGCAAACCATACATACAATTCGCGAATTCTACTTTGCGTTATACATAATTCGCAAAGTCTCAACAATTCACAAAACCATTCGCGAACTAATCACCTCACAGTTCGCGAATTTAAACTAGTCCGCAAAACTTAATTCACAAAAGCAATTCGCAAAATAATAGTCCCAATTCGCAAAAGTTACTGTTCATTCGCAAAAGTTACTGTTCATTCGCAAAGTGTTACTGTTCATCCGCAAAAGTACTGTTCATTCGCAAAGTGTTACTGTTCATTTGCAAAGTCACTGTTCACTTCGCGAATTCACTGTTCACCCGCGAAGTTAATGTTCACTTTGCGAAGTCACTGTTCACCCGCAAAGTTCACTTCACACACCTCAATTCACAAACCTCATTCGCATATCTTCAGTTCGCAAAAAAAATCAGTTTGCACTCTCTAACTTCGCGAACCCATTTCAAACTCACGATTCGCAAACTCTTAACAATTCGCGAAATTAATATCACACACACAGTTCGCAAAATTCATTAAACCCGCAAAACTCTCAATTCACGAACTAATTTGCGAACTCTCATTTCACAATCACGCAAACACTGTTAATACCCAAAAACTTAAAACTTTCGATTAAAATCCATTTCTTTCAAGAACACGATGAACATCTTAAAAACTTCAAAATAAATTTAAACCCTTTAAATTAAAAATCTGTATAAAACCTGAGTAAAATCTAACTTCTCATACTTAGAACATATTAAATCATAACATAAAACTTAAAGATTAAGGTAAGAAATTTATACCCCTTTCCAAACTTAAGTTCAACCTCTACAGTTTGAGTTCTCCGTCTTCTCTCTAGATTAATTTTTCTTATGATTGAATAAATGATTAATCTTACTTCTCCATTAGTGCTTTAGACAACAAAGGACAAAACCCCAACGTTGATATTTACCTAATCTGAAAAGTATTGTCTCCCACTTGTCTTTCCTACTTAATTATAATTAGTTTACTATTATAATATTTCCTAACTTCAAAGGTTCAAAGTTCAATTCGTCAAAACACTTTGCACTTCCACACTTCACAAATCCTTGTGATTCGCGAACTCCACTACACATGCTCATAATTTTCTCCATTAATAAAACTTGCCAAATTCATGAAAAACACTTCACATGTCTAAATACTTCGCAACTTTTGTAACTCGCGAAGTCTGTCTCACACATTCATAATTCGCCACTTAAAATTGACCCGTGGAAATTCTTATTTCACGATCCGCGAATCTCATAATTCGCCTACGTCCTAATTTCACATAAGCACATAATATATAGATATAAAATATGAATCAGTTAAACACATAATATGCATGCAAATTTATTGGCCAGCTTACTTACGGGACCCGGGTATTACATTCTCCCCCCCTTAAAGAAGATTTCGCCCCCGAAATCAGGTTAGTTGAAACAATTCTGGGTAGCGACTTCTCATATCATCTTCACGTTCCCATGTAGCTTCTTCCACTAACTGATTCTGCCATAATACTTTTACTAATGGAATCTCTTTATTTCGTAGTCTCTTTACTTCATACATCAAAATTTCCACTGGCTTCTCTTCATAACTCAAATCTGGCTGAAGTTGTTGATGTACAAATTCGTTACTTATTACATGGTTCGGATCAGCAACATATTTTCTCAGCATTGACACATGAAAAACATCATGAACTTGTGCCAACGAAGCTGGTAACTCCAGTTGATAAGCTACCTCGCCAACTCTTTTGATTATTTTGAAAGGTCCAATGTATCTTGGGCTTAACTTGCCCTTTCGCCCAAACCGTTTTACGCCTTTCATTGGAGATACTTTCAAAAATACCCAGTCATCAATTTCAAATTCCAATGACCTTCGCCTTTGATCTGCGTAACTCTTCTGTCGACTTTGAGCCGTTCGCATTCTCTCTCGTATTTTTGTTATTGCCTCGGTCATCTCTTGAACCATGTCAGGCCCTAACATCGCACGTTCGCCAACTTCATCCCAATGTATAGGAGATCGACACTTGCGTCCATACAAAGCTTCATACGGTGCCATCCTAATAGTTGCATGATAACTATTGTTGTAGGAGAATTCAATCAATGGCAGATATTTACTCCAATTCCCCTTGAAATCCAAAACACATGCTCGTAACATGTCTTCCAATGTTTGGATAGTTCGTTCAGATTGACCGTCAGTCTGAGGATGATAAGCCGTACTGAAAGACAACTTAGTCCCCATCGCCTTCTGTAAGCTCATCCAAAATTTAGATAAGAATCGCGAATCTCGATCTGAAATTATCGATAACGGAATTCCGTGGAGTCGAACTATTTCTTGAATATACAGTTCTGCATAGCGCTCCATGGAAAATATCGAACTTATGGGTAGAAAATGAGCTGACTTGGTTAATCGATCGACTACAACCCAAATGGCATCATAACCTTTTACAGTCTTTGGTAAGCCAACGATGAAATCCATCGTAATATGATCCCATTTCCATTCAGGTATCGGCAAAGGTTGTAATGTCCCCGCCGGTCGTTGATGCTCCGCTTTTATTTGTTGACAAGTCAGACATTGGCTTACAAATGTTGCAATGTCTCTTTTCATTCCCGGCTACCAATAATTTATTCGTAAGTCTCGATACATTTTTGTAGCCCCTGGATGTACCGAATAGATTGTGGTATGTGCTTCCTTCATTATAGTTCTTCGAATTTCCGCATTATTGGGTACATATAAACGGTCTCTGTAACATAAACTTCCATCATCTTGTATCTTGAAATCCGATGCAGGTTGTTCCATTTGAGTGTCTTTGATCTTCAAATAAAGTTCATCTTCTTCTTGTGCCTTTTTAATTTGTTCCAGTATTGTCGGTTGTAAAGTTAATGCAGCCAGTCGTGCTTCGACTTCTCCCAATTGTACTACCTCCAGTTCCAGTAGATGTAACTCCGCACTTACAGCTTTTCGGCTTAACGCATCGGCCACCACATTTGCTTTGCCTGGGTGATAACTGATCACACAATCGTAGTCTTTGACCAGTTCTAGCCACCTTCTTTGTCTCATATTTAATTCCTTCTGAGTGAAGAAATATTTCAGACTCTTGTGATCCGTGTAAATTTCACACCGCTCCCCATATAAATAATGCCTCCAAATTTTTAAAGCGAACACCACTGCGGCTAACTCCAAGTCATGAGTCGGATAATTCTTTTCATACTCCTTCAATTGCCGAGAGGCATAAGCTATCACATTTCCATGTTGCATTAGTACACATCCCAGACCATTCCTTGATGCATCGCTGTAAACCGAAAATCCTCCAGTCCCAGATGGTATGGTAAGAACTGGAGCTGATGTGAGTCGTTTCTTCAATTCTTGAAAACTTTGCTCACACTCCTCACTCCAATAGAATGGAACATTCTTTCTTGTTAGCTTCGTCAATGTTGATGCAATCTTTGAGAAATCTTTAATGAACTTTCTGCAGTATCCAGCTAAGCCAAGAAAACTCCGTACTTCAGTGACATTGGTTGGTTGTGGCCAATTGTTGATAGCTTCAATTTTGCTAGGATCCACAGAAATTCCCTCTCCAGAAACGATATGACCTAGAAATGCGACTTGACTCAACCAAAATTCACATTTCTTGAACTTGGCATATAATTGATTTTCCCGTAATATTTCAAGAACTGTCTTCAGATGCATTTCGTGTTCCTCCTTCGTCTTTGAATATATAAGGATGTCATCGATGAATACAATGACAAACTTGTCCAAAAATTGTTTGAACACCCGATTCATTAGATCCATAAATGCCGCTGGCGCATTAGTCACCCCGAAAGGCATGACTAAAAATTCATAGTGTCCATATCTGGTCCTGAACGCCGTCTTTGAAATATCTTCTTTTCGAACCTTCAATTGATGATACCCCGATCGTAAATCTATTTTTGAAAACACCGTGGCACCTTGAAGTTGATCAAACAAATCATCTATTCTTGGTAGGGGATATTTATTTTTTATTGTTATCTTATTCAACTCTCTGTAGTCGATACATAGTCGCATCGACCCATCCTTCTTTCGCACAAACAAAACTGGCGCTCCCCAAGGAGAAAAACTGGGTTGGATAAATCCCTTCTGTAATAAATCATCCAACTGCTCTTTTAACTCCTTTAATTCAGCTGGCGCTAACCGATATGGAGTCTTTGAGATTGGAGCAGATCCTGGTATTAAATCGATCGTAAATTCAATCTCTCGATCTGGTGGTAATCCTGGTAAATCTTCTGGAAAAACATCAGGAAAATCTCGTACCACAGTCACCTCTTCTAATTTTGGCAATGAACGATCCTCTGATTTTATCGCAAAAACCAGATACGCTTCGCATCCCACCTTGATCAAACGTTGCGCCTTTGTCGCTGAAATTCTAGAAATATTCCTTTCCTTGATTGTTCCCACGAAACTGAAAGGCTCGTTCTCTTCAATATTGAACGTAACTGTCTTGCGATTACAATCAATGACAGCTCCATATTTTGATAGCCAGTCCATTCCAAGAATTACCTCATAATCGTGCATTGGGATGACGATTAAATCAACAAACAATTCTCTTCCGTCCACTAACACAGGACAATTCCGTAATACTAGATTGGTTCGCATTGCAACTCCATGTGGAACGGTCACATTATACTCGCAATTAGATAGGGTAGGTGTAATCCCGAGTCTCGCCATATATTTATTGGATGCAAATGAATGCGTAGCTCCTGAATCTACTAATATGCATGTTGGTACTTGGTGTATAAGTAGAATACCTGCAACCACGGATGGATTAGCCTCCGCTTCCTCTGAAGTCAATGTGTACACTCTAGCCGGTACAGCTAGTGGTCTCACTTGATTCATAACTTGACCTCCTGGTGCATTCTCTGGACATGCTCTCGCAAAATGTCCCGTCTTCCCACACTTGTAACAAGTAGCATTCTGTGAAAAACATATTCCCAAATGACGTCGTCCACATCTCGCGCAAATTGGTATTGGTGCTGGGGGTCTCCCCTGGTTAAGATTTTGTTGTTGTGGTGGTCCAGGTCTGTTCTGAAAATTTTGCTTCCCGCCTTTAGGAATGAATTGCCGTTTCTGATTTCCACCCTCCAGTTTGCTCCTTGTACGAATTTTCGCTTTGCCTCCTGAGCACGAATAATTCGTGTCTCAGCCTGTTCTGCCACCATTGCTCGCTCCGCCACTTGAGCATATGAAGCTCCTTGTATTCCAGCCATATTAACGTCGCGGTACAACTCTGGCTTCAGACCCTCAAGGAATCGTTCGACCTTCAAAGCATCAGTGCTCACCATATGAGTCGCGAACCTTGACAGTTGTTCAAACTTTCTGATATACTCAGCCACAGTCATCATTCCTTGCTTGAGATTGATGAACTCATTCATGCGCTGAGCTCGCACAGGTGCAGTAAAATATTTGTTTCTGAACAGCTCCTTGAAACGTTCCCAGTTCATTGTGGTAGGATCTTCAATAACTTGTATGGTGTCCCACCAGTGACCTGCACTTCCTCGTAGTAAAAATGCAGCACTTAAAACCTTCTCATTTTCAGGAATTCTGCTATATTGGAACATGCTCTCTAAAGTTCTAATCCAATCCTCAGCAGATGTTGGGTCAATGGCATCTTCAAAAATAGGAGGGTTCAATCTGCGAAATCTTTCACCCACAACTTCAACTTGATTAGCCTGAGAGACTCCATTGTTTCTTGCCCCCTCAGAGTTTCGCTGCTGAATCAACTCTTGAATCTGTTGAGACTGCTGACGAACTAACTCGGTGAGCTGAAGAATAGTCGAGTCTCGATTATCAGTCCGGGTTACATTTTCCCCATCATGATTGTTTACCCCACTGCCTTCTCCTCTGGTTCTAACCATGTTGTTTCTCTTACCCTAACAGTCCCTAAGGCCAATAAATCATGCGATGCAAGAAATTCACAATATTATATAACTTACGAGCAAGGCTATCTTCCGCGCTTTTGAGTGTGTGTACATGGATAGTCTACAGAAACTGCAAACCGAAGCTCTGATACCAACCTGTGGCGCCCCGCCATCTACTACTATTTTCTTACACTAACTTACGTGACTAAATAGAAATATAAATATATTACATACGAAATACTGATATAATTTTTCTTTTTACATAGCAAACCATACACTGCTATTTTACAATACAAACATTATTCGAATATTTTACATATAATACAAACATATTTTACAAACACAGCGCAATTAACATATCACCCGCCACACAGGTCGCATCCATGTACACACCACCCTCAAAAGTCACCGGAAGTTCCAGAAGGACCAGCCTCGCCTTTCACAGGCTCACGTACCGTGTTCACTGCGTCTACAACACATAAAAACATGGGATGAGCTATAAAGCTCAGTAAGTGGAAATATGCATGTATGCACGTGTCAACTAGCAAAGGCATCCGCGCCAGTGCTTTCTAATACTCGCATACTCATCTCTTTTATTATTATTTTTTTTTTCATTTCCTTCTTATTTCTATCAGGCCCATAGCTAACTTACTACGCGCACCACCATAACATGAGCTCGAATCCTATACGGATAAAAATACGATAGTTGGCCTACTCTGGCTAGGACAAAACTAGGGTTTATCTCCAGTTTTCCATTCACCAGGTCGCCCCTCTATCTGATGATCATCCTTTTTCTACTGCGGTTGCCTTTCCTGGCACTCTGGCATACGCCATGTGTCTCGTCCAGGTGACCCTCGTCCGCTACCTAAATAATTTAGGTACATACATTCGACGGTTTTACCCCCGTCATGGTGCCTTTGTAGAAGTAGCTATCATTCCTTTACATCTTGACATCAATTACCAATATCGTCAAACATATTTTGTTCTCAGACGATCTTATTCTGTGCATACTCATACTTCTAACTCTCACATCGTACGTGTATGCACATGCTCATGTCACATAAAAATGCGATAAATGTTTACCATGCAAAAGCATATCGAAACATTTCACGTCATAATTCATAACCATATATTCTCACCAAAGCACATAGTCACGTAAGACAAATACATATAACACAAATTATGTGTTGTAGGTGAGATTCCCACTTACCTGACGTCCTTAAGCTAATCGCTAACCGGTCTGTTGAGTTTCCTAAAATATCGTCCTTTAACCACGAAAAGACCATAAAATCAGTTTATATATTATATTAGTTGACTACGTAAATTTTCGTTCAGAAATTCCATCAAAAAGAACGTTTGCCTATACCGTAAATTGACCCTGAAGATACCGAGAGACAAATTATGATCGAGCGTTACGAGAGACTATGCCCATTAGACCCAGAATATTTTTCTGATTAAATGGTATAAAAATATTTTTCCTCAAAACGTTTTATTCGTAGGGTTCTGATTCGCAAAGTGCATTACATGAACCCGCGAAATTCTCCACAGTAACTAAGTTCGCAAAATCTCATGAATTCGCAAACCCATACATACAATTCGTGAATTCTACTTTGCGTTATACATAATTCGCAAAGTCTCAACAATTCACAAAACCATTCGCGAACTAATCACCTCACAGTTCGCGAATTTAAACTAGTCCGCAAAACTTAATTCACAAAAGCAATTCGCAAAATAATAGTCCCAATTCGCAAAAGTTACTGTTCATTCGCAAAAGTTACTGTTCATTCGCAAAGTGTTACTGTTCATCCGCAAAAGTACTGTTCATTCGCAAAGTGTTACTGTTCATTCGCAAAGTCACTGTTCACTTCGCGAATTCACTGTTCACCCGCGAAGTTAATGTTCACTTTGCGAAGTCACTGTTCACCCGCAAAGTTCACTTCACACACCTCAATTCACAAACCTCATTCGCATATCTTCAGTTCGCAAAAAAAATCAGTTTGCACTCTCTAACTTCGCGAACCCATTTCAAACTCACGATTCGCAAACTCTTAACAATTCGCGAAATTAATATCACACACACAGTTCGCAAAATTCATTAAACCCGCAAAACTCTCAATTCACGAACTAATTTGCGAACTCTCATTTCACAATCACGCAAACACTGTTAATACCCAAAAACTTAAAACTTTCGATTAAAATCCATTTCTTTCAAGAACACGATGAACATCTTAAAAACTTCAAAATAAATTTAAACCCTTTAAATTAAAAATCTGTATAAAACCTGAGTAAAATCTAACTTCTCATACTTAGAACATATTAAATCATAACATAAAACTTAAAGATTAAGGTAAGAAATTTATACCCCTTTCCAAACTTAAGTTCAACCTCTACAGTTTGAGTTCTCCGTCTTCTCTCTAGATTAATTTTTCTTATGATTGAATAAATGATTAATCTTACTTCTCCATTAGTGCTTTAGACAACAAAGGACAAAACCCCAACGTTGATATTTACCTAATCTGAAAAGTATTGTCTCCCACTTGTCTTTCCTACTTAATTATAATTAGTTTACTATTATAATATTTCCTAACTTCAAAGGTTCAAAGTTCAATTCGTCAAAACACTTTGCACTTCCACACTTCACAAATCCTTGTGATTCGCGAACTCCACTACACATGCTCATAATTTCCTCCATTAATAAAACTTGCCAAATTCATGAAAAACACTTCACATGTCTAAATACTTCGCAACTTTTGTAACTCGCGAAGTCTGTCTCACACATTCATAATTCGCCACTTAAAATTGACCCGTGGAAATTCTTATTTCACGATCCGCGAATCTCATAATTCGCCTACGTCCTAATTTCACATAAGCACATAATATATAGATATAAAATATGAATCAGTTAAACACATAATATGCATGCAAATATATTGGCCAGCTTACTTACGGGACCCGGGTATTACAACTTGGTACCTACATATACAAAAAATCTGATATGGTACTAAATTACAAGTTTTTTTCCAAATGGGTATTTATGTGTGAAGAACCCAAATCATATTATATTATCTTTTACGAATATCTTCTTAAATAAAGTGTATCTCCACTTAATTATTCAAAATTACAAAAACTTATCAATTCCGTCATTTTCAGATAAATTTTATATATGTTTATCTGGTAGACTAAAAGTTTTATATGTAGATACCCTTTTTTTAGGAATAACATTGACCCTGATTTACGTGTCTTTTTCTATGTATAATTTATGTGTTATCACATGTTTGTGCGGTACCTATTCCTAAATATTATATATGATATTTTTGTAACCATACTGTACATTTTTACAATGTATAGGTACCTAAATTTCTTTATATGATGTACCTTCAATCAAACGGGTGGCACCAGACGTAAAAGTTTTATTTATTAGATATCATCTATATATAAAACACGAAGACGAGGAACTGATATGATAATTTATATACTTCTAGTATTGAAGGGGTAAATTTCCCCTAACTAAATCTATATAAAAAAACGAAGACAAGGAACTGCACATTTTTTCAATGTATAATGTTCCACAATATATTTTCTAAGGTACCTAAATTCCTTATATGATGTACCTTCAATCAAACAGGTCTCTACTAGACATAGAAGTTCTATTTATTAGATATCATTTATATATGGATAACGAAGACAAGGAACTGATATGATATTTTATATTATATACTAGTTGAAGGGGTAATTTTCCCAAAACTAGGGGTATTCAAATGTCGGTTAACCGACTGAATCGAACCGAAACCGAAGTTTCGGTTCGTATCGAATACCAAACCGAAATGTTTTGGTTCGGTATACGGTTTTCATTTTGATAACCGAATAAAATTCGGCTCGGTTCGGTTTATTACTCGGTAAACCGAACCGAACCGAAAACCGAAACTAATTTTTTTATTTTATATTCATATATATTATTATATAAAATATCTAATGATATATTATTATATGTCTTATATTAATAATATATCCACCATATTGAATAAAATAAGAAAAATATTAGGTAAATCTAAAATTTATACATATATATTTATATTTTAAATCATATTAAGACTATTATTTTTTTATTAAAATTCGATTATTTGGTCAATTAATCGAACCGAAACGAAAAATATAACCAAAACTGAACCGTTCCGTTTATAAAATCATCGAACCGAACGATTCGGTTCCGTTATTATCCAATGAACACCCTGCCCAAAACTAAATCTATAGAAAAGGAATGGGACAAGTTTTCGGTCCCTCTCCTTTATTGTCAGAGTCCACGGGACAATGTCTACAAACAACGAACAGAAATCTAACACGTAGCACTCTACTACAAGAACACTCCAACCTACTGTCAATCTGTTTAAGTTATAGCGTATGCCATTTCATTCGTATTCTTGTATGATGTGTGATAAAATACATATATATATATATATATATATACTAGTAAAGCACGCACACCCTACGTGTGTGAAAAAAAAAAATAGATCAAATGAAATGTTCCCAATGAAGAGAGAGACGTGGGCAGTTTCCAATGACTGCACATGAAAAGATGTTTAATTGATACAGCCAAACGTGGGTTTTTTCCCCTTTATTAATAATTAATAAATATAAAGATATGACACTTGTCAAATTCTGATTTGTTAATTGGCTGATTTTACACACCAAATTAGAATGAAAATGACAGTTTGTATCCCTGGCTGAGCGTTTATTGAAGACAATTAAAATTTGCTGAGACAGGAAGTAAATTCAAAAGAAAAAAATTTAATGGTTGCACTACCCTCATAGCTAATATGTCATAACATCATTGAACGGAGCTACCCTAACTGCGAGCTCCTACAAACTTCAATGGATCAAGTGCCAAGTTTTTCGATGTTGTGCTCTCATAGTTTTCATTGAATATTAATCTATCCTTCTTTGTCCTGTAGCTTCAATCACGTCTAGAAATTTTATACATGTTGTAACTTTACGGCCTCACAACATGTTGAAAATTCGTCGCGTATAATGAATGCAGCATTGTCTTTATACACCCATAATATTCCTCTGATAAGTAAAAATTAAGTAATATTATAATAGAAAAAACTAGTATTATAAAAACTTTGAAAGCCTTTGCTTCTTTGAGAGCACCTTTTTTCCATAGTTCGGACTAGGCCTGGGTAATGGGCCGGGTTGGGCCGGTTCCGGGCCGGTTCTACCGGTTCCGGTTCCACCGGTTCCGGTTCAACCGATTCCGGCACTGTTCCGGTTCCGGTTCCGGTTCCGGTTCTGGGACCATTTTCCCGGGACCGGACCAGAACCACGGAGCTGGACCACGGGACTTAAATGGGCCGGTTCCGGTTCCAGAACCGGAACCGGCCCATTTAATTTTTTTTTATTTTTTTTTATTTTTTTATTTTTTTAATGTATTTTTCGAATTAAAAAAATAATAATAAAGAGATATTTGGGCCGGTTCCGGTTCGGAATCGGAACCGGAACCGCGGAACCGAAACCGGGAACCGGAACCGGTAATCCGCGGTTCCGAGTTCCGCGAACCGGCCCAGTTCATTTTAACTGGGCCGGTTACCGGTTCCAGAACCGGATCTACCGGTTCCGGTTCTGGGCCGGACTAATGGGCCGGTTTTGGGCCGGTTCCGGGTTGGCCCGGCCCAAAACCCAGGTCTAGTTCGGACTATGAACTAAATGCTAGTAAATTGCACTTCACCGGCGGTGTTATTATTAATTGTGGACGCAATACTATAATTTTATTCGGATTGATTAGCTACTTTTTTTCTTGATATTTAGTGATAATAGATTAAAAACATATTTATAGGTTAAGTTATGACCATTCTGATTCTAACAATATTTAATTTCAAGCAATAAATTTCATCACGAGATCTATGTATTTGATGCTTGAAGTTTGTGTCGAATCCGTTTTGTGGTGGGTGGAAAAGTTTCGAAGTCCCGTTTCAAATTCAAAGTTTCAAAAAAATTTTAATTATTACGATTGTTGAGAGTTTTACTTAAAGTTTCACTATTATTAATAATATGCATATTAAATGATATGTGTAATTTTTGTTATGTATCAAGACAATGTATATACATACATATAAGCATACACTTTGCTTAAGTAGGTGGACAAGACACGTGGCATTCAAGTCACATAACATATATTATATAATATAAATATATATAGATGAAGTTGAAGGGTCAAACACTCGTCATTACATTTTCTCTTTCTCACAATTGATATATTTATTTAAATACTCCACGCACAATACGACGCCGTTTGTTAGCTTAGTAATTATAGGCAATCATTACCTACGTGTATAGATTACGACGAAGAGTTCTTGTTCATTTCCTCATTGGCATTTATAATATATAATATATATATACACACTAGATATTCAAGCGGCAATAAATTGCCCATATATTTTCTTTTATTATTATTATTATCTTTTATGAGCATACCTAACATAAATTATGAACATGAACTTTATAATACAATGTTATCAAGTTTGAAGTAAAGAAGGATATGACTTTCCTACCCACGTGGATATAATTCAACTCCATTTATAAAATGTCACACTTAACGCATTACAGTCAAATATCAACTATATCTATTATGCCTTGATTTAGTGGAATTAAGTCATGCCCAGGATAGGGAAGAGAATAGTAATAAAAAATACGCTAGATAATCACGTTTGTAATCAATAGAACTTTATATCGCATTAAACGCCCTACACCAAAGTTACTAAAATGCAAAGGAAACCAAAAGTTAGACAAGTAATGAAGATTCCATAGTTATTTTTCTTATTAAAATAGTAAAAATAATGTGAGATATCCCATCAATATTCATTTATATAAAATAATAAAAAGATATATATCATATATGATATGACGAGAAATTATAGTAATAGGCAATATCGCTACAAATCGTAGTTTACTACGAATTCACTATTCATAAGCCCATCCGTGGTTATAAGTATAATATATATATATATACATATTTCAAAATTGAATGCACAGTCATCAATGTTATGAATTACCAGTTTGATCCTTAGGCCGAAATGGGTCGAGATATTTATGAATTTTCTTGCCTTTTTCTATGTGTTAAATTCCAGACCCCATCTTTAATTTCTCCTCGGCTTCCTTTCGTTTTATATATATATAGACACCGATTCAACTCATTTCAGAAGACTACTGCAACTTTTCTCGTGAAAGCTCACAAGCCAGTAAAGCAGAGCTTCTTATTATTACAACCTTTCACCCCCAAGACTTTTGTCACATTCCATGCACTTCATCAGCTAATCTTGGACATATTTTTTTCTCTTAACTGCAATCCACCGAATTTCTGGTACCGATCTTCATTTACTTCTTTCATTTACTGCTTTCAGTTTTGAATATTTCCGCAAGATTCTTGATACTTTCGTTCTAGTACTAGGAAACATATTAGCTTTAAGTCTCTGTTTTTCCACCCCATTGAGATCCTTTATAGCTTGAGGTAATGATTCTTGGGCTATGCTTTTAGAATTAAAGAATCCTTTTTTCTAGAGCATCTTTATGTGATCTTCACTTTACTTGGAAACTTAGGATTACACTACTCTACTGAAAAAAATGATGCGATTGACCCCAATTCAACGATTCATTATACGCTTTCATATATTTTAATTTCAGCATCTAACCATCGGAATCTGCTGATTTCTTGAAGCGGTCGGGTCGGTCGGGTCGGGTCAAAAAGCTGTAAATGGCAATGGATGCTTTCAGTGCAACCTTGGCAATAAGTTCTGGCAAAAAGAGTGGTTTTGGCGATGATGTGGAGAAAAATGCATTCTTGGGAGAGAAAATTATTAGGGGAAGAAAAAACTCAAGTTTCAGTTTCGAGAATCATAGTAAGAAAGGGAGAAGCAGAGCCAAACCTGGGATTGCTTACTCTGTCCTCACCAGAGAAAACAGCAGCAAAGAAACTCTTGTATGTAGTTCATTACTTCTCCTCCGAAAATCGTTCCTTGCAAGAGATATCATTTTTTTTGTAAAAAATTACTATTTTTTCAGACAGTGCAATCTCCGGCGATCGATCGTCGTAGAGCCGATCCAAAGAATGTGGCTGCGATCATACTCGGCGGCGGCGCTGGGGCGCAGCTTTTTCCTCTCACAAGCCGAGCTGCAACGCCAGCTGTAAGAAACAAAACTATATATTATATATTTCGGCATAGATCAAAGACAATCAAGAAAATGTTGGAGTTTGAACTGAAAGTCCCTAATACAAGATCTTAAATTCTAAGATTACTTCGGAAACTGTTTTATTTTGTGTGCTAGTCCAAACCAATATAATATTGTGAGGTTTCACTCTAAAACCAACCGACAATAGAGAAAGTTGTCCATATACGATTCACAATTTCTTCGACTTATCCGATCTGTGATTGAGTTTGATACCACAACAATTTGTTTTGAGCTACTATCTCTACCAATTAACTTTAGAGTGCAACCCCACATGGCTTATGGATTTTTGCTATAGTTGATCGGAAATTCCATACAATTAAATTTTTTTTTTCATTTGATTGGATTATTGTGATGATTTAGTTAATAACTTCATTCTTTTTTTCTTTAAAAAAAAGGAAAAATAGGTGTTAATAATCCATCCTTTTACATATCTTCTGAAATTAAACCCACTTTTTTATTATCTCACATTAAAACATCATATCGTGGTTATCTTCTTATATTGTACTAATGTGACCAATTACCGATTCAATTTGCAATTTTTTTTATCTAATTACTTTTAAAAAGAAAGGAAACATAAATACTGAATCTAAGCAAAGCAAGTTAGATCACTTTTTACTAAACCCTCTGCAAAATGCAACACAAAGCAGACCCTACATCTCATTTCTTAAACGAAGCTGCTACCCCATCGACCACTTCTCATCCTCTCGTAACCACACATCAATACCAGATCCAAAATGCTACCACATTCCCACAACCTTATTGGGGTCAATGTACAGTGAATGACTTTGATGATGAAGATTATTACAGTGAGGATAAATATACCGATTCAGAGGAACATGAAGCCGATTCTGAAGAACACGAAGAGGGGGAGGCATATGAAGGTGGCGAAAATGATATTAATGAAGAAGAGCTGTCTCAGTTGGTTGAAAAAATTATTTGCTCTGATGGAGACACAGACGATGACGAGTTCAAACTAGCAAGGCAAAGACTTAGGAAATGGAATGCTCAGGTAATTGAAGTTTCTCACCCTGTTCAAAGTGATGCTGATGTTGGGGTGTTGCATTCTCAAGAGGCAGAACATAGGTCCGTTGATGTCTCAAATGACATTATGTTGAACGAGTACACGAACCACATTGATGTCCCGATAATAAACGACCACACAGATTACTCAAAACTTAGGTGGACAGTTGGCATAAAGTTACCGAACAGATCTGTGTTCAGAGAGGCTGTTACTCGATATGCTATTGCTCAAGGTAGGAATGTTTACATCAACATAAGCCACAGTAAAAGAGGGCAAAGACTAGGTGTTAGGTGTGTTGAAGGGTGTCCATTTAGAATGTATGCTAGTTGGGACAATAGAAGCGCCTGTTATGTTGTGAAGTCGGTCGACCACCAACACACTTGCCATAGAAACATGAAAGCTAATAGACAGTTGAAAAGTCCATGGTGTGCTGATCAATTACTTGAGCTGTTTAAATCTAGGCCTCACATCCCAGCGGTTGAGATAATGGAGATTGTGAGGCGAACTTACAAAGTCCTTATTTCAAGAGACTTTGCTTATAAGGTCAAGTATTATGCTCATAGAAAATTACACGGGTCAATGAAACAACACTACAGCAAGGTGAGGAGTTACATTGAAGCTCTTAAACAATCAAGTCCAAATAGTTACTTCAGCTTAGTAACTGTACCACGAACATCACCACCTGTATTTCAAAGGTTATTTGTTTGTTTTGATGGTTTGAGAGATGGTTGGGTTGAAGGTTGCAGGAAAGTGTTATGTCTTGATGGATGTTTTATTAAGACATTCTTGGGTGGCATGTTGTTGTCTGCTGTGGGTAGAGATGCCAATGAGCAAATGTTCCCATTGGCATGGGCTGTTGTTGAAGGGGAAAATAATGAATCTTGGCAGTGGTTTATTTGTGAGTTGAAGAAATGTGTCACAAGCATAGATGGATGGACTATTATATCAGACGAGCATCAGGTTTGTTTATAATAAGATGATCATATATATTATATACTTGAGAACAGATTGTGAAATGATATCTACATATAAAATTTGCAGGGCATCATTAACGCAGTTAAGATTGAACTGCCGGAAGCAGAGCATAGACATTGTGCTCGACACATCTTTGCTAACTGGCACAAGTCATTTCGAGGGGAAGAAATGAAATTGTTATTCTGGAGATGTGCAAAAGCTTACAATGAAGCAGATTTTTACGATGCAATAAAGGATATGGAAGCGGTGAACGCTGGAGCAGTTGAAGCTTTTAAAAAGTATAATCCAAATTGGTTTTGCAGGGCCTATGCCAAAACTGACATTAAGTGTGATGTGATCCTTAGTAACATGGCAGAAACGTTCAACTGTTACATTATTAATGCAAGAGCAAAGCATTTGACCAATATGCTTGAAGAAATGAGGTCCATGCTTATGCAAAGGCTAGTTATTAAGAGACAAGAAGCTGAGAAATGGATTGGTCCACTTTGCCCAAGAGTTCAAGCAAGGTTAGATAAAGAAAAGAATGAGGCTTGTAACTGCACTGTTATTCCATCAACGCCCACCCTTTTCCAGGTATCTCATTACCCTGACACTTTGGAGGTGAATTTGGTAAAAAAGACTTGTACATGTAGGAGGTGGGATCTAAGTGGTATACCTTGCTGTCATGTAATCGCTTGCTTATGCTATCTACATAAGGAGGCTGAAGATTATACTGAAAAATGCTACACAAAAGAGGCATATCTAAGGGCATATAGTGGGATGATCAGTCCATGCACTGGGGAACGACATTGGCCAATTGCTAATTTACCACTTGACCCCCCTCCCATTAAGATAGGTCCAGGTAGACCTAGGAAGAATAGAATTAAAAATCCTTTTGAGGACCCGAAGAGACCCGGCAAGTTAACCAAACATGGTCTTCAAATGACATGCTCTGTGTGCAAGTCCACTAAGCACAACAAAAGAAAGTGTGCTGACAAAGATAAGGTTGTTGAAGAAAGAAATGAACCAACTAAGAGAGGTAGGGGAAGACCCAAGAAACATCGAGGAGGTGTCCCTACAAGCGCTAAAGATGGTGTGTCCGAAGTTGGTCCCTCCCACCATAACCTGTCTGCTCAACCCACTGTAGTTGGAAGGGGAGGAAAGACTTTGAGAGCAGGAAGAGGGAGCAGAGGTGGTGGAAGTAGGGGTGGTGGCATTTTGAATGGTGGTAATGGGAATGGTGCCTGTCGTGGCAGTTGGAAAGGCAAGAAGAGTGGAACTGTAAGAGTAAACTTATATGCTTGTTTTGCTTCTAAACCTGCGAATTTCAATAAAATGCACACCAATTTGCTTGTTCTGGTTCTTCTTTATCTTTTCAGTTTCCAGGGACAAAAGTGGGGCAGGAAAAGGCTGCCAATCCATTTGGTGGCTTCCCACAGGCTTCAAGTTCGAATGCAGCATCTTAATGGGAGACGTCAAGCTATTATTTTTGTTAAATCTTATTGGGCTGTGATATGACATTATTGTAGTTATACAAGTTAAGACTCCAACTTTAGTTATATTGTTGGTTGACGTGTTTTGGCTTTATCACCTTCTGTGTAATGAACATATTCAGTTTTGGCTTCTCAAATTGCTTAAAACATTATAGTGCTGTTTTTTTAAGTTTTGTTTTTTTAAGTTTACCGATTTAACCGGTAATTTGTTAAATAGGTACAATATAAGAAGATAACACTAATATGTTGTTTTAATGTGAGATAATTCAAGGTTTGGTTTAATTTCAGAAGATATGTAAAAGGATGGATTATTAACACCAATTTTTCCTAAAAAAAATCAGGTTCCAGTTGGGGGATGTTACAGGCTTATCGACATACCGATGAGCAACTGCCTTAACAGCGGAATCAACAAAATATTCGTACTGACGCAATTCAATTCGGCGTCTCTCAACCGACATATCTCTCGCACTTACACTGGGAATGGTCTGAGCTTCGGAGATGGATTCGTTGAGGTTTGGACGACAAAACCATATATAGATAGATAGAATGCGTCCCAAAAACGTTATATTATCTCTTAATTACTTAACACACATGTAATAGAAAAGGCGACGATGAAAGTATATGCAATTATTATTTGGTCGATTTTTAACTTTATCTCAGGCTTTGGCTGCTACGCAAACTGCGACTGGGAAACAATGGTTCCAAGGAACAGCTGATGCTGTTAGGCAGTTCTTATGGCTTTTCGAGGTAAGGGTGGGTCTGTTTTTTTCCAATGAGAATCGGTCGTAGATCATTAAACATACATAGGGGTGATGCGCTCTTTTAACCCTCGATTGATTTAATGATGTTTCGAAAATAGCTGAGATTTTTTCGGTGGGTGCATTGCAGGACGCTAAGGCAAAAGACATCGATAACGTTTTGATTCTCTCGGGCGATCATCTTTACAGAATGGATTACATGGACTTTGTTCAGGTATATATATATAGGTGAAGAAATTAATTTTTTTCTGATTCTCAGAGTATTTATAAGGATGTCTTGAACTAAAACAGTTTGTTCTTGATGTTTGAACAGAACCACATTGACAGAAATGCTGATCTAACTCTCTCATGTGCCCCAGTTGGAGACAGGTTTTTCTCTTTTTTTTTTTTCTTTTCCGTTTGTTTTATATCTTCTGTTTCGATCGGTCGATTTCGTTTTTCTTACAATTTGAACTACTTTATAATAATCAGCCGAGCATCGGAGTTTGGTCTGGTGAAGATCGACAGCAGAGGAAGAATCACTCAATTCGCCGAAAAACCTAAAGGAGATGATAAGAGAGAAATGGTATATATAGAAGTAAACAAAAGTGCTCCTTTTTAGTTCTTATTCGACTTGATAATTCGTTTTTATTGCGGTAGAACTAAGAAAAATGTTCGTAAATCTCTTACACAGCAAGTAGATACATCGATCATAGGACTTTCCCGAGAAGACGCTTCGAATTCTCCTTACATTGCGTCTATGGGAGTCTACGCATTTAGGACCGATGCGCTTTTGAAGCTCTTAAAATGGCGTTACCCTACTTCGAACGATTTTGGGTCTGAAATTATACCTGCTGCAGTTAAGGAACAAAATGTGCAGGTAATAATAAAAAAGATGCGAAAACTTCGAATAATTATTCATCTCTATATATAATCAATGATAACGTCGAATTTTTTAAATTGCAGGCATATATATTCAGAGACTACTGGGAAGATATCGGGACAATAAAGTCGTTCTACGACGCCAATTTGGCTCTTACAGACGAGGTTTAACTTAATTTTTCTTCAAATACCTTCAATCTCTTGTTTTTTTTCTTATACTAATCCTCCAATCTCCCTTTTGTTTTTTTCCCCAACAGTTTCCGAAGTTTGAATTCTACGACCCAAAAACGCCATTTTACACGTCTCCTCGATTCTTGCCACCGACTAAAATCGACAACTGCAAAGTAACTACGTTTTAAATTTTACGAATGCCAAATAACGTTCTTATTCATCGAAGTTATTCATCATCTCCGCTAATGATTTGTCTTTGTATTTTTCAGATTAAAGACGCGATAATCTCACATGGTTGCTTCCTCAGAGAGTGCGTCGTCGAACACTCGATAGTGGGCGAACGCTCTCGTTTAGACTCTGGCGTCGAACTTAAGGTAACAAGTAATTACATTTTTCGGCAAAAAAAAGGCTTAGTACAGATATATATCTATATTTGTCGACGTCTCGTAATTTAATTAAATAAACAGGATACTTTAATGATGGGAGCCGACTATTACCAAACGGAATCTGAGATCGCCTCACTCCTCGCTCAAGGGAAAGTTCCAATGGGGATCGGAGAAAACACGAAAATTTGGTTGGTCGACTTATTATAGTTTTCGTTAAATTATTTTTCACATAATCTGAGATTGTAATCTATAGAACATTACTCTTCATATACTTTTGAGCTTATTTTCTTCTTTTATTCATTTATTTAGGAAATGCATTATCGACAAGAACGCAAGGATTGGAAAAGACGTCGTCATCACGAACAAAGACGTAATGCTCAAATAATTCATCATCTAGCTACTTTATATATAAGAAAAATTAGATTTTTCACTGTATATATATTAATTTATGATTGTATATATTAAATATGGGATCACAGCGTGTTGAAGAGGGTGATAGACCAGAAGAAGGGTTTTATATACGCTCGGGGATTACTATAATAACAGAGAAGGCAACAATCAAAGATGGTACGGTCATCTGAGAAGCCAAAAAACGTCGTCGAACTCAGTTTGTGCTTTGGTACCGTGGAGCTTTTCTTTGAAGCAATAGGACAAGATTATGACTGCGATGATATAACGTTGCCTGATGATGTACGAAAAGAGATCGTTGGAATACTAAGTTACATATGCGCACCTTTACTTATGTAGAAAATAAATAAATGAAGGCTTGTATTACTGTTGGAATATCCGTTTATGCGACTTGAATGATAAATCTATCATATAAGGAAGAGCCTCTAAAAATGTTGTCATTTGATGATTGTTACATTATTGATTATATTTATGGGGACCTGATATTTATGGAGAGAAATCAAGCCATTACAGGATTTTCTACATGTGATTAGGGAAAGAAAAAATGGAAATAGAACAGTAATTCACTAGTACAGTCGCCACTTTTGGCGATTGTTGTTATTAGTAATGGGCGACCGTTGGTAGCCGACACCGACAGCACCGACGCCGATAGGTTGGTGCTATCGGCGCCCGTTGTTAACCGACGCCCATACCTTGACTATCAAAAGTCGCCCAAAGTGAAAAAAAATAAAAATTTATGAATGGGCGTCTGTTGTTATACAACCGCCGATAGTCAAGGTATGGACGACTGTTTCTTCCAAAGAACAGTCGCCGATAGTTGAAAAAAATAAAAATAAAAAAAGTGCATGGGCGACCGTTTGGCTAACAACGGTCGCCGATTGCTTTTTTTTTTTTAATATTTTATTTATTTTTTGCTACTCTAAAAACCTGTATAAGCAGTCCGACAATCCAAAACAACATTCCAAATGATACGCGACACAGATTGGAAAGTTCAACAAAACATAACCATAACAACTCAATATAACCATAACAAGTCTCCCTAAACAACTTCAATGTAACCATAATAGTTGCAGAATCTAGTTTCTTGGTTGCTAATGCTATGCCTAACAACAAGGAAATTGCCAACTTAGCATCAAGTGGGAGGAACTCACAAGCACGGCAAAAACGAAACAAGGGTCAACCCAACACTTTCATGGTTGGCGGTTTAGACCAAAACCCACAAGCACGGAAAAACGAAACAAATAAGACGTTCCCTCGTAGCATTTTCACGAAAAATCACCAAAACAAAATCATAACCAAAACACGAAGTTGGTCAACGTCTCCAACACTAACCTCTTATTAAACAAACTCCAAGAGCTGTCTTTGGCAAAATTACGCCCCGAGTTTGTCAAATCTGATTTACCGCCCGATGCCTTGAAATCCGTCCAATTCGCCCTCGCCGGCACCAACTTAGACCGAGCTATTCTCTACAAGCACAACTTTCAAGGGTCATTACTAAATATATTGTGACTTTATGGCAGGTGGAAACAAGCATAGAATGATGTATCACCATCCATCACTAAGCCTCACAAGAATAATCAAGCATAGAATGATGTATCACCAGCTATCACTAAGCATCAACAAGGCATACAAATATACAACTAATCACAACAATAATCATATATGATGGCGAAATGCAGATGAAGTTCATATTCGATAAGAAATTGACACAAGAAGCAATCCATCCCATGCATTACAATGTTCCATAGAAATAAGACCAATTGCTTCTAAATATAGAACAGCCAATACGTCATCTCAAATGGAGTATTGGGGAACGTCGAAGCCATTGAAACCCAAATTCGACTTTGAAAAAAAACCCAAATTCGAAATTAACCTAAATTCGAAATTAACCCAAGCGTGAATTGGCTTAGCTCCGTCGTCCCTTCGACTTCAAGCTCAATAATTAAATACCCAAATCGACTTTGAAAAAAAAAACAAATTCGAAATTAACCTAAATTCGAAATTAACCCAAGAGTGAATTGGCTTAGCTCCGTCGTTCCTTCGACTTCCGCGGACCAGAGATGAAGATGGACGGTTTTGGTGTTCGAATAAAAGCTCAAACGCTGATTTCGGTGGTCTTCGTCGGAAATTGGAGATTGGAGGTTCCGGGGTCGTCGCGTGCGAATGCAATACAGAGAGAAGGTCGGGATTGAAGATGGGGGTTGTGGTGGTCGTATTTCAAGCTCAAACGGTGATTTTTGGTGGTCGTCGGTTGGAAATTCGCAATGGGGAGGTTTATGCATCGCGCGGGAATGAAAAAAACGGGGAAGAAGATTTGGGTTTATAAACTCATCGTCGTCGGTTGTAGAGAGAAACGGACACCCATTGTCAAAAAATACTCATCGGCGTCCATTGTAGAACGCAACGGTCCCCCATTCCGAAAAGAATTTATAAAAAAGTAAATAAGGGGTAACTTATTGGCGACCGTTGTACGGAGCAACAGTCGCCAAAGGCCAAAAATAAAAAAAATAAACTAAAAACGGATCAGTCATTCGCGACCGTTACTAAGCTACAACAGACGCCTAAAGTGCCCGAAAACTATAGGCGACTGTTGTTAGCTCGTAACGGTCGCCGATAGTGCCAAAAAAAATATTAAAATTTCTCGCAGGTAGTATTGGCGTCCGTTTTCCGACAACGGACGCCCATAGTGCCGACGCCAATTCCTCTTTCTGTACTAGTGATTATTGCACGTAGATATGTTAATTTGATTATATTAAATAAAATAAAACCAAAAGGACAAATAGACAAAATCTTAACCCTTAAATTTGCCACTTGTCAAAGATTTGTGATGTGGGACAAAAAGTGGGATGATAAAGTGTGACAGAAGATCTGATCCTGCATTGCATTTCACCAAGAAGGGAATAACACACAGATTCTTGATGTTCTGAAACAGACATATTTATTACTCGTACAAAAAAAAACTTGAGCTCAAATTCAATTTTGGGAATCAAACGCATTGATCGAGCATATCATCCACGGTAGCATCAATGTTTTAAAAAGCGTAAAGCGCATTGCGTTGCGTTTTAGGTTCACTATCGCGTAGCGTTAATAGCGTAGCGTATTGCGTGAGTATTTCGAGCAAGTCATTTATATTGTAAAAAATATAATATATATCATAAAATAAGCAAAAACAAATCATTTTGTGAAGAGAAAAGGAAATAATGGTAAAGTATAATCTATTTATATAAAAATGTGAACTAAAGACAAAATAAAGCAAAAAAAATAACAAAGATTCTGCTTGCGTGGGATTCTGATTTAGTTGGATATATTTTTATCAAAATTGTAATAAAAGTCTATGGGCCTTAACTGAATTAAACTAATATTTTTTTTAACAAATATGTGGGCTAATTGGTTTCTGATCCAAAATCAGGCTCAAAATCCAAAGAGAAACAAACAACTTCTCGATGTTAGACATAAAAAAAAGTAATAAGAAAATAAAAGTAAGTGGACGCTATTTATTTTACGCACTGACGCGTTTTACAAATAATTTACGCAAAATCGCGCTATGTAGCGCGCTAATCAACGCATTTTAAAACAGTGGGTAGCATATTTGATATCAGGAGAGAGTTGAGTTGCCTCGACGCCTCCACTCGACGATTCGATATCAAAGAAAGTCTTACCTCCTCTTATAAATACCGACTGTCGAATCGCATATCTCAAGCTTAACTTCGGGTGCGATTCTGGCGATTGTTAGAAAATTAATATAAATTAAAAAATAATACGCTCATCATTTTTTTTGTTAGAACGTCTAATGCTTGCTTGAAAAAAAAAAGAAAGAAAAAGATCATGGGTAACTCTTACCTTGAATCATCTTAATAACTTCTTCCTCGGGGACATACATTCTCTCGAGCTTCTGACCAATCTTGTTCTCCCAAATGGAGACAAGCTCATTCAAGGTTACCGTGTTCACGCCAGGCCAAACGTAGAGCGCTTATTCAAAGTCCTCGGGTTACCCACGGCCTTGATCGCGAAAGTTGCGATGTCCATCTCACGATTGAAGACGACTTATATAATAACATCATTCCATAAATTATTAGCGGTTCTAGGTAATAACTATACAAAGTATAACAAAATATGTTGGTTAATTATTTTCTCGGTCCTGTAATTTATGGAGTGGCATTATAAGGACAACGAATTTAGGAGGTGACATAATACGGACTTCAAAATTAAGCAATTTAGATACATTATCCGTGAGAACCCTAGATTTAGTGGGCGTCATTATAGCAACAACGGATTTAGGTGGTGGCATAGGGTAACAAATTTGCTTAATTTTGAAAAGAGACCATCCGTACCATGTCAGTACCTAAGTTTGCTGAAATCGGGAACCCTAAATTTTTGGGGCAACGTATAGGGTTCGTCGTATAATGTCCTTAAGTTGCTTAATTTTGAAAGTTAATGTCATATAACGCCACCTCCTAAATTTGTTGCTCCCATAATGTCGCCCTTTAAATTACAGGACTAAAAAAATAGTTAACCCTAAAACGATTATACTTACCTTTTGTGTTCCCATCTCCCAAGATAATAACCTTGTCTCGAGGCGGACTTGTCGGGCCAATATGAGTCAAGGAAGTAACGGATATGACTGTGAAGAAATTTCCCGAGACATATGTGTGCGGGAGTTTTTCTGCTTCTATTAACCTTCGTATCGACAGCTTTTACACAGTCTGAATCGGTTCCATACTCCGCCGGGAAAAGCCTCTGCGATGTAATAATAGTTAATACTCAATGCGGTTCGATTATTAGTTCACAAAAACGAGTAATTTGTGCGCCATTAGTGATGAATACCTTAATATTATTGCCTGCTTCCTTAGTGGCAGCAACTATCCTATCTTGATCATGTAATTGAGGGTTTCCAACAGCTGATATCACCACGTCCACTTGCTTTATGGCATTCACTAAGCTCTCATAATAATACAAATCCCCCTATATATATAAAGATTTTGAAATAAATATTTGATTCCTTCTACGTTTGTTGTATAAGCAACTGACCATGGCATGGAGATATATATAAAAAATGATGGTGTCACGATCAACTTTTTGTATGATGTGGTAATTCAAGAATCGTATGTAACAATATATATATAATATTATATATATATATTTATATATAATATATATATATAAATTTTAGTAAATGGATTTTCGATTTTGGGTCAAAATATTGAATAAATGCAAAATCTTGATTTCAATCATAGATAAAGTAAGTCGGAAATCCATTTGGTCGTTGACTTGAAATATTTAATCTACCAGGCTGTGTAGAAGATTTAAATGGGGCAAGAGTGTTTAGAGATGATATATCATTATTGTTATTATTGACAACGCACCCAATACAAGACCCACACCTTTTTGTTTTTAATATATAAATTGCATTGTATACACTATATGACAATATAGACACGCACACACCCATAGACAAGTTACACACACATATATAGGCATTTAAGTCGGTTTGTCAGTTTCTGGGGCCAACTAACGTGGATGAAACTTATAGATCATTTCTTTAATAAATGCAACGTGTATAATGACTCATTATCTAGATCATATTTGTATGTTGGTGTAAATTTCCACTTGAATGTTGGTGATAATTCTTCAATTCTCCCCCGCAGTACCGACATTCTCTTTGATTGTATTTCTGTTTGAACCATTCCTAAGCGTGTTCGAAATTCCTCAAATTTCGTGAAGTTGATTCATTTTGTGAACACGTCGGCTACTTGATCTTCGATATTGATGTGTTTCATCTGAGATCCCCTTTGAGCACCTTTTCGCGGTCAGAACACTAAGTCAGCGCTAAAGTCGCTGTCAGCAATATCGATTTTAGTTAGAGAAATTTCTCGAGCTTTACTCAGCGAAAATCTTTTTCGATGAGACTTATTTTGACTTTGCGCGTGCGAAATTATCTCTCAAAAAACATCTTCGGTCAGACATTTAATTTTGACCTAGCGAAATCATTTGCGCTCGAGAAACCTTTCCAGTCAACGGATTTATTTTCACTCAGCGAGAAACTTACTAAAAGTACTGTTTTTTTGCGATCGAAAAAAATTCACGATCCAGAAGTTTTTCTCGACCGAAAGATTTTGAGCATTTTATTTCGCTCGAAATATTTCTCGCTGACCTGTTACGCACGTGAACAGTACTGTCACATATTATTTCGACGAAATTAATTTTGATCAAACTTTAAAGATCGAATCAAAAATATTTCTCGACTGCTTTCGAACCAAACGCTACTAACTAAATTGCCATTTGCGAAGCACACTACATCACTCCAAATCATCAAAACATGACTAAGATTCTTAGATGAACTCTTCAACTAAGATGGATGCTTATTCTCTTGGAAATAACAACCGTCCACCGATCTTGAAACGCGGCGAATATACCGTCTGGCACAGCCGCTTCCTTAACTTCATTGAGCTAAAAGATCAGGCAGATAACCTTCTTTTGTCACTTGAGGAAGGTCCAGCTCGGTTCTGGATCAATGTACCCGGCGACAACACAGCCAATCCTTCAATTCCCGCTACTAGGCGACTGAAAGAGCCTAGGGAATACACGGATGAGGAAAGGATTAGAGCGAAGACCGATCTGATAGCCAAGAACACACTCATGCAAGGCATTCCAAACGACATCTACAGACAAATAGACAGCCTCCCAACGGCTAAAGGGATGTGGGATGAACTGCATCCAATGATGCAAAGAATAGAAGTAGGCATCAAGGCCAAGAAGGCAAACATTCTCACGGCTTGTGACTCTCTCAGAACAAAACCAGAAGAGAGCTTGCATGATCTCTATCAGAGATATTTGACACTTCTCAATGAGATGAGAAAAATAGGAATCACCAAGACAAACATAGAGACCAACATTCGATTTCTATCCTTTCTGCCCTCAGAATGGAAGAAGATATTCACTCAAATCAGACAGAACAAAGACCTCGAGGAGTTGGATATCCACGCCATATTCGATAATCTAGCACAATACGAGGAAGATATAAGGGAGATTCAGAAGGAGCAAAAGGGCAAACAGATTGAAGACACAATTGCCCTAGTCTCAGAGAAGCGGAGCTCAAAGTCACGAAAAGAGAAAATCATTGAGCCCCCTACATCTTCAGAATCGAAAGAGGAATCGGACTCTGACGTTGATCCAAATATCAAAGCGCTAGGAAAGCAGTTGGCTCTGATCGGAAAAATGATGAACAAGCAGTATTTTAAGAAGAAGTCCTCATCATCAGCAAAGAGACTTCGGACCTCAAGCTCAAAGAACAAGGAACGTGCACCCGAGACTTCTGAAGTCAAGAATACTAAAGAGCCAACGAAATGCTTTAATTGCGACAAACCAGGACACTTCGCCAGAGAATGCACTCTCCCAAAAAAGCGAGATGCCAACTACTACTCCAAGAAGCTTTAACTCACAAAGAAGAAGGAAGCTGAAGTAGCTCTAATGGCAGAACAAGACCATTGGCTCGAGGATACGTCAAGCTCCGAGGAAGAGAATCTAGCCCTCATGGCCCGCCTGGACAAGAACTTAGGCGCCGAAACCTTCAGTCTGACGGATGATGACCAACATCTTCACAGGAGGTAGTCTCTTCTTCCACATTATTGACCATGTTAGAATCGTATCAATTAAATTATGCTAAACATGAAACATGAGCAGATAAGTGTAAAGGAAGTTAGAAAAGAAACTATCTAGGTCTCACGAGAGAATAGCTAGTCTCGAGGCGAAACTTAGGAGCTCTAATGCCAAAATAGAAGAATTATCTAAGAGCCCAAATATTAGCGAGACTAAGAATATTCCCTTAGAGAAGCATAGTTCAATAGTAAAAGAATTAGAACACAGGCTAGAGAATAACTGTAATTGCTTGGTTGAATCTCAACGAGAAAGCCAGCCTCAATAGTAGGTTAACAGATGCTTCTGCTAGGGTCACTAACTTAAAAGCCCAACTAGATAAAACCAATACTAAAGTTAGTGAACTAGTTAAAGAACTAGATGCTTGTAAAGCCGCCAAACTGACAATAGAAAACAACTGTACTCTTAGGTGAGGAACGTAAGAAGTTGAATGCCAAAATTAAGAAATTAGACGATCTTCTTACAAGAAGGGTAGTACAGACCATATTTTTAAATCAGCCCAAGGATATAGAATTCTATAATCCCATAGAAGGCTTAGGTTTCACGAACCCAAGTGTATTGAAAAGAAACAGAATTATGATATAAAACACATGGGATTAGGAGTAAACTCTCCCATGCCATTTACTAAAGCACACGAATTAGGTGCTTTAGAACTCGCTAAGAGAAGAGCCAAACATAGGGCTGAAATCCCCTTCGACTACAAAGAGTTAAATGACAATTACAAAACCAGGATAATACCCTTGACATGTAACTGTGATTTAATTCAACCTTCTGAGCCTCAACCTGAACTCAAGGAAGCCGAAATAACTCATTCTGAAAATTCTCTTTACAAACCTCCAATCATTAGGCAGATAGACGAATTACAAGCCACATTAGCTAAAGAAAGAGAAGATTTTGAAGCAGAAAAAGAAAAATTTCTAAAAGAGATGGAAAATGTCAAAACTTCATCTACCTCCCAAACAACTTCTCACGCATCTCCCTCACAAGATAAAGTCAGTTTGAAAAGCGTGAAGGAAGAAAAATCGCCTTCCAAAGAACGAAAACCAAAAATATTACCTCTAAACCTGTTTCCACTACGTCTACAAGGAGCGTAGTCAAGGAGCTAGAGAAACCAAAGGCAAGAGTGTATAGCTTAGAAATAAAGAAGGAGTCTCTAGATGTCAAAATTCTAAATTTATCACATCTTCTGTAAAAATAAAGGACACTCGTAGAAATAAAGTCGTTTCTTATCTCAAAATAATTGCTTCTACTTGCTCCTTAACGCCTACCATCTTTAGAAGTACTAACTATGAAATAGGCTCTTCCTCAAACATATCAACCACTCATTCTAAAACAAATGCATCTAGGATAACCCGTAAAAACAAGATCCGCCGTTAAAAAGCGTATGGCGCCATTCACTCCTGTTCTCATCTAAGGTATCCTGTGAAGATTCAATCCCCAAAGCACCTTAGGAGATTATCCAATGAAAAGATCTTTTCCACACTCAAGCTTACTCATGCATTTGCTCGTGCTGAAATTCAATTTCCCTGCAAGGTTCAATCCAAATGGATTCCTAAATCTCTGCCTAAGAAGACGAAAGCCAAAAAGGCCAAGTCTTCCACAATGGGCAAACCCAAATTAACTTCTTCGAAAGTGACTTGGGTTGCTAAAGCACTAATTAGTGATAATTTAGGAACTATATCTGAACCTAAGACTAAATCTGCTAATCTGAGAGGACCTATTTATAAGTGGGTACCTAAAGCTCTAAATTGATTTTGCAGATCCATCATATGTGGTATCTCGACTCAGGTTGCTCCACACAAATGAAGGAAAATCAAGAGCTGCTGAGCAACTATCAAGACCGATTGAACGGCAAAGTTAGATTGGGAAACAATAACTCGGCTCCTATACTAGGATTCGGTGATACCATTCTGGATAATCTGACTATCAAAGATGTCTCCTACGTCGAAGGCTCCGTCATAACTTGTTCTGCATAGGCCAATTCTGCGAAAAAGGATTCCAGGTGGTCTTCCGTGCTGACCGGTGCGGAATTTTGGACAGTCAGGACACAAAACTCCTTCAAGGATTTCGGAAATCAAATCTATACACGATAAACCTGACGTCCGTGCGGCCTTCGATTGCTGTGGTTCGAATCCGGTACTTAGACAATTTTTTCGAAATTATCCTTGTAGTCGCGCCTTCACAACCGGCTCGTGCCCAATCGATCCCCGCCCCCGCGTTAATCGCCTTGGTCACGATCAGCCTCCAAACACGTCGCCCCGCCTTGAAAAGCAGAAACAGAACAAGACAACGTAATTTAAGGGACCTCGTCGAGGTTCGTTCCTCGACTTAGCCCGTTTTTATTCCTCAGCGAACAAAACGTACACAATAGGAAAACTCAAACCCGTGTGGAACCGAACAGACCTCGGCCTCACCTCGCTACCCAAAACGAAGCTACTAACACGGTTATCCTAAGTGTCCCTTGGGATCTTAATCACTCGCCTCACTCGCTCGTGAAAACCTCTACGCGACCCCTTCGAATCTTTGCGACAATGACCCGATGTTGTGACTTGGTGTGCTCTCGAAAATCTGCTCTCAAGACTCTCTGATTTTCTCTCTTCAAATCTCCACTTGAGCAGCTCGAATGAGGTCCTATTTATAGGCCTCAAGCTTCCTTTTGACTTGGTAGAAGATCTCCCAATCTTGTTTTCATATCTCCTAAATGTAGTAAATATTCAAACAAGTCTTCCTCAAAGATCTCAAACCTTTGAGCTTACTCAAAACCCTCCTTGGAAGCTTCCATGGACTTAGCACAGCTGCAGCCTCGCCCTGTCTCGCCCATGGTTCGTCGATGCGACTCTAAGTCCAATCTCTCTTTAATTTGACCCATACTTAGTGATCCTTTTTAAGCCCGACTCCTGGTTCGTCTCAACTCGGCATTGGGAGGAATCCAAGAGCTCGGTAAGCGCCTAGCTAATCTTGCGGTACCGAACCGACCCCAAGTCGAGTCCGAATTTGAAATTCACGAACGACTATAGCTTATCGCCATATATATAAACCCTTCACATGTGTCCCGGTCGAGTGATAGTTATGTAATGTCAAACTAACAGGACTCGACTCTATGATGAATCGTGATAGGCAAAATTACGAAACTACATCCACATCCAAGTGAGTCGGTTTCAATGCTTTGGCCAAAGACTTTGTAATTTTCCGTCCCCAAAACTCTCATAGGACAAGTATCTCTTTCGAGACCGTGAATCCCGCTCATCGATCAAGTTGACAATCACGCCCCGTTGTCAAGACCGCACATCTCCGCCGACTCTAGCAAAAGCACGTTGAGCCAAGCAAAGCTAGTGGAAGGTTAGGACCCCGAGGCCAACTCCGACGTTGACCCTTTCGGTCTAAGGTTCACGTATGCTACTATAGTCAGTCCATTCGATCTTTGACATTCCTAGCATGCGATCAATTCGACTATGAGTCAGTGTCCAAATACAGACAATTCCCGATTTGTCTCATATCAATGTCACGAGCTCCCACTCCCCTGTGTGAGCGACTGCAACAGTCACATCGGACTCGTCGACATATCAAGTTTATGTGATCAATCCGGTCACCCTACCGGAGATATTAACTTGTGGACTATTTTTAACCTCAGAGAGTAATAGTCTATTGGTGCCCCCTCTCTACCAAGCAGAATCAATAACTAAACTCTGACATTTGGGTTTTATTCAATTTATCTTCTTAAACTGAATGCCTTGTAAGAAAATATGATAAAAAGAATAATATACCTTTATCAATCGAAATGTCATACAATCGAGATATAAAAATAATTGTGAATATTACAATTAAATAGCCCCTATTCATCTAATCCTCGAACATCGGCATTTCGAGGGCATATTCCCAACACACGATGTCTACCATGTCCCAGGTATGAAGAAAAATCTTTATCTGTATCATAACTAGCAACTTCAGGAAATTATGTTATCTTCGGACCCGATAACGTTAAGGTGTATCGAAATCTTACAATTACTGGTACACCGATCATGGAGGGTAGAAACTCGAGTCTATCTATGTAATGTCAGCAGAGTCTGCTTACCTAGATAAGACCCGAAAGAATAAAACAGCTGAGTTGTGGCACGAAAAGCTAGGACATGTGAGCTATCACAAGCTGAAAATAATGATGAAGAAATTAATGGTGAAAGGTCTCCCTCAACTAGATATAACACAGTTTCCGCTATTGTCAGTATGGTAAAGCACATCAATTGCCATTTGAAGACTCGAGCAAAGAAACCTTTAGAGACAATCCACTCTGATGTATTCGGGCCGATCAAACAAGCTTCAATCAGCAGTATGCGTTATACTGTGACATTCATCAATGACTTCTCAGGGTACGTTTAGGTTTTCTTTATAAAAGATAAATCAGAGTCATTTTGAAATTTGAATTTAAATAAACTGTTGAAAGAGAAGTCGGAGATAAAATGTTGTGCTGAATGTATGAGGACAACAGCGCATGTAATAAATAGGCTACCACAAGCAATGTTGGGACTCATATCACCATTTGAGAAGCTTTTGAAAATCAAACCGTTGGCCACTTTAGAGTTTTCGGATGCGTCTGTCATGTTTTCGTACCAAGTCATTTACGAACCAGATTTGACCGAAGGCGATCAAATGTATATTTGTGGGGTACGACAGCTAAAGGAAAGGGTGGAGATATTGCGTCCAACTACCGGTCGGTGTTATACATCTCGCCATGTAGTATTCGACGAAGCATCCTCCCGGTGGACACCACAAATCGGAGCTACCCGATTCAAAAGAAACCGAGGAACAATTCGACTTGGTGAAACTCCCAGAAGAAAATCCAATATTACAGGAGCCATAAGAGGACGTAGAATCTCCGAGAACACCTCAAAATCCCTGTCGGACGGGTGTGCACCAAACAACTCCAGAAGTGACGAGGCCAAGTCAGCTTGAGGAGACTGAGCCAACAGGAGAGGAACATGATGTAGTATCACCAAGTCCAACACAACTACGAAGATTCTCCAGGCAAGAAAGGCCAAATCCAGTTACGCCAATATAGCCTTAGAAGAAGAAAATACAAAAGAACCAGAAATTTTTGAAGAAGTAGTAAAACATACTGAATGGAGAAAAGCAATGAGCGAGGAAATTATGGCCCTAAACAAAATGAAACATGCGACTTAGTACCCAAATCAGATGAACTTAAACCCATATCTTGTAAATGGGTTTATAAAATTAAAAGGCGGCCTGATGGATCTATTGAAAGATATAAGGCTCGACTAGTAGCACGAGGATTCTCACAACAATATGGGCTGGACTACGACGAGACGTTTGGTCAAGTGGCGAAAAATTACTACTGTTCGAGTACTAATTGCACTAGCAGCAAGCAACTCATGGACGTTGTGGGAAATGGACCTGAAGAACGCATTTCCACATGGAGAGCTCGACAAAGAGATATACATGACTCAACCTGCAGGATTCAAAGATAAGAACAATCCAAGCTACGTGTGGAAACTAAAGAAGGCCTTATACGGGTTAAAGCAGGCACCATGGGCATGGTATGGTAAGATCGCTGAATTCTTAGTTCAATGCGAGTAGTCAGTGGCACCAGTGGACTCAAGTCTCTTCGTCAAGGCACAAGAAGGAAAACTAGTAATAGTCCTAGTATGTAGATGATATTATCATCGCTGGAGACGACGAAGAACAGGTTCATCAAACGAGGAGGAACTTATCAGTGAGATTCCAAATGAAAGAACTTGGAGAACTTAAACATTTTCTGGGACGTGAGTTAAAAAGAAACATGTGATGGATTATTACTCTACCAGTTAAAATATGCAAAAGATTTACTAATAAAGTTCGGCATAATCGACTGCAAGCCAATATCAACCCCAATTGAAGCAAACGCCAAGATATGTGCAAAAGATTGCAGAGACTTGGAGGATGCAATTACGCACACGCAGCTTGTTGGGAGTCTAATTTATTTAATGTTGACTCGTCCAGATATCTCATGCGCAGTGGGGATCGCTAGTCGATTTATGGAGAAGCCAAAGAAGCCACATCTTGAGCTACCCAGCGCATTTAAAGGTACGTAAAAGGAACGATTTATAATGGATATTTTATGAAAATAATAAAGATGTCAAAATTACTGGTTATTGCGATGCGGACTATGCTGGATGTCGCGATACTAGAACATCACTACTGGGTGCGTATTCAAGTTTGGCTCAGCTGCAATATCATGGTGTAGCAAGAGACAACCTACGGTATCCCTGTCAACCATGGAAGCTAAATAGAACAGCAGCAATGGCAACTTAAGAAAGTACATGGCTTGTCAGCTATTAAAAAATCTACATCAATCGTTTAATTACGCGGTGGAGTTATATTGTGATAATCAGTCTGCCATACGCATTGCAGAGAATCCGGTATGTCATGCGAGAACAAAACATGTTGAAGTGGATTATCACTTCATATGCTAGAAAGGTTCTCGCGTGGAGTTTTTTGATCGAGAAATTAATTCGATCGAAGACTTCAGCGAGAAAAATTGAAATCACGCAAACAGTCTTAGAAACCTAATTAACGCTAGTTCAAGCAAAAACAACGAATTAGGAAGTGAAATTGCAGGTATTTGTTCGCAATCAACTACTGAATACGCACGAACAAGCAATTAAACACGTCATGAAGCAAAATATGTCGAATTTAATCAAAATAAGCTAACTTGTTCTTCGTTTGAATAGTATCCAATCAGATTCACCAATTCTGCTAAATCAATGTTCTAAACGCTACCGATTTGATCGCAAATCGATTTCTAGTACCTAAGCGAGCACAGAAACATCAAATTCAAGTAAAGTAAGCATGGAATTAAAGATATCAGATCGAAATTATTTTTCGCGCCAAAACTGTCCTTCGCACGGAACAGTTCCAGAATTGAATTTCGATCCGATTCTAACAATCTATTCAAAACAGAACGAATCTGCCCTGATACAAATTGTTAGGTCCCTAGATTATCAACTCTAAGATCCTAGGCTTCAATTCTAAGTAATTCAAAAATAATGATTCACGATTGATGTTCGATCGAAAAACTTAAATGAAGAACACTAGAGAGAATCTCGTTAGAGTGAGAAAGTACTTGCTATTTATCTCTCTAGAAAATGAATTAGCAGGCCTTCGGATCAAATTTTGAAACTTTCTGTATGAAGCTCATTCTTTACAACCCTTATTATACCAAACAAACTTGGTATAAATATCAAAGAAGTCCGAATCTAAGAACGAATAGAAATAAAGCCCCAAATTACAAGGACAGCTAATGAAACCAAAGCACAACTCTAATTGATATTCTATAGCTTATAGCCGTAGGTTCGCAAATTCTAAGTAACTCAAAATTATGAAGTGTAGCTCATATATATAGTCCTCTTCGCTCAACACTTTACATGGAAAATCTGATCATAACATTAATCACCAAATCAAGCATACAATCCATGTAATTTTCGAGAGACAATATGCCATGTAAAATCATGCTTCTAGAAAATCACCACAACGGTTATAAGCTCATAAAGCATGAATATATTCCTTATAAAAGCTCTGATTCGTTCTCAAGGCATGTTCAATTTATTTCTACTTATGTTTATCATAACAGAACTTTCCATATGTGATTCCCTGCTATCAGTTTATAGAACAACTCAACCCTTATTTACTTTCCATGTTTAGCACACGAGATAGCATACTACCAATACATTTTCCATATTCAGCACATAGTATCAGATCAATATATTTACAATGTTTAGCACATAAATTAGACCAGATCACAGTTATCACGAATTAACATGTCATGCCACAACTTCCATATTTCAGAGATCACATCCGTTAGCACATACCATATAATAGCACCTTATCCAGAAAGTCAATCAATCAAATCTTTCCTAGTTTTAATATCCTAATCAGTATAAGGAAAGATATCAATTCGATTTCACACAATTAATTTAGTGGGATGCATTCAAAAATCGTAGATGCAAGTTTCACTCAGGAATAAATGATTCTCAACTGATATATCACTTTCCATATATAGACAACATATTTTCCTTATATAATCCGATAGGATATCTCACACGTGTTTCATAAATAGTAGAGAACGATATATCCTAGCATGTGAGGCGTCTATAACATGCGATCACATAGTTTCACTAATAAATCACAGAATCACATGCGAATCAAATATTTGACACTTTAACCACTTTATAGCTCATAATTCATTGTACTTAGACATTATTTTGATCATTCATCGAATTGCTTAATTTATAGACCTAACGTCATTACAAATACATAGTTCAACAAAACTCTCTAACGCTCATGGACCAAAAAGGTCAACATTCTCCCCCTTTTTGATGATGACATGTAATTGATGCAGAACGGAAGCATGTAAGCATATTCGATCACTTAAGTCCTAGCGCATATGTCTAAGTATTCCATAACAACAAAGCAGAGCATATGATATTTCCTAATCACATATGATACATATTTGCTCCCCCTGCCTAACTGCATATGACATGCAGAGATATATCATGAATGAATTTGCTCCCCCTGTCTAAGTGCAGATATCTCATGTTATGCATATTTGCTCTATTTACACCTATTTTGATATTGTAGGACTTTAGGATGGCTATCGGACGAAAAGGAGCGAAAACGAGGCAAAACAGAGCAAGTACGACGAAAACAGGAAGTGTATTACACTAGGCCGTGACTATGATCAGGCAAAGATGTTCACGGCCGTGAATGCAAGTGCACCAGGCCGTGAACCACGGCAGAGAGCCAAGTCAAAGAGGTTGTCACGGCCGTGACACCTCGTGCACCAGGCCGTGACAGAAGTGCGAGAGCTAAACCAGAGAGGTAGTGAAGAATTAGAAAATTCACATCTCTCAATCTAGACCTCGCATTGAGAATCCCCTTGGTGAAAATCAAGATTGGCGATTCTTTAATTAAAATTTCAGGTCCATCGGACATCGTTTACCCCTTGATCTGAGTGAAACAAGAAACTGCCGCAAACCTGCCGAAAGCGTCACGGCCGTGAATCTAGGCCGTGAAGCACAGCAGCGAGCTCGTTTTGTGCCCCGACAGTGTCACAGTCGTGAAGGCCCATGTCCCAGGGCGTGAAGGTGTCGAATTTCACTATAAAAGCCCAATTTCGATTCACAAAGATGGAAACTCCTTTCAGAACTCAACCCTAATATATCAGACGAAAGAGAGCCGTCAAGAATAGAGAAATACCCCAGAAGCACAAGAGACGGATTCGCTTTCACGGCGAATTGAACAAGGAAAGAGAATCTTCCCCCAAAACCATCCCAGATCAATCAGAAGGGAAGATTATGAGTCTGCCCTTGTTCTTTATTTCTTTTGTCGCTTTTCCTTTAATTATGAGTAGCTAAATTCCCTCTGTATTTGGGATTAGATGAACGGTAGGTCGATTCGTACTTAAGACATAGATTTATCGTGACTCGTGTTTATGACTATTTATCTATCTATGAAATTGTTTCTTCGCTTAAATATGTCTATGTGTTAAAGTGATCGTGTGGAAAATCGTTCAGTGCGACAGCTAAACAACGATTAGGCCGCTCATAGAGGATAGGATTCTAGTATAGGGCGAAAGCAAATACTCGATTATCACCGCTTGTAATTATTGAATTTTAGTTCCCCGCGTGCGTTTAGGGCGACAGCAAATTCGTGAGTGGGTAGGAAATTACTGCGATTTAGTCAAGAATCACGTAGGAGCGATATTTCATTGTCTTAGAACGATAGTACCTAGCGCGATTCGAATCCCAAGCACATCTTTAGGGTTGGTCTGTTAGGTTAATTTGTAGTATAAACAATTTGCGCACTTTATTTAGGCTAGATATCGAGTCGATAGGTTATTACTAGTAATCAAGTTTATTCCTCGTGTTCGATACTCGTTTACTCACCTTACTACACTACAAACGATAGGTCCACTGCCTATTGTACGTTGGTGATAGTAATTACGTATTCGTTTTATTTATCACTTCTCGCACCTGCACTTGACATTAGTACACAGCGTGTCGATCAAGTTTCTGGCGCCCTTGCCGGGGAATAGATTGATATTAGGAGGGCAAAAGCCTAAATAGTCCCCGATGTTTACCCTGTGAACCAATTTAGTCCCCGATGTTATCGAAAATGAACCAAATTGGTCACTCCGTCAGTCCGAGCGTCAATTTAGACGGCGATGCTATTTGCGACAGCATTAGCGACGGAATAATCCGTCGCTAAATGAGAAAGTTAAAAAAATGATAAATTAAACATTAAAAATGAGGGAAAAATCCAAAAAAAGGAAAACAAAAATCAAAAAATAGAGTAAAAAATTAAAAAAAAAAGAGAATATTACTAACAAATTAAGTAAAAAACAAATAATAACAAAAAATTAATAATAATGCTAAAAATAAAAATACAAATTGATAAATAAAACATTAGAAATGAAGAAAAATCCAAAAAAAGGAAAAAAAAAAATAGAGTAAAAAATTCAAAAAAAAAAGAGAATATACAAATATATTTAATATAAAAAATAAATAATAATAAAAAATAAAAACTAAAATTAAAATAAAAAATGATAAATATAAATTTAAGATTTAAAAAGGAAATAATAAAAATATATTTATTTATTAAAAATTAAGTAAAAAGGAAAACAAAATTAAGGATAAAAAGGGCAAAAGCCTAAATAGTCCCCGACCCTGTGAACCAATTTAGTCCCCGATGTTTCGCGGGGACCAATTTAGTCCCCGATGTTATTGAAAATGAACCAATTTGGTCACTCCGTCAGTCCGAGCGTCAATTTAGACGGCGATGCTATTTGCGACGATCCGTCGCTAAATGAAAAAGTTTAAAAAATGATAAATTAAACATTAAAAATGAGGGAAAAATCCAAAAAAGGAAAAAAAAATAAAAAAATAGAGTAAAAATTCATAAAAAAAACAAGATAATGTTACTAATAAATTAACTAAAAATAAATAATAATAATAAAATAAAATAAAAAAGGCAAATAAAAATAAAAAAATGATAAATTAAACGTTAAAAATGAGGAAAAAATCCAAAAAAAGGAAACAAAATAAAAAATAGAGTAAAAAATTCAAAAAAAACAAGAGACTATTACTAATAAATTAAATAAAAAAATAATAATAATAAAAAATAAATAATAACAAATAAAAAATAAAAAACTAAAATAAAAAAGATGATAAATATAAATTTAAGATTTAAAAAAGGGAATAAATAAAAATATATTTCTTTATTAAAAATTAATAAAAAGGAAAAACAAAATTAAGGATAAAAAATGCCTCTAAAAGTTTTACGAAGATCGTCCCTGCCAAGTTAATGAGGACATAATCGTTTCAGTTCTCGAATTTGCTTTTAACAAATATACTGGGATGATTGCTTCGCCGTTAACTGGAGAAAGACGAGATCGGGAATTATCGTCAATTAACGTGATATTAGGAAAACCGTAGTTCGGTACTTTAGCCACTTTATTTGACGTTTTTTTTAGTTTTTCGTTAATTGCGTTATTTGTATTATTTGTTTTCCTACATCGTTATTAGTCTCGTTATTTCTTCGACGTGTTTACTTGTTTCTTCGCTAATTTTCAATTTCGTTTATCGAAGGTACGATTCAGTAGTGAATGTCCCGAAGCCATCCATCGGGTCCCATTGTTGATGCAGACCCAGATTTCAAGCGTAAGTTACGAGACAACTCAGGTACCACATCGAAAGAGCGACCACTAGCTCTCAGGAGCCGTTAGTTAACTACTCAGAGGATAGCTCTCAGAAATCAGTCCAAAATTCTCGAATAGAGGCGTCCGTAGATAGCCCAGATACAGAAGTGAGGATGGCAGATCACATAGTGCCTGTCCACGAGGAGGAGCAGTCGCTACAAGGTCTGCTCAAGAACGGCGCACTAGGCGGTACAGAGTCGGCGGTCGTTATTCCACCGATCGAGAGTAACAATTTCGAGCTGAAGCATTCTTGACTTCAGATGATTTTCCAGACGGCTCAATTTGAGGGAAATCCAGACGACGATCCCTACTTACGCCTGAAGGCCTTTCTGACAGTGACTGACACGATCAAGATTAATGAGGTCACGGGCGATGCGATAAAACTGATGCTATTCCCATTCTCCCTGAAGTTCAGAGCCAAGGATTGGTTTGAGAGGTTGCCACCCGATCAATCACTACGTGGGAGGAGATCTGAGCCGCATTCATCGGCCACTACTTTCCATTGTCGAAGGTGCTAAGACTGAAAATGGAAATATCGCTTTTCCACCAGAAGGACTTAGAAAATCTCTACGAGGTGTGGAAGCGATACAAGGCGCTACTGAAGAAGTGCCCGCAAAATAGAATGTCGAAGGCAGCACTATCAACCGATTCCATGAGGGGCTCAATGATCAGACTATTCACGTGTTAGACGGAGCCGCAGGAGGAAGGCTCGTGAAGCTCACTGCGATTGATGCTTGGAGCCTGATCGAGGACTACTCGAGGAACAGCTTCATGAGGGGCAATACGAGGATTAAGACGCCAGGCGTGTTCGGAGTGAGCGAGGAGACGGCCACGAAGCCAAATTCGAGGCACTCCAGCAAAAAATCGCGACGACAAACTCTCAGTTGCAGACTGTGATTGGCGCACTACTTCCAAAATCCGCGAAGACACAGCCCGTGAACGCCATGACGACCATCACACCGACGCAGCATACGCCATATAAAACACAATGTGGGATTTGTGGCGCAGCCCACGAGACGTCCGAATGCCAACTCAGGCAACCATTGGAGCACGTGGATTACATGGGACACCACCAAGGGCAGTTTTCCAACCTCGACCACACCCCAATCTGGTGTACGAGAATCATAACCACCACGAGCAAGGACCACCGGGATTTCAGCCCAGACCATCCGGTTTCCAAGGCGAACCACCACGATAGTATCAGAATGCATCTGCGGGGATAGGATCTGACGATATGAGGGAGATGAAGGACATGATGAAGACGCTCCTCACGAATTTCAGCAACACCACCGCGGCTCACGAGAGTCGAATGACGAATGTTAGGTTCTAATTATTCAACATCCTAGACGTGAATTCTAAGGCAATCGATTAGAATGATTAAGAAACGAATTTCGATCGAAAAAGCTCAAGAGAGAGTTTCGCTTAGAGTGAGAAGATTTGTTGTGTTTCTCTATCTAGAAATCAAATTGCAAGCCTTTCGGATCAATTTTTCAAATCTTCTCATTAAGCTCAATCTTTGTACATCTACTTATACCAAACATACTTGGTATAAATTACATACTAAGTCCTAAACTAAGGGCAAATACAAGAAACGCCCCAATCTATGAGACAGCTAATGAATCAAAGCACAATTAGAGGTGATATTCTACATTCTCTTACTTTGTGCTTGATTTCTCTTCCGCGCTGTCTTTCCTCGTCGGGCATAGTACGACCTGCGCAAGCCCAGCGCATACTCGTAGTTCCTGAGCGTATTCCTCAGCTGCAGTCGCTCTTGGATTTCGTCGAGCAGTTCCATCAGGAGCGGTTGTTCTCTCACGAACCGGTGAATCCTCAGCATCGTCTCTCGGTTGATTTCTTCCAACCTCTGCTCTATATTCTTCTTGATGACCTTGAGCGTTCCATCACAGAACTTGTGGATTTCAGTCTGCAGCATCAACCTATTCTTCTTAGCAATAGGATTGTGATAGGTAATGGTTAGGACTGAGCTGATGTTCACGTGATTGTTGGGAAGCCCTTCAATCTCAGGTCCTTTGTTGAGCGGAGCGGTCATGTTGACCTTCTTCATGTTGCTCTACAGAGCCATCTGAAGGTCGTGTGCGGCGAAGTCTTGACTTGGCGCATCATGAACCGGTAGAGTCCCTCGAGACCTTCTTTCTTGATGAAGCCTTGAAGACCTTTGTACTTCTCCACATATAGCTGGTATAGGTTGTACACCTCTTCAGCTGGGAGATACGGCAGGTCGCTCTCGCTTAGTTTTTCTCGAGTTCTGTCTACTCGCTCGATGGCGTAGTATGGGGTTGGAAGTCCTCCTTTAGCACAGAAGACGTTGAGTAACTGAAAGATCGGGGAGAGACTCTTATAATGACTCTTGGCTTGTCCTTTAGTCATCCCCATTCTCACGTCCGGTCCAAGGTGGGTCAGCATCCAGAGGTACCTCATTCTCTTCTGCTGATCCCAGTGAGAGATCCCTCTAAGCTCGAACTCATTCGACTTCTTGACTTTGTCCGGTGACCTCCAAATGTTTTCACGAACTTCTTCAAGAAAGGAGATTTCGATTTTGATGTTTTCCCTTGGCGTGTCGATCCAAACGGTCCCTGGCATTAGTCTTGTCGGGGAATCCGCTCGTTGCGCAATCAACTCTGGAAGCCTTGTGGGATCATGTTCTTGATCTTCACCTTCCTGAAGCTCTTCGTCTTGTATCAGGACCAGGTCCACCGAGGCTTGTTGTAAGAAGTGGCGAACGTCCTTAAGCAATTGTCTTGATGCTCGTCGGGCATGGAATGGGTCATCCACTGTCCTTCGAATATGTAATTGTCGAGGAACTCGTGTGGATTGACACCACGTCCTGACGGTTCCAGTTGGTCAGGAGCAACTGAGGGAGTGGCTTGAGTTTGAGCGAAGGCCATGAGCATGGCGGCTCTTACTTCTTCTTCCGGAAGCAAGGGGCTTGTCAGAGTCGTTGGTGTGGGTGGGGTGTCCTTATATGGAAGGTTGGTGGGTCGATTTGGGTTGTATGAATGGCGCGGTGCGTGGTCGTTGTTAGTGGGTTGCGAGGTTTCAGCGGCTCCAGCGCTTGTCTGTGTCGCGCCCGAGCTTCGTCCTTGACTTCTAGTCATTAGCCTGGGTATCCTCTCCCCCTCATGACGGCCTTGATCATCTGGGTCGTCATGTCTGCGTTTGGAGCGGGAGCCTTGACCTCGACAAGTTTAGGTTGGGTCAGGACGGTCGACGAGACGGCAAAAGAGGTCTTCTTCTTCCGGCGTTTGAGTAGTCAACTCTAGTAGGTGGGCGACTAGGATGGAGTGGAGGTCGCTGATGAGTACGGTGGCTGGGTTTATGAGGTTGTGTGCGAGGATTGGTGTGGCGAAGGTTGTGGGTTGAGGTGGTGTGAGGATCAGTTGTGAAAAAGACGGCTCTGAGATGGGTGCTTTTCCACTATCTTGGCGGGACGTCTCGATTGTTGTATGCACGCTCTCCATAATTTTCTCTTTAAAGGTCTTGAATGCTTCTGAGAGAATTGCCTCAAGTCTGTCTTCGGTCACGAACTGGACGGACGCCTCCGTTATAGATGGACCAGGTCGACAGATGTCGCCTGTTATCAACCCTTGAGCAGACACCGACTCCTCAGGTTGGCTCGTAGTCACTTGAGGTTGTGACTGTTCGAGACTTCCACCCAATCCTTGAGGCGCATCATAGGGATTCTCCCCTATGGGTGTTGCGGCAGGTTCTGATTGAACCTGCGAACTAGACACGGGAAGGTCGTGCTGCGGCTCAAGATTGAGGGATGAAAGGTCATCAGCACTTTGAATGATAGCTGGTGTCGTGTCTGATGTGGTGGTGCGGTGGTGAAGAGGGACTCTAGTTGTATGCTTAGTCTTCGTGGAGTCCGTCACATAAGTTGAATCTCCTTATCGGACTCTGTGTCGGATGAGCTGGCTGTGTGAGGAGAAGGTTATCGTTCAACATCCTCACGAGCATGTTCCGTCACCAGTGGAAGTGAGCTTTGCTTCGCCTCTGCCTCGGGATGTGCTTCTTGTTGAAGAACCTTCTCAATTGGCTCTTCGAGCACGCCTACATGAACAGGCACTTCCACTTGGAGCTCCTGAAGTTGATCTTCAGCTTCCATTTCGAGAGCCACCTCGTCAATCATCGTGGCATCCAGATCTGGTAGCTGAGTTTCTTGGACTGGGGCTCCTGTTCAAGCTCCTGGGCCACTGCATCGATCATCGTGTCCTCAGGACTTTGTTGTTGGTGAGGGCTGACTGCGAAATCTGTCGGGGGCCCTCTGATCATTTGTTCCGTCAGATAATTCTCCCGGCAGTAGCTTTGGTATTCGGCTCCCGAGGGGTCGACGAGCTTTAGCAACTCGAACGGAATGGCCATGAACGGCTAGTCCAAATCCGTTAGCTTTGGGTTGTGGAAGAACTTGAGCCGTGGTGGCTGCTAGTTTCCTCCAGGAGGCAAGCGAGGGATATTCTCGTGGATTTCCATGAGTTGTCTGATTATCACTGAGAACCATCTCGCATATGGCACGTTCTTCGATCTCTTGTTCTCTTTCTGTCTGATCTGATCTGCCAAGTCGTTCCAGATCAGTTGGGCAAAATTGTAATTCCGCGAGAACATGATTCCATGAAATATCCGGAGAATGTTGCCAATGCCTATGTCAAAGCCCGCGTGCTTCGGGGATAGGCACTTGTTGATGATGCCAAACAGTGTCTTCCAAGGGAGAGGGATGCCATTGCTTTGAACTTGAGCAAGCTTGGTCAGCTGCAGACGGTATCCCATGTGAAGGAAGTCACGCACGAGCTCCGCATCAGTAGGACGGGGGTCGTAATTTGGGATGTAGGGGAGGTCGAGCACAAGTCCGAAGTCATTCTTGTTCCTGCTTATGTGCCTCGTCCCTATCACCGTTGTGAAACTGTATGCCCCTACAATGACGTGGCTCTTGATCATCCCCCAAAACTGTTGGAGGTAGACCATCGGCGCAGAGGCCGTCACCGTTAGAGCATGCCACAGGGGATGGCCTTGCAGAATTGACACGATTATGTCGTCCGGACACCGGAAGGTAGTCAGGACGAGTTGGAATTTGTGTCGTTAACCTTGAGGTATAAACTTTTGTTGTAGATGTGGTTATAGGCTGGATAATGATCCATCTGAAAATCAATTAAGAAAAGCAAATCATTAGTCCAAGAATTTAAAATGAGTCGAAATTATTTGAAGAATATATGAATCGGCATTAGGTATACGAAAATGAACATTGAAGAAATAATGACATTTCGACATACGTATGTAAGTCATATGAAATGGTTAGTCGATTACTAAGTGTTTAATATCACTGTTAACTCCGTGCTTTTTGTCGCGCGAGAACTGAAATTCTCAATTAAATTGTCTAAGTGCAATTTTGAAATTAAAATCCCCGTTTAATTTTGCGATAGAAAATTTTATTCGCTAAGTTTCGCTACAGTGGAAAGGACTTAAAGAATTTTCTAAGTATTTGGACTTCAAGACGTGGTACTGTAGGCGAGAAATTTTACGATCGAGAAAATTGATTTCAGTGTAAATTTACGATCGAGAAATTTTTCGCGCATGAATAAAATTTTTCACTGTGAAAGTTATCGAGCGAGAAAGTATTTCGATTTTAAAAATTTTCGCTGCGAAATTTTACGATCGAGAAAATTGTCAACGAGAAACTAAGTCAAACATTGAGAAAATTTTCGATCGATCAAAATTGTCGCTGCGTGCTTTTACGATCGAGAAATTTTATCGTCGAATAAATTGATTTTATCGCCGCTAAAATTTTCGATCGTGAACAAAATTGAGATCGAAATTACTGTTTGCGATTGTAAGTTTTGCGCTCGAAACTTAAGTTGCACCTATTTGATCTATTTCGTTCAGTAATCTTTTCGCTCGCATAAAATCAAAATTCAATTTCTCGATTGTAATTATTTTGCGATCTACGTTATCTATCTTAACGACTAAGTCAAAAATTTAGCGATCGAAAAACTTTCACAATGCAAACAGTAGATCCACTGTTTGTGAGCGAGAAAGTTCTTCGACGCCTTCAAACGTCTAAAACCCAGTTTAGTCTATTTTTCAGTCGAACTATAATAACGCAGAAAATCAAAACAATCTACCCTAAAAAACGATCAGGAAACTTCGAAACTATCTTAATATGCAGTTTTTAACCTAGATTATGCTTAGAGACTGATCTTTAACCACTGCAAACTAGCATTCATGTTTCCACATTATGAACAGACGAGAAATTATCATAAAATCGTGCGAGAGATTGCAGAAAACAGATGCAAACAGAGTTTAAACACACAAAATCCCTAAAGTATGTCGAATCTACCTCTCAAAGACGAAGATTTAGTGAAGTATGTAAGATTTTGTAAGATTTCGACTTTCGTCTTTGCCTAAAAGGTTTTTCGCGAGAGAAAAATTGTCGACTAGTGAGTTTTGCAATTGAGGGTTTTGCGTGTATTTGGGGATTTTCGACTGCAAAAAGTAACTTTTCCTAATTGGGCTGATTAGACGTTTTTCGATACTTAACAAGTACTAGGCCCATTACTGTTTATGATCAAGAAACTTACGATCGAGAAATTTCCTTCGATTACTATTTAATTTTCGCTCGACAAATTCCGATCGAGAATTTTCATTTGGTTCCTGTTTAATTTTCGCTCGTCAATATGAAAGCGAAAATTACCACTTGGTCCCAAATCAATTATCGCTCAAGAAGTTGTGAATGAAAATTACGAAATTAGCACGAATTTCTCGATAGCCGTTTTTTTTAAGTTTTCAGATTGACCCTGAGTTCAAAAATAACCACATAGTTGCTCCCCATATATATGTAAATAAATGCAATTAACTCCCTATAATTCAGATTAGTGACATCTGACTCCCTCTTCAAATTTTGTAAATCTGCAATACTTAGAGCAAAAGATGTCGAGATGATTAGAGTTAATTTTCAAAGCAAATTTTTTTATTTAGGCTCCCCCTGACTTGTTATACCAATGTCGTGAGCTCCAAAACGCGAAGATTCGTGATGTCCTCCTCTAAAGTGCGTTGTATAAGGAAAAGCAAATTGGAATTTTCTGCAACACTTAGAGAAAGATCATCAAAAGTATTTGGAGTTCAAGGCATAAGTGTTGTAAATGCTCCCCGTCAAATAATTCACCTCAATTGATTTATCAGGCATGTACGTAAATCAATCGAATTAACAGATTAAGAACATGCGATTTAACAAGATTAGCCTAGACCATGTCCGCTAAACATGTAACTATACTATCGCGCGAGGGTATGAGCAAAAACAAATATTCGTATTTTTTATTTTTGTAATGTACTAATTTAATAATAGTATGGGGTCAGATTATTTTGCTTCGATCATTATCACGCCTAGAAATTCACGAGACACTTAAAAGTTTTTTTATGTCGTCAAGTCATGTCAGCAAACTAAAGTCCTAAATTCAAAGTAGGATCCATTTCGACAACTCTCACTAGGTTCGCTCTAGCGCTCATTTATTTTTTACTAGGGATTTTATATCTATCTCACTCAAGTCAACACAAGTCATATTAAGTCAATTTACCTGTGATCGAGACGCTTTTAATCATTTCACCGAGCGAGAGAACATCGATTCGGAATTAACGGGGCTTTTGAGGGTTTTAGTATTTTGGTTCTGACTTAGAAGGGAAGGAAAATATTTAGGAATCGTGGACAATCTTCTTCCTTTTCTTCGTCATTCTCCTTTTCTTCGGCATTTTTTGTCTTTTGGTCTTTTTCATCCTTTTATCTTTTGTAAATTTTCTACACTTGCTCAAGCTGAAGTTCCGCTTCTCCACGAGGCTGAGAGATTATCTATGGCGAAGTTCTTCTTGTTGGTGTTGGTTCTCGGGCCGATACCGTGCTCCTTTTCTCTTAATCCCTAGCGAGGTTTCAGAGATTATCGATTTGAAAGAGTTCACACAGTTATGGAATTCGAACCTAAGGCCGTGCTCCTCTTATTGTTATCTCGATATAAGACCGGATTACCGTTGGAGAAGTTCACTTCGTGGTGCTCCTCTTTCCAGCCGTTCTGACGAGTGTACGAGATTATCACTGGAGAAGTTCACAGCAAGATCCATGCCCTTTTTTAAATGATTTGAGATTGTGATAGTCGAGAGGCAGGTTCTCCTGGTCTACTTTTTGTGCGTTGAGCATTCCTCGTGTGCGTTTTCCACCTTCTTTTGTCATCTTTTTCTTTTTCATCTTGGGTTTTCTCCCCCTCCTTTTCTCGATTGAATATCCCGCTGAAAATTTAGATAGTAGGTTTAAAGCTCAAATGGTTTTCAAATGAAGACAGGGAATTTGGAGAAGGCTCAGAATGGATGACTAAAGGTTATGTTAAAGGATTACATATTTGGCCGAGTGAGGAATATCCTACGTGCCCTAATCATGTTCCTAACATTCTAACGCAAGGCGTGTATGAGGCCAAGAATCACTAGTTAAGACATCCATGATTGTTTGACTCGCTCAAGAATAAATCCGTCGAAAGAAATAAAAAGGCTAGAATCCTCACTAATATAAAGTGGCTTTGTGTCTAGTGGAGTCTACGAAAGAACTTCTAGACACAAGAATGCGACTTAGACTGACAAAATTAAGCAAAGTCGCATGTCAAGGAAATTCATACGTGACTTAGATCGAGCATCCTAAAGATATCGTCATACCCCTAATAATATACTTATATGTATAATATTTTTTGATTTTGTAGTTTATTAATATAAAATATTTCACGCAAGATTTAGTATTCAAGTATAGGAAACACATAGCACATAACATGTAAAAGCACATAGGAGCACGTAGAGCACAGATTTACGGAAGATTCAACATGCCTAATTTTTCGACAAGGAATTGGAACCATTTTTCATCCAAAGCCTTGGTGAAAATGTTAGCTAGTTGATATTCTGTGTTCACAAAATACATGTCAATCGTGCCTTTTTCTGCGTGATCTTATATAAACTGATATCTACTATCTATGTGTTTGTGCGTGAATGGTGAACAGGATTACACGTAATCGCAATGGCACTTTGGCTATCGCTATAAATGGGTATATTATTTAAATTGTACCCATAATCGCGAAGCTGAGTCCGCATCCATAGCATTTGCGAGCAACAACTGGCAGCTGCGATGTATTCAGCCTTGGCCGTCGATGTTGAAACGCAGTTCTGTTTCTTTGATGACCAGCAGACTAGCTTTCGGCCTAGAAATTGAGCGCCACCGGATGTGCTTTTCCTGTCCATTCAGCAACCTGCATAATCAGCGTCAGTATAGCCTATTAATTTAAAATTAGTGCCTTTAGGGTACCATAAACCTAAGGTCGCGGTTCTCTTTAGGTAGCGAAGAATCCACTTACCGCGAGCATGTGAGATTCTTTGGGGTCGGTTTGGAAACGGGCACAGAGGCAAGTGGCAAACATAATATCCGGGCGGCTTGAGGTGAGCTAGAGAAGAGAACCGTAAGCTGCGATAAAGGGTGATGTCGACCGATTTTCTAGTGGGGTCGGCATCCAACCTGTAGCTTGTTGACATAGGAGTGCTGAGTGGCTTGCTCTGATTTTGATGAAACTTCTTCAGAATGTCCTTAATGTATTTGGTCTGACTTATGAAGATGCCGTCTTCGAGCTGCCTTACTTGGAGTCCCAAGAAGAATTGCATCTCTCCCATGTGACTCATTTCGAATTTGCTCTTCATCAAATCTCCAAATCTCTTGCATAGCCGTGGATTTGTTGATCCAAAGATGATGTCGTCTACATAAACTTGGATGACCATAAAGTCTTTGCCTTGCCATTTTATGAAGAGGGTCGTATCAATTGCCCCTCGGATGAACCTAATTTTACGAGGAATTCGCTCAGGACATCATACCAAGCGCGAGGAGCTTGTTTTAGTCCGTAGAGAGCTTTATCCAATCGATAGACGTGATCGTGATGTTCTTGATCAACAAAGCCTTCTAGCTGAGCGACATAGACTTCCTCCTTTAACACGCCATTGACGAAGGCGGTCTTAACGTCCATTGGATAGACTTTGAAGTCTTTGTGAGCCGCATAAGCCAAAAAAAGGCGGATGGCTTCGATTCGGGCAACAAGAGCATAGGTCTCGTCGTAGCCAATGCCTTCTTGTTGATTGTATCCCTTCGCAACCAGCCTTGCTTTGTTACGGATCACTTCTCCATCTTCATTCGTCTTGTTCTTAAACACCCATTTCGTCCCGATAATGGTTTTCCCTTGCGGACGGGGTACTAAGGTCCACACTTGAAGACGCTCGAATTCGTTGATCTCATCTTGCATTGCTATTACCCAATCTGGGTCCTTTAGTGCATCTGCTACCTTGGTTGGCTTATTTTGGCTTAAGAAGCAGCTGAACAGACTGCATTGATGACGTGTCCGTACTCCACTCGAAGGATCACCAATAGTCTGATCAACCGGATGTGCTCGAGTCCACTTGCGCTAATGTGGCAGAGCTGAAGTAGATGCATCGACCATTTGTGGATCGAGATTTCCAGTTATCTCAGGTTGTTCATGAGGTTAAGGTAAGTTTGATTCTTCACTTGGGTTGAGCGATTCTGATGAGACTTCCTCATTGACTATTGTAGGTTCTTCAGTGATCTGTGGTAATTCTGAATCGGGTGAGGTAGGACATTTGAAGAACTTGGTACATCGTCCTCTTCGAGTGGGGAATCCACTAATAGTGTAACAGTGATAGTGTCTGGCCGATATACGGGCTCAAATAGAGAATCCAATTCCTCCAACGCAAGTCTCAGAGCTTCTTCTAACATTGAGTCCTGAGTTGTTGCCATCTTCTGTTGGTTTTGTCCCGACACACAAGTGAATGCGTGTTCTGAACTGTCGTAATCAGAAGCCATCTGGTTTGGCACGGGTCCTGAATTGAGATGTGTAGGAGCCATCTCTGCCACTTCGTAGAAAGTGACATTGTAGCTTTCTCTGATTGAACGGTTGGACTTGATGTATACTCGGTATGCCTTTGAAGTTCATGAATACCCGACGAATGTGGCTTCGGACGCTTTAGGGTCGAACTTATCACGTTGCTCTCTATCGTTTGCCACAAAGCACTTGCATCCGAAGACCTTGAAGAAAGAAATATTGGGTACTTTGTTGTTTAGTATTTCGTATTGTCGAAGCGCTTGTTAACCACCGTTCTGTTTTGAGTGAAACATGCGGTATTAACTGCTTCAGCCCAAAGAAAGTGTGGGAGGCCAGAATGAATCAGCATCGTGCGTTCGGCTTCCACTAAGGTTCGGTTCTTCCTTTCAACGACACCGTTCTATTTAGGCGTCTTGGCGGCTGAGAATTGCTGACTAATTCCAAGTTTCGGATAAAATTCACTGAGGTACTTGTTATTGAACTCAGTGCTGTTGTCTGTTCTGATGACTTGGATGGTTTGTTGCAGCAAATTATGAGTAGTGTTCACAAAATTAATCATCAAGTCCCCTGTCTCATCTTTTGTTCGGAGGAACTTCGACCATGTGTAGCGAGAGTAATCATCAACAATGACCAGAATGTAGTTGCGTCCATTGACACTCTGTGTTTGCATTGGTCCACAGAGGTCCATGTGAAGCAATTCCAACGGTCGTGAAGTAGAGGCAATCTGTTTTATGTGATGAGATGCTCGCTTCATCTTTCCTAGTTGGCACGCCGAACATTGATGCTCTTTCTGTAGAATAATGGTTGGTGGACCGGGAACCAACTTTTTCGTTGATAATCGTTGAAGAGCTTTGATGTTTAGATGAGACACACGTTGACGCCTTAAGCTGTTCCTTTGAATCGTAATCTGGGAAATGAGGTAAACAGCTGTCATGGTCCGCACGGACGTCAGATTAATCGTGTAAAGATTGGATTTCCGAAGTCCTTGGAGGAGTTCGTTGTTCTGACTGTCCAATATTCTGCCCGGTCAGCAAGAAAGACCACTTGGAATCCTTTGTCGCAGAATTGACCTATGCTGAACAAGTTATGGCGGAGACCTTCGACGTAAGAGACGTCCTTTATTGTCAGATTATCCAGAATGATATTCGCAAACCTAAAATTGGAGCTGAGTCGTTGTTGCCAAATCTGACTTTTCCATTCGGTCAGTCTTGGTTGTTGCTGAACAGCTCTTGTATTCCCGTCATGTGTGTGGAGCAACCAGAGTGGAGGTACCACACATGATGGATCTGCAAAAATAATTTAGAGAGCTTTAGGTACCCACTTATACATGGGTCCTTTCAGATTAGCAGATTTAGATGTTTGTTCAGATATGATTCCTAAATTAGTATTAGTAGAAGCTTTAACAGCCCAGGTCGTCTTCATAGAAATTGATTTGGGTGTGCCCTTTGTAGAAGACTTGGCCTTTACAGCTTTCGTCTTTTTAGGTGGGGATTTAGGAACCCAATTAGGTTGAACCCTACGGGAAAGATTAATTTCAGCGCTGACAAATGCTTTAGTAGGCTTGAGCGTGGAAAAGATCTTTTCGTTGGATAGTCTCCTAAGGTGCTTCGGGGATTCAATCTTAACGGGATACCTTAGGTGAGAACAAGCATGAATAGCGCCATACGCTTTTATTATGGCGGGATCTTGTTTCCTACGGGTCATCTTAGAAGCATTTGTCTTAGAATGATCAGTTTTTATGGTTGAAGAAGAGCCTATTTCGAAATTGGTGCTTCTAAATGTGGTAGGCTTTAAGGAGCCAGGAGAAGCAACTATTTTGAGAAAGGAAACATCGCTTTTATTTCTACGAGTGTCTTTTCCTTTTATAGAAGGAGATATATTCTTAGAAGCATTCAAAACTACGGGCTCCTTCTCTACTTTTAGACTAGACACTCTCGCCTTCGACTCTAACGTCGACTTTACGCTCCCTGTAGACGTAAGCGAAACAGGATTAGAGTTAGAATTTTTGATGTATTATTTTTGCGTGTTTGATCTTTTGAAGGCGCTCTTTCTTTCTTCACACTTTTCAGAATGATATTTTTCATTTGAAGGAGACGGGTGAGAAATGGCTTTTTAGGTGGAGGAAGCTTTGAGATATTCCATCTCTTTTAGGAATTTATTCTTTTCAGCTTCAAAATTCTCTTTTTCTTTATCTAATGCAGCTTGTAATTCCTCTATCTGCTTCACGATAGGAGGTTTGTAAGGAGAATTTTTAGAATGTATGAGTTTGGCTTCCTTGACTTCAGGTTGAGGCTCAGGAGGTTGAACTAAATCACAAACTAGTGTCAAGGGTATTTCCCTAGATTTGTTGTTGTTATTTAGTTCTTTATAATCGAAGGGGATTTGCGCCCTATGTGTGGCTCTTCTCTTAGCTAACTCGAAAGCACCTAGATCGTCTGCTTTAGTAAAGTTCATAAGAGTGGTTATGCCTAAACCATGTATTTTATATCGTAGGCTTCTTTCTTCTTTAAAACACTAGTGTTAGTGAAACCTAAGCCTTGAGATTATAAAATTCTGTATCCTTGGGCTGATATAGGAAAATGGTTTGTTCTGATTGTCCCCTTCGTGTAAGAAGATCGTCTAATGTTTTCACTTTTGCGTATAGCTTCTTACGTTCTTCTCCTAATAGAGCAAAATTATTTTCCACCATTAATTTGGCGGCTTTACAGGCATCAAGTTCTTTTGTAAGTTCACAAACCTTAGCATTGGATTTATCTAATTGGTCTTCTAGGTTAGTGATATTAGAAGTAGCTTCTGTTATCCTACAATTGGGATTAGCTTTCTCATTGAGTTTTCTAATCAAGCAATTATAGTTATTTTCTAGCCTGTCTTCTAATTCTTTAATTTTTAAATCATGTGTCTCTATTGGAGGTTTCTTTATTTGAAGGTCCCTAGTCTCACTAAGTCTTAAGCTCTCATTCTATTTTTGAACTAGAGCTCTTAAGTTCTGATTCGAGACTAGTAATTTTCTCCTGAGACTTAGCTAGTTTCTTCCCTACTTCCTTTACGCTTTTCTGCTCATGTTTCATGTTAGTGTATGCCAACTGAGACGATTCTAACATGGTCAATAAAGTGGAAGGCAAAACTACCTCCTGAGAAGATTTGGATGCTTGTTCTTCGTTCGTCTGGTTGGTGGTTTCGGTGTCAGAATCCTTATCCAGACGGGCCATGAGGGCAAGATTCTCTTGCTCTGTGCTAGATGTATCCTCGAGCCAGTGGTCTTGTTCTGCCATTAAAGCTACTCCAGCTTCCTTCTGTTTTGTGAGTTGAAGCTCCTGGAGTAGTAGTTAGCGTCTCTCTTCATTGGGAGAGTACATTCTCTGGCATAGTGACCAGGTTTCCCGCAGTTAAAGCACTTGGTCGGTTCTTTGATGGTCTTGACCTCGGAGGTCTCAGGCGCACGTTCTTTGTTCTTTGTGCTTGAGGTCCTAAGTCGATTGGCCAATGATGATGACTTCTTTTTGAAGTATTGTTTGCTCATCATTTTCCCAATTAATGCCAACTGCTTTCCCAGCGCTTTCATGTTAGGCTCCAAGTCTGAATCTGTTTCATCTTCAGATTCTGAGGGGGTAGGAGGCTTGATGATCTTCTCTTTTCGTGGTTTTGAGCTTCTCTTCTCCGAGACTAGGGCACAGAGTCGTCGATATGCATGCCCTTCTGCTCCTTCTGAATCTCGCTAATGTCGTCCTCGTGCTGGGCGAGATTGTTGAACATGGTGTAAATATCCAACTCCTGAAGATCTTTGTTGTGCCGGATTTGAGTGGATATTTCCTTCCATTCTGAGGGCAGAGAGGAAAGAAATCGAATGTTAGTTTCCGTGTTTGTCTTAGTGATTTCAATTTTCCTCATCTCATTCAAGAGTGTGAAGAGAATATTTGCCTTCTTAGCCTTGATATCGACTTCCGTTCGTTGCATCATTACAGCTCATCCCACATTCCCTTAGCTGTTGGAATACTATCGATCTGCCGATAGATGTCATTTGGGATCCCTTGTATAAGAGTGTTTTTGGCTATCAGGTCAGCTTTAGCTCTCACTCTTTCCTCCGCAGTATATTTCCTAGGCTCTTTCAGTCGCCTAGAGGCAGGAATTGGAGAGTTAGCAGTGTTGTCACCGGGTACATTTACCCAGAACTGGGCTGGACCTTGCTCAAGTGATGAGAGAATGTCTTCTGCTTGTTCCTTTAGCTCGATAAAATTCAGAAATCGGCTTCTCCAAATAGTATATTCGCCTCTCTTGCGTATCGGGGGACGGTTGTCATTTCCAATTGAGTAGGCATCCATTTTATCTTCTAGAGTTGATGAAGGATCTTCTTTTGTTGTTTTGATACTTTTGACTGATGTTACGTGCTTCGTAAGTCGTAAATCAGTTAGTAGCATTTGATATTAAAGCAGTCGAGAATTATTTTCGATTCAATATTTAGAGTATGATCGAGAATTATTGTGTCGAAATAAAATGTATAGGTTTAATGTTAATACATTTTGTAAGTTTGATCGAGAATAATTGTGTCGAGAAATTTTTCTACTAAAGTCGTTCTTGTTAAAGACGACTTTATATCTTTGTACTCTGATCGAGAAAAATTCTCGCGCAGAGTTTTTCGATCGAGAAATAAACCTGATCGAAGAACCTAGCGAGAAAAAGTGAATTTATCGCAAAAAAATCACATAATACAATTAACACTGATTCAAGCAAAAACGATGAATTAGACTATGAAATTACAGGTAATTGCTCGCAATCAGACGATGAACACGCACGAACACACAATTAAACACATTAGAAAGCAAAACATGTCGATTTTGACCGAAATCAGAATGTGTTCTAACAGCTCTATGCGTGAACAGTAATTTCTCAAATTCGATCAAATCTGCTAAATCGATGTTCAAACAGCTACGAATCCGATCGCAATCAACTTATATTATTAGAACAAGCATAGAAGCATCAGATTCAAACCAATTAAGCACATAATTGAGCTATCAGATCGAAATTTTAATACGCGCCAAACTGTTCTTCGATGGAACAGTACTTCGAACTCAAATTTCGATCCAATTCTAACAATTTTCGATTCAAAACAGAACGAATCTCCTCTGATACCAATTGTTAGGACCTAATTATTCAACTCTATGATCCTAGACATAAATTCCAAGGCAATCGATTAGAATGATTAAGAAACGAATTTCGATCAAAAACCTTCGTTGAAAGCTCAAGAGATAGTTCGCTTAGAGTGCGAAGATTTTTTGTATTTCTCTCTCTAGAAATCGAATTGCAAGCCTTCCGGACATTAAGCTCAATTTTGTACATCAATTTATACCAACACACTTGGTATAAATAACATACTAAGTCCTAAACAAAAGACAAATACAAGAAAAGTCACAACCTACGAAGACATCTAATAAATCAAAGCACAATTAGAAATGATATTCTACAACGAAGATGGAAGAGTATATGGAAGCGAACGATATACGTTCTCAGAACCCAGACGCGTCAATTAAGAAGTTGGAACAACAAGTGGGCCAACTAGCGAAACAACTGGCGGGGCGAAATCAAGGATCACTCCAGAGTTACACCGAGCCAAACCCTAAGGAGTATTGCAACGTGATAACTCTGAGGAGCGGATAGAATTGCAAGAAGTACACGCCAAGCAGAATTCAAAGGAGAAAGCTGAATTCGAGGGCCACGACGAGCCAGAAGTGGAGGAAACCAAGGGCGACGATGTTGAGAATGTAAAGGCTAACAAAGGAAAGGCACGACCAATCGTGAAGCCGTGCCAGCCGAAGATTTCGTACCCAGCTCAGTTGAGGGAGGCCGAACCTGAAAAGGAGAAGGTCGGACCCGAAAAGAAAAGACGGAGGAGAATGCTCGACCATCAGTGAAGCCGTACCAGCCGAAGGTCCCCTACCCAGCATGGTGAAGAAGGACAAAGACGAGGCGCTATTGAGTAGATTTATGGGTATGTGCAAAGAATTACATATTAACTTACCATTTGTTGAAGCTATTACGCAGATACCCAGTTTCGCGAAGATCCTGAAGGACTTGCTGACAAATCACGGAAGCTCGAACACGTCTCCACTATATACTTCCGAGGAGAGTGCTCGGCGATACTCCAGAGCAAGATACCGAAAAAGCTCAAGGACCCAGGGAGTTTTACTATTCCATGTCATATAGGTGACTTAGTAGTTCAGCATGCTTTAGCTGACTTAGGCGCAAGTATAAATTTGATGCCGTACTCCATGTCTAAGAACTTGGGATAGGTGAACCACGACCACTTGGATGACTATTCAATTGGCCGATAGATCGTTAAAATACCCCTAGGTGTTATCGAGGATGTTCTAGTTAAGGTCGATAAGTTCGTTATCCCTGCTTATTTTGTGATCCTAGAGATGGCCTACCTAGAATTAATGGAACATTTCATCCTCGTCCATCTCTAGGATCACAAAATAAGCAGGGATAACGAACTTATCGACCTTAGCTAGGCCATTCTTAGCTACATGTGAGGCTCTGATAGATGTTAGGAATGGAACATTGACTTTGAACGTAGATAGCGAAAAAGTTACGTTTAATATGACTGACTCGATGAAAAATAGTAGCGAGCATGATATAAGTGCCATTAGTTGGATGCTTTTTTGAGCACGATTTCTCGTCTTATATGCAAGGTTTATCACAGGTTTTGAGCAAGGAGGAAGTCGACGAGCCCACGATAACCATCGGCAAAAACAGCGAAGAATTTTATGGACAAGAGCCCAGTCGAGAAGTGACTGCCACTAGAGTTGAAACTACTGCCCAGCGGAAAGAGACAACTCCAAGTTTTGGATGTAGGCAAGGGAGACTTAAGCAAAAAGGAGGTACTGTATCTAGACTTCCAGCCACCCTAAGCGAACGAAGGTACGTCTGGCTAAAGACGGTAAAGGAAGCGCTTCTTGTGAGGCAACACAGGTTTTATCTATCTAGTACTTCTTTTTATTATATCTACGACTATGATCCATATACATATATCTATTATTATTATTATTATCATCCATGTCTTTTTTCTTTTACGTTTAATTTTCCTTTTAGTTATATCAGGATAAATATCACGAGTCACGATCCACGACCTTCACTCGTTCAGTCATGACCACGTCATTTATTCGTCAGGAGAGTCCCGTTCTTTTTAGCCTTCTTTTTCGCTTCCTTTTATCCTTTTTACATTCAGGACAACGTCGGTCTTAAGTGTGGGGAGGGGAATTTAGGTTGAGAATGTAGGTGAATTTTTTTTTTATGACGTGTCCGTAAGCTATTAATTTCATTGGAAAAGCATAAATTCTTTGAAATCAGGCATGATTATTTGCATTTATCTCGAGTTAGTTTGAAGTTAATGGAGTCTTGTGGTTAGGACTTGCATGATTGATTCAATCGTGTATGCATGGATAGACATACCGCTACTTTGAGGGATTCGTACACATAACACATCAACGTTGTGAGAGTTTGAGCGTGACGAGCTTATGTTCATTTTTCTTGGTTGTGTGACGTGCCTAGTCTATATCTCTCTAGAACTTGCCTGTCTGATATGCGTTGAAACTATTTGGATTGCGTTCGTGTGTGACGAGGGCATTAGGAAATAAGTCTAGGGCCATATTTTCCAACCCATGACTGATCCCCATAGTTAGCCACTTTGCGCCGAACCTATTCGTTTATCCCCTCGTAAATTATAAAAGCCGCTAGCCCGAATAAGCCTCCAGAGATCATCTAAACCTGAGTTGATTAGAATAGCGGAGAAGTCAAACTTGAGGTTTACTGCTTTAATGTCTGATTTAATGTTACTTCTCTGTTATTCGGTGAAATGACTCGATCCTACTTGACCGTTTTCTGAAATGACCTGATCCCTTGCATAAGCCTGCCCATAAACCTTTTGTAGGATATAGGTTTTTGTAATAAGTATCTGTAGGTACACGGCATTCGCTGTGACGATGTATTCTTTGCGACAAAAAGCCAAACCTTGATGTTTAGATAATAAGGGCAGTGCACAAAATCAGATCGTAAATAAGGTGGAAGGGCAGAAAATGAAAGAAAATTTAGTTGAGAGGGTCGGGCAGAAAAGTCTAGGATTTCAGAGCGAGAATGTTGAGTTTTATGTTGGGGCATGTGACTGTCAGTTTCATCATGCTATATTCTTTGAGTTTTTGCTTATGTGTCTTAGCGTTAGGATTACGTTTGTCAGTGTCTATGCTTGTCATCTCATTATTATTTGACCCCGTTTCGACCCAAAAGACCCTCAGATTTACGCTTACCACCTTAAGTAGAAGATATGCGATTAACTTGCAAGCCTATGGTAGGGGTTGGACTAGCGCAATATTTGAGCAATTCACTGATATACTAGCCTATACACTGAGCGATTTGAGTGAATCATTGTGAGGAGTGGGTCTTGATTTGTAGTGCTAAGGAAATTAAGGTTGATAGGTGCCAATCATTAGTGTACTGTCTATGATTGTTTGCTTGATTACATTTGTGCTTTCTAGCTATGATGATAAGTTGCGAACAATTATGCCGTCATCTTGATTTGATGCTTTTTCGATTTCTAATTTACTTGAAGACAAGCAAATGCTTAAGTGTGGGGAGGTTTGATAAACGTATATCAACACACTTATTTGCAGTATTTATTTGGGTAATAATAGAGTTTTGCAATCATTTTATGCATATATCTGCTCTATTGCGGGACTTTAGGACGGCTACCGGACGAAAATGAGCGAAAACGAGGCAAAACGGAGCAAGTACAACGAAAACAGGAAGTGTATTACACTAGACCGTGACTATGAGCAGTGTTCACCTCCGCCCAGGCAAAGATGTTCATGGCCGTGAATGCAAGTGCACCAGGCCGTGAACCACGGCAGAGAGCCAAGTCAAAGAGGTTGTCACGGCCGTGACACCTCGTTCACCAGACCGTGACAGAAGTCCGAGAGCTAAACCAGAGAGAGTCATGGCCGTAAAGCCCGCCTGAAAAGTAGCAACGGATTAGAAAACTCATATCTCTCAATGTAGACATTGCATTGACAATCCCTTAGGTCAAAGTCAAGATTGGCGAGTATGCTTTCTGTGGTTAAAATTTCAAGTCCATCGGACATCGTTTACCCCTTTATCTGCGTGAACAAGGAACTCCGCAAACCTGTCGAAAGCGTCACGGCCGTGAATGTGTTGTCCTAGGCCGTGAAGCATGGCAGTGAGCTCATTTTGTGCCCCGACAGTGTCACGGCCGTGAAGGCCCATGTCAGGCGGTGAAGGTGTCGAATTTCACTATAAAAGCCGAATTTTGATTCAAAAAGAGGGAAACTCCTTTCAGAACTCAACTATAATATATCAGAGACGAAACAGAGCCGTCAAGAACAGAGGAACACCCCCAGAAGCGCAAGAGACGGATTAACAACGCTTTCACACCGAATTGAACAAGGAAAGAGAATCTTCCTGTGATGCCCGGGGCCGATGAGGGCGGGGAGTGATCGCCGGTGCCAGAGAGGTGCACGGACAAGGAGCGGCTCCTGGCAGGCTTCTAGGCGAAGGGGTACGTGAACGAACCAATCCGACACCCGAATGAGAGGGGATCCTGAGACTGACAATGTATGGGCGTGTCAGGCTAAGAATCGTATAAAGAAATTGATAGTACTACTCATATCACCAAGGTCGACCTACCTTTTCGGGAGTCCATCTATAGAAACTCCGAATTTTCGCGTGCTTGACTTGGGGCAATCTAGGGATGGGTGACCCCCTGGGAAGTTTCTCAGGGTGCGTGTGAGCGAGTGCACGAAGCACGCTAAAAGGTTAAATGGTGGTACAGTGGGGCCAGACTATCAGTCGGAGTGTGGTGGGCCCAACCCCACTAGTCCCTGTAGGGACCGAAGCTATAGTGACACCCGGTATGGGACGGGTTGTTACACTTCCCCCGAAACCATCCCAGCTCAAACAGAAGGGAAGCTTATGAGTCCTCTGCCCTTGTTCTTTATTTCTTTTGTCGCTTTTCCTTTAATTTTGAGTAGCTAAATCCCTATGTGTTTGGAATTAGATGAACGCTAGGTCGATTCGTACTTAAGACATATATTTATCATGACTCGTGTTTATTACTATTTATCTATCTATGAAATTATTTCTTCGCTTAAATATGTCTGTGTTAAAGTGATCGTGTGGAAAATTATTTAGGGCGACAGCTAAATAACGATTAGGCCGCTCATAGAGGATATGATTCGAGTATAGGGCGAAAGCAAATACTCGATCCTCACCGCTAGTAATTATTGAATTTTAGATCCTCGCGAGCGTTTAAGGCGACAACAAATTCGTGAGTGGGAAGGAAATCACTGCGATTTAGTCAAGAATCACGTAGGAGCGATATTTCATTGTCTTAGAACGATAGTACCTAGCGGGATTCGTATTCCGAGCACATCTTTATTGTCTGAAAGTACTCTCACCAGTTTTAATCGTTTATTTTAATCTCTCGTTGCTTTAGGGTTGGTCTGTTAGGTTAATTCGTAGTATAAACAATCTGCGCACTTTATATAGGCTAGATGTCGAGTCGATAGGTTATTACTAGTAATCAAGTTTATTCCTCGTGTTCGATACTCGTTTACTCACCTTACTACACTACAAACGATAGATCTACTATCTATCGCACGTTGGTGATAGTAATTACATATTCATTTTATTTATCACTGCACTTTACATTAGTACACCGCGCGTCGATCAATGAGTGAGTAACATCCCGTAGGGCAGTGCTTTGTCTCTGCTCTCAAAGACCTGGATCATGTGCTTCATGATGACATACCCGAGATTGAACTTGAGGTTCCCAGATATCATTTAAACAGCAAAGGTGCTCATGAAGTTCATCGTTGTAGAGTGGCCTCCGCTGCCGATCTTCGCACTCCACATGGTCATATTGAGCAGTTTGTGCAGGAAGAAGTAGTCGACGGGTAATTGATTTAGAGCTTCACCATCAGAGAAACAGGGCTTGCTGCGGGTATTCCAGCGGGTAAGAAAGGCATCACTGATATCAAAATCATCAGCGTGGCACTAGTCGTTCATGTCGTAATGACAGAAGGCTTCATCTGGAAAGCCTTGCATCTCATTTATCTTCTTAGTGGTCCAATTGATTCTGCCTCCCAGCACGTAGGAATGGACGCGGATGTGCTCTTCGTGTTCCTCATAATCGAAGTTGGCATAGAACAGCTTGACGGCCTCTAGGTAATATGGCTTGTCGATACTAAGGAACTGCTCCCAACCAAAATCTTTTATCCAGGTGATAACTGTTCCAGAAGGCAACTTGTTAAAAGCAACGCCACGACCTCTGGCGATGTTTCTGTTGCTGAAGCTTTTGTAGTTGGTTTTGGTGCTTCTTTCAGAAAGAGGGCTGTTTTGGCAATGGCTAAAGTTCTTCGAGAGGAGATGGAGATTTCTTAGGAGTTGGAGTTGGTGATGGCTGTTTCGGGGTTTCATCAGGAATTCTTGACTTGAAGTAGAGTTTGCAGGTTCGGGCGATGGAGGAGGCTGTTTCTTGCTTTTCTTCTTCTTCATCTTGGCCATCTTGGCATGAGATGAGACTTTCTCGACAGTTTTGGCTTAGGAGCGAGTTTTCCGGGCAGAGGTAGGTGAGGGCGAGACTGGTTTGGGTGAATTTGGAGAAGGATCGGACAGAGGTTCATCGGACATGGGTTCCTTTCGCTTGCTTGAAGATTCTGCAGCGGCCGTTTTGGTTCCGGCGGTTTTTACCATGTTGAAGGTTTGAAGATTGAAGAGAGTTTCGGAGAAGATGATTGGATTGATGAAGATTCAAAATGGTTCTGAATTTTCAAAGAAGAAAGGGTCGGTGTATTTTATGAAGAGATAAGGATCGATTTTATAATTCGAAATTTGAAATTCAAATGGAAAGAGAGGAACTGCCAGTCAGATCGTCAGAAATCTCAGAATGATTTGACGGGATCTCTTAATTATGGAAAGGATTTGAAATAGCAGAATGGGAAGGATTTTGAATATCTGAGTTTCCTAAAATAACTAATTGGCTGAGATGAGATCTCTACGAATTTGTTCCGAAAATATCATAATCACATTCTAAGGAAAGACTTGGAGATCCGAGGTTCCTAAAATAATATTGATAACTAAAGGAAGATCTTATGCAGGAATAACTACGAATCTTTTCCTAAAATACCAAAATCACGCTTAAGGATAAGAACTACAAGATACCAAAATAGTCTAGGGCCGAAAGAATATCCTAGAGTAGAATAACTACGAACTTTTACCTAAAATAACATTTTCTAAAGTAAATGGCAGAATTAGGCAGATTTACTAACCTTATTTAGCTCGATGACTCCTAATCGATCACGGATGTCACAGAATCTTGCCTCAATTAGGGGCTTCGTGAAGATATCAGCAAGCTGATCATTTGTTCATACGAATTCCACACTGATATTCCCCTTCTGAACATTGTCTCGTATAAAATGATGTTTAACCTCTATAAGCTTATTACGAGAATGATGCACGGGATTCTTCGTAATGCTAATGGCACTAGTGCTATCACACAGAACAAGAATTTTGTCGTAACCTAGCCCAAAATCACTAAGGGTTTGTTTCATCCAAAGAACTTGTTGACAACAATTTCCTAAGGCCATATATTCAGCTTCAGTTGTGGAGAGGGCGACAGTATTGGCTTTCTACTAGACCAAGTTACGAGGGAATTTCCAAGTAATTGGCAAGTTCCACTAGTACTTTTCCTACTTTCCCTACAGCCGGCATAGTCAGCATCAGAATATCCCATTAATGGGATTCATCCGTATAAGAGTACCACACACCAAAATTAACAGTACCCTTAATATATATAGTATACGCTTGACTACTGTCAAGTGAGATTCCCTAGGGTCAGACTGATATCTCGAACACATACCAACAGCAAACATAATATCAGGGCGACTAGCAGTTAAGTATAGAAGGCTTCGGATCATACCTCGATATTGTGTTTGATCCACTCGTGTACCTGATTCGTCAATGTCTATTTTGGTGCTCTGATGCATATGGGTGGAAAGTACTTTGGAATGACTCATCCCGAATTTTGTCAGCAATTCCTTGCTGTATTTCGGCTGGGATACAAAGGTTCCATGGTTAAGTTGCTTTATTTGCAAGCCGAGGAAGTAGTTCAGCTCACCCATTAAGCTCATCTCAAATTCTTTCTGCATAGACTTAGAGAATTCCTCACAAAGAAGGATATTAGTACTTCCAAATATGATATCATCAACGTAGATTTGGACCAGTATCATGTGATCACCTTCATACTTAATAAACAGTGTATTATCAATAGTTCCAGTCCAAAATCCTACGTCAATCAGAAACTTACTTAGCCTTTCATACCATGCCCTAGGAGCCTGCTTTAAACCATATAGTGGTTTGTTCAATTTAAAAACATGATTTGGAAAGTCTTCCTTAGCAAAACCGGGTGGTTGTTCTAGATAAACTTCCTCATTTATAAAGCCATTCAAGAATGCGCTTTTTATGTCTCTTTGAAAGAGTTTAAAGCTTTTAAAGCATGCATATGCAAGTAAGACACGGATAGATTCTAATCTAGCTATCGGAGCAAACGTTTCATCGAAATAATACCTTCCTCCTGGGAATAACCTTTTGCAACTGACCTCGCTTTGTTTCTGGTGATATTACTGTGTTCGTCGAGTTTGTTGTGGAAGACCCACTTTGTTCCTATGATGGATCTTTCGTTTGGTCTTTTCAAAATGTGATAATTCATCCTCCATGGCAGAGAGCCATGATATATCGTCCAGGGCTTCATGGACGGTTTTTGGTTCCATTATAGAAAGCAGTACATTGTGAGATTCCTCCGTGATTTTGTGCAGTTGCTCGAGTTTTGATTTCAGATGTGATATTCCCTATCACTTGATCTGTTGGATGACTAGAAGCATGCTTGAATTCTGCGTTGTAGTTCATCAGCTTCTGGTTCTAGTATCTAATTGTTTTCATCTTTTGGAATATCTTTCTCACTATCCTTAGTAGCCTGTAAATCTGCACAAGGCAAATACATACCTTCCTCATTAGTAGTATCTGCATTAGGAATGTCATCGAAAGTAACATGTATGGATTCCTGAACAGTCAGCTTTTTTTTATTATATACACGATAGGCTTTAGAATGAAGACTTTAACCGAGGAATATCCCTTCATCTACCTTAGAGTCAAATTTTCCTCTCTTATCTCTATCATTCAAGATAAGACACTTACATCCAAACACACGAAATTATCCTATATTTGGAGTTCTACCATGCCAGATTTCATAAGAGGTTTTCTTTAATAATGGCCTAAGGAAACTGCGATTTGACACATAACAAGCTGTACTAACAACTTCCACCCAGAACTGTTTAGGAATATCATACTCATGTAACATAGATCTAGCCATTTACTGTAGCACTCTGTTTTTTTGTTCAACTACGCCGTTCTGTTGGGGAGTTATGGGGGCAGAGAAGTTGTGACTATATCCAAATTGATCACAGAATGATGCAAATGACTTACTATCAAATTCTAATCCGTTATAACTACGTATCCTGCATAAGTTCATTTCTTTTCATTTCCAAGTCTCTTTACTAGTGATGCAAAGTAATCTAATGCCTCATTTTTATGTGCAAGGAATATCACCCATGTATACCTGGAATAATTATCAACAATGACAAAGGCATATCTTTTACCTCTCAGAGACATCGTCTGAACAGGACCAAAAAGGTCGAGATGAAGTAGTTCTAGTGGTCTGAATGTGGATATCACATTTTTTGCCTTGAACGATGTCTTGGTCTGCTTACCCATTTGGCATGCCTTGCACGTTTTGCCTTTGACGAACTTTATGTCAGGAACACGTCTACCAGTGCATTGCTTGTAATGTGCGACAGTAACTCCATGTTAGCATGTCCTAAGCGTCTGTGCCATAACCAGGTGTTATCCTGTGTAACTGCTAGGCATTTGACATTCTGGTCAGTTATATCATCAAGAGTAATACAGTAGATATTTATGTCCATAGACGCACTAAATAACACTTTATCATCATTTCTAACAACACACTTATAATTTTCAAAAGTTACCGTATGACCCTTATCACATAATTGACTAATGGTAATGAGGTTATGTTCTAGATTCATAACTAACCATACGTCATCTATAGTAGTATGTAAAGTGATACCGACAGTTCCAACTCCAATAATCTTAGCTTTTGTGTTGTCGGCGTATGAGACATATCCTCCGTCGTACGCTTTCACCGACACAAACTTACTGATATCACATGTCATACGGTGTGAACACCCACTGTCGAGATACCACTTGTACCTGCATGAATCAATTCTTTTCTGAGGTGCCCAACTTTTATTGGGTCCCAAAAGGGTAGCGGCAAAATAACTCCTGTAACATGTGATATATCATGTGTCACAGACTGTGATCTCTTAAACACAGGTAGGCCAGTGTTAGAGACTTGATTTTCAGAAAACTGCTTTAGCCTTCAGACATATCTAGACTTATCCACTCTCTTCAGAAAACAGTTGTTAGAATAATGACCGTGACGGCCGCATGAAAAACACTTAGGCTTTCTAACAGTTTGTGGTGCAATTATCCTATCCCTGATTTCCAACATTTGTAGGAATACTGAGTAACATATCAACATTTTGTTTTCCTTCAAGAAGTCTATCAACAGTACGTGCTTTTTCTTGTAAGGATTTTTAAGAACAGAGATGTCTCTATATCACTATTCTGCTTTTTAAGCTCTTCACAATTACACAAGGCTTTTTCTTCCTTTAGGGTTTCTAGCTCGGCTCTCAAACATTCATTATCTAGATCCGTTTGGTGCTTTTCTCTAGCTACGTCATCTCGTTGCCTAACCAATCTCTTTAATTGTGAGTTGAGCGACGTAATCCTCACGTTTTGAATTATTTCAAACATCTCTACCTTTTTATCTACTTCAGGGACTGAGGAAGCGTTATCATGAGATTCATCTTTCTAGCATATAATTCATTCAGAATAAGTATTTTCTCAATAGTGGATGAGGAAGATACCTGATCATCATCATCGGCCATGAGGCGAGACCTTCCCCCTCTTCACTCCCGGCCTCTTCCCAGTTTGTGACCATGGCTTTCTGTTCTTTATCTTTTGGTCACCATTTTCCATCGGGCAGTTTGAACGAAGTGACCTGGCTTGTTGCATTTGAAGCATTTCTGCACATTGTTCCGGGATGATGATATTCCCTTGTTTCTTAGCTGGAACTTGGAGTTTCCTTTGAATTTTCTTCTCAGCCGAGATTTTTAAAATTTTTTGGCCAGCATGGCGATCTGCTCCAGTATGTCTTCTCAGTGTCTTCTTCGCCCTCAGAGTCATTTTTCTTGTTATGGCAATGTTTGGTTGATTTCTGACTTGGGGTTTCTCTTTGATGGAGATCTGAGTCATCTCTTACGTGGTTAGAGATCCGATCTGTTCCGAGATGGAGAGTTCGTCTAAGTCCTTTGCTTCGTAGATGGCAGTTACTTTGGTATTCCATTGTCTTGGAAGAGATCTTAGGATTTTTCGCACCTTCTCATCGTCTGGTATTTTCTTTCCCAACAAGAACATTTGATTGATGATGTTCATGAATCTTGCGTTCATGTGGCTTATAGTCTCATTGTCCTCCATTTTTTAACAGCTCGTATTGGTGAGTCAAGAGGGCTATTCTTTCTTGTACAACTCGAGTGGTTCGCTCATGAGTGACTTGGAGCATGTCCCACATATCTTTACCAGATTCACATGAGCTCACACGATTGTATTCTTCTCTTGTAAGCGCGCAGGCAATCATGTTCTTTGCTTTGGCATTCAGGGAGATTTCTCGCTTGTCTGTTGCATCGTATTCAGCACCTTTCTTTGGAGTTCCATCCGTCTTTTTGGGATTGTATGGTTCAGTAGTGATGATATCCCGCAGATCATAGTCAGCAGCAAGCAGGAATTCCTTCATACGGTTTTCCCATATGGCATAGTTAGTTCCATCGAAGAGTAGTGGCCTGGAATGGGATTGTCCCTCTGCAAAAGCATCAAAACTCGAAGAAGACATTAGATCTTTAACTCAGGCTTGTTAGGCCCGTCGTTTGAGTAACCCGCTCTGATGCTAAATGAAGATAAAAACGTGCCTAAGAGGGGGGTGAATTAGGCTTATAAAAATTTATGCTTCTTCTTTTCACAAATCCTAAGATGTAGTGACTAAGATATGCCTACTGATGCTTGTGAAGAGTATGCCTGATATATCCTAGTAGCGTCGGATGTGTGTCGGGTCTGTCTCACAGCGAAGGAAATAACTGTAAAGTAAATGCCAAACATGATTTTTATAGCGGTTATAACCCCAACTGGAGTTTACTCCTCTCCTTGGGGTTTGCTCCCCAAGAGTTTAACCAATCATTATAATGCACCATAGCTGGATACAAGTCGAACACTAGACACACTAGGTTACTGCACGCCGAGTTTCGTTTCTCGAAATCTCTTGATCCCGACAGACACAGCTCGCTACCGAAGGGCCCTCAGGACTCGTCCTTCCCTTCACGTGTCCGTAAACGTCGACCTTGCCTCTTTGGTATTGCTCACGTCCGAAGACAGAATATATGGTGAGAGGTTGGAATAATTCAGTACGTTCAGTACTTCGCAAGTGATCGCTCAGGTAGGCAGAAAAGCTATCGCAAATGAACGCTCAGGAATCTCTCAATACTATTTCTGCTCAAAACACTTATAGTTGTAGGTTCGCAAATTCTAAGTAACTCAAAATTATGAAGTGTAGCTCATATATATAGTCCTTTTTGCTCAACACTTCACATGGAAAATCGGATCATAACATTAATCACCAAATCAAACATATAATCCATGTAATTTTCGAGAGTCAACATGCCATGTAAAATCATGCTTTTAAGAAAGTCATCACTACGGTTATAAGCTCATTAAAGCATGAATATATTCCTTATAAAAGCCCAAATTCGTTCTCAAGGCATGTTCAATTGTTTTTTGGTAGAATGATTTTTCATTTACCACGAGCAAATGTTTACAGCACAATCCCGCACTATCTATACAATTATACCACATGAGATGAGAACACCAACTGGAACAAGTCTGAATTAGCAAATCTCTTCAAATGACAAAAACTATGAATACGCATCTTCATTTCCTTCTTGATTATGAGAGCTAACTGATCCACATCCTTAGCCTCCATTCCCTGTACTCGCCGATTCCTTTCACACCAGATATGATATAAAGTAGAGGTATAGTATGCCACAATGATGCCATTATGAGCAGCCCTTCTTTTCCCAAGTGATAAATGAATTTTATACCATGTTTTATACCCCGTAAAAGCGTAATATAGGTTGTTATTTATTTGAACTTTCCTCGAATATCATACGTAGTTGTAATTGGTTTTTGACAGATATTGGGAAGAAGAACTACAACTAGAAATATTCGGGCTTGAATTAATTTGAGGAACCGTCGAACCAAATATCGGCCCAAAAACAATTGGGCCGAAGAGTAAAATTCAGCCCATCAGTTCCAGCCCACAAAAAAAATCCAAGCCCACACAATTATATAATAGATACACAATACACACACATGCTTACACACGCACAAATGAAGAATGGAGTCCCACAAGCAGACACACGCACACACAGGTGAAGAAAAATAGAATAAGCTTACGGCTCAAGGAGAAATGCAATCCCACACCGTTTTTGGAGCAGCCAAACAAAGATTTTGTCTCCCCTTCATCATCTATAAATAAAGCGAAGAAAACGAGCACAAATTGGGGGGGGGGGGAGACGAGGCCATATACACGTAAAGTGGGAGGTGGTGATCTGCAAACACCAAAAGCAATCACCTCCCACTTCAAGCGCCGTCACTCACCTCACACCAAAAAGCCATGTTACTCACAAGGAAGCAAACGCTTAAGTGTGGGGAGATTTGAAAAATGAAATTTATATTGTGTTTTATACCCCGTAAAAGCGTAATATCGGTTGTTATTTACTTGAATTTTCCTCGAATATCATACGCATATGTTTATATTTGATTTTTTGACAGATTTTGGGAAAAAGAACTACATCCGGGAATATTCGGGCTTAAATTAATTTGAGGAACCGTCGAACCAAATATCGGCCCAAAAACAATTGGGCCAAAGAATAAATTCAGTCCATCAGTTCCAAGCCCAATAAAAGCCCAACCCTATCTATGTTATAATAGATTAGCATAATACAACACTGCGTCAATGAAGAAAAGAAAACAAAGAAACCTACATACATACACGTGCACACAAAAGATGAAGAAAGTCAAAAGCTCACGGCTCATGGAAGAAAAGGAATACGCCGTTCTTGAGCAGCCAATGAGATATTTTGTCTCCCCTCTACCATCTTTTAATAGGAGATCGACGTGAAGAGCAAGAGGAGCTCGGGAAAACGACCGTAAAAAGAGAGCGAGGGCAGCTTTGGTGAGCTAAGGCGCACAATCATATCATGTAGCACACGTCTCACGTCCACCATACTACATAAATCATACATAGCTGAACCAAGCACCTCTTTTAGCCTCTACCCATGCATAAGTAAGCTCTCCAGCAACCACCTCCCCACATCACGCCATCACCCACACGAAGACTTCTTGGTAGTAGACGAGGAAAGAAATCCAAAGCAGGCAGCTGCCTTGTAGCAGCAGCCGTGGGGAGAACCATTCACGGGCAACACACAACTCAATAAGGAGCTGAAGCACACCTCACACACCACGCGTTCGACAAAAGTCCTCAATGAAGGATAAAACGGAGCCGAATTTCAAGGAAGCAAATATGTTTTCGTAGTTGTTATTTTTATTATCCGTTGTGTTAATTCATCCTATGAGTAGCTAAATATTTTGTATTTGAGACGAGATGAACCCTAGCGTGATCGATCGTATGTTTATGTGTATTTGATGTTTTGCCATTGTTATGACTCGTTTATGAAGCATATGATTTTAATGATGTCTATGTTATTGAAATTGTCTAGTTAGCTCAATCATGTCTATGTGATTAAGTTAACGTATTGGGAAATCATAAGCTGCGCTCGAGAGAGGGGCTAACGATTAGACCACTCGTAAACGAGCGGAATAAACTCGTCAATAGATATATGTTCAACTACCCCACCAGATTAGAGTCAAATTTAATAGTCGGAGTCATCGAGGTTTAATGCGATCTTTGGTTGACTAGTTAGGGAAGCTTGCCAGCTATTTAATTCATAGATTAGTTGTTTACGATTCTTATGTGATAAGGCGAAGTTTCGTCAGTCGTATAAATTCCTACGCATGCTCTAGGAATCCTCACGGTCTAATAATTAGCTAAAATGTATAGCTTGTTTGTCGTTTGATCGAGCTAGGGGGATTCGAAGTCTCAAATACGTTCGCTTTCATAAATCACCCTACCCCGCTACCGCTATTTTATCAATCGTCTTTATCGTTTATTTAGTTTATCGTCATCAAATCAAAAATATTTACTAGGATATTTAAACGACAGTTTTGTAAGTATACAGTTCATTTGGGTTCGATACTCGAATATTTGCCATTCTATACTATTTTCGATAGGTACACTTGCCTGTTGAGCGTAGGATATTTCGTCGATATTCGTTTTATTTTTATTAGTCGATCTGCTCGATCACTGCGTAACTGAAAATGGCCGTAAAATAACTCTTACTATAATATGTTAAGAAGGGTATTTTCATCAAATCGTATTTATAGTCCTTAAGTCTAATATTGACAACAAGTAGGTCCTTTAAACTAATAAAAATCTCATAGGGGCCTGGAAACTTAAAAATAAAACTTACAGGGCCTGATCCAACCTTACTTATATTACATGACGTGTTACCACAGTTATCGTGTTAACGAAATCTTCAATAATACGCCGCATCGAAATTCTTCACTACTTCTTTCTTAAACTCAATAATTCCCGTTCCTTATTAAAAGCCATTATCAAATTGACTTAATTTCGTCTTAATCGGCCATTAAAATCGATATTTGCTCCATTTATAACGAGATTTTCGAAGTGCAATTTCATAATTAATTCGAAATGGAAGTCGATCCCATCTTATTTGCACCTTAACAATGATATCTCAGTCAGTTTTATAGTCCTAAAAGCAACCAAAATAGAACAGAAGAGACGATGGCACATGGGTGTAATTTTGGCAAATATGAAGAATAGAAATGTCATTTACAGTGAGTTCGGTCATTCTTTCTAGTAGTTTCAGAAAATAGTTCATTGGCTTAATAGAAACTATCTAAAGGGCATGAACACATATTTACAATATGTTACAGGGTCTGATCCGAAATTAACCCTTTAAGTAACATATGTTACAAAAACAATAACAGTTATATATAATAAATATAGTAACTGATCATTGAGCACCAGTGACAATTGTTCAATACGAGTTCCTTGTATAGTATCAATAACTGAAATAATCGATGTCAATATGTTTATAACCGATGCCGACACCCAATAATCATTGAAAACTCTCTATGTTTTCATGCTATTAAGGTGTCGACCCTAATTTCTCATGTTCTAAAACAGTACCTTACTAACACAATATTCAAAAGAATAACAATTCTATACTTCTCTAATAACACATAGTTTACATTTAGTAACTCATCAGTTAAAGTAAACAACAAATCTATCACAAAACAGATCTGGAAAATGTTATTTTAACACTAAACCCGCTTTTTATGAAACGATTTTACAGTTAGACATTAGAAGTAGCAAATACGGCTCGATTAGTGACAATGGCCCCAAATCGAAGGTGATCAGCAAAGGATTCGGGGAGAAATCGGTAAAGACGAAGTCGGTTACTGCAAAGTAAGCGAAGAATGACACAAATCAGCCGACGGTGAATGTGAAGGTTTCGAAACAGCCGAAGGGTTCTAATAAAGGGAGAGCCATCCCACGAGTTCGATGTCAACCGAAATATTTCGTTGACACGGTCCGCGCGATGGAGCAAGTAATGAGCATAAGGAGGCGCGATCACCAAGCCTACCAACCAATGACACAGTTGATCAAATACCTGAATGTGCCCACCAATCTTCAGCCACGAGTTGATCTTCATGATAAGGTGTTGGCTGAAGGAGCAGGCAAGAAATAAATGCTCCAATGTTTATTCCATTCCACCACATAGCCTACACCTGGTTTTTGCAATGATAATGCCCCAAGCTAGCAGCCTGTCCATTGTCAATAGACGTTTCTGTAGGATCAACTAGAGGATATAGGACTGCTTTGGAATGTTCATTCTGTTCCAGGCAGCTCTGTAGTAGGGAAAGGCTGTAGCCGCTCCCTTCAGCCATGTATAACCGGCCTGAACAGAGTAGTTCCCATCCGGGGCAGGAATCCAGTATCCCCCATAGTCCATTCTGAATTTTTCCTTCAATCTATGAATCTTCCTCCAATGCCAGCTCGAATCCACTGCAAATCTAAAGTTCCATAAAACTGTCCCTTTTAAGTATACCACATTGATCCACTTAATGCACAAGGAGTCCACTTTCTTTGTAATATCCCATATTTGCTTTCCTGCTAGAGCCATGTTCCAAGTCACACAATCTCTCAGATTCAGGCCACCTTCGCTTTTTAGACAGCAAACCTTGTCCCAGCTGATAAGAGGGATGCATTTCCCATGAGCTTTTTACCCCATAAAAACTCTGCACAGATTCTGTCCACTTCCTTGGACACAGCCTTGGGGAGTAGGAACACGAGCCCCAGTAGCCATGAGTTGCTAGAAGGACTGAGTTGGTTAGACACAATCTACCAGCATAAGAGAGGTTTCGGGTGGCCCAGCAATGTACTCTAGCTGTTATCTTCTCAACTAAGGCCTGACATGGGCTTTTACTCCACTTAGTTGGGGATATAGGAACCCCCAAGTACTTCATAGGGAATTTTCCTGCTTGAAAACCAGTGAGGTGGACAATCTGGTCAGTAACAGAACTAGATATGCCAGCTAGATATAAGCTTGATTTCTGATGGTTAGAGCTAATCCAGACCTTGTTGAAAGTGGTCAAGAGCTTTCTTGATCACTGTAACAGCTCATTTGGTGCCTTTACAGAAAATCATAAGGTCATCTACAAAGCACAAATTCACCAATTTAATGTGTTTGCATAAGGGGTGAAACCTGAACCGAGGATCAACGGATGATAGCAATAATTTTCTGGTCAGGTATTCCATAGCTATCAAAAACAAGAGAGGAGATACTGGATCACCCTGTCTTAGCCCCCTTGCTCCTTTAATAGCCCCTGATGGAGAGCCATTGATGGAAACAGTGTAGGAGACAGATGAAACACACTCCATGATCCAGCTGATGAATTTCATAGGAAAGTTGAGAAGACAGAGCCATTCCTTTAAGAAATCCCAGTCCAAAGTGTCATATGCCTTTTGGATAGCTACCTTCAACAGAGCTCTAGCTGATGCATTTTTCCTATTGTATAATCTGAGCAAGTCTCGGCAGATGAGGATGTTATGCACTATTGATCTACCTTCCACAAATGCATTCTACTTGGCATTGATGAGCTCAGGCAAAATGGGCTTGATTCTGGTACATAACAGTTTAGCAATACATTTGTATATAGTGTTGCAGCAAGCTATAGGTCTGAAATATATGGCAGTATTAGGATTGGCCACTTTTGGAATAAGACACAGATTAGTACTGTTTACTCGAGGCATCAGTTTGCCTGTATCAAAGAATTCTAGAATGGAAGCAGATACTTGTTCTCCCACAATGCTCCAGGCTTGCTTGAAGAAACCACTCCCAAAGCCATCAGACCCAGGGGCCACTTCTTCGTGGATAGACTTCATTACAACCCACACTTCCTCTTTCTCAAATGGATGAATGAGCTGAAGTTGGTCTTCTACTGTCAGGGTATATCCCTCTGCAGCAATTCTCTGGTCTAGCTCAGGTCTATTTCTCAGCCTTTTGCCCAGTACTTCCTGAAAGTACTTAGTGAAGTGCTATTGGATCCCCTCATGATCAGCTATAATTCCCCCATCAGAAGTATTGATAGAGAGAATTCTGTTAGACTAAACTCTAAGTCTGATCCTGGAATGGAAATATGCAGTGTTCTGATCTCCCTTATCAAGCCACCTGGCTTTTGCTTTTTGTCTCAGGAATTTGTCATTGGCCTTGTACAAAAATCCAAACTCAGTTCTGGTTGCTTTCTCCTTAGCTAAGAGCTCAGGGTTTAGGGGATCAGCATGCAAGGCTTCTTGGATTTCCTCTCGCTTGCTTCTGACCTCCTTACTTTTGGTAACAATATAAGCAAAATGTGCTCTGTTTAGAGCCTTCAGGGGCATTGCAGGCTAGACAGGTTTCCACACACACTCCTCATAGCCGAGTCATGGTGGGATTCCAGTGTTCCCTAACAGTGGGCAAAAAGAATGGGGCCAATCCCCACATATTGAAGTACTTGAAGCCCCTCCTCTGAGACTGAGACTGCTGGAAATTCCTGGCATAATGGGAGTGTGATCAGAGATTCCCTCTTGGAGAAAAACAGCTGTATGATCAAAGAATTTGGACAGCCATTCTCGATTAGCTATGGCCCAGTCAAGCTTTCAACAAATTCTTCTGTCAGGATTCTGTTTATTGGTCCATGTATACTGGCAGCCCTGTCTCCTTATCTCCTCTAATTGGCAGACTTGGAGACAATTGTTAAAGTCACTGAACTCATTAGCAAAAATAACTGTTCCCCTCAATCTGTCCCCAAATCCTCTAATATTATTGATCCTCCACACCATCCAGGGGTCAGTTAAAGCCCTCCCAATCTGCTCGAGAATTTCCCAAAGTTTGCCTCTAGCAGCCGGTGCATTGTGGCCATAAACACAAGTGAGATAGGAGACTAGAGAACCATTCTTCAGGATTTTGAAATGCATATGCTATTCAGACATCGAGATGAGTTCCAGTTCTGTCCCACCTCTCCGGACCACCACAATTCTGCCTAGAGGATGTGTGATGAGATTGTGGCAGGTTTCCCCGCCATCAAAGACTTTATACAGTGTACTAGACGTAGATTCCTTCTTAAGTTTGGTTTCCAACAGACATAGCAAATTTATTTTGTATTTACAACAGAAGAGAGCTACCTCCCTCTATTTGGCGGGGCCATTTAGGCCCCTAATATTCCAAAGGCGCCGCTATCCATGCCCAGAGTCATCGACCCTCTGCTTGGAAGGGTTGGTAGAACTAGATTGTTTCCTTGCTTCATCTTGGTGCACCAAGTCTGCCCATGACTTTCTCATTCCCTTGCTTTCTGTTCTACTCCCTGTATCAACAGAATTTGCACTTGGGGACTGAACAACTTGTTGTGTTTCAGTAGCCACAGTAGGTGCTTTTGGAGGCTGGTCTGCTGGTAGCTGGTCAGAATTTGGCTTCTTCTTTTGAAAAAGGCTGTCATTCTCTCTTCTCATCCTTCCTACAGACAGCTTCTTCATGTCCAAACTTCTGACATTTGCCACAGACTATGGGCTTCCATTCATAGGTTACCTCTTGCTCAAGCAGTTGGCCTTTCTCATTCAGGAATTTTATAGTATCTTTTAGTGGTTTGTTGAGGTCTATTTCCACTAGAACTCGAGCAAAGTGGATTATCTCCTTCTTCTTTGTAACCACATCACTCATGATGGGCTTTCATATCAAGCTAGAGAGCATGCTGAGAGTCTTAGACCCTAGTATTTCAGCTCCAGTTGAGGGAGTTGCACCCAAATAGGAACACTATCAACTCCTATCTTGTTCAGTTGTGTGCTTTCAGTCCAAGTGGCTAAAACAACCAGTTTCTTGTCAAAGTGAACAATCTCAGTTTGTAGAGTCCTATCCTTACTTCCACACTGCCAAACCTCACTAGGAAGAGTCCGTGCCTCGCTTGCCAAACATCAGGCAAAGCTTCTCCCATTTCCATTTCAAAAACCCGGCCATCACAGTATAAGGGGATTTGCCCCGAGTACACAACACATTAGCGCTGATTGCCAGTGCTCAACTTCCTCTTGGATCTCATCAACTTCCACTGCTCCGATTTCGTGTCCTGCCTCATTAATTGGAGCAACATAATCCAAGCGGTTGTCCTGATTTTCAACAATTTCGCATTGAATTTGATCAACGGACTACTATCAGCTAATTGTGCTGGTAATCGGCCAGAGGAACCTGACAGCTTCGGCCCATCCTTGTCGAGCTCACCATCAATGGATTGGTTGACAGGTGATTGAGGAATCACAGATTCCTCCACCAATGGAACAGTTCTCTTCAATTCCACAGTTGCAGTACCTCGATTGTGGTTACAATCGCACTATGATTCGTGGTAACATCCAATTGCCCGGTGGTAGAGGGTGGTGGCATCACCGCCGTGACCGGCGCTTCCCTCTGTGTCGCCGTTCGTCTCTTTTTCGCCATGTCGAAAGAGAGAAAAATTGGGCGCAAAACTTTTTGGCATGTTCAATTTATTTCGAGTTATGTTTATCATAACAGAACTTTCCATATGTGATTCTCTGCTATTAGTTTATAGAACAAGTCAACCCTGATTTACTTTCCAAATTTAGCACACGAGATAGCATACTACAAATACATTTTCCATATTCAGCACATAGTATCAGATCAATATATTTACCATGTTTAGTACATAAAACAGATCAGATCACAACTATCATGAATTAACATGCCATGCCACAACTTTCCATATTTCAGAGATCACATCCGTTTATAGCACATACCGTATAATAGCACCTTATCCAGAAAGTCAATCAATCAAATCTTTCCTAATTTCAATATCCTAATCAATATAGGGAAAGATATCAATTCAATTTCGCACAATTAATTTAGCGGGATGCATTCAAAAATCATAGATGCAAGTTTCACTCAGGAATAAACGATTCTCAACGGATATATCACTTTCCATATATAGACAGGATATTTTCCTTATATAATCTGGTAGGATATCTCACACGTTTTTCATAAATAGTACAGAACGATATATCCTAGCATGTGAGGTGTCTATAACATGCAATCACATAGTTTCACCAATAAATCACAGAATCACATGCGAAGCAAATATTTGACACTTTACCATTTTATAGCTCATAATTCATGCATAATCAAGTATTTTTCATGTACTTAGACATTATATTGATCATTCACCGAATTACTTAATTTATAGACCTAACGTCATTACAGTTACATAGTTCATCAAAACTCTCTAACGCTCATGGACCAAAAAGGTCAATAAGAATCTTGCTAGCCATAGCAGCATACTACGATTATGAGATCTGGCAGATGGATGTCAAAACCGCCTTCCTAAACGGGTACCTCCAGGAGGAAATCTACATGGAGCAGTCCAAAGGTGTTACATCTCAAGGAGATTCTCATAAGGTGTGCAAGCTTAATCGGTCTATTTATGGGCTAAAGCAAGCATCCAAGAGCTGGAATCTTCTGTTTGATGAAGTGGTTAGGAACCATCGATTCATAAACAACGAATATGAGTCGTGCGTCTACAAGAGTAGTAGTGGGAGCAAAGTGCCGTTTCTCGTATTGTACATGGATGATATCCCTTTGATAGGAAATGACATATGAATGCTCTCAGAGGTGAAAGCTTGGCTTTCAACCAAATTCATGAAAGACTTAGGATAAGCTGCCTACATTCTGGGAATTCGACTGTATAGAGACAGACCGAATCGAATGTTAGGACTCTCCCAATACCTTTACTTAGAAAAGGTCCTTAAACGGTTTAAGATAGACAAATCTAAGAAAGGTTTCTTGCAGGTGCGGCATAGGAATCATCTCTCCAAGTCTATCTCACCTCAAAGTGAGGAAGATCGGAAGGAGATGATTTGAGTTCCTTATGCCTCCGCATTCGGTAGCCTGATGTACGCGATGCTTTGCACGCGATCCGACATATCCTATGCTGTGAGCATAGTGAGTAAATTTCAGGCTAACCTGACAGAGAACATTAGATGGCCGTAAAGAATATCTTGAAGTATCTTAGACGGACTAAAGACTTGATATTGGGTTATGGCACTGGAGAATTACAAATGGATGGATTTATAGGCTCGGACTTCCAGTCGGACGTGGATGACTGAAAATCCACCTCGGGTTTTGTCTTTACGCTTAATGGTGGCGCTGTCTATTGGAGAAGCAATAAGCAAAGCATGACTGCTGATTCCACCACTGAAGCAGAATATATAGCGGCCTCTGAGGCAGCTAACGAGGGTGTTTGGATGAAGAAGTTCTTGGAAGATCTCCAAGTGGTCCCTAGCATTGTGGATAGACCGTTGCCATTGTGGTGTGACAATAACGGCGGTATCGCACAGGCTAAGGGACCCCGAGCTCACAGTCAGTCCAAACACATAGAGAAAATACCACGTGGTACGTGGATTCGTTGAGAATGGCTACATAGCCGTGCAGATAGTCGCGTCCGTACAGAACATGGCAGACCCATTCAGTAAGCCGCTATCGCAGGCAGTGCTTGATAAACACATCGAGAAGATGGGGTTAAAATATCATAGTACGTGGCATTGAGTGAAAGTTGGAGATTGTTGGGAATATGCCCCCGGAATGCCGATATTCCAGGATTAGATGAATACTGGCTTTTTAATCTATGTAATATTCACAATTATTTCTATATCTCGATTATATGACATTTGGATTGATAAAGGCATGTTATTCTTTTTATCATATTTTCTTAGAAGGCATTCTGTTTAAGAAGACAAATTGAATAAAACCCAAACGTCAGAGTTCAGTTATCGATTCTTCTTGGCAGAGAGGGGGCTCCGATAGACTGGTGCTCGCTGAGGTTAAAAATAGTCCACAATATCTCCGGTAGGGTGATCGGATTGATCACATAAACTTGATATGTCGAGGAATACGATGTGACTATGCCAGTCGCTCACTCAGGGGAGTGGGATGTCGTGACATTGATACAAAACGAATCGAGGATTGTATGTATTTGGATACTGACTCATAGTCAAAGTGATAGCATGCTGGGAATGTCAAAGATCAAATCAACTGACTATAGTAGCATACATGAACCTTAGACCGAAAGGGTCAACGTCGAAGTTGGCCCGGGGTCCTGATCTTCCACTAGCTTTGCTAGACTCAACGCGCTTTTGCTAGAGTCAGCGGCGTCGTCCGCTCTCGACAACGGGGCATGATTGTCAACTTGATAGCTGAGCGGGATTCACGATCTTTAAAGAGATACGTGTCCTCTGAGAGTTTCGGGGATAGAAAATTACAAAGTCTTTGGCCAAAGCATTGAAACTGACTCACTTGGATGTGGAGGATAGTTTCGTAATTTTGCCTATCACGATTCATCATAGAGTCGAGTCCTGTTAGTTTGACATTACATGACTCAACCGGAACACATGTGAAGGGTTTATACATATGGCGATAATCTATAGTCGTTCGTGAATTTCGAATTCGGACTTGACTCGGGGTCGGCTCGGTACCGCAAGATTAGTTAGGCACTTACCGAGCTCTTGGATTCCTTCCAATGCCGAGTTGAGACGAACCAGAGGAGTCGGGCTTAAAAAGGATCACTAAGTACGGGTCAAATTAAAGAGGAACTTAGAGTCGCAAACGGGCTCGGGCCAAATTAAATTGGGCTTGGCCGAATTTAATATATTTAATTTAGGCTTGGCCCAAAATTAATATTTGTGTGTGAGAATGTTTATTTTATTATTTGATAATTAAAATAAATATTTATTTCCACGTGTATAAATGGTGTTATACTGTAACTTACTAAGAGGGACAAATTGGGAATTTTCATGAGATTTTTGAAAATGACATATTAGATACGGTAGGATTTTTTGAAATTGATTTGGAATTAAATAGCATGAGTTTCTAAATATGCTAAAGATTTCTTTTGAAAAGATTTTGTAAGTTGAATATTTGAAAGATAAGAACTTTTAAGAACTTTTGTTAGCAGTAACCACCATTCGTGCTCCTTTGTACTCCGTTATGTTCTGTAACTTCTCTTTGTCTCCCATAATATGATTGGAGTAACCTGAGTCCACGATCCAATCATTCTCATCCTCGCTGTTTTTAGTCTCTTGACTGTTGGAAATTACTGTATTCCCTTCAACGGTCTTTTTCCTATGCCAGCAATCTCGACTCCGCGATTGAAGCTTGACTCGACTCATTAGTTATCCAGCCAAACTCAAGCACATCCAAGTTTGGACTCGGCTAGACGTGCTTATCCGATTACGGTTACGATTCACATTTGTGACACCGTCGGTTTACGGTTAGTAAGAAACTCTAACCGTAACCGAACCGTAGTAATCATTGTTACGGTTACGGTTTGGAAAAATTCTCTTGTAAATAATTGAATGAACTTTTGTTTTTATATAAAATTAAAAATAAAAATAATTCCAACTTAGAAATTTATATAATAACTAACCTTCAATATTAAAATTACACCTTAAATTTATGACTCATTATTCGATTTCAATCGTCGACGGACACCTTTCGTAGATATCTCCTTCTAAAGATCAAATTTATGACTCAATATTCGTCTCTGTCTTCCAACGTCAATCGAGGTGACTGTTTCTCCTATCAACCGTCTATTTTTATTTTTTTCAAATACTAGTTTTTCGATATCCGAACAAACCTGTATCAAACCGGCAAACTTCTCTACAATAACAGTCAAATTGACAACATACTTCAATAAAACACGACAAAAAAGATTGATAATATTTTAATCTTTTCAAAAAAAAGCATACAACAACATTTTTAAATTCAAACAACACTCACACAACTAGACAAACTACATTGAAGTACTCTGCCCACAACTCACTCATTTCTTGAAATGTTGCATTGTTGTAAGTGATGACTTCTAATATCTATAACATTGAATAAGAATAACATATCATCAAAACATACAAACAAAATAAGAATTATTTGAAAACTTTGGAAGATAGCTTTAATTTTCATCATTTACCAAGTTCATCTCTCTTATCTGACAATTCTTACGATACCGTACATATAACTTATGAGGTAGAAGTCACACAATACACTACCTCATATTTGTCTTTGGCACTAAGTCTAACTAAGAATGCAAGCACAAATTACTTTGGAAGTTCAATAAACAATGTGAACCCTACATGCTTTCCAACTAATAGGGGTTGCCTTCTTATTGTTTGAAATGCGCACACAAGTATCACCGCTTTTAATGCCCTGAAATTCGAAAGTCATGTAACAAGATTATTGAAAAAATGACTACAAATACTTAACATTTTTGCTTGTCTGGTCTTGACAATTTTGCTTTTTATCCAGAAAATGGATAGGTCCCAGGTGAGGGCCTTGTTCAATGCATCTTTGACACTAACTCCCCGTCTGCATATCTAGAAGTCAAGATTCAAATCATCAAACATCTATTGACCTTAAGCTTACTGATATGAGGTTCTGACGATGATAGCTTCCAAGTGTCGAACAGATTCTCAACCTCTGTGGCGACCCTCATTTTCTAATTAGGATTAGTGGCGGATTTCCGCAACGTAAACCGCGGAAGGCCCGTCTAACAAAAACTTTTTCCTAAAACAATATATTACAACAAAGTATCTTTCATAAAATCCGATCTGTACAAAGGCCGTAGCTCCAAAAATGCCAAAAGAACAAAAAGCCCTAAGTTGCTCCACAGGACTTCATCCATGTACCGCCCTGCCCACAAAAGTCCGTGGAGCACCGCCACCAGCCGCCTCAGTCTTGACGCACGTCGGCGTCAGACTCAGTACCTACAACACGTAAACACTGAGCGATTCGCCCAGTAGGTGAATAAAAATGCATGTATGCACGTGAACGCTCATTCCCAAATCCCAATGTCTCGCATGCAATGTTCACTCTTTTTTTCCTGAAATCCTATTTCAAACCACACAACACAGGGCCCTAGGTCGCTCTTCCGTAAGCGGTTGCCGCCACTGACAGCGTTTTGACGTTCACGCAACTGCCTTGCTAGGTCGCTCTTCCGTAAGCGGTTGCCGCCACTGACAGCATTTTGACGTTCACGCAACTGCCCTGTCAGGTCCCTCCGGAGAAAATAAAATCACGACGGTTTTGCACCTCGGGATGTTCACGCCCGAGTAGACAGATCGATCACGCCTGTCTGCCGTTTGGTGTCATATGAGTACCAACCTCGACTCCTCAACGAGTCAATAAATCACAATAAACGCGAACTACCCCGCTCAGCGGTACGCCAAATTATCACATTCTCAGTACGGTGTAAATACCTCTCGCCCCTGTGATATGATATGCATATGATATGCATGTAAACGTGATAAACATGAAATTTTGATTTCACATGAAGCGCATATAAAGCACGTAAAACACATAAGTCACGAAAATCATCTAATCATATAAAAGCATACAAGCCACATATGTGTTTACGTATTGTAGATGGATGATCCACCTACCTGTCCTCCTGAGATAATCAGTCGCAATGTCTCATGGATTTCCTAAACCTCGGACCTCTGAATATAAAAATATTATTAGTATCTGTATTAACCCTCGGACTATACAATCTAAAATAAGGGTATTATAAATTATTAAAATATTCCAGGTTTGGGATAACCTAGATCACCCGATTTGTGGTCAACACTAGGTTAATACCCGATTTGTACCTAGCTTAAATTCGCCTGATAGTCTACCCAATTATTGGTCAAGTCGGGTCAAGGTTAGTATAATGCCAATTCGATCAAAACTAGTGTCTCCCGATTTGTTCATTGCAATAAGATATGAAATCGCCCGATTAGTTGATTCAACAATTTACCATCGCCGAGTGATCAACAAATCGCCCGATTTCATGCCATCTTAAATCGCTCGACTTTGTCAAGCTCAAGGCTTGGTTTCGCCGATCATCTAATCGCCCGATTTTGTGGCTTTAATTTCATTTGATTTTTCTAAGCTCCAACGTCGCCCGATTTGCCATGCATGGAAATCACGTTCGCCCGATTTGAGTTAATTAGAGCTAAAATCGCCGAGGGTCTTCTTAAGGTGCAAATCACCCGATTTGTGATGTTTTTCGTCGCTTCATCATTTCGCCCGATTCATCATATATAAATTGATTTCGCCTAGTCCTTATTTCGCCCAATTCTACGCATGATATTCCTGCTTTCGTCGAATGATAACAATCGCCCGATTGCTCCATGCATGGGGGTGAGTTTCGCTCAAATTCCTTCTAAATCTAGCTCCCAAAATCGCCCGATTGCTTATCATCGGCCGATACTCATGTGAAAGAGAATCTCCCGATTCCTTCAAAAATCCTAAAAACGAACTTCATATATTGTTAAGATCAGTTTCAAAATTTATTAAAACAACTTAAGTATACTAAGTTTAGAGAATTTTTACATACCTCTTTTCGAAAGTTATGGTTTCGAATTTGATGAAACTCCTACACAAGCCCTTGTTCGTGGTTCTAGTTTTCTTTGCTCAATGTTGTTCGTTTTGTTCATGAGGTTCTCAAATAATATATTAGATAGGGCTATTTAAATTTCAGGCCCCATTAGCAATTTCAGTTAGAATTCAGGCCCCATTAATATTTGCGTTAAACTGAAGGACCCAATGTAAGTTTTCGTTAGGGTTCAGGCCCCAAATGCTGCTAAAAGACTTTTTTACCCTTGTTTATTTAGCTTTTCCGCCCAAAACACTGACATGCTTATTCGGTACCACTTCATCGCAAACTGGTACCACTTCATCTCAAACTGGTACCACTTCATCGCAAACTGGTACCACTTCATCTCAAACTGGTACCACTTCATCGCAAACTGGTACCACACAAGAACCCTTTTCACGTGAATTATACCAAAAAAATAGTTATTTTACCAACAAAATTAGACATTGTAACAGAAAATGTTGAAATTATACCATATATTTTCGCGAAATTGGAAGATATGCGAACTGATTTTGAAATTATACCAGAAACTGTAGAAATTATACCAACTGTTGACGTAATTATACCAACAAAATTGTACACTATATCATTTGGTATAATAATGATAACAGTTGGTATAATTAGAATAACAGTTGGTATAATAATTAAAACAGTTGGTATGATGTCCAATTTAAATAGCATTATTATAATTTACTGCGAAATTGGATGTTATACCAACTAATCTTGATATGATACCAGATTTTGTAAAATTATACCATATTTTGGTTATTATACCAGTAAATAACAGTGAAATTGGACGATATGCGAACTGATTTTTGAAAGTATACCAGAAACTGTAGAAATTATACCAACTGTTGACGTAATTATACCAACAAAATTGTACACTATATCATTTGGTATAATAATGATAACAGTTGGTATAATTAGAATAACAGTTGGTATAATAATCAAAACAGTTGGTATAATTTACTGCGAAATCGGATGTTATAGCAACTGATCTTGATATGATACCAGAAATTTTAGAAATTATACCACATATTTTGGTTATTATACCACTTTACTCCTTTTCCGTACCACATCGTATAAAATGAATACCAAAAGATAATAATTTTATATAACACATACAAGGGCATTATCGTCAAATCACTGTTCATGTCCGTTTAGTGTGAATTTTATGAAAAGTAGGTCCTTAAAACTATGTTTTATATGAATGGGGCCTGAAACCTAACAAAAATTAACGGAGGGGCCTGAAACGTAGTTGTCCCTATTAGATATACCTGAATGCTTCGAAGTTTGGGAATGATTAGACCTAAAAGGTAGATGACGTTACTTTTCCCCAAGCTTAAGAAATGTTATTACTTATCTCTAAGTAACTTGGGCTGAGTTATGTCTTCTAGGGCCTTGTTTGAAGCCTTATTAATTTAATTGACCTAATTTACTTGTATCCTTTTAGATTTCCCATTCGAATCACTTTATCGAGCCCGCTCATATACAAAATTTATACATTCAAAGATCTACAATATTAATTACATCCTAAACCCCGTATCAAAATTTACGGGTATTACATCCTCCCCACCCCCTTAAAAGAATTTCGTCCCCGAAATTATGCCAAGTTATAATACCCGTAAATTTTAGTACGGGATTTTGATGTATTTAAATATGCAATTTTATCAATTAAGAGTTTGATCAAGAAATTTAAATATGGGACGAAAATATAAATTGGAGCAATTTTAATTATTTTCTTGGAACCTAATATAGAAACTAAATTTAAATTATAAAAATAATACCAATTAGAATTGGGCCATAGCTGAATTAATTAATTGGGATTAAGGCCCAAATTTTCGAAAGAAATAAAATAAGGGGACTATGTTAGTACGTTACTTAAGGCCTAGGGAAAATGAGGATTAACAACTAGTCTTGTCACACGAATTCCCAAGTGCAAATGTTTATGTATATCTAAGAACATTCATTTAATAGAAGCCCCACACAGAAGAAATAAGAACGAAGGAAAGAAGGACTTCGACATTAAAACAAGTAGCACAACTCGTGGGACCATACCAAATTTAAGTAACGTACTTTGGAGGAAAGGTATGCAAAAGTTTCTTAGAACTAGTGTACTTAAGTTGATTTTAATAGTTATATATTGGTTTCTTGAACAAACAATAAGTATAGGAAGTTTTCGAGAGTCGCTATGTGTATGAGTTACGATTTAGGCTCATGAGGGTTTATATGGATGAATTTTAATGAATTCGCAGCATGTGATATTCTTTAGGAATTACTGTGTTCTTTAAAAATTTAACGAATTAAGGTATAAGAGTTTCTGGGTTTAAAATGAATCTTGAAGCCGATGTTAATGATACACGTTTTAGGGTTTTTGAGGGAGGATCTCGATTTTTGGAACAATCTCGACAAAAGTGCGTGTGTCTTCAAATGTTTGAATATATCGAGAGGTATATAAATGCCGATACATGATAGTGGTATGAAGATGTCGATATGTGTAAGGTCTCGACATTTGTTTGAGCAGGTAGAAGTCGAGACATATATGTAATAAGAAGATATCGATATGTAAGGTCCCGACATTTTATAGAGGCCTCGACATTTATTTGTTTGACAAAGGGGCTCGACATTTATTCTTTTCTCACTTAGTAGTTTCGACATTTTGTATAAGGTATCGACATTTTAAAAAGCTTCGACATTTGTAGGAGCTCAACAACTTTAATTCGATATTTGCTATGCATTGAAAGATATCGACATTTGTAAGGGTTTTAACATTCATGTCTCGATATTTATTTAATAGGTATAGTCTCGATATTTGTATGTTAAAGGTTTCGACATTTATTCTCTGCTCAATTATGTGTCTCGACATTTTACAATGATGTCGACTTTTTCAAGAAATGAGGGCCTCGATATTTCTAAGGGTTCGACATTTAGTGAATGTCGATATAACTTAATAACCTCGACAATTTTAGCATTTTAGGAATTTTAGGGTTTTGCCATTTCTAGGGTTTTCAATATTTTAGGTTTATTTATTTTTTTAGGAATATTATTATTTATATCTTTTCATAAATTTTAGGGTTTTCTATAATTAGGATTTGGGAACTTAAAAACTTATACAGTTTAACAAATATACTGATATAATAATATTTATTTATTCAGAGGATCGATTTATAGGGATTCCACCCGATTTCTTGACTGACGTTAGCGGGAGGACAGGTAGGTGGATCATCCATCTACAATGCGTAAACACATGTGTGATGTATGTGTTTTCATGTGATTCTGTTATTTACGTGACTTATATGATTTACGTGTTTACATGTTCTACGTACGTTTTATTTAAATCATGCTTCCATGAGATTTTGTAAACATGCATGGCACGTGCATATCACGTCAGGAAGAGAGTGTTGTACCGTAGTGAGACGGTAACGATATGAGATATTGACGTACGGGGTAGAATGAGATGTTTGTGACTGGCGACTCTTAGAGGAGTCGAGGTTGGGCTCACTGGGCACCTGGCGGAGACAGACGTGATCGATCTGTTTACTCGGACGTGATCGATTCGAGGTGCATACCGCCGGATGGGATATTTTGATTGGTGCGGGAGATATACGACCTGGTAGGAGGACATTGACGTGATCGATCAGTGCACTACCGGCGTAGCTCGCCGCGAGACTTGGGGGTGGCCTCCTAGTAGTCTATTGCGCGCGGAGGTGTCGAGCCTAACCTAGGGCCCTGTGCTGTGTGAAATAGGAATGTGGGAAAAGAAGAGTGTGCATTTTATCATGTTGTGAGATATTGGGTTGGGGTTGAGTGCACACTTGCATACATGCATTTTATTCACCTACTGGGCAAATTGCTCAGTGTTTACGTGTTGTAGGTACTGAGTCCGACGCTGATACGCGTCGTGACTGAGGCGGCTGGTGGCGGTGCTCCACGGACTTTTGAGGGCTGGGCGGTACATGGATGCGACCTGTGGAGCGGCTTTAGGACTTTTGGTTCTTTTGATATTTTTGGGGCTTCGGCCCGTGTACAGAGATAACGATGTAGACGTATTTTTATATTAGTATATATTATTTTAGGAAAAAGTTTTAATTAGACGGGCCTTCCGCGGCTTACGTTGCGGAAATCCGCCACTAATCGTACTTAGAAAAGTAGGGTCGCCACAGGTGGTATCAGAGCTTCGGTTTTAGATTCTGAAGACTGTCCATGTACTGCCGCTCAAAAGTTTGGAGAACCAGCCTGGCCTGTAAGTTTACTTCTTGAGTATGTGATTACGTGTTATTTGATATATGTGCTTTCTATGACGGATTGTAGAATTAGTTGAAAATGCCGAGGACACGTAGAGAAGTGGGTGAAACTAGTCGTAGGGCGGGTTCCGAATCCCCACCGAATGAGGACCGCTCTACCATTCATCAGTTAACTGATCTGATTCGGCGGCAGTCCGATCAGATTAACGATCTCATTCATCGCCAAAATTCCTCGGAACGTCACTCATCCCCTGGCCTAGAACGTGTAGAGGCTGCCGGGGAAAGGTTCCGACGGTTAAACCCCCCTTCGTTCGAGGAGGCAGTCGATCCTACCTTTGCGGAGGATTGGCTCAGAACAATAGAAAATATGTTTCGAGTTAGCCACCTGCCTGATACGGAAAAGGTGACGTGTGCCACCTTTATGTTACGTGGGAACGCGGGCTACTGGTGGGACACCATTCAGGTACTCGAGGATCCCAATATGATGACCTGGGAAAGGTTCAAAACGCTCTTTCGGGGCAAATACTTTACCGCACCTGATAGAGCACAGAAGCTGAATGAATTTATAAACCTAAAACAAGGAGGGATGTCCGTAGCCGACTACATCCGCAAATTTGAGCAGCTCTCGAGGTTTGCGCCACATATAGTGGCTACAGATGAGCTGAAGATCGAGCGTTTTCTAGAAGGTCTCAAACCTGAGATCTTCCGAAGTGTTAGCATGTATGATACTGAAGGAAAGACTTACGCTCGTATCGCTGAACGAGCAATATTAGCTGAGCAAGCAGAGAGTAGAGTTACCAAGGCTCAAGATGCCAAACGACGAGCAGAGGTGCAACAAGTAGGAGGGAGTCAGAAACGCCCGTTCTTTGGCAAGAATCTGAACAATCGTGGAAATCAACCAGGCCAGCAGAACTGGAGACCGAGGCCAAACCAAGGACCAGCTAACGTTTCGAACCGACCCCTAAACACTGTACCCTAGTGTCGGCAGTGTGGGCGCTACCACTACGGAGTATGCCATGGGCCGAGACCAAACCTAACTCCCCAGTGTTTTCGGTGTGGAAAGATTGGCCACTATGCCAGGGCCTGTAACGAGAAAATACCGCAAGCTTCGAATCAACCCTTAATCCGACCTCCACCGGTTCCAGCACGCGTCTTTACTTTGACAAATGAGGAAGCTGAAGCAAACCCTTCGGTAGTAACGGGTACGTTAACTATTTATGACGTGCCCACTTCTGTGTTAATCGACTCTGGGGCCACACATTCGTTTGTGTCGGCCAAATATGTGGAAAAGGTGGGAGTTTCTCCTACCTTATCTGAGTGCAACTACATAGTTACCCTACCACACGGTGATCCGACACGCACTAACCAAGTGCTGGGAGGATGTTCTGTGAACATTGAGGGTAGAGATCTGAGCGTCGACCTGATTGTGATCCCAATGAACGATTATGATGTTATTTTTGGGATGGATTGGCTTTCGAAATACGGAGCCATCATAGATTGCAACAAGAAGGTCGTAAAATTTCAACTGCCCGAAGAAGAGGTGTTCACTTTTTCGGGAAAAACTACTTTGAATCGTATTCCGCAAATCTCTGCGTTGAAGGCTCAACGACTGTTGAGATCCGGTTGTGAGTCTTATCTCGTATATGCAGTGAAGGCAGAGGAGTTACCTCAGCCGGAACTGAAGGACGTACCGATAGTTAACGAACATGCCGATGTATTTCCCGATGATCTCCCGGGGTTACCCCCTGATCAAGAAATACAGTTTACGATAGATTTGATGCCGGGGTCCGCCCCGATTTCTAAAGCTCCTTATCGCCTAGCGCCGAACGAACTGAAGGAGTTGAAGGAACAGCTAGAAGACTTGTTGCAGAAGGGGTTTATTCAACCCAGTTTTTCACCATGGGGAGCGCCGGTTTTATTCGTGCGAAAGAAGGACGGGTCGATGCGACTATGCATCGACTATAGGGAACTGAATAAGATCACGATCAAGGATAAATATCCGTTGCCGAGGATCGATGATCTGTTCGACCAACTACAGGGTGCTACGGTATTCTCGAAAATTGATCTCCGTTCGGGATACCATCAGTTGAAGATCAGGGAGGTAGATGTTCCTAAAACCGCATTCAGTACGAGGTACGGCCATTACGAGTTTCTGGTCATGCCTTTTGGACTGACAAATGCCCCAGCTGCTTTTATGGACCTGATGAATCGGGTCTTTAAGAACTATCTCGATCGTTTCGTAATCGTCTTTATTGACGATATTCTGATCTATTCTAAGACGAGGGAGGAACACGAGAATCATTTACGAATCGTCTTAGGAATCCTGCGAGAGAAACAGCTTTTCGCCAAATTCAAGAAATGCGAATTTTGGCTTGAGCAAGTAGCCTTCTTGGGACACGTGATTTCCGGGAGTGGAATCTCCGTGGACCCGAGTAAGATTGAGGCCGTGAACAATTGGCCACGACCAACTACTCCGACCGAGGTTCGAAGTTTTCTTGGGCTTGCGGGATATTACCGTAAGTTCATAGCTGACTTCTCTAGCATAGCCTCGACTTTGACGAACCTGACCAGAAAGAACATACCTTTCAAGTGGTCTGAAGCTTGTGAACAAAGTTTTCAGGAGTTGAAAAAGCGACTCACATCTGCTCCTATTCTGACTATACCCTCGGGAACTGGAGGATTCTCAGTCTATAGCGACGCCTCGAAGAATGGACTGGGATGCGTATTGATGCAGAATGGTAAAGTAATCGCGTATGCTTCCAGACAACTGAAGGAGTACGAGAAGAATTATCCGACCCATGATCTAGAACTAGCAGCAGTGGTCTTTGCTTTAAAGATTTGGAGACATCACAGATCATAAAAGCTTGAAGTACTTCTTCACCCAGAAGGAATTAAACATGCGACAACGACGATGGCTAGAACTCGTAAAAGACTACGACTGCATTATCAATTATCACCCGGGCAAAGCGAACGTAGTCGCAGACGCGCTCAGTCGAAAGGCGATGAGTACGGAATTGCACAGACTTGGAGTGGAAATAGTCAATATAGGCGAACTCGAAACGAGACTAGCAACGCTAACTCTTCAGCCGACGTTGCTAGAACGAATTCAAAAAGCACAAGAAGATGATGAATTTTACCTGAAGGTGAAAGACGCACTACCCGAAGACTTCGAAATCCGGATAGATGGAACCTTGTTATACAAGAATCGGCTATACGTGCCCAATGACGAGGAGTTACGACGAACGATAATGACAGAGGCGCACGCAACAACGTACTCAGTACACCCGGGCGCGACAAAGATGTACCAAGATTTGCGGATGATATATTGGTGGCCGGGAATGAAGAAGGATATCGCCACGTTCGTAAGTAGATGTATGACGTGTCAGCTGATCAAAGCGGAACACCAGCGACCAGCTGGAACTCTTCAGCCTTTATCGATTCCTGAATGGAAATGGGACCATATCACGATGGACTTCGTCGTTGGTTTGCCTAAAACGACGAAAGGCCACGATGCTATTTGGGTGATCGTGGATCGCCTAACCAAATCAGCCCATTTTATTCCTATCAGCTCTACTTTTTCCATGGAACGCTACGCTGAATTGTATATTCAGGAAATTGTTCGACTCCATGGGATTCCAATTTCCATCGTCTCGGATCGAGATTCGAGATTTCTATCCAATTTCTGGCAAAGCTTACAAAGAGCGATGGGTACTAAGCTCTCGTTCAGTACTGCATATCATCCCCAGACCGATGGGCAGTCTGAACGGACGATCCAAACCCTTGAGGACATGTTACGAGCGTGCGTCCTAGACTTCAAGGGAAATTGGAGCAAATATTTGCCGCTGATCGAATTTTCTTACAATAATAGCTTCCATGCTACGATCGGGATGGCACCGTACGAGGCATTGTACGGGCGTAAGTGCCGATCTCCTATTCACTGGGATGAAATAGGTGAACGGGCATTACTGGGACCAGATATGATCCGTGAGACTACAGAGGCCGTGACGAAAATTCGAGAACGAATGCGAACCGCTCAGAGTCGACAAAAGAGTTACGCTGATCATCGACGACGACCTTTGGAATTCGCGGAAGATGACCAAGTATTTTTGAAAATCTCCCCGATGAAGGGAGTAAAACGCTTCGGACGAAAGGGCAAGCTGAGTCCCCGCTACATAGGCCCATTCAAAATCCTTAAACGAGTCGGTGAAGTTGCATACCAATTAGAGTTACCGGCTTCGTTATCACAAGTTCACGACGTATTTCACGTATCGACATTACGAAAATACGTCGCGGACCCGAACCATGTCATTCAGAACGAGCTTCTTTATCAACAGCTCAAGCCTGACTTGAGTTACGAAGAGAAGCCTGTAGAAATTTTGATGTATGAGTCAAAACGATTACGGAATAAGACCATTCCGTTAATTAAGGTTTTGTGGCGGAATCAATCAGTTGAGGAAGCCACTTGGGAGCGTGAGAGCGATATGAGAATTCGTTATCCCGAATTATTCCCATCGGCGTAATTTCGGGGACGAAATTCTTTTAAGGGGGGGAGGATGTAATACCCGTAAATTTTAGTACGGGATTTTGATGTATTTAAATATGCAATTTTATCAATTAAGAGTTTGATCAAGAAATTTAAATATGGGACGAAAATATAAATTGGAGCAATTTTAATTATTTTCTTGGAACCTAATATAGAAACTAAATTTAAATTATAAAAATAATACCAATTAGAATTGGGCCATAGCTGAATTAATTAATTGGGATTAAGGCCCAAATTTTCGAAAGAAATAAACTAAGGGGACTATGTTAGTACGTTACTTAAGGCCTAGGGAAAATGAGGATTAACAACTAGTCTTGTCACACGAATTCCCAAGTGCAAATGTTTATGTATATCTAAGAACATTCATTTAATAGAAGCCCCACACAGAAGAAATAAGAACGAAGGAAAGAAGGACTTCGACATTAAAACAAGTAGCACAACTCGTGGGACCATACCAAATTTAATTAACGTACTTTGGAGGAAAGGTATGCAAAAGTTTCTTAGAACTAGTGTACTTAAGTTGATTTTAATAGTTATATATTGGTTTCTTGAACAAACAATAAGTATAGGAAGTTTTCGAGAGTCGCTATGTGTATGAGTTACGATTTAGGCTCATGAGGGTTTATATGGGATGAATTTTAATGAATTCGCAGCATGTGATATTCTTTAGGAATTACTGTGTTCTTTAAAAATTTAACGAATTAAGGTATAAGAGTTTCTGGGTTTAAAATGAATCTTGAAGCCGATGTTAATGATACACGTTTTAGGGTTTTTGAGGGAGGATCTCGATTTTTGGAACAATCTCGACAAAAGTGCGTGTGTCTTCAAATGTTTGAATATATCGAGAGGTATATAAATGTCGATACATGATAGTGGTATGAAGATGTCGATATGTGTAAGGTCTCGACATTTGTTTGAGCAGGTAGAAGTCGAGACATATATGTAATAAGAAGATATCGATATGTAAGGTCCCGACATTTTATAGAGGCCTCGACATTTATTTGTTTGACAAAGGGGCTCGACATTTATTCTTTTCTCACTTAGTAGTTTCGACATTTTGTATAAGGTATCGACATTTTAAAAAGCTTCGACATTTGTAGGAGCTCAACAACTTTAATTCGATATTTGCTATGCATTGAAAGATATCGACATTTGTAAGGGTTTTAACATTCATGTCTCGATATTTATTTAACAGGTATAGTCTCGATATTTGTATGTTAAAGGTTTCGACATTTATTCTCTGCTCAATTATGTGGCTCGACATTTTACAATGATGTCGACTTTTTCAAGAAATGAGGGCCTCGATATTTCTAAGGGTTCGACGTTTAGTGAATGTCGATATAACTTAATAACCTCGACAATTTTAGCATTTTAGGAATTTTAGGGTTTTGCCATTTCTAGGGTTTTCAATATTTTAGGTTTATTTATTTTTTTAGGAATATTATTATTTATAGCTTTTCATAAATTTTAGGGTTTTCTATAATTAGGATTTGGGAACTTAAAAACTTATACAGTTTAACAAATATACTGATATAATAATATTTATTTATTCAGAGGATCGATTTATAGGGATTCCACCCGATTTCTTGACTGACGTTAGCGGGAGGACAGGTAGGTGGATCATCCATCTACAATGCGTAAACACATGTGTGATGTATGTGTTTTCATGTGATTCTGTTATTTACGTGACTTATATGATTTACGTGTTTACATGTTCTACGTACGTTTTATTTAAATCATGCTTCCATGAGATTTTGTAAACATGCATGGCACGTGCATATCACGTCAGGAAGAGAGTGTTGTACCGTAGTGAGACGGTAACAATATGAGATATTGACGTACGGGGTAGAATGAGATGTTTGTGACTGGCGACTCTTAGAGGAGTCGAGGTTGGGCTCACTGGGCACCTGGCGGAGACAGACGTGATCGATCTGTTTACTCGGACGTGATCGATTCGAGGTGCATACCGCCGGATGGGATATTTTGATTGGTGCGGGAGATATACGACCTGGTAGGAGGACATTGACGTGATCGATCAGTGCACTACCGGCGTAGCTCGCCGCGAGACTTGGGGGTGGCCTCCCAGTAGTCTATTGCGCGCGGAGGTGTCGAGCCTAACCTAGGGCCCTGTGCTGTGTGAAATAGGAATGTGGGAAAAGAAGAGTGTGCATTTTATCATGTTGTGAGATATTGGGTTGGGGTTGAGTGCACACTTGCATACATGCATTTTATTCACCTACTGGGCAAATTGCTCAGTGTTTACGTGTTGTAGGTACTGAGTCCGACGCTGATACGCGTCGTGACTGAGGCGGCTGGTGGCGGTGCTCCACGGACTTTTGAGGGCTGGGCGGTACATGGATGCGACCTGTGGAGCGGCTTTAGGACTTTTGGTTCTTTTGATATTTTTGGGGCTTCGGCCCGTGTACAGAGATAACGATGTAGACGTATTTTTATATTAGTATATATTATTTTAGGAAAAAGTTTTAATTAGACGGGCCTTCCGCGGCTTACGTTGCGGAAATCCGCCACTAATCGTACTTAGAAAAGTAGGGTCGCCACACAAGTTGAATAATTCGGGATAACGAACTCTCATATCATCCTTGCGCTCCCATGTAACCGTTTCGACTCGTACATCAGGATTTCTGCAGGTTTCTCCTCATAAGTCAAATCAGGCCTAAGCTGTTGATAGAGGAGTTCGTGGATCACATGGCTCGGGTCCGCGACATATTTTCGTAATGTCGATACGTGAAATACGTCGTGACTTGCGATAGAGAAGTCGGCAATTCTAATTGGTACGCAACTTCGCCAACTCGTTTAAGGATTTTGAATGGGCCTACGTATCTTGGACTCAGCTTGCCCTTCCTTCCACAGCGTTTTACCCCTTTCATCGGAGAAATTTTCAGAAATACTTTATCATCTTCTGCAAACTCCAAAGGTCGTCGTCGATGATCTGCATAACTTTTCTGACGACTCTGAGCTGTTCACACCCTTTCCCGAATTTTCGTCAAGGCTTCCATCATTTCACGAATCATGTCTGGTCCTAATAACGGTCGTTCGCCGATTTCGTTCCAGTGGATAGGAGATCGGCGCTTGCGTCCATAAAGAGCCTCGTACAGTGCCATCGGGGCTGAATCGTTGTTCCCAAATCTGACTTTGCCGTTTGGTTAGTCTTTGTAGTTGCTCAGCAGCTCTTGATTACCGGTCATGTGTGTGGAGCAACTAGAGTCGAGGTACCACACATGATGGATCTGCAAAAACAATTTTAGAGAGCTTTAGGTACCCACTTAAGCATGGGTCCTCTCGGATTAGCAGATTTAGTTTTGGATACAGATATGACTCCTAAATCTATTTTTGGAAGAGTCTTAATAACCCATTGTACTTTTGAAAAAGTGGGTTTGGGTTTTGCCTCTATAGGAGACTTGGCCCTTTTGGCTTTTGTCGTCCTAGGCGGAGATTTAGGAACCTATTTGGGTTGAACCTTGCAGGGAAGGTTAATTTCAGCACGTACAAATGCTTTGGAGGGTTTGACTGAGGAAAAGATCTTTTCTTGTGATAGTCTCCTAAGGTGCTTGGGGGATTTAATTTCTACGGGATACCTTAGGTGAGTACAGTCATGTACGGCGCCATAAGCTTTCTTTATGGCTGGATCTTGTTTCCTACGTGTCTTCCTTGTGGCATTTGTTTCAGAATGATTAATTTTTGACGTAGAGCCTATTTCGAAGTTGGTGCTTCTAAAGGTAATTGGCTGAAGTGAATAAGTAGAAGCAACTATCTTAAAAGTGGAAATAGCTCTTTTATTTCTAAGAGTGTCTTTTATTGTAACAGAAGGAGTAGCATGTTCAGAAACATTTAAATCTAATGGCTCCTTCTTTATCTTAGTGCTAGACACTCTCGCCTTTGTTTTTAGTGCTGACGCTACGCTCCCTGTAGACTTGGGTAAAGTAAAATTAGTCATAGCACTTTTAACAGAATTATTTTTACAATTTTTATCTTTCAAAGGCGTCTTTTCATTTTTTACGCTTTTTGTAATAGCGTGAGAGGTAATTTGGGAGGACGAGGAAGCCTTGAGATTTTCCATCTCCTTAAAGAATTTTTTCTTTCCAGCTTCGTAATTCTCTCGTTCTTTTTCTAACTTTGCCTGTGACTCCTCTATCTGTTTTATGATAGGGGGTTTGTAGAGAGAATTTTTATAATTAATGTTTTTAGCTTCCTCGTGGTGTGTTCGAGAGTCAGGAGGTAGAATTTGAACTAAATTGCAGACATGTGTTAGAGTTTCTTTCCTATTTTTGTCCCTTTCATTTAGTTCTTTGTAGTCAAAGGGGATTTCTGGACCATGTGGACCTTGTCTAATGGATGAATCGAAAGTATTTTCATAAGACGATTCAGTAAAATTTCTAAGAGAGGTTATTCCTAGCCCATCTGTTTAACATCGTATATTTCTTTCTTTTGTAAAACACAGGTGTTAGTGAAACCTATGCCTTCTATAGGATTATAGAACTCTATATCCTTGGGCTTGTTCAAAAAATATCGTCTGTTCGGATTGTCCCCTACGCGTAACTATATCGTCTAATTTCTTTACTTTGGCATATAGTTTCTTGCGTTCCTCACCTAGGAGAGCATAATTATTTTCCACGGTTAGTTTAGCGGCTTGACAGGCATCTAAATCCTTACTAAGCTCACTAATCTTAGCATTTGATATTTCTAATTGAGCTTCTAAATTAGTGATCTTAGAGGTAGCTTCGGTTATCCTACAATTTAAAATGGCTTTCTCGTTGAGATTTCTAACCAAGCAATTATAGTTATTTGCTAGCCTATCTTCTAATTCCTTAATCTTTTCGCTCTGTTGTCCTAGTTGAGGTTGACTAGTCTCTCTAGACTGTAGGCTCTTAGTAGTTCATCTATTTTTGCACTAGAGCTCCTAAGTTCTGATTCGAGACTATTTATCTTCTCCTATGATCTCGCAAGTTTATCCTCTACTTCCTTAATACTTTTCTGCTCACGTTTCATGTTAGTATATTGTTTGTTATATGAATCTAACATGGTCAATAATGTGGAAGGAGTGACTACCTCATTTGAAGACGTGGATGCGTTGTCGTCGTCCGTACGAGTGGATGTTTCGGCGTCCAATTCGTTGTCGAGACAGGCCATGAGGGCTAAGTTCTCTTCTTCGGAGCTCGACGTGTCCTCGAGCCATTGGTCCTGTTCGGCCATGAGAGCTACTCCAGCTTCTTTCTGTTTTGTCAATTGAAGCTTCCTGGAGTAGTAGTTTGCATCTCTTTTCTTCGGGAGAGGGCACTCTCTGGCGAAGTGACATGCTTTGCCACAGTTAAAGCATTTGTTAGTCTCTTTGGGATTCTTGACCTCGGAACTCTCCGGAGCACGTTCTTTGTTCTTGGAGCTTGTAGTCCGAAGTCTATTGGCTGAGGTTGAAGGCTTCTTCTTGAAGTACTTCTTGCTCATCATTTGTCAAATGAGAGCTAACTGTTTTCCAAGGGATTTCATGTTCGGCTCGATGTCGGAGTCCGATTCATCTTCCGACTCTGATGATGAAGGTGGCCTAACGATCTTTCCCTTTCTTGATCTTGTGCTCCTCTTCTCCGAGACTAAGGCAACCGTATCATCGTTTTGTTTGCCTTTCTGTTCTTTGGTAATCTCGTGGATATCATCCTCATGCTGAGCGAGATTATCGAACACGGCATGGACATCCAACTCCTCTAGATCTTTATTTTGTCGTATTTGAGTGGATATTTTCTTCTATTCCGTGGGCAGAGAAGATAGAAATCTTATGTTTTGTCTCCATGTTTGTCTTCGTTATTTCTATCTTCCTCATCTCGTTGAGAAGAGTGAGGTATCGTTGGTAGATTTTGTATAGACTCTCCTCCGGCTTTGCTTTGAATGAGTCGTAAGCAGTGAGAATGTTCGCCTTCTTGGCCTTTATGCCAACTTCTGTCCTTTGCATCATCCTATGCAGCTCATCCCACATCCCTTTGGCTGATGTAAGGCTGTCGATTTGTCTGTATATATCGTTGGGGATGCCCTGCATAAGGGTATTCATGGCTACTGGATCAGCCTTAGCTCGAGCTCTTTTCTCCAGAGAGTATTCTCTAGGCTCCTTTAGTCGCCTAGAAGCTGGAATTGCTGGAGTAGCTGTTTCGTCCCCGGGTACATGAACCCAGAACTGTGCCGGTCCCTCTTCAAGGGACTTCAGTAGATTTTCGGCTTGATCCTTTAGTGCGATGAAATTCAGGAAGCGGCTTCTCCACACTGTGTATTCGCCTCTTTGCAAGATCGGCGGACGGTTGTCATTTCCGAGCGAGTATGCATCCATGTTTGTATTGTAGTCGAGTTGTTGAAGGATCTTCGTTAATCGTTTTGAAGGTTGAAGATGATGTAATGTGCTTCACAAGTGACAAAATTCGTTAGTAGCGTTTGATTCGAAAATTAGATTGACAATTATTTTCGATTCAATCTTTAAAGTTTGATCGAAATTAATTCCGTCGATATAGAATGTACTGAGTACTGTTCTCGTGCGAGAAATTTTGTCAGCGTGATATTTTACGAGAGAGATAAGTTGCTCAAAATCATTCGGTCGAGAAAAATTTCTTGATCGTGAATTTATTTCGATCGTAAGGAAACAGTAAGTTAGTAAGTTTCTCGACAAGTCAAAATAAATCTGTTGACTAGAAAAATTTCTCGCGTGTAAATGATTTTCGCCTGGTAAAACGTTAAAAGGTTTGACTGAAAAATTTTTTCGAGTGAAAGTTTTTACGCATGCAAAGTCAAAATAAGTCTCTCTCGAAAATGTTTTTCGCTGTATAATGCTGGAGAAATATTTCTAACTAAAACCGTTTCTACTGATGACAATTATAGCGCTGACTTCGTATTCTACCGAGAAAAATTCTCGCGCCAAGTTTTTCGATCGAGAAACTAATCCGATCGCAAAACCTAGCGAGAAAAATTAGAGCAATCGAGAAAAATTCACAGAATACGATTAACACAAATTCGAGCAAAAACAAAGAATCAGATAATGAAATTTCAGGTAATCGCTCGCAATCAATAGCTAACTACGCACGAACAAGCAATTAAACACGTTATGAAGCAAAATATATCGAATTTGAGCAAAATCAGAACGTGTTTTTCATGTTCTTCGCAAACAGTAACACGCAGAAGCAATTCAATCCTAAAAATCGAAGTTCAAACTGCTACAGATTTAGTCGCAATGATCATTTATCACTTAATCTAGCACTGAAACATCAGATTCAAGTCAATTAAGCACAGAATTAAGTTATTAGATCGAAAAACTTTTCGCGCCAAATCTGTTCTTCGATGAACAGTATCTAGAAAATGATTTTCGATCCAATTCTAACAATTTTGATTCAAAACAGAACGAATCTGCTCTGATATCAATTGTTAGGTCCTACGATTAACAACTCTACGATCCTAGGCTAGAATTCATAGTAATTCGATCGTTTAGATAATCAATTGAATTCGATCGAAAAACTCAAATGAAGAACAAGAGAGAGAATTTGAGTAGAGTGAGAAAGTTACTGTTGTTTCTCTCTCTAGAAATCGAATTGCAAGCCCTTCGGATCAATTCTCTAAACTTTTTCTATTAAGCTCAATTGATTTACATGTATTTATACCAAACAAAACTTGGTATAAATATCAAACTAGTCCTAATCTAAGGACTACTATACAAAACGCCCCTAATTACAAGGACAACTAATGAAATCAAGCACAATTGCAAATGGTATTCTACAGTTTCTATAAGAATCGGAGAAACTTTGACCCATTCTTGATATAATCCAAAATGTTGTTCATGTTCTTCCTTTGACCTAGAATATACCAATATATCGTCTATGAAGACAATCACGAACTGGTCCAAGTAGGGTCGGAAGACATCATTCATTAATGCCATAAAGACTGCAGGGGCATTCGTCAGTCCAAACGGCATAACCAAGAATTCATAATGCCCATATCTTGTTCTAAAGGCCGTCTTTGGAATATCATCTTTTGCAATCTTTATTTGATGGTACCCCGATCTTAGATAAATCTTTGAAAAGACCTTAGACCCTTGTAGTTGGTCGAACAAATCGTCAATTCGGGGCAACGGATACTTGTTTTTCACCGTAACTTTGTTCAACTGTCCATAGTCGATACATAATCTGAGCGTACCATCCTTCTTTTTAACAAAGAGTACAGGCGCTCCCCATGGTGATACACTTGGCCGTATATATCCTTTGTCTAATAATTCCTTCAACTGTACTTTTAACTCGTTCAGCTCTATTGGTGCCATTCGATATGGTGGAATAGAAATTGGCGCCGTGCCTGGTTGAAGCTCAATCGTAAATTCTGTATCTCGATCTGGTGGTAATCCAGACAAATCCTCCGGGAAAACATCAGGGTATTCATTTACCACGGCAATATCTTCCACTTTTAATCCACACAATCGTGTATCTATAATATACGCCATATAACACTGGCACCCTTTTCTTATCAATTTGAATGCTTGTAAACTAGAGATCTGACATGCCGTCCTTACATTCTTTTCTCCTTTAAACACTATATGTGTTTGATCCGAGGGAAGCAATTCAATTTCCTTTTTCTAGTTTTGCTCGATATCGAGACAACCAATCCATGCCTAATATTACATCGAAATCAGTTAAGGGTAAAACTAATAAGGTCGCCTGCATCTCTACTCCATCGCTAACAATTTTACATTTCGGGTATACTGTACTTATTATGACCATTTCACCCGTTGGAAGTCTAACATTTACTTTATTTTCTAGGGTTTCGGGTTTATCATGTAATAATGATGCAAATGTTCGTGACATGAATGAGTGCGTTGCGCCTGGATCGAATAAAACATATGCATCAATATCACATATAGATAACTTACCCGTGATTATACGTGACCCCTCTTTGGCTTCTTCCCGAGTCATTGTGAAAATCCGACCCTGTACTGGCTGTCCATAAGCTTGTCCTCCAGACTCTCCTCTTCCTGCACCACTGTTATAAGATCCTCGGCCTTTTCCCTTCCGCGATTAGTGGAGGGTCCACTAACTCTTGATTGCTTCACTGTAGGTTGCGTTTGTGTCATTGGACAATTTCTAGCCAAATGTCCACGTTGACCACATTTAAAACATTCGCCAGTGAGCCATCTACAGACACCCGTATGATTCTTTCCACAATGTTCACACACTGGAATTGTTTGAGGAATTCCGGTCCCTCTTCCAACAGTTCTTGTTCCACCCATACTGCTTCTCGTAGGACCACTTGTTATGTTCATCGATCTTGATGGATTACCAATCTTCTTCAATTTTCCGCTCGATGATTCTTCACCTGCCCTTCTTTTACTACTTTGATAGTTTTTCGATTCTGTTTCTAACTTTTCAGCACGAATAGCTGCTGCCCTTAATCTACCATAGGATTCCATATCAGAGGGAGTGATACGATTTCTAATTGTATATCGAAGTCCAGATTCAAATCTTCGACACTTGTTTCTTTCAGTAGCAACAATATGAGGAGCATAACGGGACAGCTGATTGAACAACACTTCGTATTCACCTACAGACTTATTTCCTTGCTTAAGTTCCAAGAACTCCTTTTCCTTCTGATCCTTATAAACTTCTGGCATATAGGTGTCGTTGAATTCTCTTAAGAAATCCTCCCAAGTTAACACTGGAGGTTGTGCCATACTATCTGGAACTGTTTCCCACCATTCATATGCATGTCCTTGTAAAAGTGACACTGCATAATCAAACTTTTCCTCTGGTGTACACTGCATCATATTGAAAACCCTTTCTGTTCTTTTTAGCCACGTTTTTGCCTCAGCAGGATCCGTTGTTCCCATAAAATCCACAGCACCCAATTTCCTAAGCTTATAATATCGCCTTTCACGAGGAATTGTCAGGGGATTTTCACGCTCATTACGCATAAGCGTATGAGATGAATTAGATTAAGGTACAGCCGATCTTCATCCTCCCCCTATCGTAGGTTCATCGTGTTCTACATGCAATGGTTCACTTATTGCCCTTCTCCTAAATATGCAAAAAGAATTTCAGGCAGACCATAAAAATGCACATACCATGCAATTGTCTACAGAACCTAAGACCTAGGCTCTGATACCATACATGTAACGTCCCGTTTTCTTTTAATTTATTCGCACAGCTATTATATTTTAACACATAAAATTTTTCGCCTTTCTACAATCATACCTTTATACATAAACGGGCGTACATCTGGTCTCGTCACTTTCACTCATATTATACATATATATGCATGTATCATATTTCTTAAACATCACATGAAATACATTAATGGTTCTTATACTACATGCACACAATGAACTTAGGGGAGTAGGTGAGAGCGTAGCCGGCCAACCTTGAATCCATGCTTTCGTATGAAGATGCACTCTAAGTTGTCTGCTAGATATCTACAGCAACTGTGGAAACAATTATTCAGAGTATGATCGCAACATGATATTCCATTATACAAATAATAACCAAAGCTGTACCAGAAAATTAATTTCTTCCTTTCGTTTGTTTACATAGACTTTTCTAAAGAATATACCATCGTTCATAGAATCCATAGATTCATAACACTCGTACTGTAAACACTTCAACTTACATAATCATCACTTAATCAATCATCGAAGGTTGTCATATAACCATAGTCCATAAAATCATTCATGCAATCCAGACCAATGCGATTCTACATGATCACTTATTTCTGATACTTCCGTTATGACCTGCTAGACTCGTACTATTGACCCCGTAGGGGCCCATGCATGGGACTCTGTAACAATAAATATATTTTTGTTTGCCTGTACAGGACTCTGTAATCCCCCGATTTGTAGGGATGTAACCATAGTTGTGTATCAAGTCGTCCGATGTCGTAGCAGTCATAACGGTTTCTCTTTTCTTTATTGCTTTACTTTCACCTTATATGACATATAAATTCCATACGCCATCAAATCACACATATCATACAGTAGCACATTATAGCCACATAATTCACGCTCATTTCAAATAATACGTTTATCAGAAAATTATTAACCATTTAATTCGCATAAAGCACATAAAACAGAACACATGTTACGTATCATACTCACAGTATGGCTTAAAGTCTCACTCGACTTTGTCCTTGCCTTTTCATGAATCCTGACCTATAAAATTATTTTTATCCGTAAATAAAAAAAATTCCTATAATGACATGCGTGCGTGATATGCATGATTTATTATGCATGATCTTTCCTTAGCCTTTATCAGAAACCCTAACTTATTTTATATCAAAACCCTAATTTCTATATTGATCTATTGTAAGTATTTTATTATTTGATATCGATTTCCTTCAAACCTAAGAAAACTCTTCATCGAAATTCATATTCCATGTTAGTTATTAATTTAAATCCTAGGATAAGATTTCGATATATATATATATATACAAGATTTCAACATATATTTCAAAAACAATCTCGACGTTATAACACAATTCAACATTCTATGTAAATCAATCTTTAGATCTCGACATCAACATATCTCAACATTGTAATTTCTCTCGACATCCTATCTAATTAGGTTTCAAAAGTCTCGACATTCTATTTAGAACACGACATTTCATCTCGAGATTGTAGAGGATGTCGAAATGAATTATTAGAAGCTTTCGAAACATATCACGACATCATCCAAACTATTCTGACACATCTCGACATTTCCATTTAATTTCTAATCTTCATAGATTTTCGACATTTGCTTCAAGGTTTCCAAGATTTCGATATGCACCGTAGCTTTTCTCGACATTTGATACATATTGACACATCTTTATACTCGAAGTAACTCGACATCACAAAATAACTCGACATCATGTGTCATACTCGAGATTTATACCTCGACATCTCATGTCATACTCGAATTTCTATACCTATCGAAATTTATTTGCATATCGACATGTTAATAGTGTATGTCAATATCTTTAACTGAATATCGAGATTTTTAAATTTCAATTGAACAACACATTTCGACATCTATCTGATTACATTTTCAAAATCTCGAATCATACTCAAACATCACCACTCGACATCCTATCAATTCCTAGACCTCGAGATTTTTACTTTTCATACCTTTAAAATAGTGTTCCAAGTTAAATCAAAATCTGGATAATGATATACCTAAAAACATAATTTCCTTCCAAAATTCCTCCCAAAAATCTAATCAAACCCTAATATTATTAAAAACATGAAGAACTTCACTAACTAACTGGATTTACTCGCATGCTGTTTACAAATCAATTTAAATAAGTATTGTTAATATTTATAACAAGTTATGTTCTAATTCTAAATATCGAAAATCATACTAAGATTCATACCTTTCCTTTGCTGGTTTAAACACAATATAGTTTGCTTCTTCGTTAGCTTCGTAAGTTCCTAATGCTATGAATCTCGTTTTTTTTCTCTCCTTAAGCATATTTTAGTTTATTGACATAATAAGATGGTTTCTCCATTCTCTTTTGTTCTTATCTAATGATTAGGTGTAACAGTTGTTAAATGACATCACACTTTACTAATACCTATCATAACTCACCTAATTCATATTATTCAATTATTAAATCAATTCCAAGTGATGACCATCGAAACCCTTGATATCATTTAGACACGTTTTATATCGAAAACGTTGATAAATCTCGAGTTCTTATGTGAAAGATTTCGAAATCTTCATTTAATAAATCTCGATATCTTTGAGAAAAATTTCAAAATCTTTAGTGAATTGATATCGACATTTTTGAGGGAAACATTCGAAATCTTTATTAAGTTGATCTCGACATTTTTGAGGAGATATTTCGAATGTTTTTCTTGAATGAATCTCGAGATCTTTGAGTAGGAAATTTCAAAGTTTTTATTGAATAGATCTCGACATCCTTGTAAAAATTTCGGCATTGTACTTAAATAACTTCGAGACTTTTCTTTAACCATACCGAAAATATTATTTAATTATTTCTTCCCAACTTGTTTAATCATTTTAATTACACGCATGAAATTTTCCAAACCTAAGAAAACCTAGATAATTAATACTTAGAGAAATTCCAATACCATAACATTTACTTCTTCACCACTTATCTCTTGGAGAACCTAGAACTATAATACTTTAGATACCTTATTCTATCTATACTTGTGTTTTAAAGTGACATATGAATGCACGAACTTATGTAAATGCATAAAATTATGATATGAAATTTCGGTTCCTGACACTTTATCTATTGATTGCGATTGATTACAAAGTATTTATACCAAACACATTTGGTATAAATATCTATCTAGTCCTTATATACGGACTAATACAAATAAAGCCCCTAATTACAAGGACAACTAATGAAATCAAAGCACAATTAGAATTGATCTTCTACATACTTTATAGAAAGCATCGATATAATCGTAATAATTAAATTCAATAAGAGTTTTTAACTCAGGATGGAAATATTCCCTATCCTTTAATGGGTGAATAGCCCATTTTTCAGGAGAAATAATTTCCTTAAAAATAATTTCTGATCTTATCCATAGCATCTTTAATCTTGAGAGCATCTTTGGCTTTAGATTCTTTTATTTCTTCACGAGTCTTAACTATTTACGCCACTTTATCTTTAATAGTTGCAATTTCTTGTCCCATAAGGTCCATTGCATTATCTTCAATAAAAAAATCATCCGGATTTTCCGGATCTTGTCCTTCACCAGCAAGGCAAAATTCTTCGTCATCTTCATTCTTTGAAGATGTTCCCATGGAAATATCTCCAATATCCATTTCGAATGTCTTTTTTCATTCTTCGAAGTAAACATCAATAATTTCATTGGGATTCATTTTACCCTTTTGTGAATTAATCCTTTGAGAAATCATCTCAAAAGGACTAGGAGCTTCTCTTTGTTCACGATTATTAATCGCATTTCTATATAGAGAACTTTTCTCTTCGATCTTATCTATCGTCTGTTGGCTTTCATATTTGCCAGTGGCTGTTTTCCTTATCATTTTTTTCCAAAACTTTATATAAAAGTTTCTTTTGAGACATGGAATTTTTTGTTGGTATAACCCACTTCAGGAGTCCATCTCCATATCCATGGAATACTAAATTCAATATAAAAATGTAAAGAAGCTCTTCCTTCAATACATTCATGTTTATATTCCGTTTCTATAAGAATCGGAGAAACTTTGACAAATTCTTGATATAATCCAAAAAAGGGTTCATTAAGAATTTCAATTGTAGCTCCATAAGAAAGCCACCATTGATAAAACCAATTTGGAATTTCGGATTTATAAACATCCGCACAAATTTTAATCCACCAAGAATGTTTTTACTTTCATTCTGGTATAAAACTACTTTATAGAAAGCATCGATATAATCGTAATAATTAAATTTAATAAGAGTTTTTAACTCAGGATGGAAATATTCCCCATCCTTTAATGGGTGAATAGCCCATTTTTCAGGAGAAATAATTTGCTTAAAAATAATTTTACTGAAGGTATAACCTTTTTTCAAAGCAATGAGGGAATTTCCCGCATTAAAGTGATCAAAATCACATGTTCCCATGGACTTAAGAATATTTTCATAATTATCACGATTTTTATAGAAAGTAGCAGCATATGATGCTCTGTGTAAATACCTTGTCATTAAAGTCCAAGGTTCATCAGACCATTTTAAATCTTTGAATTCTAACAGAAGTATTACCTCTTTATGATTCTTTTTCTCATAATCGACGTCTTCGTCGTCATCTGCAATTATTTTTGCATAAGAAGTACCTTATTTATTTTGAGATTGAGCCTTTTGTTTCTTGTATTCAAGAAACTCTTTATAGATTGGATCTTCCTAATTCCAAGCATTGCTTGAAGACGCAGAAAATTGTGAAAGATTTTCTTTCACAAGTTTCTTGTTACCCATTTGGGCGATGACACGACCACCACGACCACGTCCACCTCTATTAGAGGCGAAACCTTTCCCATATTGGGACATTGCCGCAATTTGCAAAAAACTCATCTTAAATATTCACGCGTAAGATAATCAGGAAGACTATTATCACTTTCCTTTTTATAAACTATTTCAAAGTCAAAAGGGGCTAAATCAGCCTACCATCTCGCAAACATTTGTTTCGAAACATTATTTTTGAAATCCTTTTGAAACATGAATTTCGCAGCTTGACAATCAGTTTTTATTAAAAACTTTTGATTGTAAAGATCATCTTGAAATTTTAAAACCCATTTTACTATAGCGAGGACTTCTCTATCTATAGTAGCATAATTTTTCTGAGCATTATTCCATTTTCCTAAATGGAATCTAACAAGGTGCTCGAATTTGTCATCTGGAGAAACTTGGTTTAATATTCCTCCAAATCCAATATCAGACGAATCTGTCTCAATAATTTTTTGCCAATTATGATTAGCAAGCATGAGACAAGGAAGATGAGTGACTTTACTTTTAATTTTCTTAATTGCCTCAGTATGACTATTTGTCCACTGACAATGCGTCTTTTTTAATCTATCGTATAAAATAGATGTATCAATTGCATGATTTTTATAATAAGGAGAAATATAATGTAAACTGTTGGAACTATTTAATTGTATTCAATTAATATAGTTATCTTAGTCCTGCTATGCAAATTAGTAGTCTTGGGCTAAATTGTAATTAGTCATTGTATAGGACTACTTGTGTAAATATACCACGAGGTGGTATATATAAGTGAACTCCTAAGAAAATTAGGAGTGCGCTTACTATGGTTTACGGATCGAAAAATTGAAGAAGTGGAATTTTAGAGAGAAAACTTCAAGCGCCTTTGTGTTTTATTCTCATTCTAATGTGAAAGGTGTGAATTCTAACCATAGGAAATACTACTTATGTGCGATAGATGCTTATAATTCTATATGCTCGTATTCCTACATGCAATATCCGGTCAAGGTTCATTCAAAGAAACATCTTGTGCGCTTGGCCTCGGAGAAAATTTTTAAACCTTCTCCGAAACACACTTTCACCCGAGCGGAAATGCCTTATCCGTGTCAAATCACTCCCACATGGGTTCCTATTTCTTCACAAAATTTAGGTAGTCCCAAACAAATATGGGTACGGCAAGGTTCATTAATGGATGATTTAGGACATCATTTAAATTTGACACCTTTTATGCTTAAATCGTTATCCACTAATAAGGGAGGACCCATACAACAATGGGACCAAAGTCCCGATAGTTTTGCAGATTTCCCTCATGTATGGAATTCGACGTAGTGGCTCCACGTACATGATAAAGGGATGAGGCGTGAGCTACTACAACTAAGCTTCAATGAGGTATATTTCAAATTTACACATGCATATGAGTTTCGTCAAAAATAAATATACCTATTTCCTTTCAAAACTTTTCAAATGATACATTTTCGATATGCATTTCATCGCTTTTTTTAAAATTTTCAAATGCATATTACGAACGGAAACGATAAATATCGTTTTTCGATTAATACTTTCAAATGAGCTTTAATTGAGGGGGAGCTACTCATTATTGTAATGAGAGCAACCTTTATATTTTTAAGGAAGCACAAATTTTAATTCTTGAGGGGGAGAAAACTTACAATGAGCGATTTAAGGGAACGAGATTCTCAATATTCGTCAAGCTAACTACGCAAATTTCTAGGGGGAGAAAATTTATTTTCGAAGCATTGCTTTTTGGGGAGATATAAATATAATCCTACTATATTAATAATGTACATATATATATATATATATATATATATATATACATATACATACATCCAAAAAAAAAAAGCAAATATGAAAAAAAGTGAGATATGAAAAAAAAAAGAAGAAGAAAAAAAAGGGAAATATGAAAAAAATTGAGATATATAAAAAAAAAAAAAGGAAAAAAGGGGAAATATGAAAAAAGTGAGATATGAAAAAAAAGGAAATATAAAAAAAAAAAGAGGAAAGTATATTATTGCCTCATATTATTTATATGCTTTCTTTTCAAAGATTGTGTAGCTACACAATTCAGTTTGTGAGCCCAATCTTTATTTTTTTTCTTCTCAATTGATTGGTGATGATCGAAAAAAAAAAACAAAAAAAAAACAAAGGAAAAGAAAAAAAACAAAGGAAAAGAAAAAAAAAAGATAAAAATAAAAATAAAAAAATAATAAAAAAATTAAATATTTTCGATATGCTTCCTGGATTTATTCTCCCACATCCAAAGATGGACGTACCACGAAGAATCTCGAGCTTTCAAACGGATACAACTTTCCAAAGACGACGGTGACGATCTAAGTGAAGATCAAATGCTCCGTATTTTCATCGACCGGCTCCGGCTTGCTAATTCAACTAGAGCAACACTTCTCACGTACCCCGGAAGCACGGATTTCATGTTCCTATGGTTCAGTCTAATCCGACTTGATCCTAACCCCGGAACGCGTTCGAGCATTTGAGACCAAGCAAGATTATTTCAATGATGCGTAGGATGTCTTTGAAGATACATCACTCCCTTATCTCACATAATTTTCGGACCAACCCTCATAGGTACAGGTGCTAATTTTAATTAGCTCCCGGGTAGAAGTCGTCGCATTAGGTCAAACGGCGCATGCACAACCGAGCCTTACCCACTCGTCTATCTCTCAAAAGGTAGGTGTTTCATAAATCACGGGGAACCACGTATGCTATCACCGCTTCACTCGGAAACGGGAGATATTGAACTATGGTATTCCTCCCCGTACCACGCTTTTATTGATTCACTCGCGTCTAGTGTGTCCTCACTCCCCAAAATTTTCAAATTTTTAGGACACATACACTTTTTAATACACCTAATCTTTGTGATTACGTTAGAACTTCCGTAGACATGTTCTTTTAAAAGACATGCTTCAAGGATCGGAAGGAAGTCCGACCGTTGCAACATCAAAGCAACAACGGTTTCGGCCATCTTCTATGAGCTCCTAGTTGATGTCAACGGGACGCCTATATGGCCCCGGTACTCATTTCGACGGATTGCCTTTATGGCTCCGTCCGGTTATTACCCTCACCGACCTTTTGGTATGTCCTTTTCTACATCCAAATTAACATGCCGAAATCGTTAACACGATTCGCCATGAGGGGGAGAAGGGGTTATGCATACACAATCGGTCGGTCCACCCACCAAATTACGCCACACGTACCACTCGGAAACCGGGCTCTCTCACAACGCCACATTCAAAGGAAGCTCGGTACAACAAAAATATCAAAGAAAGAGACGGCCTACCTTCTTCTGGAATTAGAGACGCTTCTTCGAGGCCGAACCAGACAACTTCCATTCGGAGAAGACGAATCTGGCGAAACGGAGAAGATGGCTAAATCCCGAGCCCCCTCCTCGACTTTCTCATGCCCCCTTGCTTCCGGAAGAAGAAGCAAGGACCGAGGACCAAATGACACGTGACTCAAGCATCATCAAGGATTTAAGTTGCCAACCATGTCCACTGAATCAGGGACCAAAGTTGCCGACTATGTCCACTGCATCAATGATCGAAGTTGCCAACCGTGTTCACCTCTCCAAACCTCACATCGGATTCCCCGATCTCAACACAAGGTTGACCCAAATAGGGGAGTTTCGTGTGCTTTCAACGGGAGAAATGGAACGCGGACTTCCTAAATCCGGCAAGAATACTTCGTACATCTTATGGCATTTAGGAGATCAACTTCAAAGAAAGATTCGAAGAAAAAGCCGATGCCTAGAAGACTAGGTGAGCTTGAAGACATTCTAAAGAGAAGATTTCGATGACTCGAGGACTCTTTCCACTTGCAAGACGAAGACAACCCGCGCTATATTGGAAATTGAATACAAAGGGGGAGATTGTTGGAACTATTTAATTGTATTCAATTAATATAGTTGTCTTAGTCCTGCTATGCAAATTAGTAGTCTTGGGCTAAATTGTAATTAGTCATTGTATAGGACTACTTGTGTAAATATACCACGAGGTGGTATATATAAGTGAACTCCTAAGAAAATTAGGAGTGAGCTTAGTAGGGTTTTACAGATTGAAAATTAGAATCGAAAACTTTAGAGAGAAAAATTCGCCAACCCTTACTTATTCTACAAGTTTTCTCTCCCAATCTTCAACGAAGGTAAATCTCATACGTAAGCTTCGAATTTCTTAGATTTACGATTCGATTCTTCTATATTCGATCTGTGTTGGATAAAAAATGACCTAACATAAACTTCCTAAAAATCTTTGTAATTGAGTTTTATCTAAAATTTGATCAGGAAATTTTGACGCAAATTCAATGCTTCTATTAATTGGAGTAATACTACCTTTTTCAATAGTATGACCCAAAAATCTAACTTCTGTTTGAAATAAAATCATTTTTGATCTAGATATAACAAATCCATTTTGAATAATTATTTTTTAAAAATTTCTAGATGTTTAAAATGTGTTTCGATATTTTGAGAAAATACTAAAATATCATTAATATAAACAATTATAAAATTACTATAGGGAATGAATATATCATTCATAATATTTTGAAATTCTGAAGGAGCGTTTTCAAACCAAAAGGCATAACGTTCCATTCAAATTGTCCAATTGCGACTGTAAACGCGGTTTTGTACCGATCTTTTTCTTCGACTTGGATTTGCCAAAAACCAGATTTTAAATCAAATTTTGAAAATAAAATTGCATTATGCAATCGATCAAGTAAATCCTTTTTATTAGGAATAGGATATCTAATCCATTTTAAAACTTTATTTAAAGGTTTGTAATTAATTACTAACCTGAGAGCTCCTCTTTCCTTTTCGGCCGCATTATTAACATAAAATGCAGTACACGACCAAGGAGATTTTGAAGGTTTTATTAAACCTTTCTGTAAGAGAGATTCTTAAAAAACTACTAATATGATTAATAGTAACAGAAAGCGTATCGTTTTCTTTTTCAAATAATTTTTGAAAAGCATTAAAAAATCTAATCTCGTTTTCTTTTTCCATTTGGAAACTAGTTTGAGGAGGAAAAACTGATGTAAGATTTTTCCCAGTAGAAAGTTTATAATTTCTTTCAAGAACAGAAATCATATTTTTAAAATATTTTGATAATAAACAAGGAACGAAAGGCAATTTTTCATTTCTATTTCCTAGATCTTTATAAAATTTTTCTTGCATAATATTTTTACCCTCTTTGTTAAAATTTTCAAAAAACCATTTTCTAAAAGGTTCCCATTTGGGTTGAAAAAATTCTTGTTGAATATTCTTTCTTGCCGGTGAACCCGGACTAAAATCGATTTTTGGTTTAAAATACATGAAACACTAAAATCCATTTCTGACTCGGTTATTTCCTCGTCTTGATTTTTAAAAACACCGTGAACAATATTATCCGAATTAATTCTTAATTCTTCTACCTTATTTTGAAGGTAATCACTAGAGGTTGATCTCTAACTTGAGAAGTCGAAGCTCTAGAAGGTGATCTTATCATATAATCACATGGTGATATATGATAATGTGAAGAGATTGATCTAGAAATTCTAGATCTTGGAGTTTTTACATCGACAGATTTTCTATTCTTCTAAAATTGTATTTGAACAGTTCCATCTGTTGTCTATTTATTTGAGTAGTAATATTCTTAATTTTGAGCTGAAGAGGCATTGCTCGTTCAATAACCCAATTTTCTGGGAATTGGATTTCTTCCCATTTAATAGATCTTCGAGTTGTGATGTTAGATCTACTAAAATTGGTTTCTATAAGAACAGTTTCGTTGATAGGTTTATCAACAATTTTACATTGGGGATTCAGTGTATATAAAGGTTTATAATAAATCCTATAACAGATACAAATTACTTCCGATCCTGGAGCGTAATTATATCCGCGAGTTTTGACATTTAATGTCAAGGCATCCAATATATTGACATCGGTCAACGATAATTGGAGATTTGGGTATACATTAAAGTAATGAGCTATACAAGACTGAATTATTCCCATAAGGGATTGTTTCTAGTCGAGATTTCGACCATCTCTAAGAGCTGCTATAAAGCTCTCTGGTAAACCTTCTAAAGTCAAAGGCTTAAAAGCTACCTGGACTAACCCAATATGAATAAACTTATGATTTATTCTATATTTTTCTAAGTCTCTAGTACTTAGAAGCCTAATAACCATTTCTTCGTTATTAAGAGAAATGGTTGCTTCGGTAGTTTTAACTACGGTTTCAAACCTAATTTTTCAAAAGTTCCTAATTCCTAGATTATTTTATAATCTATTTTAGAAATTGTCCATCGATTTAATTTATCTAAATCTTGAGGAACATCATATTCCTCTTCAATACTGTTTTTAACAGTATATTTTCTTCGCATCAAATTCATTAGAATAAGACGTTAAACTACACTTAACTTCTTAACACCCCACAATGGGTCTGATACCATACGGAGAGGATCTTTAAAAGTTTAAAATAAAAACTATAAAAAAGGTGATGATCAATACATGGTAATAACCACCTATCAAACCTCGATAATGGTACAAAGCTTTGTTTAACCAGTTTAGTCCAGCTATCAATCTGTAAACAGATTGATCCCATTCGGACCTAAGGTAGTCAAACTTTTATACCATAATCGGACTTTTGTTCGAAAGCATCGTTCAAAGGCAGTTCATCCGATATACCAAACATAAAAATAAAGATGGAAAATGGTACGTGGCGTTGTTAAACCTATCGAACCAGTTATCAGGCTGTAAACAGTCTGATCTCATAACGGCAACGCAAGGTATTCCAGCCTATATACCATTAATCCGAAAACAAAAATTAAAATTATTTTTGTGATGTTAGAATAAAATCATCGAATACAAGGATTTTTACATAATAAAAATTTTCATTTAATTAATTCATCGGTAATAGCCATTGCCGTCAAACGCCTTTCTTTCGGCAACACGGGCTTTGCCAAGAGGCGACATCGAATTAATCAAAATCAAATTTTATTATAACCTTTATTCAAAATTAAATTATTTCAATCGATTTTCAAATGATTTTTATAAAACAAAATATTAAATACATCCTATTAATATATATATATATATATATATATATATATATATGATATAAAACCATGATTAAAGTATTAAGTCATCTTGGTGTAGTTTAACTTGGAAATTAGCCTTTCATTAAGGCTAAGCAAGATAAAAATAAAAGATATAAAAACAAAATTAAAACTTACTTAAAGGAGGAGAGTCGTACAGGAAACTTCAATTTTTATTCCTTAAAATATTTTACAGTAGAGGGAATTATAAGAGAGAAGATGGAGAGAGTACAAGAGAGCGTAAAGAAAAGCACACCTGAAGCGTATAAGCTTCAACTCTATAAATAGAAGAGAAAAGTAAGATACAAAAATTAATAAAGAAAATATTTTTCTTTGTAGCCAACCCACTTGTCAAGGAATCTTGACCGCTATCCTCAATTTGGCCAAGAAAGTCTTTTTTAGCTTTATTAAAGCTAATAGTAAACCAATTTCCTTCGTTGAAAAAAAACATTGCGAAAAATTTTTGTATGGATATTGGAGATATTTCCATGGGAACATTTTCAAAGAATGAAGATGACGAAGAATCGTGCCTTGCTGGTGAAGGACAAGATCCGGAAAATCTAAAACTACCGAAGCAACCATTTCTCTTAATAACGAAGAAATGGTTATTTGGCTTCTAAGTAATAGAGACTTAGAAAAATATAGAATTAATCATAAGTTTATTCATATTGGGTTAGTCCAGGTAACTTTTAAGACTTTGACTTTAGAAGGTTTACCAAAGAGTTTTATAGCAGCTCTTAGAGATGGTTGAAATCTCGACTGGAAACAATCCCTTATGGGAATAATTCAGTCTAGTCTAGCTCATGGCCCAGTATACTTTAATGTATACCCAAATCTCCAATTATCGTTGACCGATGTAAAGAAAATTCAACAAGAATTTTTTCAACCCAAAAACTTTTTAGAAAATGGTTTCTTGAAAATTTTAACAAAGAGGATAAAAATATTATCCAAGAAAATTTCTATAAAGATCTAGGAAATCGAAATGATAAATTGCCTTTCGTTCCTTGGTTTTTATCAAAATATTTTAAAAATATGATTTCTGTTCTTGAAAGAAATTATAAACTTTCTACTGGGAAAAATCTTACATCAGTTTTTCCTCCTCAAACTAGTTTCCAAATGGAAAAAGAAAACGAGATTAGATTTTTTAATGCTTTTCAAAAATTATTTGAAAAAGAAAACGATACGCTTTCTGTTACTATTAATCATATTAGTAGTTTTTTAAAACAGCAAAATTAAACTAATATGTATGTTATTGTTTTAGGAGAACGAATTTCTTTATTAAAGAAAAACATTGAAGAAATTTCATCTTCAATAAAAGACATAAAAAAATTTTATTAAAAGAAAAAAATAATTTAGAGACAGTTGATATCGCGTCTCCAAGTATTCAACCTCCTCCTGAAGTTACAGATTTTAAATTAAAATCTATTTCCCAAATTGAGAAATTACTTGAAGAAAAACTTCAAAATCTTAAGCTTAATACTTTAAGCGAAGAATTTGAAGATCAATCAGAAAATTCAAATAATTTTCAAAATACTTTTAATCAAGAAATTAATAAGCTTAAGCATACAAAATATGCCGATAGGCCAACTCAAAGTAAATATTAATATCCTAGGCCTACTCCTCAAGACATCTTGTTTGAAGAACAAGAATTTATGCTCAACAATTCGTATAACGGTAGATGTATTTATGAATGGAACCTAGACGGTTATATCGAAAGACAAATTTATAATATGATGCATAGGATGCTATGTACAGCACAATTTGCAAAGCTAATCAAAATAATGACAGAGCTGTTGCAAAATGATTGTCGCTGGCTTTACTGGTCAGTTAAAAGGATGGTGGGATAACTATTTATCTCAACGTGAAAAAGAAGATATTTACCAAACCATTAAGAAGAAAATGGTCAGCAAGTGGATAATGTTGTTTATACACTATATGTAAGCATAATTGAACACTTCACATGCCGATGGTCTGACAATTCTGAAAATATCATAACTTTACTACAAAATCTTAGGTGTAAGATCCTTACATCTTTTAGATGGTATAAAGATACTTTCCTTAGTCGAGTCATGGAACTCCTTGAGTCAAATAGTACTCACTGGAAATCTAAATTTATAGATGGTCTACCTTTACTCTTTGCAGAAAGAGTAACGAATAACCTTACGAAAGGAGAATCGAGTATCGATTATAACTCCTATACCTATGGTAAACTCATAGGAATTTGCATACAAGAAGGTTTAGCCCTGTGCAACGAAATAAAATTAAATAAACAAGTCAAAAGACATTCTTTAGACGAAAAGAAACAACTAGGAGAATTTTGTGGTCAATTTGGCATGGAAAATCCCTCTATGAGTAAACTCGTAAAGAACATAAAACTAAAAGATATTCTTCTAAACAATACGAAAGAAGAAAAAATCGAAAATTCAAAAGAAGAGAACAAAAATCCTCTAAAGATAATCAATACAAAAATAAATTCCCTCCTATTATCTGCCGAAAATGAGGAAAAATTGGTCATAAAGCAAGTACCTGCTGGACCAAAAGGAAAATTAATAATTTAGAAATTGATATCGAAGTAAAAGAAACATTATCAAAAAATTCTTCTTGAATCTGATAGTGAATCGGAATACTCTTCAAATAATGAAAATAACATTTTCGAAGATATTTCATCAGAATCTGATGAATGTAGAAATTGTCAATTAGGACAACCTTGCTCTAAAGATTCTGATAAATCAGAATTTGAATCAGAAAATGATAATCTATATCAAATTATATCTCAATTCCAAGAAATCAATGTTCTCGACAATAATCTTTTAGAAATGCTTAAAGAAACTGAAGATCCAGATTTAAAATACCTGATCATCAGAAGAATTATTCAAAATGAAGAAGAAACTTCCAATGAAGTTATTCCAAAATCTAAACCCTATAAAATGTCAGAAGTAATAATATAATGAATCTCCAGTTAATATCAAAGATTTAACTATAGAAATTTCTATTCTTAAAACAGAAATTAAAGAATTAAAATTAAGTAATAATAACTTAGAAAGAAGACTTTCTAAGCTTGAAAAGGGCAAAGAAATCTTAGATGAATCATCATCTAAATCCCTGGATTGAGTTAGTTAGTACGACAGAAAATGGTAATTTTCTTTCTACTCTCGAAGTCATCACTTCGCAAAAATGGTTAGTAAAAATCTCACTACTCATTGATAAAAATTATCAAAAGGACCTTATAGCCCTTATTGATAGCGGTGGAGATTTAAACTGTATTCATGAAGGTATAATACCTACTCAATATTTTTACAAGACAACTCATTCTCTCAGCTCTGCTAGCGGAGAAAGGTTGCAAATTAATTATAAAATTCCTAAGGCCTATATTTGTAAAAGTAAGGTCTGAATTCCTACATCTTTCTTGCTAGTCAATAATATCACGAACCAGGTAATTCTTGGTATTCCGTTCCTTAGAAAAATATTTCCTATCATTAATATTGATGAAGAAGGATTTAAAGGAAGCTTCGAAAACAAAGAAGTATACTTTAAATTCATTACTGAACCAATCTCACGAATTCTTAGTGAGATTAAGGATTCTATTCTTATTAAAGCAAAGGAAAATCAAATAAATTATTTAAACCAGAAATTAGTATACTTATGATTGAGGATAAAATCCAAAATCCTAAGTTACAAGAGAAAATTAAATTAATTCAAAATGAATTTACATTGCAAATATGCAATGATCTTTCAAATGCATTTTGGAACAGGAAGAAGATGAATTCCAACATCTAGGATCCATGACAAGTAATTCTTCCCCCTGATATCAAGAACAAATGGATTTGATTTTTGCGAGGTTAGCCATAATGAAAATGTGTAGAAGAAAAACGTAAAGGAATGTAGCGATCTTACTCAAGTATAGAAACGACGGCCTTGTCTAGGAGTCATGCTGATAACGTGTTGTAAAATTATTGCAAGAGTGTACAAAACATAAGAGATAATTCCTCCATTCACTTGTGTATTTTCCTTTGTACAAGTGCCTCTATTTATAGGCTTGAGTAAAGCCTTTACATTGATCACAAAAGATCATGGGGTATAATAATAATAGAGTGTAATGTAAAGAGGAGGGGTGAATGAGAGATAATGAGGAGGTTATGAGTTGATGATGAAGTTGAGTGGACATCCATAAAATAATGTTTATAACACATTATATGCTCAGCTAATTCAAAGAAATTATTCCTACCTCCAAAGATAATTTTTATTTTGACAATTGATTGATAAATGAAATTAAAAATTGCAAATAATATAATAAATGCAGACTTGTGATTTGATCCTCTAAAGTCATAGCCGTCATCATGACTTCGTTTCTCATAGGAGAATTGCTTGAGGTCGAGTAGGGAAAAGGTAATCAACAGTTTATTTTTCTTCTACTTCAAAGATAACACTATCCTTGCCAAGAATAAATTGGTGTGGACTCTTGAGTCACTTTTGACATGCTTTGGTTACGACGCCAATGCTTTGACTAGAAGAACTTGAAGTGATATAGTTCGATGCTTTTATTATCAATGCGTTCTCTATCCTTGAAGAGATGAGTGGTAAAGATGGTCCCACAAGGCGTGGCAAAAAACTTGTAGTGTTTTCCTTATATTTGAATATCGAATAATCAAGATAAAAAGTACAAATAAAATTTAATATTTTGGATTGTATCTCTGTTTGTTCCACTAATTATTTACTTCAGTAACTTCTGAAAGGACTATGAAAAACTCTTAATCTTAAATTTCCTTGATTTTAGCCTTCTTTAACCTTTCTCCGTGCGTCGTTCGGCTTGGTTACGGAACTAGAGCTTGAACTTCGTAAGTTTGTTTGATATTAGATGAATAGGCCTTCTCGAACGTTTCTTAGTAGGCTTTCGAGCTTGATCACGAACTTAACACTTAGACTTGGCGAACGCCGTTGAAGAGACTTTATTGAACGTTTCTTCATGGACATTTGAGCTTGATCACGAATTAACGATTGGACTTAGTGAACGCCTTCGATCTCGGACGTTTTCAAATCTTGAGTTGAATATGAGCATTTCGAGAGAATTTCGGAATGCTTTTAAAAAAGACTTATATCGTCTAACAAAGTCTCATACTATAGGACCCTATTTATCCAACTTAGATCGAATTACAAAGAATCGGATAGTAAATATGAGGAATTCGAGAACTTATGCTTGAGATTTACCTAAGATGAAGTTTGAGAGAGAAGTGACGTTGAAGAACACAAAAGGCGCGAAAAAACTTCTCTCTAAATTTTCCAATTTTATTCTTCGATCTAATAACCATACATCGCGCACTCCTTATTTTGTAAGGTGTTCACTTCTATCGTGGTATACTTACATAAGTAGCCCTATCATAGTGCTAACTATAATTTAGCCCTATACTACTTATTTACATCGCAAGACACGATAACTATATTAATTGAATACAATTAAATAGTTCCAACAATCTCCCCCTTCGTATTCAATTTTCAATATAATGCGGTTTATCTTCATCTTGCAAGTGGGGTGGTCCGAAGTCGGCCACTTTATAGTGTCTTGAATACAATAAAATTGGTCTTTCAATCTCCCCATTTGTATTCAATCTTTGGTCGAAGTCTGTGACCTTATAATGTCTTGAATATTTTCTCAAGTAGATTCGTTCTTTGGTAGCTCAATGTGGTTGTTTCGAGTTGAACTTCGGTCTTGTTTTTTGTTTGCCAAATCTTCGAGAGCAATGTTCCTATAAGTGGTTGACAGTTCTTCTTGAAATGCATCCACTTCATATTTCTGAAAATCACTAGAAAGCTCCCCCGAAGATTTAGTTACAAAAAAATCTTAACATGACGCGAAGGAGAGTTATGAATGAAGAGTAAAATCTAACATGAATTAAAAAAGAAAAAATTACTCCCTTTTAAATGCATGTTACTCCCCCTCAGATGATACTCAGCGGAAATTTACTAAAGGAGTAATTTCAAAATGATAGAGTAATTTGTCCCCCTAAATTTATGTTTTCGCAAACTAAGAATCTTGACTCCCCCTCAAAAAATGCGCATATAATGTTTGTCAATTTAGCATGGATACACATATTCACCACAATATGCATATGAAAATTTAACAATATATGACACAAGCGAGAGTAACGCATTTAATCAATTCAATATAGATGCATGATCCCCTAAGCATGCATATGAAAATTTGCGTTAACATATAAGCTTGAAAAAAATATCTCATTTCAACAAATTCCGTGCCAATGCGTATGCTAATGCACTTGAAAATGTGCGAAATCTTCCATGCGTATGGAAAAAATGCAATTAAAAATGAATGCAAAAATACAAGTGAAAAAAAAAGTGCATGAAAAATATGCTAAGTAAATATGCAAAGAAAAATAAAAGTAAAGAAAAATTCGAAACAATACTTTGATCATTTTCACGCAAAAATTTCACATGACACATAGAATAATAAGTTGCCATCAATCATGTCATCAATCCAAAGTCCTAAGATCATAGCATGAACCATTTCGACAACTCTCACAAGGTTCACTTATTGCGATCAATTACTTTTTATCATGGGATTTATATACTAGATATATCAGTCATGTCAACACAAGCAAAATTTTATCAATTGAACTGTTATGCAAGGAGCATTTAATCAACTCACCAAGCGAAAGTTCGCCGATTTGAATCGAGGGTTTTATTATTATGGCTATGACTTAGGACGGAAGGATAATAATTTGGAATTAGTGAGCTTTAATCTTCTTCAATTCCATTTACGCTTTTGATTTTGGTTCTTCTTTTCTTTTCATCCTTTGATCTTTTTGTAACTGTAACATCACCGCCTAAATTAATAAAATCATTTTTATTAATCTTAAGGTGGAATTGAAAATATAAAAAATTAGGGGTGATAGATGTAATAAAAGAGGGACTAAATTGTCTAATTAAACAAGTATAGGGTGGAATTCAAATAAAAAAAAAGCGAAAGAGGACATATTAGTAAATAAAGACATTTTATTATATTATATCTCACCTCTCATTCGATCCTCACAAGTTTTTGGCTAAGGAAAATGGGGAGATGGCGTGAGAGCCTTGGAGTGAAGCATTGAGGAAGGTATTGAGACCAAATGCTTAGATACTAGGTAAAATAAAGCCTTTACATTATCTCTTTCCTTTGGGGTTTAAACTTTTATGATAGGAAAAACGATTTAGTAGTTAGGGTTGCAAAAATTGTGGGTTATCATGTTTGTGTTTCAGTATGATGGTGCTTAGGGGTTTTTAAGTATTCTTTGAAAGCGTTTTATTATGCTAGATTCATGGATAGATTCGAGATAGGGGAAATGATACACTAATGGGATTATAGAAGGCTTAGGAGTAATATTTATGTCCGCCAACCGTTCGTGTAATGCCTATGAGAGTTGCATGGAATTTTAATGCAATTGTGTGGTTGTTTATCTAGGATATTTGAGTTGGAACGAGGTGGAAACTCTTCGACAAGAGGAAGTGAATACAGAATTGGAGCCATCCGTAGTAGTTTGAGAACTAAAGATTTAAGTCTTCGTCAAGGTAAGTGCGTGGGGGCAAGAGCTTGTACGTAGAGTTTCAAATGCATATTTATGTCTAACTATGATCATGACTCGATTTAGCCCGATTGAACGGCGCTTCTGACGAGGTCATTATGGAAATTTATTTCTAAATATTATATGGTTTGTTTACTCGAACTTCCTTATTAACTTGTTGATTGTTTAACTTGTCCACAATCCCTCTAATGAATGACTTTTAATATGCATTATGGTTGTGCACGTGTGATGTGCTATGCGAATGAATTGAGGCTACTTGTGGCGTATTGTTGCGATGAGAAGTTATGTACTAAGTGAGTGGGCTACGATGCGTGAATGTGTGATAATGGTAGCATTGACATAAGGGCCAATGTGGGCCGAATAGCTATCGAAACAACTGCTCTGGGTCGGTGATGTGGAACAAGTGGATCAAGCTGAGAAGATAAATGAGGAAATAAATCATCCATTAAGGGTCTACGTGAGGAGAGCAAAAAGGAATAAGGATTGAAGATTGCATGGATCAAAGAGATTGAAGAACTGGTGCAGCAAATTCCTCCTAGCATTAATATTTGATTCGCAAATAATTATTATTGATTTACGTGAGTAGTTTTCTATAAGAGGGCATTGACCCTTTGTATGAAGGGCATCAGATATGAAATAAAGTTTCTTAGTATTAAGAAGTTAATCCTTGACAAGGACCCAGCCTGGTCAAGATCCGTTCCGAATCAAACCTACTCTCAAAGGACTCCAGCACCCAAACCATCCGTATCGGAACAATCCTCAACTCGAACTCCGTTTCAACGCCTACCCCAGAAAGAGTACGAAGAATTGAGGCAGAAGGGATTGTGCTTCCGTTGTCGCCAGCCATACCACCCACTTCACGACTGTCCGATGAAACAACTTCGGGTAATGCTAGTAGAGGAAGGAGATTCGTTGGATGCAGAGTTAGAAGAAATGCATGTAGAAACAGAGATCGAAGTGGTGTCGGTTCAAGAAGAAGGCCAACAAACCAACGCTGCTCTATCCCTGTGCTCAATGGCGGGTTTGTCGGGGCCTCGTACTATGCGGCTGCGGCGCAAAACGATGGGTCATGATATCATAATTCTGGTGGACAGCGGCCCAAGTCATAACTTTGTGTCTCAAAAGATAGTAAGCGAGTTGAACATGTCGATGGACATTACGGGTAAGTTTGGGGTCCAACTTGGAGATGGGCATAGAGCGGAATCAATTATGTCGTGACTTACAAACTCAGCTAAATCAATTCGAAGTATGAGCCGATTGTTATGTTTTTCTACTGGGAAGCGTTGACGTAATTCTAGGGATTGCCTGGCTAGCAACCTTGGGGGATGTCCGGGTAAATTGGGGCAAGATGACTATGATTTTTTAGAGCGGAGGAAAATCGGTTCAGATCAGCGGGGATCCTTCATTATGTCGTAGGGAGGTCGGGATTCGCTCCTTGATGCAGGATAAGGGGATGGACTTTTGGGCGGTTATTTTAGAAGAGGCTTGCGACATGCCCCAAGGGGAGAAGATGTTACTAATCCGGAAAATAAGAAAGCATTGGAGACAGTGCTTGATGTATATTCGTAGGTGTTTGGGGATCCGAAAGGGCTGCCACCTAGTCGACCCACCGACCATCGAATTGAATTGAATAGAGAAGCTGGTCCGGTTTGAGTTCGCCATACCGTTACGGGCACACACAAAAGGATGAAATTGAGAGATTGGTCAACGACATGCTATTCGTGGGAATAATTCAACCAAGCTCTAGCCCGTTTTCGAGTCCCGTATTATTAGTAAAGAAGAAAGACGGAAGTTGGCGATTTTGCGTAGATTATCGACCACTGAACAAGGTTACAATTCCGGACAAGTACCCAATACATGTGATACAAGAGATGCTGAACGAATTATCGGGAGCAACAGTCTTTTCAAAACTTGATTTGCGATCGGATTATCATCAGATTTGGTGCCGAACGACGTGCCAAAAACCGCTTTTCGGACGCACAATGGCCACTACGAATTCCTCGTTATGCCGTTCGGATTAACAAACGCCTCGGCCACCTTTCAATCAACAATGAATGACTTGTTTCGGCCCCTCTTACGTAAGTTTGTTCCAGTTTTCTTCGACGATATTCTAATATATAGTAAGTCTTGGGCAGACCACATGTTACACTTAACATATGTTCTGGAGATTTTGGGGGAGAATCACTTTAAGGCGAATCGCAAAAAGTACGCTTTCGCGTGCGAAGAGGTCGAGTACTTAGGCCATGTGATTTCTCAAAGAGGAGTTGCCATGGATCCGGCGAAGGTCACGGCGGTGCTCAAGTGGCCGCTGCCTAAGTCCGTGAAAGAGGTGCGAGGATTTCTAGGGTTGACGAGATATTTCCGTCGATTAGTCCGAAATTACGGACTGATCGCACGACCTCTGACCCAACTGTTGAAGAAGGAATTTTCAGACCAATTTGTGTGGACTGATGCCGCTGATATAGCTTTTCGTAAATTGAAAGAAACATTGACGTCAGCACCAGTCCTCGCCATGCCCGATTTTAAGAAGACCTTCGTAATTGAATGTGATGCATCCGGAACAGAAATCGGAGCGGTGTTAATGCAGGAAGGGCGTCCAATTGCGTACTTTAGCAAGGGACTGGCGGACGGCACTAAATCAACATATGAACGAGTGATGGGATTGGTCTTAGCCGTGCAGCATTGGCGACCCTACTTGATAGGCCGTCATTTTATCGTTAGGTCAGATCACCATAGTTTGAAATATTTATTAAATCAACGAATCGTTACTCCGTCGCAGCAGTATTGGGTGGCCAAGTTGATGGGATATACCTTCGACATCGAGTACAAAACGGGACGCACGAATTCAGCCGCCGACTCACTATCTCGTCGAACAGAAGGAGATCATGAGATGGCTGCCATTAGCGGGCCATGGTGGACGTCTATAGAAGACGTAGTTAAAGAACAACAGGCGGACCCATACATTCAGGGAATTATGAAGGAATTACAACGGGATCAGAAGGGACGGACAGGATTTGGCTTGGTGGAAGGGAAATTTCTCCACAAAGGGCGCATAGTGTTACCCGACTCGTCTGCATGGATTCCAATATTGATGCATGAATTTCATGATACCCCAACAGGTGGACACGTAGGGGTGTTTCCAACATATCGACGTATTGCTTCAAGCGTATATTGGAAGGGCATGTATCGGCAGATTAAAGAATATGTGCGAAATTGTCTCATCTGCCAGAAATCAAAGTATGAAGCACAACATCCCGCTAGATTGTTACAGCCGCTACCTATTCCGGAAATTTTGTGGGAAGACATCTCGATGGATTTCATAACAGGTTTACCAAAATCACACGGTTACACGACTATTTTGTTGGTGGTGGACAGAGTTTCGAAATATGGTCATTTTGTGACATTAGGGGCACCAATCACAACAAAGAGTTTGGCTGAGAAATTTGTTAAAGAGATCGTTCGATTACATGGAGTGCCAAGGACGATTGTAAGTGACAGAGATCCTATCTTCATGAGCGCTTTTTGGAGGGAGTTATTTAAATTACAAGGGACCAGATTAAAGTTCAGCTCCGCAAATCACCCGGAAACCGACGGGCAAACGAAGGTCCTAAATCGTATCCTAGAGACGTATTTGCGTTGTTTCTCGTCTGAACAACCGAAGAAATGGGCAGGTTGGTTGGCATGGACTGAGTATTGGTATAATACATCATTTCAAACTACTGCAAAGTTAATGCCATTTGAGGTAGTTTATAGGAGGCCACCTCCAACTCTGAGGCGATTCATTCATGAGGAGTGCAAGATAGACGCAGTAGCAGATGTCTTGAGTAGTCGAGATAATATACTTCAGCTTCTATGGTCAAATTTGGAGAGGGCTCAACAGCGCATGGTGCACTATTCTAATAAACATAGACGTGATGTTGAATTTCTTGCAGGTGACAAAGTATTTCTCAAAGTGCGACCCCATCGACAAAGTTCATTGACCTCTAAAGCTTATAACAAGATTGCGGATAGGGTCAACAGCATATGAGCTGCTCCTTCCCTCATCGTCTCGTGTCCACCCGGTGTTCCACGTGTCGCAATTGAAGCGCGTCGTTGGAAATCATCCTGTCGAGACAACGCTACCAGCAAGCTTAGAGATAACGGAGAGTTCCATATTTGAGCCAGAAGATATCCTAGGATCTCGCATCCGACACGATGACGCTAACAGAGTAAAAGAAGTCTTGGTTGCTTGGAAATGAAAGCCAAGAGAGGAAGCAACTTGGATTGATGTGGTGGAATTGTCTCAGCAATTCCCACAATTCAGCCTTGAGAAGGCTGTTCTCAAGGGGCAACGAGTTAATGTGGAACAAGTGGATCAAGCTGGGAAGATAAATGAAGAAATAAATCATCCATTAAGGGTCTGGTCTACGTGATGAGAGCAAAAAAGAATAAGGATTGAAGATTGCATGGATCAATGAGATTGAAGAACTGGTGCAGCAAATTCCTCCTAGCATTAATATTTGCTTCCCAAATAATTATTATTCATTTACGTGAGTAGTTTTCTATAAGAGGGATTGACCCTTTGTATGAAGGGCATCAGATATGAAATAAATTTTCTTAGTATTAAGAAGTTGATCATTGACAAGGACCCAGCCTCGTCAAGATCCGTTACCCTCCAACTTATAATTCTATATCATAATTCTATATCTACCAGTCGGAGTGTGTGAGTGGCCAATGGGTCTGTGTGCGTGCGTGGCCGGGAAGAGTGTTGTTGGTAGCTTTCGGTAGTTGTTGATAACTGTCGATAGGTGTTGATAAGTCTTGATGGTTGTTGTATCAATTGAGATGATAATCGATGATTCGAAATTTTTGGAAATAGGTAGGTCGGAGGGCGAATAAGCTACGCTTATTTTCCTTGTTAGCATATTATGTGTTTGAATGTGCTACATACACGTTCTGATCTGCACTTACTGAGTCTTGTCGACTCACTCCCAATTTTTATATTATTTTGAAGATCCTCCTTCGGGAGGTAAGGCTTAGAGGAGGTGATGATGGCTGGCCTGTAGTGGAGCATGTGAGGGACGACTTGTGACAGGCTCCGCGATACTATAGGAATTTGTCTTTCGAAATGTATAGCATCATGTGTGTAGTTATCGGTGCCATTTTGGCTAGTATTTTGTGATGCGTCGCGTACTTATTAACTTTTGCAAACCTCGTCTTTTGACTTGTACATAACCTTATTGAATATAAGGTTGGATGTTTAAATCCCGTAGTAGTGGTTCAGTGTGTTACATTAGTTGGTATCAGAGCAAGGTCGTTTCTGCAGACTCCTCACATGCATCCCGATCATGGTCAGACAGACATCATCCTCAAGTAATATTCTAGTTATAAGTGTTAATATATTATATAGTATATAATCATCTTACTTTTTAGGGATTTGAATTTTCATTAATAGTTGTGCATTGATCGTGACTCATGGCCTCACAAACAAGGGGTAGGGGTCGACGAGGAGTTCCACTAAGGGGAATGGATGTGAAGGCCTCGAACACCAATAATTCCCCAAGAGTGGGAGTCTCAGGAAGTTCCACGATCAATAGGACTAGTGGGGAGATAAGAAGAGAAGAAGCTATTCCTCACGATATCATACCAGGAGCATATGTTAGAGCTCCGAGGACTGTACGAACTCCACGTACTATTCTGCTACCAACGCATGATACGCAGGCTGAGGAGCAACAGTTCATTACGAGATTGGCTCAACTTGTGAGGGCGTCATTCCCGAGACAATACCACCGCCCACAACCTCTACTTCTCGCACCGCAAGCGAGAGGTTCTGACATATGGACCCTCCAACTTTTGAGGGAAGTACGGATCCACTAATTGCTGAAGAGTGGATCAGGGCAATTGAAGCGATCTTCAGGTATATTGGTATTGGAGATCCTGATCGAGTAAATTGTGCCACTTATTACTTGAGAGGTGATGCTGCATATTGGTGGCAACAAGTTAAGGCCATGATGGGGACCGAAGGCATGTCTTGGGCAGATTTTCGAGGAAAATTCTTCGATTTTCCTTCGACGGTGAGAGCTGCCAAGGCTGCAGAATTGGAACAACTTAGGCAGGAAGGGAGTTCCGTGGCTGAGCATACCCGTCGCTTTGAAGAGCTGGCTCGATTTCCACCACACTTAGTGGCGACGGAAGAGTTGAGGGTGGAAAGATATGTGCAGGGTCTACGAAAAGGGATCTCTTGTATTGTCAGTGCTTTCTCTGTCACTACTTTTAGCGACATTTGTCAATAGGCCCAGCGAGTCGAAAGAGCCGCACAACGCTCGGATGAGAGAGTACCATCGCAACAACAAAGATCGCAGCTGATATAAATCCCGGTCGTCCCCGACTGTCCGGCGGTCGCTCACGCTGGTAGCCCACGCTGAGGTAGCCTACACCAGGGTTCCACCCCGTGTCGCTTACACCCTCAGGTCGCACCCTCCAGGTCGCACCTTACCACCACGGGCCATGCCCAAATCCTATCCACAGGATATCAATATATATATCTAAAATAATAGTACGACGACGCTAAAACGCCGCCCTGGTAGCATAGTAGACAGCCCCTGACTCAACTACGAGCCGACACACTTGCCCACATCGGCAAGTCCTCGTCGCGTACAAGCGACACATCATTACGCACACTCAATCCCACGACCCTTCCTCACGAGTTCGTGTGTGCACGTGAGTATGCATATGCAGATGCAAGTAAATGCAACATAGGTTTACCACATTTAAATACTTAAATCAATTACGAAGTCATGAAACCACATAAGCACGTAATCACACAAATTAGGCACGTAAATCAAGTTGTGTGTCGTAGTTGGACTTCTACTTACTTGTCGTCCGAAGGTAATTAGTATCCTCCCCGTTAGCTCCGAACGTACGACCTTTAAACATAATATCATTGGAGTGTTAGTACATTGTTTCCTTAGTTAACTTGTCAAAATAATTAATTTCCGTTACGCTACTTATTTGGACTTGTATCGATTTCCTAGACTCCAAGTCAATTGATTTGCCTTATTAAATTTCCCAAGTCATTTGATTTCTATGCTAAGTCATGTTAGAATTAATTTGTTCTAAATCATATGTGTCTCGGCGAAAGTCATTGGATTTGCTAGGTTTCGCTCGATTAAGTCTATCCAATTGATATACATAAATTTCTAGTTTCGATCGAAACTTGTCTACATCAAATTCTAATTTCAATTGGAATCATGCATGAGAAGTAACCACTTTCGATCAATTCAAGTGTTTCGCCGTGTCTTACGCAACAATTTCATCATCTTGGTTTCGATCGATACTAAGCGATGCAATTAACCACTTTCGATCGATTAAGTGTGGTATGAGATGAGGTTTCGATCGATTTGCTCACTTTCGATAGATTGAGGGTGTTATGGGCTGGGTTTCGCCGCTTGGTGACGACATCATGTCGTCATCCTAGTTTCGCCCGAAACTAGGTGTAAATTTGGGATTGCCTTCGATCGATTTAGGGTTTCGCCCGATTGGTTCTCCAACGGCATCAGTTTCGCCGCGTGATGACGTCAGCCCTCGTCACTTTCGATCAATTTTGCATGCATGTGGTCACTTTCGATCGATTCTTATATATATTTGAGGGGAGTTTCGATCGAAACTCATGGATCGTCCTATTCAATAGCTTTAAATCGATTCACCCGATTTACTATCTTAACAATTAATTTGGTCGAAACTTTTACTTAGCTCAATTTACTAACTATACAATAAAATTGATCGAAACTTATTTTATTGAGTTCAAGCCCTGCCCTAATGTACTAGGTTTCGATCGAAACTACTATTCAAATCAGATTGTCCGATTTTTAAATCAATTCTCCACTTTCGGTCGAAACCTTCAACTTTCATCTTCTCAAAATTAAATCGTAACCCTTCTTTTCAGATTTCATAAGTTCTATGGTCTATGCAACCCAAAAACGTCTAGAGCTAGCTCAAAATAACCTAAGTTAACCAAATTCTAAGAAACTCAAGGATTTCCCAACCTATGACTTCATCCCCCAAATCTAGGGCTTTGCCGTATACAATACACCCCTATTTATTAAGCTTCGAACATAAGGTGTAGGTCTAGAGGTTTTCTTACCTTCTTCCAAAGCACAAAGTTGGTCTCGTGTTTCCCTTCTCTTAGCTTGAACTCACGTTCGTTCTTTGGTTATGGAGTTTTTGATGGACTTGAAATGATTTTCTAAATAAGGTTTGGGTGGGTAGGGCTTAGGTGACGAAAATATCCCTTAAATCAAGGGAGTTTGTTTGCTGAAGTCATTTCTAAGGGTTTTGGGCCAATTTCTAAATTCCTAGCCCACTTGAGACCTTTAGTCACATTTTTACTCATTGCCTAATTTCCCTCTTGGGCCTATTTTCGAAATTCTTATAAATCCGGGGACCGTGTGACCCCAAATTAATTTCCACGAGTTACCTTAATCTCGTAAGCACTTAAGGCACATAAGTAACATAGAGGCACATAAATCATACAAATGTACGTAAATTGCATAGATGCACGTAGAGCACAAAATCATATTTCGCTAATTTATTGGCCCTAAAGACTTACGGGGAACCCGGGTGCTACGGAGAATTCCAAGACGTCGTAGAGAAGGTTCGCTTGCGAGGTCGGAGTGTTGCGTGTTCATGTGTTTCATATTCATGAAAACGTGGGAGAACAAAATCATTGCAGCAGCACATAGACATAAGTTTGGTAAAAGAAAGATAAGTTTTGGCAACATAATTGTCTACGACCTTAGGATATTGGGATTCAGTACATAGAGAGGAAGGACGAATATAGGATGGTTTTTTCTTCTTGTCATCGAAGAGTGGATTCGCCTTTGTCTGATACGAGCTGCCTTCCAGAGACGTCGAACTCACATTCCCTGTATCCATAAGAATACTAGAGTTAGTGTTAGAACATATGTCAGCTTCAGGAGTCATTTTCGCCGTCCTCTTACATTTACATGTTTGAGAATCGGGTACTTGACTCGTTGTGGAGGGATAGTTCGTATTGGGAAATTTTTCTAGTGTGTAGATTTTGCTAAGTAGCTCATCTCGCTCTTTTGCAAAGGCCTTCCTTTCTACTTCTAGTTGTCGTTCTAGTTCTGCTATGAGTAGTAGTTTCTTTGGGATGTAAGTGCGAGAGAGCACATCTTGAAAAGCATCTTCCTGTTCTTTGTTTGGGAGTAAGGTTTCGACATCCTCCGAGAGTGAGGATACCACAGTCTTATCTCTATTGTTCAACTCTGTGTAGTCAAACGCGATTTCTGCCCAATGAATGTTCTGTGCTCTTGTTTCTTCTGAGATGGCAGCGGAGGTTGATCTCACAAATGGCTTAAGCTGCGGGGGAGCACCATTTCTTGTTTGCAAGAACGCAGTGTTGCACATGTTATATCTTTTAACTGTTAGCGGTGTTGGCTTGCAATTGCTAGACAGTCCGATCCCCCCCCGGGCGTTGTAGAATTCTGTTTCCACTGGTTGGTTCAATAGGCATAGGATGCGTGAGTTTTCGTTTCTAAGGTGAAGTTGCTCTTCAAGTTCTTTCACCTTGCGGTATAGCCTAACTCTTTCCTTCGTAAGCAGTTCATATTGGGAGGCCGTCAGGAGGCGAGAAGTTTCACATGAACTAATAGCTAGTGTAGTTTCCTTAACCTTAGTCTCACTTTGTTTGTTCTTGCTTTGCAGACGTTTGACTAAAGCTTCAGAGGCCATTAGACGTTCGTTTGCACAGGCAAGTTCTTCTACTTTTAGACTAAGTAAGGCATAGTTGTTTTCAAATTTTAGCTTAAGTTCATCATAATCCCTAGCGTCTATGGTGGGTTTCTTAATGGCGTGTCGGTGAGTAAACACATCATCTAGGTGTGAGATTCATACCTCAGACGCAGCGTTGGTAGGAGTATTAGCTGTGTTTTCACCGGAGTGACCCATCTCCTCGTCCTCGTCATGTTCGACCAGCCTTGCCATGCAGTAATCTTCATCCTTAGGCTCCTCGTCTTCTGAAGTGTCATTCACCCATTCCGCTTCTTCAGTGAGTAGAACTTTCCCACTTTCCACCTTGCGGGTCATTCTGGCCTTACGGTCGTAGTAGCCGGAGTCCTTCACGCGTGGGGCGTGGCATTCTTTGGTAAAGTGCCCCATCTTTCCACACCGAAAGCACTTCACGGACTTTTGAGGTGCGGAGTCCTCTTCTTTCTTTGTTGGCTTGGCTTCCTCTGTGGGAGTGGTCTTTTTGATGCCGCTATAGGTTCTTTGGCGATTGGAAGAGGATGAGGATTTTTTCCCGATCTTCTTTGAGACCAACTTAGTGAGCATTGCCAGTTGCTTGCGTATATCACGAACATCTTCGTCTGATTCTGTATCAGCTTCGGATCCTGAAGAGGTGTCAGATACAACAGCTGGTAGCTTCCCTTTGTTCTGTTTGGTCTTAGTGGTGGAAGATCGTTCATTGGTTTTGTTTGAGAGGAGGGCCAGTGGGTCGACTCGAGTGTTGGTGGACTGAGGTTGCACGTATGGAGCGTAGGCAGACAGACTGTCATAAAGAGCATGGATGGAAGTGTTGGAGAGGTCCTTACTCTGAATCATCATCACGATTGCATTGCCCCATTGTGGTTTGAGGCTTCCAAGAAAGCGGTTGTTGATATCGAATTTGTCCCTCGAGATCCTGGCTTTCTTGAGTTCATTGATGACCTTCAGGTATCTGAGGTACGTGTCACGCAGCTCCTCTCCTTCGTAGGCTTGGAAGTGTTCATACTGTGAGAGACAGACTGATTTCCTCCCTTGAGCACTTTCAGTTGTGCCTGCCATGATTTCTACAAGTTCATCCCATATTTCTTTAGCAGTTGTGCAGCACTCGATGTGAGCATAGACTTCGTTGCCCATAGCCTGGAAGAGGTATCCTTTGGCAGTCTCGTCGGCCTGTTTGCGAGCCAGTTCATCCTCATTGATGGGACCTCTTGGAGTGCGGCGTTCATCCATGGGAGGGTTTGCATTTGGCTGTGCAGGGATGATTGTCCAGAACTGTGCTGGGCCGTTGAAGATGGAGTCCAGAAGATATTGAGAGAGTGGTGCGCCTTTGTTCCTGATGAACGTGAGGAACCGGTTTGTCCATATGCTGTAGTCGCCTTGTCGCAGCATCGGAGGCCTGGTGTCGGAGCCCACTGTGGAGATGTCATTCGTGGTAGACATGGTCGGTGCAGTCGAATCGTCCGTGGTTTTGATCTTGTATAGATGAGAGAGTTAGTAACGAACGATAAGAGAGATGAGTTTAACGAGTGGAGTTTGTGAAAAATTCTTTAAAGAAATTCTTTGAACTAAGTGAGCGTGTGTGATGGTCGATAATGTATGAAGGGAAAATATATCTTGAAATTAGGAGAAGTTCTAGAAATTTAAGAGCGAGATTTGTTGCGAGAAAAATAATTTATGTCAAAAGTGGTCTAGGGTGATAGTACTAAAGTGTAAGGATCAAATCTTGAATAGGTTTGAGAAAGATTCAACCCGAGAATATTTTAACCCTGGAAGAATTTAACACGTTAGAAAAAAAAATTCGCAAGTTGAAGAATTTCGCAAGTTACGACTTTTTAAGCTTTGCAAGAGAATTTTCGCAAGTTATAAAACTTCCGCAAGTTGAGAAAATTTTCGCGGCCAAAAGAAATTCTTGGAATAAGCTTTCTTGGATATGGAATTTCTCGGATTATGAAAGTAAACAGTTGCGAAAAAAAATGTTGTATAAGTGAAAGTTTCGCGGCTTAAAATTCTCGGATCTTGAAAATAGGCAGTTGCGAAAAATGTAGTATAAATAAAAGTTTCGCGGTTTAGAATTTCTCGGATTCTTAAAGTAGGCAGTTGCGAAAAAATGCAGTATAAGGGAAAGTTTCGCGGTTTTAAAATTCTCGGATCTTGAAAATAGGCAGTTGCGAAAAATGTAGTATAAAAGAAAGTTTCGCGGTTTAAAATTTCTCGGATTCTTAAAGTAGGCAGTTGCGAAAAAATGCAGTATAAGGGAAAGTTTCGCGGTTTTAGAAATTCTCGGGATCAATTTTCGCGGTCATGGAAATTTCGCGGACTTGAACGATCAAGCACAAAATTTCGCGGTCAAGAACACGTTAGTACTGTTCCATTGCTTTCACGCGGTTTCTTGCCAGAAAATCGTCCGTTTTCACTCAGATCTCAACCAAAGTCGCTCAAACTTGATCCTAAGTATCAGAAATTCTTCCCTAAACACATAATCGACCGATTTGTGAGCTAAAAACAACAAAAAATGGATCAAATCGACCAAAAACAGAGAATGACCGAAATGACTTTTTCTGAAGAACTTTTGCTTAAATCTTGCTCAGAACTCGTTAAAACTGATCCAAAAGTGTTCTAAAAACATTTTAGGCATATACTCGATCTGGGGGAAGGTTTTAAACACAAAAACGAAGCATCAAAACCCCAAAACAAGCTCGAAATGCCGAAAATAATTTTTTTTGCCCAAAAACACCTTTGATCTTTCTTGGAATCGAACGAAACTGGATTCAAATCAATGCAGATCGATCCGCGTTTGCTCTGATACCACTTGTTGGTCCCGAATGCACCAAACAAGGAATCAAAGAGGCTTTAATGGAATGAAAAGGGAGTATTCTCACCTTTGAGTGTGTGTGTTGTGTGAAAAATTTGGATAAGCCTTTGATCTTTGATTACTTTCAAAAGTGAGTTGGTAATACCTTATATACCACATTAACCCTAGGTATATTAAGGCCCAATCACTAAATATAAATTAATTACAATCTAGTCTAAAGCCCAAGCTAAAGATAATTACAAAATTAATCCCAAGACCTAAACTATTGACACAATCTATTAAATATCCTAACAGAAAGTGATTAATTGATTGAGCTTATATGTGGTAAGATGCTGATTGAGTCAATTTATGGAATGTGCTGAAATCGGATGAGATCACCATACATGGAAAGTATGCTCTACATTATACTCGGTAAATCAAATCTTTCTCTGTGCGAATTGGCTATCATATTTTGGGAAAAAATCAGTTGATTGAGCTTACCATTGATAATATGCTGAGTGGAATTATATATGGAATATGCTGACAAACGGATGAGATTACAGTTGAATGAAAGTTAATCTGTGGTATTTATGGTAAATGACCATGTTTGACCGTTGAGCTTAATTGGTTTATTCTTGGCATGATTCATTGAGTTAATGCACGTGATAATTGAGCCGTCTCTTGCATATTCTGTGCTTAACTTTCCTTGTGAAGTGTAGAAGCTATTCGTTGTCTATATAGTAGAAAAACACTTCACGTTGAAGGGTACGAAACGAACACACAAGCCATCAAATTCGTTAGACTGTTTTGAGCTTTAACTTGCGAAAAATTCGTAGTTTGTGTTGAGCCTTCATTTGTGAATCTGTACCCGTGAGCGAATCATTAGCAACACCCTACCCTAAACCCTTGTCTTCGAACGTGTTGTGTCTTCGGACGTGTTGAACGCACAAAGGAGCACGGTTGGAGTCTTCCGCACGTGGAGGGACGAATTTGGTGGATTCGGTGGCCCTTCGGTAGCAAGTTGCATCCAGTCGGGGAATTGGTTTGCCGGGTAAACGACGTGTTAGGAATATTTTGTAGCATCCTTTGATTTATGTAATCTTGGGTTAATATGTGTTATTTAGTGGGTTGTTAGTAGTTTGGGATGACTTATGATATTAAGTCATAGTATAGTATTGGGCTTTAATATACCAAACAATTGTGGTATATAAAGCCCCATTTACCCTAAATAGGGTTTTATCAAAAGTATTGAAAGGTAAGCCACCTTATACGTTAGATTAAGAAAACACACACTAACACACACACTCAAGGTGTTCTTCACGTTTCACATATTCAAACCAATCTTTTGATCCTTGTTTGGTAATAAAAGGGCCAACAAGTGGTATCAGAGCCTAACGCGGATCAATATCTTCCATTTGAATCCAGTTTTGCTCGATTTCGACGTGATTTGACGAAGATTTTTGCTTAAAAACTCATTCTCTGTTTTTCACTGTTTTTGGATGTTTTCAAATCGTTTTTCAGTGATTCTTCACTCGTAGGACATTAGAAAACTGATATTGAGTACATCTAGGTTCTTTCACGTCGATTCCAGTCAAGTTTGAGCCGGATTTAAGCAGAAACGAGACAGAAAATCTGTTTTTTCACTGAACTGGGTACCATTGAGTTTGAAGGTTTCGATCGAAACTCACTGTGAGTAGTTTCGATCGATTTGGATTTCGGGAATTTCTTCGCAAATTTCATAGTTTCGCCCGATAGTTTTCTCGGCGAAAGTTTCACACGTTTCGCCCGAAAGTCAATCAATTTGAAGTTAGATCAATTCTTTGCATTCTTCACAGTTTCGCTCGAAAGATTTCTCGGCGAAAATCCAATTGTTTCGCCCGAAAGTCGTTTGCCTTCAGTTTCGATCGATACTATTCTCAGCAAAACTCAATTTCTTTCGCCCGAAACGCTACAGTGCTTAATTTCACAGATTCGATCGAAACTCACATTTTCAGCAAATTCCATTGAATTTCATCCTGCACACTTTCGCCCGAATTTTGAAATCTTGAATTGACCACTTTCGCCCGAATCTTGAAATCTTAAAATCTAAACTCAATTTTGATTGCTCGATTCTCAACACATTTGGACCAATCGTTGAGCTTAATTTTCATATCATACTTGAATCGACCACGTACCTATTCACTTAACACGAATCGTTCAAGCAGTTCACTAAATTCATCAAATTCTTATATTTCGACAGAATTCACCTAGTGAATTTACATACTCAACATTAGAAATTACTCAAACTTGACTCTTTCTTTTAAAACTAAAGTGTTTCATTTCGCAGAGATATCCCGCGTTAACGATCATTACCAAACATAAACATGGACGGTCTTGCTATTGGACCTGACAACCGTGCACCACTACTGAGATGGGGAGAGTACGGCATATGGAAGCAACGATTTATCAATTTCATAGAAATCAAAGATGTAGACCTCGCAAACGACATGCTCTCCTCCATATTTGAAGGACCTGCTCAAGTCTGGACCATCATCCCTGCTCAACCCGATGCTGTTCCTCCTATTCCAGAGAGGAGAACTCCTAAGGATCCTAGTCGATACACCGATGCTGAGAAGGCACGTGCCAGAGCGGACAAGCTTGCCCGACACTATGTACTTCAGGCTCTACCAAACGATGTCTACAAGCAAGTCGACGCAATGGTCACTGCAAAGGAAATTTGGGATGAAGTTTGCAAGATGATGGTTGGAACTGAAGTTAGTAATTTATCTAAGAAATCCAGCATTCTTACTGCCTATGACTCCTTCAAAGCTAAGGAGGGGGAAGAACTTCGAGATGTTTACCTTCGCTTCTTGACCATCATCAACGAGATGAGAAAGATCAACATCCAGCGATCCAATCTCGAACACAACATCAAGTTCCTTTCCACACTTCAACCTGAGTGGGGACGGATTGCAGTTCTGGTTAAGCAACAGAACAAAGATCTGGACGCTATGGATATTCACTCCCTGCACGATAATCTCTCACAGTACTCGCAGTATGCCAAAGAAATCAAGAACGAAGGAAAACCAAACATCGACATGGAGCCAATTGCATTGGTAACCTCTAAGTCAAACAACAGGAGCTTGAAGACTTCTAAAGGAAAGCAAGTCGTACAATCTGACTCCTCTGACAACGCCGAATCTGATCAAGAATCTGAGGACGAACTCGAATCCATCAGAAAGAAACTAGCAATGATCTCAGATACGGTCAATAAAATGAGCGCCAAGAAATCATCTTCTGCTTTCAACAAACAACGAACATCGGGGGGGAAACAGAAGTACGTTGCCCCTGAAGAGGCTGAAACTAAGAAACCTGAAGCAGTGAAGAAATGCTTCAACTGTGGCAAGCCGGGTCACTTTGCTTCTGAATGCTACAGACCCAAGAAGAAAAACACTGAATATTACAAGAAAAAATTTCAACTCTCACAGCGCAAGGAAGCGGGCATAGTCTTGGTTGCTGAGGAAGAGGAATGGCTAGAGGACACATCTGATGAGGAGGAAGAAGAAATGGCCTTCATGGTGAAAAGCATTGAAGATGACTCCGACGAGGATGAGCCAGACCTCGGATCAGACAGGACGGATGTCTCTTCATCCGACCAGGAGGTATACACTCCTTCCCTAAGCGATTTCATTAACCTTGAACGTAGGATAGCTGAACTCTCCATGCATCGTAAAAATTACTCAGAACTCCAAAGCAATTTCGACAAAAATTATGCCTTGATAAACAAACAACAGGAAGAGATAGCTATTCTTAATGAATCCTTGACCTTGTCGGAAACTAAAGTAAAGACTTTAGAAGATCTTGTAGAGAGTAAGGAGAAACAAATTAGCGATATGTGTAAAAGCTTGAAAGACAGCGATGAGGAACGTGTAAACGTATTGTCTCAATACGAATTAATCACAAACGAACGTGTTCGTCTATACAAGAAAGTCAAAGAGCTAGAGGACATTAACACCAAGAGAGGTCAATCTGAACGAACCGTCTTTCTTAGTCAACCTAAAGATGTAGAATTTTATGATCCCCGCGAAGGTTTAGGATTTGAACCCACCACCAACCCTGAAGCAGAGAAAGTACGATCTTTGTACAACATCAAACGTTTTGGGTTAAGCATTGAACAATTGAGGCCCTTCGTAAGCTCAAGAGAGGTGACTGAAACTGACGAACAAAAACGGAAGAACAAAGAATGGGCTCAAATCATGTGTGACTACAACGAACTCAATGATAGTTACAAAACTAGAGAGACTACACTCTCTGATGATTACATGTCACCATTTGGACCCGAAGGCACTGACGAACAGGCTAAACCTATTTTTTCATTTATCTATATTCCAGAAATTATACGCAAAATAGGTTTCTTGACTGCCTCCCTAGAGTCAGGAAGGAAAGCTCACGAAGAAGAGAAAACTATTTTGCTGAGCAAAATATATACTCTTGAAAACTTCCCTGACGCTTACAAACCTTCCACCTCACGCCCTGTTCCAGAATCCCCTACGTGTAAATGCAAGCAAACTACAAAGAAAATATCTTTATCTCACACTAATTTTGTATCGCATGTGCTCACAGACAAAGGCGTGATACCTAAGGAAGCGAAGAAGGTTCTACCGGGCCCAGCTAAGAAGACAACAGTCCCTGATAAGAAGAAGAGACCAGCCTCCAACCTTTCTTCTCATGTTTCAAAATCATTTGCATTTCCAAAAGTGACTTCTTGTAATGTCGCAGAACGTGTTTCGTTATTCCATTCCCTTAAATCAAAATTCTGTCATGTCTACAATGATGTTCTTTCTTATCCTTGTGACAGTCATTTCCGCAATAGCACTTCCCCATCACATATCGCTCATTCTAAGGACACATCTCCCACGCCGTCCAACCATACTACTAAATCCAAAGTAATGAAACACAACATCTTCAAGACCAAGCCGAGCAAGAAATTAAGTCCAAAACAGATTTGGATTCCGAAATCTCAACTGCATCCTATAGGAAATCAACACGCTTGGATTCTTAAACCAGCTACACAACAATTTAGCAAAGAATTAAATCTAGCAACGAACAAGAAATCAGCTAAACCTGCTACCAAAAGGGGACCCATCTATAAATGGGTGCCAAAGCTTACTTGATTCTTTTTGCAGGTCCGTCATGTGTGGTACTTAGATTCAGGTTGCTCCTCACACATGACTGGAAACAAAGAGCTGTTGAGCAACTTCTCTGAAGGATTCCTCGGGAAGGTCTACTTCGGAAACGGTCAATCTGCATCCATGCTAGGAACGGGTAATCTTATCCATGACAGGCTAACCATCAATGGGGTATCCTACGTCGAAGGACTGAGCTACAATCTATTCAGCATAGGTCGTTTCTGCGACAAAGGCTTCAAGGTGAACTTCGAGACCAACAAATGTAGTGTCACAGATATCAATGGAAGAGAGCTACTCACTGGACACAGGAAGACGAATCTTTACTCCATTGACCTCAAGACTGTCCGACCGACATGCCTTATTTCTCGAGCTTCTCTACATCAGAACGATCTCTGGCATCAGCGACTCTCTCACCTCAACTTCAAAGACCTGAACAAACTGCGATCAGAAAACTTGGTAAAAGGGCTTCCCTCGTTCAGATATCACAAAGAACATCTTTGCTCAGCGTGTGAAATGGGAAAGATAAGAAAGACCTCCCACCGGACCAAACACATAGCCTCAACTTCCAAACCTCTCGAACTCATTCATATGGATTTATGTGGACCCATGCGCACTCAGACCATTAATGGGCGAAAGTATGTGTTAGTCATTGTGGATGATTTCTCACGCTACACATGGACTAAATTTCTAAGAACCAAGGATGAAACTCCAGGCCTAATCATTGAGTTTATCAAAACCGCTCAAAACCTCTACCAACTAAGTGTACAAATCATCAGAACTGATAATGGGACAGAATTCAAGAATAGAAAACTCAGTGACTTTTATGCATCACTTGGAATCACCCAACAGTTCGCAGCAGCCAAAACACCTCAACAAAATGGGGTAGTTGAGCGCAAGAACAGAACCTTAGTTGAAGCAACTCGTACACTCCTCATTCACTCTGGATTACTTCATTACTTGTGGGCCGAAGCAATGAATACAGCTTGTTACACTCAAAATCGTGGCTCACTTCACAAGAGGTTCAATAGGACACCCTATGAGTTGATAAATCGTAGAGTGCCAGACGTCTCATTCCTGAAAGTCTTTGGGTGCAAGTGCTATGTGGTAAATGATCGTGAAGATAGAGGCAAACTTGACCCAAAAGCATTCGAAGGCATACTGGTGGGATATTCAACAACATCAAAAGCCTATCGCATATATCTCAAAGAGAAAAGATCTGTTATGGAGAGCGTTAATGTAACGTTTGATGAAGTAGACCGAGCTGTTTCTGCACAAATCAGTCCAGAACCAGGACTTCTACGAGAATTGACGAAGGATCAACCTAGCACTTCCACTGTGGGCGAAACCTCAAAAACAAATATGATAAGTGATATGGAACTCGATCTCTTATTTGAAGATATCTTCCCAAGGCCACTACCACACATTGCTTCAACAACTTCTGCGGCACCAGAAAATATTGATCATGCGGAGTCTAACAATGACAATATACCTCCTACAATGGAAAATCTTCATCTTGATGACGAAAGTGAATCCCCAACAGATACAGAGATCATATCCAGCTCAGGCGCTGAAACTCCACAGCCTTATGATACTACAATAGAAATCTCTTCAGAAGAGTCAGTAATTCCACAACCTGGAGAAGAAATAGAACATCAGGCTGATCAAGGTGGAGAAACAGTATACGATGCAAACACAGCTGGATCATCACAGCCTAGTACCAGAAAGTGGACTCGAGCCCACCCAAACTCACAAATAATTGGAGATCCCTCCACTGGAGTAACGACACGGGCATCAACGATGAACGAAAGCCTCTACTCCTCCTTTCTAAGTCAAAAGGAACCCAGTAAAGTAGCTGAAGCACTCACCGATCCGGACTGTATAATTGCCATGCAGGAGGAAATCAATCAGTTTGAGAGGTTGAAAGTTTGGAACCTAGTACCTAGACCAGCTGGGCAAACCATTATAGGGACTAAATGGGTGTTTAAAAACAAAAAGGACGAGCAAGGAGTTGTTATCCGGAATAAAGCAAGGCTGGTGGCAAAAGGCTACAATCAACAAGAAGGAATTGATTATGATGAGACATATGCCCCAGTCGCAAGAATAGAAGCCATCAGGATATTCTTAGCTTTCGCTGCACACAAGAACTTCACAGTCTACCAGATGGATGTCAAAACTGCATTCCTCAACGGAATACTAAAAGAAGAAGTTTTTGTTTCCCAGCCTGAAGGTTTTGTGAATGAACAACTCCCAGACCATGTCTACAGACTCGATAAAGCTCTATATGGACTTAAACAAGCTCCCAGAGCCTGGTACGAGGTCCTCTCGGATTTTCTCATCTCATCAGGTTTCACAAAAGGGAAGATTGACACGACTCTTTTTATCAAAAAGGACGGATCAGACATTATGCTAGTGCAGATCTACGTTGACGACATCATATTCGGGTCAACAGACTCACGAATGTGCAGAAACTTTGGGGATCTAATGAAGCAGAAATTCGAAATGAGCATGATGGGCGAACTAAGTTTCTTCTTAGGACTTCAGGTTAAACAGCTTCACAATGGAATCTTCATAAGTCAATCCAAGTACATTCACGACATACTCAAGAAGTACAACTTGGACAACTCAAATACTGCCATGACTCCCATGTCTACCTCATGTAAACTTGACGCAGATTCCACAGGAAAATCTGTTAACCAGACAACTTATCGAGGCATGATAGGCTCTTTGCTCTATCTTACATCAAGTAGACCGGATATCATGTTCGCCACATGTCTCTGTGCACGTTTTCAAGCCGATCCAAAGGAATCTCACATGCTCGCGGTCAAGCGAATTTTCAAATATCTCAAGGGAACTCCGAATCTAGGTCTATGGTACCCAATGGAATCAAGCTTTGAACTCGTAGGATACACAGATGCTGATTACGCAGGATGCAAGCTGGACAGAAAGAGCACTTCTGGAGCCGCTCAATTTCTCGGGGGTAAACTCGTAAGCTGGTCGTCTCGAAAGCAAAATTGTGTCTCAACATCGACAGCAGAGGCAGAATATGTCGCTGCTGCGAGTTGCTGCTCACAAATTTTATGGATGAGAACCCAGCTGCGAGATTTTGACATAACGTTAAATCATATCCCAATTTTTAGTGATTCTAAAAGTGCTATAGCTATAACAAGTAATCCAGTACATCATTCACGCACAAAACATATAGACATTAGATATCACTTTATTAAGGAACATGTGGAACAAGGTACAATCGAAATGCATTTTGTCCACACCGATCTTCAACTTGCTGACTTATTTACTAAGGCATTGGATGAAAAGCGTTTCCAATTCTTGGTATCTAGGTTAGGCATGTTGAACCATAAGACATGATCGATTGTCCCTACATGAACCTGATATTGTGTAAATAGATCATTTCAATTTTTCTCTATATGTTATGAATGGTAAAAAATCCTACTATTATATCTAGGGGGAGACTAATAAAAATTTTATGCATGAATCTAGGGGGAGTCTTTCATTTTTATGCACTAATTTAGGGGGAGTCATTATTAAATAGTTCGCACAAATACTTCACACAAGGAGTTTATGATTCCTCATCAAATTTAATTTATATAGTATGGTGAACCTCCTTAAGCTTCTATCAAAAATTAAAATTATTCAAATATTTCAAATATCACAATTATTTCTCGGCGAAACTGCATATCGATCGAAACCCTTTCAAATTGATTTGCCAATTGTACTAAACAAGTTTCGATCGAAACTAAGCTTTAACTCTTGATTTATTGGTTTCTTGGCAAAACTGACTTTCGCTCGAAACACGTTTCGATTGAAATTGCAATTTGATTTCATACCTTTATAATTTTATCGGCGAAACTGACTTTCGCTCGAAACACACTACGACTGAAATTGATTTTTAAATCCTTTGACATTTCTCTCGGCGAAACTGACTTTCGCTCGAAACTTATTTCAATCGATCGAAATCAAAATTGACTCTTTACAATTATTCTCGGCGAAACTGAGACTTCTTAATTAAATAGAGTTTCGCCCGAAACATTTCTTCTTCATCGATTCTCAAATTCACTCATAAACCCTCTCTGAAATCGCACACGAACTCATCACTGTCTCACTTTTTCTTTCTCGTTTACTGCAACTCCAAATCCCTCATTGGTAAGGAAAAACGTTTAATCTACAGCTTTAAACTGATTTTTTTCTCATTCGTGCAGTTTACGCATATTAGGGTTGCGTGTGTTCGCGCAAATCATTGTTTAAATGTGTTTTCACATCGCCTAGATTCGCTCGAAACTACTCTCTTGCTTCAATTTCACATTCCAATCGATCGATTGTTACTGAAAATTTTTCTTATTTTGTGTTTTCAAATCGACGTTTTTCTAGGGTTTTACAACTTTCGATCGAAACAGGGCATTTCAATTTATCACAGTTTCATCGACACCACTATTCAACAGTTTCGATCGAAACTCAAGGCTCAATTGAATCGATTGATTCGTGACGATCGAAACTGAACTGATTTACACTTTCGCCGCACTTATTCAAATTAAATATGACTTTCGATCGAAACTGGTTTATTATTTCACCTTCGCCGAATTTACCTTAATTGAACATCACTTTCGATCGAAACCACAATCCAAATTAAACTTATCGCACGATACACATTAATGACCGAAACTCAAAATCAATTGAAATTGGCACTTTCGCCGCTAACTTAATCCAATTTCAATTGTTGCCGAATTTTTGCCAAAATTTTCTAAGTCCTAACATGTTTATCAACGAATTGCACAACTTTTGTATGCTTTCTAAGTCACATGGTCGATTTCCACTAATCCACTGCTTTTATCTTGCAGATCGACCACAATGGTGAGACAAATTGACGAGATTTTCGCCTCTAAGGTGCAGCGAGAAGATGGAACGGTCGAGGAACTGACCGAAGGCGATCTCTCCTACATCAGAGGTGAAGATGTTGATCGGATACTCGTAAGCTTCAGATTTCTTGGAACACTCCAAAATCCAGACTTGAAAGTGGGCTACGTTGCTCTAAAGCGATTCATGATGCGCCAAATCAAGTTCAATTCGACTCACGATCTTCAAATGGCGGTGGAAGGCAACATGAAAAGGGTGAATCTCACGAAGCCATCCTTCGAAGTCCCCGACTCAAGTCTCGGAGAAGGTCATATTATCAATGATGACAACGATCCATCTGTTGTCTACATCAATTACAAGGGAGAAAAGAGGCTGATGAAAACATCCGAGATTGCTAAATTCAGCGATGGGACGCTGCTGATTATTCGGGTGAAACTCGAATGGATTTTGGAGAAGCTAAGGAACGAAGAAGCACAAGTTCAGGAAAAGTACGAGAAGCTGATCGACATCATCTCCGATCGATTATCCTTACGAAGAACGATGCGATCATACGAGTTCAGACTTGGACTCAGGAAATCGATTGATGCTGTAGAGAAACCCAAGAAGAAAAAGACACAAAAGACGCCAAAAAGAAAAGGATGCTAAGGGGGAGATTGTTAGGAATATTTTGTAGCATCCTTTGATTTATGTAATCTTGGGTTAATATGTGTTATTTAGTGGGTTGTTAGTAGTTTGGGATGACTTATGATATTAAGTCATAGTATAGTATTGGGCTTTAATATACCAAACAATTGTGGTATATAAAGCCCCATTTACCCTAAATAGGGTTTTATCAAAAGTATTGAAAGGTAAGCCACCTTGTACGTTAGATTAAGAAAACACACACTAACACACACACTCAAGGTGTTCTTCACGTTTCACATATTCAAACCAATCTTTTGATCCTTGTTTGGTAATAAAAGGGCCAACACGACGTGAATCGAAACTTGGCGTGCGGCAGTCTAGGTGGAGGTCTACTTTTCAAAGTGCTTCGGTTGTGTAAGGGTCTATAATTTTGTAACCTTAACCGGTAATACTCAGTGATTGATTGGAACTCTTGGGGAGATCACACCCCAAGGACATGATTAAACCCCAGCTGGGGATAAAACCTGTATAAAAATCCCGTCTCACTTTACTTTCTGCTATTTAATTTTTTGTGAGACAAACCCGGAACGCCTGCAAATAACTAGGTAATATGGTTGAAATGCTTTCTGAAAATAACGTGATATTTTGTGAAATAAGGTTAGGGAGATAACGTTGATACTCTTAGTGCTTTCCAGGAAATAACACACTCTGCAAATATCTTCTTAAAGAAAAGTATTTTTCAAAGAAGAATAAGCCAAAATATTTATAGCCTAATTCACCCCCTCCCTTTAAGCTTATTTTACACTTCATTTGGTATCAGAGCGGGTTACTCAATGAAAGGCCTAACACGCCTGAGTTAAGATCTAATGGCTTTTTCGAGTGTTGATGTATTTGCAGAGGGTCAATCCACTCTAGGCCGCCTCTCTTTGATGGAACAAACTACGCAGTGTGGAAGAATCGTATGGTCGAGTTTCTGATCGCTGTTGACTACGATCTTTGGGAGACAATCATCAATGGACCATATACGGCTAACAAAACCGATGGAACCCCAAAGGACGCTAAAGATTATAATGCTGATGACAAAAAGGGAATCACGCGAAACGCAAAGGCGAAAAACATGCTCGCATGCGCTCTCACACGGGAAGAACACATTCGGGTTAGTTCCTGCTCATCGGCAAAGGCTATGTGGGATATGCTCCAAGTTACTCATGAAGGAACTCAACGAGTTGTGCAAGAAAGGCTGGCTCTGCTCACTCATCAGTACGAACTGTTCTCGATGGAATCTGACGAGAATATAAGCCAGATGTACGCCTGATTCATGGGAATCATCAACCAAATGTTCTCTCTCGGAAAGAAGGTTCCCGACAATGAACAAGTCAGAAAGATACTGAGATCACTGCCACGAGAATGGAATGCCAAGGTTACTGCCATCTACGAAGCAAAGGATCTGGAAGCACTTAGCATCTCTGAATTGATTGGCTCTCTCATCTCTTACGAAATGATTCAAACATCAATGAACGAGAAGTCGCAGCACAAAAATCAGAAGTCTATTGCGTTCAGATCCAACCAAGAAAAATCCGATTCTGACGACGAAAAAGAAGGCCTGATGAACAACCTAGCCATGCTTACAAAGAGATTCGAAATATTCGAACAGAAAAGGAGATTCAGAACTCCAGCAAATTCCAGAGCAAAAACAAGGGAATCTCCACATCCGGGAAGAAAGTTCAGAAATGCTTCCGATGCAACAAACCAGGCCACTATGCACATGAATGCCCAACAATCAACGATGAGAAACCGAGGAAGCAGAAGGCCATGGTGATAGAATCTAACGACTCTGAAATGGAACAAAGCGAGGACGAGGATCACGCTTATATGGCTGACGAGGATCAGGTATCTCGTTCTTCCTCCATTGAGAAAATTCATATCCGAAACAGTTTATATAACAATGATTATGAGAGTGACTCATCTGTGTCTGATATAGAAGAAAGTATGGAAGAATTGTGTGGTTTACTTCAAAAAGCAGAGAGAAAGATTAAGTCACTAATTCTGTGAATAAGGAACTGATAAAACAGCGAGATCACCTAGCTAAGGAAAAACATGAGGCTGATCTAGAGATCTCACAAGGAGAGTTAGTTACTGCTAAGAAAGAGGGAATTCCATGTGACTGTGAGAAAACAGAAAAGCAGTGACTTTTCCAGAGATATCGTAGAACTCAGGAATTACTTAGATAGAGAAAAGAAAAAAGTTGATAGACTCCTTAAGGGTAGGCAGAACCTAGATATGCTGTTAAGTACTCCTATGAACATTGGTAGGTTAGGAATAGGCTATTCCACTGAAGAAAAGCATGTTAAAAATTATGTGCCAAAGTTTAAGTGTTTCGCAACAAGCTGGACGAAAACGGTAATGTAACACAGAACAAAGCCAGGTTAGTTGCCAAAGGTTATTCCCAAGAAGAAGGTATAGATTTTCAAGAAACCTTTGCACCCGTAGCTAGGCTTGAGTCAATACGCATTTTACTTGCATATGCATCCTTTAAAAGATTCAAGCTTTTTCAAATGGACGTGAAAAGTACATTTTTAAATGGTTTTATAAATGAGGAAATTTATGTCGAGCAACCTCCCGGTTTTGAAAGAGAAGAATTTTCAAATCACGTCTTCAAACTAAACACAGCTTTATATGGTTTAAAACAGGCCCATAGGGCATGATGTGAAAGATTGAGTAGATTTTTACTAGACATGGGCTTTACAACAGGAACAATACATAATACTCTCTTTATAAAATGCGAAGGGAATCACATACTACTTGTGCAGATATACGTTGATGATATCATATTTGGCAGCACTAACATCACTCTTTACGAGAAACTTTCCAAGTCTATGCAATAGGAATTTGAGATGAGCCTAATGGGAGAACTCACGTACTTCCTTGGACTGCAAATCAAACAATTGGACACGGGAACATTCATATCTCAAACGAAGTACACGAAGGAACTACTTGAAAATTCAGAATGGCTGATTCCAACGTACTTCTCAATCCTATGCATCGGACCGCCAAAATTGACAGTGCTGAACAAGGTACGCCCTATGACCAAACTAAGTATAGAGGTATGATCGGAAGTTTGCTCTACCTTACGGCAAGCAGACCCGATATTATGTTTGCTACTCGTCTATGTTCTAGATATCAGTCGAGTCCTAGGGAATCTCACTTGACAGTAGTCAAGCGAATATTTAGATATTTGAAAGGAACAATCAATTTTGGAATGTGGTATCCAAATTCCAAGGAATTCCCATTAATGGGATACTCGGACGCTGATTATGCCGGTTCTAGAGAAGATAGGAAAAGTACTAGTGGTACTTGGCAATTACTAGGGAATTCCCTTGTAACTTGGTCCAGTCGAAAACAAAATGCAGTCGCCCTGTCCACAACCGAAGCAGAATATATGGCCTTAGGAAGTTGTTCTCAGCAAATCCTTTGGATGAAACAGACCTTGAGTGATTACGGTTTAAGGTACGACCAAATCCCTATTTTATGTGATAGTACTAGTGCCCTTAATATCACTAAGAATCCTGTAGACCACTCTCGAACTATGCATATAGAGGTGAAACATCATTTTATTCGAGATCATGTCCTGAAAGGGACTGTCAACGTGAACTTCGTAGGAATTAATGATCAGCTAGCTGATATCTTCACGAAACCCCGTATTGAGAGTAGATTTTGTGATATTCGTGATTGATTAGGAATTATTGAGCTCAAATAGGAAAAGTGACTAGATAAGTTAGCCCTTTTGTATCTCTTCGATCTTATCCTTTAGGATCTTTTAGATTTTATCCCTTGATTCTATTGATATTTTTTAATCTACATTCCTTATCTATCCTATTTCTTTCCATCTATGGGGAGATTATTTTTTTAAATAGATTTTCTTCGAGATTTATGTTAAAATCTATTTTCAGCCGGAAATTCCTTCTAATTTTTGAACTATGATCTTAGTCCTTATTTCCTTCCTTAATCTCCGCGAGATATCATCTCATCTTCATTTAATTCCATCTAACAGGCAGTTTCCTTTTCTACCTTTGATTTTTTAAAATTTAACCTGTGAAATCCTTTCCTTATCTGCCTCACGTCTAGTCGATATTACATCTCTCCATAGTTTCTTGCCATTCTCATCCAAGAAGCTTTCGAACTTTATGTAACCACCCACTCTCTTCCTTATTGAATCTATTCAGACCTGTTGGTCCCGAATGCACCAAACAAGGAATCAAAGAGGCTTTAATGGAATGAAAAGGGAGTAGTCTCACCTTTGAGTGTGTGTATTGTGTGAAAAATTTGGATAAGCCTTTGATCTTTGATTACTTTCAAAAGTGAGTTGGTAACACCTTATATACCACATTAACCCTAGGTAAATTAAGGCCCAATCACTAAATATACGATAATTACATTCTAGTCCTAAGCCTAAGCTAAAGGATAATTACAAAATATATCCTAAGACTTAAACTATTGACACAATCAATTAAATATCCTAACAATCTCCCCCTTTGTGTCAATTGTTGGGAGTCTTGGATCTTGAGCGTAGCGGTGGTGAATTAGCGTGTGAGTGTTTCGCGAAGCCCTAGCTTGAACTCGATGGCGCGGAGATTCCTTCGAAGTACCATTCGATTAGCTATAGCGTCAATGAGCTTCGCGAACTTGGATCGGCAGAGAGGATCTTCTTCTGAAAGTATGCGGCAAATCTTCATGGGTTTGTCTTGGATGATGGTGAGTGTTCCATCCGAGAACTTTGCCACTTCGGAGCAGCGCAGCATCCTCATCTTTCCCTTATAGTTCGAGTAGGCGACCGCCGGATCGTCTCCGTCGATCACATCGCCTTCTCGGTAGTCGTCCGCGTTCTTGAAAGATGGGCGAGTCAGATTCACCTTCTTCAGATTGTGCTCCACCGCCATCTGCAGATCGTGGGTGGCGAAGAATCTGACCTGTCGGAGCATGTGGCGTTTGATAGCCACATATCCCATGGTGACCGGTTCAGCACGTACGAGATGTCCAGAACTTCTGAGGACGAGTCTGTACTGCTTCATGGATTCCAGCATGCTGTACAGGTCGCCCAGGCGCAGAAACTTGAAGTCCGCCTCACGGACTTCACAGTAGCTCTCATCCTGCCTCATTACTGTGAATACTGGGTAATGAACAGGTCCTTTGGACTCTTGGCGGAGGTCAGTGACTTTGCAGATGGGGGCCGACTCATTTCCTGAGCGATGTTTTCCTCATCGGATAGCGTCCTATTTGTGCATTTGTGGCACAGAAGGCTCCATCGATAGAGCTGCTTCTTTCTCTCGCTCCAATTTTGGATGTTCATCAGCTCATATTCGTCGAAGGTTGTGATGATCTGCTCCTTGCGTCGCCAGATCCTCTTCCTGATCTCTTCTTGAAACGGCGCGGTGATCTTTTTGTTTTCCCACGGTGCTTCCGGTATATCCATCGTGGGTACATCCGTCTGAGCAGCAGGGGCCTCAGTTTGCTGCGCTTGGAATTGCAGGATGTTCTCGAGCTCGGCTGGTTCAGCGTCGTTCTCCTCTCCGTCCTCGTTGTCTGCAGTGTTGATCAGCGTTAGTGAGGCTTCCATTAGCAGACGTCGAGCGTTTTCCACCAGCTTCCTGGCTGCTACTGCATCGGCGGGTGTGTACAGCCATTCATCGTTGAAGATGTAGGCTTCGATCTCGTTCTGTGCGCAGTAGACGTCCTCGGAAGCTACGTTGGGGTCGGTGTTGAGAGGAGTGTCGCTGTGTGGTGGCGAGGGTGTTGCGTCGGAAGGGTTTGTGGATTGTGGGGATGGTTGTGGTGGAGATTCTGGTGGTTCAGTTGTGGTGATGGTTTTGGCAAGGATGATTTGGGTGTCGGGTGGTGTAGGTGTGGTGGTGGCCTCTAACATCGATGTGATAGTTAGAGGTTCGGAGATTGTGGGTGGAGACGGTGTGGGGGTGGTCTCTAACGCCGATGTGACGATTAGAGTTTTGGAGACGGTAGTGGGTGGTGGTGAGGGTGATTTGGCTGGTGACTCAGGGTAAATAAGGTGGGTTTTTTGGCTAATGGGGTGTGAGGCATCTGTTACGGGCGTTGTTTCAGGCCTGGAGGAGGAGGACGGCGTCGAGTGAATGAGTCCTTGGGATTGTTGGCCTAGCTGCCTATTCTCCCCCTCGCGGCGATCTTGATCATCGTCTTGATCGTCGCGCCTGATCCGCTGGACTCGCCTTGAGCGCGGCAAGTCATGGGCTGAGTCATCATTCTCTTCATCTGCTGTTCCTCCTCGTCGAGTTCCGTCATCGACTCGAATCTTGCTCGTAGGAGGTAGAAGAGCTCCTTCGCGGAGATGGCAGAGAGAATGGCTTCTGCGTCCACATTTTGAGTCGGTGGTTGCGTCTCCGGGGCCACACCTTTCCCTTTGTCGACGGTGGACGCATCGAGACGCGCGTAGACTTTATCGAGAATCGACGCCTCAAGAGTCTTTACAAACTCTTGAAGACGTGTCTCTAGCGCGGTCTCGGTGATGAATTGGGGTAAATCTAACAAGTTGGAATCACGAAGAACTCCAACTGACACCGAATCGGAGAATATAGCCGATCGGCCGCCTGTTTGCACAGGACTGGAAAAGACGGGGTCACTTAGACTTCCCGTTGGCATCATCGATGAGACAGACTCAATCGTATGATGGCCTAGGCTCACGGTTGTTGTGATGTTGGCCGTGCTAGGTCTTCCGCTCTCAGTCACAGAGACATCACCGAGCGTTCTGACAGAGTCACGAAGACTCTGTGGTACGGTGGAAGGTGTATGTGTCCTAGAAACGGATGAAACTATGGGGAGTGAGGGCACTAGACTCGATGTGCATGAAGAGGATGCAGTCTGAGGCGAGGGACTGCTTGTTTCAACATCGACTATCTCCAAGTGGGATGTCGATGGTATACGTGGCTCCTCGTGGAATGAAATATCTTCCTGTAGAGAGGAAGATAAGTGGGTTGGTGGGGTCGTTTGCGTGGTTGAGCCAGATGCCACGACTTCTACTCGGGAGGTGAACACATCACCTCCTGTACCTATTGGTTCGGCTCGGCTTATCTGTGGCTGAGGAGGTCGATCGTGTTTTTGTTTCGATCGACGCTCCGTGGGGCGGCTTACGTCATCCTCTCGCGACCGTTTTTCGAAGCGCGGGTGGAAGAGGATGTGGCGCGACTCGATGACTTTTTGGAGGTGGTGGTGGGGTTTTGGCTAGTCCCGGGGTTAGGAGCAGGGGGTTGATCTGCTCCGTAGGGACAGTAGATAGAGGTCTGGGGCTTTCTCGGAATGAGGCGGTTGAGATGCGATATTCTCGGACGTGTGGATTTGTCTGGTCTGCGTAGGCGAGAACTTCGTTCGGAATTATCATGGCGTGTCGATCCTTCGCCGGGGTGTTTTTCTTGGCGAACTTCTCGACTGTGGGGATGGGGAAGTGTTCTGCTGCCGGCCGCATGCGAATGTTGGTGGAGTGCATGCGGAAGTGTTTGATGAAGGCTTGGAGCCACCACATGTAAGGGATGAAGCGGTTAGTGACTCCCTTGGCGACTTCCCGGTCGCGACGTTGGATGGTGAGAATTTGAAGGTTTCCGCGGTCCTGACCGGCATGCTTTCCTGACATGCACTTGTTCACCAGCAGGTACAGTGTTCGCCAGGGTTGAGGTAGGTTGCGGGTGGTGACTTCAGTGAGGACAAGTGGGCCCTTCGTCTTCTTGTTATCTGGTTGATAGCCCAGTCGGTCAATGTCTTCAATGAGTTGATCGTGCGTCGGTAGTGGGTCATAGGGTGAGTAGACGGGGAGTTGAAGCACTTCTTGCACTATTTTGCGAGTGAGGACCACCGTTTCTTGATCAATTTGGGCGGATAAGTTTTTGGCAAGATGGAGTGGTCCTGCGATCTGCAGTGTATGCCAGAATTGTTGAAGGTACACCTGTGCTTCTGGCTCGCCATGTGTGAGGGCGTGGCGAAGTGGGTGCCCTTTGAGGATTTCTACGATGACGGGGGCATCGCACCGAAAGCTGTGCAGGTCCACCATGTAGTTGTTGGGAATCAGGGCCGCCCATTGACTCAGTGGGAAGATCTGCTCGGGTGGTGGGACATAGAGACGTGTGTTGAGTTCGATGCGAGCAATGTCCCGTTGAATTGCAGCCGCCTCAAGTGCTTCAATTGTGCTTTGATCTTTTTCAGTCATATCTGTGCTTGACAGTAATTGTGATATGATTAGTATGGATTAAATTGCGAGAATGTGGACTTAAATAAGTCGTGGGTGAAATGATGGAAGTGGCCTCATATTGCAAATGAAACATCGACAATGTTTTTAAACTAAGTTTTTTAAATACTTAGAGAATTTCGGAATTGAATGCTTTCATATGAGATGAGAAAATTCGCTAAGTATAACATATAGACATGTTGAGAAAAATCTAGCATTTTGTGTCAAATTTCGCATGTAATGGAAATTTCGCAGTTTATAACACTTAGACATGTCGAGAAAGTTTGCGCAAATTTTGTACAATTTCGTATGCATGGAAAATTTTCGCACGTTAAGATGTCTCGCAAGCATTCCAAAATTTTCGCATGCACTGAGAAATTTCGCAGATTATCACACAAAGGCATGTCGAGAGAACATTTTCGCAGATATAAAGGAAATTTCGCACTCAGTCTTATTCAAGAATTTTGCATATAACAAGGAAATTTCGCATTCAAAGTGAATTTTCGCATGTAGCATGGAACTTTCGCATTCAGAGTATAGTTTCGCATGTATTGGGAAATTTTCGCAAATTATAACACAAAGACATGTCGTGAGAAATTTTCGCAGTCAGAGTAAAATTTTCGCAAGTGATAGTACATTGACATGTCGTGAGAAATTTTCGCAGATTTGAATAAAATTTCGCAAGTATGGAAAATTTCGCAAGTTATATCACATAGACATGTCGTGAGAAATTTTCGCAGATTGAGTAAAATTTCGCAGGTATGGAAAATTTCGCAAGTATGGAAAATTTCGCAAGTTATATCACATAGACATGTCATGAGAAATTTTCGCAGATTGAGTAAAATTTCGCAAGTATGGAAAATTTCGCAAGTTAGGAAATCTCACAAGTTGTTCAAATTTTCGCATATAATGAGAAATTTTCGCAAGTTTTATGAAAGTTTCGCGGAGGGACAAAGCTTTGTGGACTGAGAAAATTTTGTTCACTGTAGTTGCGAAATGGTGAAGATGCGAAAAGATGTAAAGTGAAGTGAAATGTATTAGAATTTCGCGGGGCTAAACTCACTGTAGCAGAGAAAGTTTTGTCGTGAGGGAAAAAGATTTTCTCAGATAAACTTTCGCGGGACTTAACATGCTGTAGCAGCGAAAAAAAAAATTTTAACACATGTAAATTCTCGAGCGAAAGTTTCGCAGTTTCTTAGTCACTGTAGCAGCGAAATTTAACATTTAAAGCAATTTTTTCTGAGAAATTTTCGCGGTGAAGAACACAGTGCGATATCGTGCGAAACGACGCAATGATTAAGCCTTAGACCTACGCAAATCTCAACCAAAGTGCAATAATCGGAACTCAATCGACTCGTAATTAGGTGGGCAATGCATATTTGAGGGTATTAAACATCATAAATCTAACATGCGTTCGATTCAGAGCCGAGAAAAATTAATATTGATTTTAACAGGTTTAAAAAACGGGGCAAAACAGGATAAAATGAATCGAACTTGGTTTATTTGACGCGTATTCATACCGAAAAGCTTGATTTTGAAGACGGAGAATGCAGATATACGGATTTTGAATACAGGTTTGACGACGACGAAGATGCGAGGGGTTGAGAATTTTTGAAAGAGGGGATGCGAAATTTTTGAATTTTCTCGGGAATTTTTAGGAATGTGAAAATCGTTAAGGGTTTTGGGGTTTTAGGGGTTTTGTTACTGTACATGCGAAATTTTGAGTTACTGGGCCGAAGTTTCGTGGGCTTGGTCAAAACCTCAACTGAGCTGAATTTTCGCGGGTTTGGTCAAAGTTGGGTCCAATTGACGTTCAATTGGTCCAATTTTGACCCTTTTTGACCAGAAAAATTAGAAATTCAACCCAAAACATTTTAATCGGTCCAATTTTGACTCAGTTTGACCAAACTTTAAAATTTCAACCCAATTTTTTTTTTATTTATTTACATATATATATATTTTTTTTTAAATAAATAGAAAAATCAGAAGCTCCCCCTTAATAAAAAAACTTCCCGTTTTAGATAATTGAAAAAAAAATAGACGCTCCCCCTTAATCGAAAAACTTCCCGTTTTAAATAATGAAAAATCAGACGCTCCCCCTTAATCGAAAACTCCCCCTCAAAAGACATAATTCAGAAGACACATAGAAAATGAAGTGAAGTGAAAAAGGAAATATGTACACTTTATCAAAGTTCATGTAGGGTCGATTGATCACAACTGAACATTCAACATGCCCAACATAGTCACTAGGTGTTGGAATCGTTTGACATCCAACGGTTTTGTGAAGATGTCGGCCAGTTGATCTTCGGTTGTGATGTAGTGCAATTCAATCGTGACTTGTTCGACATGTTCTTTGATGAAGTGGTGACGAATGTCTATGTGTTTCGTTCTTGAGTGATGTACTGGATTACTCGTCATCGCAATAGCACTTTTTGAGTCACAGTAAATGGGAATTTTATCAACATGAAAATAAAATCTCGTAGTTGGGTTCTCATCCACAAAAGTTGTGAACAGCAACTAGCGGCGGCGACATATTCTGCCTCCGTCGACGAAGTTGAGACACAGTTTTGTTTTCGAGACGACCAACTTACGTGTTTACCTCCCAAGAAGTGTGCAGCTCCAGAGGTGCTTTTTTGGTCCATCTTGCATCCTGCATAATCCGAGTCAGAGAATCCAACTAGTTTGAAGTCCGATAGAGTGGGGTACCACAAACCCAGATTGGGTGTTCCTTTGAGATAGCGGAGGATCCTTTTGACAGCAGTGAGATGGGATTCCTTTGGTGTTGCCTGAAAACGAGCGCAGATTCCTGTCGAGAGAACGATGTCCGGTCGACTAGCAGTAAGGTACAAAAGAGAGCCTATTATCCCTCGATAGACGGTTTGGTCAACGGAAACACCAGATGGGTCCGTGTCGGGTCGGCCAGAGGGTGACATAGGTGTAGCAGCAGTCTTGGCATCCTTCATTCCATATTTCTCGAGGATGTCATGGATGTATTTGGACTGATTGATGAAGATTCCGTTGGGAAGTTGCTTTACTTGAAGACCAAGAAAGAAATTCAGCTCACCCATCATACTCATTTCGAATTTCTCTTTCATCAATTCTGCGAACTCTTCGCACAGTTGTGGTTTAGTCGATCCAAAAATGATGTCATCGACATAAATCTGTACAATCATTATGTCCGGGCCACTCCGCTTGGTGAAGAGAGTTGTATCCAGAGATCCTTTCTTGAACCCAGACTGAACAAGGAAGTCTTAGAGGACGTCATACCAAGCTCGGGGAGCCTGTTTTAGTCCGTAGAGGGCCTTGTAGAGTCGATATACGTGATGAGGAAACTCTTCGCTCAAGAACCCTTCAGGTTGATCAACGTACACTTCTTCTTTGAGAAATCCATTTAGAAATGCAGTCTTCACATCCATTTGGTAGACTTTAAAGTTCTTGTGAGCAGCAAAGGCAAGAAAAATTCGTATGGCTTCGATCCTGGCGACTGGGGCGAAAGTTTCATCGTAGTCGATGCCTTCTTGTTGGTTGTACCCCTTAGCCACAAGTCTTGCTTTATTGCGGATAACAACACCGTCTTCATCCTTTTTGTTCATTAATATCCATTTTGTGCCGATAATGGATCTATTGTGGGGTCGTGGTACGAGTTCCCAAACTTGTAAACGTTCAAACTGATTTATTTCCTCCTGCATAGCAATCAGCCAATCGGGATCGTTGAGAGCTTCAGCTACTCGTGATGGTTCGACTTGACTGAGATAGCAAGCAAACAGACTTTCATTCATCGTAGCCGAACGTGTCGAAACACCGGATGTGGGGTCCCCAATAATCTGGTCTGTAGGATGAGACCGAGCCCAGAGTGGTACATTGGTCTGTGAGGAGCTAGCCGCATTTGTGTCTATTGGAGGCTCATTAGATTGGGGTCCGGTGTCCGAAGAAGAGATCTCAACCGTAGTGGATTGAGAGGGTTCATCATCAGGATCAGCAATGTTCCCAGGGTTGGGTAAAATGTCGTCTTCGTTGAGATTGAGTGTATCCAAGTTTGGAGGAACGACGTCATTGCCGATAGCTGGTGGTGTAGGTGGAGTGGGTGCAGCGGTAGGTTCAGTGGTGGCGGCGAGAGTCTTGGGAACTGGATAGGAGTGGGTCCACCAACTTCCTAGCTGCTACTGCATCGGCGGGCGTGTATAGCCATTCATCGTTGAAGATGTAGGCTTCGATCTCGTTCTGTGCGCAGTAGACATCCTCGGAAGCCGGGTTAGAATCGATGTTGAGAAGGGTATGGCTATGTGGTGGCGAGGGTGTAGCGTCGGAGGAGTTTGTGGATTGTGGGGATGGAATTGGTGGAGATTCTGGTGGTTCGGTTGAGGTGATGGTTTTGGCGAGGATGATTTGAGTGACGGGTGGTGTAGATGTGGTGGTGACCTCTAACGTCGATGTGACAGTCAGAGGTTCTGAAATGGTGGGTGGAGAAGGTATAGAGGTGGTCTCTAATGTCGATGTGACGATTAGAGTTTCGGAGACGGTGGTGGGTGGTGGTGAGGGTGATTTGGCTAGTGGCTCAGGGTAAATGAGATGGGATTTATGGCTAGTGGGGTGTGAGGTTTCTGCTGCGGGCGTTCGTTCAGGTACAGAGGAGGGCAGCGTCGATTGCATGAGTCCTTGGGATTGTGAGCCCAGCTGCCTATTCTCCCCCTCGCGGCGATCTTGATCATCATATTGATCGTCGCGCCTGATCCTGCTAGACTCGCCTTGTGTGCGGCAAGTCATTGGTTGTGTCATTATTGCCTTCATTTGCCGTTCCTCCTCGTCAGGTTTCGTCATTGATTCGAAGCGAGCTCTGAGGATGTAGAAGAGCTCCTTGGCGGAAATGGCGGATAGAACAGCCTCGGTGTCCACGTTTTGTGTAGGTGGTGGCGTCTCCGGGGCCACACCTTTGCCCTTGTCGACGGTGGACGCATCGAGACGCGCGTAGACTTTATCGAGGATAGACGCCTCAAGAGTCTTTGCAAACTCTTGAAGACGAGTCTCTAACGCGGTCTCGGTCACGAACAGGGGTAAGTCTAACAAGTTGGAATCACGAAGATGTCCAACTGTCACCGAATCGGAGAAGATCGCCGATCAGCCGCCCGTTTGCACAGGTCGGGAAAAGACGGGGTCACTCAGACTTCCCGTTGGCATCACCGATGAGACAGACTCAATCGTATGATGGCCTAGGCTCACGGTTGTTGTGATGTTGGCCGTGCTAGGTCTTCCGCTCTCAGTCACAGAGACATCACCGAGCGTTCTGACAGAGTCACGAAGACTCTGTGGTGCGGTGGAAGGTGTATGTGTCCTAGAAACGGATGAAACTAAGGGGAGTGAGGGCACTAGACTCGAGGTGCATGAAGAGGATGCAGTCTGAGGCGAGGGACGGCTTTTTTCAACATCGACTATCTCGAAGTGGGATGTCGATGGTATACGTGGCTCCTCGTGGAATGAAATATCTTCCTATAGAGAGGAAGATAAGTGGGTTGGTGGGGTAGTTTGCGTGGTTGAGCCAGATGCCACGACTTCTACTCGGGAGGTGAACACATCACCTCCTGTACCTACTGGTTCGGCTCGGCTTATCTGTGGCGGAGGAGGTCCATCGTGCTTTTGTTTCGATCGGCGCTCCGTGGGGCGGCTTACGTCATCCTCTCGCGACCGTTTTTTTCGGAGCGCGTGTGGAAGAGGATGCGGCGCGACTCGAGGACTTTTTGGAGGTGGTGGTGGGGTTTTGGCTAGTCCCGGGGTTGGGAGCAGTGGGGTTGATCTGCTCCGTAGGGACAGTGGATAGTGGTCTGGGGCTTTCTCGGAAAGAGGCGGTTGATATGCGATATTCGCGGACGTGTGGATTTGTCTGGTCGGCGTAGGCGAGAACTTCGTCCGGAATTATCATTGCGTTTCGATCCTTCGCCGGGGTGTTTTTCTTGGCGAACTTCTCGACTGTTGGGATGGCGAAGTGTTCGGCTGCCGGCCGCATGCGAATGCTGGTCGAGTGCATGCGGAAGTGTCTGATGAAGGCTGGGAGCCACCGCATGTAAGGGATGAAGCGGTTAGTGACTCCCTTTGCGACTTCCCGGTCGCGACGTTGGATCATCGCGACGAGATCCATCCAGATGATGTCCGCGTAGTTGTACTTCCGGTTGTGGGCGATGCCGGTTAGGATGGTGAGGATCTGAAGATTTCCGCGGTCCTGACCGGCATGCTTTCCTGACGAGCACTTGTTCACCAGCAGGTACAGAGTTCGCCAAGGTTGAGGTAGGTTGCGGGTGGTGACTTCACTGAGGACAAGTGGGCCCTTCTTCTTCTTGGTATCTGGTTGGTAGCCCAGTCGGTCAATGTCTTCAATAAGTTGATCGTGCGTTGGTAGTGGGTCATAGGGTGTGTAGACGGGGAGTTGAAGCACTTCTTGCACAATTTTGTGATTGAGGACCACCGTTTCTTGATCAATTTGGCCGGATAGGTTTTTGGCAAGATGGAGTGGTCCCGCTATCTGCAGTGTATGCCAGAATTGTTGAAGGTACACCTGTGCTTCTGGCTCGCCATGTGTGAAGGCGTGGCGAAGTGGGTGCCCTTTGAGGATTTCTACGATGACGGGGGCATCGCACCGAAAGCTCTGCAGGTCCACCATGAAGTTGTTGGGAATCAGGGCCCCCCATTGACTCAGTGGGAAGATCTGCTCGGGTGGTGGAACATAGAGTCGTGTGTTGAGTTCGATGCGAGCAATGTCCCGTTGGAGTGCAGCCGCCTCAAGAGCTTCAATCGTGCTTTGATCCTTTTCAGTCATATCTGTGCTTGACAGAAATTGTAGCACGGTTAGTACAGATTAAGTTGCGAAAATAATACAACAAGACATAGAATTGAAGCAAATAAGGGAAATTTTCGCGAAAATGTTTATAGGAGATGAGAATATGTGCTAAGTAAGACACATAGTCATGAAAAAAAAAATTTGCAATTTGTGTAAGATTTCGCATGTTAGGGAAAATTTCGCAGATTATAACACGTTGAAATGTCGAGGAAATTGTCGCATTTTTGGAAAATTTCGTATGTATGAAAGAAATTTCGCATGTAAGCAAAATTTTCGCGTATAAGGATGCAAATAGGGAAATTTTCGCGTATATGAATTTTTGCTTATAAGGTAAATTTTCGCAAGTTTAAGCGATTTCACATTCTGAGTCAAATTTCGCATATATCTAGGAGATTTCGCATATGAATTTTCGCATATACAAGAAATTTTCTGACGTTGAAGTAATTTCGCATTCAGAGTGAATTTTCGCATGTAATTGAAAATTTCGCAAGTTATATGAAAGTTTCGCGGAAGAAAAAAAAAACTTTATGCATTGAGAAATTTTTCGTGTTTCACTGTGGTTGCGAAGGAGTGGAGATGCGAAAGTATGTAGTATGAAGTGATGTGTTATAAGATTTTCGCGGGGTGACACTCACTGTAGCAGAGAAAGTATTGACGTAAATAATAAAAAGTTTCTCAGATAAACTTTCGCGGGACTTCACATACTGTAGCAGCGAAAAAAAAAGTTAAATTTATGTAAATTCTCGAATGAAAGTTTCGCATTTCCTTAGTCACTGTAGCAGCGAAATTTTAGCGCTGGAAATTTCTCGGATAAAATTTCGCGGAACCTCACTCACTGTAGTAGCGAAACTTTCAATCGTAAGAAATTTCTCGGAAACATTTTCGCGGAACTGTCCTCACTGTAGCAGCGAAAATTAACGTTTTAAAGCAAATTTTTCTTGAGAATTTTCGATGTGAAGAACACAGTGCGAAAGCAGCGAAACGACGCAATGATTTTAGCCTTAGACCTACTCAAATCTCAACCAAAAAGCTATAATCTGGGCTGAATCGACTCGTAATTGAATGGGCAATGCATATTTGGGGATATTAAACATAAAGAACGAAGCAAGCATTCGATTCAGAGCCGAGAAAATTTAGGCGTAACCTAACAGATTTAATCTATACGGGGCAAAACAGGATAAAATGAGCGAAAATTGACTTGTTTGAGGCGCATTCATACCGAACAGCTGATTTGCGACAATTTGAGAGCAGATTTGACGACGAATTGATGCGGGGAGTTGCGAAATTTTTTAAGAAAGGGGTTGCGAAAGTTTTGAATTTTCCCGGGAATTTTAGGATAGTGAATAACGTTAAGGGTTTTTTGGGGTTTTAGGGGTTTTAGGCACTGTTCATGCGAAATTTTGTGTAAATGGGCCGAAATTCATGGGCTTGGTCAAAGCTGGGTCCAGATATGATTTTCGCGGGCTTGGTCAAAATTGGGTCCAATTGAGACTCAATTGGTCCAATTTTGACCTTGTTTGACCAGAAATTTTAAAATTCAACCCAAAACATTTTAATCAGTCCAATTTTGACTCAATTTGACCAAACTTTAAAATTTCAACCCAAAAAAAAATTTTTATTTATTATTTATTTAGGCAAAATCAGAAACTCCCCCTTAATCTAAAAATCCCTTTTTACAAAATGGAAAGATCAGACGCTCCCCCTTAATCGAAAACTCCCCCTCAAAAGACATAATCAAGGAGACACATAGAAAATGGAGTGAAGTGAAAAGGAAATATGTACACTTTATCAAAGTTCATGTAGGGGTCGATAGATCACAACGGAAGATTCAACATGCCCAACATAGTCACAAGGTGTTGGAATCGTTTGACATCCAACGGTTTTGTAAAAATGTCGGCAACTTGATCTTCGGTTGTGACGTAGTGCAGTTCAATCGTCCCTTGTTCGACATGTTCTTTGATGAAGTGGTGACGAATGTCTATGTGTTTTGTTCTCGAGTGATGTACCGGATTACTCGTCATCGCTATCGCACTCTTTGAGTCACAATAAATGGGAATTTTATCGACATGAATATTAAAATCTCGTAGTTGGGTTCTCATCCACAAAAGCTGTGAACAACAACTAGCAGCGGCGACATACTCTGCCTCCGTTGACGAAGTTGAGGCACAGTTTTGTTTTCGAGACGACCAACTTACGAGTTTACCGCCCAAGAAGTGTGCAGCTCCAGAGGTGCTTTTCCGATCCATCTTGCATCCAGCGTAATCCGAGTCAGAGAATCCAACCAGCTTGAAGTCCGATTGAGTGGGGTACCACAAACCCAGATTGGGTGTTCCTTTGAGATAGCGGAGAATCCTTTTGACAGCAGTGAGGTGGGATTCCTTAGGTGTAGCCTGGAAACGAGCGCAGATTCCTGTCGAGAGAACGATATCCGGTCGACTAGCAGTGAGGTACAGAAGAGATCCTATTATCCCTCGATAGATGGTTTGGTCAACAGGAGCACCAGATGGGTCCGCGTCGGGTCGACCAGAGGGAGACATAGGTGTTGCAGCAGTCTTAGCATCCTTCATTCCATATTTCTTGAGGATGTCATGGATGTATTTGGACTGGTTGATGAAGATTCCGTCGGGGAGTTGCTTTACTTGAAGACCAAGAAAGAAATTCAACTCGCCCATCATACTCATTTCAAACTTCTCCTTCATTAGTTCTGCGAACTCTTCACATAGTTGTGGTTTAGTTGATCCGAAAATGATGTCATCGACATATATCTGTACGATCATGATGTCCGGGCCACTCCGCTTGGTGAAGAGGGTTGTATCCAGAGATCCTTTCTTGAATCCAGACTGAACGAGGAAATCGGAAAGGACGTCATACCAAGCTCGGGGAGCCTGTTTTAGTCCGTAGAGAGCCTTGTAGAGTCGATAAACGTGATGAGGAAACTCTTCGCTCAAGAACCCTTCAGGTTGATCGACGTACACTTCTTCTTTGAGAAATCCATTCAGAAATGCAGTCTTCACGTCCATTTGGTAGACTTTGAAGTTCTTGTGAGCAGCAAATGCAAGAAACATTCGTATTGCTTCGATCCTGGCGACGGGGGCAAAAGTTTCATCGTAGTCGATGCCTTCTTGTTGGTTGTACCCCTTAGCTACAAGTCTTGCTTTATTGCGAATAACAACACCGTCTTCATCCTTTTTGTTTTTGAAGATCCATTTTGTGCCGATAATGGATCTATTGCGTGGTCGTGGTACGAGTTCCCAAACTTGTAAGCGTTCAAACTGATTTATTTCCTCCTGCATTGCAATCAGCCAATCGGGATCGTTGAGAGCTTCAGCTACTCGTGATGGTTTGTCTTGACTGAGATAGCAAGCGAACAGACTTTCATTCATCGTAGCCGAACGCGTTGAGACACCGGATGTGGGATCCCCAATAATCTGGTCTGTAGGATGAGAACGAGCCCAAAGTGGTACATTTGTCTGTGAGGAGCTGGCCGCATTTGCATCTATTGGAGGCTCATTAGATTGGGGTCCGGTGTCCGAGGAAGAGATCTCAACCGTGGTAGATTGAGAGGGTTCAGCATCAGAATCAGCAATGTTCCCAGGGTTGGGTAAAATGTCGTCTTCCTTGAGGTTGAGATCATCCAAGTTTGGCGGGACGACATTATTGCCGATAGCTGGTGGTGTTGGTGGAGTGGGTGCAGCGGTAGGTTGAGTGGTGGCGACGGGAGTCTTGGGGACTGGATAGAAGTACTCGAAGAGCAGATCGAGATCCAGTTCACCAGAATTGCCCTCAGATAAGGAAGTTCCCGTCGTTGAAGGTTGACCTTTCGTCAACGACTGAAGAAGTCCTGGTTCTGGACTGATATGAGCAGAAGCCATGAGGTCGCCTTCGCTTTCGTCAAATGTGACATTTGTGCTCTCAATGACAGATCGTTTCTCTTTAAGATAGACTCTGTATGCCTTCGAGTTCAGCGAATATCCAACAAAGATTCCTTCGAGAGCTTTTGGATCAAGCTTCCCAAGATGTTGGCGATCATTGGCAACAAAACATCGGCAACCGAAGACCCTTAGATAAGATATATCGGGTATACGACGGTTGTTCAACATCTCGTATGGAGTGCAGTTGAATCTCTTGTGGATGGAAGCCCGATTTTGCGTGTAACAGACCGTTTGAATGGCTTCGCCCCAAAGAGAGTGAGGAAGGCCGGATTGGATGAGAAGAGTCTTGGCTGCTTCAACAAGTGTCCTGTTCTTACGCTCAACGACACCATTCTGTTCCGGTGTCTTCACAGCTGAGAACTGCTGAGTGATGCCCTGAGTGGCATAGAAATCACTGAGCTTCTTGTTCTTAAACTCAGTTCCGTTGTCAGTTCTGATAATCCGAACCTTCTGTTGATGAAGAGTTTGGGACGTAACAACAAACTCGATGATTATATCAGGAACTTCATCCTTTGTACGAATGAGTTTCGTCCATGTGTAGCGTGAAAAATCGTCGACAATCACAAGAATATACCGTCTTCCTCCGAGTGTGGCCGTAGGCATTGGGCCACATAGATCCATATGTAAGAGCTCGAAGATTAGCTTAGAGGACGGTGTTTCCTTGGATATGTGAGACGATCGCTTCATCTTCCCCAATTCACAGGCAGAGCAGAGATGTTCCTTATGATATGTTAGTAGGGGTAGACCGTTGACGAGTTTATCTTGACGCAGTTTGTTGATAGTCTTGAAATTGAGATGTGAAAGACGTCGGTGCCATAGATCATTCAACTTGGGTGCAGCCCGAGAGAGAAGGCATACTGGTCGAGAAGTCGTGAGATTGAGTACGTAGAGGTGAGACGTGCGCGGAGAATGCCCTTGATCGCAGAAACGACCAATGCTGAAGAGATTGTAGCTCAAACCCTCAACGTAAGAGATGCCCTTGATCGTCAGTTTGTCATGGACGAGATCACCAGTTCCGAGAATTGGCGCCATTTGACTGTTTCCGAAGGAGACCCTTCCGAGATAGCGCTCGGAGAAGTTGCTCAGCAGCTCCTTGTTCCCCGTCATGTGTGTGGAGCAACCCGAGTCTAGATACCACACATGACAGACCTGCAATCATTAGCAAATGTTGGGTCCCCGTATACTGACGGGGCATTCTTGTGATATAAGTAAAATTTTCATGCGCTTACTGGGAAATGTGGATTCTAAATCAGATTGTGTTGATTCTAATTTAGCTTTCCCTTTGTCGTTTGTTTGATTAGGCGGGATTATGGTTTTTCTAACCCATATTTTCCTAATTTGTGCTTGCATGTATGGTGCCTTATACATGAATTGACGTGGGTAACGTGGTTGTTGTTTTCGTGCTTCGATTTTGGTCGCCTTTGGCTTGCGAGTAGTAGGTGAGTTTGCGTTTGACGACGAGAGACGTTTTCGTTTGACCTTAGGTTTTGGTGAGATGGCAGAATTCCAAGACGTCGTAGAGAAGGTTCGCTTGCGAGGTCGGAGTGTTGCGTATTCATGTGTTTCATATTCATGAAAACGTGGGAGAACAAAATCATTGCAGCAGCACATAGACATAAGTTTGGTAAAAGAAAGATAAGTTTTGGCAACATAATTGTCTACGACCTTAGGATATTGGTATTCAGTACATAGAGAGGAAGGACGAATATAGGATGGTTTTTTCTTCTTGTCATCGAAGAGTGGATTCGCCTTTGTCTGATACGAGCTGCCTTCCAGAGACGTCGAACTCACATTCCCTGTATCCATAAGAATACTAGAGTTAGTGTTAGAACATATGTCAGCTTCAGGAGTCATTTTCGCCGTCCTCTTACATTTACATGTTTGAGAATCGGGTACTTGACTCGATGTGGAGGGATAGTTCGTATTGGGAAATTTTTCTAGTGTGTAGATTTTGCTAAGTAGCTCATCTCGCTCTTTTGCAAAGGCCTTCCTTTCTACTTCTAGTTGTCGTTCTAGTTCTGCTATGAGTAGTAGTTTCTTTGGGATGTAAGTGCGAGAGAGCACATCTTGAAAAGCATCTTCCTGTTCTTTGTTTGGGAGTAAGGTTTCGACATCCTCCGAGAGTGAGGATACCACAGTCTTATCTCTATTGTTCAACTCTGTGTAGTCAAACGCGATTTCTGCCCAATGAATGTTCTGTTCTCTTGTTTCTTCTGAGATGGCAGCGGAGGTTGATCTTACAAATGGCTTAAGCTGCGGGGGAGCACCATTTCTTGTTTGCAAGAACGCAGTGTTGCACATGTTATATCTTTTAACTGTTAGCGGTGTTGGATTGCAATTGCTAGACAGTCCGATCCCCCCTGGGCGTTGTAGAATTCTGTTTCCACTGGTTGGTTCAATAGGCATAGGATGCGTGAGTTTTCGTTTCTAAGGTGAAGTTGCTCTTCAAGTTCTTTCACCTTGCGGTAAAGCCTAACTCTTTCCTTCGTAAGCAGTTCATATTGGGAGGCCGTCAGGAGGCGAGAAGTTTCACATGAACTAATAGCTAGTGTAGTTTCCTTAACCTTAGTCTCACTTTGTTTGTTCTTGCTTTGCAGACGTTTGACTAAAGCTTCAGAGGCCATTAGACGTTCGTTTGCACAGGCAAGTTCTTCTACTTTTAGACTAAGTAAGGCATAGTTGCTTTCAAATTTTAGCTTAAGTTCATCATAATCCCTAGCGTCTATGGTGGGTTTCTTAATGGCGTGTCGGTGAGTAAACACATCATCTAGGTGTGAGATTCGTACCTCAGACGCAGCGTTGGTAGGAGTATTAGCTGTGTTTTCACCGGAGTGACCCATCTCCTCGTCCTCGTCATGTTCGACCAGCCTTGCCATGCAGCAATCTTCATCCTTAGGCTCCTCGTCTTCTGAAGTGTCATTCACCCATTCCGCTTCTTCGGTGAGTAGAACTTTCCCACTTTCCACCTTGCGGGTCATTCTGGCCTTACGGTCGTAGTAGCCGGAGTCCTTCACGCGTGGGGCGTGGCATTCTTTGGCAAAGTGCCCCATCTTTCCACACCGAAAGCACTTCACGGACTTTTGAGGTGCGGAGTCCTCTTCTTTCTTTGTTGGCTTGGCTTCCTCTGTGGGAGTGGTCTTTTTGATGCCGCTATAGGTTCTTTGGCGATTGGAAGAGGATGAGGATTTTTTCCCGATCTTCTTTGAGACCAACTTAGTGAGCATTGCCAGTTGCTTGCGTATATCACGAACATCTTCGTCTGATTCTGTATCAGCTTCGGATCCTGAAGAGGTGTCAGATACAACAGTTGGTAGCTTCCCTTTGTTCTGTTTGGTCTTAGTGGTGGAAGATCGTTCATTGGTTTTGTTTGAGAGGAGGGCCAGTGGGTCGACTCGAGTGTTGGTGGACTGAGGTTGCACGTATGGAGCATAGGCAGACAGACTGTCATAAAGAGCATGGATGGAAGTGTTGGAGAGGTTCTTACTCTGAATCATCATCACGATTGCATTGCCCCATTGTGGTTTGAGGCTTCCAAGAAAGCGGTTGTTGATATCGAATTTGTCCCTCGAGATCCTGGCTTTCTTGAGTTCATTGATGACCTTCAGGTATCTGAGGTGTAGCGACCCTAGCCATCGCTACCATTTCTAGCTTAACTCTAAGTGTCTAATGGTACGATAACTTAGAAGATACGAAAATACGGTAAAAATTTTTCCTTTTTCATAAGGAGTTCGTGTCCTGTACACGTCAAAAGATTATAACTACGCGACAGAGTAATTTCTTGAGTCCTAATTACACCCTAATCCTAGTTCATAATTACTCGGAACGGTTGCGATGGCACAGCAAAAGCTCCTATGCGCCCGGCCTCACAGGTCGTCATCCATACACACACGTCCACCCCCAAAAGACGCTCGGAAGCTTCAAAAGATAGGCCTTGCCGGCTAGGCGATCACGTACCGTGATCATAAGTACCTACAACACATAACATAAAAGAATGAGCCACCGAGGCTCAGTAAGCAGAAATCATGCATGTATGCACGTGTCTCCCACAACGGCAATCCACGCCGAAACCTATAACCTTTTGCACGGGCGATCCGCGCCGATGCTCATAACATTTCGCAAAGGCAATCCACGCCGATGCTCCTAATACCCATACTAACATCACTCAGGGCCCTCGGCTAATCTCACTATGCCCCACAAAGAGCTCACGTCCACCAGGGACAAATAGACAGCGGTCCACACCGGATGGCCATGCCCTAGGATGCACATCGTTCCCCTAGGTCGCCATATGTACCCGGTCGTCCCCGACTGCCGGCGGTCGCTCACGCTGGTAGCCCACTCTGAGGTTGCCTACCCCAGAGTTCCACCCTGTGTCGCTTATACCCTCAGGTCGCACCCTCCAGGTCGCACCTTACCGCCACGGGCATTGCCCAATTATAACATAAACATACATATATATGGCCCTTTCGCCAACGGGCATTGCCCTAATATATTTCATTAGATACATAATAATAATATATGTATACGGCCCTTTCGCCAACGGGCATCGCCCTAATATATTTCATTAGATACATAATAATAATATATGTATACGGCCCTTTCGCCAACGGGCATCGCCCTAATATATTTCATTAGATACATAATAATAATATATGTATACGGCCCTTTCGCCAACGTTTCTCCGCCCTATTATATTTCATTACATGTACAATAATAGTAATATATGTATACGGCACTTTTGCCAACGGGTCTCCGCCCTATTATATTTCATTACATGTACAATAATAGTAATATATGTATACGGCACTTTTGCCAACGGGTCTCCGCCCTATTATATTTCATTACATGTACAATAATAGTAATATATGTATTCGGCACTTTTGCCAACGGGCTTTCGCCCTAATATATTTCTTTAGGTGTACAATAATAGTAATATATGTATACGGCCTTTTCGCCATCGGGACCTCTGCCCTAGTATATTTCATTGCATATAAAATAATAGTAATATAGGTATACGGCCTTCTTGCCATCGGGACCTCTGCCCTAATCATAATCCATATATTTTATATAATATAATGACGACGCTAAACGCCTCCCTGGTAGCATAGTAGACAGCCCTTGACTCAACTGCGAGTCGACAACACACGCCCATATCGGCAATGTATCAATCGCTTTCAAGCGATACACCATATATGTGCATACTTGACTCCTACGACCCTCCCACATACGATCGTGTATGCACGTGAGTATGAAAATGCAACAAATGCCTGACGAAATTACCAAGAGACAGCATATACAATTGGTTCACGAAATTCATGTAATCATCGAGGCACATAGTCACAGAAAGCAAGTACATTCAAACAAGTTATGTGTCGTAGTTGGATTTCTACTTACCTGTCGTCCGTCGATTAATTGCTACCTGATCCGATGTAACTCCTAGGTATCGACCTTAGCACAAGAATAATTAAGTTAGTACCTTATTTAAATTATTCAACTAGCTAAAGTCTCGAATTTCCTAAGTCCAACCCTTAGGCATAAAATACAAAGGTTAGTACCTAAATTAATACTTGAGTGTCGCTATGTTATAGCTACTATCATTTCTGAGGATTATTTAATTGGAAAGAGTTCGCAAAATATTTTTCCCAAGTTATACACGCGTTCTAGGAATTCTAATTGAATTCGTGAAGTCTAGCTAAATTTCGCTAAGTATGGTTCGCGAATTATCTCAAAGTTCTCGATTGGATTCGCAAAGTTCGCTTGGCCCGTGAAAATGGAGGAATTCGCGAAATAGGGTTTTGCGTGGGTTCGCAACCCTCGTGGAACTCGCAAAGCATGGAGTTCGCAAAAGTGCGTGGCCCGCAATTTGTGAGAGTTCGTAAAGTTCCTCCAATTCGCAAAGTTACACTTCGCGGCTCTCTAATAGTTCGCGAAGTCCAAAGAACTCGCACTAATTCGCAAATCTTCACTTCACGCGTCCTTACTCAATTCGCCAAGTGGTATCGATTCGCGAAGTTCATTTCTCAAAACTTAGGATTCGCAAAACGGGTTCATCAAGTTTGCATGGCCCGCGAAACGTGTTTTGACTCTTGGTTCGCAAAGCTCGCCGAGTTCGCAAATGGTAGCAGCCCGCGGAATGATGCATTCGCAATCTTCCATGGATTCGCGGAACTTCATCGCGTGAAATGGTTTGCGATCCCTGAGTTCGCGACGTGCTCGATTCGCGAAGTGGCCTAGTTCGCCAACTTCGTCGGACCCGCAAAGTCTTGCTTTGCGAAGTAGGGTTTGCGGCCTCGTGGACCCGCAAAAGGTTTGAGTTCGCAAACCTTTCCAGCCCGCAAACCTCCACGGATTCGTAAAGTGGCTTGAAGTTTGCCAATTCGCGAACCTTTATGGTTCGCGGACCTCACGTTTTGCGGCCTCAAAACAGTTTTTAATTCCTAAGGCTCTTGAGAGTTTCGAGTAACTTTCCAAGAACACGTTGAATACCATGTAAGCTTACAATCCCAAAACGTCTAATGCTACTAAAGATCATCTCATGTTAAGGTAATAAAACCCTAAAATTCGAGCTTAATAAATTGTAAACTTAGACATATATTCATGCCTAATAGGTCCTAATCTCATTAACCTATTCTTAATACATTAACCGAAATTTTCAAGAACGGTTTGAACACCCATGAACCTTAGTTATTTGTTTCCCCAAACTCACGTGAGCTACTAGTACGGCCTTAATCCCCTTTTTAATTCACACCCTATCCAACTTTAAATCTACTAGCACCTTTTCTCAAGGACATTATGAAGGCCATATGAACTTCAAGAATCCCTAAAATCGAACCTAGGTAGTAACACAGATCTGGGAGGATTTCAAGTGTGCTATCCTCCTAAGGAAGCTAGATCCGAAACATAGGATTTGAGAATCGTTACAACTATTACCCTCGAGATTATAATGGTATAGGCCCTAAAGTATGGTATTTTCTTGCTTCTAACTCTTAGAGTACACTAATTCTTGATTAAAATGCGAAAATCATGGTGGAATATTATACCTATTCTCAACTTGTGTGGTCTCCACTCGAATTCTTCTTCTTCTTTCACTTGATGCTTCGATGGTTTCTTTTCAAATGAGCTTGTGGAATGGGAAGTTTTCGATGGTTGCTTTGAATGTCTCGGCTCCAAGTTCTTCTTTTCTTCTTTGTGCTTCACTCTCTAACTCTCTTTTTCCCACTTTCGTTTTCTAGTGTGGAAGATGCTCAAGATATTTTTGCTACCAAAGCATGGGAAATGGTATCTAGGTTGACGTGTATTGGCCTTGATTTAAGGAGTTTTGTCCCAAGATTTTTATTTAGGAATTTGGTCCAATTTTCAAGTTCTATTTGGGCCTCAAGGTGGATTCTAATTCCTTGGACCACTTATATTATTTTTGGACTAAACCTTTAAATTATTTTTGGGCTTTGAGTTTGGGTTCCATCCTATTCCAATTGCAACTATAGCCCAATGAGCTCGATTCCCGAAATCATAAATTTCAAAAATCCCAAACTAACTTTGAGGTCACATGGTCCAGTTTAAATGCCTCAATTTTCGACAATTAAATTAGGCACGCATCATATCATGCAGATCTTCATATAATTCACACGAGCGCCGAATAATTGCACAGAATGCACTTAATTGCATTCAACATTCATGCAAATTTATTGGCCTCTGTTTGCTTACGACGACCCGGGTGCTACATGAGGTACGTGTCACGCAGCTCCTCTCCTTCGTAGGCTTGGAAGTGTTCATACTGTGAGAGACAGGCCGATTTCCTCCCTTGAGCACTTTCAGTTGTGCCTGCCATGATTTCTACAAGTTCATCCCATATTTCTTTAGCAGTTGTGCAGCACTCGATGTGAGCATAGACTTCGTTGCCCATAGCCTGGAAGAGGTATCCTTTGGCAGTCTCGTCGGCCTGTTCGCGAGCCAGTTCATCCTCATTGATGGGACCTCTTGGAGTGCGGCGTTCATCCATGGGAGGGTTTGCGTTTGGCTGTGCAGGGATGATTGTCCAGAACTGTGCTGGGCCGTTGAAGATGGAGTCCAGAAGATATTGAGAGAGTGGTGCACCTTTGTTCCTGATGAACGTGAGGAACCGGTTTGTCCATATGCTGTAGTCGCCTTGTCGCAGCATCGGAGGCCTGGTGTCGGAGCCCACTGTGGAGATGTCATTCGTGGTAGACATGGTCGGTGCAGTCGAATCGTCCGTGGTTTTGATCTTGTATAGATGAGAGAGTTAGTAACGAACGATAAGAGAGATGAGTTTAACGAGTGGAGTTTGTGAAAAATTCTTTAAAGAATTTCTTTGAACTAAGTGAGCGTGTGTGATGGTCGATAATGTATGAAGGGAAAATATATCTTGAAATTAGGAGAAGTTCTAGAAATTTAAGAGCGAGATTTGTTGCGAGAAAAATAATTTTGTCAAAAGTGGTCTAGGGTGATAGTACTAAAGTGTAAGGATCAAATCTTGAATAGGTTTGAGAAAGATTCAACCCGAGAATATTTTAACCCTGGAAGAATTTAACACGTTAGAAAAAAAAAATTCGCAAGTTGAAGAATTTCGCAAGTTACGACTTTTTAAGCTTCGCAAGAGAATTTTTGCAAGTTATAAACCTTTCGCACGTTGAGAATTTTAAAGCTTTGCAAGAGAATTTTCGCAAGTTATAAAACTTCCGCAAGTTGAGAAAATTTTCGCGGCCAAAAGAAATTCTTGGAAAAGCTTTCTTGGATATGGAATTTCTCGGATTATGAAAGTAAACAGTTGCGAAAAAAAATGTTGTATAAGTGAAAGTTTCGCGGCTTAAAATTCTCGGATCTTGAAAATAGGCAGTTGCGAAAAATGTAGTATAAATAAAAGTTTCGCGGTTTAGAATTTCTCGGATTCTTAAAGTAGGCAGTTGCGAAAAAATGCAGTAAAGGGAAAGTTTCGCGGTTTTAAAATTCTCGGATCTTGAAAATAGGCAGTTGCGAAAAATATAGTATAAAAGAAAGTTTCGCGGTTTAAAATTTCTCGGATTCTTAAAGTAGGCAGTTTAAATTTTCGTATATATTAAGCCTTTGATCTTTGTTCTAACATATGTTTATTTTCTTAACACACACAAGCACACCTAACTATGTGTTAGGGTTTTTCTATTTATACCACAAGTTGGTATATAATAGGTGGGCCTCTTGTGAAGGCCCATTACATGAATAACTAAGAACTAACCCAATTAAGAGCTAGCCCAAAGTTTAATAAAGTTAACCAACAAAGATAATATAATGAAATTGAACACTACAAAATATTTCCTAACATACTCGATCTGGGGGAAGGTTTTAAACACAAAAACGAAGCATCAAAACCCCAAAACAAGCTCGAAATGCCGAAAATAATTTTTTTACCCAAAAACACCTTTGATCTTTCTTGGAATCGAACGAAACTGGATTCAAATCAATGCAGATCGATCCACGTTTGCTCTGATACCACTTGTTGGTCCCGAATGCACCAAACAAGGAATCAAAGAGGCTTTAATGGAATGAAAAGGGAGTATTCTCACCTTTGAGTGTGTGTGTTGTGTGAAAAATTTGGATAAGCCTTTGATCTTTGATTACTTTCAAAAGTGAGTTGGTAATACCTTATATACCACATTAACCCTAGGTATATTAAGGCCCAATCACTAAATATAAATTAATTACAATCTAGTCTAAAGCCCAAGCTAAAGATAATTACAAAATTAATCCCAAGACCTAAACTATTGACACAATCTATTAAATATCCTAACAGAAAGTGATTAATTGATTGAGCTTATATGTGGTAAGATGCTGATTGAGTCAATTTATGGAATGTGCTGAAATCGGATGAGATCACCATACATGGAAAGTATGCTCTACATTATACTCGGTAAATCAAATCTTTCTCTGTGCGAATTGGCTATCATATTTTGGGAAAAACTCAGTTGATTGAGCTTACCATTGATAATATGCTGAGTGGAATTATATATGGAATATGCTGACAAACGGATGAGATTACAGTTGAATGAAAGTTAATCTGTGGTATTTATGGTAAATGACCATGTTTGACCGTTGAGCTTAATTGGTTTATTCTTGGCATGATTCATTGAGTTAATGCACGTGATAATTGAGCCGTCTCTTGCATATTCTGTGCTTAACTTTCCTTGTGAAGTGTAGAAGCTATTCGTTGTCTATATAGTAGAAAAACACTTCACGTTGAAGGGTACGAAACGAACACACAAGCCATCAAATTCGTTAGACTGTTTTGAGCTTTAACTTGCGAAATATTCGTAGTTTGTGTTGAGCCTTCATTTGTGAATCTGTACCCGTGAGCGAATCATTAGCAACACCCTACCCTAAACCCTTGTCTTCGAATGTGTTGTGTCTTCGGACGTGTTGAACGCACAAAGGAGCACGGTTGGAGTCTTCCGCACGTGGAGGGACGAATTTGGTGGATTCGGTGGCCCTTCGGTAGCAAGTTGCATCCAGTCGGGGAATTGGTTTGCCGGGTAAACGACGTGAATCGAAACTTGGCGTGCGGCAGTCTAGGTGGAGGTCTACTTTTCAAAGTGCTTCGATTGTGTAAGGGTCTATAATTTTGTAACCATAACCGGTAATACTCAGTGATTGATTGGAACTCTTGGGGAGATCACACCCCAAGGACATGATTAAACCCCAGCTGGGGATAAAACCTGTATAAAAATCCCGTCTCACTTTACTTTCTGCTATTTACTTTTTTGTGAGACAAACCCGGAACGCCTGCAAATAACTAGGTAATATGGTTGAAATGCTTTCTGAAAATAACGTGATATTTTGTGAAATAAGGTTAGGGAGATAACGTTGATACTCTTAGTGCTTTCCAGGAAATAACACACTCTGCAAATATCTTCTTAAAGAAAAGTATTTTTCAAAGAAGAACAAGCCAAAATATTTATAGCCTAATTCACCCCCTCCCTTTAAGCTTATTTACACTTCATTTGGTATCAGAGCGGGTTTACTCAATGAAAGGCCTAACACGCCTGAGTTAAGATCTAATGGCTTTTTCGAGTGTTGATGTATTTGCAGAGGGTCAATCCACTCTAGGCCGCCTCTCTTTGATGGAACAAACTACGCAGTGTGGAAGAATCGTATGGTCGAGTTTCTGATCGCTGTTGACTACGATCTTTGGGAGACAATCATCAATGGACCATATACGGCTAACAAACCGATGGAACCCCAAAGGACGCTAAAGATTATAATGCTGATGACAAAAAGGGAATCACGCGAAAAGCAAAGGCGAAAAACATGCTCGCATGCGCTCTCACACGGGAAGAACACATTCGGGTTAGTTCCTGCTCATCGGCAAAGGCTATGTGGGATATGCTCCAAGTTACTCATGAAGGAACTCAACGAGTTGTGCAAGAAAGGCTGGCTCTGCTCACTCATCAGTACGAACTGTTCTCGATGGAATCTGACGAGAATATAAGCCAGATGTACGCCTGATTCATGGGAATCATCAACCAAATGTTCTCTCTCGGAAAGAAGGTTCCCGACAATGAACAAGTCAGAAAGATACTGAGATCACTGCCACGAGAATGGAATGCCAAGGTTACTGCCATCTACGAAGCAAAGGATCTGGAAGCACTTAGCATCTCTGAATTGATTGGCTCTCTCATCTCTTACGAAATGATTCAAACATCAATGAACGAGAAGTCGCAGCACAAAAATCATAAGTCTATTGCGTTCAGATCCAACCAAGAAGAATCCGATTCTGACGACGAAAAAGAAGGCCTGATGAACAACCTAGCCATGCTTACAAAGAGATTCGAAATATTCGAACAGAAAAGGAGATTCAGAACTCCAGCAAATTCCAGAGCAAAAACAAGGGAATCTCCACATCCGGGAAGAAAGTTCAGAAATGCTTCCGATGCAACAAACCAGGCCACTATGCACATGAATGCCCAACAATCAGCGATGAGAAACCGAGGAAGCAGAAGGCCATGGTGATAGAATCTAACGACTCTGAAATGGAACAAAGCGAGGACGAGGATCACGCTTATATGGCTGACGAGGATCAGGTATCTCGTTCTTCCTCCATTGAGAAAATTCATATCCGAAACAGTTTATATAACAATGATTATGAGAGTGACTCATCTGTGTCTGATATAGAAGAAAGTATGGAAGAATTGTGTGGTTTACTTCAAAAAGCAGAGAGAAAGATTAAGTCACTAATTCTGTGAATAAGGAACTGATAAAACAGCGAGATCACCTAGCTAAGGAAAAACATGAGGCTGATCTAGAGATCTCACAAGGAGAGTTAGTTACTGCTAAGAAAGAGGGAATTCCATGTGACTGTGAGAAAACAGAAAAGCAGTGACTTTTCCAGAGATATCGTAGAACTTAGGAATTACTTAGATAGAGAAAAGAAAAAAGTTGATAGACTCCTTAAGGGTAGGCAGAACCTAGATATGCTGTTAAGTACTCCTATGAACATTGGTAGGTTAGGAATAGGCTATTCCACTGAAGAAAAGCATGTTAAAAATTATGTGCCAAAGTTTAAGTGTTTCGCAACAAGCTGGACGAAAACGGTAATGTAACACAGAACAAAGCCAGGTTAGTTGCCAAAGGTTATTCCCAAGAAGAAGGTATAGATTTTCAAGAAACCTTTGCACCCGTAGCTAGGCTTGAGTCAATACGCATTTTACTTGCATATGCATACTTTAAAAGATTCAAGCTTTTTCAAATGGACGTGAAAAGTGCATTTTTAAATGGTTTTATAAATGAGAAAATTTATGTCGAGCAACCTCCCGGTTTTGAAAGAGAAGAATTTTCAAATCACGTGTTCAAACTAAACACAGCTTTATATGGTTTAAAACAGGCCCATAGGGCATGATGTGAAAGATTGAGTAGATTTTTACTAGACATGGGCTTTACAACAGGAACAATACATAATACTCTCTTTATAAAATGCGAAGGGAATCACATACTACTTGTGCAGATATACGTTGATGATATCATATTTGGCAGCACTAACATCACTCTTTACGAGAAACTTTCCAAGTCTATGCAATAGGAATTTGAGATGAGCCTAATGGGAGAACTCACGTACTTCCTTGGACTGCAAATCAAACAATTGGACACGGGAACATTCATATCTCAAACGAAGTACACGAAGGAACTACTTGAAAAATTCAGAATGGCTGATTCCAACGTACTTCTCAATCCTATGCATCGGACCGCCAAAATTGACAGTGCTGAACAAGGTACGCCCTATGACCAAACTAAGTATAGAGGTATGATCGGAAGTTTGCTCTACCTTACGGCAAGCAGACCCGATATTATGTTTGCTACTCGTCTATGTTCTAGATATCAGTCGAGTCCTAGGGAATCTCACTTGACAGTAAAGCGAATATTTAGATATTTGAAAGGAACAATCAATTTTGGAATGTGGTATCCAAATTCCAAGGAATTCCCATTAATGGGATACTCGGACGCTGATTATGCCGGTTCTAGAGAAGATAGGAAAAGTACTAGTGGTACTTGCCAATTACTAGGGAATTCCCTTGTAACTTGGTCCAGTCGGAAACAAAATGCAGTCGCCCTGTCCACAACCGAAGCAGAATATATGGCCTTAGGAAGTTGTTCTCAGCAAATCCTTTGGATGAAACAGACCTTGAGTGATTACGGTTTAAGGTACGACCAAATCCCTATTTTATGTGATAGTACTAGTGCCCTTAATATCACTAAGAATCCTGTAGACCACTCTCGAACTATGCATATAGAGGTGAAACATCATTTTATTCGAGATCATGTCCTGAAAGGGACTATCAACGTGAACTTCGTAGGAATTAATGGTCAGCTAGCTGATATCTTCACGAAACCCCGTATTGAGAGTAGATTTTGTGATATTCGTGATCGATTAGGAATTATTGAGCTCAAATAGGAAAAGTGACTAGATAAGTTAGCCCTTTTGTATCTCTTCGATCTTATCCTTTAGGATCTTTTAGATTTTATCCCTTGATTCTATTGATATTTTTTTATTCTACATTCCTTATCTATCCTATTTCTTTCCATCTATGGGGAGATTATTTTTTTAAATAGATTTTCTTCGAGATTTATGTTAAAATCTATTTTCAGCCGGAAATTCCTTCTAATTTTTGAACTATGATCTTAGTCCTTATTTCCTTCCTTAATCTCCGCGAGATATCATCTCATCTTCATTTAATTCCATCTAACAGGCAGTTTCCTTTTCTACCTTTGATTTTTTAAAATTTAAACTGTGATATCCTTTCCTTATCTGCCTCACGTCTAGTCGATATTACATCTCTCCATAGTTTCTTGCCATTCTCATCCAAGAAGCTTTCGAACTTTATGTAACCACCCACTCTCTTTCTTATTGAATCTATTCAAACCTGTTGGTCCTGAATGCACCAAACAAGGAATCAAAGAGGCTTTAATGGAATGAAAAGGGAGTAGTCTCACCTTTGAGTGTGTGTATTGTGTGAAAAATTTGGATAAGCCTTTGATCTTTGATTACTTTCAAAAGTGAGTTGGTAACACCTTATATACCACATTAACCCTAGGTATATTAAGGCCCAATCACTAAATATACGATAATTACATTCTAGTCCTAAGCCTAAGCTAAAGGATAATTACAAAATAAATCCTAAGACTTAAACTATTGACACAATCTATTAAATATCCTAACAATCTCCCCCTTTGTGTCAATTGTTGGGAGTCTTGGATCTTGAGCGTAGCGGTGGTGAATTAGCGTGTGAGTGTTTCGCGAAGCCCTAGCTTGAACTCGAAGGCGCGGAGATTCCTTCGAAGTACCATTCGATTAGCTATAGCGTCAATGAGCTTCGCGAACTTGGATCGGCAGAGAGGATCTTCTTCTGAAAGTATGCGGCAAATCTTCATGAGTTTGTCTTGGATGATGGTGAGCGTTCCATCCGAGAACTTTGCCACTTCGGAGCAGCGCAGCATCCTCATCTTTCCCTTATAGTTCGAGTAGGCGACCGCCGGATCGTCTCCGTCGATCACATCGCCTTCTCGGTAGTCGTCCGCGTTCTTGAAAGATGGGCGAGTCAGATTCACCTTCTTCAGATTGTGCTCCACCGCCATCTGCAGATCGTGGGTGGCGAAGAATCTGACCTGTCGGAGCATGTGGCGTTTGATAGCCACATATCCCATGGTGACCGGTTCAGCACGTACGAGATGTCCAGAACTTCCGAGGACGAGTCTGAACTGCTTCATGGATTCCAGCATGCTGTACAGGTCGCCCAGGCGCAGAAACTTGAAGTCCGCCTCACGGACTTCACAGTAGCTCTCATCCTGCCTCATTACTGTGAATACTGGGTAATGGACAGGTCCTTTGGACTCTTGGCGGAGGTCAGTGACTTTGCAGATGGGGGCCCGACTCATTTCCTGAGCGATGTTTTCCTCATCGGATAGCGTCCTATTTGTGCATTTGTGGCACAGAAGGCTCCATCGATAGAGCTGCTTCTTTCTCTCGCTCCAATTTTGGATGTTCATCAGCTCATATTCGTCGAAGGTTGTGATGATCTGCTCCTTGCGTCGCCAGATCCTCTTCCTGATCTCTTCTTGAAACGGCGCAGTGATCTTTTTGTTTTCCCACGGTGCTTCCGGTATATCCATCGTGGGTACATCCGTCTGAGCAGCAGGGGCCTCAGTTTGCTGCGCTTGGAATTGCAAGATGTTCTCGAGCTCGGCTGGTTCAGCGTCGTACTCCTCTCCGTCCTCGTTGTCTGCAGTGTTGATCAGCGTTAGTGAGGCTTCCATTAGCAGACGTCGAGCGTTTTCCACCAGCTTCCTGGCTGCTACTGCATCGGCGGGTGTGTACAGCCATTCATCGTTGAAGATGTAGGCTTCGATCTCGTTCTGTGCGCAGTAGACGTCCTCGGAAGCTACGTTGGGGTCGGTGTTGAGAGGAGTGTCGCTGTGTGGTGGCGAGGGTGTTGCGTCGGAAGGGTTTGTGGATTGTGGGGATGGTTGTGGTGGAGATTCTGGTGGTTCAGTTGTGGTGATTGTTTTGGCAAGGATGATTTGGGTGTCGGGTGGTGTAGGTGTGGTGGTGGCCTCTAACATAGATGTGATAGTTAGAGGTTCGGAGATTGTGGGTGGAGACGGTGTGGGGGTGGTCTCTAACGCCGATGTGACGATTAGAGTTTTGGAGACGGTAGTGGGTGGTGGTGAGGGTGATTTGGCTGGTGACTCAGGGTAAATAAGGTGGGTTTTTTGGCTAGTGGGGTGTGAGGTTTCTGTTACGGGCGTTGTTTCAGGCCTGGAGGAGGAGGACGGCGTCGAGTGAATGAGTCCTTGGGATTGTTGGCCTAGCTGCCTATTCTCCCCCTCGCGGCGATCTTGATCATCGTCTTGATCGTCGCGCCTGATCCCGCTGGACTCGCCTTGAGCGCGGCAAGTCATGGGCTGAGTCATCATTCTCTTCATCTGCTGTTCCTCCTCGTCGAGTTCCGTCATCGACTCGAATCTTGCTCGTAGGAGGTAGAAGAGCTCCTTCGCGGAGATGGCAGAGATAATGGCTTCAGCGTCCACATTTTGAGTCGGTGGTTGCGTCTCCGGGGCCACACCTTTCCCTTTATCGACGGTGGACGCATCGAAACGCGCGTAGACTTTATCGAGAATCGACGCCTCAAGAGTCTTTGCAAACTCTTGAAGACGTGTCTCTAGCGCGGTCTCGGTGATGAATTGGGGTAAATCTAACAAGTTGGAATCACGAAGAACTCCAACTGACACCGAATCGGAGAATATAGCCGATCGGCCGCCTGTTTGCACAGGACTGGAAAAGACGGGGTCACTTAGACTTCCCGTTGGCATCATCGATGAGACAGACTCAATCGTATGATGGCCTAGGCTCACGGTTGTTGTGATGTTGGCCGTGCTAGGTCTTCCGCTCTCAGTTACAGAGACATCACCGAGCGTTCTGACAGAGTCACGAAGACTCTGTGGTACGGTGGAAGGTGTATGTGTCCTAGAAACGGATGAAACTATGGGGAGTGAGGGCACTAGACTCGATGTGCATGAAGAGGATGCAGTCTGAGGCGAGGGACTGCTTGTTTCAACATCGACTATCTCCAAGTGGGATGTCGATGGTATACGTGGCTCCTCGTGGAATGAAATATCTTCCTGTAGAGAGGAAGATAAGTGGGTTGGTGGGGTCGTTTGCGTGGTTGAGCCAGATGCCACGACTTCTACTCGGGAGGTGAACACATCACCTCCTGTACCTATTGGTTCGGCTCGGCTTATCTGTGGCTGAGGAGGTCGATCGTGTTTTTGTTTCGATCGACGCTCCGTGGGGCGGCTTACGTCATCCTCTCGCGACCGTTTTTTCGGAGCGCGGGTGCAAGAGGATGTGGCGCGACTCGATGACTTTTTGGAGGTGGTGGTGGGGTTTTGGCTAGTCCCGGGGTTAGGAGCAGGGGGGTTGATCTGCTCCGTAGGGACAGTAGATAGAGGTCTGGGGCTTTCTCGGAATGAGGCGGTTGAGATGCGATATTCTCGGACGTGTGGATTTGTCTGGTCTGCGTAGGCGAGAACTTCGTCCGGAATTATCATGGCATGTCGATCCTTCGCCGGGGTGTTTTTCTTGGCGAACTTCTCGACTGTGGGGATGGGGAAGTGTTCTGCTGCCGGCCGCATGCGAATGTTGGTGGAGTGCATGCGGAAGTGTTTGATGAAGACTTGGAGCCACCGCATGTAAGGGATGAAGCGGTTAGTGACTCCCTTGGCGACTTCCCGGTCGCGACGTTGGATCATCGCGACGAGATCCATCCAGATGATGTCGGCGTAGTTGTACTTGCGGTTGTGGGCGATGCCGGTTAGGATGGTGAGAATTTGAAGGTTTCCGCGGTCCTGACCGGCATGCTTTCCTGACATGCACTTGTTCACCAGCAGGTACAGTGTTCGCCAGGGTTGAGGTAGGTTGCGGGTGGTGACTTCACTGAGGACAAGTGGGCCCTTCGTCTTCTTGTTATCTGGTTGATAGCCCAGTCGGTCAATGTCTTCAATGAGTTGATCGTGCGTCGGTAGTGGGTCATAGGGTGAGTAGACGGGGAGTTGAAGCACTTCTTGCACTATTTTGCGAGTGAGGACCACCGTTTCTTGATCAATTTGGGCGGATAAGTTTTTGGCAAGATGGAGTGGTCCTGCGATCTGCAGTGTATGCCAGAATTGTTGAAGGTACACCTGTGCTTCTGGCTCGCCATGTGTGAGGGCGTGGCGAAGTGGGTGCCCTTTGAGGATTTCTACGATGACGGGGGCATCGCACCGAAAGCTGTGCAGGTCCACCATGTAGTTGTTGGGAATCAGGGCCGCCCATTGACTCAGTGGGAAGATCTGCTCGGGTGGTGGGACATAGAGACGTGTGTTGAGTTCGATGCGAGCAATGTCCCGTTGAATTGCAGCCGCCTCAAGTGCTTCAATTGTGCTTTGATCTTTTTCAGTCATATCTGTGCTTGACAGTAATTGTGATATGATTAGTATGGATTAAATTGCGAGAATGTGGACTTAAATAAGTCGTGGGTGAAATGATGGAAGTGGCCTCATATTGCAAATGAAACATCGACAATGTTTTTAAACTAAGTTTTTTCAATACTTAGAGAATTTCGGAATTGAAGGCTTTCATATGAGATGAGAAAATTCGCTAAGTATAACATATAGACATGTTGAGAAAAATTTAGCATTTTGTGTCAAATTTCGCATGTAATGGAAATTTCGCAGTTTATAACACTTAGACATGTCGAGAAAGTTTGCGCAAATTTTGTACAATTTCGTATGCATGGAAAATTTTCGCACGTTAAGAGGTCTCGCAAGCATTCCAAAATTTTCGCATGCACTGAGAAATTTCGCAGATTATCACACAAAGGCATGTCGAGAGAACATTTTCGCAGATATAAAGGAAATTTCGCACTCAGTCTTATTCATGAATTTTGCATATAACAAGGAAATTTCGCATTCAAAGTGAATTTTCGCATGTAGCATGGAACTTTCGCATTCAGAGTATAGTTTCGCATGTATTGGGAAATTTTCGCAAATTATAACACAAAGACATGTCGTGAGAAATTTTCGCAGTCAGAGTAAAATTTTCGCAAGTGATAGTACATTGACATGTCGTGAGAAATTTTCGCAGATTTGAATAAAATTTCGCAAGTATGGAAAATTTCGCAAGTTAGGAAATCTCACAAGTTGTTCAAATTTTCGCATATAATGAGAAATTTTCGCAGGTATGGAAAATTTCGCAAGTATGGAAAATTTCGCAAGTTATATCACATAGACATGTCATGAGAAATTTTCGCAGATTGAGTAAAATTTCGCAAGTATGGAAAATTTCGCAAGTTAGGAAATCTCACAAGTTGTTCAAATTTTCGCATATAATGAGAAATTTTCGCAAGTTTTATGAAAGTTTCGCGGAGGGACAAAGCTTTGTGGACTGAGAAAATTTCGTTCACTGTAGTTGCGAAATGGTGAAGATGCGAAAAGATGTAAAGTGAAGTGAAATATATTAGAATTTCGCGGGGCTAAACTCACTGTAGCAGAGAAAGTTTTGTCGTGAGGGAAAAAGATTTTCTCAGATAAACTTTCGAGGGACTTAACATGCTGTAGCAGCGAAAAAAAAAATTTTAACACATGTAAATTCTCGAGCGAAAGTTTCGCAGTTTCTTAGTCACTGTAGCAGCGAAATTTAACGTTTAAAGCAATTTTTTCTGAGAAATTTTCGCGGTGAAGAACACAGTGCGATATCGTGCGAAACGACGCAATGATTAAGCCTTAGACCTACGCAAATCTCAACCAAAGTGCAATAATCGGAACTCAATCGACTCGTAATTAGGTGGGCAATGCATATTTGAGGGTATTAAACATCATAAATCTAACATGCGTTCGATTCAGAGCCGAGAAAAATTAATATTGATTTTAACAGGTTTAAAAAACGGGGCAAAACAGGATAAAATGAATCGAACTTGGTTTATTTGACGCGTATTCATACCGAAAAGCTTGATTTTGAAGACGGAGAATGCAGATATACGGATTTTGAATACAGGTTTGACGACGACGAAGATGCGAGGGGTTGCGAATTTTTGAAAGAGGGGATGCGAAATTTTTGAATTTTCTCGGGAATTTTTAGGAATGTGAAAATCGTTAAGGGTTTTGGGGTTTTAGGGGTTTTGTTACTGTACATGCGAAATTTTGAGTTACTGGGCCGAAGTTTCGTGGGCTTGGTCAAAACCTCAACTGAGCTGAATTTTCGCGGGTTTGGTCAAAGTTGGGTCCAATTGACGTTCAATTGGTCAAATTTTGACCCTTTTTGACCAGAAAAATTAGAAATTCAACCCAAAACATTTTAATCGGTCCAATTTTGACTCAGTTTGACCAAACTTTAAAATTTCAACCCAATTTTTTTTATTTATTTATATATATATATATATATATATATATTTTTAATAAATAGAAAAATCAGAAGCTCCCCCTTAATAAAAAAAACTTCCCGTTTTAGATAATGGAAAAAAAAATAGACGCTCCCCCTTAATCGAAAAACTTCCCGTTTTAAATAATGAAAAATCAGACGCTCCCCCTTAATCGAAAACTCCCCCTCAAAAGACATAATTCAGAAGACACATAGAAAATGAAGTGAAGTGAAAAAGGAAATATGTACACTTTATCAAAGTTCATGTAGGGTCGATTGATCACAACTGAACATTCAACATGCCCAACATAGTCACTAGGTGTTGGAATCATTTGACATCCAACGGTTTTGTAAAGATGTCGGCCAGTTGATCTTCGGTTGTGATGTAGTGCAATTCAATCGTGCATTGTTCGACATGTTCTTTGATGAAGTGGTGACGAATGTCTATGTGTTTCGTTCTTGAGTGATGTACTGGATTACTCGTCATCGCAATAGCACTTTTTGAGTCACAGTAAATGGGAATTTTATCAACATGAAAATTAAAATCTCGTAGTTGGGTTCTCATCCACAAAAGTTGTGAACAGCAACTAGCGGCGGCGCATATTCTGCCTCCGTCGACGAAGTTGAGACACAGTTTTGTTTTCGAGACGACCAACTTACGAGTTTACCTCCCAAGAAGTGTGCAGCTCCAGAGGTGCTTTTTCGGTCCATCTTGCATCCTGCATAATCCGAATCAGAGAATCCAACTAGTTTGAAGTCCGATAGAGTGGGGTACCACAAACCCAGATTGGGTGTTCCTTTGAGATAGCGGAGGATCCTTTTGACAGCAGTGAAATGGGATTCCTTTGGTGTTGCCTGAAAACGAGCGCAGATTCCTGTCGAGAGAACGATGTCCGGTCGACTAGCAGTAAGGTACAAAAGAGAGCCTATTATCCCTCGATAGACGGTTTGGTCAACGGAAACACCAGATGGGTCCGTGTCGGGTCGGCCAGAGGGTGACATAGGTGTAGCAGCAGTCTTGGCATCCTTCATTCCATATTTCTCGAGGATGTCATGGATGTATTTGGACTGATTGATGAAGATTCCGTTGGGAAGTTGCTTTACTTGAAGACCAAGAAAGAAATTCAGCTCACCCATCATACTCATTTCGAATTTCTCTTTCATCAATTCTGTGAACTCTTCGCACAGTTGTGGTTTAGTCGATCCAAAAATGATGTCATCGACATAAATCTGTACAATCATTATGTCCGGGGCACTCCGCTTGGTGAAGAGAGTTGTATCCAGAGATCCTTTCTTGAACCCAGACTGAACAAGGAAGTCTGAGAGGACGTCATACCAAGCTCGGGGAGCCTGTTTTAGTCCGTAGAGGGCCTTGTAGAGTCGATATACGTGATGAGGAAACTCTTCGCTCAAGAACCCTTCAGGTTGATCAACGTACACTTCTTCTTTGAGAAATCCATTTAGAAATGCAGTCTTCACATCCATTTGGTAGACTTTAAAGTTCTTGTGAGCGGCAAAGGCAAGAAAAATTCGTATGGCTTCGATCCTGGCGACTGGGGCGAAAGTTTCATCGTAGTCGATGCCTTCTTGTTGGTTGTACCCCTTAGCCACAAGTCTTGCTTTATTGCGGATAACAACACCGTCTTCATCCTTTTTGTTCTTGAATATCCATTTTGTGCCGATAATGGATCTATTGTGGGGTCGTGGTACGAGTTCCCAAACTTGTAAACGTTCAAACTGATTTATTTCCTCCTGCATAGCAATCAGCCAATCGGGATCGTTGAGAGCTTCAGCTACTCGTGATGGTTCGACTTGACTGAGATAGCAAGCAAACAGACTTTCATTCATCGTAGCCGAACGTGTCGAAACACCGGATGTGGGGTCCCCAATAATCTGGTCTGTAGGATGAGACCGAGCCCAGAGTGGTACATTGGTCTGTGAGGAGCTAGCCGCATTTGTGTCTATTGGAGGCTCATTAGATTGGGGTCTGGTGTCCGAAGAAGAGATCTCAACCGTAGTGGATTGAGAGGGTTCATCATCAGGATCAGCAATGTTCCCAGGGTTGGGTAAAATGTCGTCTTCGTTGAGATTGAGTGTATCCAAGTTTGGAGGAACGACGTCATTGCCGATAGCTGGTGGTGTAGGTGGAGTGGGTGCAGCGGTAGGTTCAGTGGTGGCGGCGGGAGTCTTGGGAACTGGATAGAAGTACTCGAAAAGTAGATCGAGATCCAGTTCACCAGAGTTGCCCTCAGATGAGGAAGTTCCCGCCGTTGAAGGTTGACCTTTTGTCAATGACTGTAGAAGACCTGGTTCTGAACTGATATGAGCAGAAGCCATGAGGTCGCCTTCGCTTTCGTCAAAGGTGACATTTGTGCTCTCAATGACAGATCGTTTCTCCTTAAGATAGACTCTGTATGCCTTCGAGTTTAGCGAATAACCAACAAAGATTCCTTCGAGTGCTTTTGGATCAAGCTTCCCAAGATGTTGGCGATCATTGGCAACAAAACATCGGCATCCGAAAACCCTTAGATAAGATATATCTGGTATACGACGGCTGTTCAACATCTCGTAAGGAGTGCGGTTGAATCTCTTGTGGATGGAAGCCCGGTTCTGCGTGTAACAGACCGTTTGAATAGCTTCCCCCCAAAGAGAGTGAGGAAGGCCGGATTGGATGAGGAGAGTCCTAGCTGCTTCAACTAGTGTTCTATTCTTACGCTCAACGACACCATTCTGTTCCGGTGTCTTCACAGCTGAGAATTGCTGGGTGATGCCCTGAGTGGCATAGAAATCACCGAGTTTCTTATTCTTAAACTCAGTTCCGTTGTTAGTTCTGATAATCCTAACCTTCTGTTGATGGAGAGTTTGGGACGTAACAACAAACTCGATAATTATATCAGGAACTTCATCCTTTGTACGAATGAGTTTCGTCCATGTGTAGCGTGAAAAATCGTCGACAATCACAAGAATATACCGTCTTCTTCCGAGTGTGGCCGTAGGCATTGGGCCACATAGATCCATATGTAAGAGCTCGAGGATTAGCTTAGAGGACGGTGTTTCCTTGGATATGTGAGACGATCGCTTCATCTTCCCCAATTCACAGGCAGAGCAGAGGTGTTCCTTATGATATGTCAGTTGGGGTAGACCGTTGACGAGTTTATTCTGACGCAGTTTGTTGATAGTCTTGAAATTGAGATGTGAAAGACGTCGGTGCCATAAATCATTCAACTTGGGTGCAGCCCGAGAGAGAAGGCATACTGGTCGAGAGGTCGTGAGATTGAGGACGTAGAGGTGAGACGTGCGCGTTCCAGAAAGAAGTGGCAGTCCCGAGGCATTTATAATGCTGCAGATGTCAGATTCGAAGAGAACCTTGTATCCTTTGTCGCAGAATCGACCAATGCTGAAGAGATTGTAGCTCAAACCCTCAACGTAAGAGATGCCCTTGATCGTCAGTTTGTCATGGACGAGATCACCAGTTCCGAGAATTGGCGCCATTTGACTGTTTCCGAAGGAGACCCTTCCGAGATAGCGCTCGGAGTAGTTGCTCAATAGCTCCTTGTTCCCCGTCATGTGTGTGGAGCAACCCGAGTCTAGATACCACACATGACAGACCTTTAATCATCAGCAAATGTTGGGTCCCCGTTTACTGACGGGGCATTCTTGTGATACAAGTAAAATTTTCATGCGTTTAATGGGAAATGTGGATTCTGAATCAGATTGTGTAGAATCTAATTTAGCTTTCCCTTTGTCATTTGTTTGATGAGGCGGGATTATGGTTTTTCTAACCCATATTTTCCTAATTCGTGCTTGCATGTATGGCGCCTTATACATGAATTGACGTGGGTAATGTGGTTGTGGTTTTCGTGCTTCAGTTTTGGTCGCCTTTGACTTGCGAGTAGTAGGTGAGTTTGCGTTTGACGACGAAAGACGTTTTCGCTTGACCTTAGGTTTGGGCGAGATGGGAGGATTCAGAGACGTCGTCGTAGAGAAGGTTCGCTTGCGAGGTCGGAGTGTTGCGTGTTCATGTGTTTCATATTCATGAAATCGTGGGAGAACGAAATCATTGCAGCAGCACATAGACATAAGTTTGGTAAAAGAAAGATAAGTTTTGGCAACATAATTGTCTACGAACTTTGGACAGTGGGATTCAGTACATAGAGAGGAAGGACGAATATAGGATGGTTTTTTCTTCTTGTCGTTGAAGAGCGGGTTCTCCTTTATTTGATACGAACTGCCTTCCAGAGACGTCGAACTCACATTCCCTGTATCCATAAGAATACTAGAGTTAGTGTTAGAACATATGTCAGCTTCAGGAGTCATTTTCGCCGTCCTCTTACATTTACATGTTTGAGAATCGGGTACTTGACTCGATGTAGAGGGATAGTTCGTATTGGGAAATTTTTCTAGTGTGTAGATTTTGCTAAGTAGCTCATCTTGCTCTTTTGCAAAGGCCTTCCTCTCTACTTCTAGTTGTCGTTCTAGTTCTGCTATGAGTAGTAGTTTCTTTGGGATGTAGGTGCGAGAGAGCACATCTTGGAAAGCAACTTCCTGTTCTTTGTTTGGGAGTAAGGTTTCGACATCCTCCGAGAGTGAGGATACCTTAGTCTTATCTCTATTATTCAATTATGTGTAGTCATACGCGATTTCTGCCCAATGAATGTTCTGTTCTCTTGTTTCTTCTGAGATGGCAGCGGAGGATGATCTCACAAATGGCTTAAGCTGCGGGGGAGCACCATTTCTTGTTTGCAAGAACGTAGTGTTGCACATGTTATATCTTTTAACTGTTAGCGGTGTTGGATTGCAATTGCTAGACTGTCCGATCCCCCCCCCCCCCCCGGGCGTTGTAGAATTCTGTTTCCACTGGTTGGTTCAATAGGCATAAGATGCGTGAGTTTTCGTTTCTAAGGTGAAGTTGCTCTTCAAGTTCTTTCACCTTGCGGTATAGCCTAACTCTTTCCTTCGTAAGCAGTTCATATTGGGAGGCCATCAGGAGGCGAGAAGTTTCACATGAACTAATGGCTAGTGTAGTTTCCTTAACCTTAGTCTCACTTTGTTTGTTCTTGCTTTGCAGACGTTTGACTAAAGCTTCAGAGGCCATTAGACGTTCATTTGCACAGGCAAGTTCTTCTACTTTTAGACTAAGTAAGGCATAGTTGTTTTCAAATTTTAGCTTAAGTTCATCATAATCCCCAGCGTCTACGGTGGGTTTCTTAATGGCGTGTCGGTGATTAAACACATCATCGAGGTGTGAGATTCGTACCTCAGACTCAGCGTTGGTAGGAGCATTAGCTGCGTTTTCACCGGTGTGACCCATCTCCTCGTCCTCGTCATGTTCGACCAGCCTTGCCATGCAGCAATCTTCATCCTTAGGCTCCTCGTCTTCTGAAGTGTCATTCACCCATTCAGCTTCTTCGGTGAGTAGAACTTTCCCACTTTCCATCTTGCGGGTCATTCTGGCCTTACGGTCGTAGTAGCCGGAGTCCTTCATGCGTGGGGTGTGGCATTCTTTGGCAAAGTGGCCTATCTTTCCACACCGAAAGCACTTCACAGACTTTTGAGGTGCGGAGTCCTCTTCTTTCTTTGTTGGCTTGGCTTCCTCTGTGGGAGTGGTCTTTTTGGTGCCGCTATAGGTTCTTTGGCGATTGGAAGAGGATGAGGATTTTTTCCCGATCTTCTTTGAGACCAACTTAGTGAGCATAGCCAGTTGCTTGCGTATATCACGAAATCTTCGTCTGATTCTGTATCAGCTTCGGATCCTGAAGAGGTGTCAGATACAACAGCTGGTAGCTTTCCTTTGTTCTGTTTGGTCTTAGTGGTGGAAGATCGATCATTGGTTTTGTTCGAGAGGAGGGCCAGTGGGTCGACTCGAGTGTTGGTGGACTGAGGTTGCACGTATGGAGCATAGGCAGACAGACTGTCATAAAGAGCATGGATGGAAGTGTTGGAGAGGTCCTTACTCTGAATCATCATCACGATTGCATTGCCCCAATGTGGTTTGAGGCTTCCAAGAAAGCGGTTGTTGATATCGAATTTGTCCCTCGAGATCCTGGCTTTCTTGAGTTCATTGATGACCTTCAGGTATCTGAGGTACGTGTCACGCAGCTCCTCTCCTTCGTAGGCTTGGAAGTGTTCATACTGTGAGAGACATGCTGATTTCCTCCCTTGAGTACTTTCAGTTGTGCCTGCCATGATTTCTACGAGTTCATCACATATTTCTTTAGCAGTTGTGCAGCACTCGATGTGAGCATAGACTTCGTTGCCCATAGCCTGGAAGAGGTATCCTTTGGCAGTCTCGTCGGCCTGTACGCGAGCCAGTTCATCCTCATTGATGGGACCTCTTGGAGTGCGGCGTTCATCCATGGGAGGGTTTGCGTTTGGCTGTGCAGGGATGATTGTCCAGAACTGTGCTGGTCCGTTGAAGATGGAGTCCAGAAGGTATTGAGAGAGTGGTGCACCTTTGTTCCTGATGAACGTGAGGAACCGGTTTGTCCATATGCTGTAGTCGCCTTGTCGCAGCATCGGAGGCCTGGTGTCGGAGCCCACTGTGGAGATGTCATTCGTGGTAGACATGGTTGGTGCAGTCGAATCGTCCGTGGTTTTGATCTTGTATAGATAAGAGAGTTAGTAACGAACGATAAGAGAAATACGAGTTTAATGAGTAGAGTTTTGAGAATAAAATTGTTTAAAGAATTTCTTAGAACTAAGTGAGCGTGTGTGATGGTCGATAATGTATGGAAGAGAAATATATCTTTGAAATTAGGAGAAGTTCTAGAAATTTAAATCGAGACTTGAGGAGCAAAAACAAATTTTATGTCAAAAGTGGTCTAGGGTGTTAGGACTGAAGTGTTAGGATCAGATCTTAAATAAGTTTGAGAAAAGTTTAACCCAAGAAGATTTTGGCACGAGAAAAAGACTTAACACGTCAAGAGAAAAAAAAAATTCGCAGTTCGAATGGACGTGATTAAATGAAGAGTTATCCGAGAAAATGTGTTGAGAAATTTCGGTGTTTGTGAGTTTTAAAGAGAAATTCTTAAAAAAAAAAATTCTCAGTTGAAAATTTCTCGGATTTAAAATTTCGCATGTGAGAACGATTCTCAGTTGAGAGTTTTAAAGCTTCACAAGAAAATTTCGCAAGTTAAAAAAAATTTCGCATCGAGAGTTGAAGTGTGGTCTTAGGAATTTTCTCGGATTTGAAAGAGATGTGGTATTGAAAAAACTTTCTCAGATGAGATAAACTTTCTCGGCTTTGAAAACTTTCTCAGATGAGATAAAAAATTCTCGGCTTTGAAAACTTTCTCAGATGAGATAAAAATTCTTGGCTTTGAAAACTTTCTCGGATGTAAAAATTTTCGCAAAGTTCAAAGCTTTCTCGGTCTTGAAAGAAAAATTTCGCGGCTCAGAAAGATTCGCGGAATAAGCTTTCTAGGGTATGGAATTTCTGAAAATTCTCGGCTGAAAATTTCTCGACTTAGTAAAATTTCTCAGTGTTTGGAAAATTTCGCGGCTTAGAAAAATCCTTGGAATAGACTTTTTCGCATATAAAGTTTCTCGGATTTTAAAGAGTACGAAGTTGAGAAAAATTGGGTCTAAGAGAAATCTTTCGCGGTTTTAAAAATTCTCGGATTTTGAGCATAGGCCGTTGCGAAAAATGCAGTGAAAGTGAAATTTTCGCGGTTTAAAAATTCTCGGAATCAACTTCGTGGATATGAAATTTCTTTGATTTGAACGATTCAGAAAGTTTCGCCGGCAAGAACATCAAAGTACTGTTCCATTGCTTGTCGAGAATCTTTCCCAGAAAACCGTCCGTTTTCACTCAAATCTCAACCAAAATCGCTTAAACTTGATCCTAAACTTCAGAAATTCTTACCTAAACACATAATCGACCGATTTGTGAGCTAAAAACACCAAAAAATAGGTCAGATCGACCAAAAACAGAGAATGGCCGAGATGTCCTTTTCCGAAAAGTTTTTGCTTCAATCTTTGCTCAAAACTTGTTAAAACTGATCCAAAAGTGTTCTAAAAACATTTTAGGCATATACTCGATCTGGGGGAAGGTTTTAAACACAAAAACGAAGCATCAAAACCCCAAAACAAGCTCGAAATGCCCGAAAATAATTTTTTGCCCAAAACACCTTTGATCTTTCTTGGAATCGAACGAAACTGGATTCAAATCAATGCAGATCGATCCACGTTTGCTCTGATACCACTTGTTGGTCCCGAATGCACCAAACAAGGAATCAAAGAGGCTTTAATGGAATGAAAAGGGAGTAGTCTCACCTTTGAGTGTGTGTATTGTGTGAAAAATTTGGATAAACCTTTGATCTTTGATTACTTTCAAAAGTGAGTTGGTAACACCTTATATACCACATTAACCCTAGGTATATTAAGGCCCAATCACTAAATATACGATAATTACATTCTAGTCCTAAGCCTAAGCTAAAGGATAATTACAAAATAAATCCTAAGACTTAAACTATTGACACAATCTATTAAATATCCTAACAAAACCCTAAGTCTTTCACTCCATTATTTCACTCTTCAATCATTCTATCTTAATCGTGACGAAAACCAAAGGCACTGGATCTGCCTCCGTCAAGAAGCGAAAGGCTGCTCTGATCAAATCCCCAATCTCTTCGAAAGCCACTCGTTCGAAATCAGGAAGAAAAAGGATCAAGAGAGCGACGACGAGCAGGGAACCATAACTGATTTGAAACAGAGTACCAAGGGCATCAAGGATGATAACAGGAAGATGTTCGATGAGATCTCACGGGAACTCCACGGCTCTGAATATAACAGGGCTAAAAAGTATATAAAGGAGAACTCCACGGCTCTGAATATCGCTGAATCCTCATCTGCCTCATCTGATAGCGATTCCAGCCCTTAGAACTTCAATCCTTAGTGATCTCCTAGCTCTAGTATGCCTAGTCCCCGTCTGCGCTTAGTACTAACTTCTTTTATTTTGCTGGTTTTTGGGTGTGTAGGTTGTGGTTGGTTGCAGGTTTGTGGTAAGTTGGTGGTGTTTTGGATCCCTCCTTTTTTATGCTGAAGGGGTAGAATTTTGGGCAATTAATGCCGTGTTTTGGGTGTTTTCGTTTGGTGTCGAATCGTTTTTTGGCCCTTAGTTATCTTGGAATGCGATTAATACTATCGCCTTGCTTTTATATGCTTATGTCTTAATCCCTCTGTGCTTGAGTTTGTGATTTGTTAAGGGTTAAGGAAGTCCGCACATAGGCAGGGGGAGCAAACTGATGTGATAAGATAACTTGAGACATTCCGTGGTAACTTGTGGCATTCCATGTGATATGTCATGGTAATTGCTACATGTTGTTGTTGTTGTGCTTTACATAGGAACATTAGCAATTAGACAGGGGGAGCATGCTTTAGAATTTGATAAATTAATTTGCTCTTATCATATGTCACATGCTTTGATACTTAAACATGCTATGCGCTAAAATGGTTTCACATCGAGTGTACTCATATGCTTAAGATAGGCATTAATTACTTGTCATCCTCAAAAAGGGGTAGATTGTAGACCTTTTTGGTCCAAATGATTATGAGAGTTTTGATTATTAATTATGTATTGTTGGGGTACAATTTAGAAAACTCGATATGTATGATTTATGATGTATATAAAATTATTCGATTAAGTGGTTAAATGTGATTAAATTGCTAAGAAAATCGAAATTGTGTGATCTTGTCCTTAACTGGAATATTGTTGTGATAACCTGGTTATGAACGTGTTTGTATGAATGGAATCTTACTGTGTGCTATATATGAAAAATGAATTCTGTTAAGTGATATGTGAGTTGTACACGTGATTGAGTTATTTTTGAAAAGAATATCACTGTGATCACCTATGAACGACTGTTGCTACATATATGGAAAAGATATTCTGATTAAGTGCTTACATGTGATTGATTTATTTTAGGAAAGAATATCAATGATATATCCGTTTGAGTGCTGTATTATTTGACTTTTAATCAGTGAATCATGATCTATCTTTCTTTATGCGACATGGCATTTATATTTTGGAAAGAGATTAATTTATTGAGCTTATTTGTGGTAAGATGCTGATTGAGTCTGTTTATGGAATGTGCTGAAATCGGATGAGACCATCATGCATGGAATGTATGCTTTGCATTATACTCGGTAAATCAAATCTTTCTCTGTGCGAATTGGCTACCATATTTTGGGAAAGAAATAAGTTGATTGAGCTTACCATTGATAATATGCTGAGTGGAATTATATATGGAATATGCTGACAAACGGATGAGATTACAGTGGAATGAAAGTTAATATGTGGTATTTATGGTAAATGATCATGTTTGACCGTTGAGCTTAATTGATTTATTCTTGGCATGATTCTTTGAGTTAATGCACGTGATAATTGAGTTGTCTCTTGCATATTCTGTGCTTAACTTTCCTTGTGAAGTGTAGAAGCTATTCGTGGTCTATATAGAAGAAAAAGACTTCACGTTGAAGGGTACGAAACGAACACACAAGCCATCGAATTCCTTAGACTGCTTTGAGCTTTAACTTGCGAAAAATTCGTAGTTTGTGTTGAGCCTTCATTTGCGAATCTGTAACCGTGAGCGAATCTTTAGCAACACCCTACCCTAAACCCTTGTCTTCGGACGTGTTGTGTCTTCGTACGTGTTGAAGGCACAAAGGAGCACGGTTGGAGTCTTCCACACGTGGAGGGACGAATTTGGTGGATTCGGTGGCCCTTCGGTAGCAAGTTGCATCCAGTCGGGGATTGGTTTCCTGGGTAAACGACGTGGATCGAAACTTGGCGTGCGGCAGCCTAGGTGGAGGACTATTTTCCAAAGTGCTTCGGTTGTGTAACGGTCGATCATTTTGTAACCATAACCGGTAATACTCAGTGATTGATTGGAACTCTTGGGGATATCACACCCCAAGGACAGGATTAAACTCCAGTTGGGGATATAACCTGTATAAAAATCCCACCTCACTTTACTTTCTGCTATTTACTTTTCTGTGAGACAAACCCGGAACGCCTACAAATAACTAGGTAATATCGTTGAAACGCTTTCTGAAAATAACGTGATATGTTGTGAAATAAGGTTAGGGAGATAACGTTGAAACTGCTTTCCATGAAATAACACACTCTACAAATATCTTCTTAAAGAAAAATATTTTTCAAAGAACAACAAGCCAAAATTTTTATAGCCTAATTCACCCCCCCCCCCCCTTAGGCATATTTTACACTTCAAGGAGTTCACTTATACATACCATCTATCGTGGTATATTTACATAAATAGCCCTATGATAGTGCTAATTACAGTTTAGCCCTGGACTTCTTATTTACATTGCAAGACACGATAAATATATTAATCGAATACAATAAAATAGTTCCAACACATACACTTTTCATGTCATTGAGTTTTGATTTGAATACGAACAACTTTGAGAGAATGCTTTAAATAAAATAACTTATATCGTCTGAGGAGGTACTCTTTTCCCGTCTTCGAGTTTGATCCGTATATGAACTATTTCGAAAGAATTTCGGCATGCTTTTCATGAAAACACATATATTGTCTAATAATGTTTCTTACTCTCCCGTCTTCGGACTACGATTTGAAAAAATCCGATTCGGCATTTGTTTTCATTTTTTATACGAAAAATAAATTTGGTTCATTTGATTTATTACCTCGATAAAATGAACCGAACTGAAAACCAAACCTTATATATACATAATGATATATTCTGATATGATAATATACAGTTCGATACATTATATGATATATTAATAATATATACATTATATTTAACAAATTACAGAATATTTTTGAGTCGATTTTTAATAGTAATATAGCTTTTTAATATATTTATATAGTAAATAGTATTAATAGTATTGTTATATTTTTATTAAAATTCGGCTTTCGGTCGGCCAACCGAACCAAACCGAAATAAAAACAAATTCGTTCGGTTCAGTTGTTATGGAATAAGCACCCCTAATCATAGGGGTGTTCATAGTTCGGTAAACCGCCGAACTAACTGACAACCCGAAAATTCGGTACAAAGGAATATCGAACAATTTCGGTTCGGTATTCGGTTTCACAAATCCATGAAACTCGGTTCGGTACATGGATTTTGGTTCGATATACCGAACTGACCGAATTACCGAATTTTTTAAAATATATTAAATTTATTTGTATATTAAGTTTATTAACAACATTAAAACATTCAGTACTGACGCTTGAGTTGAGAGAATGTTTTCTCTCTTCCCATTTTCAATAGTACCAAATCCAATTGGAAAACCCCGTAAATTTCCGATGCGCTAATCGATCTGCTAATGCTATTTGTATAATCGTTGAGTTTCATTTCCACTGATGCATTTGTCACGTGTTGCTCCCATTCCCCTGCTGTGTACGAATATTTAAAGATGTTTGTTTTCGAAGATATATGAGTTCGTTTACAAAATCATCTTTAGGGAAAGGTTTGAATGTTTGATGTTTTAGATATTTACGTTAGAGTGATAGGCGTCGGTTGTTAACCGTTGTGTACAACCTACTATCGGCGACGGTTTCTAAAAAGCCGACGCGGATTAATAGACATTGCGTTGGTTGTTTTGGACGAACCGAAAAGCCTTCATCACTAGTTGTAATGGGGCTCGGGGTAATAAGGGTGTATGAGATAAGTGAGCTAATATAGCCAAAACTAGGGAAGGATGAGCCGAGCCGGCTTGTCGAAATCTCGGCTCTAGCTCGACAAAATTGAGCTCGAGGTCATTTATGTCAAGCTCGAGCTCATCGCTGCGCTTCTTTTTTAGTTTTTAATTTTCTAAATTTTGTATTATTTTATTAAAAACTCGATTTGGAGCTCACCAGTGGTGTAATGAGCTCGAGCTCAGCTTTAAGGGCTCGATGGATCGAGCCCTAAAAATACATCCGTAGCCGAAACATGTTAGTCACTATATCGTTTTCCCTGTATGTACTCTCTACCAACAGAATACGACATCAAAATAATTGAAACTTGTACTAAACTTAATGTATTCTAGTACTAATTTGACTTTTATTCGGCGGAGTAGTTCAACCTATTTGTAGCGTTGAATTTCTTTTGTCCATTTACGAGTGGTCTAATCGCTCGTCCCTCTAGTGCAACTCACTATTTTCCAAGAATTATCTTGCTCACATAGACATGATTAGGACAATATTAAAGACTTCAATCACATAGACATAACTGAAATAAATCTTATTCATAAACGAATTCAAGTAACAAGAAGAAATTCTACGATAAATCATTCAAAGCACATGGTTAATCTCGCTAGAGTTCATCTAATATCAAATACAGACAATTTAGGATATAAATAAACAAGGACATAGTTGATCATTTTTTATATCCTTCTTTTAATAGGTATTCGCTAAGGCGATTATACCACATACGACCGGCTTGCTTTATACCGTAAAGAGATCTGCATAGTTTGATCGAGTAAAGATCATGAGAACTATGACTATATTCTTTAGGCAATTTAAATCATTCAGGGAGTTTCATATAAATGTCACTATCTAACGAGCCATATAAATATGACGTGACAACATCCGTCAAACGCATTTCTAGTTTTTCATTTGAAGCCAGACTTATTAAATATCGAAAACTAGTCGCATCCACTACGGGGGAATACGTTTGATCATAATCAATGCGGGCTTTTGAGAAAAACCTTGTGCTACAAGACGCACCTTATATCGAACAATTTCGTTTTTCTCATTCCGTTTCCTCAAGAAAACCCATTTATACCCTACGGGTTGTACATCTTCTGGTGTGCGCATTACTGGTCCAAAGACTTTACGTTTTGCCAGTGAATTTAGTTCATTGACCATTTTGTAGAATACCATTTGTAATTGTGCTTTGATTTCATTAGCTGTCCTTGTAATTAGGGGCTTGATTTGTATTTGTCCTTAGTTTAGGACTTAGCTTGTTATTTATACCAAGTATGTTTGGTATAAATACCTTGTACACATTTGAGCTTAATAGAGAATTTTAGTCAATTGATCCGAAAGGCTTCACAATCCAATTCTAGAGAGAGAAAGTCAGAAAACATTCTCTCATTCTCTCTCGAAGTTATTCAACGAAGGTTTTCGATCGAAATTCTATTTCTATAATTCTAATCGATTTCCTTAGGATTGAAGTCTAGGATCGTAGAGTTGATAAATTAGGACCTAACAATTGGTAGCAGAGCAGATTCGTTCTGTTTTGAATCGAAAATTGTTAGAATCGGATCGAAATTTGATTCTAAAACTGTTCCATCGAAGAACAATTTTGGCGCGAAATTCAATTTCGATCCGATAGCTCAATTCTATGCTTATTTGATTTGAATTTGATATCTCTGTGCTCGTTTTAGTGCTAAAAATCGTTTGCAATTAGATTGGTTGTGTTTAGAACATCAATTTAGCAAATTCGATTGGATTTGAGAAGTTATTGTTTGCGCGTAGAACTCTTAGAACACGTTCTGTTTTTGCTCAAATTTGATATAGTTTGCTTCATGACGTGTTTAATTGTTTGTTCGTGCTTATTCATCAACTGATTACGAGCAGATACATGTAGTTCACGGTCTAATTCATCGTTTTTGTCGAAATCAGTGTTAATTAGGGTTCTAAGACTGGCGCGATTTCAACTTTTCTCGCTAAAGTCTTCGATCGAAATAATTTCTCGATCGAAAACTTTGCGCGATAATTTTTCTATGTCGGAACTCTAAGTCAGCGCTAAAGTCGTCGTAATCAGAACCGATTTTAGTTGAAAAATTTCTCGAGCGTTATCAAGCGAATATCTTTTTCGACGAGACCAATTTTGACCTTTGCGCTACCTAGCAAAAATCATTTACGGTCGAAAAACTTTTCCAGTCAACGAATCTATTTTGACACAGCGAGAAACTTACGAAGCTACTGTTTCTTGCGATCGAAATAAATTCACGATCCTAAAATTTTTCTCGATCGAAAGATTTTGAGCAATTTTCTTCGCTCGTCAAGTTTTTCGCTAACAAACTCTCTCACACAAGAACGGTAACGACTACATTTTACTTTGACAAAATTATTTTCGATCAAACTCTAAAGATTGAATAAAAAATAATTCTCGACTGCTTTAGAATCAAACGCTACTAACTAATTTGCTACTTGTGAAGCACATAACATCAGTCCAAATCATCCAAAAAACAAACGAAGATCATTCATTAACTCAAGAAAACAAAATGGATGCTTACTCACTTGGAAACGACAACCGTCCGCCAATCCTGAAATGCGGCGAACACACTTCTAGCGAAGCCGCTTTCTTAATTTCATTGAACTAAAAGATCAGGCATCTGATCTTCTTCAGTCGCTTGAGGAAGGTCCGGCTCAATTCTGGGTCACGTACCTGGAAACAACACAGCCAATCCTCCTATTCCCGATACTAGACGACTGAAAGAGCCTAGGGAAGACACGGCAGAGGAAAGGACCCGAGCTAAGGCTGATCTGATAGCCAAGAAAACACTCATGCGAGGCATCCCGAATGACATCTACAGACAAATAGACAGCCTTCCAACGGCTAAGGAATATGGGATGAACTGTTCCGAATGATGCAAAGAATGGAAGTGGGCATCAAGGCCAAGAAGGCAAACATTCTCACGGCTTATGACTCCTTCAGAGCAAAATCAGAGGAGAGCTTACATTATCTGTATCAGAGATACCTCACACTTCTCAACGAGATGAGGAAAATAGAAATCACCAAGACGAACATGGAGACAAACATCAGATTTCTATCCTCTCTGCCCCTCAGAATTGAAGAAGATATCCACTCAGATAAGACAAAATAAAGATCTCGAGGAGCTGGATATCCATGCTATGTTCGACAATCTCGCACAGCACGAGGAAGATATAAGCGAGATTTAGAAGGAGCAGAAGGTCAAGCTGGTTGAAGAAACAGTTGCTCTAGTCTCAGAGAAGCTGAGTTCAAAGTCAAGGACAGAGAAGATCATTAGACCTCCTACCTTCAGAGTCGGAAAGCGAATCAGACTCAGACATGGAGCCAAATATGAAAGCGCTAGGAAAGCAGTTGGCTCTAATTGGAAAAATGATGAGCAAGCAATACTTCAATAAGAAGTCCTCATCATCAGCCAACCGACTTCGGACTTCAAGCTCAAAGAACAAAGAACGTGCACCTGAGACCTCCGAGGTCAAGAATGCCAAAGAGCACACAAGTGCTTCAACTGCGACAAACCAGGTCACTATGCCCGAGAGTGCTCTTCCAAAGAAGAGAAATGCTAACTACTACTCCAAGAAGCTTCAACTCACAAAGCAGAGGAAGCTGGAGTAGCTCTCATGGCAGAACAAGACCACTGGCTCGAAGAAATGTCAAGCTCTGAAGAGGAGAATCTAGCCCTTATGGCCCGCCTAGATGAAAACTCAGACGCCGAAATCTCTAATCAAATGGACGATGACCAAGCATCCGACCGTCACAGGAGGTAGCCTCTCCTCCCACATTGTTCTCGCCATTTCCTGTAGCACTCGGTTCTTTCTCTCAACTACACCGTTCTGCTGAGGAGTAATAGGAGCTGAAAAATTACATGTATAACCATGTTGATCACAGAAGGATGCGAATGAATTACTATCAAATTCCAATCCATTATCACTATGAATTTTACATAGAGTGGTATCGTGCTTATTTTCTGACTTCTTTACTAGTGATATGAAGTTCTCTAGAGCCTCACTCTTATGTGCAAGAAATATCACCATTGAGTACCTAGAGTAGTCATCTACGATCACAAATGCATATTTCTTACCTCGTAAATACATGGTTTGAACGGGGCCAAATAGGTCAAGATGAAGTAGCTCTAAAGGTCTAGATGTAGAGATAGTGTTCTTACTCTTAAAGGACGATTTGGTTTGCTTACCCATTTGACATGCCTGACATGTCCTGTCCTTGGAGAACTTACCAATCGGAACTCCACGTACCAGGTATTTGTCAATGATATGAGATATCAGTTCCATGTTGGCATGACCAAGACGCCGGTGCAATAACCATGAGGTATCCTGAGTAGCAGCTAAGCACTTGACATTTTGGTTAGTGATATCATCAAGTGTGATACAATATATATTCCCCTACCTAGATGCACTAAAAATTACTTTATCATCTTTCCTAACTATGCACTTATCATTTTCAAAAGTCACGGAGTGACCCTTATCACATAGTTGACTTATAGTGATCAAGTTGTGCTCAAGATCCTTCACTAGCCAAATATCATCTATAGTTGTATTAAGAGTGTTACCTACTGTTCTGATACCAATGATCTTAGCCTTTGTGATATCAGCATATGATACAAACCCTCCGTCGCATGCTTTAAGGGAGACAAAGTTAGTGACATCACATGTCATGTGTCGAGAGCATCTACTGTCAAGATACCACCTCTTTTTCTTGCTGGTGCTCTTTCTCTGTACCTGCATGCATTTGAATTTTTCTGAGGTACCCAATTTTTGTTGGGTCCTAACACATTAGCAGCAAAATAATTTCTGTTCACATGTGACAAGTTATCATTTTCAACAGATGATTCTACGACACTAGCATGCATGGGTGCAGTCGCAGTGGTACGTTTAGGTTTCCAAGCATATTTAGACCTGTCAGCATGTTTCAGAAAGCAATTATAAGAATGATGACCACTTCTACCACAAGTAAAGCAATTAGTTTTTGGAACCTCTGGTACTACCTGTTTTTCTACAATGGAATATCCTATCCCTGGTCTCTCAGTGTACCAAGGAATATTTAATAGGAGATCTAGATTTTGTTTCCCTCAAAGTAGTCTGTCAACAGTGTGCTCTTACTCACTTAGGGATACTCTAAATGAAGTGATATCACTAGTCAATTCCTTATTTGATTTTTCTAGTACATCACATTTACATGATCTCCTCCTTCAGAGTTTCTACTTCACTCCTTAGACTCGTAATCTCTAGGTCAGCTTGATGTTTCTCCTAGCTAAGGTTATCTCTTTGCTTCATAATTTCTTTCACTAAAGCATTAAGAGACTTGATCTTTCCGTAGGCATTTTGAATCAATTCGCATAACTCCTTTATGCTCTCATCTACATCAAATACTGATGATGCACTTTCATCGGGATCGTTAGCATAGATATCATTCAAATTATTAATTTTCTCAATACTTGATGAATATGATACCTGATCATCGTCGGCCATGTATGCATGATTTTCGTCTTCTGACTTTTCGTCCCAGTTGCTCACCATGACTTTTGCTTTCTTTTGTTTCTTGTCATAGTTCGCTTGAGGGCAATTTTGAGCAAAATGATCGGGCTTATTGCAGTTGAAGCACCGAGAAGTGGTGCGCTTAATGGTACTGGCTCCCTTCTATTGAAACTTGTTGAAGTTGCCTTTGAACTTCTTTCGGTGAAATTTTTCGAACCTTTTAGTGAGCATGGCGAGTGGTACTGGCTCCCTTCTGTTGAAACTTGTTGAAGTACGAATTTTTCATTTTCTGCTACCTTTTTCCCATGAGAGAACATCTAATTGATGATGCCCATGAATCTACCGTACATTTGGTTGATCGTCTCAGTGGGTTCCATAGAGAACAACTCGTACTGATGGGTGAGAAGAGCGATTCTCTATTGTACGACTCTAGTAGTGCCCTCGTGTGTTACTTGCAACATGTCCCACATATCTTTTGCAGTCTCACAAGAGCTGATGGGATTGTACTCTACTTTTGTCAGTGCACATGCGATCAAGTTCTTTGCCTTGGCACTTCGAGAGAGACCTTGTTTCTCAACAGCAGTGTATTCAGTGGGGATCTTGCTGGTTCCATCATTGCCGGAGGACTGTAGGGTCCAGTTGTGATGATCTCCCAGAGGTCGTAGTCAATAGTGATTAAGAACTCTTTCATCCTGTTCTTCCAGATAGCGTAGTTGGTACCATCAAACAGTGGGGGCCTGGTATGTGACTGACCTTCTGCAAACACATCAAAACTCAAAGAAGCCATTAGATCTTTTACTCAGGCTTGTTAGGACGGTCGTATGAGTAACCTGGCTCTGATACCAATTGAAGTAAAATATGTGCCTAAGAGGGGTGAATTAGGCTACTAAAACTTTTTCCTTCTTCGATATAAAGTGTCTTTAAAATGAGAACAGCAGAATTAAAACGTTTTGATGGTTGTTCCCTTAACTGTTGGTCGAGTGGATCCGTGCGAGTGCAAGTGAGCAAAAAAGTAAATGACACCTGAATTTATAGAGATTATATCCCCAAGTGGGGTTTAGTCCTCTCCTTGAGGTTTGCTCCTTAAGAGTTTGATCAATCCACTATGTTACCGTAGTTTGTTACAGAAGTGACCGATCGCCCTTACACAACCAAGACCAAGATGAATACTAGTCTGCATCTAGGGTGCCTAACGCCGAGTTTCGTTCCATGTCGTTTCCTGAGAATCCCTATTCTCTGACTGGAATGAGCTCACTCCCGAAGGTCAGCTGGATCTCAACTCCTCCCTTCACGAAAGGCACGCTTCAATCTTGTCTCCTTGTGAGGTTCACACACGCTCAAATTGGGATGGTGGTTTTTCTAACTTAGGTGCACTCAACTATCTCAAATGAAAGCACAAGCACTAACAGAGAATACGATAATTCGCAAATCAAAAACTCTTGTCTTTTGATCTCTGTTCTTGCTATTTCATATGTATGTTCGTTCGTTGTTGTGCACTCGATGTAGAAGTGTCGACTTATATAAACCTGTTAGTATCACACACTTCATATGGAATGTCAATCGCAATCACCAGTTCAGCACATCATTCCATCATAAGTATCATGCCAAATTAAGCACAAAGTATCACAAAGGTCACATTCATTAATTTGCATGAATTCTTACTCTAAATACCTTTTCCATACCATATATATTGGCAAATCTCGTTCAAATTGGCATGTTGGACTTACGAGGATACGAAAAATAGTTCCACTCGGCATCTTATTAATTATGCAGCACATTAATCACGAATTTTCCATTCAAATAAATACCATATTCGCACTGGGAAAGAATTCGTTTGACTCAAGCATTTAAGATGCAATTCTAAGTGATATGAGCATGATTTCTTCCTAAAAATAGACAGGTTCCAGTGGATGACGTATTTTCCATCTGTAGCACATATCCTTGTAGCATAAATACAAGAACTTAAACAGCTAAGCACGAATTGAGATGTATCCTTATCATATAATTCCTATTTTAGCATGTCTAAATGGATAAACATGTATGCAAATATATCCTTAACACATAATAAACATATTTAACTCATTCAAGGATATAGTCGTGATCATACTTCCATATATAACTAGGTTCCAGCAAGAATATATTTACTATGTATATCATAATAATCCTTACTGAGTTTAACGCATGATCCTTACTCTAATTAACATAGCGCTGCATATTAAGGATTAATCACGTCATTTTACACAAATAGCTTTAAGATCATAGACAGCCATAATTCGTTTTAAGCATATTTTTCCAAATATACGTTACAATGATATTATGACGGTGGAATCAATTATGACAGTGGTATCACATAAGTCACGTTGCAATGGAATCACAGTGTCAAAGTGTATTCACTCAAATATAAGTACATGATACATACACATTTCGAATTGCTAAATTTGTAGTGCCTATCTCATCTTAAGTACATGGAATCATCAAAACTCAAGAATAGTGTAAGACCAAAAAGGTCAACAAGCGGCTTCAGTAGAAGATCTGTATTCTAATTGAAAAATGTTTCGCACGTAGTTTTTCGATCGAGAAATTAACTCTGATCGAAGAACTTAACGAAAAAAATTGAAATTGGCGCAAATAGTCAGAGAATACGATTTAACACTGAATTCAAGCATATACTGAAAATTAATCGATGAAAGTACAAGTATATGCTCGAAATCAGCTACTGATTAATCACGAACAGAAGATTAAACATGTTTGAAGCAAATAATGTTCAATTTTGCAAAAATCAGAACAAGTTCAAACTGTCTCTCACGCGAACAGTGGAATCTCATAATAAAAAATTCAACCCAAATCATGATTCCAATTGCTACCGATCTAATCCTAATTGATTTATACTACTTTATCGAGCAAGCATCTACTTCTAGTCCCGCTCCTCCATAGACTAGCATTAACTCTTTAGCCCGTCTAAGGTACTTAAGGATATTCTTAATGTCTGTCCAGTGTTCTTCCAGTGGGTTTGCCTGAAACCGACTAACCACGCTCACAGCGTGGGCGATGTACGGCCTTGTATACAACATTACGTACATCAGACTACCCACTACTGACGCATAGGGTATCCCACTCATCCGTCGTCTGTCTTCCTCACTTTGAGGTGACATTGATTTCGACAAATGGATCCCATGTCGCATAGGTAAGAACCCTATCTTAGAGTGATCCATTCTAAATTTCTTTAGGATTTTCTCTAAGTAAAGGCCCTGAGACAAGCCAATCATTCTATTTGCTCGATCCCGAAACAAGCGAACACCGAGTATATATGTTGTCGGGACCCGGTCCTCGCTACCTATTCTAACGTTATCCTATGTGCCTAACGATGCTTTAACTTAAAAGCAATGCGGAAATGGGTATGAAATTTTTCCATTTATGTAATGGAAGTCGTCTCTATACATGACAAAAGAATTGCATGAATTCCTAAATTCATACGAGTCCTAATTTCACGAGATGTGTATACATGCAGAGCAAAAGAATCCCTATGCGCCCGGCCTCACAGGTCGTCATCCATGCAGATACAACCTCCCAAAAGCTGTTGGAAGCGTCAAAAGATTGCCTTGCCACCTAAGCGATCACGTATCGTGGTCGCTCGCACCTACAACACATAACGTAAGGGATGAACGATATGCTCAGTAAGTAGAAATTATGCATGACAGTGCCCGTGATAATTCCCCCGCACAGGCATCCTCGCCAGTGCACTTATATCTCATACTACTTTCACTCAGGGCCCTGACAGACTTTTACCCAGGCGTACACCGTATAGAGTTCTAATTCAACCACGGGTCCAAAGCATGAGGGAATCAACCCAACCACGCTATTAGGGATATACGGGCATCAACCCAACCATAAGGGCATGAACCCGACCATGGCAATCCTCCGACGCATCAACGTCGTTCACATACTGGCGACGCATCGACGTTGCCGATGGCGCATCAACGCCGTCACGGTGCCCCAGAAGCCGCCCCTCACTTTAACTTGAAACTTATTACGGACTGCCCACCTCGGCAACCATCGTTCATGCTTTTTGCGACATAAATCATGCACGCTCATCATCATATAACCCCCAAGTGTTTCGTGCATGCTCGTGCATATGCATAGTGCGTTAATGCCCTAATGCTTACCGCATTCAAAATCACGTCATACATAATTCACATAAGCACGTAAGCACAGAATCACATAGTCAAATAAGTTAGGCACAAACAAACATGTTATGTGTCGTAGGTAAAATTTCCACTTACGTGTCGTCCTTAAGCTAATCGCTAATCGATCTGGTGAATTTCCTAATATTTTGTCCCTTAAACACGAAAAGGTTTTACAGTCAGTGTATAAATTATATTAATTGACTGCGTAAATTTTCGTTCAAAAATTCTATCAAAAACAACATTTGCCTATACCGAAAATTGATCGTGAAAAATACTGATAGGCTATTTATGATCAGGCGTTGAAAGAGCATATGCTCATTGGAATCAGAATATTTTTCTCATTAAATGGTGTAAGAATATTTTTCTCATTTTTATCTAAGGGGTACAATTCGTGACTGTGACGGCCGGGGCCGATGAGGGCGGGGAGTGATCGCCGGTGCCAGAGAGGTGCACGGACAAGGAGCGGCTCCTGGCAGGCTTCTAGGCGAAGGGGTACGTGAACGAACCGATCCGACACCCGAATGAGAGGGGATCCTGAGACTGACAATGTATGGGCATGTCAGGCTAAGAATCGTATAAGGAAATTGATAGTACTACTCATATCACCAGGTCGACCTACCTTTTCGGGAGTCCATCTATAGAAACTCCGAAGTTAAGTGTGCTTGACTTGGGGCAATCTAAGGATGGGTGACCCCCTGGAAAGTTTCTCAGGGTGCGTGTGAGCGAGTGCACGAAGCACGCTAAAAGGTTAAATGGTGGTACAGTGGGGCCAGAATATCTGTCGGGGTGTGGTGGGCCAAACCCCACTGGTCCCGATAGGGACCGATGCTATAGTGACACCCGGTATGGGACGGGTCGTTACAGGTGGTATCAGAGCATAACCTCTCGCAGTACGGTGCTGGTTCGGGGACGAACCAGGCGGAAGCTGGTGGGCATGTGACGCCCGGGGCCGATGAGGGCGGGGAGTGATCGTCGGTGCCAGAGAGGTGCACTGACAAGGAGCGGCTCCTGGCAGGCTTCTAGGCGAAGGGGTACGTGAACGAACAGATCCGACACCCGAATGAGAGGGGATCCTGAGACTGACAATGTATGGGCGTGTCAGGCTACGAATCGTATAAGGAAATTGATAGTACTACTCATATCACCAAGGTCGACCTACCTTTTCGGGAGTCCATCTATAGAAACTCTGAAGTTAAGCGTGATTGACTTGTGGCAATCTAAGGATGGGTGACTCCCTGGGATGTTTCTCAGGGTGCGTGTGAGCGAGTGCATGAAGCACGCTAAAAGGTTAAATGGTGGTACAGTGGGGCCAGACTATCTGTTGGAGTGTGGTGGGCCCAACCCCACTGGTCCCGATAGGGACCGATGCTATAGTGATACCCAGTATGGGACGCGTCGTTACAGTGACTTACTATCCACTTCGTGAACCCTTAGACTTTAACCTAAGTCCGTGATTTATTAAACTCGTGAAATACCCTAGTTCGCGAAGTCTCTCATAGTATTCAATTCGTGACTTATTAAGCTTGTGAACCCTCAATTCGCGAAGTCGATGGATTCGCAAGTTCTAATCCTCTCATGTTCAATTCGCGAACGCCAAGTTGCCTAGTTCGTAACATCCTCATCTCATTACCAATTCGCAAACCTTCACAGTTCGCGAACCTCGTACTTCGCGAAGTCATCATCATTGTTCATATTAGTTCGTGAAGTTCCTAGTTCGTGAAGTATTACGAGGTCGCCAACTTCGCACATTGCGAACTCCTTCCCTAACCTACTTCACCAATTCCCTAAAAGTTCTACGTTGGTTCGCGGTTCACACGGGATTCGCAACTTGCATGTGGGGTTCGCCAAGTGCACCCAACATTCGTTCGTGACTTGCATCAAGTTCGCGAACTCCTTCTAGTTCGCGAACTCTTCGTCTTCGCGAGGTTATTTCCCCCAATTCGCAAAGTCCATTTTGTTTGCGACATTATACCCTACACGTCCACTTCGCGAAGCTACCATTTCACCAGTTCGCGACTTATTTATCCAATGAGATCCCCATACTCAATTCGCTTACCACCCATTTTGCGGGTCCATGCGCGTGAAGTCCTTGGATTCGTGAACCTTACACTTCACTAATCCATTTATACCGCAACAACTTTTTGATTCGCGAACTACCAAATCTTAAGAGAATTCGGTTTGAAAGCCACGCTTTCACCGATGAGAGCACCCAATATCGTTTCCTATCAAAAGGATATCATCCACGTACAATACAAGGAACGACACTGTAACATCCGTAAAAAATTTAATACGTGGTTTACAAAATAATTAGCGGTGTAAAAGGATTTTAGAAACTTTATTAGTTGTTAGAAGGAAAATTTGAAATGTTGAACGATAAATAGAAGTTGCCGGGTAGCACTTAATTTTTAGGGTAAGAGCTGATTTTCACATGTTTGCGAGTAACTAAAAGTCTCGGATAACATGAGAAATTCGGATGGTATAAAATTCGGGACATTTGATTTTTGGGTAGGGTAGAAAGTTTTCGGGGAAACCCAAAAACTTTCGAACACATACCAAATATTATATATATTTATATGCAAGTACAATTATACTATTAACCATAACTTAGGGATAAAGATGAATGTGGGTAAAGTAACAACATATAATGCAAGGGGAACGAAGTTTGCTTGGTCAAAGAGGAAAAGACCTCAAACCTCCCACCAACTTGTCCTATCTTAACTATTTTCGAAACTTAAGTTCTTATCCAATACATATGCCAGAAAGTATGAAAACTTTCATCTGAGTGAGGATGAAGAACAAAAGGAAAAAAATTAGGAGAGGAAAGAGAGTCTTCGGCCAAACTTGAGAATCTAATATTAACGAGTTCGAAAGTGGAAGTGAGGTAAACCTACCATACTTGAATACTTCTATTTTTGATGTATTATTATGTTTTGATATTGATGTGGACTCAACTAAGCTGGGCCGAGAAAACAAAAAACAAAGAGAAGCCCGATAAGCCCAGGAAGAAGGAAGCCCATAATAAGGTACAGAATCGGACCTGGGAGAAAGGACCTGCGAAGATCCCCCGGATATAAGCATTACCCGGACAAAGGGAGAAAACCTTTTGGGTATTCAATGATGAAGGGACAGTTGAAAAGAAGGAAGAAAGTCACAGGGACGCGTGTCAACTCATTATAGGAAGGTGCCACTGAGCACAAAGCTGTAGCCGTCATAGAGATCAATCAATCCACAGTTTCCTGCTGTTCACAGTACCCTAGGGGTCACGTCCCTGAATTCCTAGAATTCTACATAGAAGAAGCTGCTGGGAGCTGCTATAAAAGGAGGTACTTAATTATTTTCACAATAACGATCACCATTCTAACACTTTTCCACACACGAAAAACACCTAGAAATCTCTCTTTCTCACTGTAATAATTCTCTTCCACAAGATCTTTAACATATATGAGCGAAAGTGAGTTATGTGCGTGTACATCTTCCAAGTATAGTGAAAACCAGTTTTAGAGTGCCCGTGGACATAGGATCTACAAAGATCCAAACCACGTAACCATTGTGTTATTTAGTTTACATTCAAACAGGTCCCCCCATGTTCCTTCAAACAGGTCCCCCACGTTCCAAACACGTTCAAACAGGTCCCCCACGTTCCAAACACGTTCAAACAGGTCCCCCATGTCCTAAACACGTCCAAACAGATCCTCGACGTACCAAATATACCCCCAACAGGTCCCCATCACGTCCCCATCGTAAAGACAGCACCTTAGGCCCTTAAAAACTTCACAACATTCGATCTACTGTTATTTAAATTTCTTGAACCCCACAAATAAATCTTGTTGATTGGGAGAGCCCCATATAAAATGGCGCCGTCTGTGGGGAATCCGAGTTGAAGGCGTGAGTAACTTTTTTTTGTTGCTAGAGTGTGAAGTTGTGCGAGGATTTGCTGTTTTTCCTTTCTTCTGTTATGTTGGGACAAAACAAAACGCGCGAGACGTCGACGGAGGAAGATTTGTCCATATCGAAGGACCTAGACCCACAATTTGCGAAGGAGGACCTCCAGAAACTGCCCAACGTGGTGAGGAACGGCTAGACCTGAAACACAGGCCTGAAATGATGAAGACTTGAAGCTCCCCCTTTGGGACCTAAAACCCAGCTCCGCACTGGCAAGAAGACCCGAAGCTCCCCCTTCGGGACCTAAGAGCCCAGCTCCGCGCTGGCATGAAGACCCGAGGCTTCCCTTTGGGGACCTAACAGCCCAGCTCTGCGCTGGCATGAAGACCCCAATCTCCCCCTTCGGGACCTAACAGCCCAGCTCCGCGCTGGCAAGAAGACCCGAAGCTACCCCTTCGGGACCTAAAAGTCCAGTTCCGCGCAGGCGAGAAGACCCGAAGCTCCCTTTGGGACCTGAAAGCCCAACTCCGCACTGGCAAGAAGACCCAAAGCTCCCCTTTGGGACCTAAAAACCCAGCTCCGCTGGCAAGAAAACCTGAAGTTACACATTTGGGATCTCCCCGGCTCAGCGCTGGCACGAAGACACGAAGCTCCGCATTTCGGATCTCCCCAGCTCCGTTGACACGAAGACCCGAGCTCCTATGTTTGGGATCTATAAGCCAAGCTCCACGTTGATGTATAAATCCCAACTGTGGAGAACAACGAGCATGTGAGGTACGTGGTGGGGATCTCCAAACCGGCCGAATCCCAGCTCCGTGCTGGAATGAAGGGAAAGAAACCCAGCCCCGCACCGATGTCTGGAGATCCGCAGGGGATATAAGACCAGTTCCATGCCGACGCGCAAAGGCCTGCTGGAGATAAACATGAAGATCCCCGAGTGACAGCCCGCGTTGATAAGGCCCTTGGCCGGAATTCCAGGGCCCTCTACATCTCATTCTCATTTACATTATCAATATCATACTAAATGCAGGCATCACACTAACAATTGCTATTTTGAAGGACATAACAAAGAGGCTCGTCCAGGTAGTTGCCTCAAAGGAGTTTGTCGCCAAGGTTTCGTTCCAGGTCCCAAAGCAAAATCCAGAGGATCTGCCCCGAACCAGGACAAACCATCTCCACCACCTTCAAACAAAGGAGCTCTGCCACTGCCTAGGGCCCCCATTCTCCTTATAGTGGGAGGTCCTAGAGGAGGGTATTCCAAATAGGCCAGGAAGACATTAGCTAGAGCGTCGAAGTATGTACGGAGTAAAAGCCCAGCTCGGTGCTTGAGCGAAGACCAAGAGCTCCGCCTTCGGGAACTAAGAGTCCGGCTCCCTGAGGGCGAACCCGGAGCTCCCCTTTCGGGACCTAAAAGCCCAGCTCCACGCTGGCAAGAAGATCCGAAGCTCCTCCTTCGGGACCTAAAGCCCAGCTCCGCGCTGGGCAAAAAAGACCTGGAGCTCCACCTTTGGGACCTAAAAGTCCAGCTCCGCACTGGCATGAATACGGAAAACTACGCATTCGGGATCTCCCCAGCTCCGCGCTAGCACGAAGACCCAAAGCTCCGCATTCAGGACCTCCCAGCTCCGCGCTGGCAGAAGACCCAAAAGTCTAGCTCCGCGCCAGCAGAAGTCTTAAAAAGCCCAGCTCCATGAAGACCTCAGCTCCTATATTCGGGATCTAAGAGCCAAGCGCCAAGTTGATCCGTAAAACTCAACTCCTTGGTGGAGACCCACTGAGGTTTACGAAGACCAACTCCCTGCTGGAATGAAGGCAAAGAAGTCCGACTCCACACTGATATCTAAAGATCCGCAGGAGATACAAGCCAAGCTCCTCACCTAGCACACGGAGGTCCGCGGGGACCTATAAGCCAAACTCCACGCTGACGTCCTAAGATCCACAGGAGATACAAGTCAAGCTTCTCGTTAGCACGCGAAGGTTCGTAGGGCCTAGAAGTCAAGCTCCATGCTGATGTCCAACAATACGTGGGAGTTACAAGCCAAGCTCCACGCTGACGGCTGAAGATCCGCGAGAGATAATAGCCCCATTCCATGTGGGCACATGAAGATCCACGGGAGACATTCCGTAACAAAAAGGCACTCAACCGGAATTCCAGGGCCTTCAAAATCTCATTTCCATTTATATTACAATACTATATTAAATACATGCATCAAACTAACAACTGATTATCATTTGAAGGATGAAATCGAAGGGCCCGTATTGGCAGAACCATGGGAAAATTCGTTGATTTGACCTAACTAAGGTTTGAAGGCAGCCGAGAAGAAGTCCGGAGGATCTGTGCTGAGTAAGGGCAGACAACCACCGCCACTTCTAGGGCCCAGTGCTGATTAAGGCTCACATCTCTAACATAATAGGAGCTCCAAACGAGGAGGATCCCAACCTCTAATAGGGTCCAAAATCGCACACCTGAGCAGTCGATGATCCTAAGCTCCGCAGATCGTGATATTTTCGGCCGAAAACTAGTTATCACTTGAAGAATGAGATAAACAGACTTATCCAAGCAGGACCCGCGGTGAGCTTGTTGGCAGCGATGGCAAATATGACTCCAAGCTCGTTGAAAAAAGAAGTAGGATCTGTGCCTAATAATGGCAGACAACCCCCACTTCCTCCAAATTCGATCACGTCCATTCTATCAAGAGCCTTTATCCTCATCATTGCGGGAGGACCAAATAAAGAAGATCCAGACGAGAGCTCATGAGTTTTTGGGACGTACAAGGATGCTTCGGCCGAAGTTCGATTTATGCCAGGAGATGGAACACGTGCGTCCAGACCACATAACGATGCCTTGGACATGGGAAGCCCGACCTCCGGAGATACAACCAATGGAAGGAATCACAACGCTTAAAGGACTGAGAAAGAACCCATCCAATGGCGGAGGAGTCGACGAAGCTCCTGACGATGCGACCCAAATGATGCTAGGGTAGCAACAAAAGGAAGACATAGTACAAAAAATGGGAGATCAAAGGATTGAGATAAAAGGAAAGGGGCCATCTAGCTTACAACAAGATCCCGACAAGGAGCTGGTGGGATGTCTACAAAAAATGCGGACCTATTCGCATTTTCTCCAAAGTATATGACTGGAGTTTGCCGGATATCACCACACATCATCATACCAAGAAGACGACCCAACAAATAGAAGCTCCGACCGTGCGGGACTGAAAGAGCCCAGATCCTGAAGGAGGAAGTAGACAAGCTTTTCCAAGGAGGTCATGCCCAAGAGATCGAGTTCCGTACATAGCCTGCTAATGTCGTCCTTATAAAAAAGGACCGGAAAGCGGAGGGTGTGTTCACGGACCTGAGCAATGCGTGTCCTAGGGATCATTCTCCATCACCCCGAGTGAATCAGCTGGTGGACTCCACCTCTGGGTGTGAGGTCCCCAGCGCCATAGACGCCTACCAGGGGATTTGGGAGGTCTAGAGGCCAGTAGGGAGGTTAGTGGTTCTCGGTTGAGAAGAGTCTCCTATTCTTCAAATGCGATACGAAAGAGCGAAGAGCACGAGCAGACTAAAGAATGCGAACAGACCTTTGAAGAATTGAAGGAATACCTCCACAATACACCTCTCCCAACAAAACATCTAATAGGGGACGAGCTGGGTATCTCTCCATGGAAGCCTTAGCTCCGTCTTACTAAAGAAAGAAGGGACCTCCCAAAGTCGGCCTACTTTGTGAAGCAAGGTGCCGTCGGAGGATGAAACCAGACGATAAGTCAGTCAGATCTACCCGGGAGAATAGTGAAATGCACCATCAAGCTAGGGGAGTGCAACGAAGAATTCAGACGACGGACTGCCGCCAAAAAGCCCAGATCCTCTTCAACGTTGTGCTTGAAATCACCAAAAGATCACAGAAGCAGCGATAGGAGGTGCACATACGGATCTACGACCTCCCATAGATCTGGAGAAGAACTTCAAAGGAAGATTTGAAGAAAAAGCCGATGCCTAGAAGACCAGGTGAGCTTGAAGACATTCTAAAGAGGAGATTTCGAGGACTCGAGGACTCTTTCCACTTGCAAGACGAAGACAACCCGCGCTATATTGGAAATTGAATACAAAGGGAGGGATTGTTGGAACTATTTAATTGTATTCAATTAATATAGTTGTCTTAGTCTTGCTATGCAAATTAGTAGTCTTGGGCTAAATTGTAATTAGACATTTTGTAGGACTACTTGTGTAAATATACCACGAGGTGGTATATATAAGTGAACTCCTAAGAAAATTAGGAGTGCGCTTTGTAGGGTTTTACAGATTGAAAATTAGAATCGAAAATTTTAGAGAGAAAAATTCGCCAACCCTTACTTGTTCTACAAGTTTTCTCTACCAATCTTCAACGAAGGTAAATCTCATACGTAAGCTTCGAATTTCTTAGATTTACGATTCGATTATTCTATATTCGATCTGTGTTGGATAAAAAAGGACCTAACATTGACCAAAGCTGAAATTCAAAGTAAAAAGTCCCGCACTTCCTATACTCAAGGAACAAGTCCCACGGAAACGAGAGAACGGAAAAGTTCCAAGACTGAATAATAAAGATCAAAAGTCTACAAGTCCTGCTCTCAAGAAGAAAAATTTTCACGAAAATATTTCAAGTTCTAGCGCACAAACTTCATCTTGTGTTTCAAATGATTCTACTAATTTTTCACTTAAAAAGCCTAGACTTGAAAATAATTTTCGAAATTCTTATTTTCATGTGAAAAATGTGCATTCTCCACGTAGGAATTACGACAGTTCTACTTTACATGCTTATCACTCTATTTGCTCGTATTCTTACATAAAATGATCGAGATAAGAGAGGAAAATTCGACTCAAAGGTAGATGATGGGATATTCCTTGGTTACAGTCTCCACTCTAAGGCATATCGTGTTTACAATAAAAGGAAGCTGACTGTTCAGGAATCCATACATGTTACTTTTGATGAGATACCTAATGTAACGACCCTACTTTTCTAATTAGGATTAGTGGCGGATTTTCGCAACGTAAGTCGCGGAAAACTTTTTCCTAAAATAATACACACTAATATAAAAATTCGTCTACATCGTTATCTCTGTACACGGGCCGAAGCCCCAAAAATATCAAAAGAACCAAAAGTCCTAAAGCCGCTCCACAGGTCTTCATCCATGTACCGCACCGCCCTCAAAAGTCCGTGGAGCACCGCCACCAGCCGCCTCAGTCTCGACGCGTATCAGCATCAGACTCAGTACCTACAACACGTAAACACTGAGCAATTCGCCCAGTAGTTGAATAAAATGCATGTATGCAAGTGTGCGCTCAATCCCAATCCCAATATCTCACATGCCATGCACACTCTTTTCTTTTCCCACATTTCTATCTCACATCACAATATGGGGCCCATGTTAGGCTCACGCGCGCAATAAATATCATGGGTGGTCACGTGATTCCACTCGTAATCAGCGGTAAACTACGCCGGTAGTGCACTGATCGATCACGTCAATGGCCATCTACCAGGTCGTCTCTTCCACAATAAATCATGGGCGATAAAGCCCGTATCCATATATATATATATAATCATCTGGCGTTTTGCACCTCGAACCGACCACATCCGAGTAGACAGATCGATCACGTCTGCCTCGGCCAGGTAATCTGTGAGCCTAACAAGTCGTCACAATAATCTCAATCTACCCTACTTAACAATACCTCGAATCATCACCGTCTCAATACGATGGAAACCATCTCTCGCCCTCACGTGATATGCACGTGCCATGCATATATTCATGATATACATAAAAACATGGTTCGCATGAAATGTCCGTAAAATACGTAAAACACGTAAACCACGAAAATCACCGAATCACATAAAAGCACATAAAATCATATTTGTGTTTACGCATTGTAGATGGATGATCCACCTACCTGTCCTCTTGCTAAAATTAGATACGAAGTCGGGTAAACTTCCTATGCTTCGATTCTCTGAATATTGAAAATATTTTTACATCAATAAATTTACTAAGTCATATAAGTTTCGAAAATGCTAAAATTATCAAAACCCTAAAATTTATGAAAACCTAAAAATAATGAAATCCCTAAAAATAAATAAATCTTAAAATATCGAAAACCCTAGAAATAGCAAAACCCTAAAATACCGAAAATTTATTAAGTGTAGAACACTTATAAACTACTGAAATTATGTTAATTATCGAAATCTTTAAACAGTGTCGAGAATTATGATGAGCTCGAAATCTTTGACAGTCAGATGTCGAATTCTTAAGCAATGTCGAGATTTGATAAGGAAATTAAATGTCGAACTCATCAAATAATATCTAGTTTTATAAATGTCGAGACCTCCTTTTATAAAAATGTCGAGACATCCTTGTATAAAAATATGTCTCGAGAAGGAAATGTCGAGACCTTGCTTATCACTTGTCGAGATTTCTCACCTCTCAAGGTCTAATAAATATCGAATTATATCATGGAGGATGTCGAGATTATTAAACCATATCGAGATCTTAGTTACTAACTCTATAAGGTGTCAAACTTGTACAAATGTCGAGGTCTACTTTGTCGAGATCATTAAAAGAAAATGTCGAGCTTTATAAATATCAAAGTCTTTACATATCGAGATCTTACCAATATAAATGTCGATATGTGATAGTGATAGGAAGATGTCGAATTGCATAGCTGATAGAAGTCGAGACTATATGTCGAAGCCTTACAAATGTCGAGACCACTATTTCTTGAAAATGTCGAAACCCTTATAGAATGTCGAGATCTTATACATACCGAGATTTCATTCGACATTTTTCCTAAATACATCTCGAGATCCTATAATATCGAAATCTGTTCTACTGCACAGCTTAAATCGTCCGATGTCTACCAAAACCCTAAAACTGTACAATTAAAATCATCCTCCAAAACTAATCCTTCAGTACAACACTAATCCAGAACTAATACCGCTTATAATGATTGATTTCTTATGAACGGCTATTTAACTACACAAGAATATGGTCTAAAGTTTCGACTTCTTCAATATTCTTAAACCTTATAAGTTTAGAAATTTTCTAAAACCTTCATATAGCCGTGTAGTAGCATTGGTTACCAAAATAATTTAAATATTAAGGCTAAAGAGATTTTACCTTTGGTAACTATCACCTTCGAACTCCTTTTTGGTGTTAGATTCTTAATTTCGTTGAAGAACTCCTTATTCTCTCTTAGCTTCTGTTTTGTTTTCTTTGTTCTTACTCAACTAAGGTTCTCTTGCTAAGTGATCTTTGATATCCGAATTTGTTAGATAAGTATGGGAATGTCGAAGTTAGAGCTGATGGGACAAGTTAATGACGTAGATTTCCCTAAGGCATAAGTAACTAAATTGTTAAAGTTTGTTTTTTAAGTACTTGGGCCTTAATTCAAAAAGACCAAATATATTTCAATTTAATTTAGCCCAAATGAATTTATCCCCAAAATATTTCTTAAGATTTTTGGCCCAAATTTTCAAAAATGATTCTTACACAACTAATACTTAAAAGACATATTAGATAGATTTCATTTAACTATATTTCTAATTACATCAAAATTCCGTATTAAAATTTACGGGTATTACATCCTCCCCCCTTCAAAGAATTTCGTCCCCGAAATTCAGTGGTGGAGGACTCACGTTCGGTTCTACGACTAACCTTTATTCGTGTATTCACCATACCCTCTAAGCGTACTTATTTCTATTCCCATCACGCTTCCGCTGCGCATTCTAGGCGATAAGGAGTTTTTTTAGAAATAGGGGCAAACCCTGGAATCAGATCTATCCTGAACCGTATTTCTCGATTAAGGGGTAACTCCGGGAGATCATTGGGAAATACATCAGCATGCTAATTAACTATCGTTACGCTTTTCAGTTCTGGCTGAGGTAATTCCTCCGCCTTCACCGCATATACGACATAAGACTCACGACCGGACCTCAAAAGTCGCTGAGCCTTTAGAGCAGAAATTCATGGACCACGAGTCGAATTGGCTTTACCCGAAAAAGTAAACACCTCTTCTTCGGGCAATTGGAACTTTATGACCTTCATGTTAAAGTTTATAATGGCTCTGTATCTCGAGAGCCAATTCATCCCAAAGATGACATCATAGTCATTCATTGGGACCATAATTAGGTTGATGCTCAAATTTCTACACTCAACGTTCACGGAGCATCCTTTTAGCACTTGGTTAGTGCCCGTCGGATCTCTATATGGCAGAGAAACTACAGAGTTGCATTTAGATAAGGTAGGAGAGATCCTACCTTTTCCACGTACTTGGCCGACACGAACGAATGTGTGGCCCCAGAGTCAATTAACACGGAAGTGGGAACGTCATAGATAGTCAACGTACCCGTTATTAAGGAGGGAGCCGCTTCAGCCTCCTCGTTTGTTAATGTAAAAACTCGCGCTGGCACTAGAGGGGGTCGGATTAGGGGTTGATTCGGAACTTGAGGCACATTCACGTGACACGTTCTAGCAAAATGCCCAACCTTTCCGCTGCGAAAACACTGTGGAGTCAGATTTGGTCCTGTTCTCTGACATACGCCGTAGTGGTGGCGTCCGCACTGTTTACACTGCGGTACGGTGTTTGGGGTTCGGTTTGGAACGTTCACCGGTTCTTGGTTCGGCCTCGGTCGTCGATTCTGTTGACCCTGCTGATCTCCTTGATAGTTTGGTGCCTTGTCATAGAACTGGCGTTTCTGGTTTCCTTCTCCTTGTTGTCTTTCTGCTTTCCGGTTTGCGTCTTGCGCCATCGCAACCCTGCTTTCCGCCTGCTCGGCTAAGATTGCTCTCTCAGCAATACGTGCGTAGGTCTTCCCCTCGGTGTCGTACATACTTACGTTTCGAAATATCTCGGGTTTGAGACCTTCCAGAAAACGATCGATCTTCAGCTCGTCGGTAGCTACAATATGTGGCGCAAACCTCTAGAGTTGCTCGAACTTGCGGATGCAATCCGCTACTGACATTCCTCCTTGCTTGAGATTGATAAATTCGTTCAGCTTCCGCGTCCTATCCGGCGTCGTAAAATACTTTCCTCGGAATAGAATCTTAAACCTTTCCCAGGTCATCGTAGTGGAATCCTCAATCACCTGAATTGTATCCCACCAGTAGCCCGCATTCCCACGTAGCATGAATGTGGCACATGTCACCTTTTCTGTATCGGGTAAGTGGCTCACGCGGAACATGTTCTCGATGGTCCTAAGCCAATCCTCCGCATCGGTAGGATCGGCGGCTTCCTCAAACATAGGGGGGTTTAACCTTCGGAACCTCTCCCCGGCAGCTTCTACACGTTCTAGTCCCGGGGATGCATGACGTGCCGAAGAATTCTGATGGTGAATGAGATCATTGATCTGATCGGACTGTCGCCGGATCAGATCAGTCAACTGAAGGATTGTAGAATTGTCGTTAGGTGGGGATTCAGATCCCGCCCTACGACTAGAACTGCCTACCTCTCGGCGTCTCTTCGGCATTTTAAACTAGTTCTACAGTCATTCATATAAAAACACGTACGTCAAATAACACATAATCACATAATCAATCACTTACAGGCTAGGCTGGTTCTCCAGGCTTTTCAGCGGCAGTACATGGACAGTCTGCAGAATCTAAAGCCGAAGCTCTGATACCACCTGTAACGACCCGTCCCATACGGAGTGTCACTATAGCTTCGGTCCCTATCGGGACTAGTGGGGTTGGGCCCACCACACTCCGACTGATACTGGCCCCACTGTACCACCATTTAACCTTTTAGCGTGCTTCGTGCACTCGCTCACACGCACCCTGAGAAAATTCCCAGGGGGTCACCCATCCCTAGATTGCCCCAAGTCAAGCACGCTTAACTTCGGAGTTTCTATAGATTGACTCCCGAAAAGGTAGGTCGACCTTGGTGATATGAGTAGTACTATCAATTCTTTTATACGATTCTTAGCCTGACACGCCCATACATTGTCAGTCTCAGGATCCCCTCTCATTCGGTGTTGGATCAGTTCGTTCATGTACCCCTTCGTTTAGAAGCCTGCCAGGAGCCGCTCATTGTCCGTGCACCCTGACACCGGCGATCACTCCCCGCCCTCTTCGGCCCCGGGCGTCACATGCCCACCAGCTTCCGCCTGGTTCGTCCCCGAACCAACACCGTACTGGGAGAGGTTGTGCTCTGATACCACCTGTAACGACCCTACTTTTCTAATTAGGATTAGTGGCGGATTTTCGCAACGTAAGTCGCGGAAGACCTGTCTAATAAAAACTTTTTCCTAAAATAATGTACACTAATATAAAAATTCGTCTACATCGTTATCTCTGTACACGGGCCGAAGCCCCAAAAATATCAAAAGAACCAAAAGTCCTAAAGCCGCTCCACAGGTCTTCATCCATGTACCGCACCGCCCTCAAAAATCCGTGGAGCACCGCCACCAGCCGCCTCAGTCTCGACGCGTATCAGCATCAGACTCAGTACCTACAACACGTAAACACTGAGCAATTCGCCCAGTAGGTGAATAAAATGCATGTATGCAAGTGTGCGCTCAATCTCAATCCCAATATCTCACATGCCATGCACACTCTTTTCTTTTCCCACATTCCTATCTCACATCACAATATGGGGCCCATGTTAGGCTCACGCGCGCAATAAATATCATGGGTGGTCACGTGATTCCACCCGTAATCAGCGGTAAGCTACGCCGGTAGTGCACTGATCGATCACGTCAATGGCCACCTACCAGGTCGTCTCTTCCACAATAAATCATGGGCGATAAAGCCCGTATCCATATATATATATAATCATCTGGCGTTTTGCACCTCGAACCGACCACATCCGAGTAGACAGATAGATCACGTCTGCCTCGGCCAGGTAATCTGTGAGCCTAACAAGTCGTCACAATAATCTCAATCTACCTCGAAATATCACCGTCTCAATACGGTGGAAACCATCTCTCGCCCTCACGTAATATGCACGTGCCATGCATATATTCATGATATACATAAAAACATGGTTCGCATGAAATGTCTGTAAAATACGTAAAACACGTAAACCACGAAAATCACCGAATCACATAAAAGCACATAAAATCATATTTGTGTTTACGCATTGTATACGCATTGTAGATGGATGATCCACCTACCTGTCCTCCTGCTAAAATTAGATACGAAGTCGGGTAAACTTCCTATGCTTCGATTCTCTGAATATTGAAAATATTTTTACATCAATAAATTTACTAAGTCATATAAGTTTCGAAAATGCTAAAATTATCAAAACCCTAAAATTTATAAAAACCTTAAAATAATGAAATCCCTAAAAATAAATAAATCCTAAAACATCGAAAACCCTAGAAATAGCAAAACCCTAAAATACCGAAAATTTATTAAGTGTAGAACACTTTTAAACTACTGAAATTATGTTAATTATCGAAATCTTTAAACAGTGTCGAGAATTATGATGAGCTCGAAATCTTTGACAGTCAGATGTCGAATTCCTAAGCAATGTCGAGATTTGATAAGGAAATTAAATGTCGAACTCATCAAATAATATCTAGTTCTATAAATGTCGAGACCTCCTTGTATAAAAATGTCGATACATCATTGTATAAAAATATGTCTCGAGAAGGAAATGTCGAGACCTTGCTTATCACTTGTCGAGATTTCTCACCTCTCAAGGTCTAATAAATATCGAATTATATCATGGAGGATGTCGAGATTATTAAACCATATCGAGATCTTAGTTACTAACTCTATAAGGTGTCAAACTTGTACAAATGTCGAGGTCTACTTTGTCGAGATCATTAAAAGAAAATGTCGAGCTTTATAAATATCAAAGTCTTTACATATCGAGATCTTACCAATATAAATGTCGATATGTGATAGTGATAGGAAGATGTCGAATTGCATAGCTGATAGAAGTCGAGACTATATGTCGAAGCCTTACAAATGTCGAGACCACTATTTCTTGAAAATGTCGAAACCCTTATAGAATGTCGAGATCTTATACATACCGAGATTTCATTCGACATTTTTCCTAAATACATCTCGAGATCCTATAATATCGAAATCTGTTCTACTGCACAGCTTAAATCGTCCGATTTCTACCAAAACCCTAAAACTGTACCATTAAAATCATCCTCCAAAACTAATCCTTCAGTACTACACTAATCCAGAACTAATACCGCTTATAATGATTGATTTCTTATGAACGGCTATTTAACTACACAAGAATATGGTCTAAAGTTTCGACTTCTTCAATATTCTTAAACCTTATAAGTTTAGAAATTTTCTAAAACCTTCATATAGCCGTGTAGTAGCATTGGTTACCAAAATAATTTAAATATTAAGGCTAAAGAGATTTTACCTTTGGTAACTATCACCTTCGAACTCCTTTTTGGTGTTAGATTCTTAATTTCGTTGAAGAACTCCTTATTCTCTCTTAGCTTCAGTTTTGTTTTCTTTGTTCTTAGTCAAATAAGGTTCTCTTGCTAAGTGATCTTTGATATCCGAATTTGTTAGATAAGTATGGGAATTTCGAAGTTAGAGCTGATGGGACAAGTTAATGACGTAGATTTCCCTAAGGCATAAGTAACTAAATTGTTAAAGTTTGTTTTTCAAGTACTTGGGCCTTAATTCAAAAAGACCAAATATATTTCAATTTAATTTAGCCCAAATGAATTTATCCCCAAAATATTTCTTAAGATTTTTGGCCCAAATTTTCAAAAATGATTCTTACACAACTAATACTTAAAAGATATATTAGATAGATTTCATTTAACTATATATCTAATTACATCAAAATCCCGTATTAAAATTTACGGGTATTACATCCTCCCCCCTTCAAAGAATTTCGTCCCCGAAATTCAGTGGTGGAGGACTCACGTTCGGTTCTACGACTAACCTTTATTCGTGTATTCCCCATACCCTCTAAGCGTACTTATTTCTATTCCCATCACGCTTCCGCTGCGCATTCTAGGCGGTAAGGAGTTTTTTTAGAAATAGGGGCAAACCCTGGAATCAGATCTATCCTGAACCGTATTTCTCGATTAAGGGGTAACTCCGGGAGATCATTGGGAAATACATCAGCATGCTAATTAACTATCGTTACGCTTTTCAGTTCTGGCTGAGGTAATTCCTCCGCCTTCACCGCATATACGAGATAAGACTCACGACCGGACCTCAAAAGTCGCTGAGCCTTTAGAGCAGAAATTCATGGACCACGAGTCGAATTGGCTTTACCCGAAAAAGTAAACACCTCTTCTTCGGGCAATTGGAATTTTATGACCTTCATGTTAAAATTTATAATGGCTCTGTATCTCGAGAGCCAATTCATCCCAAAGATGACATCATAGTCATTCATTGGGACCATAATTAGGTTGATGCTCAAATTTCTACACTCAACGTTCACGGAGCATCCTTTTAGCACTTGGTTAGTGCCCGTCGGATCTCTATATGGCAGAGAAACTACAGAGTTGCATTTAGATAAGGTAGGAGAGATCCTACCTTTTCCACGTACTTGGCCAACACGAACGAATGTGTGGCCCCAGAGTCAATTAACACGGAAGTGGGAACGTCATAGATAGTCAACGTACCCGTTATTAAGGAGGGAGCCGCTTCAGCCTCCTCGTTTGTTAATGTAAAAACTCGCGCTGGCACTAGAGGGGGTCGGATTAGGGGTTGATTCGGAATTTGAGGCACATTCACGTGACACGTTCTAGCAAAATGCCCAACCTTTCCGCAGCGAAAACACTGTGGAGTCAGATTTGGTCCTGTTCTCTGACATACGCCGTAGTGGTGGCGTCCGCACTGTTTACACTGCGGTACGGTGTTTGGGGTTCGGTTTGGAACGTTCACCGGTTCTTGGTTCGGCCTCGGTCGCCGATTCTGTTGACCCTGCTGATCTCCGTGATAGTTTGGTACCTTGTCATAGAACTGGCATTTCTGGTTTCCTTCTCCTTGTTGTCTTTCTGCTTTCCGCTTTGCGTCCTGCGCCATCGCAACCCTGCTTTCCGCCTGCTCGGCTAAGATTGCTCTCTCAGCAATACGTGCGTAGGTCTTCCCCTCGGTGTCGTACATACTTACGTTTCGAAATATCTCGGGTTTGAGACCTTCCAGAAAACGATCGATCTTCAGCTCGTCGGTAGCTACAATATGTGGCGCAAACCTCTAGAGTTGCTCGATCTTGAGGATGTAATCCGCTAATGACATTCCTCCTTGCTTGAGATTGATAAATTCGTTCAGCTTCCGCGTCCTATCCGGCGTCGTAAAATACTTTCCTCGGAATAGAATCTTAAACCTTTCCCAGGTCATCGTAGTGGAATCCTCAATCACCTGAATTGTATCCCACCAGTAGCCCGCATTCCCACGTAGCATGAATGTGGCACATGTCACCTTTTCTGTATCGGGTAAGTGGCTCACGCGGAACATGTTCTCGATGGTCCTAAGCCAATCCTCCGCATCGGTAGGATCGGCGGCTTCCTCAAACATAGGGGGGTTTAACCTTCGGAACCTCTCCCCGGCAGCTTCTACACGTTCTAGTCCCGGGGATGCATGACGTTCCGAAGAATTCTGATGGTGAATGAGATCATTGATCTGATCGGACTGTCGCCGGATCAGATCAGTCAACTGAAGCATTGTAGAATTGTCGTTAGGTGGGGATTCAGATCCCGCCCTACGACTAGAACTGCCTACCTCTCGGCGTCCCTTCGGCATTTTAAACTAGTTCTACAGTCATTCATATAAAAACACGTACGTCAAATAACACATAATCACATAATCAATCACTTACAGGCTAGGCTGGTTCTCCAGGCTTTTGAGCGGCAGTACATGGACAGTCTGCAGAATCTAAAGCCGAAGCTCTGATACCACCTGTAACGACCCGTCCCATACGGGGTGTCACTATAGCTTCGGTCCCTACCGGGACTAGTGGGGTTGGGCCCACCACACTCCGACTGATACTGGCCCCACTGTACCACCATTTAACCTTTTAGCGTGCTTCGTGCACTCGCTCACACGCACCCTGAGAAACTTCCCAGGGGGTCACCCATCCCTAGATTGCCCCAAGTCAAGCACGCTTAACTTCGGAGTTTCTATAGATTGACTCCCGAAAAGGTAGGTCGACCTTGGTGATATGAGTAGTACTATCAATTCTTTTATATGATTCTTAGCCTGACACGCCCATACATTGTCAGTCTCAGGATCCCCTCTCATTCGGTATTGGATCAGTTCGTTCATGTACCCCTTCGCCTAGAAGCCTGCCAGGAGCCGCTCATTGTCCGTGCACCCTGACACCGGCGATCACTCCCCGCCCTCTTCGGCCCCGGGCGTCACATGCCCACCAGCTTCCGCCTGGTTCGTCCCCGAACCAACACCGTACTGCGAGAGGTTGTGCTCTGATACCACCTGTAACGACCCCACTTTTCTAATTAGGATTAGTGGCGGATTTTCGCAACGTAAGTCGCGGAAGACCCGTCTAATAAAAACTTTTTCCTAAAATAATATACCCTAATATAAAAATTCGTCTACATCGTTATCTCTGTACACGGGCCGAAGCCCCAAAAATATCAAAAGAACCAAAAGTCCTAAAGCCGCTCCACAGGTCTTCATCCATGTACCGCACCGCCCTCAAAAGTCCGTGGAGCACCGCCACCAGCCGCCTCAGTCTCGACGCGTATCAGCATCAGACTCAGTACCTATAACACGTAAACACAGAGCAATTCGCCCAGTAGGTGAATAAAATGCATGTATGCAAGTGTCCGCTCAATCCCAATCCCAATATCTCACATGCCATGCACACTCTTTTCTTTTCCCACATTCCTATCTCACATCACAATATGGGGCCCATGTTAGGCTCACGCGCGCAATAAATATCATGGGTGGTCACGTGATTCCACCCGTAATCAGCGGTAAGCTACGCCGGTAGTGCACTGATCGATCACGTCAATGGCCACCTACCAGGTCGTCTCTTCCACAATAAATCATGGGGGATAAAGCCCGTATCCATATATATATATAATCATCTGGCATTTTGCACCTCGAACCGAACACATCCGAGTAGACAGATCGATCACGTCTGCCTCGGCCAGGTAATTTGTGAGCCTAACAAGTCGTCACAATAATCTCAATCTACCCTACTTAACAATACCTCGAATCATCACCGTCTCAATACGGTGGAAACCATCTCTCGCCCTCACGTGATATGCACGTGCCATGCATATATTCATGATATACATAAAAACATGGTTCGCATGAAATGTCCGTAAAATACGTAAAACACGTAAACCACGAAAATCACCGAATCACATAAAAGCACATAAAATCATATTTGTGTTTACGCATTGTAGATGGATGATCCACCTACCTGTCCTCCTGCTAAAATTAGATACGAAGTCGGGTAAACTTCCTATGCTTCGATTCTCTGAATATTGAAAATATTTTTACATCAATAAATTTACTAAGTCATATAAGTTTCGAAAATGCTAAAATTATCAAAACCCTAAAATTTATGAAAACCTAAAAATAATGAAATCCCTAAAAATAAATAAATCCTAAAACATCGAAAACCCTAGAAATAGCAAAACCCTAAAATACCGAAAATTTATTAAGTGTAGAACACTTTTAAACTACTGAAATTATGTTAATTATCGAAATCTTTAAACAGTGTCGAGAATTATGATGAGCTCGAAATCTTTGACAGTCAGATGTCGAATTCCTAAGCAATGTCGAGATTTGATAAGGAAATTAAATGTCGAACTCATCAAATAATATCTAGTTTTATAAATGTCGAGACCTCCTTGTATAAAAATGTCGAGACATCCTTGTATAAAAATATGTCTCGAGAAGGAAATGTCGAGACCTTGCTTATCACTTGTCGAGATTTCTCACCTCTCAAGGTCTAATAAATATCGAATTATATCATGGAGGATGTCGAGATTATTAAACCATATCGAGATCTTAGTTACTAACTCTATAAGGTGTCAAACTTGTACAAATGTCGAGGTCTACTTTGTCGAGATCATTAAAAGAAAATGTCGAGCTTTATAAATATCAAAGTCTTTACATATCGAGATCTTACCAATATAAATGTCGATATGTGATAGTGATAGGAAGATGTCGAATTGCATAGCTGATAGAAGTCGAGACTATATGTCGAAGCCTTACAAATGTCGAGACCACTATTTCCCGGAAGCACGGATTTCATGTTCCTATGGTTCAGTCTAATCCGACTTGATCCTAACCTCGGAACGCGTTCGAGCATTTGAGACCAAGCAAGATCATTTCGATGATGCATAGGAAGTCTTTGAAGATACATCACTCCCTTAACTCACATAATTTTCGGACCAACCCCCATAGGTACAGGTGCTAATTATAATTAGCTCCCGGGTAGAAGTCGCCGCATTAGGTCCAACGGCGCATGAACCGAGCCTTACCCACTCGTCTATCTCTCAAAAGATAGGTGCTTCATAAATCACGGGGAACCACGTATGCTATCACCGTTTCACTCGGAAACGGGAGATATTGAACTAAGTGGTATTCCGCCCCGTACCATGCTTTTATTGATCACTCACGTCTAGTGTGTCCTCACTATCCAAAATTTTCAAATTTTTAGGACACATACACTTTTTAATACACCTAATTTTTGTGATTACATTAGAACTTCCGTAGACATATTATTTTAAAAGACATGCTTCAAGGATCGGAAGGAAGTCCGACCGTTGCAACATCAAAGCAACAACAGTTTCGGCCATCTTCTATGAGCTTTGCTCCTAGTTGATGTCAACGGGACGCCTATGTGGCCCCGGGTACTCATTTCGACGGATTGCCTTTGTGGCTCCGTCCGGTTATTACCCTCACCGACCTTTTGGTATTGTCCTTACCTACCTCGAAATTAACATGCCGACATCGTTCACACGATTCGCCATGAGGGGGAGAAGGGGTTATGCATACAAAATCGGTCGGTCCACCCACCAAATTCTGCCGCGCATACCACTCTGAAACCGGGCTCTCTCACAACGCCACATTCAAAGGAAGCTCGGTACAACTTAAAAAAAAAAATCAGAGAAAGAGACGGCCTACCTTCTTCTGGAACTAGAGACGCTTCTTCGAGGCCGAACCAGACAATTTCCATTCGGAGAAGACGAATCTGGCGAAACGGAGAAGATGGCTAAATCCCGAGCCCTCTCCTCGACTCTCTCATGCCCCTGCTTCCGGAAGAAGAAGCGAGGACTGAGGACCGAACGACACGTGACTCAAGCATCATCAGGGACCAAAGTTGCCGACTATGTCCACTGCATCAATGATCGAAGTTGCCAACCGTGTCCATCTCTCCAAACCTCACATCGGACTCCTCGATCTCAACAAAAGGTTGACCCAAATAGGGGGAGGTTCGAGTTTCGTGTGCTTTCAACGGGAGAAATGGAACGCGGACTTTCTAAATCCGATAAGAATACTTCGTACATCTTATGGCATTTAGGAGAAGAACTTCAAAGGAAGATTCGAAGAAAAAGCCGATGCCTAGAAGACCAGGTGAGCTTGAAGACATTCTAAAGAGGAGATTTCGAGGACTCGAGGACTCTTTCCACTTGCAAGACGAAGACAACCCGCGCTATATTGGAAATTGAATACAAAGGGGGAGATTGTTGGAACTATTTAATAGTATTCAATTTATATAGTTGTCTTAGTCTTGCTATGCAAATTAGTAGTCTTGGGCTAAATTGTAATTAGACATTTTGTAGGACTACTTGTGTAAATATACCACGAGGTGGTATATATAAGTGAACTCCTAAGAAAATTAGGAGTGCGCTTTGTAGGGTTTTACAGATTGAAAATTAGAATCGAAAATTTTAGAGAGAGAAATTCCCCAACCCTAACTTGTTCTACACGTTTTCTCTCCCAATCTTCAACGAAGGTAAATCACATACGTAAGCTTCGAATTTCTTAGATTTACGATTCGATTCTTCCATATTCGATCTGTGTTGGATAAAAAAGGACCTAACTGTAATACCCGTAAAATTTAAATACGGGATTTCGATGTAATCAAATATGCAATATTATGAAATTAGGAATTTTAGTAAAGAGATGCGAATTTTTGGAACAAAAATAGGATAGTTTCTAATTTAATCAAAAAGAGTCCAAAATAATAGTATGAGGATTAATAATGGACTTAGTTAAATATATGGCCCAACAAATTAGGAACTATACCTAACGTTTAAATAAGGCCCAAAGGTATAAAAAAAAAAAGAATGATGAATGATGATAAGGCCTATTACTTAAGTCTAGGAGAAAATAGGTCACTTTAATGTCTAATCATGCACAAAAATCAAAGATGTCATGTATATCAAATAAAGAACGAACTATAAGAAATAAGAGTCAGAGAAACGAACAGAATAAGCTGAAAATACAAAGTTAAAGCAAAACTTGTGAGAACAATATCAAGCTCAAACCACACATCTCGAAGAAAGGTATGCAAATGTTCTCAAACTCAAGTAAATTTCAGTATACTTAAACGTTATAATATGTATATGTGTATACATAATCTAATACTAACCTTGAGGAGGTTCGGTACTTAGCATAACTTAGAAACCCTAGCTTGTCAAGACCTAACGTGAATATACTATGTGGTTAGGATAGATTTTTTGGAAGTTTCGTAACTAATATGCTAAGAAATACATCTCAGGTTCACAAGGTTCATAAGATAACCATGTTAGGTACTATTTGATGAGTTAGGAGTGAAGCTTTTGGCTGATCTTGATAGTATAAATACCCACTTTCAGTTTTTTTGGATGATCGGGCGATTTTAAGGTGTAGAATTCGATGATTTTGAATTGGGCAACATAACTTTCGATCGAAACATAGGTCCACTCAATAAGAAATCGGGCAAATTAGGTAGTATAATATAACCCTAGTGAAAATCGGGCGATTCCACTTTATGAAGAACTCGGCGATTTACCATGCAATCGGGCGATTTGTGTTGCTAGGCAAATCAAGGAATCGGACGATTCAAGGATGATGGACACTCGGCTATTTTAGCCTCTAAAACATCTTAAATCGGGAGATTTAAGATATCACGAAGAATCGAGCGAATGACCATTGATAATACCACAACCAATCGGACGATTTCTAAACCAAACCAATCGGGCGAAACATGCCTTTTAGGAATAAGCTTTCGCGAGTTATGTAATATATTGATTTATAAGATAAATTGAACGAAGTTAAGTTAAACATAAAATCGAGTATTGACTTATTGTTGACCGTAAATTGGAAGATTTAGGTCATGTCAAGCTTAGAATATTTTAATAATTTCTAATATAATTATTTTATTCCAGTATAGTTCGAGAATTAGCAGATATACTAATAATATTATTATATTCAGAGGATCGACCGTTAGAGACTCCACCCAAGCTCTTGACTGACTAATTTTATCAGGAGGACAGGTAGGTGGATCATCCATCTACGATACGTAAACACAGATGTGAATTTATGTGTTTCCATGTGATTCTGTGATTTACGTGACTTATATGATTTACGTGTTTACATGTTTTACGTACGTTTTATAAATCATGCTTGTATGAGATTTTGTGAACATGCATGTCATGTGCATATGACGTTAGGGTGAGATATGGTTGTACCGTAGGATGATGGTAAGGATATGAGATATTGACGTACGGGGTAGAATGAGATGTTTGTGATTGGTGACTCTTAGAGGAGTCGAGGTTGGGCTCACTGGGCACCTGGCGGAGACAGACGTGATCGATCTGTCTACTCGGACGTGATCGATTCGAGGTGCATATCGCGATGGGATTTTTTATTTGTGCGGGAGATATACGACCTGGTAGGAGGCCATTGACGTGATCGATCAGTGCACTACCGGCGTAGCTCGCCGCGAGACTTAGGGGTGGCCTCCCAGCTATTGCGCGCGGAGGTGTCGAGCCTAACCTAGGGCCCTGTATTGTGTGAAATAGGAATGTGGAAAAAGAAAGAGTGTGCATTAAATCATGTCGTGAGAAATTGGGATTGTGGTTGAGTGCACACTTGCATACACGCATGTTTATTCACCTATTGGGCAAATCGCTCAGTGTTTACGTGTTGTAGGTACTGAGTCCGACGCTGATACATGTCGTGACTGAGGCGGCTGGTGGCGGCCACGGACTTTTGAGGGCAGGGCGGTACATGGATGAAGACCTGTGGAGGGGCGTTAGGGCTTTTTGTTCTTTTGATATTTTTGGGGCTTCGGCCCGTGTACAGAGATAACGATGTAGACGGATTTTTATATTAGTGTATATTATTTTAGGAAAAAGTTTTAATTAGACGGGCCTTCCGCGGCTTACGTTGCGGAAATCCGCCACTAAACGTACTTAGAAAAGTAGGGTCGCCACACTAACAGTCGACATTATAAACTAAATTTTGAGATGTATGCCGAGATTATGAACAAGATGTCGATATGTATTTATAACAAGATGTCAAGATGTATTTATAACAAGATGTCGATATCAATATCCAAGATAGATTTCGAGATGTATGTTTAGACATTACACATAAAGATCTCGATATGTGTTTTCGAGATTACATATAAGGATTTCGATACCAACGTCGAAGATAAATCTCGACATGGAGTTCGAGATGTATGTCAAGTTTTTACATAAGATTTCGAAGGCAATATCCAATAAAATCCCGACATGAATCTCGAGTTTCTATACAAAATTCGAGACATGTTTCGACATTGTAACAATTATTTCGAGATTCTTCCAAACTAACAGCTTCGAGGTTCATAATCTGGAAAATCATATTACCATTCGACATACCTTAGATCATCTAACTTTCGATCGGAAGTTATTTTTCCTAAGAACAGTGTAAATATCAGATAGACTTCGGAAACCCTAAAATCAATAGCTAACCTAATTTCAAAGTCTGCTTTAGAAATACCTTAAATCGGTTCCTAAGTCCTCTATTATCCTGGAATCTCCTAAATAAAGAGTATAAAACTGATCTACACACCAATAAATAAAGCTATACCTTCTATAATGATGTTCTCGTTAGGCTTTCGGTTGAGCAGTTTTCCTCCCTTAGGGTTTCTTATTCAACGAAGCTATACTACTAGAGTTCTTTTGTTTGCTTAAGTTTAATCATTAGAAAAGGTTCTTGATAAATTCTAAGGGTTATCCAATAGTATGCTTGATAAGACACCAAGTAACGTGACCTTCCTTTTCTAAGTAATTAATACTTATCCCTAGTGTTTGGGCTTTAGGTGTAAGCCTAGCCCAATTCATATTTAGTCCAATTTAACTATAGCCTTAATCCAATTCTTACTAAGGTTATTAAATTCGAATTTCTCTTATGTTAATTCGATCTCTACCCACACGAGTATTAACTATTTTTCCTAAGCCCAACACTACATTCCAATTCATACATGTCATGTTGGCATATAACATTAAATCATTTAAGCACATAAAAATCACAAAACGTGTCTCATGCAGTCATGTAAGCCATATAATATGTATGCATATTTATTGGCCGGCTTACTTACGGGACTCGCGTATTATAACCTATACTATAAGTCTCGGCGATTTCTGGGTTTGGTATGCCTCAAATCGGCCGATAGAAAGGGATAGAAAATAACACGGCGAAATGTTGGGTAACATAAGCACAAATCGGGCGATACTTGAACAGGATAGTATATGTTTCGAGCAAAATTAAGTATTAAGTTAGCAAATCGGGTGATTGGCCAAGGAAATGGAGGGCACGGTGAAACTAGGTCATGATGTACACTGATCGGGCAATTTCAATGCATGACAATCGGCCGATCTTGAAACTTGAAGAATCGATCGAAAGTAAATTTTAGCACGTGAAGAATCGTTCGAAAGCAAGCCATGCATGATGAATCGGGCGAAACAAGCCACCATGCAAAGCGAGTTTGGTCACCGATTCTCATGGGATAAGAGAGAGGGCACCGGTGAGCTATTATTCTCGGATATTAAATTTGTCCATAACTCCTAGACTTCAGTAGGTTGACTGAATGTCGATCATGACTTATTTGTTGACGACTCCTAAAAGGTTGTGCCAACCATTCACTTGGAAAGTGGGCGGTCGTAACATTGATATGAGTTGAATCGGGGATTAACTTATGTCAAGGCCCTAACCTTCGCTACCTATACTATCATTATCTTAAGTGCCTAATGGTGCGTTAACTTGAAAGAGATACGGAAATGCGTATGAAATTTTTCCATCTATGTAATGGAAGTCGTTCTTTACATGTCAAAAGATTACATGTGTTTCCTACATTACATTCGTGTCCTAAGTACACGAGAGGTGTATGCATGCACAACAGAAGAATTCTATGCGCCCGGCCTCACAGGCCGTCATCCATGCACACACTCCCACCTCAAAAACAGTCGGAAGCTTCAAACGGTAGGCCTTGTCTTCAAACGATCACGTATCGTGGTCGTGTGTACCTACAACACATAACGTAAGGGATGAGCCGCCAGGCTCAGTAAGCAGAACTTATGCATGAATGCACGTGTCCTAACTTGCAACGACAATCCGCGCTGATGCTTTCTAACTCTCATACTCTTTTTTTTCTCTCATTCCATATGGGCCCTCGGCTTTCCATCTTACTACGCGCCATTTCATAGAGCTCTAATCCTCAAGGGATACATACGTATGTGAAGGTTCACACATTGAGAGGTTACCTGAAGGCACCTTTCCTGTCCCAGTGTGACTTTTCACTCGGACGCTTCTCGCTAGTAGCCAAATCCGAGGTCGACAACAACAGAGATTCCCTCCGTGTCGCGTTTCCCTCTTGTCGCATCCTCCAGGTTGCATATTCCGCTATGGGGTGTTCCCCCTACCTATCATGTCAGGTAATTCGGCATCGTGAATCGCCATGGCAGCATAGAAGAGCCGTGACTCGACATTGAGTCGACAACAGATGCCTATATCGGCGAATATATATCGCTCTCAGGCGACTTATGGTACGCACGCTCACATACCTGCGTTTCATATTACTTATGCGTGCATATGCTCATGTCGTGGTTCATGTGTATGTGCATATCATGGCCTTATGCATAATAAGTAATTCACATCATTCAAGATTCCCATATTGTCACATAAGCAAGAAAGCACATAAGTCATGCACACGTAAATTATGTGTTGTAGTTGTATTTCTACTTACCTGGCGTCCGAGTTACGCTAAGCTACTGCTTCGGGAATTTCTTATTGTTCGACCTTTAGACATAAATATCATCATATCAGTGTCATGCCTTCATTAAGTAATTAAATCGAACTAAATTGTTTTGACTATACTAATTTGCTAGAAACTCTAAGTCGCTCGATTCTAGTCTAGTCTAAGTCCTTGCCCGATTAAATTCTAAGTTAAGTTAGTACTAAATTCTAACATAAGAAACTCGGCGAAAGTTAGTAAATTTTTGTGTTGGACTCGCACGATTTGTAAGGCTTGGAATCGTCCGATGGGTATGCGTGGAATCCACTTTCGGTCGATTTGGGCATGCATGGAAGCGCCGGATTCCATCTTGCTTTAGAACTTGCTTTAGCCCGATTGCTTTCAATATTTTCATTCACTCGATTGATCTCGCATCCAACCGTGTTTTGCCCGATTTGTGTATGCATTGCCTGGTTTTCGCCCGATTGCTTCTCATCCTTAAGTCGGCTTAGATAACATTCCCTCGAGCTTGTCTACGCGACCTTCCGGAAGGGGTTCAGAATTTCCGCCATGATATCCTTGTGTTCTTTGATTTTGAAATCCCGGCGGAGCATGTTGTTGATTTCCATAGGCCAGGTTAGGATGAACACGATTCGGGACGAAATTTCGTTGACCTTGGTAGTTTCCCATGTAATCGACTTGCTCTGTTGGAATAGTGGCTGGGCAATGAGTTGCGTCGTGGCTTCCTCCGCATATAGTGCATGGTGGGATATACGTCGGATATGAATGAGAAGGCGCAATAGTTGTGGAAGTCCTCGGTGTGGGTTGTAATTGGACAGCATTTACGGCGGGCTTCATAGGAAGAGCGCATTCATCAAAGTCTGCATTTGTTGTTGGAGGGCGTCGAACTTGGCGTTGATTGCGGTAGTTTCAGCGACGTCGTACATTCCCGGTGGTTTGCCTCTATTGCTCGAGCTCCCGCGCCGAAAGCTATTAGCGCTATAATCCTCAATTAAGTTCCATCCTTCCGTCGCGCTAAGATTACATAGCCCTCCATTGCATGCTCCGTCTAATAGTTGTACAGTGTGGTCGTTCGGTGACTCGTGGAACCGCTGGATTTGTTCGCTTTTCGTCATCCCGTGTTGAGGGAATCGGTTCAAGAGCGCCTTGAATCTGGTCCACACGTCATAAAGATTTTTGCCCTCCTTTTGCTTGAATGCGGTGAGGTCCATCTTTAGTTTGAGAGCCTTGGAAGGTGGAAAGAAATAATTGATGAAGGCGGCATGCATCTGGTCCCAAGTGGTGATAGATCTCTCGGGAAGTAAGTTAAACCACTCTTTTGCGTTGCCTCGTAGAGAGAATGGAAATATGTAGAGTTAATAGCTTCGGTGCTTACGCCTTGTACTCGTATTGCGTCGGTGACAGATAAGAAGTCTCGTATGTGTCTGTAGGCGTCCTCTTCGGAGAGTCCGTCGTATTGAGCCGTCGTCTGAAGCATTTGAAGCCAATGATGTTTTAGCTCAAAGTTGTTCGGGACTTGAGGAAGGACTATCGCGGAGCCGACCGATCCTACGGCGTTGTTTCTCCACAGTTCTCTCATCGGAGGTTCTCTAGCCTCTAGAGGCATCTCGTCACGATTTTGAGTCGCCATTTCGGTCGTTGCTTCGACTCGCCTAGCGTTTTCCTTTAACTTACGTCGAAAGGTCCTCTCGATCTCCGGGTCTCCTTCAACGATTGGTAGCGAAGGATCCCTACGGGTCATGCACCAAAGTACACGTACCTAGACCAAAAGAAATCCAATTAAGCAAAAAATAAAAATAAAATAAAATATTTCATTAAAAATAACAGCAGTAATACTAATTAACTTTGAGGCTTCATTTGAGAACACCAATTAGTACAAACGAAAAATAGCGGAGAAAAAGAAATAATAATAAGTAAAAATAACAGTAAAAATAATAACAATAATAATAATAGTACTAATAAAAATAATATAATAGCAATAATAATAATAATAACTGACACACAATAATAATAAAGAAAATAATAATCACTATAATAATAATATATATTTTTTTAATATTGAGGATGATAAAAATAAAATAGATAGTTTGAAGAAATAATATTAATAATAATAATAATAATAGAGCTAGAATAATAAACTGAAGTTTTCCAAATATCAATAGTTCCCCGGCAACGGCGCCAAAAACTTGATCGAGCGGATCGAGTAATAAATTAAAACGAATATTACGAACTATTATACGCTCAATAGGCAAGTGTACCTATCGATAGTAGTACAGAAACGATAAGTATTCGAGTATCGAACCAAATGAACTATCTTCTTTAAAAAAAACGTCGTTTAAATATCCTAGTAAATATTTTTGGTTTGAGACAAATATAAAGAACGATAAACTAAATAAACAATACAAACAAAAATAAAAATCTGATAAAACAGCTATAACGGGTTGGAACGACTTTATAAAATCAAAGTATTTGAGACTTCGAATCCCCCTAGCTCGACCGAAGCAAATATCTATTATACATGAACATTACTATTATTAGACCGTGGAGATTCCTATAACATGCATACGAGTCTCTATAGCTGACGAAACTGCGCCTTACTATAAAATAATCGTAAACAACTAATCTACGAATTAAGGAGCCGGGCAAGCTTCCCTAACTACTTAACCGAAGACCGCATTAAAATACGATTAATCTCTCTATTAGATTGACTCTAATCCGACGGGGTAGCTCAACCTATCTCTAGCGATGAATTTATTCCCCTCGTTTACGAGTGGTTTAATCGTTAGCTCCTCTCTCGAGCGTAACTTGCGATTACTCAAAAAATATCTTGATCACATAGACATAATCAGAACAATAATATAATTCGTAAACGAGTCATAATAATAGCAAAACATCATTACTTCAAAATCTACGTTCGAAGTCGCTAGGGTTCATCTAGTCTCAAATACTACGGAAATTAGCCACTCATATGAATTATTAACACAACGAGGAGCATAAATAACGAAGAAAAATACATGTTTCTTCCCTGAATTTCAGCTCTGTGGTTAATTCTTCTTTGAGGACTTCTATCGAACATGTGATGTGCGTCTGAGGAAGAGCAGCCCTTTTCAGCTCCTTGTTGCAGCAGCCCCTCCTTTGACCTTGCTGTCGTTTGTCTGCTTGAGAGGAGAAGAGCAGCTGCGTGAGTCTTGCTTCTGAAGAGCTGCCTGCTTTTAACGTGCTTTCAACCGTGAGTTACGCAAGGAGCTTGGTGAGCTGCTACCTTACGTGAATTGAGGGGCTTCGTAGGTGCTTCAGAGGTGTTGAGAGGTGGGTGAGCAATTGTTACGAGGGTTGAGTGAAGGTTTTCCTCCCCCTTTTTTTTTTCAAGAGGTCGACGGTAGTCCTCTTTATAGATGAAGATTGAACAAACACCCATCCGTAAAATCAGCCATATCTTCTCTTCTTCATTGAATTCGTCAATCTGTCACCACCTTTGTCTACTCGTGTGTGCAACGCTGTCGGATTGTCGCTCGTGAGTTTAGTAAAGTATCTCCTTATTTTTCTCCTTCGCTTTTTTTGTTGTCTGTGGATGTATGCCTGTGAGTATGTGTGTATGATATCAATAAATCATCATTTGCAAAGTGGGTTTTTGCATAGTGGGCCTGGGCTTTTGATTCTTGGGCTAAGATGTAATGGGCTGATTTGTAATTGGCTTAAAGGATTTTTATTTGGGCCGATATTCTGACTTACGGATAGTCCAATTTCCTCCGAATCTCAATATTCCTGGTTGTAATTATTTTCTCCAATATCTGTCGAAAATAAAATATAAACATAAAAGTATAATATTCGAAGAAATTTATATTAATATCAACCAATAAGACGCTTTTATGGGGAATAAAATATGACATAAATTCAATTTATCATGAGGTCATCGCTGTGATAGTGTATGGATGTCACACCTTTTGGAATTCTTGAACTCTTGAGGGTTGAGTTTTCAGTTGAAGTTTGTCTGGGAGGTAGAAGTGCTTGCATAGAGGATTTTTCTTTCTTTTTCCCTTTTTTTGTTTTACATAAATATATGTATTGTCGTAATAGTAATATATATATATATATATGTATACATATATGTATATGGGTCAAAGTAAGTTTTCTCCCCGTCAAATCGTGCACCTTAAAAAATACTCCCCTTAAAATTGTACTCCCCCTCAACGCTGGAACGTTAAGAATTGTAAATTTTCTCCAAAAAAGAATGAGCGTGATGAAAATAACATATTTTCTTTTATATAAAGGAAGTGTTCTGTATATTACAAAATATTCCTAGGACATAGATACATAGGTGAGTGCGATGCGTGTTCAAAACTAATCTTTCCACTATTCTTGGTACACCTTAAATCTTTCCTCTATTCTTGGGTTACGTGAATTATTAGATATAAAGGCCTAAAATTAATTCTCAAATCATAGATAAAGTTATACCTTCTTAGGTCGATGCTTGTCCTTAGCTTATTCTTTCTTCTTCTAGTTTTGGTTCGAACTATTTCCTTTCTTCCTTAAGGTTGTTACTGAGATAAGCTCATTCCATCTAAGGGTTTAACCTTTAGATAAGTTTTGAGTTACCAAAAGTGAGGTTGACGTGAAATATAGGTTTCCTTATGCCTAAGTAATCACTACCTATCTTATACTTCTTGGGCCTAAATTAAAATGTAATAAGACCCAATTGGATTACAGTTTTATCTTACTCCTACTAATATCATATATTTCAAACTTCCCATATCTAGCCTATTATTAACACTTTCTCTTGCCAAAACTTATATGTCTTACACAAAATTATCTTCTAAGTCCAACTTGACTTTCCCACACGGTTAACCATCCTAGTAACATATAACCATATATAATATTGTATCACATGTATGAAATCATATAAGCACATAATATGCAGTCACATAAATCATATAATCTGTATGCAAATTCATTGGCCGACTTACTTACGGGACCCGGGTATTACATCCTCCCCCTTAAAAGGGATTTCGCCCTCGAAATCAGCCATGGAGAAATAACTCAGGGTAGAGAGTTCTCATATTGTCTTCTCGTTCCCACGTAGCTTCCTCAGTCGACTGATTCTGCCATAGGACTTTTACTAATGGAATCTCTTTATTCCGTAGCCTTTTTAACTCATACATTAGGATTTCTACTAGCTTCTCCTCGTAACTTAAATTCGGTTTGAGATGTTGGTGTAGATTTTCACTACTAATCACATGGCTTGAGTCTGCGACGTACTTCCGTAATGTTGATATATGAAAGACATCATGTACTTGAGCTAGCGAGGCTGGTAACTCGAGTTGATACGCCACTTCGCCAACTTTCCTAAGGATTCAAAACAGTCCTGTATACCTCGGGCTCAGCTTGCCCTTCTTCCCGAACCGTTTAATTCATTTCATAGGAGATACCTTCAGAAACACATAGTCATCTACTTCAAATTCCAATGGCCTACGGTTTTGATCTGCGTAGCTTTTCTGTCTACTCTGGGCCGTTTACATTCTTTCTCGTACTTTCGATATTTCTTCCGTCATTTCTTGCACTAGATCGGGGCCAAGTATTGCTCGTTCTCCCACTTCATCCCAATGGATTGGAGATCTGCATTTGCTCCCGTATAAAGCCTCGTAAAGAGCCATACCAATTGTTGCGTGGTAACTGTTATTGTAGGGGAGTTCGATCAAAGGAAGATATCGGCTCCATTTTCCTTTAAAATTGAGTACACAAGCCCTCAACATGTCTTCTAACGTTTGGATTGTTCGTTTAGACTGCCTGTCAGTTTGAGGATGATAGGCAGTACTGAAGGATAGCTTGGTTCCCATGGGCTTTTGCAGACTCATCCAAAATTTGGAGAAGAATCTCGAATCACGTTCGGAAATGATTGAGATTGGAACGCCGTGAAGGCTTACTATTTTTTGGATGTATAATTCCGCGTATCGTTCCATGAAAATGTTGAGCTGATAGGTAGGAAGTGGGCAGACTTGGTCAATCTATCAATGATGACCCATATAGCGTCGTGGCCCTTTACTGATTTTGGCAAGCCTACGACGAAGTCCATTGTAATGTGGTCCCACTTCCATTCGGGTATTGGCAGAGATTGCAAAATCCCCGCCGGTGTAACATCCGTAATTTTAATGCGGGATTAGGATGTATAATTATGTACAAGTTCGGAATTAATGAACCTAATGTTCGAGCGGACCAAAAATCGGACGGAGAATATCGGCCCAAATAATATTAGACTTAAATACTTCGCGCCCAATCAATAAAAGATTCAATAAATAACATTTCTCAAATTATATTAGAGTCCAAGTTCCATTAGCTAAGTAATGAAATAAGGGACCCTAAATAAGAAGAAAAACGTGAGAAGAAGAAAAGAAGAAAGAAAAGGAGAAAAAGAGAACTAAAGAAGGAGAGACGAAGAAGACGAGCAAGAGCACGGGACTTTCGGCAAGCTCATCACCTCAAATCACCAAAACAAGCTTAGGAAGTGAGGTAGGTAGATTTCTTCACCTACAACACACAAATAAGTTTAAAGATTTCGAAATTGGGTGGTTGGCTATCCAAACTCGAAGTTTATGAGTCTACGTGTTTTTTATGTTCAATAATTGTTTGATGTACGTGTAAAGCTTCGAGCCCAATCTATGGGTTTTTGGATGAATGCTCATGTTTAAATGCTTAGGGGAATGTTGGATGCATGAATCATTTCGGGTAGATGAACTTCGATAGGGCGAAATAAGTAGAAATAAAGTCGGGCAATTCCTCGCCATGACACGTGTCGAGCTGAAGTAAAATCGTCGAGCTTTCTCCAATCGGGCGGTTCTATCCAAAATCAAATCGAGCGATTTAAATTGCGCTAAGTGTCGATCGAAAGTGAAATTGGACGATTCCTCGAAATCGAGTGAAAGCGAAATCGCCGAACTATCCTTCCAAGAATCGGGCGATTCCAGCCAATCCAAGGAATCGACCGAATCTAGCCAATTTAAGGAATCGGGTGATTCCAATCGAATCCAAAAATTGGGCGACTCAAATTGAACTGTGAAATCGAGCTAAAGTTAAATCGCCGAACTCTTAGGTCAATCGGGCGATCTTAGTTTAGTTCCAATCGGGCGAATTGTTTCTTTTCCACAAATCCGGCGATCGTAGTAATCGAATCCAAATCTGGCAAATTCTTTTTCTTGACTAATTAGACGCATTGACTTAGAATCTAGACTTAGTGGAACTTTAGCTCAATTAGGCCCATTTCTTAACGAGGTCTATCAGGGTAATAGAGCTAGAGGACTTTCGGACTTTAGGACGATTTAAACAGAGACCATGATTGTTACGTGACTATAGTTTATGCATTGCATATCACGGCACGTCACGACATTTTGGGGGAGATGATGAGCACGTTGGTGGTGACACGTACCCTACGGGGGTCATGTGAGCGGGGTAGAATGAGATAATTGTGAGGATGAGGTTAGACTCTCCGGGCACCTAGTGGGAGACATGCGTGATCGATCTGTCTACTCAGGTGTGAGCAGTCTGAGGTGTAAACCACCTTATATTTTGCTCAGGGACGGCAGACAGGCGTGATCGATCCGTCGACCCGGAGAGAGCATGGTAGCGCAACCCGGGGTGCAAAACTGTCGAGTGGGACTTCGGTTTCTTTTTTTTGTGTACGTAGCGACCTGGTAGGAGGACATTGGCGTGATCGTTCAGTGCACTACCAGTGTAGGCTGCCACGAGACTTGGGAGTAGCTACCCATTAATCATTTGCGCGCGGGGGTGCCGTGTCTAACCTAGGGCCTTGATATTGAGATAGAGTAGAATGTGTAAAACGAGCGTGCATTGCATTATATCATGCGGTGAGGTGTTGGGATTGGGGTGAGCGCATGCTGCATCTGCATGAATACACCTACTGAGCGTATTGCTCAGGCCTTTATGTGTTGTAGGTAATGATGAGTCCGACGGCGAACATCAGGATTAGGTTAGCGGCTGGTGGCGGTGACTCCACGGGCTTTTGAGGGTGAGAGCGGTATATGGATGCGACCTGTGGAGCGGCTTTAGATATTTTGTTTTTGGGGCTTCGGCCCATGTAAAGGACGCCTTTTGTAAAACAATATTCTCATGATATGTATATATATACTCTTATTAAAATGTTCTTATTAAATGGGCTCTCCGTGGCTTTCGCTGCGGAAATCCGCCAAAAATAACAATTAGGAAATTAGGGTCGTTACAGGTGGTATCAGAGCTTCGGCTCTTGATTCTGAAGACTGTCCATGTACCGTCGCTCAAAAGCCGGGGGAACTAGCCTTGCCTGTAAGTATTATGTTTTATCGTGACAGGTACGTTGAACATCTTTCACGTGCCTACATCCATCCTAATTGACTCAGGCGTCACACACTCGTTTGTGTCGGCTGATTTCGTGGCAAGGGCGGGAATCTATCCTACCCATTCTGAGTGTGCTTATGTAGTGACCTTATCCCACGGGGACCCAACTAGCACAAACCAAATAGTAGAAAAGTGCCCCGTTAACATTGAGGGTAGAGATCTAGACGTCAGCCTTATAGTAATCCCGATGAACGACTATGATGTCGTATTCGGGATGGATTGGCTCTCGAAATACGGAGCCATGATCGACTGCTCTAGGAAAGTATTGAAATTCCAACTGCACGACGGAGGAGAATTCGTGTTCTCGAGAAAAGCAAGCAGAGATAAAGTTGCCCGAATTTCCTCTCTTAAGGCTCAACGACTCTTGAATTCGGGTTGCGAGTCTTTCCTTGAGTTTGCAGTAAAGGCTGAGAAATTCCCTTTACCAAAACTTGAGGAGGTTCCAGTTGTCAGAGGATATCCCAATGTGTTTCCCAACGACCTCCCGAGTTTACCATCCGATCGAGAAATCGAGTTCACGATTATCTAGTACCTGGGGCAGCCCCAATATCCAAAGCACCTTACCGATTAGTGCCAAACGAATTATGGGAGCTAAAGGAACAGTTGGAAGAACTACTGCTGAAGGGATTCATCCAACCAAGTTTTTCACCTTGGGGAGCCTCTGTGTCGTTTGTAAGAAAGAAGGACGGGTCGATGAGATTGTGTATAGACTATCGTGAATTAAATAAGATCACGATTAAGAATAAATATCCGCTACCAAGAATTGATGACCTGTTAGATCAGCTGCAAGGGGCCACGGTATTTTCAAAGATGCGTTCTAGCTACCACCAGCTATACATCCGTGAAATGGATGTCCCAAAGACGGCATTCAGAACCATATACGGTCATTATGAATTCCTGGTCATGCCTTTTGGGCTGACGAATGCACCGGCTGCCTTTATGGATTTGATGAATAGAGTTTTCGAGAGACTCCTAGACCGGTTTGTCATCATCTTTATTGACGATATTCTCATTTACTCTAAGACGAAGGAGGAACACGAAGAGCATTTGAAAATGGTTCTAGGGATTTTACGGAGAAACAGTTGTACGCCAAATTCAAGAAATGTGAATTTTGGCTGGAACAAGTGGCATTCCTGGGTCACATTGTATCTGGGGATGGAATTTTGGTGGACCCCAGCAAGATTGAGGCGATAGAGAATTGGCCCACGACCAACTGCTCCCACTGAAGTACGGAGCTTTCTCGGGCTTGCTGGCTATTATCGGAAATTCGTCGAAGATTTTTCCGGTATTGCCTCAACACTCACCAGCCTGACAAGGAAGAATGTACCGTCAAGGGGACTGAATCGTGTGGGCAAAGCTTCCAGGAACTGAAGAAGAGACTGACCACCGCTCCGATTTTAACAATACCATCGGGAACCGGAGGTTTTTGAGTCTATAGTGATGCCTCGAAGAATGACTTGGGATGTGTGCTCATGCAGAACGGGAAAGTCATTGCGGTATTCTTCCAGACAACTGAAGGAGTACGAGAAGAACTATCCCACGCATGATCTAGAACTCGCCACTGTGGTGTTCGCTTTAAATATGGCGGCACTACCTTTATGGAGAAATGTGCGAGATCTACACCGACCACAAGAATCTAAAATATTTTTTCATACAGAAGGAATTAAATATGAGGCAGCGGCGATGGCTCAAACTCGTGAAGGACTACGACTGCGTGATCAACTATCACCCGGGCAAAGCCAACGTAGTCGCAGATGCGTTGAGTCGTAAGGCCGTGAATGTAGAATTGAGCCAGCTAGGGGTGGAAGTACTCAACTTCGGGGAGATCGAAGCTAGAATGGCAACGTTAACCCTCAGGCCGACCCTGCTAGATCAAATCATTGAAGGTCAGAAGAAAGATGAATTATATTCGAAGATTCAAGGAGAACAAAACGAAGATACCCCGTCAGATTTCAAAATTCAAGAAGACGGGTGTTTAACATACAGAGGCCGTCTGTATGTACTTGGTGATGAGGAACTCCGTCTAGGCATAATGACGGAGGCACATGCTACCCCTTACTCAGTGCACCTTGGTGCAACGAAGATGTATCGAGACTTACGAAACAATTTCTGGTGGCCGGTGATGAAGAAAGACGTTGCTACCTTCGTAAGCCGTTGTCTGACTTGGCAGCAAATAAAGGCGGAACATCAAAGGCCAGTAGGGATGCTACAACCATTAACTACGTGTTGGTCCCGATTGCACCAAACAAGGAATCAAAGAGGCTTTAATGGAATGAAAAAGGGAGAGGATCTCACCTTCAAGTGTGTGTATTGTGTGAAAATTAAGATAAGCCTTTTTTCTTTGATTACGTTCAAAAGTGAGTTGGTAAAACCTTATATACCACATTAACCCTAGGTATATTAAGGCCCAATCACTAAATATAAAATAATTACATTATAGTCCTAAGCCTAAGCTAAAGGATAATTACAAAATAAATCCTAAGACTTAAACTATTGACACAATCAATTAAATATCCTAACAATCTCCCCCTTTGTGTCAATTGTTGGGAGTCTTGGATCTTGGGCGTTGTGGTGGTGGATTAGCGGGTGAGTGTTTCGCGAAGTCCTAGCTTGAACTCGAAGGCGCGGAGATTCCTTCGAAGAACCATTCGATCTGCTATAGCGTCGATGAACTTCGCGAACTTGGATCGGCAGAGGGGATCTTCTTCCGAAAGGATGCGGCGAATCCTCATGAGTTTATCTTGGATGATGGTAAGCGTTCCATCCGAGAATTTTGCCACTTCGGAGCAGCGCAACAACCTCATCTTTCCTTTGTAGTTCGAGTAGGCGACCGCCGGATCATCTCCGTCGATCACATCGCCCTCTCGGTAGTCGTCCGCGTTCTTGAAAGATGGGCGAGTCAGATTCACCTTCTTCAGGTTGTGCTCCACCGCCATCTGTAGATCGTGGGTGGCGAAGAATCTGACCTGTCGGAGCATGTGGCGTTTGAGAGCCACATATCCCATGGTGACCGGTTCAGCACGTACGAGATGTCCAGAACTTCTGAGGACGAGTCTGAACTGCTTCATGGATTCCAGCATGCTGTACAGGTCGCCCAGGCGCAGAAACTTGAAGTCCGCCTCACTGACTTCACAGTAGCTCTCATCCTGCCTCATTACTGTGAATACTGGATAATGGACAGGTCCTTTGGACTCTTGGCGGAGGTCAGTGACTTTGCAGATGGGGGCCCGATTCATTTCGTGAGCGATGTTTTCCTCATCGGATAGCGTCCTTTTTGTGCATTTGTGGCAAAGAAGGCTCCATCGATAGAGCTGCTTCTTTCTCTCGCTCCAATTTTGGATGTTCATCAGCTCATATTCGTCGAAGGTTGTGATGATCTGCTCCTTGCGTCGCCAGATCCTCTTCCTGATCTCTTCTTGAAACGGCGCGGTGATCTTTTTGTTTTCCCACGGTGCTTCCGGTATATCCACTGTGGGTACATCCGTTTGAGCAGCAGGGGCCTCAGTTTGCTGCGCTTGGAATTGTAGGATGTTCTCGAGCTCGACAGGTTCAGCGTCGTACTCCTCTCCGTCCTCGTTGTCTGCAGTGTTGATCAGCGTTAGTGAGGCTTCCATTAGCAGACGTCGAGCATTTTCCACCAGCTTCCTGGTGCTACTGCATCGGCGGGTGTGTACAGCCATTCATCGTTGAAGATGTAGGCTTCGATCTCGTTCTGTGCGCAGTAGACGTCCTCGGGAGCTACGTTGGAATCGGTGTTGAGAGGAGTGTCGCTGTGTGGTGGCGAGGGTGTTGCGTCGGAAGAGTTTGTGGATTGTGGGGATGGTTGTGGTGGAGATTCTGGTGGTTCAGTTGTGGTGATGGTTTTGGCAAGGATGATTTGGGTGTCGGGTGGTGTAGGTGTGGTGGTGGCCTCTAACGTCGATGTGATAGTTAGAGGTTCGGAGACTGTGGGTGGAGACGGTGTGGGGGTGGTCTCTAACACCGATGTGACGATTAGAGTTTTGGAGATGGTAGTGGGTGGTGGTGAGGGTGATTTGGCTAGTGACTCAGGGTAAATAAGGTGGGATTTTTGGCTAGTGGGGTGTGAGGTTTCTGTTACGGGCGTTGTTTCAGGCCCGGAGGAGGAGGACGGCGTCGAGTGCATGAGTCCTTGGGATTGTTGACCTAGCTGCCTATTCTCCCCCTCGTGGCAATCTTGATCATCGTCTTGATCGTCCCGCCTGATCCCGCTGGACTCTCCTTGAGCGCGGCAAGTCATGGGTTGAGTCATCATTCTCTTCATCTCCTGTTCCTCCTCGTCGAGTTCCGTCATCGACTCGAATCTTGCTCGTAGGAGGTAGAAGAGCTCCTTCGCGGAAATGGCAGAGAGAATGGCTTCAGCGTCCACATTTTGAGTCGGTGGTGGCGTCTCCGGGGCCACACCTTTCCCTTTGTCGACGGTGGACGTATCGAGACGCGCATAGACTTGATCGAGGATGGATGCCTCAAGAGTCTTTGCAAACTCTTGAAGTCGTGTCTCCAGCGCGGTCTCGGTGACGAAGGTGGGTAAGTTTAACAAGTTGGATTCACGGAGAATGCCAACTGACACCGAATCGGAGAAGATTGCCGATCGGCCGCCCGTTTGCACAGGACTGGAAAAGACGGGGTCACTTAGACTTCCCGTTGGCATCATAGATGAGATGGACTCAATCGAATGATGGACTAGGCTCACGGTTGTTGTGATGTTGGCCGTGCTAGGTCTTCCGCTCTCAGTCACAGAGACATCACCGAGCGTTCTGACAGAGTCACGAAGACTCTGTGGTGCGGTAGAAAGTGTATGTGTCCTAGAAATGTATGAAACTATGGGGAGTGAAGGCACTATACTCGATGTGCATGAAGAGGATGCAGTCTGAGGCGAGGGACTGCTTGTTTCAACATCGACTATCTCCAAGCGGGATGTCGATGGCATACGTGGCTCCTCGTGGAATGAAATATCTTCCTGTAGAGAGGAAGATAAGTGGATTGGTGGGGTCGTTTGCGTGGTTGAGCCAGATGCCACGACTTCTACTCGGGAGGTGAACACATCACCTCCTGTACCTATTGGTTCGGCTCGGCTTATCTGTGGCTGAGGAGGTCGATCGTGCTTTTGTTTCGATCGACGCTCCGTGGGGCGGCTTACGTCATCCTCTCGCGATCGTTTTTTCGGAGCGCGGGTAGAAGAGGATGCGGCGCGACTCGATGACTTTTTGGAGGTGGTCGTGGGAGTTTGGCTAGTCCCGGGGTTGGGAGCAGTGGGGTTGATCTGCGCCGTAGGGACAGTAGATAGAGGTCTGGGGCTTTCTCGGAATGAGGCGGTTGAGGCGCGATATTCTTGGACGTGTGGATTTGTCTGGTCTGCGTAGGCGAGAACTTCGTCCGGAATTATCATGGCGTGTCGATCCTTCGCCGGGGTGTTTTTCTTCGCGAACTTCTCGACAGTGGGGATGAGGAAGTGTTCCGCTGCCGGCCGGATGCGAATGTTGGTGGAGTGCAAGCAGAAATGTCTGATGAGAGCTGGGAGCCACCGCATGTAAGGGACGAAGCGGTTTGTGACTCCCTTGGCAATTTCCCGGTCGCGACGTTGGATCATTGAGACAAGATCCATCCAGATGATGTCGGCGTAGTTGTACTTGCGGTTATGAGCGATGCCGGTGAGGATGGTGAGGATTTGAAAGTTTCCCCGGTCCTGACCAGCATGCTTCCCTGACATGCATTTGTTCACCAGCAAGTACAGTGTGCGCCAGGGTTGGGTAGATTGCGGGTGGTGACTTCACTGAGGACAAGTGGGCCCTTCTTCTTCTTGGTTTCTGGTTGATAGCCCAGCCGGTCTATGTCCTCGATGAGTTGTTCATGGGTTGGTAGCGGGTCGTATGGTGAGTAGATTGGGAGTTGAAGCACTTCTTGTACTATTTTGCGAGTGAGGACCACCGTTTCTTGATCAATTTGGGCGGATAAGGTTTTGGCAAGATGGAGTGGTCCAGCTATCTGCAGTGTATGCCAGAATTGTTGAAGATACACCTGTGCTTCTGGCTCGCCATGTGTGAGGGCGTGGCGAAGTGGGTGCCCTTTGAGGATTTCTACAATGACGGGGGCATCGCACCGAAAGCTGTGCAGGTCCACCATGTAGTTGTTGGGAATCAGGGCCGCCCATTGACTTAGTGGGAAGATCTGCTCGGGTGGTGGGACATAGAGGCGCGTGTTGAGTTCGATGCGAGCAACGTCCCTTTGGATTGCAGCCGCCTCAAGCGCTTCAATTGTGCTTTGATCTTTGTCAGTCATATCTGTGCTTGACAGTAATTGTAATATGATTAGTAGGAATTAATGTGAGATGAGAAAATTTGCTAAACAAATAGACATGGAAAATTTTCGCAAGTTAGGATGCAATAAAAAAATTAGCACTTAGTAATTTTGAATTGAAGACAATTTTCGCATGTAAGTAGTGGAAAATTTTTGCAGATTATGATATGTAGGTATGCCGAGAAAATTTCGCACATAGAGTAAGATTTCGCATGTATTGGAAGATTGTCGCATGTCAAGAATTCTCGCAAGTTGTCCAAATTTTTCGCATGTAATGAGAAATTTTCGCAAATTTTAGCACATAGACATGTCGTGAGAAATTTTCGCAGATTGAGTAAAATTTCGCAAGTATGAAAATTTCGCAAGTTAGGAAATCTCACAAGTTGTTCAAATTTTCGCATGTAATGAGAAATTTTCGCAAGTTTTAGCACAGAGACATGTCGTGAGAAATTTTCGCAGATTGAGTAAAATTTTGCAAGTATGGAAAATTTCGCAAGTTAGGAAATCTCACAAGTTGTTCAAATTTTCGCATGTAATGAGAAATTTTCGCAAGTTTTAGCACAGAGACATGTCGTGAGAAATTTTCGCAGATTGAGTAAAATTTTGCAAGTATGGAAAATTTCGCAAGTTATATCACATAGACATGTCGTGAGAAATTTTCGCAGATTGAGTAAAATTTCGCAAGTATGAAAAATTTCGCAAGTTATGAAATCTCACAAGTTGTTCAAATTTTTCGCATGTATCAAAGAACATTCACATGTAGTTTATCCATGAATTTTCGCATATAAGGAAAAATTTTTCGCAATTTCTATGAAAGTTCCCGGAGGGAAAAAGCCTTGTGGACTGAGAAAATTTTTGTTCACTGTAGTTGCGAAATAGTGAAGATGCGAAAATATGTAATATGAAGTGATGTTTTATGAGAATTTCGCGGGGCAAAACTCACTGCAGCAGTGAAAAACATTTTTAACACTAGAAATTTCTCGGATGAAATTTCGCGGAACCTCACTCACTGTAGTAGCGAATTTTAACGTTTAAAGCAATTTCTCAGAAAATTTTCTCGGTGAAGAACATGGTGCGAAGACATTCAAAATGACGCAATGATTTTTGCCTTAGACCTACTCAAATCTCATCCAAAATGCAATAATCTGGACTCAATCGACTCGAAATTGGATGGGCAATGCATATTAAGCATGCGTTCGATTCAGAGCCGAGAAAAATTAATTTTAACTTTAACAGATTTAATCAAAACGGGGCAAAACAGGATAAAATGAATGGAACTTGGTTTATTTGACGTGTATTCATACCGAAAAGCTTGATTTTGAAGACGGAGAATGCAGATAAACGTATTTTGTATGCAGATTGGACGACGACGATGATGCGAGGAGTTGCGAAATTTTGAAAAGAGGGGTTGCGAAATTTTTGAATTTTCTTGGGGTTTTTTGGATTGTGATGAAAAACGTTAAGGGTTTTGGGGTTTTAGGGTTTTGGTGACTGTTCATGCGAATTTTGAGTTGACGGGCCGAAATTTCGTGGGCTTGGTCAAAACCTCATCTGAGCTGAATTTCGCGGCAGAAAATTAAAAATTCAACTCTAAACATTTTAATCGGTCCAATTTTGACTCAGTTTGACCAAACTTTAAAATAGGCAACTCCCCTTTAATCTAAAACTCCTTTTTAAATAACAGAAAAATCAGACGCTCCCCCTTAATCGAAAACTCCCCCTCAAAAGACATAATTCAGAAGACACATAGAAATTGGAGTGAAGTGGAAACGGAAATATGCACACTTTATCAAAAATTCATGTAGGGTCGATTGATCACAACGGAAGATTCAACATGCCCAACATAGTCACAAGGTGTTGGAATCGTTTGACATCCAACGGTTTTGTAAAGATGTCGGCCAGTTGATCTTCGGTTGTGACGTAGTGCAATTCAATCGTCCCTTGTTTGACATGTTCTTTGATGAAGTGGTGACGAATGTCTATGTGTTTCGTTCTCGAGTGATGTACCGGATTACTCGTCATCGCTATCGCACTCTTTGAGTCACAATAAATGGGAATTTTATCAACATGAAAATTAAAATCTCGTAGTTGGGTTCTCATCCACAAAAGCTGTGAACAACAACTAGCGGCGGCGACATATTCTGCCTCCGTCGACGAAGTTGAGACACAGTTTTGTTTTCGAGACGACCAACTCACGAGTTTACCGCCCAAGAAGTGTGCAGCTCCAGAGGTGCTTTTTCTATCCATCTTGCATCCTGCGTAATCCGAGTCAGAGAATCCAACCAGCTTGAAGTCCGATCGAGTGGGGTACCACAAACCCAGATTGGGTGTTCCTTTGAGATAGCGGAGAATCCTTTTGACAGCAGTGAGATGGGATTCCTTCGGTGTAGCCTGAAAACGAGCGCAGATTCCTGTCGAGAGAACGATATCTGGTCGACTAGCAGTGAGGTACAGAAGAGAGCCTATTATCCCACGATAGATGGTTTGGTCGACGGGAGCACCAGATGGGTCCGCGTCGGGTCGGCCAGAGGGAGACATAGGTGTTGCAGCAGTCTTAGCATCCTTCATTCCATATTTCTCGAGGATGTCATGGATGTATTTGGACTGATTGATGAAGAATCCGTCGGGGAGTTGTTTTACTTGAAGACCAAGAAAGAAATTCAGCTCGCCCATCATACTCATTTCGAATTTTTCTTTCATCAATTCTGCGAACTCTTCACACAGTTGTGGTTCAGTCGATCCAAAAATGATCTCATCGACATAAATCTGTACAATCATGATGTCAGGGTCACTCCGCTTGGTGAAGAGGGTTGTATCCAGAGATCCTTTCTTGAATCCAGACTGAACGAGGAAATCTGAAAGGACGTCATACCAAGCTCGGGGAGCCTGTTTTAGTCCGTAGAGAGCCTTGTAGAGTCGATATACGTGATGAGGAAACTCTTCGCTCAAGAACCCTTCAGGTTGATCAACGTACACTTCTTCTTTGAGAAATCCATTCAGAAATGCAGTCTTCACATCCATTTGGTAGACTCTAAAGTTCTTGTGAGCAGCAAAGGCAAGAAAAATTCGTATAGCTTCGATCTTGGCAACGGGGGCAAAAGTTTCATCGTAGTCGATGCCTTCTTGTTGGTTGTAGCCTTTAGCCACAAGTCTTGCTTTATTGCGGATGACAACACCGTCTTCGTCCTTTTTGTTCTTGAAGATCCACTTCGTGCCGATAATGGATCTGTTGTGAGGTCGTGGTACGAGTTCCCAAACTTGTAGACGTTCAAACTGATTTATTTCCTCCTGCATTGCAATCAGCCAATCAGGATCGTTGAGAGCTTCAGCTACTCGTGATGGTTCGACTTGACTGAGATAGCAAGCAAACAGACTTTCATTCATCGTGGCTGAACGTGTCGAAACACCGGATGTGGGGTCCCCAATAATCTGGTCTGTAGGATGAGACCGAGCCCAGAGTGGTACATTGGTCTGTGAGGAGCTAGCCGCATTTGTGTCTATTGGAGGCTCATTAGATTGGGGTCCGGTGTCCGAAGAGGAGATCTCAACCGTAGTGGATTGAGAGGGTTCAGCATCAGGATCAGCAATGTTCCCAGGGTTGGGTAAAATGTCGTCTTCATTGAGATTGAGTGCATCCAAGTTTGGAGGAACGACGTCATTGCCGATAGCTGGTGGTGTATGTGGAGTGGGTGCAGCGGTAGGTTGAGTGGTGGCGGCGGGAGTCTTGGGAACTGGATAGAAGTACTCGAAAAGCAGATCGAGATCCAGTTCACCAGAGTTGCCCTCAGATGAGGAAGTTCCCACCGTTGAAGGTTGACCTTTCGTCAACGACTGTAGAAAACCTGGTTCTGGACTAATATGAGCAGAAGCCATGAGGTCGCCTTCGCTTTCGTCAAAGGTGACATTTGTGCTCTCAATGACAGATCGTTTCTCCTTAAGATAGACTCTGTATGCCTTCGAGTTTAGCGAATAACCAACAAAGATTCCTTCGAGTGCTTTTGGATCAAGCTTCCCAAGATGTTGGCGATCGTTGGCAACAAAACATCGGCATCCAAAAACCCTTAGATAAGATATATCTGGTATACGACGGTTGTTCAACATCTCGTATGGAGTGCGGTTGAATCTCTTGTGGATGGAAGCCCGGTTCTGCGTGTAACAGGCCGTTTGAATAGCTTCGCCCCAAATAGAGTGAGGAAGGCCGGATTGGATGAGGAGAGTCCTAGCTGCTTCAACTAGTGTTCTATTCTTACGCTCAACGACACCATTCTGTTCCGGTGTCTTCACAGCTGAGAATTGCTGGGTGATGCCCTGAGTGGCATAGAAATCACCGAGTTTCTTATTCTTAAACTCAGTTCCGTTGTCAGTTCTGATAATCCGAACCTTCTGTTGATGAAGAGTTTGGGATGTAACAACAAACTCGATGATTATATCAGGAACTTCATCTTTTGTACGAATGAGTTTCGTCCACGTATAGCGTGAAAAATCGTCGACAATCACAAGAATATACCGTCTTCCTCCGAGTGTGGCTGTAGGCATTGGTCCACACAGATCCATGTGTAAGAGCTCGAGGATGAGCTTAGAGGACGGTGTTTCCTTGGATATGTGAGACGATCGCTTCATCTTCCCCAATTCACAGGCAGAGCAGAGGTGTTCCTTATGATATGTTAGTTGGGGTAGACCGTTGACGAGTTTATTCTGACGCAGTTTGTTGATAGTCTTGAAATTGAGATGTGAAAGACGTCGGTGCCATAGATCATTCAACTTAGGTGCAGCCCGAGAGAGAAGGCATACTGGTCGAGAGGTCGTGAGATTGAGTACGTAGAGGTGAGACGTGCGCGTTCCAGAAAGAAGTGGCAGTCCCGAGGCATCTATAATGCTGCAGATGTCAGATTCGAAGAGAACCTTGTATCCTTTGTCGCAGAAACGACCAATGCTGAAGAGATTGTAGCTCAAACCCTCAACGTAAGAGATGCCCTTGATCGTCAGTTTGTCATGGACGAGATCACCAGTTCCAAGAATTGGCGCCATTTGACTGTTTCCGAAGGAGACCCTTCCGAGATAGCGCTCGGAGAAGTTGCTCAGCAGCTCCTTGTTTCCCGTCATGTGTGTGGAGCAACCCGAGTCTAGATACCACACATGACAGACCTGCAATCATCAGCAAATGTTGGGTCCCCGTTTAGGGACGGGGCATTCTTGTGATACAAGTAAAATTTTCATACGCTTAATGGGAAATGTGGATTCTGAATCAGATTGTGTAGAATCTAATTTAGCTTTCCCTTTGTCATTTGTTTGATGAGGCGGGATTCTGGTTTTTCTAACCCATATTTTCCTAACTTGTGCTTGCATGTATGGCGCCTTATACATGAATTGGCGTGGGTAATGTGGTTGTTGTTTTCGTGCTTCGGTTTTGGTCGCCTTTGGCTTGCGAGTAGTAGGTGAGTTTGCGTTTGACGACGAGAGACGTTTTCGCTTGACCTTAGGTTTAGGCGAGATGGGAGAATTCAGAGACGTCGTAGAGAAGATTCGCTTGCGAGGTCGGAGTGTTGCGTGTTCATGTGTTTCGTATTCATGACATCGTGGGAGAACAAAATCATTGCAGCAGCACATAGACATAAGTTTGGTAAAAGAAAGATAAGTTTTGGCAACATAATTGTCTACGACCTTCGAATATTGGGATTCAGTACATAGAGAGGAAGGACGGATATAGGATGGTCTTTTCTTCTTGTCATCGAAGAGCGGGTTCTCCTTTATTTGATACGAACTGCCTTCCAGAGACGTCGAACTCATATTCCCTGTATCCATAAGAATACTAGAGTTAGTGTTAGAACATATGTCAGCTTCAGGAGTCATTTTCGCTGTCCTCTTACATTTACATGTTTGAGAATCGGGTACTTGACTCGATGTAGAGGGATAGTTCGTATTGGGAAATTTTTCTAGTGTGTAGATTTTGCTAAGTAGTTCATCTCGCTCTTTTGCAAAGGCCTTCCTTTCTACTTCTAGTTGTCGTTCTAGTTCTGCTATGAGTAGTAGTTTCTTTGGGATGTAGGTGCGAGAGAGCACATCTTGGAAAGCAACTTCCTGATCTTTGTTTGGGAGTAAGGTTTCGACATCCTCCGAGAGTGAGGATATCTTAGTCTTATCTCTATTATTCAATTCTGTGTAGTCATACGCGATTTCTGCCCAATGAATGTTCTGTTCTCTTGTTTCTTCTGAGATGACAGCGGAGGATGATCTCACAAATGGCTTAAGCTGCGGGGGAGCACCATTTCTTGTTTGCAGGAACGTAGTGTTGCACATGTTATATCTTTTAACTGTTAGCGGGTCGGATTGCAATTGCTAGACAGTCCGATCCCCCCCCCCGAGCGTTGTAGAATTCTGTTTCCACTGGTTGGTGCGTGAGTTTTCGTTTCTAAGGTGAAGTTGCTCTTCAAGTTCTTTCACCTTTCGGTACAGCCTAAATCTTTCCTTGGTAAGTAGTTCATATTGGGATGCAGTTAGGAGACGAGACGTTTCGCATGAACTGATGGCCAGTGTGGTTTCCTTCACCTTATTCTCATTTTGCTTATTCTTGCTTTGCAGACGTTTGACTAACGCTTCGGAGGCCATTAGACGTTCGTTTGCACAAGCAAGCTCTTCTATTTTCAAACTAAGCAATGCATAGTTGTTTTCAAATTTTAGCCTAAGTTCATCATAATCCTTAGCGTCTACGGTGGGGTTCTTAATGGTGGGTCGGTGACTAAACACATCATCGAGTTGCGAGATTCGTACCTCAGACTCAGCGTTGGTAGGAGTCTTAGCTGTGTTTTCACCGGTGTGACCCATCTCCTCGTCCACGTCATGTTCGACCAGCCTTGCCATGCAGCAATCTTCATCCTGAGGCTCCTCGTCTTCTGAAGTGTCGTTCACCCATTCAGCTTCTTCAGTAAGCAGAACTTTGCCACTTTCCATTTTGCGGGTCATTCTGGCCTTACGGTCGTAGTAGCCTGAGTCCTTCACGCGTGGGGCGTGGCATTCCTTGGCAAAGTGGCCTGTCTTTCCACATCGAAAGCACTTCACAGACTTTTGAGGTGCTGAGTCCTCCTCTTTCTTTATCGGCTTTGATTCTTCCGTGGGAGTGGTCTTTTTGCTGCCGCTAAAGGTCCTTTGGCGATTGGAGGAGGATGAAGATTTTTTCCCGATCTTCTTTGTGACCATCTTTGTGAGCATTGCCAGTTGTTTGCGTTGATCACGAACATCTTCATCCGATTCTGTATCTGCTTCGGATCCTGAAGAGGCATCAGATACAACAGCTGGTAGCTTCCCTTTGTTCTGTTTGGCCTTAGAGATGGAAGATCGTTCGGTAGTCTTGTTTGAGAGGAGAGCCAGCGGATCGACTCGAGTGTTGTTAGACTGAGGTTGCACGTATGGAGCATAGGCAGATAGGCTGTCGTAGAGAGCATGAATGGAGGTGTTGGAGTGGTCCTTACTCTGAATCATCATAACAGTTGCATTTCCCCAATGTGGTTTGAGGCTACCAAGGAAGCGGTTGTTGATGTCGAATTTGTCCCTCGAGATCCTGGCTTTCTTGAGTTCATTGATGACCTTCAAGTAACGGAGATATGTGTCACGCAGCTCCTCTCCTTCATAGGCTTGGAAATGTTCATACTGTGAGAGACATGCTGATTTCCTCCCCTGAGCACTCTCAGTTGTGCCTGCCATAATTTCTACGAGTTCATCCCATATTTCCTTAGCAGTTGTGCAGCACTCGATGTGAGCGTAGACTTCGTTGCCCATAGCCTGGAAGAGGTATCCTTTGGCAGTCTCGTCGGCCTGTACGCGAGCCTCTTCATCCTCATTGATGGGACCTCTTGGAGTGCGGCGTTCATCCATGGGAGGGTTTGCGTTTGGCTGTGCAGGGATGATCGTCCAGAATTGTGCTGGACCATTGAAGATGGAGTCCATTAGGTATTGAGAGAGTGGTGCGCCTTTGTTCCTGATGAATGTGAGGAACCGGTTTGTCCATATGCTGTAGTCGCCTTGTCGCAGCATAGGTGGCCTGGTGTCGGAGCCCACTGTTGAGATGTCATTCGTGGTAGACATGGTTGGTGCAGTCGAATCGTCCGTGGTTTTGATCTTAAATAGATAAGAGAGTTAGTAACGAACGAAATGAGAAATATGAGTTTAACGAGTAGAGTTTTGAGAGAAAAAAAATTGTTTAAAGAATTTCTTAGAACTAAGTGAGCGTGTGTGATGGTCGATAATGTATGAAGAGAAGATATATCTTGAAATTAGGAGAAGTTCTAGAAATTTTGAAAACGATTTTTGAGGCGGGATAATATTTTATGTCAAAAGTGGTCTAGGGTGATAGGACTAAAGTGTAAGGATCAAATCTTAAATAAGTTTGAGAAAATTTAACCCAAGAAGATTTCAACACGAGAAAAAGACTTAACACGTTAGAGAAAAAAAAAATTCGCGGTTTGAAAGGACGTGTTTATACGAAGAGTTATCCGAGAAATTATGTGTTGAGAAATTTCGATGTTTGTGAGTTTTAAAGAGAAATTCTCGGAAGTAGAGAAAAATTCTCAGTGGAAAATTTCTCGGATTTTAAAATTTCGCATGTGAGGAAGATTCTCAGTTGAGAATTTTAAAGCTTCGCAAGAAAATCTAGCAAGGTATAAAATTTCGCAAGGGAAAAAAAATTCTCAGTTAGGAAATTTTCTCGGATTTGAAAGAGTCGTGGTTTTGGAAAACTTTCTCAGATGAAATTTCGCGGATTTGCAAATTTTTCTTGGTTTTGAAAAATTTCTCGGATATATAAAAATTTCAAAAAGTTCTCGGCTGAGAAATTTCGCGGCTCAGGAAATTCGCGGAGTAAGCTCTCTTGGATATGGAATTTCTCGGATTATGAAGAGTAAGCAAATTTCGCAGTTGAAAGTTTCTCAGATTTTGAAAGTAGGCAGTTGCGAAAAGTGCCGTGAAAGTGAAATATTCGCGGTTTAAAAATTCTCGGAATAAAATTTCGCGGATTTGAAATTTTCGCGGACTTGAACGATTCAGCAAGAAGTTTCGCGGGCAAGAACAAGCTTTCACTGTTCCATTGCTTACACGCGTTTTGCCAGAAAATCGACTCGTTCTTGCTCAAATCTCAGCCAAAATCGCTCAAACTTGATCCTAAACTTCAGAAATTCTTTCCTAAACACATAATCGACCGATTTGTGAGCTAAAAACAACTAAAAATAGGTCAAATCGACCAAAAACAGAGAATGGTCGAGATGTCCTTTTCTGAAGAGTTTTTGCTTCAATCTTGCTCAAAACTCATTAAAAACTGATCCAAAAGTGTTCTAAAACATTTTAGGCATAGAATCGATCTTGGGGAAGGTTTTAAACACAAAAACAAAGCATTAAAACCCAAAAACGAGTTCAAAAATGCCCGAAAGTGATTTTTGCCCAAAACACCTTTGATCTTTCTCGGAATCGAACGAAACTGGATTCAAATCAATGCAGATCGATCCACGTTTGCTCTGATACCACTTGTTGGTCCGAGATTTCACCAACAATACGACTTCGGACGGATTAAACACGCCTAAAGATCGAGATTTAGGTTAGGGCGTGTGGGCTTGGTGGTGTTCTTGAGGAGACTCTCTCACTCTAACATATGTTTATTTTCTTAACACACACAAGCACACCTAACTATGTGTTAGGGTTTTCCTATTTATACCACAAGTTGGTATATAATAGGTGGGCCTCTTGTGAAGGTCCATTACATGAATAACTAAGAACTAACCCAACTAAGAATTAGCCCAAAGTTTAATAAGCTAACCAACAAAGATAATATAATGAAATTGAACACTACAAAATATTTCCTAACAGATCCCGTTGTAATTCCTTCATAATTCCCTGAATGTATGGGTCCGCCTGTTGTTCTTTAACTACGTCTTCTATAGACGTCCACCATGGCCCGCTAATGGCAGCCATCTCATGATCTCCTTCTGTTCGACGAGATAGTGAGTCGGCGGCTGAATTCGTGCGTCCCGTTTTGTACTCGATGTCGAAGGTATATCCAATCAACTTGGCCACCCAATACTGCTGCGACGGAGTAACGATTCGTTGATTTAATAAATATTTCAAACTATGGTGATCTGACCTAACGATAAAATGACGGCCTATCAAATAGGGTCGCCAATGCTGCACGGCTAGGACCAATCCCATCACTCGTTCATATGTTGATTTAGTGCCGTCCGCCAGTCCCTTGCTAAAGTACGCAATTGGACGCCCTTCCTGCATTAACACCGCTCCGATTTCTGTTCCGGATGCATCACATTCAATTACGAAGGTCTTCTTAAAATCGGGCATGGCGAGGACTGGTGCTGACGTCAATGTTTCTTTCAATTTACGAAAAGCTATATCAGCGACATCAGTCCACACAAATTGGTCTGCAAATTCCTTCTTCAACAGTTGGGTCAGAGGTCGTGCGATCAGTCCGTAATTTCGGACTAATCGACGGAAATATCTCGTCAACCCTAGAAATCCTCGCACCTCTTTCACGGACTTAGGCAGCGGCCACTTGAGCACCGCCGTGACCTTCGCCGGATCCATGGCAACTCCTCTTTGAGAAATCACATGGCCTAAGTACTCGACCTCTTCGCACGCGAAAGCGTACTTTTTGCGATTCGCCTTAAAGTGATTCTCCCCCAAAATCTCCAGAACATATGTTAAGTGTAACATGTGGTCTGCCCAAGACTTACTATATATTAGAATATCGTCGAAGAAAACTAGAACAAACTTACGTAAGAGGGGCCGAAACAAGTCATTCATTGTTGATTGAAAGGTGGCCGAGGCGTTTGTTAATCCGAACGGCATAAAGAGGAATTCATAGTGGACATTGTGCGTCCGAAAAGCGGTTTTTGGCACGTCGTTCGGCACCAAATCTGATGATAATCCGATCGCAAATCAAGTTTTGAAAAGACTGTTGCTCCCGATAATTCGTTCAGCATCTCTTGTATCACATGTATTGGGTACTTGTCCGGAATTGTAACCTTGTTCAGTGGTCGATAATCTACGCAAAATCGCCAACTTCCGTCTTTCTTCTTTACTAATAATACGGGACTCGAAAACGGGCTAGAGCTTGGTTGAATTATTCCCGCGAATAGCATGTCGTTGACCAATCTCTCAATTTCATCCTTTTGTGTGTGCCCGTAACGGTATGGCGAACTCAAACCGGACCAGCTTCTCTATTCAATTCAATTCGATGGTCGGTGGGTCGACTAGGTGGCAGCCCTTTCGGATCCCCAAACACCTGCGAATATACATCAAGCACTGTCTCCAATGCTTTCTTATTTTCCGGATTAGTAACATCTTCTCCCCTTGGGGCATGTCGTAAGCCTCTTCTCAAATAACCGCCCAAAAGTCCATCCCCTTATCCTGCATCAAGGAGCGAATCCCGACCTCCCTACGACATAATGAAGGATCCCCGCTGATCTGAACCGATTTTCCTCCGCTCTAAAAAATCATAGTCATCTTGCCCCAATTTACCCGGACATCCCCCAAGGTTGCTAGCCAGGCAATCCCTAGAATTACGTCAACGCTTCCCAGTAGAAAAACATAACAATCGGCTCGTACTTCGAATTGATTTAGCTGAGTTTGTAAGTCACGACATAATTGATTCTGCTCTATGCCCATCTCCAAGTTGGACCCCAAACTTACCCGTAATGTCCATCGACATGTTCAACTCGCTTACTATCTTTTGAGACACAAAGTTATGACTTGGGCCGCTGTCCACCAGAATTATGATATCATGACCCATCGTTTTGCGCCGCAGCCGCATAGTACGAGGCCCCGACAGACCCGCCATTGAGCACAGGGATAGAGCAGCGTTGGTTTGTTGGCCTTCTTCTTGAACCGACACCACTTCGATCTCTGTTTCTACATGCATTTCTTCTAACTCTGCATCCAACGAATCTCCTTCCTCTACTAGCATTACCCGAAGTTGTTTCATCGGACAGTCGTGAAGTGGGTGGTATGGCTGGCGACAACGGAAGCACAATCCCTTCTGCCTCAATTCTTCGTACTCTTTCTGGGGTAGGCGTTGAAACGGAGTTCGAGTTGAGGATTGTTCCGATACGGATGGTTTGGGTGCTGGAGTCCTTTGAGAGTAGGTTTGATTCGGAACGGATCTTGACCAGGCTGGGTCCTTGTCAAGGATTAACTTCTTAATACTAAGAAACTTTATTTCATATCTGATGCCCTTCATACAAAGGGTCAATGCCCTCTTATAGAAAACTACTCACGTAAATCAATAATAATTATTTGCGAATCAAATATTAATGCTAGGAGGAATTTGCTGCACGAGTTCTTCAATCTCTTTGATCCATGCAATCTTCAATCCTTATTCCTTTTTGCTCTCCTCACGTAGACCCTTAATGGATGATTTATTTCCTCATTTATCTTCTCATCTTGATCCACTTGTTCCACATCACCGACCCAGAGCAGTTGTTTCGATAGCTATTCGGCCCACATTGGCCCTTATGTCAATGCTACCATTATCACACATTCACGCATCGTAGCCCACTCACTTAGTACATAACTTCTCATCGCAACAATACGCCACAAGTAGCCTCAAGCCATTCGCATAGCACATCACACGTGCACAACCATAATGCATATTAAAAGTCATTCATTAGAGGGATTGTGGACAAGTTAAACAATCAACAAGTTAATAAGGAAGTTCGAGTAAACAAACCATATAATATTTAGAAATAAATTTCCATAATGACCTCGTCAGAAGCGCCGTTCAATCGGGCTAAATCGAGTCATGATCATAGTTAGACATAAATATGCATTTGAAACTCTACGTACAAGCTCTTGCCCCCACGCACTTACCTTGACGAAGACTTATATCTTTAGTTCTCAAACTACTACGGATGGCTCCAATTCTGTATTCACTTCCTCTTGTCGAAGAGTTTCCACCTCGTTCCAACTCAAATATCCTAGATAAACCACCACACAATTGCATTAAAATTCCATGCAACTCTCATAGGCATTACACGAACGGTTGGCGGACATAAATATTACTCCTAAGCCTTCTATAATCCCATTAGTGTATCATTTCCCCTATCTCGAATCTATCCATGAATCTAGCATAATAAAACGCTTTCAAAGAATACTTAAAAACCCCTAAGCACCATCATACTGAAACACAAACATGATAACCCACAATTTTTGCAACCCTAACTACTAAATCGTTTTTCCTATCATAAAAGTTTAAACCCCAAAGGAAAGAGATAATGTAAAGGCTTTATTTTACCTAGTATCTAAGCATTTGGTCTCAATACCTTCCTCAATGCTTCACTCCAAGGCTCTCACGCCATCTCCCCATTTTCCTTAGCCAAAAACTTGTGAGGATCGAATGAGAGGTGAGATATAATATAATAAAATGTCTTTATTTACTAATATGTCCTCTTTCGCTTTTTTTATTTGAATTCCACCCTATACTTGTTTAATTAGACAATTTAGTCCCTCTTTTATTACATCTATCACCCCTAATTTTTTATATTTTCAATTCCACCTTAAGATTAATAAAAATGATTTTATTAATTTAGGCGGTGATGTTACAGTTACAAAAAGATCAAAGGATGAAAAGAAAAGAAGAACCAAAATCAAAAGCGTAAATGGAATTGAAGAAGATTAAAGCTCACTAATTCCAAATTATTATCCTTCCGTCCTAAGTCATAGCCATAATAATAAAACCCTCGATTCAAATCGGCGAACTTTCGCTTGGTGAGTTGATTAAATGCTCCTTGCATAACAGTTCAATTGATAAAATTTTGCTTGTGTTGACATGACTGATATATCTAGTATATAAATCCCATGATAAAAAGTAATTGATCGCAATAAGTGAACCTTGTGAGAGTTGTCGAAATGGTTCAAGCTATGATCTTAGGACTTTGGATTGATGACATGATTGATGGCAAATTATTATTCTATGTGTCATGTGAAATTTTTGCGTGAAAATGATCAAAGTATTGTTTCGAATTTTTCTTTACTTTTATTTTTCTTTGCATATTTACTTAGCATATTTTTCATGCACTTTTTTTTTTCACTTGTATTTTTGCATTCATTTTTACTTGCATTTTTTCCATACGCATGGAAGATTTCGCACATTTTCAAGTGCATTAGCATACGCATTGGCACGGAATTTGTTGAAATGAGATATTTTTTTCAAGCTTATATGTTAACGCAAATTTTCATATGCATGCTTAGGGGATCATGCATCTATATTGAATTGATTAAATGCGTTACTCTCGCTTGTGTCATATATTGTTAAATTTTCATATGCATATTGTGGTGAATATGTGTATCCATGCTAAATTGACAAACATTATATGCGCATTTTTTGAGGGGGAGTCAAGATTCTTAGTTTGCGAAAACATAAATTTAGGGGGACAAATTATTCTATCATTTTGAAATTACTCCTTTAGTAAATTTCCGCTGAGTATCATCTGAGGGGGAGTAACATGCATTTAAAAGGGAGTAATTTTTTCTTTTTTAATTCATGTTAGATTTTACTCTTCATTCATAACTCTCCTTCGCGTCATGTTAAGATTTTTTTGTAACTAAATCTTCGGGGGAGCTTTCTAGTGATTTTCAGAAATATGAAGTGGATGCATTTCAAGAAGAACTGTCAACCACTTCTAGGAACATTGCTCTCGAAGATTTGGCAAACAAAAAACAAGACCGAAGTTCAACTCGAAACAACCACATTGAGCTACCAAAGAACGAATCTACTTGAGAAAATATTCAAGACATTATAAGGTCACGGACTTCGACCAAAGATTGAATACAAATGGGGAGATTGAAAGACCAATTTTATTGTATTCAAGACACTATAAAGTGGCCGACTTCGGACCACCCCACTTGCAAGATGAAGATAAACCGCATTATATTGAAAATTGAATACGAAGGGGGAGATTGTTGGAACTATTTAATTGTATTCAATTAATATAGTTATCGTGTCTTGCAATGTAAATAAGTAGTATAGGGCTAAATTATAGTTAGCACTATTATAGGGCTACTTATGTAAGTATACCACGATAGAAGTGAACACCTTACAAAATAAGGAGTGCGCGATGTATGGTTATTAGATCGAAGAATAAAATTGGAAAATTTAGAGAGAAGTTTTTTCGCGCCTTTTGTGTTCTTCAATGTCACTTCTCTCTCAAACTTCATCTTAGGTAAATCTCAAGCATAAGTTCTTGAATTCCTCATATTTACTATCCGATTCTTTGTAATTCGATCTAAGTTGGATAAATAGGGTCCTATAGTATGAGACTTTGTTAGACGATATAAGTCTTTTTTAAAAGCATTCCGAAAATTCTCTCGAAATGCTCATATTCAACTCAAGATTTGAAAACGTCCGAGATCGAAGGCGTTCACTAAGTCCAATCGTTAATTCGTGATCAAGCTCAAATGTCCATGAAGAAACGTTCAATAAAGTCTCTTCAACGGCGTTCGCCAAGTCTAAGTGTTAAGTTCGTGATCAAGCTCGAAAGCCTACTAAGAAACGTTCGAGAAGGCCTCTTCATCTAATATCAAACAAACTTACGAAGTTCAAGCTCTAGTTCCGTAACCAAGCCGAACGACGCACGGAGAAAGGTTAAAGAAGGCTAAAATCAAGGAAATTTAAGATTAAGAGTTTTTCATAGTCCTATCAGAAGTTACTGAAGTAAATAATTAGTGGAACAAACAGAGATACAATCCAAAATATTAAATTTTATTTGTACTTTTTATCTTGATTATTCGATATTCAAATATAAGGAAAACACTACAAGTTTTTTGCCACGCCTTGTGGGACCATCTTTACCACTCATCTCTTCAAGGATAGAGAACGCATTGATAATAAAAGCATCGAACTATATCACTTCAAGTTCTTCTAGTCAAAGCATTGGCGTCGTAACCAAAGCATGTCAAAAGTGACTCAAGAGTCCACACCAATTTATTCTTGGCAAGGATAGTGTTATCTGTGAAGTAGAAGAAAAATAAACTGTTGATTACCTTTTCCCTGCTCGACCTCAAGCAATTCTCCTATGAGAAACGAAGTCATGATGACGGCTATGACTTTAGAGGATCAAATCACAAGTCTGCATTTATTATATTATTTGCAATTTTTAATTTCATTTATCAACCAATTGTCAAAATAAAAATTATCTTGGAGGTAGGAATAATTTCTTTGAATTAGCTGAGCATATAATGTGTTATAAACATTATTTTATGGATGTCCACTCAACTTCATCATCAACTCATAACCTCCTCATTATCTCTCATTCACCCCTCCTCTTTACATTACACTCTATTATTATTATACCCCATGATCTTTTGTGATCAATGTAAAGGCTTTACTCAAGCCTATAAATAGAGGCACTTGTACAAAGGAAAATACACAAGTGAATGGAGGAATTATCTCTTATGTTTTGTACACTCTTGCAATAATTTTACAACACGTTATCAGCATGACTCCTAGACAAGGCCGTCGTTTCTATACTTGAGTAAGATCGGTACATTCCTTTACGTTTTTCTTCTACACATTTTCATTATGGCTAACCTCGCAAAAATCAAATCCATTTGTTCTTGATATCAGGGGGAAGAATTACTTGTCATGGATCCTAGATGTTGGAATTCATCTAGATGCAAATGGTCTCGTTGAGACAATTAAAGGAAATTGGAAAAGGAATGCCACCATTGCGGTTTGAAAGATCATTGATCACGTACCTATCATACGCAAACGATTGCGGCTTGAAAGGCTATTGGTCACGTATCTGTCGTACGCAAAACATTTGTTGACCTCTATCAAGCATCCTCGAAGATAAAGGAGAAAATATAGAGATAAACGTTCTTAGATATCTTGATCTCAGAGACATTGGCTTTGTTGAGTTTACTTTTTAAACGTTAATTTCTTTGAAAAGTCGTCCGAAGGTGAAAATAGTTGTAGTCACCCCGAAGCTAGAACTATTTTTTTTTTATGATTTTATCTTTCAATCGCCCCGAAGGTGAAATTAGTGTTAGTCACCTGAAGGTGAAATTATCGTAAATTACCCTGAAGGTCATATTGCTAGAATTATCTACGAAATCTATTATATTATTTTGATGTAATGAAATTTTATCAATATATTTTAATTTATCCATTATACTTAATATTTCTCTTAATCTTTATAAATTATAATTATTTTATTTTGCTGTTTCAAAGAAAATGGACGTTTCTCGTACGAATGGCAAAGAATTATATATGGCAGACAGTGCAACAACACATTCAATATTTAAAGACAAGAAATAATTTTCTTCTCTCGTGATGAAAGAGTCACATGTTGATACTATATGTGATAGTACAAATCTTATCGAAGGCTCCGGAAGAGCAATTATAATTTTGCTTCGAGGAACAAAATTTTGAATCGACGATGCATTATATTCTTCAAAGTCCAATAGAAATTTGTTGAGTTTTAAAGATATCAGCCGAAGTGGATATCATATTGAGACTAAAGATGAAGGTGAAAATGAATATTTATATATTACAAGTATTATTTCCAAAGAGAAAGTTGTGTTGGAAAAATTAC